>OZ025184.1:8634044-9964044 GCA_964019065.1 Catostylus mosaicus | reverse complement strand
TAATTTCCTCTTTAATCTTGCCGGCGAAAGAATGTCGTATTATATGAGCAATTGCCAGCGACGCCGAAAGAGAGGGGGGCAAGGGGACAGCCCTTTTCCAAGAGGGAAAGAGGAGGCAAGAAGTGCCCTGCTCAATTCTATAAATTTTTCTCAACAATTAATCAGAATAAAGCACAAATCGTCTTGAAATGGACAATTAGACTGCCAGTATAAAGAGATTATTTTTTTCCATTAAAGATTGGGCCTTTGCAATATTTCTTAAATTTCAGCTTCGTTGACTGCCAACTCATGTCTGTATGGGAATTGATAGCATGTCTACCATCAAATCACTTCAATAAGATTACCTCAATGATATTTTCTACAATCTTACAGAATGTGGTTTGTGGTAAAGTGCCCGTCAAAGAATGTCTTCCCCCTGCGCTCTTCAATGCTTCCGGCATCCCTGGCCATTGCTCATAGCCTTCTGTCCAACTTGGAGGAATATTTGCTGTGTTTACGTTACTACAAAGAAGCAAGCAAGTTCGAGACTAGAATAGAAAAGCCGTTAGTTCTGCAGATTTCATAAAATCACAAACGTAAGTAACAGTAAAAGTAACGTTCAGTTGATTTGTGTGCTTTGTCTCATGGTTTGCGAGAGTTTTGGTTTTGTAATGTGTTGTCCATTTGGGTTTTATTCTGACCGCAAGCTTCGCCGTTAATTAAGAGTAAAACTGAAAAACCAGAATATAACCCTTTTCTTCTGTAGCTTGGTCGACGGAATAACCGCAAGCCATTCAGCCCAATATTCAATCTGGAATATAAAACACATTCAGCTTCAGATTCATATTCAAATATTCGAAAATAGTCTTCGTTCGATTATTTTCGGCACAAGAATATGTTAGTTACAACCCTATAGTAGAGCTACCGACTAAAAATCAGGCCGTTAATTTCAGTACCACAACCATTGAGAAATGTCTATGGGATCTTTAGTTGTCTTCTTGTCTTAAAAGAGCTAGTTGTGGTCAGGAACGCCAATTGTACCCCAAAGCAAAAATAGGAGGAAAGAATTATAGATTAACAGAAGCTATCTTGGTTTCTGAGGGCATATAGGGAACGGCATATTAAGAATTCTATGGGGAAGGGCGAGGAGCCAATGAAGGAAGAGTCCTTTTGGTCTCTAGTGGGGGTTCAGGACCTCGCAAATTTTGTATCGCAAAAACGTAACATTTTACCATTGGGAGCTGGCCACCTTACCTCTGGCTACCCTAGTGTATAACTCAGGGTTCAACTTTGGTTAAATTCAACTATTTCATTGGTATATTGCACACGATTACTTGGACTTAGTCCCAACTTTTTATCTAGAATAATTCTTTGTTAAAGAAATGTCACCACGAACCCTTCGTAAAGCTTTATGTATTATCCCAATTAGTGTGCAGTATTACACAATATTAAGTATTACAAACTATTTGCAGTATTAATTTTAAAACGTGCAATATTGATTTCGAAAATGTGCAGTATTTTGTGAAAATGTATATTTGCGGCTATCCCAGATTCCTGCTTTGATCACAAAATTTCCAACAAGAATATAATTATAAATGTGAAGTATTTGAAATTTCTTAAAAAAGGCCCTGCTGGTGCAGCAAGATCTGGCCGAGTTGCAGGAGTTGCATATATCAAATAGCAAATGGCTGTCTGATACCGATGAATAACGCCAGGCTTTCCATTCTCTTGTAACTTCATTAACATTTTAACTGGCTTTAATGGAATTGCATCTGGTTTTAATGGAATTGCTATATTCCGCAACAAGCAGCTTGCTTTAAACCATATTTAGCTATATTTCACGATGCTTATGTATACCATATTTAGCAGCTTCCCATGAGACAACCTTGACATACTTACCATTACCTTCATCAGTCATGATACAATCAATTCCATCAACTATTTTTTCCTTTCCTTCAACAATGTGTTTTCATTGATTGACCGTAGAAACAAGATAAGATTGTGTTAATTTGTTTCGAGTTAAGTTTGTAAAGCTTTCCATGTTTGCGTCCAATCGTAAAAGGCTTATCATCAACTATGATTTTACCAAATTGTTCTTTAATTTGAGCTTCAGCTCCTCTTATTCTGATCGCCACCTAGCCACCCACCAGTTTGCAGAGCATGGCCAATCTTGACAAGATCTTGGATGTGCCATTAGTCCCACACGTCGTCTTAGCTGCTGTCAAAAACTGCAATCCCAATGGGCTAGTGACACATTTGTATGGGAAACCGCCCAAGAAATTTTTCTGAAATAGTCACATGTGCATAGGGGTGACCCTGGTTACGCCACTGATAGTAGCATAGTTCAACGCTCCTTGACATATCATAACACAATATTGCTGAGGTCGCTGGAAGGGGCTGCTGAACAAAACAATAAAAACATTGCATCCAATTAATCCTTGTGTTTCTACTGGATTGTGTCCCTGACCTCCTCTTCTTTAGGGCCTTACCCTGGCCTTACCATTACCTACTCAAATAGAGTTGTACCAAGGACGCAAAGTTCTAGTGCTCAGCCTTCGTAGTATGAGGGAGGTCGTCAACCCCGGCTGAGTACGGGAAGGTCAGCCCCGGTTATAAAAGGAGAGGTCAACCCCGGCTTTATAAGGAAAGGTTAGCCCCTGTTATATTAGGAGAGGTGAACCCCGGCTTTTTAAGGAAAGGTCAGCCCTGGTTATATTTGGAGAGGTCAGCCCCGGCATTATAAGGAAAGGTCAGCCCCGGTTATATTAGGAGAGGTCAGCCCCGGCTTTATAAGGAAAGGTTAGCCCCGGTTATATTAGGAGAAGTCAACCCCGGCTTAATTGGGAAAGGTCAGCCCCGGTTATATAAGAAAAGGTCAACCCCGGCTTTATAAGGAATGGTCAGCCCCGGCTTTATAAGGAAAGGTCAGCCCCGGTTATATTAGGAGAGGTCAGCCCCGGCTTTATAAGGAAAGGTCAGCCCCGGTTATATTAGGAGAGGTCAACCCCGGCTTTATAAGGAAAGGTCAGCCCCGGTTATATTAGAAGAGGTCAGCCCCGGCTTTATAAGGAAAGGTCAGCCCCGGTTATATTAGGAACGGTCAACCCCGGCTTAATAGGGAAAGGTCAGCCCCGGTTATATAAGAAAAGGTCAACCCCGGCTTTATAAGGAATGGTCAGCCCCGGCTTTATAAGGAAAGGTCAGCCCCGGCTTTATAAGGAAAGGTCAGCCCCGGTTATATTAGGAGAGGTCAGCCCCGGCTTTATAAGGAAAGGTCAGCCCCTTATATATTAGGAGAGGTCAACCCCGGCTTTATAAGGAAAGGTCAGCCCCGGTTATATAAGAAAAGGTCAACCCCGGCTTTATAAGGAATGGTCAGCCCCGGCTTTATAAGGAAAGGTCAGCCCCGGTTATAATAGGAGAATTCAACCCCGGCTTAATTAGGTAAGGTCAGCCCCGGTTTTATTAGGAAAGGTTAACCCCGGCTTTATAAGGGAAGGTCAGCCCCGGTTATATTAGGAAAAGTCAACCCCGGCTTATAAGGTAAGGTCAGCCCCGGTTATATTAGGAGAGGTCAGCCCCGGCTTTATAAGGAAAGGTCAGCCCCGGTTATATTAGGAGAGGTCAACCCCGGCTTTATAAGGAAAGGTCAGCCCCGGTTATATAAGAAAAGGTCAACCCCCGCTTTATAAGGAATGGTCAGCCCCGGTTTTATTAGGAAAGGTCAGCCCCGGTTATATTAGGAGAATTCAACCCCGGCTTAATTAGGTAAGGTCAGCCCCGGTTATATTAGGAAAGGTTAACCCCGGCTTTATAAGGGAAGGTCAGCCCCGGTTATATTAGGAAAAGTCAACCCCGGCTTATAAGGTAAGGTCAGCCCCGGTTATATTAGGAAAGGTCAACCCCGGCTTTATAAGGGAAGGTCAGTTCCGGTTATATAAGGGCAGGTCAACGCCGGCTGTAAAATGGAAGTTCAAGTTAACTCGTCATACAAAGTGGGCCTAAAAACAATGCTTTCACTTTGTTTATTTCGCTACTACTTTTTTATCCCCAGGGCTTACATTTGCAACAATTAAGCTAGTAGTTCGGGGTTTTATGTTACTCTGAGAAAGAAGAGGCATTATTTGGATGAATTTTAATAATAGGGACTTGAATATATCCTATTTTCTCTGTATTTTTAGTTTTATTCTTTTAAGGTGGGTTGCCCTTCTGCAGAAGCCTGTTATCAAGGGGCCCTCCGACAAAAACAATAATTACATTCTAGAAGTCAATAATATTCAGAAAATATTCATAAAATTAGACTATAAAATTCTATTTGCATATCTCAAATCATTATTTACAATTTAAATAAAAGGATGGAAGGAAAGATAAACAATGATTTAAAAGAAAGAATCCCCTTTATTGAAAAAAGTTTTTAAAAAGTATACAGAGAAGATGCCTCCTTTGACACGGCTTATTCCACAGTTCAGCGCCTCTGTATGGAAAAAAGTATACCTGGCCATTTGCTGACTTTTCATCAGCAACCTCAAATCAGTCCCCATATTACGAAAACTATCAGATGAGCATTTCGAATTGCGGGTGAACAGGTTGCAGAGGTATTGTAGAGCCAGCACATTCAGGGATTTGAAGACCATTGTCCTAGATTACAATGACTAGCTGGCTAACTGTCTTCCATCCAAATAAGGGGTCTACCTTGAGCGTTATAGCTGCTATGCGTAATAATCGTAGATGCACGGTTTTGAAGTTTTTGGAACTGGTCAACTTTAGTCAAACCAGTGCAGCCACAAATAGAACAACAATATGGCAATGTGGCACAACAACAACTCTATAGAGTGCTCGCATAGTATTTTTTAGATAGAAATGACTTGGCATGTTTCAAAAAACCAATTGCCTTGGATACCTTAGTAGCAACTGCTTTGATTTGTCTTTTCAATTCAGAGAGCAGTTAATTTGAACACCAAGGTATTTTGTCTTTTAACTACTTTACATTCAGTACCACGTATTTGTAACGTAAATTCTTGATTTTGGCCTTTGAGAGTGTTGTGTCTCTGTCTTGTGGAAATAAACATGGAATGATTTTTTTGCAATTTTCAAAAAAAGTTTATTGCCGTGAAGCCAACGACTCAGACTTGGAGATAGTTTCAGTTCAACAACAGAGGTACTTGACAAACAATACGGCCTCCTCATGACTTAAACTTTTCTACTTGATCGATGAAACAAACAGCAAGTTCACTTAACTCAAAACTTGACTTGAAGTTCATTAATAATCGGCTTGGCCTACGGTGCGATTTTTCATTAGCTTGGAAAATAACATTTTATGCTAAACAATGGCACCGGTAATTTTGTATCACTGCGAGATATGATGGTACTGTGTGTTCTATTACTTTTTAATCACATCATAAGACTATATTTATTCACTGCTTGATTTGTTGATTGGTAATCTACAAAATTCATCAATTTTTGGCAAATCACAAATACTTCCAAGGAATTTCACCTGGTAAATAATTCAGTATGAATTTATGATTTGAAATTGATGAAGTCCTTCGTTTTTTTGCATCATTAAGCACCACCTACAATGGGCATGGCAACTCTAAAATAATTCTTAAAAAACTAAATGCATTTATACCTAAAAAAAATGAACAAATAACAAAACAAGTATGTTTAGGTATTTTAGATTTTATCTTATTTTCTCCATACCGCAAATTTCCTGTATTCCCGGATAAGGTATTTGTTCCAATTATCCTTCAACCGTAAAGTTGATTGAGAAGCCAATATTTTGAGGGCTACGCCCACTTATCTTTGCTATCCTGATTTCCCCATCCTCGCTCCCGACCTTCGTGAGCTTCGCTGTCGGGTTATGTCTCACCAAGCACCGGCTTGTTACTAGCGGTATAAGATTTTGGTCGGCAAATTCTCGGTTCGTGTTATGCCCCCTCCCATTTCTCCGTAAAACCACCACTGGCGTACTGATTTCTAATGACAGGTCCGACGGTTCTGTTCTCCGGCGCGCCCTCAATGTTCCTTTTATGCGACATAGCCATACTCTGCATACTGGGCCATCCAGGCCAGACCGCCCCTGCTTACTGGTGATGAAAAACAGCCATAAAATCAGCAGAAAACATACATAAAGATCAATAAACATATGAGGAACTAGCACCTTGCGGTCGAATCGTCAGAATTAAAAACAAACCCCTTGACAAGTTTGTAAAATTGGCGATTTTCAAGGCTAGCGCAAAGGTCGATCCCGCCCCCAACTCAAAAAATGAATAAAAACACCTGTACAAAATTTCTCGAACTTTAATTCTATGAAAAAAATATCTAATTTTGTCAAAGTAGGGAAAAAGTTATATTTGAAGTATTTCACAGCACTGTTCGGTCGTATCGTCAGAGCGAATGGTCAGAACAATTCAATTCAGTCCGCGCATTCTAGTCCTCTTATTTTTATGGTTGACCCAGTTAATGTGGGAGCAATGGCAGAATATGAACAGTGGTTGTACCTCATAAGGACAGCAAATATGGACAGTGGTGAAAATGGCAATTCTATGTTCCAAACAGCAAAGATCCAAGATTTTGTTTTCAAATACGTATATAGATGAATTATTTGGATTTTTCTGTATTTTTTTCCGCAGATTTCATCTTGTTTTCCATCAGCTGTCAGGGCTTTCGACTTGGTAAGAGCTATTAGAAACAAAGATGGCCGACCAGACTTTGAAAACGAGGTCGTGACAAACGGCTCATGCCCTTCCAAGTAGCCGCAAAACAAATGGCTGTCTTCGTTTAAGGAAAAGTAATCGAAAATTGGTCTCCGTTAAGCGATAGTTACAATATAACGGCAACTAATCGCTTCATTCTTAAAATGAATAGTCATTTTTGCAAGACGAGGAAAACACAATGCAGTTCAAGTAGTTATATCGTTGCATTGCGGACGGGGACAAACTCTAGCCGACCCTCTGATAGTGCGTTCGACAAGAAACCAGTAGATCATTATCCCCCTGTCGCAGTCGCAAACAAACCGGAGTTTAGTGACACTGGCCTGTACGTTTTCTTTTTTAAAACTTTTTATCGAATTTTCCCCCACATAAAAATTAGTGCCCACTAATGCTAGGAAGCTTGCCCTCCCGAATAAAGTAAATTTGCAAGAAAAGGTAGATCGGTTATCCGAAAATGTTTACTGCGAACCTTGTACCTCACAAGGACAGTCGATTTTCAGGCTTGAGCTGGGGGCCGTTTAATATCAGTATATTTTCAAAAATCTTTTTTGGTTGAAAATTATCACTTCTAATTGGTAAAAATGCTTTCAGTGTTTAGACAGTTTTGCTAGAATGTCTATCAACTATCAATTTCGTGTCTTGTAATGGGGGCAGGCCCTCCCCTAGCCAATGCTCTTTGGGAGTTGGATTTATCCCCCCTGTTGCAATCATAAACAAACTGGAGTTTGGTGACACTGGCCTGTACGTTTTCTTTTTTAAAACTTTTTATCGAATTTTCCCCCAAATAAAAATTAGTGCCCACTTATGCTAGGAAACTTGCCCTCCCGAATAAAGTAAATTTGCAAGAAAAGGTAGATCGGTTATCCGAAAATGTTTACTGCGAACCTTGTACCTCACAAGGACAGTCGATTTTCAGGCTTGAGCCGGGGGCCGTTTAATATCAGTATATTTTCAAAAATCTTTTTTGGTTGAAAATTATCACTTCTAATTGGTAAAAATGCTTTCAGTGTTTAGACAGTTTTGCTAGAATGTCTATCAACTATCAATTTCGTGTCTTGTAATGGGGGCAGGCCCTCCCCTAGCCAATGCTCTTTGGGAGTTGGATTTATCCCCCCTGTTGCAATCATAAACAAACTGGAGTTTGGTGACACTGGCCTGTACGTTTTCTTTTTTAAAACTTTTTATCGAA
Organism: Catostylus mosaicus; assembly: GCA_964019065.1. Taxonomy (NCBI): domain Eukaryota; kingdom Metazoa; phylum Cnidaria; class Scyphozoa; order Rhizostomeae; family Catostylidae; genus Catostylus; species Catostylus mosaicus. The sequence continues at coordinate 9,956,166 of OZ025184.1, read as the reverse complement.
TTTTCCCCCAAATAAAAATTAGTGCCCACTTATGCTAGGAAACTTGCCCTCCCGAATAAAGTAAATTTGCAAGAAAAGGTAGATCGGTTATCCGAAAATGTTTACTGCGAACCTTGTACCTCACAAGGACAGTCGATTTTCAGGCTTGAGCCGGGGGCCGTTTAATATCAGTATATTTTCAAAAATCTTTTTTGGTTGAAAATTATCACTTCTAATTGGTAAAAATGCTTTCAGTGTTTAGACAGTTTTGCTAGAATGTCTATCAACTATCAATTTCGTGTCTTGTAATGGGGGCAGGCCCTCCCCTAGCCAATGCTCTTTGGGAGTTGGATTTATCCCCCCTGTTGCAATCATAAACAAACTGGAGTTTGGTGACACTGGCCTGTACGTTTTCTTTTTTAAAACTTTTTATCGAATTTTCCCCCAAATAAAAATTAGTGCCCACTTATGCTAGGAAACTTGCCCTCCCGAATAAAGTAAATTTGCAAGAAAAGGTAGATCGGTTATTCGAAAATGTTTACTGCGAACGTTGTACTTCACAAGGACAGTCGATTTTCAGGCTCGAGCCGGGGGCCGTGTAACATGCCAATGCCAGTATGTGCTTGATGGGAAGTGAAGTTATCGATAACTAATTGCATACCAGTGGTAATTTTGCTTTTTGTGATGGGTGGCAGGGTGGCACTCTGGAAAATATATTATCGTTTTTGCAGAATTTTGGGTGTAGAATTTCAACAAAACATCTTTGTAAGTTTTCATGAACATATCAAGGAAGTACTTCACATTGTAATAAATCATTCTATTTCATCGCATTCCCTTTCCCCGCTACCCATTTGAACTGACCTTGCCATAGGAATATATTCAGGTGTTAATGCATAAAGGACACTTGTTTTTTAGCATTATTCATTCTCCATATATGAAGATCATGACTAGTATACTTCACTTTTATAAGTAATACTGTGAATCCTGAAATACGCCCTTACTGCCTGACAAGACCTCGATGCAATTACATTAGTGTCAACCTCTATCCCCACTCTTCTATAGTTTCGAGCAAATAAACATTTTTCGCCAATATGTAGATAGATATAAAGGGTAATAATGATGAGGCTAGTTTAGTTTCTTATTGATAATAATTGGACCTCCTTCTATTTTGTCTAATTCACCGCCATTCCTTTCCCACATTCCCTCCTCCAAACCTAGTGGAAAAATTTTCTTTGAGAAATATGGTCTCGTTAAATATAACTATAGCTGATAATGCTCCTTGCCTCAGATTGGTTCCTCTAGATTTGCAGTACGGCCTCGTAACACTCTATAGTACCCAAGGCCAGTTAGAAAATCCTTAAATATTCTAGCACTGAGATGAATCATTGCATCCTGTCCTCTGCGAGTTAATCGAAATCGGTTAGGGAAATGCCACATAATGTATCGTATAATGCTATTTACAGCATCATGGTGCTTATGCTCAGATGCAATAAAACAGTTATGCAGTTCTGGTTCCACCTGTGAATTAGCAGTTGTTACGGAAGCCTCCGTGACCCTTGGGAGATCTGTTGTTAGGTATTTTCCCACCAAAACCTCGAGTCTCCCATCTTCTAATAGCTCCTTCAAATATTCTTCCAGCTGCTTTTCAGAAAATTTAAAAGTAGGATAAGACCTCATGACTTCGTCTACTAAGTTGAAGAAATCAGGAATCCCCGTGCCTTGTCCATGGTTTATCTGCACAACCAATTCGAAGGGTCAACTCTTTCCTTGACACATATACCTTACTTGATTTTAAATCACGTTGTTTGAAAGCCATCAAAAAGAAACCATACCCAAGTACAACCACATGTGTACACAAGCTCAGAAAAATAGGTTGGATAGATTCTTCTCGATTCACATAGCAGTGTAGATTGAGCAAATGGAATATAGAACATGAAACATACTGACATCGGCATGTTACACGGCCCCCGGCTCGCGCCTGAAAATCGACTGTCCTTGTGAGGTACAACGTTCGCAGTAAAATTTTCGGAAAAGCCATCTACTTTTTCTTGCAAATTCTCTTTTAATCGGGAGGGCAAGGATACTAGCATTAGTGGGCACTAATTTTTATTTGGGGGAAAATTCGATAAAAAGTTTTAAAAAAGAAAACGTACAGGCCAGTGTCACTAAACTCCGGCTTGTTTGCGACTGCGACAGGGGGATAATGATCTACTGGTTTCTTGTCGAACGCACTATCAGAGGGTCGGCTAGCGTTTGTCCCCGTCCGCAATGCAACGATATAACTACTTGAACTGCATTGTGTTTTCCTCGTCTTGCAAAAATGACTATTCATTTTAAGAATGAAGCGATTAGTTGCCGTTATATTGTAACTATCGCTTAACGGAGACCAATTTTCGATTACTTTTCCTTAAACGAAGACAGCCATTTGTTTTGCGGCTACTTGGAAGGGCATGAGCCGTTTGTCGCGACCTCGTTTTCAAAGTCTGGTCGGCCATCTTTGTTTCTAATAGCTCTTACCAAGTCGAAAGCCGTGACAGCTGATGGAAAACAAGATGAAATCTGCGGAAAAAAATACAGAAAAATCCAAATAATTCATCTATATACGTATTTGAAAACAAAATCTTGGATCTTTGCTGTTTGGAACATAGAATTGCCATTTTCACAACTGTCCATATTTGCTGTCCTTGTGAGGTACCACTGTTCATATTCTGCCGCTGCTCCCAACCAACCTCGGTTGACCACGAGCTGCACGTTGTTGTGATCATCTGATCACATGAAAGTTACGTTTGTTCATTAACCCTACGGGTTATCATTGCTACGAGTCACAACTTGCTTTGCCTATTCACTAAAAGAAACATGCTTTCGACAACGGGACGTGCACTGAGAAAGGTAAATATACAACGACTAGACTTCACAAAATGTTAGATTCTAAGGAGATATAACATTGCCTTTTGCTTTTATTATTACTCTTTCCTCTCGAAGATTAGTTTATGTAAAACAAAAAATTACATAAGTATAACACAAGACAATTCTAATCTGAAGGATTTTCTCTTCCTACTATCTCTACAAACTATGGAAGAAGTTTTCTTACTTTTGATGGCATTAGAAAGTTTTCTTACTTTTGATGGCGTTAGATTGTGGAACCCTCGCATAGAACTCTAAAAGAGATGTTTCCTCGGCCGTGTTAACATCAGTTCGCTAAGCAAATGAAATATTTAATAATAAACAAATTTTGAAAATCTATGAACTTGATTATTTCATCATTTTTTTAAATTGCATTATAAATTTTTTATCTAGGCCTATTACCTTTCTCTTTTTTCTCACCGTTGTTGTTATTCAAACTTGAAATGTCAAACAAGTCAATCTGGACACATGCCATAGCTGGCCTCAGTTCCTTCCATGTGGCCATCAGCCTAAATTTGAATTATTTGCTTTCTAATATTGTAGTGTACTAAACTATTTTTATGCTTAAAAATATTATAAGTTTGAGTTATATTATTACTGCTGGTCAAGGAGAACTTGTTGACCAAGGCTGTAGTAAACGGTACCCTGAGGCTTGCCATTTAACGCAGCCCTGAAATTTACACAAGGCACTACTGACACATTTGATAAACACAACATAAACAACACAACATAAACATTAAAATAAAACTGAACTGAACTGAAACATACAATTTATAGTTACCTAGTAGGCCTTGGCATGACCAGTGTTCCTTGCTAATACCCACCTTTTTAGCGCATACATCAATAATTCACTCTTAATTGTTTTATATTTTAATCTTTTGAACCAATTCTAGCAGTTTTTGAAGATTTTCTAGTTACATTTTATTTTTTGCATGATAATGTTTTTCTTACCCTTTAAATGCTAGGAATGACAGGATTATATGTTCATTAAAGCAAAGTCTCAATGATAGTCTAAATACAAGGACTGTGTAGGCTTAATTTCATATAAATGATGGTGGACCTCCTCATTCTTCTCCATTCTCTAGCATACAGGTCATAGGACAAATGTCATGAGGGAAATCCCATGATTTTTCCTGATTTTGCCTAGTTTGAACTTTCCAAATAGCTATATAAATATAATTTACCTTTACTTTATATAGGGGTTTTGTATCTTAAGTGGCATGCTAGATGTATAGCTTGCCCAAGCTCAAAATTCAACACTCTTGCTTGAAGGCTAGGAATTATTACACAAACTAATAATTTGATTTTCTCTTCTATCTTTGTCATATTGTTGTTATTTAATTAGCTTGTGGTATGTGAAATTTATAATTGCAATTATTTAATAACTGTCATTTCATCAGAATTAAATTTATGCCCAATACTACCTATTCTCGTGTCAGTACTCTTTTTAGTGATAAACATTGGAGGAAACCGTATGGGCCTAATGATAGTAAAAAGAATTTAGTAACATATGTGAATGACAAGCACTGCAAATTTTTGTTCCCCTCTACTTAACCCATATTTCTGCAGCATATTCTTCTCTTCAGAGGCATTGCTGTAAGAGAGAGTGTTAGGGATGGTAACCTTAGCCACAAAACAGGATCTTTTATCTTTAAATATGTACAGGCTAGCTTTTTTGGGTTGCCAGATCTTCCATGGTCTGCCCAGTCTGGATAGTTTGCTCAGATCATTATACCTAGTTCATGCTTTCTCCAAGGTAATTTTTGAATAAATCTGAGTTAAAATTTGAATAAAGAAATAGGTTTCACATTTATTCATTAGCTTTTTGGTAACTGGCCAAAATCATCTCATTCACTACTGTCATATGCAAGATGCACACAGAGGTGTCTTTGGACTGGCAGGGAATCGCTTGAAGATGATGATCCTGAAATGTTTCAACTTATAAAGCAGGAAAAGAGAAGACAGATAGAAGGACTTGAACTTATAGCATCTGAAGTATGATTGTTTTTTAATATTTTTTTACTTTTTTTTTCTTAAATCTATTACCCTAAATCTTGATTGGTTGGTCTGTATTTTTATTACACAGTTGCATACTCTACTAACTTTGCAGACTCAGCTTTTTTATATGCAAATATTTAGGTCAATTATTGAGTTTCCATTCTTCTTTTTTTTTAGAATTTCTGTAGCAAAGCTGCATTAGAAACACTAGGGACATGTTTGAATAATAAATATTCAGAAGGATACCCAGGAGCCAGGTGAATGTAGTTAATCGTGAAATGTAGTTTATCTTGTAATTCTGTTCTATCCATGTTTATTGTTGCTGTCTTGATCTACTTGCACATTCTTTAACCCATCATATAGGATCAGGATATACATATATTTTATAACCACTTTGTCACCTTTCTATCCCATTTGGTATATACAACAGACTCTTCTGATGTTTTGTTACTTAACAGCAAAGACATGGTCTCGAAAGAAGTTTCACCACTTAACATAGGTTGTCATTAGCTTCAATTAAACATGGTACCCTATGCTACTCATTTGCAACCAGAAAATCAATTGAAATGAACTTTATAGAATAATGCTTTGCATATTACTAAATTCCTAAGTTATAATCTAATTATTTTATTTTTTCATGTCCTTGTTGCTCAGCACCTTCCTTTTACTGTAGGTATTATGCTGGAAATGAATTTATTGACCAAATTGAGCTGCTGGTGCAGAAAAGGGCTTTGGATGCATATAGACTGGATCCAGAAAAATGGGGGGTTAATGTTCAAGTTTTCTCTGGTAAGTATAAACAGATATTTTTAACAATTCTGCTCAGTTTTATTTTGTCTTTTATCTACTGTGATGTTAATTATCATTATAGTGCCCCATTATTCTAATCATCTAATCATCTCTCTGTGTCTATTGTGCTTTATATAATCTTCATGCTAGCACAATTCTCCTTGCATAACCTACAATAAAACAAAACATTATGTTACTATAATTGTTCACATGAATTTTTCTAAAATTAGATCAATAATTTAAATTTGCTAATAAAGTATTTAAACAAGAACTGGCCAGTTGTCCCCCTTGGATAGATCTCAGTAAGTCAAAACATGAGGCTCAGTGCTTTGCAAATGCATTGGTATGCATCTTTTGTCCACAAATCCACTAAAGGTTGGTTGCTTTGTCCCTTCTTTTTCAACATTTTCTTGCTTGAGCCAACACCTATATACAGACATTTTTCATCTGGATGGCATGATGTGGTTCAATGAATGGTTTATTGTCAAAAAGGGCTTCACACAAAATGATTGTAAGATCCCTGCCTGTCAGTTAACAATGATCTGTTTAAAATAAATAGTATGATCTCATTTCTCTGTTAACCCTGCATTCAATGTGAGAATCTTTAGTCACAAGGCCTTTGTTCTGGTTGCTGTAGTAGTCTTTGTTGGCCCACATTTTGAATGAGATAATTTGGCTCGGGGTTTGGAATTGCAGGTCACCGGAAACCTAACTGACTTAATGAAGACCCCTGTTAATTGGTCAGTTGCGATTTCATCTGAAGGCGGGTAACTGGTTGGCATGTGTCTTACTGCCCCTTTTCAGTATCAGGATTGGCAGGCCCTGTGTTCTTTGACTAGCCTTTTCCCATTTTTGGGTGTGTAGCCATTTGTTTGAAATGGATCCATTGAAGATTTTACTATTCTTAGCAAAACAGAGAATTCTTTTGACCTTCTTTTTACCACTGTTTAATTTGTGCGAGTGTCTCTATTGTCCCATATAAACCCCTGCATAAAATGAAATATAACAGAAGACGATGGCATTAAGATCATTCTCATATCTATCAACGATATTTTATAGAAAGATAGTTGGGAATAGACATTAGCTTTTAAAAAGAATGTTATAGTTTAGTCAGGATATGGCATCATAAGATAGAATGAAGATGATTTAGTGGAATATATACTTTATTTGAAAAACTTTGATCTTTATTTGTTTCCATCTAGCTTTCATATTTTATGCTATTAAACTTTATGAATCATTTGAACACCCATTAATGTTAAGATTCCCTTAATGATACACTCCTATTTTGCAGGATCATTTTTTTCTATTAATTAAGGTGAAAGTAAATCCAGATTTAGGATGTATCGCATGTAAACAAATACTTCTTTTCATGGCATATATTGCATAAGTTACACATACTATTTTTTGGATGTACGGTTTTCTATTGCATTGCATGTACTGTTTTTTGGATCAGATTAGAAAATTGAGTTAAAGCATTCTTCACATTTCATAACATGGATTATATAGACAGTTTTTAGCCTATGGTTCATGTTTCCTCCTTTGAACCCAAAACTGACTTGCTCTCAGGAGTTTAAAAGAAGGAGTTGGAAAATATAGAAATACTAGTCCACTTTATATCAAAGTAAACAAAATCAAAGATAATTTTTATTTGTAGGTGCTCCAGCTAATTTTGCGATCTACACAGCAGTTTTAGAACCACACGACCGCATCATGGGCTTAGACCTTCCTCATGGTGGACAGTGAGTAGAATAGCATTATTACTCAATTGGGTTCTTATACATTTCTGCCAATTGTTGTTAATTTTTGATACAAAGTCTTTTTGCTTGGCGTTCTATGAAGTATGTACAGGTCATAATTTGCTTCTGTAAATAATCTATTGATGGTAGCATTGTGATGACAAACATATCAGCGATGGTTAGACGGGAAGGACCACGCTTTTCATGATCAACCTAGCATCTTGTAATACCAATTCTGCACATGGTAGCAGGTTTAAAATTGAATTTTATTTCTGTTCAAATATCCGCTGCCAAATTGTTCAATATTATGTTGCCACCTTCAAAATGTAAAATGGATTTTACTTACTTCCACTAAAATTATCTTTACGCCTGCTAATGTTATTTTATTGGTTCCTTTTTTTAGTTTATCACATGGCTACATGACGGACACAAAACGAGTGTCAGCAACATCGAAGTATTTTGAATCAATGCCTTACCGTTTGAATGTAAGCATTTATTTTGACCTATACTTTTCCTACGTGTGCTAGCAATAATAATGGTTAAAAATTTATAATGATAACAATTAATAAATATTGACTTTATATAAGTGTCAAGGTATTTAGCATTTTTACTAATTGGGGACACTGTCAGTTATTACCCCAGTAAATTGGGTACTCATTTACCGACCTCGGAAGGATGGGCAGCTGAGTTGGCTGCCGGCTTGTAGTTCATGGTTCCGACCGTTCGTGAGTTCAAACCCACGAAGATTGCCCTTCAAGGATTCGAAATCCACCTTAACCACTAAGCTACTAATACCAATATTTTTCAGATTTACATTTTTACTTTGTGATCGGTTAAGTCATTTCAAATCTTCGGTATATGTCACGGTATACGCTTGGATACTGAACAGACAGCCTTTAGCTTCTTTTTATGCTATTTGTATCAATAATATTTGTGGAGGTAGACACCACATACCCATAAGAACGTGGCGATTCGCTTGGTGGAGTGGTTGTCGCCAAGAGACACGTGGTATTTAAACCATTTAAACAGGTCAACTACGAAGAGGCCAATAGAAGTAATTCTTTGAGCAGGAGCTTCCTTAAGTTTTGGACTCAGCTGCAATACATCACAACTTGGGGGTGTGACACATAGCATTTCAATTAATTATAATGGAAGGAAAAAATTAAAAGTTTTTGACAGTATTTCCAATTCTGAAAAAGTTCGCATGGATCTTGTTTTATGAGCTCAATTTTCAGTGATGCAATGCAAGCTTGTTTTCCAAATGACATGTATGAGTGATGCCACGTGGTGTAACGATATTTTTATTGTTAGTTTTTTGAGTACATCTAAATTTTAGGATTTTAGTAACACCGTGATCCTATTACTGGCAGAGCAATTATGAAAAAAATCTCTCGGTGATCTATTTCGTCTGTTTTTCCGATTTCTGTGAAAGAGACTTCTTGCAGAGATGCTTGAAGGTGCTTTCTGTCATCTATCCCATGCTATGCATTTAATAAGAATGCATTGGAGAAAAGACAGATCGTAAAAGGCATTCTGTAATGATGATTCTTGTACGGCAATCATAAACAGTTCATGATATTGCTTTTTGTTTTGCTCATTTTATATAAAAGCTTTCAGTCAGTAACAATGATTCGTAATTATTTCTACTATTGTTGCCATAGGAGCAAACTGGATACATCGATTATGAAAAGTGCGAAGAGTTAGCATTGCTTTTCAAGCCGAAGATACTAATCGCAGGCACTAGTGCTTATGCCAGATTGATTGATTATCAAAGAATGAAAGAGGTACCGTCTTGATTATTTGCGCTAATTGCTTTTAAATGATGTAATAATAGTCAAAAGAGAGAGATAGTCAGGAAACTAACAAAAAAGGCTTTGTTCACACTATTTGTCCTCGCACATCTAGTACCCAGTCCTTATGAAAGTGCACGCATGGAAACCTTGGAATCACTATGTTACTGCATCAGGTATACAAGTCAGTGCGGTAAGAATATGATGTCTGTTTCAAGAGTAAAGCAATTAGTTACTCCACAGCTTTTCGCCTGACAGCTACGGTTATTACCATAATCTTCGTATACTAACTCTTTGTATGAAAAATTTCACATGGTTTCCCATTGATGGTTATTTCTTCTTCTTGTATAGATTGCTGATAAAGCAAATTCATATTTGCTGGCAGATATGGCACATATAAGTGGCTTAGTGGCTGCTGGGGTATGTGAATCTTATAGCTTTTAAAAACAATTGAGTTTCGCATCTTAATTTGATTGGTTAGTCCATGCAGCTCTATATATACGCATTATAATAGTGTTTGAAGATAATTAGAAATGGGAAGAGTTTCACATTTGTCTTCTTATCATGTTAATTTAACAGGAGCGTGATTGATTACTGCATCTTTGGTTGCAATGACCTGGCCTCTCGCTCTATTAAAAGTTATTCTTACTTTCATTTCCACTCTTTTTTCATTCTTCTCGATATTGGAAGATTTGTGACTTTCAGCGGCACGTGATGCAAAAGTGCTTGTAGTTGCACTTCGTGATTATGGGTGGCATTTGATTCTTAATAATACTGGTTGTTCATTTTTTAAGGTTATACCAAGCCCTTTTGATTATGCTGACATTGTCTCAACCACAACTCACAAAAGTCTTCGTGCAGTCAGGTAATTCATTAACAATCATTTTAAAGCTATAATAACACTAAATAATTTCTGCTCCCTCCGTAATTTTTCTTTATTCTAAATATTTATAAAGTAGGCCTGAATAAGCTTGTTCATAGATTTTATGTATATATATATAGCTATTTCATACTAGCCTACTGTAAATAATTGTGTTATGATTATTATTATTACTCAACATTCTCCCCTTTCCTCTTGTTTAATATGCATACTCAAAAAATGTGCAAGACAGAGTTGGTCAAGTATTTGTCGCTAATTGCAGGACTTGAGGATTTTGAAAGTGCACTAAACAAAATCTGTCTCTAATCTGAGTGGTTGTATCAATGAAACTTTTTTCACAATGTTAAAGGCAATTGCTTGTCACCACTGCAATCAATTGCTATGTCTCTAATTATGTAGCGTGATGACATGTGAAAATGTAGACTATCAAACGTTACCTGCAAATGCATCTTTATCAATACATATACATTTATGAATTGAATGCGTACCGGAACCTGGTGGCCTTCACGGGAAGCGTGATAAAACCAATGAATGTCTGCAAATTTATAGGAAAACAGAAGGGCTTGTTGCGCCGTTCCCATTTGAATTAATAAAGAACAAAAAGAGTAATATGTAAGCCAGTAAGGATCTTTTGTTTTGTAAACCAATGCTGTACCTGCTGAGCTAACACACATTGTAGCTCTACACCAACGTTTAACTGTACCCGTTGGTAACATCGCTGTTTTCTATCTGTATGGTATGCCCTTTTTAACTTACAATAAGCAAAAATATATTTGAAGTCATCGTCTCTGGTGTTCTTCATTTTAGGCATTCCTTGATATTTTTCCGAAAAGGTGTTCGCCGCGTTGATAAAAAAGGAAAAGGTATGCTAATCTAATTTTTAATTTTCCTGTCTTTAAAATCTGTTGTATTTTAAACTATGATGTTAATCACAAATCTAGTTAAGTGAATTTAGATTATTGTGCTTTAAGCAATTCATAGTTGATAAGCATTATCCTTATTCTCTAGCTATATTTACGTGGTTATCCTTCTTTTTTATCCTTTTAAGTATACAAGTCGCTTCATTCTCAAGAGCAATTGTTTAAAAGGTTTCAACAGGTTCATTATGTAATCAAAGTTATCTATTTGTAAATTCTTAAGTGCCTCCTTTTTTATTTTAGACATAATGTATGACCTTGAGAATAGAATCAATAGTGCTGTTTTTCCTGGATTACAAGGTGGCCCCCATAACCATTCAATGGCTGGTGTTGGTGTTGGTCTTAAACAGGTACTGATTGTTGTCCTTGTTTTGATTGAAAATGTTCCAACATATCAAGTTAACCCCTGCAACAGCAGAGCGAGGTTGTCTATGGATGAGGCGTCTCCACTTGATTTCTATTATTGAGTGTTTGCACTAAAGTATCCTGCGCAATATTAACAATGTGAAGGTTGCTTTTCAGCCAATATGAACGAGCATCGGAGCCAAGTGGCTAATATGAAAGTTGTTCTATCTCCGCATGGAATATTTCTGTATTTTTTGTAATTTGCACCTTATTTTGAATTTCAATAGGCGATGCAACCTGAATTCGTAGAATACCAGAGGCAGGTTTTGAAAAATGCCAGTACTGTAGCCGAAGAGTTGCTCAAAAGAGGATACAACCTAGTGTCAGGTGATTACTCTTTGATCTATAAAGTTTTTACACTTCTGGAAAATCTTAAATATGCCAATGCTCCTCAGCTATTATATTGCTGTAATTGACTTTTTGGCTGAAACAAACACAATGATAACTCCAAGGACTTCAGACCTGCTGGCAGTTGTCCCTCACTATATTTAGACCTAGAAGATGATTGAAAAAATCCACTTTGGATGCTGTTGCATAATGCTAAGATCTGACAATCGTACTCGGGACTGTCCTCATAACATGAATTTGAAAGATCAAATGGATTGTCATATTTCTTTTAAATGTAATTGTTGGATAACTGTTTCCATAATTTTGGTATTTTTATTCATCTTCTAAATCTTCCAAGTCGTGTGCCACGAGAAGCTAAATTTTTTTAACAGCCCTGATGCAGCAGACACAGCTTCTTTGTAAATTCTTAGACTATTGTTTCCAACCTGAACAGTTTAGAAGCCCCCCATTGTCTCCAAGAGCATTTCTTGCTGGCCAGTGTCAACATGTGACATCCATCAATGGCTGCATAGAAATAGTAGTCTCTAGTAGGATTTTGAACTTAACAACCATTTTCATAATCTAGATGTTGGCCCTCTCGCGTATTTCTTTCACTTCAATAGGCCAGACAGAGTCTTTTAGGTGACCTCCTAGTCCTTGTGATACGAAAAAATTAAGATAATTGGATCCAAACGTATAGTATCAACAAGGTTCATTATAAAGAATGGCGCCAGTATGTCTGAAGGCTGTCATATTGGCTTCTACCACAAGTTATGGACAGGAATGTTTTGGACATTGGAAAGTCGATACTTTCTGCAGCAAATTGACTACAGCACGGCTGTCACATGTTTTTATCAACTTTGGACTTATTTTGAAAATAAGTTTATGAGACGAGAAGTGGGAAGGACCAATGGAGTAGGCGCCATTTTGAATTAGGCCACCATTTGAATAAGCATCTCCTTCAAAAAAGAAAAGATTAGCCCAGGGCTTTTATCTTCTCTATTTTAATGGTATCTATTTCGCTTTTAGGTGGTACAGACAATCATTTAGTTCTTGTTGACCTTAGACCTAAGGTAGTATGATCACATTTCTTTGTTCTGTACATCTTTACAAGGTCCATCTGTTTGCAGTGGATTTATTTTTTTTCAGCATATCATGTTTTATTATCTGAAAGGTTTATGTTTAGATTTGCAGTTTCTGCTGCAGGGTGGATGTTTTTAAAGAACATCGTCGTTAATATTGTTTGCTACAGTAACAGTTTTTTATCAAAACTGTAATCAATGGAGGAGATGATGGATATTGAGTAATTTTTAGCAGTGATTGCTTGCATGCATACACCATGCGACTATATTTGAGCGAATAACGACGTTTCGCAACTTTTACCAATAATCACAACACCACATCAGTGTTGAATCAACAACATCTATAGATATATAACCCGCATACAACTCTCGTGGCTAATTTGTTAGTAGCGTCCCTACAACAAAAGTACCAGGAGTATATCTCGATTTTTATCAGATCCACAAAGTGATTGTTGCATGTGTTTGTTGTATTGTTCCTAGTATCCTTCTAATCTGTCAATATCACCAATAATAATTATAATCAGATGTTGTATGTGAACGTATCCAAGTACCAAAGGCACTTCTGGATAACTTAATATCTGCTATTACAACCATCTAACTCACCACAGGTGCATCTGTTCTAACTCCAATTACTACACCTAATACTCTAACCGTAATCTAGCCCTAGATTATAATCATTATTGTTGTTATAATTATCATTATAATACACATGAAGGCATAACCCTGCCCTATAATTTCTTGCCACCTCTATGGTGAAATAAAAGAATCCTCCGTAAACACTGAGTTCCTTATCTTTCTGTCCCCCTCAATCATCACAGGGGGGAGTTTACGTCCAGATTTACTTCTTGTCACCAAGGATGTACATTTCTATATCCTGGAACTAACTGTTGGATTTGAAACTAATCTCGGTACTAATGCTGAAAGGAAAGCTCTCAAATGGAACCATTTGATTTCTGAACTTTCTCCTGCTTACAAGTCTGTTTGTTTATCTCTCTATTAGTTCGGTGTGTATTTTTGGCCAAGCTTGCAGCTCCTCTCTCGACATGTGCAACAATCCCGATCTTAACAAGAAGCATACAAAATATCTATTCAGGAAGTGCTCCAACATTAACGATAGATCCACTTATTTCATCTTTTGCTGTCGTAACAAAACATGAAAAGATCCTGAGCTTCTTTCAATCTAAGTAGTTTCCTCTTTCACAATTGTCAATTTATATTCAGGATCTCTTTTTTTTCTTTTTCTGTCAATTATCTTTACTTCAAAATCAAATTGTAGCCAGGTTAGCCATATAAAAACTATGTAAGAAGCGGGCTTTGTATCTGTTAAATCCGAATGATATATTATGAATGCATTATTAAATCATAACTCATACTGTTTATGTCCGTAAAGCTCGTGTTTTGAGGTTCAGTGACAACTAGTCTACTCAAATCTTAGGACCTTTTCTGAGAATCCTGCAAAATGTAAGATGGCACTCTTTTGCAATGTTACGATCTTTGTTTCAATGTCAATGCCCTCCAGACTCTTTCTTAGCAATCTTGTTTCTAAGGCCCTAATTATGATACTGATGCTTCTTTATTCCGTAGCTTAACCTTTATATTTTTCAATTTTTTTCCACTTACTTTGCGCCCATTTTGCTAGAAAAAGGCACAGCAAAGTCAATTATCTTGCGTAATTTGTTCTTTTCTATTGTTAATACCATACCAGGCCTTCTCGTTTCGTTTACTGGTCAGTTTGTATCGTAGTTCTGTCGTACTCTTTATTTATTTTCATTAAAACTGTGCTCATTATATGCTAATTATCTCCCGTCATTTCCCTTTTCCTCCTTGACAACTGGAGACTCACCTCGTACAGACCTTAAGTTACTCTTCAATCAAAACACCATTTATCTGCTAGAGTTGACTAAAGGTTTTGAAATAAATGCTGAAAGTAACATCAACTGCTAAGCTTTCAAATACAAACCCCCTTCTTCACGATCTCTATTCTCATTATAACACATTTCACTTCATAAATCTTTCAATTGGTGCACTTGTCGTTCTTTAATCTTCCTCTGACATATTCCAAACAATGCTCGTCGAGTTTCAGTGTGAAACTAATTTCAAGGAAAAATTATTATCAATGTGAGAGCGCATACCATATATTCTGTAAAAGAAACAATCCGTGGACACATCCACCACTTAAACAGACATTAATTATTAAATTGTAATCATATCATTATAAATATCATATGTTCAATGGATTAAATAAAATAAAATGAAGTTTGGAATAGAGCTACAGTATAATATTTTGATGAAATAAGACAATAAAATAAAGTTTAAGAAAACATTTGATCAAAACAGCTTTTAATATATCAACGACAATGGAGCTAGCCTATTCTCGAGTCTTGCTACTTAAACAAGCAAATGACGCTCATATTCGAAAAGATGATCATGATTAAACCTCTCTAAAATCTATCAATAAACACCAAACTGGTATCTAGCATAAAAAACCGTCTGAATACGGAATAGGAGACTTTATGATAAAAATAATTTAGCATTTAATGTAAACATTAAATCAATAGAGGATATGTTGTTAAACTATACCACTTTTTGTTAATTTAAATGAATAACCAATTGTGTAAGTAAAAATCTTGCTTTTAATGTTCTAAATTCTGCACCCTAGAATTATTTGTTGGCGTTTTTATCGATTTATTTGATGCTGCTCCCAAACTATTTATTGCAGAAACGTCAAATTCTATGCAAAGTTAATGGTTGCGGGGCTTACCAGAGCTTCTTTGTATCATTGAACGATACAATGAAAAATAATTATATATTAAACTGCCTCTAAAACATTTAAATAACAATGTTGTTTATGCAACCTTGCTGTAATTATATCAATTATGTTTTTGTGTAAGGGATGTAACAATGCTTCATTTGCTTCCAGAACATTGATGGCGCCAGAGTGGAGAGAGTCTTGGAACTGGCGTTCATTACATTGAATAAAAACACGTGCCCTGGTGACAAAAGTGCTGTCAAACCCGGTGGCCTTAGAATTGGTTAGTTTTGATATTAACTTGGGTTGACTCTTGATATTATTTACCCATACTGGAAGTCAAAGTCTGGAATCTATATTCTCTGAGGCAAATAATTTGTGAAAAATATATACTAATATGTACTGAAACATTAACAAATCAGCCATTCCTGGTGGATAAGCCTGAATTTTTCTACAGCAGTAGCAGCTAATGGATATCCAACCAGTTCATGAAAAGTCAGCTGTTCTTACTTATTGGTATCATTTTTATCCCCGCAATTTAATATACGTTTTTTTACCTCTTTTTACATGAACAAAGCTTGAACAACGGTTTAAGCCAGTCGCATTGAAACATTGCTATCCCCGGGGTAAAGATATGCATGTTTTCATATAGCTATCTGCTATATAACCCTCGCTTTATTTCCCTTCCCGACAGTTTGCCCGTCCGTCGTATCTGTATTCTTCTTGAAAGTGAAATTCAGTTAATTCAAATAAACTTTGCTTTGAAAGTGTTTTACTTTAGTCTAACAAATATGGTAAAAGCCCTGACCAATAGGAAATATGAGAGGCCTGGTTTTCAATCATTTCATTTTTAATCAGAGCACTCAAGCAATACCTAATATATTTTATTGTCAAAACGTACTATTTTGAATTCATCTTTTACTTTTTATTTATTCACTTTTTATTAATTTCCCGTTTACTTGTGCATTTTTAATATGCTGGTAATTTAGCAAGCAAAGGTCACCTCCAGGCAGAGTCCGGATAATATCACGGTTCAACGTTTGGCAGTCGTAAGGAAGGCTACTGAAAACAAAAGAAATTGCAAGGACACACCCAGATCACGCCTAATTTCTTTTGTTTAATGAGGAAGGGTAATGAGCTTGAGCCATTAGGCCGGAGGAAGGTTCAGCACTTACCTGAGTCCAGGTTTATTGAAATTTTCAAAATTTAAATTTTAACTGATCCCATCCAAAGTAACGGACTGTTGATTGTTATGTCAGCCTTCATTGCTAATGTAACACAAGCCTGACCAGTGCAACAGATTAACATTGGTCTGGCAATACGAGCTAAACTGTATTTTTCTAGAACCTAAAAATATGTTTTTCTTGCAATTCAACTCACATTGTACTGCAATCTAATATTTGTCATCATTTTAGATAGGATAGTGGTAAATTGACTCTAATCTGCAACATCTGCAAGCGCTTTTTTGTTTTTAATAGACCTTAAAACAGGACGCCACATTAAATCTCTAATTTAATACAAATCGATAATATATTTGTTTACTCTTAATCTAACACACCTTTTAATCATATGCACAAGGAAAAGTTTAAACTAAAAACTAAAAAAAACTGTTAGTTTTAGAGTAACTGTAAACTGCAAGCTAAGCATTGATACTAGTGTCTATATATAAAAGTATTGGATGCATTTTTAATTTTTAATTCTTGCTGCTTTGTTTCATTACTTTTTCACCGTTTCCATGATTTTCCTGGATAAATCAGCTTTTTGATTATCATCCGTCATTATCATTAATATACTTATCTGTTAAACCTTGCTGGAAATCCCGATTAAAATTCCATGACGATCCTGCATTAACCTTTTTTAACTCTGAAACTATCATGCTAGTTACTGATATGATCAGGACATGGCCGGGACCTTTGACTTTGTGCTCCAATGCTCTAACCACTGGGCTACCTGGCTACACGGCATCCAACATCGCTGAACCTAACAAGTGGGATATGGATCCACAATCTGGCCCATTAGTACCACTAAACGTCGGTTGAGAGTGAGAGAGATCAGTTATTGAAACGTGCCTGTCATGGGCCTATTAGCAGTACACGAACCAGAAAGAGCCAGAGGTTGCATTGGTATATTTAAGATTTCTTAGGGTCTAGTTAGTATTTATATTTTGAAATGAAATTTATTCTATGGTACCCCTGATAGGCTGCCTTGCATTCTGATAGGCTGATAGGCTAACCTTGCATTTTTGCATAGAATAGCTATCGTTTGTTCACTATGACAATCTATGTGTCTGAAATGCTTACAATTGAATAAAATGCTGCAAAAAGTCATCACAGAAAGCATGGAAATATATTGCATTTAGTATTTAGTAATGAGCGCAAAATGAGTCTTAAATTCCGATCACATTTTTGTTTGCCCGTCTGCATAACAGCTGCTGTTGCAGATCTATATGCTCGGGTGTGTGAATGCTGGAATTGTTTAGTGGATTACTTTCTTTAGCACATCAGCACGTGTTGAGTAAGATGAAGTACTTTCGCCTTGACTAATACAAAGCTTCTTTTTCAACTGTGGAGATCCATTCCCGATGCAGCCTTATTTTCTTCAGTTGGATGACTGCCCACCTCTGATATAATTCTTGGTGCAACTGACAGCTCTGTCCCGGGTAGTTTTGGCCTGATACGTCTCGTCTGCCCACTTTCATGACAGCTACAGCTTACACCCATCGGACCAAGTACTATCCAACGCACCACATGTTGGTTAATGCTGTTGAAGCTTCATTGTGCTAGGCGGAAAATTTGAATTTTTCTAGGTTTTATTTCAAATTTTAATGATATCATCTGCATAAATGTCGTTACTGGCTGTCACTTCCTTGTTCTGTTTTTTAGCACTTAATCCAATCCACCTTTTCTCGCCACATTTTCAAACCATACTTTCTCTTTACAATTTCATTGGCAACTTCTCCATCCGGCCGATTTTGAGCATTCTCAGGCAACGCCACCTTCATTCTTTCCTTCATCAGTTATATATAGGTTTTCTAACAACTAATACCTTGAGCTATACCTTAAATTCATCATACATTCAAATAATCTTCGATCTAACAGATTACATAACGATTTTCTCAATATTAATAAAAAAAAAGCACACATCACATTTCAAGATAATATAACTCTACCTATAAGCGCAGATCTTGATTCTTAGGGCATTAATGGCAGGAAATTATCCAATGTTATGGAGCTAGCATGTGTTACATTAGACGAATACTGCATTTTGGATGATGTTGATGAGGAAAATCCCAGTGGATGTCGAATTGGTAAAGGGCAAAGCTCATTTTATTCAGTGTCACCTTGAATGTCCATAAATATCAGTAAATGCCATATCATTCTCGAGTGATCAGAGAAACCTATTTGAAATTAATTTGGTCAGAGTGTTCTTTTCATCATGAAAAAGGTACCCTGCTATTTAAACGAATGCAAGAAAATCGCAAACGGTTATAGCTATGTTGAATATGTGTTCCTCAGTTGACACTTTTATATATTATATTTTAAACAATACGAAAAGCGGTGTATGTTTAATGCATTTTTATTTACTAGTTAATATTTTTTTATATTAAGTTCTAAACTGCATTTATTATGTATTATATTTTATAAGATATTAAGATGCTACGCACCATTAATTTAATTCGGATTTTTTAATTCAAAGTTTATTAAATTTTCAGATGATGCAGATGATGAGAAAATCAGGTCTATTAAATATACCGTCCTCTGATGAAACAAAAATATCAAATTTACCTTTACCTTCATTTGCCCATACGTTGTATTTTTATAATATTTAATGGAATAGCTGGCACCTTTTGAATCAATTTTTATGGTTTAATCACAGGAACACCTGCCTTAACTTCCCGTCAATTCAAAGAACAAGATTTTGTGAAAGTGGTCGAATTCATTGACACTGGTGTTGAAATCGCATTGGAAGCGCAAAGTAAAACAGGTTTGTTTAGAGATTTACTGCATCAAAATAGCGTTTATTTTAAACTAGATTTAAATTAGAGCATGAAGTGGCTGGAAGTCGATTATTGGAAATTCAAGTGACGATTTCATGAAAATTGTGAAATGTTTTAAATGTTCATCATTCAGCTTAGAAGAATACGCTTTTTGCAGAATTTCAAAATTCTTTGGAACTAGAATAAGTTTTGATCGTTTATGACGCGCATTTTTGGAAATGCTGTATTTTTGGATGCTTTAAGTTTGAAAACAACCCGCTCTCAGTCTGTGCGTAACGGCTACAACAGAATTTGTCACTGGTGACTATTTGATAGTACTTGTCAAAACATGAAGTTGTAAAGTATAAGTTTGTGATGCCATCAAGTGGATACTTAAGTTCGACTCGCTTAAAACCGCCTTCATTTTCCTCATCAGCATTGGCAATGATAGTTAATACTCCTGCCACAAAAATAGAAATAGTGAAAATAGTATTGCCTGTTGATGGCTTTGGGTGATTACCTAATATATCACTAAGAGTCAGGAAAAATTGATGGTACAGGATATGGTGCTTCAAACCATGTTGATAGTCCAAAACTCGATAATTTGTATACAAAGTTGCAAGGGAACAATTGAAGGCAACCTCCAATTTTTAACTGCACATGCTTGGACCTGTTTTGATTCTTTTTGATAACAATTTTAGTTCAAACTATTTCCTGTAGAAGTTGTAATGACAGTGTTTTTCACAAGTCTTTCCTTCGTTTTCAGGAAACTCGATGAAATCGTTTAAGGAAGCTGTTTTATCAGATGCTGACATATCAGCAAAGATAAATGCATTAAAGGAGCAAGTAAAAACGTTTGCTTCCAAATTCCCAATGCCTGGATTCGATGAAAAATGATTGGCACTATCGTTATTGGTAACATTTTCATTCTTTGTTAAGGTTTCTTAAGTCTGGAGAAAGTAATTAAGTGTATTGGCATGACAGTAGTTCGTCAGAGTTTTGCTACCTGCTATTCTCTGTAGGTGCCCTGTGTCATTAGGCAAAATTTTAGTAAATTTACTTCTTTATTTAAATATTCACATATCGTTTTATTTTTTGCCGTATTTGTTACGAGTTTCCCACCGAAGGTCTAATTTGTCGGTGCAACTAATTTTTCAAACAACATCCTAAAAAGCTTGAATATAAGGTTTCTTTCGTATTTTCGTTGTTCTCCCTAAAACTCTTTTTTTGTTTTGTTAATTTAGTTAAATTTTCTTTCATATTCTTTCCGTTTCTTTCCATTCCCGTCCCTCTTTTTTAATGGCATTCAAGTTTTGTTTTTCATTGATTTTTTTCTTTTTCTGTTTGGTTTCCGTTGCATTTCATTGTCACTTCAATCCAGACAACATCTTCAATTTCAACATGCTAATTTCCAGCTTCCACTTCCTCTCAAATTTTGGTAGCCTGTGTTTCACTTTGGCTACTCAATGAAGGGCTTTAGACCCATTGTATCTATTCTAAGCATATCTCAACGCATGGATGGATCGCAGACAGATACCGTTGACTTTCATACCCTCTTTATTTTATACCATTATGCAGAGTTGTTAATTGTCTCATTACTTGAAGCATATTGCAGACTAACAGCAAATGCGTAATATTTATATCAAATCCAACCATATTAGAGTTTTACGTTGGTGCACTGTTATCGTTTCAATACTCTTAAAATTTTTTATGCATCTAGATAGCATTTTCCACATTGAAGTAGTTTTATTGGAATGAATTCAATATAATACGATATATAGCTTGATAATTGAATAGCAACAATGAATTGAACGTCAATGAAAATGTATCATTACAATTCTCTCACTTTCTTACTATGAACCTTAATAGGCATAGATTCATTCCACAACTCAAAAGATTGTCTTCTTCCCGGACAAAACCATAACTTTTGGAGCAGAAGAGTATTCATGTGTTTTGTTTGGGAAAATGTGACATCAGGCTCGAATTATGTTTCATATGTTTATGATCGTTATGCAGCGAGATGCGTAACTGCGTTCTTTCTTTTGGGGATCACGATTTTGGCTGACGATTTTTGAGCTGCAACATGATATGAAATTATACAGCAACTGTTCCAGTATCCTAAATAAAGATGCCAGCAGATAATTCTTTCCCGCCGTCAGATCTTTGAGCCTCTCATCACGAAGAGAATGGGGGAAACGAAGATATTTGATGGTCAAAAGGGTCATTTGATGACAAAAGTCTTATGATGGCAATGTGAGTGTCCGAGGGCAGATGAAACATACTTGGGCAATCGTGGTCATCTTGTGGCAAATAATGTCAACTAGTGGCAGAAGAAACAAAGGGATAAAATTATTCATAGTAGGACCAATAAGATCAATTCATGGCAATTGGAGTATTGAATTGAAGTCATTCAGCGCTCATTCAGTTGTTGCTGTTCATAAGCGAATGAGGGCGAACGTAGTAAATTTAAGGCCAATAAAGTCATACTAGGCATATTTGGAAGATTTAAGTAAGTCTAATGATATGAAATGAAGCATTTTTTTTGAAATTTGATACACATGAAGACAAACGAAGTCGTTTGTTGGGCAAAAAAGTCGTTATAGAGCAACAATGCAAGTGAGAGCAATTGTGGGTATTTGATTATATTTCATGCAAATTAGGGCAATCTAAGTCATTTGAAGACCAACTAAGTCAATTTAGGCGCATGCAGGAAATGAGTGCAATGGTGGGTATTTGATGACATTTTGTGCATAAGAGAGGGACGAATCATTTGAAGGGCATTTTTGGCTTTTGCTTCCACGAAAATTTCCTGATGGTAAGAAAACTTTCACGATCACGTTTTTTTAGCAAAGACACTTTGATTAGGAACTGTCTCTAATTAGTCAAACGTTTTCATAGAGTTCCAAGAAATAGACCTGTTTCATTCCAATATTTTTCAATTGGAGAAATTTATTTGCAACGTATTGGAAAACAAACCATTTATCTGACTAAAATGAAACTTTCAAAAACATTGGCCGTGTGTCTGTAACTTTTTCTTTCCTTTTTATTCAGATTCAAGGTGTTCGAAATTTTTTACCAACTTTCAATATTGTTTATTATATGCAAGCTACCTCAATATTCAGCTTTGCTGCAAGATGTATTGAACTTTTCTTATCACTTAACTCATCCGAATCTTTGTCCCGGGTGATGAGAATGTTATTTATGAAAACATCTTTTAGCTAAAATAACCGTTTTTGAATTGACAAAGTTTTTTTTATAGAGTTGTAAAGGAAAAAGTCTTCACTCTTATAGTTTTCAATGTGGGAAAATTTTTTGCAACGTTCTGCAGGTTCTCCGAAAGGGAACTGTATAACCAAATAGAGAGTATCTGTTCGAGCATAAGAACGCAATTTTTCGTTAAAATTTCCCTGACAGGCACAAAAATTTTCCCCGACAAGGGAGGGGGCGCTACCGCCACCTCTGCCCCCTCTGGCGCCACCAAAGGAGAAGTGAAGCGATAGGTGGGGCGGGGGCAACTTATAAATTCATTCACGGAATATATGCTTTTGTAAAATTATATTCCTATAGGGACCAAAACCCTTTAAGATCCTCTAGCCTTACATCTCAAAATAACAAACAAAAAATTGGCCTCACTTTCCTGTGCAATTATCATCGTTAAATATATGCAACAGGCAACACTTAAAACAGTATTAATGATATGCAATACCCCACGGTATTATTGAAGCCTCCTCATCGAAAGATAATTCACTTAAATGAAAGTGTGCACTTGACTGAAAAACACGTGTAGCTTAACAAATCTTTGCAGAACCGATTCTTGTCCTAAAATCGATGTGAATTGATGTGAGCGTTCTTGCCGAGGTATTTATTTGTTAGCCCATTGTACATTATCGATGCGATTGTAGCAGTCTTTGTCAAGGCTTACAAACCAATCTTATGTTTGCCATGTTTGATAAAATTCAAGTTCCTCCCGTATAAGTAATCTCCGTTGAATCCAAAACATAAGGCCTATCAGTCATCAACCGTAAACGAGTCGAGTTTGAAGAGTCAATTATAATTCTTTTGAAAATTAATTTGTTATCTTTTCAAATTCCCTTTGCGAAGGTGTGAACCCTTTTGTCGCAAGGGTAGAGTTACTGCTCAATTTTAAATTTATCAAAATTTATACCCTAGTTGCAAGCTAATAAGCTGCGTGTTGTGTAATTTTATGCTAATTTTCCGTTCATTTTTAGTAAAGTTATTGGCAATTTTCCTGCCCGATCTCCAGGCAATCTCAGTTTACACAAAGCACCTTCTTTGTTTCATACACAAAAGAGCAATTAAAACGGGAAAACTCAATTTATGGTTTTGATTTACTTCCAATACGTACAATTTCTATGTAGAAAGATGCAGGAGACTTTTCTCTACCTTGTGATATTTTTTTCAATTTTTTTGGATTATTTTTTGCAAAGTTATTCCATTTTTTCTCCGCCAACTTTTCGAAAGTCCCGTTTTACACAAAGAGATTCAAAAATGACAATGGCAACCTCGTTCTGAAAAGACAAAAGAAAATCGGTTTTTCGCAATTAATTCCGAATTTTCGAAAAGACACACCCGATTTTACTAATTCATAAGATGGGCCGGTAGATTCTGCATCGTTTGATGTATAATGCGCATAGTTTTGGAACTTAACGAAGGAAGAAAAAAATATTTTCTACTTTTATCCATAATGGCGGAGAACAAAAGAATTAGTAAAAAATTTTTTTCGAAATGCGTCGCAGCGCCCAGGGTAGAATCGAGCCGGATGCGGTGGCGCTTTGAATTTCTTGGTTTTTCTCGTTGATTTTCTTGCTTAAAAACGCGGGGAAACGTGTAAATATATCTTAATCTTACAGCTTTTTGCAAAGACATTGTTTTCAGGCAGATTTAAAGATTTTTTCTGGAAGTTGAATTTATTTTTACCAATCCATATTTCGTGAAAATTTTTTGATCACTCTCTTAAGTTTTCGACCACTGCATAAACATTAAGGCTGGGGAAGAAGTATCGTATTTTCCATCTTTTTTGGAACCATATAAATAATATGATATTCACACCTAAGTTACGTATTTTTTACGAAGTTTATCTGCTCGTTTCATAATCTCAGCCTATTGATGCTTCGCTTATTGAGTAGTAACTTCTTTTATAATACATTTTTAATTTGGTTCGGTACAACATTCATGTATTTTCACCTTAGACTTCTGAAATTAGTTGTTGATTAAAATTTTTACTTGACTCGATATTTATCATAGTTTTGCTTTAAAAATTTTATTTTATGCGAAAAATTTTATGCGATATTTGGCAGAATTGTTCTCTTGTTTTCTTGCATCAAAACAAGAAGCGAGCTCCAGATTTTCGGCCTTTGGAAACTGAGTGTTTTATTCAATGCCCCCTTCCAACTAAGTCACAATTGCCCCAGTGGCTACCTAAAACACTCCATAATACGGCGTTAAAAATTATGTACTTCAATTGACTGCCAGTTATTATTGAAAAAAGATTCTCATGGGCGTATGGGTCAGAAACTGCTTTGTAATTAATTATAATCAAACCTAAAGAGTGCCTAAGTGTGCACATATTACCCTGAGGAGAGCCAAGGAATAGTGAATAACACCACAAAAAACAGCTGATAAGATATAGAAAATCAATCTTGCTCAAATAATTGATTAAAAAAAGTTGGTTCAACGTTTGAAGAACGACCAAGTCTAAGCTGAAAAAATATTTGGTCCACGAAATATTCGCTTGCACCAAATGTAGATACCTGCAGAAAGATAAGATATTATTAAAAGGATGGCGGCCTAATTTCCGGATGTAAAAGTGACAGGCTAATACATTTATTTTCATATTTTATGCATATTTCACGACAAGTCGGAGTATAGAGTTTTGGCCATGGTGCGTTAGGGAAACGGCATCCAATACTTTCCTTTCAAATCCTTCGTTAGATTTGGCGAATAAATATTGGAGTTACGTAAAAGTTCCCACAGTCGCAAAATAATGTTTTTAATGAAAAAGAAATGCAAAAACGCGAGGAAAAATCTATTCAAAATTCGAGTAAAATTTGCCCTCGTGCTTAGATCTGCCTAAAGGACTGCCTAATATCAAAAGTAGATAGAAAACGGGATATAGAAAATAATGAACATCATTTTAGAATTAATAGAGGATACTAAGCCTAAAATTAAACAAAGTTAAAAATTGATATTTGGTACCTGGTTTTTTAAATCATTGAAACAGATGTTGAATGATGAAATTTTCTGTAATTAAAAAATAAGTGGAAAGTTTTTTAAGAGACAAATATCCAGTAATGCTGAAAAACAAAAGATAAATTGATCGTTGGTGGTTGTGTTTGATTGTTTGACGAAGTTAAGATGGTGGAGATGGTGGATGTTGGATAAGATGGTTAACAGTGGTTGAAGTATTTTAAAGGGGCAGATGGTTGGAACAAGGACATATTTCATCTTATGTTAATCATCTAACTCTGCACCTTTGCAATAAAGTAGAAGACAGCTCTGTAAATTCTCCGCTGTGATAAACAGAAAACAAAAAACACAAATCAATGATCATTTTGCTGCACTTGATGTTGGAATGTATTCCAGGTTCAACCACTTATTGAGAAGTCATCGGTGTAAAATTTCGCTTAAATGGCCTCAACTCCCAAGCTGAGTTTTTAAACAGTCTCCCCGAATTGCTGTGGCCTTGCCCAAATCTTGGTACAAACCAAACTGTATGACATGATAGCATTGATAGGAATAGAAAAGTCTTCAATAGTTCTCATGTGAAAAATTGTGAGTTCCAGAATTATACGTCTCCATTTCCAAAACTAGGATGAACTGAACAAGGTGATTATCTATATCATTTTGGAAAAGTAACAAGTCTCTTTTACTTACATCGGTTCATTTGAATTTCTACGTAAATCTTCATAAAATCATGGACCATTTTGCTGCCTCTTCTATAGTATTTACAAGTAGGAAGTTTTTCGTGATGCTAAAAAAATCAATAAATACGCAAGAAAGTGATCCTGTGCCATAATGATTGATTGAGATTTAAAAACTTTTGAGAGCCATGTCGATCAAAGACTTCAAAAATTCGAAAAGTAGCAGGACATTTTCAATAAAAATGGTCAATCTTCGAAGAAACAGTTAAATGTTGCAACGCTGACTGAAAATACCAATGTAAGGCTAAATAGTCTTTTAACATACAATGTAAAAATGAATTTCTTTACGCCGGCAACTATAAGTTGAAAATACATCGATGTAGAAATATTGCGTGTAAAAAGTCGTGTCACAACCAGGCGGCTGTAGAAACTGCAAACAAGTTTAGAATATACATAAATATCTGCATGTTATTCAGAGGTGAAAAACTCATTTTTCGGAAACGGCAAAATCCCTAGGTATAAGCAAATTTACCGACAAATGACATATTCATAAAAGCGCTAAAACTGCGATTAAACCTATAGATGCTGCAATTTCAGAGCAGAGCATCTATAAAGTTTTCTTACGGATACTCAATGTTCAAGTCTTATCAACGGACATAAACACCATTTACTAAGAGGTGGGGGGGGGGAGCATCGATGCCAAAAGATTGCCACGGCAATAGATGATGATCTGCGTTTGAAAGGCATAATTTGCAAAAAGTGGGGGGCCATGGCCCGTCGTCGGAGGGCCTGGAGGGGAGCTACATTTGCCTTTTTATTTTGCTCATTCTATTTATTATTAATCAACATTCGATATGATCCATCCCAGAATCACTTAAAAAACTTTAAACAACAGAAAATAACTATCTATAAGATTTTGCTGCGATGTATCAAACCACAGCTTCGAACTTTCTTGCCAGTATCAAGGAATAAATCAATGAAATTTTATGTTGACTGCATGAGACTTGGAAATTGAGCAGAAATTTCTAGCTGCAAATGCTTAATGCCCATTAGTACAATAGAAATTTGAATCAAATCTTATATTTCTTGTACTTTAAAATGCAGTACCAATACATGGTGCCCAGGACCATCAGAGCCATTAGTCATGGTGGAGCTCCAGTTTTTACTCCAAAAGATGTTACCTTATTTTGTTTATTTAATGAAATTTTTCTTTTCTTCTACCTAAGAGTGCTGATTTTTTCAGAAAAATATAAATGGATTTCACTGCTAAAAGTGTACACGTATTTTTTAGCCAAGGTGCTGTATTTGGTAGAAGATAATAGGTAATGGGGATTACATACGTCATAAAACTTTGTGGAGAGAGATTTTAATTTTACTTAATCAAAATTTGTGGTCCTTTGATAAGAAGTGCACACCAAGTGCCAAGATACAGGGGGGGGGGGGGAACTGTCCAAAGCATTTCCAGTTGCAGAGAAACAATTCTCTCCTTATTTTCTTATTCAAGAAGTTGATTGATTGTCCCGTTTTGTCAGGAAGCATGCACCCATATCCCTAGACGCAATGGTACAACACAGTTTAGGCCATTAAATTCAAGAATGAAGGGCCCCTTCTAAACGGGGCCCTCAACAAACGTGCCATATTATGGCTTTTGGCCTAAATAAGTTAAAAGGCTTCCAAAGACATTGTCTTGAAGCTTTATTTCTGAACCAAAATCACAAAGATGAAATTCTCAGAAGCTCTAGAATGTAAAAATTTGTGAAAGATTTTTCAAGGCCAAATTCATTTTGACGCTTTTTTACATTTTGCAATTTCCTTTCTACACAATGTGCAGGTTTCCATTTTGTAAATGGCAGCGTATGTCTAGCCCCACTGCCTAGAAGTTCACACCACCCTCAGATGGCAGAACACTTCTTGAAGTGGGGGGGGGGGGGGGTTACCTTTGAGTTTCGTGAGTTACCAGTTGTGGATCCAGAAATTTAAAGGGGTCGTTTCCAAAGTCAGTTGTTCTCAATATTCGGTGAAGGATTTGAGGAAAGACCGAAGCTTGTGAGCTTTGGAGTGTAGGAGTGCTGCAAGGCCCCCAACAGGTCCAGGGTGGGACCCTGGTGGGGATCCAGGGAGCAGAGACCCCAGAAGCTCCTGAGATTTTGTATGTATTTTCTGATGCCTGAAAATGGCTTAGGATCCTACTATTTTCTTGCAAAAATTGCAATGAAACACGAGAAATACGATAATTTGTCTGTCTGAGTCTTAACTACTATCCAAAAGAAAATTAAAATGGATAAGGGAGGGGGGTTACTGGAAAGCTTGCTGCTTTCCTTTTGCTTGATATAGTATACCTAGACTCCTATTCATACAATCTTCATTGTCACTCTTAAAGATTCATCCATTCTAATACTGGGACTGCTTTTAGGCGGCTTATATTGGAAGATCAACCTCAGGCTTCTTCGTCTAAATGACCAATAGGCCTTCTGCTTGATATAGTATACCTAGACTCCTATTCATACAATCTTCATTGTCACTCTTAAAGATTCATCCATTCTAATACTGGGACTGCTTTTAGGCGGCTTATATTGGAAGATCAACCTCAGGCTTCTTCGTCTAAATGACCAATAGGCCTTCTGCTTGATATAGTATACCTAGACTTCTATTCATACAATCTTCATTGTCACTCTTAAAGATTCATCCATTCTAATACTGGGACTGCTTTTAGGCGGCTTAGATTGGAAGATCAACCTCAGGCTTCTTCGTCTAAATGACCAATAGGCCTTCTGCTTGATATAGTGTACCTAGACTTCTGTTCATACAACCATCACGTTGAACTAGAAGTGCTACGTGATAGAATATGTTCTCAAAATAATGTTTATTTGTGCACCAAACTGGTAGCTACATTAAACGGTATTTCTATTTATATTCTATTGCATTATTCCCTTTTGATCTAACTTTTTCTTCTTCATCCATCAGAACTGCTTTGCTCGTGTCTTTGGCAGCTCTTTTTGTGATGGCTCTAAGAATGAAAATTAAATACATCTGATTTGAATTTGATCAAATCAAAATGTAGGGCATTGTATAAATATAAATTATGCAATGGGATAACAAACTTTCAGCTTTTAACAAGGACAAGGCTTGAGTGTTCTCAAAAATTCATTACCAGTTTCTCAAACTTCTCAGAGTTATAATAGATATATGCGCATAAATAGATGTAGATGGTTAGCATGTGTCTGCATGAAAGCGTACTTATAAACAGACAGAAATCCGATTGATCACGAATAGCAACCAATCAAATGAACTCTTCCCTTCTCAGATGTCTTTTGACTCACAAAGGGAAACGTGGATCCAATTTTAAAAGCTACTTGGCTTTACATTTGGTGTTGAAATAAGTACCGCATTCGTGAAAATGGAACAATTAGAGATGAAGATCGGCAAAATACAATACATCTGAGAACGCCAGCATCTGGGACCGGGCATAGCCAAAGACGGATGAATAACCACTTACTTTGCTCCCAACTTTTTCACATTCCAGTAAGCCTAGAAAAAAGTAACATGAATTTATAATAGAATTGCTAACCAACGCTAGGTAACCAACAAAGGCACAATAGCAAAAGGCATCCAATAAGGCTTAATTGTGATACACAAGGCAATAGGCCTGATCTACTTCTTTGCTTTATTGTTTCACTAACATCAACCTCTAAAAGCGTCAGGAAAACAGCTGATAGCTGCATTAAATTCAAGAGGCAAATAGGATATCAAGAGCGAGTCTTATTGCCTAAATTGTTTGCATCGCACAAATGTGTGCACAACGGTGCGCACAAAGGTGTGATGAGTTAGATTAGAATTACAACAGGCAGATACGGATACTTTCACAATGTCCGCCAGTAAACAAGCTTGAGAAGGGTAGCAAAAAGGGCTAGCAAATAAGTGTCTATGGCAAGGGAAAGAATAAAAAGGCAAACATATCTGGGATGGAAATCGCATTTTATTTATATTCAACTAACCTGAGCCGTATTACCAGCAGCAGCCATTGCCTCGCCTGTTAAATCACCAGCGTCATCACCGTATCTGAAGATAAAGTTCATGATTGTAAACCAGAATAAACTTTAATAAAGGGTAGATCTGATTGAAGCCCAGACACAGACAAATAATCATGGTCCTTGTCTCACGGTAAAATATAAGCCCAAAAAAGAACTGTTTGGGTGAAGCAAAAGCAATACAATGAACTTTTGAGACTTTTAGAGATAAGGAGGGGGCCCACCTAGGAAACTATCTAAAAGGCTCTAGATTGCGATCTAAAAGGCAATAGATGCAGTCACAGATTGAAGGAGTATTTTGTCTTGAGAAAAAAAATAAAAAAAGAGTTTTCTACCCGCATCTCGGTATAACGACTTATCTTTTGCAGCAATTTCAGTATTTTTTAGGTTTTCCTACTGTATTTTCATAGAGCAAAACGAAAGCAAAAATGAATTTTACAAAGGTATCACTAAGACTGGAAAAATGAGATATCTTACTTATGATTTACAGTGTCAACCGTTGCTTTCGTGATACTCTTGTAAAGCACTTTTCCAGATTCCTCCAAAGACGTAAAAACTGCACTAAAACCTGGAATAAAGATGGAATTATTTATGTACAAGCACATAATGCACGCTCCGTCTTATGCAACAAAGTAGGCTTTGCCCCGACTATATAGTTATTTCTACTTTTTAGTTTATTCTTACGCTATTAGTTAGAATCGAAAGCGCGACGAATCCAATCGCCGTGATTATATTCACTTGATAGATTCAATGTATGGAATGTTTTTTGAGATGTGCTGTTGTTTCCTTCCCAGTCAAAGCAAGGGATTGAAAGAGAGGCTGCTACTGCTGCCACTGTTGCTCTTTTGTAACTTATTACAGTTGGCTTGTTCAATTTTGTAACTTATTCAATTTGTAACTTATAACAGTTCGCATGTATACAAAATGGAAAATATGATTACAAAAATATAAACCATTTCTAATACAGTCACGTTTACTAGAGACAGGTTTCCGTTTGTCCAATTATAAAATATGAATGCCTGAATAAAAACGACTGCTGGAAAAA
The DNA here is from genome assembly GCA_964019065.1 of Catostylus mosaicus. Lineage (NCBI taxonomy): Eukaryota > Metazoa > Cnidaria > Scyphozoa > Rhizostomeae > Catostylidae > Catostylus > Catostylus mosaicus. Next base: position 9,924,680 of record OZ025184.1, on the reverse strand, counting down.
CTCTGATTCAGACCAATAAACTGCAATGGCGAGTGGTGTAAAAACAAAAAGCACGCTGTCCCGAGCAACTGTTACTGCAATGATGACTGTTAATAAAGAAAAACCCACAACCACTGAATGACACTAGCTAAATTCGACACTTCCATCTAAAATTCCTTTTGAAATGATTGCAGTGGAATGATGAAATGAATGGACTCTTTATGTTTTTAGATTGATCATTTCGCTACTTAATAGAAGAAGTGACCAAAATGGACAAGACTAGTCATTAGGATGCATAATGCTGCAACTTCTAACAATAAGTTATAAGTATCGGTTAATAGATATTCCAGACGGAATTTAGTACCATTAATTTATTTTTCACTTTGGTTCCTGAATGTTCGCCTTTTTGACGCCAAAATAGTTAACAGAAGCTGATTATCCAAATTGAAAGCGGTAACCGTAAAAAATGCATTGTTTATTTTAATCATGAAAATCGGGAAAATGTGACAAATTTCAAATAAGTCAATAAATTGATTATTATAATGAGCAAGGCTTTTTCTCCTAAAAACAAACAATTAATAAATACAAAATCTAGCAGTTGTGTTGACAGCGTTTGCATTCACAGCATGCAAGCAAAAGAATGTCCTAAAAATAGAAAGGGAATCTAAATATCTAATATTTTTATTTCTTTCTTTGGAAGAAAGTCAAATGATTGCTTTCAATTTCGAAAACGTTGGAGATTTCCTCATGATTTGCATATAATTTGCAGCTCTGTCAGAATTCTTTCAATATATTTGCTTGTACATGCCACAAAAATACATTTACTTTCACATAGCATGGATGGCTTTTATTAGCTACATGTCAATTTGTATTAAAGTCCATCTATTTTCCGCATGCCAATCTGCTCAATAAAATGATAATAACGAACATTAACAATAATAACCATGATTTAGGAAACCAAATTGAAAGTCCACATAAATACTGAATCCAGAAAAACTTCCCTTCACAATTCAGTGATCTCCAGAATTTCTTAACCTCCATTACTATTGGTTAGTATACTAAGCAAAAAAGTAGTTTCTGGCCATTACCTCATTTTTCAATCTGAGTTTCTCTACAGCTATAGTCAATAGCTTTCTTGAATTATTGGATTCATTGAGTTCTCAGGTAATATAAGTGATACTCATATGAGACTTAATGATGCTTATTAATTTACTGAATTTATTTCTTCTCGTTTTTATCGATACATGTTAATATCATCAATACATGTCAGGAAAACTTCGAATTATCAAGGTTCTAGAACTGTATTATCTCAAGATTACCTCTTATACCAGCTGCAGCCACCTTTACAAAATCATCCATAGTTTTCTGGCCATTTTCATCACCATTTTTATATTTCTCCGGAATGAGCTTGAATAGAAAAAATTCGAAAACAGTACAAATGATGTAAACTGGATCGAATTTCACAACATCTAAGCAACAGAAAAATTAATAATTTAAACGGCGTTAGCATACAAAATTATGTTATATTATTACAACAATGGTGTTACTAAAGTGCGCAGAAAAAGCATATTGACTGCAACGTTTATTAAAGTTAACCACAATACCTCAAAAATCAAAATTATCTATTTCATGAGACTAGAGCCAAACAAACATGTAACAAGCAGTTGAGATACATTCTCTTTCGAAACAATATGAGAAAATCATTTTTTATCCAGCAAAACTCAACATGACTAGCATAAAAGCATTATGGCAAACATTCTTGCATAAAATGATCTTTGCAGTGGATGTGGATACACAAAATTTGACTGGGTAATTTTAATTTTAACACTAAGCACACTTGGAAACTGATAACTTATTAATAACTTGTAAAGATTAGATACCTTGGCTCCTTGTGATCTGACAACAGGAGATAATTGTTTGCCGAGTTGGACTGTTAAGGTGCACAATGTGGACACTAAAAAGGAACTAACTTTAACCGCGGCACCAGTTACTTCTTTGATTTGTTGCACGTTTTTAGATACTTCAGGGTCGATTTTTGCCGGTTCCGCATTCGGTTGCATCTTTTCTCTCAATTTCGTTGCACCCTGATAGGCAAAGGTAAATATGAATATCAGTGAACCATAGCAATTCTCTGTACATGGTGTGCTACAGAAAGAAGATTAACTGAAGAAACAGAATGGAAAAGGTCATAGGGAGCGAAGAGATTAGTTGTTATTAGCAGGGCCAATCCTCACAAATATGAGTAGAAAGGGGTAGGTTAGTAGGTAATTAAGCACACAAGTAAGAATACAGCAGATCGTAAAGAGAAGAACAGTTAACGAAGGACCTTCATTCTATCCGGAAGAAAGCCCAAAAGCTGTATTCAAAGGCCATTACTAATCCTGAAAATCGATAACTTTTCATCAAAACGACATACAGAAGCTTACTTTTTCAACATAATGACTAGATATTTCCGCTCCTTTTGATAATCCCCATGAAACCCACTTTGCTCCAATAAGTATCCCATTAGATGCTTTCTCACTCCAGCTGCTCTCGTCTTCTTTGGACCCTGGTACCTTTGAAGCCATACTATGACGCACAGGAACAAGAGCTAATTCTGCGTTTGAGTCTAGAATGAAAATTCAGGGTGAATGCACTGCTGACAGATTTTAAACCCAAAATTAATTCATAATTTATCCTAGAGGACATTATGTTCTAATGAAAAGTTAAAAACTGGACAGAAATCTGGACTAATAGTGTATCATGCAGTCTAGTTGAGTCTATGGTTACAAAAAATTTCAACAATAATTTTTACAAGCCTTAACTTGCTGCCAGTATGTGAAAGACGCGGTGATGTAGATGTGATTAATCACCAAAATGCATTTATGAGTCGGTGAAATTAATTTCCACATCTTGCATGACCCATAGCAGGCTTCGTGGATTCACAAAAAAACATAATGTTTCTTAAACTCACAATAAGTTTCATTTCGGGCAGAAATGTCTAAAATACACAGTATATTCTTTGTGTATAACTAAGTGACAGGGATTTTTTCACGATCCACCGTTCCAACAAAGCAAATATTGGACGATTGAACTTGAAATTTGATAAGCATAATATTAGGAATAATTCAAATCAAATAAACATTCAAACTATTCTTTCTCAAGGAAATCTTACATCAAGATTGTTTACCCACTTCAATTATGTATTTATCGTTGCACTCATGTATGTTACTTTATTTAATTGTGTCATGGTACCATTTTAGAGGGGAATGAATAAAATTAAGACCACGATAGGGTAACAGGCTCATAAACTATCTTGCCGATCATTGTACTCTGGACAAAATAGAAATATTGAGAGTAGAATAATCAGGTCCCGTGCCCATGGAAGTAGTTATAATAAAATATCTAAAAGGAGATGTGAAGGTTTTGTAGACAATTCACCTGCATTGGAAGATAATGCCAACCGGTGGCTAAGTTGCAAAATGATTTTAAACACGGGAAAGAAGCCGTTTATAGCCACATAAATGAACGGCAGAATGAACTACAAGATCCTTCACAAAAGTAAAAAATTTGGTGTGCCGTGGTCTAAAATTTTGTTTTGTTTATTTGTTTGTTTGTTCGCTCGTTATTGTATCAGTCTTAGATCATCATTTAATTTGATAAAAAAAGTGATACAAAGAAGAGATGTACTTTTTCTTGGCATCAACATATCGTTTTCATGGGCTTAAATTTTACAGATCTCACGATGCTAATTTGTGCTAACTATAGACCAAGAAATTATCAAATAGGATTGTAAATACAGATCTCAGCATGAAAAATTATGTGAAATCCTAGATGACAAACGCCAGTGCAATTTATTGATGAAGGCACTAGAGACAAACTGGCAGTATGGGAAGCAACATTGGGGATTAAGTTCCACTCTGTAACGTGCTGAGTATATCGAGAAACAGGAACCTAGAAACCCATCGCAAAAATTTTAGGGGTGGGGTTCCAAAACACATTGACGCTGCAAAATATCTAGAAATTCAAATAATCAGTGGAATAATATGAAATGCGCATATCGATAATAGTGCAAAGAAAGGAAACAGAATTCTTTGTTTTTTAAACCCTTGAAATTAATTACAATTGAGATAAATTTGAAGGTAGCTTCCGAACTAGAATATGAGACTAAATTTTTGACTAAGTGTTGACTTTGATTTGACGCCTCATCAACTCCTCCGCAATTTTTTTCTCTAACCGTAAGTTACCGGGCCGAATGGATAACAGCTATAGCAGAAAAAGAACTGCCACAGATTTTATTGTAAATGAAAATCGAGTTCAATGATGATAAAAAAACCTTTATTTTGCAGTTCTGAAACTAGTAGAACATCAGCAAAATTATATTTACCTTCAGGTTGATTCAATTCTTTAAATTCATTTACTTGATAAGGAGGTGGTGGTCGTGGTGGCTTTTCTGCTCCTTTATCACGAGGAGAATACGTTCGAAAATCACAGTAACAAGAAAGAATTCTCTCAAATCTTTTTATTTCTTTTTCAGGCACAATATCAGCAAAGACAATGCCAATAGAAGATGGTGCTGCATCCTTTAAAATAAAGTAAAATGAAAAGTATAACATTCTTTTCATTCTCATAAAATATAAGTATTGGAATAGCAAAATGCTATACAGGCACGGGCTAGCTCTGAAAAAAGGGCCTGTGGATCCCTTTCAGGGGCCCCAATTTTACCAAATTCAATTGTGATTCCTCTTTCTTAAGACAACATTTCTCATTTACGATATAATTATTCTCACTCTAGGGGCCACATTTCACATTGATCTATCATCAACTCTTCAAAAGTGAAGTTTATTTAGAATAAAAGCACATCATTATATTGATTCAACTTGAACTTTAACCTCATTTCCATAGAATCATCAGATCAAGGGATTTAAGATTGGTAGAGTTGCCAGATTTTCTAAACAGTTTGAAACAAATGCGATCTGCTTTAGAACCTAATTTCTGCTTTTTTATTGGGGCATCCCTTTGTAGGGCCAACCTGGAGATTGCCTGGTAGTCCCGTGGGAAAATGATACACATAGCAAGAGCTTATAGTATATAACATATAGATTTGTACAGATACAATAGCTGAGATTGGTGTTGGATTTAAGTAATTGTGAGGGAATCAGTAGAAAATTCCTTTCGAAGAAGTAACGCTTATTGTATGGAAATAAACAGTGTATCCATGTACATTATGAAAAAGCAATATCAGAATCATTATCAGACTTAACATATAAGCAAAAGAGGAAAAAGAAGTCCACTTTTAATCATGAAGACTAAATCTTCTTAACAGGGGCGTCGTAGGTGGGGACTCATAGGAAGGGCACAGTTCAGTGATTTTCCGACGAGGGATTACATTGAAATTCAATAACGTAATTACACTCATGCGCAGTGCATTTAAGGCATTCACCTGATTTAAAGTGGCAAAATACACCCTTTTGATGACGTCAATTCACATTATACAAAAAATATCTTCAATTCAAGTCACGCGGAAGAAATCTCCTCTATAGGCTCAAGTAAATTAAAGTTTCTGTCAATTAAGTTGTACATAAAGTACATAGCTGATTTGACACATAAATCATTTAAACGAAGTGTCTACATTAGAGCTGCGCCAAAGTTATTACCCTTACATAAACAGTAAATGATAGTATAAAACTCAACAAATTCCTCAACAGATATAAAAAGTCGAACGGATCTCAAATTTCGGAAATTAGCTGGCCTCCGACGCTAGAGGGGTACGTGCCTCTGACGCTAGGGGGCACGTCCCCCTGTCCCCCAGCCACATGCTTCTTCTTCTAAAATATTTCTGCATGCACATGAGGCAGCATGGGTCCTCCTTCCATTATATCAGTGGCAAAATGTCACTGTGCTTCCAAATTGCAATTCTATGATTTAAGTACTCTAAAGAAGCAAAAAAATGTGCAAAATAAGATTTTCCAACCAACCTGAGGTTGTAAATTTATGTCTGGGAACATATAAGTTTTGTCAAAACTCTTCAGTGCAGGAGATTTCCCAGGGTGCAAAGGGTACACCCAATCACCACACTGCAGGAAGGCTGGAGGCTCATCCTCATCTAAAATATATTAAGCATCAATCAGAAATCAATAATATGATGACCTGTTGCGATATTAATTAGCTATCAACATTTGCTTTGTAGGGATAAATTCTAAAAATTGACCTTGTGAGGCAAACAGAGGTGGCAATGTAACAGAGGCAACAGAGCTTCCATTTTATAGGAAGGGAGGCCAATAAAATGATGATTTTGAGAGGTAGCCAGTAAGATTTATAAACATACATAAATTTAGATGAAGAAAAGTGGCAGACACTTGCAGGGTAAGCCCATTGGTTTGGTAAGATTATGTCACACTTGTCCATTGTTTTAGAACAAAAGACTATTGTCTTCCAAATATTGGGGGGAATGCCCAGGTGTCTGCCTGTGATAAAGACCTATGAACAAGTTTAATAACAATAACAAAGAATTATCAGAGACCCTCAAAATTTATAAATGATCCACCTAATAGAAAGTTTAAAAAGGAAGGAGGGGAACATTCCCTAGCCACCCATTAAGGAAATTTGCAGTGGATTTTGCAACATTTTTTCATGATGCATCATAAACTACTCTACAGTGTATGATACACTTTTGATTACATATTACCTTTATGTTCTCCTGGTAACTGAAAAACTCTTAGAATGCATGGCATTGACCAAGTGCTAACAGATCTTTGTGAATCCACATGGAATAGACTTACACCTAGAAGGGCAATAGAAATCTTGTGGTGAAACTAAAAACTAAAGGCAGCTTCACAAAACTGTACACAAGAATGCAACAAATGAGAGATCAAGGCATTTAGAGGTCAGAAGTGATTTACATTAAGACTGTTAGCAAGTTAATCAAATATCCAACATCAAAAGGAAACTTGTACAAATAAAATATCTTGCTTCAAAACTATTTGTACAGAAGCTGGGTGCTTATTATTTCTCTTTCAGGGTTTAAAAACCTTCACAGACCATTGTTTTAAAACATAAAAAAAGGAAAAACTTGCCTTCTTCAATTGAGATGAGAGTTCTTGCATCCTCCCAAAGAATCTCGTCACTTTGATTTCTCAGCAAAGGCGGTGCAGAGGGCTCTACTTGTCTTGTTGCCAGTGGTTTGAGAATTCGAAGACGGTATTCAACATCAATTTTTGCTCTATAAAACAACAAAAGACAAATCAATGAGGAAAGGTTAGGAAAAATGTATAAGTTATTTTCATTGCTTATAGGAAGAAATGTAGCAGTACTGCAAGATCTTTCTGTAATTTTTTTGGAAGAAAAAATATCATGGGAATGTATGCGGCAATTTATTGGAGTGGCTTTCCTTATGATCATAAACAATTAGTGTTAAGTTTTCAGGTCAATTCCAACTTACTTTTCTAATTTATTTTTCAAGCTCTCAGCATTTGCAAGCTCCTTATGATCCAATCCATTGATCTGCAAGCTCATTGCAGTGTTAACCAGCCTAAGCCCTTTGAAAATATCACAGTATTATATAAGTTTGTTTAAATATTTGCCAGATAATATGCTTTAGATAAACTGTGAAAACATACTGCCAGATCCTGCCTTTGAGGTACTGGTCTGGCAATTCTGAAATTTATGTAAAGTAGCTGCATTAAAGACTTTCTACATTTTCTACATGTTAGTAGCTTGACAAAAAATCATTGTAGTGGGCTGCTTTATTACCAATGGTAGACCATCAGCAATAGAGGCAACCAACCCCTTTTCCTTTACTCAGTGTCTAGTCAGGAACATGTTGGAAAAACTGGGGCATGCAGCAGTAAGTAAGTTTGCAGCTTTGCCAAAATCGTTGCAGAGGGGGAATGACGTAATCCCCTTATGTTGCCATTTCTAAGATTATTAGCGTTCAAATTACCCATTACTTGATTAAAACAAAGAGGCTCCAGGAAGTTGGTGAGTAAGGTGCATTCTTGACATGCTCAGTCAGCTTGAATTTTGCATGTGTTTGTTTGTGTGTTGCAGAACACTTCTTCTATATGTCCTGGTTTTACTTTGGACATAAAATCAACTTTAACTGAATGAAAAAACTTAGATTTCACCTTTTTCATAGCACAAAGCAGCTTCATCAGTTTTTCCCCTCTCTTCCAATGTTAAGGCTTCATTTACAAACCTTAAAGATAATATTACAAGTTTAGTACTGACTAAATCCTTGATTCACAATTCATATCCATTTATCAATTCACATTTATATGTACACAGCAGTGGCATCTAAGTGTACTGTATAAAGATCTATAGATAGCATTACACAACTCACAAAATTACAAAAAGCTTATCATGCTAGCTTGGACTTGATCTGTACCATATTAAAGAAAAAGATTAAATTACAATGTCATAGCAAAATGTTTCAATTAAACAATGACTGTGAGACTCTGAGCAGTGGCAGACTGGGTTAGAATTGCACAGCCATGGGGAACTTAGTTGGGCTCTTTTGCATGTGGCTAGAAGTTAGGGTGAGGTCGTGAAAGTCCCAGGGCTTCTTTATTTCTTTCCAATATACCATAACAGTTAACATAATGACAAACAAATCTTTATTCACATAAAAGATGTAATGATTTTGTCCAAACCTGTTCCTCAATAACCTATCCAGTTTTATTTCCTTGCAAGAAATTGTTTTCGTTTTCTCCAATAGTAGAAAGGGATTTCCAAGGGGCCCGTTTTTGCCAAAAAGCCATGGGCCGTTGGGCCAGTCTGCCGCTGACTCTGAGCAAAAATTTTACTGCAATGTTCATCAGATTTTAGCAGGTGCTTTTAAAGAAAGCTGTTGGTTTCTGGTCAGTTTTTAACATTCAGTTTGAGCACAAAACCATTATAATGATGCAGAAAATACATTTTAAGGAGAAATGGAAAATAAGGCAGACATAGCTCTCTCCAATAGAATGATGTTTTGCAATCATTTCTAACAAGGGGGTTGTCAATTTTCAAGACTTGATAGTTTTTGACAAAGCAACATATCATGAGAGCATGTTGTAATGGCTCATCACTGTACATTTTCAGAGTGCTGATACATTAAACTTCTAGCTACATTAGTAGTAGTCCTTAAAAAACAAATAGTTTCAAACATGCATTCAAGTGTGCATGGTAGCAACACAGAAAGCTCGCTTCCTTAATATAATTTTGGTGAGTTGAATTCTAGGATAAGCCGTTTCTTGGAAGTTTTTTGGTTGGCTAATTCTTTACAAAAATGGGCGTATGCCACAATTAAATGACTTACATAAAAGCTTCCTTATAGAGTTCTTTAATTCTCTTAAGAACACCTTGGCCATTGGTTGGTCTCTCTTCAACTTCCTGCATGATTTGACTTCAACACTGCTGGTTTGTCGACGGGTTCAGAGTGTCTGTCGCCCAGCTTTCGTCTTATTTGAACCAGAAAGGCCTACCTTACTAGCTGTGTCGATAGCAATAATACTTTTATCGTCGTGCCGATGCAGAAGGCTACAAATGATATAAAATTTCCACTGCTAAACAGTGTCCACCTTTCGCTTCACATCAAGGTCTAGGGTTCTGCTGCAAAATTTGTTTTGACTGATGAAATTTCTGTTTAGATCGATGTCGTCATTTTCAATCAGCCTCGTTGTTGATACGAGACAAATCATTGAATATAACCAACGGGGGAACAACAGGGGGAGCTACTATCATGTGGAAAGAACAGCGGGAAATTTGCCAGGAAAGTGGAAAATGTTGAGGGTTATGTTGTAACATAGAAACAATAAAACAGTTTAAATCGTTAGTATATTTTCGCAACTTTATTTGTTTTTAACTCCTCTAAGACATAATGAACTCTTGATTAGGTGGTCATGTTATTAACCATACCAACCAAATTTATCCAACCAAATCTTTTGGTTGATCCCTTATAAAACGGTTGATGTGCAGTTAAGGGTTACCCAATTCTGTACCTCCCCTAGAATTAGAGCGTGGTGGGATTAAACTTGTGAATCACTCATTTTTATCTTACTAACATACTAACCACCGTGTAAGCAATACCAATTATTTGGTCTTGTGCATGTAGATAGAGATAGATGAACGTTTTTGACTTTCATGATTTATCAAATTGCTATTTGCCAATCCTGTTTTCTCAGCAGTATTCTAGTTGCATAAAAAGGAAAGTTCAGAGATCAGAAAACCATCAAGGCTTCCTGCGACCTCAAATTTTGCGTTAGCAACCTTCCTTATTTTTCAGACCTTGTGTAAACTACCTTTGAGAATGAGCCAAAGGACAAAAACCTACAATTTCGATTATTGATGAATCTTTATGCTGAAAGAAATGAAACAATTTTTCTTATAACTTAATTTAAGTGTCTTAAGTTTCATGACAAATGTGGAAATTTTAGGGTTGTCTCTTTATTTTTTGTCTATGACAACCGATTCAAATTTATCTTCCTTTGTAACGAATTTCTCCAGTTCATCCATCCACTTAATCGTTTATCAAATGCAGCTTCACCACGGCTATGAGCATCCTAACAATAGCACAGAACTACCTCTTTGCTGGAAAATTTCCCCCACCTAGATTTCAATGCCCTAATATTTGGCTGTGAGGATGCTAACATATTGCAGCCTTTATTTTTGGTTGTGTTTTTGGTAAAAAGTTCCTTTCCTAATTCTCAACGTATTTCCCAACCTTCCTTTGCCAAGACAATCTTAAAAGCCATGCTCTTTTGAAAAAAGATCCTAGTCTTGATCCTAGCACAGTTTTATCAATACGGCTGCCGCCTGATTTATCATAAAGGTTCAGGACGTTTCAGTAACAGAAATGTTACTGATCAGTTCACAAAAGACAACGCCTAATGACGCATGAATGCTCCAACTTTGACAGTTGAAAAAATTAAAGACATTAAATATTTGTAGTTAAAGGGTATAACAAAAAATGACCACTCATTGATTTCCTGTTGCGTTGAGCCTACATTGCCTGACTCCCAGGTGAGGGGCGTTTTGTAATTCCAATCAAAGTGTGTATGATATATCTCTGACTCGCATTGTAACAGTAAACAGACATTGCCTAGGAAGTGCTGAAATTGATTCTTTGGTTTTAAGCTCATTTCACTATTTATGCAAGAACGACTTAATAAATAAAGCATAAGAAATAAGTACATATCAGCAAAGGATATCTATTTTACATTTTAATTCAAACAACTGATCGCAAATATTTTGAATATGTATCTAAAGTTAGTGTTGCAAATATATTTTAGAAGCTTACAGCCCAACCAAGCGCTCTCTTGTCAAAACCTGCCGTGATAAGACTGGTGCTTTTTGAATTTGTATCGTCATACCAACTTGCAGAGCATACCATGCGTCGATGACCCTTTAAAATAAAGACGGAGATGCATAAAAATAGCATAAATATCATCAGGTACTGCCGATTTATATATAGAATAGGAACATGGAAAGTTTGCTAATTGAAATAAGTATGAAGTATATATCTGACTCAAATAATAGTTTGATTAATCAAATAACACCTCAGTATAGCCATCACACGAGGTTATAGACGGAGTAAACTCAGTGTCATTGACGAGTAATGGTACTGCAGATACGGAAAATCCGATGAATTGCATAAGAATTTGAAACTCCTTTCGCTGTAACCAACGCATAAATAGGATCACATAGACATTTTCAAATACTGATAAAAACATTTGTAGTGCTATTTCAAACCCATAATAAAATGAGAAATGATGTAGCCAAGAAAAGCTTATCGGCAAAATTGGCCACTATAAGTGTACTTGATAGAAACGATTTTTATGCTTTTTGGAGGTACAAAAACAATCAAAAAAATGGTCTTCACATTTGAAATGTTCTGTGAGATAATGACAAATTTCCTGGGAGACCCCTTCATGGTAAGCTTTTTGCCAGCGCCACTGTCCAACGCTGCAAATAGTTATATAATAACATTGCATGTCAAACTCAAAACGCTCTACCATAAGAAAAAAATGAGAGGTTACAGGCCATATGGCAAAGTTTTAAATACCTGTCGATGTCTTCTTGGTAGTCTTGCTAATCTATTTCCATTGAGATCAAATATTCTAACTTGTCTATTGTCGTGTGGTATTGCAATGACATTATGCGTCGGTGATATTGACAATCTACAGTATAATGCAATCTTTTTAACAAAAGGGCGAATAGTATACAGAATCAAATATTATGAAACAGATTAGAACTTACTGTCCTCTAGCCCATTTTTGAACATGTAGTTCATTCCATCCAACAGACAAAGTGAAAAACAAAAATGACCTTCAAAATTCAAATAGAGTAAATCCCAACTCCTTTATCACAAATCTTTAAGTGATTTTGCGAAAGCAGTACACGCAAGGTTCTCAAGAGAAGTGAAGCATTACATTTCAGTATTGACTCTTTACAAGAATACTGCTGAATCAGCTTCAAACCTAGGTAAAAAATAGCTTCAATACTAAGTTGCTTAAGAGAAGTATTTATAAGCAGTTTCAGAAATAAAGACAAAATGTAGAAACATAATTCCATATGAATATCTGGAAACTGAAATGAGCACGTTTATATATACATGAATAAGGTCAATAATGATGATTGCCATAGTTTAGCTACATCAGGGACAGAAACTGATAGTGGTTTTTTCTTAACCCAATAATTGCCCTTACTCAGAGCTACGTAGATCACGATAACAGCAAAATGTATGAAGGTTAGCTACCTGTTAACTGCAGAATCGAGGTTTATCGTCGCTAATGGAGCTCTCATATTTTTCAAATCCCAAACCTTGAATTGGATAATAAAGAGATTTAAAAACTGGCGAAAAAGACTTCATGTTAATCTTATCATACGTTGCTTACATTTCGATGACAAATGCTCCAGTTTTGGAGCTCGCATGAAACTCAGTTGACAAATCTAACCCTGCTGTACAAAAAGGAACAACAATCAACATTGCTCAAACAATAAAACAATAGTTTTCGATCATCAGTGACCGTTTGATTACGGCATGAGGAAGGAAAAAAAAATTTTGCTATTAGACTGACAAAACCCAAATTTACGGAGGTAACATAGACCTTCTGAGGATTTGGCTGTTGCCATGTATCTAATTTTACATTTTCCTAACATTTTTTATCAGAATGCATTTACCTTTACTGTCCTGTCATCACTTCCACTCACAACGTGGTCTGCTTTGTTCGTGAAAACTGCTGACGTCACAGTGCTGCAATATAAAAACAAGTGTTTCACAGTCTTATCTTGCTTACGAGGACGCGATGCATTATGTGAAAATTTTGATTTTGGCTGATCACATAAAACGCATAATCAAAGCCAAAGCCTGAAAATCTATTTGTGTTTGGTGACCAAATATCCAGTTCTGAAAAACGTCGCAAAACAGATTTCATTATTTCTTTTTGAAGCACCTTGGCTGGCATAGCTTATCCTTGGCATGGATGAAAACTTCTATCGTTTAAAAACAAATGTTATTAAGTTATTAAAAGCTATGGTTATTATGTATTCCAGTATAAAAACATCTAATTCTACCTTTCCATGCAAGTTCAAAAATTACTTCCAAAGGTTTATATAGAACTCGCTTACTCAGAATGGCCTTGAAAAACATTAACAGAATGCATAGTTGGCAATCTAAAATCCCAAAGTCGAAAAGTCGTATCCTGTGATGAAGAGACGATCAGTTTGTGTACAGCATGCGTACAAGCGTGAGTCAACTCATTTTCATGACCTAGGAGAAAAATAAGGCAGTAATGACAACGAGACTGCCATAGAGTACACAAAATAAATGTGAAAACCAAGCAAAAAAAGTCAAAATTTAGAATTCCACAGAGCAAATTTGAAGAAGCTGGCAGTGTTTCAGAATCTTTTCCGGAAATTTGTCTGATCCAAAAGAGTTCACTCATTATCATACGCAGAAACTGAAAAAACTGACCAGATATTTTTGGACTCATTAGAATAATGTTCGGTGCTTTATCAGCCAAGAAATGAATTGGAAATATTTTAACAATCCTGAAATAGTACGATGGCTGGCACGTCCTAAAAATAATTGTCCCCCAAATTACTTGACATTGTTACAGCAACTACAATTTTTTTCACCTATGTATAAAAGCGTTTAAAATGATTTTATAATGGATTAGCTGTAAATAAATATCTTTAATAAGCAATGTGCACAATAGCGGTTCTAAATCGGATCTTTGAGAAACTCCGCATGGCAAATATTTGACCTAATTAAACTGATAAAATTATATTCTCCAAGACAAGTAGTTTTCAAACCATTTCAGTTTTTCACCATTGACCCTAATACAAGGATAGCTTTGATAATACTCTTGCATGATGCACTGAAATATCATAGACTTTTTTCAGATCTACAAAAACTGCGTCCGTTATTTATCCTCTGTTCATGCCTTGCAAAGCGCGGAGTGCAATAAAAATTGGCAATGGAATGAGAGATTCCGTATGGAAACTATTGCAAACGCATACAGTGACAAAAGCATATTAAGAAGTATTGTTAATTTACCTTCAAGAGTATGCACAACAGCTGCACTTTCAACGTCCCATAATTTGATAGTTCTATCCCAGGACGCTGTAACTATTTGTTTGCCGTTGGCCCACCAATCGGCCGACACAACAGGACCTACAAATAAACAATTAAATACAATTTTAGTCTCATTTCACACAGTACTCAGGGATTGATAGATAATTCATGATGCAGTCAGACAAATGTATGCATATACAGCTTTGCCCGGATGACTTCCTAGAAAAATACAAAACCAAGGCCTAGCTTCTCATCTTAAAATGCAAAAAGGCAAAAATTCCAGATCCGTAAGCATAGGATAGAACATCATAACAAGATTTTTCAGTCTTAAGCTCTTAAGGACTTGAATAATACATCCAAAAACGTACGTGAGATACCAATTTTAGATACTTTGACAAAAAAAGTCTTAAACGTATTTGAAAAGCAAGATTTAAATAAGCGCAACCCTCTGGAAGCTCCACAATAACAAGGCTTTTTTCCTATATATGAAATATGGAAGAAAAAACATGAAACAATCAGCCTGGAATGAGTTCATTAGCTGCCTGATCACTATGAATTTTCAATTAGTTGCCTCTCTAAAAAAGCCATTAAATAGCCTAGTCAAAAATTATGATAAGGAAGAGATACCTTCGTGCCCATGTAATTCAAGCAAAGCGGCTCTTACTTTGTATGAATGCTGACCATCAGGAGCTAAAGAGATTTTAATTAACTGATTGAGTAAGTAAACGAATGGGATTCTACATTGCAATTAATATTGAATGTGGCTTAAAATTGGAGTGCATGATATATGTTGATAAGCGGAATATGTAACAAAGATATCAGGTGATAACCTAAGAGCATTGCTGCCAGTGGCCGCACTTGGGCAAATGTTCAGGGGGGAGGGGCAAGCCTATTGTTTTGGTAGGATGACATTACACATTTCCATTGTTTTAGAACAAGAGACTATTGTCTTCTAAAATATTGGGGGCCATCGCCCCCCCCCCCAAGTGTCACTGATTGCTGCCAATCTTCAACATAAACATGTCGAAACTTATGTATGATTGAAACAAATCTATCTTAGCAAATATTGTTCTTTTTTCTAATTGGCTATAAGAGCCAAGGAGCTTTACAAAAAGCAGCTGAAACCGTTCTTAGGATTCTATTTGCTTAAACTTCCTTTCCTATGGCCTAACGTCACAAAGCAACGTTTCTTTAAAGCTATTTTAAGCTCAATTGGCTTCTAACTGTAATAGTAATACACAATTCAAAGATAGTATAATTGAAGCAACTTTTCTATGTCAATAATAACAAATCTAATGCTGCGCCTTGCTTAAAACAATCTTCGCATCAATGATCGCAACAATCTTTTAAACTTCTGGCCAGAAATCCTGTTTTGGTTTATTAACAGAGAATGCTTCTTGAGACTGCGTTGACGAATAAGATACCGTCGCAATACCTAGTATAAAATTAAGCTTAAAAGTTGCGCCTCGGATTGATCTAGAACGGATATAAATGATCTTGTGTGCAAAAAACGTTTTAATAAAAAGAGACAACGTATCGCCGAGAATGTAAATAAAAACATCGGTTTCACGTACCTTCCAAATCATCATCCTGCTCATCGTCTCCAGATCCAGGACGGGAATTCTAAAAAAGTAGATTTACATCGATTAAACTACAGATTAGCTACGCAATTCATTTACTACGCAAATAAGGCACATTCCTGCCTTGCATTAGCAATTTGAAAGAATTGATTTCAATACAATCATAGGCAAGAAAAAATATGCTGTCAACACCTTCAAGGGTCAGCTACTCAAAAAAGACATGGAAAATATGATAAAAGCGGCCTAGGCTACCACAGAAGTTATGGAATTTTATATTAACGAATGTAAATTCCTTTGAGCAATTCAATTAGACAAGGCCCTTATTGATATGCAGTGTAAAGGGTATTTTGCGGCAACAGTTCTTCATAGGTTTTCAAGACGCGGTAAATATGCATTTAGTCTCCATAAATCTATGTTTTATATCAGATATTATCGTTAGATTCATTTTTCTACATTAACATGAACATGATTTGTATCTAAAAATGGCAATACTTTGAGTTGAAATTTGGAATAGTCAATGATCTGAGTTTATCTGCCTGTCCCGTTTTTGTTATTTCTATTGGGCATTTATATGAATAGTTCTAAAACAAAGCTAATGGAAGCCTATTATTTAGTAAAAGTAAAAGAAAAAACATAGCAGAATACAACAGTACATAAAATTAGCAGGAAAGGTATGTAAACACTGTATATGATTTTCTTAGCCTAGATTTCAGCCTTGCCATCGGCCTAACATAATAAGGTGATCAGGGTCATATTATAATGAAGGTCCAAAGGGGTCAAATTGAGTGCTGATGCGCTTCATGAGTAAAACACATGCTTCAATCTTTCCAAGTGTTTGTATACAATGAGATGTTCGGTTTGCGGCTGCAATTCCACCTCGATTTGCCCCTTCGTTGTTATCTTCTGTTTCATAGACGGAGGAACGTAGGATGAAATTGATTGTGTCATTCCCCTTTACCGTGAAACAAGGACGTAAAGTGATTAATAGCCTGCTCCTCAAGATCACCCATGAAAGGTGAGTTCATATAAACAGGATATTTCCAATGTAGAACTGGAAAGAGATAAAACTCACATTAGGTGAATCTAGAGTACTTGGAGACTTGCTTCGATAGTCGGTGAATGATATGCTCGTTTTCCACACGTGACATGACCCATCGCCAGCTCCTTTTTGAGAAAACAGAAGCAGTATTACCAGAACGAACACAAATAACTTCATAATAGTTTTACCACAGTATATAATTTGATACATGGGAAGGCTTGAAGCCCTATATTAACAGTCATTCTAAAAAATCTGCTTTAGGTCTCAATGGCTTTCCATGACGCAGTGCCATGGAGACATTTCTGAGCTGCTTTTTCATACCAAAACTGACTGGACTGGATCCAAATCAGCAAGGTTAAAAAGAGATTTTAATATTTGAGGCTTTTTGTTACTAAAGCTCAAATTACATTACTATATATCTGAAAAATTATGAACAAAGTTTGACCCTCCACATGCTTCGTCCACTATTCGTAGAGGGCAGATAAAAATATATATATAAATATATATCAATAGCATTGCTCTTTTTTGATTTCCTGTTGATGTTTGATATTTCTTGAATTTGTCAGTCAAGTAAGCCTTTGGAGGGATTCGGCAAAAATCTAGTATAGGTATTTGGTGATTCTTCCAAGTGGGTAAACAAAGAACTGTCCATGTGGATGTACCCACCAGATAAAAATAACACCAGAATGCTACTTTTCCGAAACATGATGCGAATGTCAATCGCTAAATATTACAGTAGGAGTTTAAAAAGATGAGAGAAGATTCCTGGAAATACCTGAACATATTAGTTGTTCCGTTGGGTGGAATCTCACAGAATTCACTAAGGAAAGAAACACTCTTTAAAAATCAACTATTTGCCGTGTCGCTGGTCCAGGAAAAAATCTCAAAAAAGCTACTAAGTAGGATGTACAATGATGACGGTGAATGATTGCGTGAGAGATGATTTGATCTTAATTGTGACGTCATGGGCCCCTGACAGAATTCAACCTGTGTACTTTTGATGGGATATCGAAGGCCGTGAAAATCGAAAAAAGAGAAAATGGGACAAAAAGTTAAAAGGGAAATCAATTATTTAAAAAGATGATATAAAAAGTCAATAAGAATAAGCTGGCTATTACGAAATAACCATTTGCAAACATTGTGCAATGCATAACTTTATTAGGCTAAACTAAGCCTAAAAATAAAAAAAAAGCGGAGCAGGAAAATATATGATAACGAGAAATTGCATCAAATTATACTGCATTCAGACTGACACAGTAAACCAGTTTAATTTAAACCAGGTAATCGAAGGGAGTCTTCTAATTGGTCACTCATACAAATCGAAAGTATTTGATTGGTTAAAAATTTAACCTGGATTAGTTAAAGCTGGTTTACTGTGTCTGTGTGAGCGCGATATTAGACCTCAAATCTATGAATAAAAGAAAGCGCCCTTACCTGATCCATTATGAGCTACATATTGAGCAAGGCATTGACCACTCTCAATATGCCAAACCCGAGCAGTACGATCTAGGAAAAAAGCCAACAAAATCACGCTATTACTAACAGTCTTTAACGAACCAAATATCAGTTTTAGAAACTTTAATGAAGATAAAATACTGAATTCAGAGCATTATATAGAATTTTATCATTTGTGTCAAAATCTAAGAGAAATCTCCATTCCTTATATATTCCTACATTATAGCAGCTTAGATACTCTCATAATATTAATATTGGTCTCAAATACATATTCCAACAGATGTTTCCACTTACAGTAATAATATACTGGGCCGATATTCACCAGATCCTCATCCTGACTGATATTTTATATGAATTTGAACAAAATATGCTGTGATACTTGAAACAGATGAAAATTACAAAATTTTTTCTTCAAAGCTATAGATATTAGGGACCCCGATGAGATTTGAAAAGTGGGGGGGGGGGGCAAACTTTAACAGCACAACATGACAAGCTACCTTGCTTAAAGGATGGGAACCATACGCGCTAGACCCTCCTCCCGTCGCCGAAGGCCATGTATATTGGCTCAGCCACCACTAAAAATTCACCCACTAAAACAGTTCATTTACTAGAGAAATCCACCAATTAAACAGCTCAACCACTAAAACTGTTCACCCGCTAAAAAAATTCACCAAAACACTAACAATTCAATTCATTGCCACTAAGTGAGTTTCAATAACACACAGCGATTCCCAATTTGTCCACTACACGACTCCATCGATTTCGTTGCTCATGCATCAACAAAAGCTGCCACAAAGTCTGTGTACTACAAACCTTTTAATGCATTTTGTGTAAGTACCAAAACATTGAAATTAGATGGATGAGAAATTTTCATCTGTGATAAAACACAGTTCGTTAACTTGTTATGACAAAATGTTCCACCAAATTATAAAATTTGCGTCACTGACAACTTTCCTTCACAATATATGTGCTTCTGTAGACTTTACAAGTGACTCATGAGCTCAGTACCCTTCATGATGGCTCAGTTCGCACAATTAAAATCTCAAATTTGTCCAACTCAACTCTTTCACATGAAATTTGCCCTGGCTTACCACAACAATTTGTTGAGTGATGCATGGAACATGATGTTCCAGAGAGTTTTAAGCCTCTCTAGATGCAGGACAGCAACAACTTAAACAGAGCAATTGAATCATTGACTATGATTGAATCAGGCCCCCTACATAAATGCACCTGAGAAGTGCACACAACGCAGAAGAGAAGAGTCAAAAAAGCCTCAGGCTCGAGGTGAAAACGCACGTTTACATGCAAAATTGAAAGCACCATTCGTTTACTGTCCAAAGCTTTGTCGTGAGAACAAGCAAATTAATGATGAAATTGCATCATTGCACATTTAATGTTTTGTTCACTTGAAAGATACAGGCCTGAATTTTGCAACATTGTCAAGTTCAAAGGAATTAGCATCTCAAGTTCTGGTATTCCTTATGCGAATTATTATGAGCCTTTTCAGTTCTCTTTACTCTTTTTTTCATAAGAATAAACTTTATAAGAATAATGTGGCTCAAACTTGGTGAAATTTAAGAATATTTTAAGAATATTTTCAGGCTCAAGATCTTGTCAAACAATTATTTTTAGCGGGTGTTTTTTTACCTCTGATTTTTTATGACATTTAATTACTTGTACTTCTTTACTCTTTCTTCTTTGATATTCTGCTTTGATATTCTTCTTTGATATTGAAGTCTATTTTAAGATTTTATTTTGATTACTTGTTCATATTTGTAAAAGGCGTGCGTTTTGGCATTGATGATAATTATAACAATCTATTGCCGTATCCGTATTTTCTGCCGCGCTAAGAATAATTTAATAATATTCCGAGGCTCAAAATAGCAAATATTAAGAATATTGAGGCTCAGCAAAAAATTGAGTATTCTTATAAAAAAAAAGTGTGTACCCAATTTGGCAGCAGCTAATGCAAAGGTAACACAATTGTTTCACTGTTTTGGAAAGTTGTTGGATTTTTAGAGTTTAAATTTAAAATCAGAGCAGTTGGTGTTGTCAGTGATGAAACCTCTACAATCGGATGCACCAAGGGATCACCCAGTCTGCAGAGCGTGGCAACTGCATGAACAAGAAAATTTCCAGCAGATCGAAGTGCACCATTGCACGCGCACATTGTATGCGTATAGGCTCAATGTAGGTTCATCTGGAGTTTCATTTTACCTAAAGCAGCTTGGTGCACCCGAGAGAATCAGATGTGCACGCCGTGCAACCCCCAACCCCCCCCCAATGTTTTACCTTGCAAGCGCGAGATCTTGTCGAGTTCTACCATGCTCTGTAGACTGGGGGATAACCAGCAGTGCATCCTAGTCAACTTACAAATTTCACATATCGTACAATCAATAAAATGGTGGGTGAAGACTCAGCAGTGGCCAAGCTAGCCAAAAATTGGTGGTCCTGCCCCCCTTGAGAAAACAAAACAAAGATCAATGGAGGTTGTCATCAATTTGGAAGTTTGACCCAGTCACCACTGTGACCCCTTCCAATCAATTGTTGTTTAAAGTTTGGCATAAAAATCCTAGTGTTGTATCATGTTTACAATACAAGGGAAACAAGGTTTATCTGTTTTCTAATATTTTGAAAGGGTTTGCCTAATACTTAAGTCTCTATTCACAACTGAGGGAACCCCTTCAGCTCCATGGCAATAGTAAGAACTGAGGGGGGGGGGGTAAGCAACCATAAAAGGGTTCTTGATAATATCACTTTAGAGCAAGACAACCAAAACAAATAACATGAATTAGCAGCAACATGCAAAACAAAAAGCAATTGGTGTTAGTATTGATAATAGAATATATATCCACTTCATGACACTTGCTAGTTTTATAATGAAATACAGCTTATAATAAAATGGGAAAACAGAGAGTTCTTGACTCATGTCTTTTGCTCTCTCTATAATCAACAACAATTCATAATATTATTATCTTAAAACAGATATTTTTGTCTTGTGTCTTATGCCCTTTCTATAATCAGCAATATTTTATAATATAAAGAGAAAACAGAGAGTTCTTGTCTTATGTCTTGTAAAGACACCGTAGGTTTTTTCTCTTTGTAAACAGGAAAATGACATCTCAATTGATAAGCTAGTAAATAGCCATCACTGCATTCATTTTCAAAAGCTTGAAAAGTTCTGAGAGACTTGTATGTAATTCACAAATGTAAATCCAATCTTTTTGCAAGTACCAATCGTCTCAAAACGAGCAATTTTTGGTCTTCAAATCAAAGCAAGACTAGCCTATGTTTAGGCCCCTCGGTGTTGAGCGATGATCCTCTGCGCGTATACGCTCCTTGCAGCAAATGACTTCGTCAGTAATTTGGCAACAAGATCATGGTTGGAACTTTCTTGATCCATGATGAATTAAATACATTCCTTTCCTGAGAACTTTATGGCCAAACCAGTAAGGTACTTCGTGTCGCTCAGAGCAAAACAAATCAGCGAAAGCGAGGTACATGATAGGGTGCAAAGCATGGAGATCTGTAAAATGCCGCTGTGCAAAAAGCACTCCTGCTTTAAGACTATGGCAGGAGTGGCATTGTTTTCACCAATTGTGAGGCAGGACAAAAAACTGGGCTACAAGAGGTATTGCCCATTGTTAGGCAGGACTGAACATAGGGTTGTAGTCCTGCCTTTGCGAATCGGGCAGGAGTTACCAAAGGGCTATACTTTTATTTCAATATAATGACAAAGTGACCGAAGGAGCAGTGGCGCCGTGGGAGCACAGTTTTTGGGGGGGCCAAAGGTTCAAATTTTCCGACGATGAGACAATTTTTCCGACAAAACCAACAGTGTTTCTAAGGTATCATAACAGTTAATGAAGAATCTTGTGATGTACTGAATGAAGGAGAGAATGAGGAAGCCAGAATACTTCATTACAAATCTAAAGATTGTCGACTCGATAGAGAATTTAAGTCTTGTAACATTTGAATTCAGAGTACCGACTACTTTCTTAGCAATAGTGTTTTTGCAAAAACGTCATATCTCATCAAAATTTAATGATTTCAACATACTATTCTTAACACTTAACAAAATAAGGGAATTTAAATGATCCAGTCCCATGGTTGACCGGAAACAATTCATAACAATTTTCAATTTTGAGAGTGTCCCTTCACTGTCATTTGGTTGAGCCTATAGGAAGAATGACAAGAATCCTATAAAAAGTGTTCAAGATTTTCTTCAATAAATCTTAATGCTGTGATGAAGTTTTCCCTCCCAAGGTCCTGATCTTTTCTTTCCATTTCTGCTAAAAGGGGTCTCTCCTTTCATCTTCACCTCAAAAAACATATTCTTCTCTTTGGCCACATTATGGAATGCATCATCTGGTAGGCCATCAGTTGTGATAATCTAGCAGAATTGTTCTTGATCGAGCAGATCAAATTCACAAAGTATGGCTTAATGACTAGAGAATCGTGTTTTTATTGATGATAAGGCTTTATCAATTGACTAGATGCTTGTTTTTCGTCAGTATTTGCAGGACCGTCGAGAGGGGGGGGGGTAACCAGGGTAGTTACCAGGGTGCCCGGAGCCTTGAGGGGCCCCGTAGAATGTATTTTTGGCTATGAGTTTTCAATTAGCAGCATTGACAGGGCGGGCCCATGACCCGATTGATATTTGAAATTTAATCTTTCAACAAGGGATCAACAGGCTGATGAGGGCCTTTTCCTGTTATGGTTTATAATTAAAACATTGACGATCATAATTTACTTCTTTGGAAGCCGAAAAATTCTATTGCACTCACTTATATCCAGGACCGTCGAGAGGGGAGGTTAGGCGGGGTCGGATGTCCGGGGCCCGGGCCCCGAAGTGGCCCGCAAAAGTTTATTTCGGTAGAAAAATTTATTGCCCACTGGGGCCCAGTGCAATGAAATACCCCGGGGCCCGCACTGGCTCTCGACGGCCCTGAGTATTTGGCGGTTGGATTCTCTTGACTTTTGTAATTGGAGAGTTCGTCACTCGCCTTCTTCCTTCTCTTGGGACGTTTTGATGGAGAATCTTGCTGCACTATTTGTGCCTGCTACTGACTCTTTTGTTTCAGCCAATACTTTCGTATAATCATTTCGCATTCGAGGTAACCGCCCCTTCTGCCGTCTCGACTGATCTTAGCACAATCAACAGATCGATTTGCTATAACATGAAGAATACTTGAAGGAGGGTCGCTGATGGCGAAAATCTTCCGGAAAAAATGTGCTGTCATAATGGTTTCAAAAGATGTAAACTTGTTTTCAAGATTGCAGCGTCAGTGACCGTTTTCGTTTGACTACTGGCACTGCTGCAACATATATAACAAGCAGTTAAACAAGTCCTCTGAGCTTTGCAAAACACATATTCGCAAGTGCTTTTTGGTGCGATCACCATCTAGTGGTTGAAATCCTTTGCAGGCGAAGGACTCTCTGGATGCTCCTCTCTTCTTGCACTCTTTCCTATTTGACTTTTTTTAATCATGGCGGAAAATTGATCACGAACGATGAAAAAAATTGAATCAATTAATTTATGGTTTTCCCGACAAAAGGAAGAAAATGACGAAATTTTTCTATGGGCCCTCCCCCGTCCCTACTTCAAGTATTACACTGATAACAAGAGATGAACTTCCTACAGCACTGAATATTTGTGGAAAGAACATTTTTTAAATTTCACAAATAAAAACTTTAAAAATTTCCGACAAGCATCGAAATTATCCGACAAATTTTTTCCAGGGGGGGCCATGACCCCCCCTGGCCCCCCCGGCCACGGCGCCACTGCGAAGGAGTAACGATCGAGTACCGTAAAATTGCCATATGACCCCCCTGTGTATGCAACAAATACTAAGAGAAAGGGAAACTGGAATTTTGATTAAATGTGAAATGGCAAAAAAGGGAGATTTGAACAAAATAACAGAATTCTTCTGATTTAAAAAACGTTATTTTTTGAAAATTGTCAGTCCTGCCCAGCTAGACGAGCATGACCTTTGGCTTCGCCAATGGTGAAGTGCAACAAACCTATTTCTCTATTCCTCGACAACTTATTTAATGAATTTTCTTAGATTTTGGTTTAAAAGCCTGTACATGGAAAAAGAAGTCTGCCAATAACTCAAAAGCATGTTGGGGCTTGTAGCATAAATTTGGAAGGGGGTTGGCGAGGAGTTGGGGGTTTTTGGTAGCAAAAGGGGGACAGAAGGGCCAGTCTGCAGAGCGTGGCACCTGCACGCACAAGAAAATTTACTGCAGATTGAAGTGCACTCCAAAAATTAGGCCTTGCACGCGCGCATTGTATGCTTTTAGGCTCAATTAAGATTAACCTGGAGTTTCAAAGTACCTTAAGTGCCTTGGTGCACCCGAGAGAATCACATATGCACCCCTTGCACCCAACTTTTTTTACCTTGCGCGCGCGGGATCTCGTCGAGTTCTGCCATGCTCTGCAGACTGGCAAAACGGGAGTTCGACGACCGGCGAGGTAGCTTATGCTCCTATGCGGCGGCGGGCTCCTGGCCGGGAGCGCGGCGGCGCGGCACAGGCGTCATTGAGCTCAGCCCAGCTGCGGTCGGAACTCAACATTCCAATCTCACTTGAACTATAAATAGCATGATGTTAAGTTGGCGGCGACAATTGTGGTGCACCAGGTTTTTCAAAAAGCTTCAAAATAAAGAAATGATTATGAAGCACAGGCATCATGCAGATGGAGGCAAGTATTAATTTACTTTTTCATTTTCCCTAAAAAGAGAATAGCCTCCAACAACCAAGATCATTCCGCAAAGCATAATGCGCATGCGTTAATATTAACTGGTCATATCAGCACCATTGCGTTATTTAAATTCATTTTATGTAGCAATGAAAACAAATTAATTCAAAAGATGGAAGTTTTGCATTTTTTAAATTCTGGTTGGGAAATTTTGATGCCTGCTTTGGAAAGGTAGATACAAAAGGGCCGATACTGGCATTGGCAAGATTCTCAATTATTTTGAGAACGTCAGAGTTTGATATTATGTTGGAAATTTTCGCCATCAACTCCATGGAATGAAAACCACGGTTTATTATGGGATCAGAACATTTTACCAACTGTGAAATTCTTGTGCAAGATTTGATAGTTTTTTAGTCAGCTTATTGTTAGGGGCTAGTCAATAAGCCATTCCCATGATTACGTCATATGCTGTCCAGCGCGCAATGCATTGTGGGTTTTGACTGGGAAATCATTTGAGGTTAAAGCTACTTTTATGAATTATTCGCTACGAAATGGGAGGAAATTTATCGGAACCACAAAATCGACCATCTTTAGTTTTTTCAAAACTCTTGTCAAGGGATCACTGAAGTTCAGACGTTGCCGTTATCCAGAGTTATAAATGAAAGGGCCCCTAGCATTTGAGAAAGAACGTTTAAAAAAGAAAAATGTTGGGCCAAAATGAAACCTGAATCTATAACTGGCCATCAAGAGTAGGCAAAAATGTTTTAACTCTGGTCCACTACTTACAGATCTGTTTGATTATTTGAAAAACGCGATCCAAAATTCCGAGTCACTGACCAAAAAGTGCAGAGTCACACGGCACATTATAATTTATAAAGATGCCAGATTCATCACACTGATTCCAGTTCAAACATAAAATAATTCTAAATTTCTCCTTTTCTCAAAATGTATACCCATTGCACCCCTTATTTACTCATGAAAACTCTCCTAAGTAAACGTGGTGATAGGAGTCGAAGTTGGTATCTTTTTACTCAAATTGTGGCAACATTGCGGCGGCTCCGTCCGTTCAACGTTGGGAAAGGTTTAAGCATAGCACACAGAGTGGATTTCTGTCGCAAAACACGAAGATTTTTGTCTTTCTCGAGCGGACTTACTGCCCGCACACAGAACGACTGTTTTTGGATTAGTATCTCGATTGATTTCACACTAGTTTATGTATTTTGGCACGTAAAATGTTAAACACAAAACTGCATAAGAAACTGAGAAAGGAACGAATATGGAAAAAAAGACAAAATGGTTGGCAAACATCCTTTTGATAAGAAGAAGGAGGAGAAAATACGAAAGAAAGAATGTTTGACTGAATTTCGGTGAGGGCTGCTAGCTTCTTATTTCTATCTGCATATTCTGGCTAATTTACAATATAAGGACAAGGTTGTCCCTGTCATAAATCGTCAAGCTGCTCCTCTCTGCATCCTGTCAACAAGCCGACTTCTACATCTGATGGGTTCTGTGTGGTGTTCTTTTTCCAGTGAACGATGTGCTATCCTTTTTGGCGGGAAAGAGGGGATCTAG
The DNA here is from genome assembly GCA_964019065.1 of Catostylus mosaicus. Classification (NCBI taxonomy): domain Eukaryota; kingdom Metazoa; phylum Cnidaria; class Scyphozoa; order Rhizostomeae; family Catostylidae; genus Catostylus; species Catostylus mosaicus. Next base: position 9,897,816 of record OZ025184.1, on the reverse strand, counting down.
GCCTGTCACATGATCGAGAAATCTAAGTTTGATTGGTTTAAGAATGGAAAACTTGTCCTTCAATTTCGCACACTGCATGATTTTCATTATGTATAAATTATCAACAATTGATTGTGGCACAAGAGCAAGATGTAGCATGCAAACACCAAAAAAGTACTGCTACTAGAGCTGGCCAGAAAAGCATATACTACGAAGTCCCATCCATCGACAGTGGAGTGAGCGGAGATGGAAAACTAATGTTCAGAATGTACAACCAAGGTGTTGAAGAATGGCGATTCCTTCTTTAATGCGATTGGAAGTACTTGACAACAATCACGAAGGGCATCAAGACATTCCATTCACTGAAAAAGTTTCCATGGACGAAAAATTCACTGAAGTAGTCAGAGCTCTTAGGAGTATCATGGCCCGCCATAGCAGGAGCGGATCCAGACCGGGTTTAAAGGTTTCAAAAACCCGGTCAGACAATTTTAGAAGTAGACCCCCGTTCCTTAAATGTATGTAGCATTTTTCTCTCCAACGATTTCTTCGTGATTTTGATGGTGCATTAAGCCCATACTGTCAATGGAGAAGCAAATATCTGTTTTCCTGTTGAACGACTCCCTGCCAACGAACTATTGTTTTGCCCTTTCGCTTGTTACGCGAAAACAAAAGGAGTCGGATGAGATCAGTTCTCTCTTGAACAAAATTTATCTATTTGCGCCATTATCTGTTGGATTGCACAATTACATCTTTTCAGAAAAAGTCTGAAACCTCTCATCGACGAGTCCGAAACCGGTCACTTCATTGTTCTCCGTGTCGTAAGGGAGTCTGAAAACTGTCTCAAAAGTCTGAAACCAGTAAGAAAAAGTCGGAAACCTGTTTAAGTTGCGCAATACTCATAAGTGCTGTATGATAGGCGATAACTTTGATCCTTTTGGAGGGAATAAAATGGAGGGTGAAGAAACAGCGAGGTTTATGACCTAATTTTGGAGGGAGACAAAAAAATAAAAAGGCTAAGCTAGCAGTCCTAGAGAATGATCTCATGCATTCTCTCTTACAGCTAAAAAGTATGGGCCTAATGTAATTTATAGCCTAAGTCCAAGGGTTTTATAATTTCCTACCAAAATTCTCTCTCTCCCTCCATCCAATAAGCTTTCTGGGCCAATAAAATTTTTAGACAGTCTCTATAGAATGCTAAATGCAAACAAATTCAATTTTGTATGCTTTCCAATACCCCAGGTGGATGGAAATGAGAGATATCCTAAAGTTTGTTGAAAGGAAACGATCTGAAACAACGCAGACTTGATGCTGATTTTATCCAACTAATTTCTCACACTTCATATAGTGAATAAGGCTGTGACCACACGAAGAAGGGCACGTCCTAAAGAAAAAGGGCGTCGCCCAAACATGAAAAAGGGCGTGGTCCAAAAAATTTTCAGATCCCAAAAAACCCGGACATCATACTTTCTGGATCCGCGCCTGCATAGCATCCCAGCAAAGGTACGGTCAGGTAACGGAACACCTGTAGATACTGGCGAGTGTGCGAAGATTGGAAATGAATGGCTTAAGGAAAGCTTAAGGAAAGGGAGGGTCAATCTAAAACATCATAAGCTTTCCGTTCCACACCATTGTCCTGTGGTTACTCGCAAACTCAATCGATAATAGGAAAACAGGGTTAGTTCTACTCTCCCGACATTTCCCTCAAAGTTAGACCTTAAACTTCCTGACTTTTCTGTGCTTAAGCAACATGTATATAGTAGTAGAACTCAGCAGCAGCCACTATGCAAAATATTTCCTTAGACACAAGTTCACATAAAAGATCAAGATTTGCCGGACACTATTACAAAGATAGATGATTTTCCAAGATCGTACAATGTACTGCCTTCTCTCCGCAGTATAGTTGGAATCGGGAATACCATTCTAATATTGAGTTTCAAGAAAACCACGTTCAGATTCTCTGATGCCAGTTACGGCCAATTTTTATAGTAAATAAAGTACGAAGTTGCTCCAGACACCATCAAAAGTTGACCTGAACAATAAGTCGTGCTTTCAAGCTTCAAGAACCTAGTAAGGTTATTAGCTATTAGCTATAACACATATTTCTTTGTCAAATGATAAAGTTATTTCTTTTTTCTAGTATCTGCACTAACCAAGAAAAGGTTTTTGCCTAAACCTGAGACATAAAGTACTATAACTCCAGCTTTACATGCATAGGCGCCGACTTTTGATTTTAGCAGGGGGGGCTGAAACTAGAAATGAAAAACAATTACATACCAATTTCTCTAAATTATCAGTTATAAAGGCACAGTTTGGTTCTTTGATTAACGATGTATTGTATCCTATTCATTAAAAATAGATGAGGATACTATGCCTTTTCAGGAAATTAAGCTAAAAAGCGATAAAGAGCAAATTTTTGAACATTTCTCAGAGGGGGCTCAGCCCCCCCGTAGCATTTTCCAGGGGTGGCTCGAGCCCCCAAGCCCCCACGTAGTCGGCGCCTATGTTTACATGATTCCTCTGCATTTACACACAACCAGATGCTTAATTTGCAGAAAGTTTTAACTTTTCTATTATCTAAACAGATGATATCTGGTGAGTAAAATTTCATTTTCCACAAACTCATTATGATTAGCAGCACATGCTGAGAAGCACAAAACCCCATGCAAGCTCCTTGTCAGTTGCAGCAGTGACCTAAAATTCCACAGGTAAAACATTTTCCATTAATCCTTGAACATTCCCAACATATAATGGAGTTCTAACTCTCACTGAGCCCATATCGTTCTTACAAGGATCAACAGGAAAGGCATGAGATTCAATATGCACTAATTTCATGAAGTAATCGTGAAAAAAGAAATTCTATGTTTAAAACTTGCAATTCTGAAGCACAGTTTAGATTAACATAAAAATGTTGTAGCTTCATCATGTTATCGATCTTTTTTCTCCCACTGCCTCCAACTCCCTGCTAGGGATCAAATTTTATTCATATGCTGGATCATATGGTCAGTGTCAGATATGGTCACAGCAAAATATCTTTTACCCACTGACAAGCAACTGTACCATTTTTGATTATTTCAACCTCAAGTTGTTCTATGGCTCTTGGGTGTCTTTGTGGAATGACCAAGCAGAAACTGTCATTCAACAGATAACAATGATCTAGTGGCAAGGCCCTCATCTCTGATTAAAATTTGTAACTCGGTCCCCTTCCAGTAGAAAACACACTGCCAGAGATCTTCCTCTTAAATTTCTCATTTAAATCTCAAATTTCCAAAAGGAAAATTCTCATCCTCACCCCTCTCATGTTTGAAGAGTTCAAGTGACAAGATGAGTCCCATTTATCGACACAAATCAGGGTTTTTAAGTCCTATGTAGACAGACTCCAAAACTCCTTAATAAAAGATGATCTTGCTTGCCCAATGATGCAAAAAAGTGGAAAATGGTACTGATCAATGAAACACATTTTTACCATTATTGTATTCTACCTATTGAGATATGTCACATAATAATTCATTAGCATAATCCCTTGCCAGCAGAGTTTTAGAATATAAAGAAGTGAACTGAGGACTGCATACTTACCAGCTGAGGCTGTAGCTACCAATTGTAGATTTGGCTTGGAGCATGTGGCCTCCCAAATGCCATCTTTGTGTCCAGAAAACTCTTGAACTTGGTGACAATCTAAATTAATAGCCTGGTTTGGAATTTTGAGGCTGGAAACAATCTGGCAAGGGGAACAGAATATAAATCAGTAAAAAAATTGTGAGCAAAAAGAAAGCAAAATAAAAAGAGTCTCAAAAATTCAATGGACCTAGGTAACTAAAGATACTGCTAGACATGGAAGTGTAAGGGAGGTATAGAAATTGAACTTGTCAAGAAAAGGGGCCAAGCACAGGCATCAATTGCACTTTATTGTATAAAGAACAGGTTGACTAAAAGAAGAATTCAAATTGGTTTCAAAGTGTCTGCCAGGGTCATTTGAATAACATTCCAGAAATGTATTTAACCAAACATAGCTAAACCAATGAAAACTGGCCATCTAAATGTATAATGTTTATTTTTACAGTTAATTTTTTATGTTCTATCTGGTGAGTAAAACATTTAGAGTGCAAGATAATTTAGAATTGTTATGGTTTTTAGTGGGAAAAAGTTACTTATTAGAACGAATCTATCGTAAAACAAATAGGTACAAGGGATGAATAATGGGTAATTCAGAGTCTAAAAAAGTAATTTCATTGAAATTCTTGACTTGACATTTAGCTCTAGGTGGTTCAGCTTAAATCATTTGGCATAAATTAAGGTTAACTAATCACCTTGCTTGTTGATGCTTTGTATGTCGTCTTTAGCTTTTGGGACATCAATTGGCCAGCAGCTGGAAAGGAGAATGCAGTCTATAAATGAAAAGCACTCCTAGCTACCCAAGATCCAACAACAAATTTATCTCCTCAAGTGCAATAGTAAACTTGTAAAATAGAAAGCAGTGCCCAGTAAATTTATTGCAGAATATAATACAAATGATATGATACAGCAGAACACAAAACAAAGATGCAAAATTCAATTTCTAAAATTAAACTTAAACATCTCAAAAATTCCACATTGCAGTTAAATCCCTAACATTATGTTTATGTCTTTATCATTTTCCATAAAATGATGAAATGGTCAAACAAATTCTGCCAAAAAATGGTTTTGCTATTAAAAAAATTGAGTATCAGAAAGTTTCAGAAAGAAAGTGATAATTGCATATGATAATACTGACATGGCTTTTTTATGGTGGATCTCAAAGCAGTGTCTTGCAAAACATCGGTGCCAGGATCTGATTTTTCACCACTTTGAAGTAATTTGTATTTGGCAGTTAGGACCTCCATCTTTTCATGAACTAAAAATAAAAGAGATTGATAATACCATTTTACTCATCACCTTCTGATGCTGTAGTCGTAAAATCTATGTCAAAACTCCGAATTACAGTTAGGCAAGCGTAAATGTAGGTTTAAACAATAACTTTGACCCAAAATAACAAACACCTTAGAAATGAAGTGAAACTCACATCTAGGGTAAGCCTTCTAGCTAATAGCTAAAGAACATAAACTTGCATAAACCGAGATGCTAGCATTCTATTTTGGCCTGAAAGTATTTATGAGAAGAATAGTGTATATTGGGCACAAAGAAAACTACAGCCAATACAAACGCAGCATGTTTAATCTTTGGGGAGGTACAACAGCACTAAACAGCTTTGGCCAATGATTTAGTAAAACATTTAAACATCTTGTTGTGCTAAATTTGTGCAGAGGACAGTTTAACAATAAGCTTAAATCTTGGTTATAATAACGGGAAATAATGTGAACTTGAATGCAAACTTGTCTTGGACTTTTTTCCATGTTTACATAAAAAACCAATACCAAAAATTAGGAATGTATGAAACAAGAATCATTGCTGCCAACCAGACTAAAACTTTTCAATGCAGACAAGTTCTTGAAAATCTTCATAGAGTGCACCCTTGCCATGATTTTATCCAATTTCATACAAATGTAAAAGCATATTCATCCTCATAGATAAAATTAAATTGGATAGAAATAATTGGACATCTGAGTTAAATTAAAAGGCATGCTGATGCACAGAGAGATTTTGACTTGCTTACTCGCATGATCCCAGTGCCTGGTCATGATGGCTTTTGATCATTTTTTAATTTCCCATTTTAAAAAAAGGAAGTGCTGTGTGAGAATGATATTATTGAATGCACCACAAGTTTCCAATAAAAATAATTGAAAAGCAATGACCACAAAACTGAAAAGATATGGAGCTGGAGATCCATTTACTATATGATGCAGTTAAATCCCTTTTCATCCCAGCAAATAATGACATATTTTGGAGCCATATGCGGGTCATAGGTGGGGGTGGGAAACAGGTTTTGATGTGATAGCATGCTCCTTTTGCACTATGCTGAAAGAAATCCAGCATGTTTATCGAATGGGTAGTGAGTGACAGTATTCAATATAACTTTAAAGGAACCGAGACGGCAGTAATGAAATGAATATAAGCAAAAAAGACCATTACGTTCTGCATTTTCGATGCAAACTTTTTCAAACTCCCTTTCAATTTCAGCAAATAATCCCCAAAGTTTGCGATGAGCATCTCTTGGTATAGCACTTTCAGAGAGCTGTCCATCTCTCTCTCGTGGTGTCGAATATCTTCTCCCTTTAACACTCCTTATAGAAAGGCGCTTATTCTTGGGCTTTCCTTGCAATGGTGGCTTCTCTACACCTTTCTCCGACTTTTCCATCGCCGTGTCGTCTCCAGCAGCGGACTAATGAGTGCGGCAGCTGCTGTTTCACGCAACAAAAGCATCAACCAAGAAGAAAAATGGAAGTATTCATTGCTCCATATTTAGATTTTGTAACGAAAATTGTCCCTAGTAAAACAGCTTTTGGCACTCAAAATCTTTGCAATGTTGATAAAATTCACCTCATCCGGAACCGAGCCTTCAGTTCCATTTGTTTCAAGGAACCCTCGTCTGACCTCGTCTTGAATTGCTGGTCTTGAGTATCTCAACCTCGTTCTTGATCGTTATTTTTATTTGAGAGGTTAAATAATGCAAGCAAAATAAGCTACCATTATGATGCATTTCTCGAATTCATATATATATACAGGGGCGGATCTAGGGTAAATCCATTGGATCCCTGGATCTACTCAAATTTTTTTGGCAAATTTGCAGTCTCATCCCCTTCTCACGATGCTTGTTGTTATGATTCCATATTAATAATATTAATAATAAGGTTTTCCCCAATTTCATCCTACTCGTCCGTGGCTTACGCCAATGCGATAGGCTATTCTACCGTTTCTGTCGTGTGACTAATGTTTTCGTGTCTGGATAAAGTATCGTCATATGACTTGACTTGTCCGATGTGGCTGGATCCGTGTCTGGATGGAGGATGGATTGAAAGGCCCTTTTGTTCTCCGAGTCAGAAGTGTGTCTGGATCTATGTCTGGATTGAGAAGCTCTTTGTTCTCTGTGTCAGACCAGTGTCTGGATCGAGGCTCAGTGCAGTAGAAGCAGAGATGTCCGCTCGAGTCCGATTTGCCCAGGCCTAGCGCTAAAGGGAGGTGATATTTCGACGCTGCAGCGCAGCTCAAGTTAGGACGAAACATGGAGATTGAAGAAATCGAAATTTGTCGTATAAGAGAAGCTTTTGAGTCAATTCATGATGAAAAAGAACTGAATTTAGTAACAGCACCTTTTTTCAAAAAATTGAAAGCAACGATTGCAGCTGCATCTGAGGCATTGTTTGAAAGTCCTTCGGCAGTAATCAGGACAGATCAAAAGGATATGAACGGCATGAAGTATTTGCCTCACAAGTTTAAGGACGATGGTTGGGTTCCCCTGAGGTAAGTGTAAATTTTTGGTAGTTGAGCTGAAATTGCTTTCAACATTGCTTATATATTTGCCTTCAAAGTAAAATGCATTAAAATTCATCATGGTAATGATAGCTGTTTGTGGATATTTGCGAACGATTTGTGAATTTTGAATAACCTTTAATTTGATTTTACTTTCATTTAAAATAGAATTTAAATTCGTTACATTCATGGCCTAGAATATTTATTTCGATTTTAAATGAATGAACAACAACAATGAAAACATTAATTACTTGTTTTGATTTTAACTCCCCTTGTTGATATTTGTGTAAAATTTTTATAACTTTGCCCATAATCAAGTCAGGCACTGCGCAGATACTAGGCCAGCAGGGGCTATAGCCATCCCCCAATTTTTGGAAGAAAGTTTTAAATACTAGTAAGTATATAAAATAGGAGGTAAAGAAGCAATTTCTGAGGTTGCTTTGATGATATCAAACCTTTTCGATGGTCAAATTCAACAAGGAAGATCTATATCTTGGATGCCAATGCAGCTAGTTGAGTAGGAACCCAAGTAACCTGAGATATCCAAGCTAAGAGAAGTTATTAGAGAAACAAATGCCATGAATTTTCAAAACATATCTACAACATATTGGAATTTTTTGTTGCAGGTCAAATAAGTGTTAAATCTTTTACTTTCAGGTGTACTGCTGATGGCAACTGTATGTTTAATGCAATATCCACACTGTTAACTGGTGGAGAAACAGTGGCAAAGGAGATTCGCATAATAACTGCAATAGAGTTGGCTAGAAATGCTAAATTCTATGCTTACCATCCTTATCTGGAAAGTGCCTGGAAATCAGAGGGAAATCCATTTCACTCTAAGACAACCATGTTTGCTACCATTCTATCTGATGAGAGTTTGTCTGTCTATAAAAGTTCAACCGACAACAAGGAGAAATGTATAAGAAAGGAAGCAATGCTTTGTTTGATGTCTGGTAAATATTCACCATTCATAAACTTGATGGCTGCATCATCTGCACTTGGTGTTGTGCTTGAGTCAATTTATACATTAGAGAACAGTGATCAGAGAATTGCTTTTTTGTTCAATGGAAGACTCACTCCAAGAAAGTCACTTGAATCACATACAAAGAGTTTGAAGATCATGTGGTCTTCCACACTTTTTTCATCAATGTTTCAACCAAATCATTTTCTTCCTTTGGTAAAGCCCTCAAGCATCAATGCTCCTACTGTTGACAAAAATACCATAGGAAGTGATAACAATATTCTTACTGTTATGTGTGGCAAGAAAGATGCTGGTAACTCCTCCTCAAAAAATCCTTTTAAAAGAAAGTGTGATCAGGCTCCTGCTGAGGCAGCTAAAAAGGAGAAGAAAGGGACAGTAGTGCCTGAATTTGTAGACAGAAATGACATAGGCTTGCATTATCAAAATGTTTTGGGAATGAGCAATGATGCAAAATATGACCTGCTTTGCAATGCTTGGAAACCAGCTCAAGATTACATATTCCCCACAAAAGTAGAGGCAGGACGTGTGCGACGGTTTAGGTACGAATGGCTCCAATCATTTCAGTGGCTCACTTATTCAAAGGCAGCTGATGGTGCATTTTGCTTGTACTGTGTACTGTTTGGTCATCAGCTAGATAAGAAAGGTATAGCAATGATAAATCTTTTTCTTGAGCCTCATAAGCGTTTGACAAGTGCTTTCTCGTTTTTTAAGAAGCATGAGAGTGGCAGTTGCAAAATTCACAATAATGCTGTTGCTGCTGCTCTACAGTTCAAAAAAGTAATGGAAAATCAAATACTGCCAGTGAACAGGATGGCTCAACCAGTAATTGATAATACCATAAAAGAAAACAGAATGAAATTAAGATCAGTCATAGACACAATAGTCCTCTGTGGAAAACAGAACCTTGCTTATAGAGGTCGCAGAGATGATTCAAGTAACTATGCTGGAATTTGGTTTGCTGGAAATTTCCAAGCACTACTGGCATACAGGGCTGAGGGTGGAGATGCCCTGTTAAAAGAACACATTAAGTCTTCTTCTGGAAATGCAACATATAGGTCTAAAACCATCCAGAATGAGCTCATAAGCCTTTGTGGTGACTTTGTGCTTGATTCTATTCTTACTCAGGTAAAAGCAGCTAAAATATTTGCTGTCATGGCTGATGAAGTCAAAGATTCTTCTTGCTTAGAGCAACTGTCAATTGCAGTGCGATTTGTTGACAAAGATAATATGATAAAAGAGAAGTTTATTGGATATGTGAGGTTGCCTGAGGGAACTAGTGGTAAGCAAATTGCTAACAGTATTCTTAACATCATTCGTGAAATGGGACTTGACATGAATAATTGCTTGGGGCAAACTTATGATGGTGCAGCAAATATGAGTGGTAAATGTCTAGGTGCTGCCACATTAATAAAAAATGATTTTTCAAAAGCAGAGTACATTCACTGTTCATCACATCAGTTGAATCTTTGTGTTGCAAAGTCATGTTCAATTGTACCAGTGCATAATATGATGAATACAGTGAAAGCTGTCAACACTTTTTTTGATGATTAGCCAAAAAGAATGCAGTTTTTCCGCAGACAACTGACAGTTCTGTGCCCTGAAATTACTTACACACGTTTAAAGGATGTGTGCCGTACTCGCTGGGTGGAGCGTATAGATGGTCTGGACCGTTTTGAAGACATTTACTGTCATATCTTGAGCGTCCTCATATCAATACAAAACAATGAAATTGAGCAAACAAATGAAGTGCAAGATGGCATTTGTGAATGGAATCAGCAGTCTAGAAATGAGGCAAGTAGCCTTCTGAAAGCAATCATGTCGTTTGATTTCGTCATATGTCTCGTTGTGACAAGACGAATGTTTGCTTACACAAAGCAAGCGACTGTGCTCTTGCAAGGGGAAGAAATGGATATCGTTAAAGCGTACGAGATGATATCAATCCTAGACGAAACAATAAAAGATGTACGCACACATGTCAATGAATACCACGGTCAATGGTTTGCAACCGCAAAAGAGCTCATCGAGAAAGTTGGCGGTAAAGTAGAAAGGCCAAGAGTCTGTGCCACTCAAAGAAACAGACAGAATTATGCTGTAGCTTCTCCTGAAGAATATTACAGGTGCGCCGTGACGATTCCTATGTTGGATCATATGCTTGTAGAGATCAATAATAGATTCTCTTTTCGACAGATGCAAGCTGTAAAAGGATTTGGAATCATCCCTTCCATCATTTGCAGATCAAAGTTAATAGAACGTAAAAAGCGGTTGTCGGATATAGTTGATTTTGTGTCCACATTTCAAAGTGATCTACCAGACATTGTTACAGTCGAGGCACAGTTAGACTTGTGGAGGAAATACTGGGAAAAAGCCGACCGGGAGAAGCTTCCAAAGTGTATCTCAACGACTCTAAGGCAGATCGATTCTAAAGTTTTCCCTGCAATCCATTCAATGCTACGTGTACTTGGTACTTTGCCGATGACTAGCTGCACAGTTGAAAGAAGTGCTTCTACATTGCGACGTATAAAGACGTGGTTCCGTAGTACAATGGCACAAAAGCGTTTGAATTCCCTAGCCCTAATGCATGTTCATAAAGATGTAACCATTGATACTGAAGCAATCATTGATCGATTTGCTCGCAAGCATCCAAGGCGAATGCAGTTTAAAAGTATGCAATTACCGGAAGATTGTACGGGAGGAAAAAATATTGAAAGTCACCAGGCACTTGATTAAGATGTTGGAAGTGACAATCTTTGACGTTTTAACAAATATTCAACATGCGGAGAACTGCTAACTACGATATAATCACTTTCTGAATTTTCCTAATCTTATGTTTCATTTTTTAAGGAGACTTCTTCAAAGATTTAGTACTACCAAAGTCATGGTTGTGGAATATCATAAAATCTCAGCTTCTAAAGTTAGTTTTGCAACTATCCAATCATAACTTTGCAACATTTAGTGTCTTTAGCTGGAGGGTGTGGTCAATTGAAATTTTCCTGAAATAGTATTTTAAGCCAATCTTAAGGGCGTGGTTATATAATTTTTCCGGGGGAGTACCCCCTGACCCCCCATATTTTTTGCTCGCTTCGCTCGCCTTTCAGTTGGATCAAGTCAAAAATTTCTCTGGATCCGCCCCTGATATAAATATCCAGAAAATTTGACAACATTACTTGGGGGGAGAGGAAGGGGACACCGACAAAAGAAGCATTGTATTTCAACACTTGGTGGGCATTAAGATTGATTTTGAAATGAAAGAAGCAACTTCTGCAAGGCAGCAAGGATATTTTTGGGAAAAAACTTTTTAAAGGGTAAAGCCACTGGCAAAATTATGCAGAGCAAACGTGACTTTTAGGCCAATACTGGATTGTTAGACCAAAAATGACTTTTTCAGGGTAGGAGTGCATGTATCAAAGTCACATGCATGATCAGCCAGAAGCTAGTACTTAATGAGACCTGAGGTAGGAAGCTTGGGACTTCAGTTGTTTGGGAGTCATAGTTGACATGGAAAGAGAACTGCTCAAAATATCGAAATTTTGAAGAATTTGACCAACAGTAATTCAAAGTGGACGTTTTTGAATACAATATGCTGTTTTCAAGTTTTTACATTTTATGTTTCATTTTATAAATAAGCACAAAGTTTTATCCAGCTATTAAAAAACTACTTAAAACAGCACAAAATAGTCGTAGTTTGAGCTCCAGATCCAAGATAAAAGAATTAGGAGTGGGGCGGAGCTCGAAGAGCACCGTGATCTTTTTAACAGCAAGGACAAATTGAAAAAGTATCCAAGTCATAACTGTGATCTTGTGTATGGTTTATTCTGTGTTACATAGCAAATAAAGTCTATACAATGTGACGGTAAAATTAGCCTTTTAAATAACATTTCAACTTAATTAGAATACAGATTTTATAGCATAATAGTGTGTTAATGCAATGCATGTGATATTATTCTTAAATAAACAGGGAGGGCGTTCAACAAGTAGATGGTAGTTTTCCGTCTCATGAAATACCTATCCACGCGCAGATAGAGTGTGTTGGTAACAGTATTCACAGAAGGTGCTAAAGTTTCCCTAAACTGTTGAAACAACTATGCAAATTGCTCAAGGTTGGAAGGAGAAGGCCTGAAGCCAACAGAAGGAATAGGACAGAGGTGATTTAAATGATATCATTTTGATTTTCAAAATTCTTGAAATTAAGCATTAGCTAAGTAGTAGATTTAGTGTTTTACATTGTTTTGACTCAGTTGAAATGTCTTCCATCAGAAAGGCAGCACAAATGTGAAGGATCACTAAAATTTTCAATCAAAAGAAGTCAACTGCTCGGGAGAAACCTTGCAACATTTTTATTAATTTATGTAGGCAATTTTTTTCAGAATTTCCTTAGTGTCTTATTTTTCAAAATACTTGAATGTGAAAGCACTGAAGTAGCTTTCTGGCGTTATCTTTGCTAAAAAAATCCTTATCATTATTGCAAGAACAAATGGTTCATGTTTGATCTATTGATCTTATCTATTTAATACAATTTTTTAGCGCTGACCTCTATCAATTGCCTTGACTAGAATAGATTAAGTATAGTTCTAAGACAGAACAGAATTAACTGAAATTATCTATGATATTCAATGCCAAGATTCTGCACGGGGGGGTTCCTAGAGCCTTTTGAGTTGGCCCTACACCTTCACGATCTAAAAGGCAGACTGCATATTATGTACAACAGCGTTCTACCCTCAGGGGGGGGGGGTATCATAACAAGTATATGATAGCAGGGACGTGCCATTTTTAGGTTTTTCCATTTTTTTGGAAAATGCGGAATTATGGGTCTACAATTTCACCAAAGTGGGAATGTACACGGACTTATTTCGGAATCTTCATATGTATGAACTTGAAAAAATGTGGTGGATCTAGTATCATTATAAACTACAATACGCCTTTTCATTTTGTGACTCTGCACTTTTCTGGTCAGTGAAACGGAATTATGGGTCCCGTTTTTCAAATAGTGACACGGAATTATAGCTCAATGTTCTTCTCAAAATGGCACGTCTCTAGCAGTTTTACCCTTAAAGATACCCCCTCCCCCGTGGTTCTACCTATAATATACTTTGCTGAAACAGCAGGTATTACAATAAAATCCCAATGGACCTAAAAATACTCTGATTGGTCCCACTTCTAAGCTATTCTTTGCATTTTGTTATCTTTTGCGGGCTTCCACCATCCTTGTATTTACGAGAGCAGTCGTCCCTTTTCGTCACCGAATCTAGCAGACGAAAGCCAAAAGGTTACGTAAAATAGTTCGTGGAGCTTTTACTCAAATGGCCACCCCTAAAACAGGTGCATCACCATCCAAGCTGCCTATGGAAGCTTCCGTCAACTCCATATAATTCGAACTCGTATTTGAATTTGAATCTGGATCATTTAAATTCCCATATTCTGTTAAGCGTTAAGCATAGTATGTCGAAATCATTAAATTTTGATGAGATATATGATGTTTTTGCAAAAAACACCATTGCTAAGAAAGAAGTTAGTACCCTGAATTCAAATGTTACAAGACTTAAATTCTCTATCGAGTCCACAATCTTTAGATTTGTAATCAAGTATTCTGGCTTCCTCATTCTCTCCTTCTTTAAGTACATCACAAGATTATTCATTGTCTGTTAAGATACCTTGAGAAACAAGACATTATAAGGGGGTTCACTGCTGTTGGTTCTGTCGGAAAAATTGTCTCGTTGTCGGAAAATTTGAACCTTTGGCCCCCCCAAAAAACTGTGCTCCCACGGCGCCACTGGAGGTGACTGAATCAAAACCAACCTTGTTGCCCACGACATTATTAATGATGCTTGAACTCAAGACTCTTTAAGAATCCACCAAGAAGCACTTCCTTTTCAGCATCTAAAGACAAGTCTTTTAAGTTTGTTTCTGCGTAAAAAGCGAGTCCTGAATACATTGGCTTGACAGCTAAGAATAAAGTACTTTCTTCAATATCTGATGGTAGGCAATTGAGCTCGAATGATTCTTTTAATTTGATATCAACTTCTGGTTTGCCTGTTAAATAAACACGAGACTTTGCGGACACTGATTGCTTTGGCAGCAATGCAACTTCAACGAAGAAGCCAGGTATCCCAGGATCCATTTCAGCTTTTACTGACACAGAATGCACAATCAGTGTTTGTCTGTGGAATGAAAAAATACTAATTAAAATAACAGTTATCATTGGATGCATCGACACATGTTCCGGAAAATTAGGTTTGTTAGAACGCCAAATCAAAATTAGAACGAACTGAAAACAAACTAAGGCTGATTTCTAGAGCGTTAACACCGCGGTGGCTTTTTAGGTGGAGCGTATATCATGAAAAAACGCACCATGGACATCAGTAAGTGAGTGAGGCGAGCTTTTTGGATGAATCCGTCGCTAGTCATTATTGAATGTTCAACTTTTATGCGCCAGACAGACATTCAAACTTCACTTGCGAGCAACGGGACAGCAATGCCAGCATAGAGCAGAGAACTTGCGATGCTCTCACCTCTACTGCTGGCTCACTCAATCTCTTTCCAAAGTTTGCAATGTTTTTGAAGTGAAACAGATTTACCAGAAACAGATAATGTGCTAAATTGGGAGTGCCCTGAGCGTCAGAGCCTTAAAATGAGCTGTTTTAAAAGTCTCTACCTTTCAAACTTTTTTATAAAGGGGCATCCATTGCAAAATTAAAAGTGCTATTGGCTTTAAAGACAGAAGGAGTTCTCTGAATTTTACAGGAAAGAAAATTAATATTATTCCTCTTCTAATACAGTATAGTGAATAATTTTAAAAAAGTGTAGACTGATTTACTTTACATCTGGCTTAAAGATTTGCAGTATCAGAAGAGAACAGCTAAATCAATCTTTTATCACTAACGCCATCCAAAATCAACGCTCTTGCTGCTTTTTTGCGAGACGGATTATCAGTCAAGTCAATGAATTCGAGTCTAATTTTAACCAATACTTCCTGAAGAACAAGCATAAACTTGGCATTTTGCTTGACATCTAAATATATTAATCAGTTATTTGAACATGGAGAACCAGTAATGATTGAATGATGGTCAGTTGTATAATTAAAATTTTACAAGGAAAATTCGCGACGACCTTTGGGCTTAAATATTTACGAATCAAGTCTGCTTTTCCTGCAAAGAAGTGTGAAGATGACAAATTGGATAACTGGTGTGAAGATATGTTTGCAAACTGATGAAGATTGCATCAGCATAGCTTACATGTGCTAGACATCAAGATCATTAATTAGATACAAACGTATTCGGTCTGCTCTCCAAAAAGTTATAGTGCTCTAGAGTACTAATACTGTTGGCATTTGGTGTGTACATTTGAGTTTTGGGTTTAAATTCTTATGAATGATGTCTTTCAATGATATAGCTGAGTATCTTATTTCTGGGTTGAAAATTAGCCAAAAAATTGGCCAGACATTTGCAGCTTTGGGCTTACCATAGGCTGCAGAGAAAGGCATCTTTACTGCCAAGTAAGACATGTAAGCAGTTCTATTTGAATAGCAAAATAAAATTGCATACCACTCTAAGAAATATTTGGTGCTTAAATAGGGTAAAAGAGAAATAAACGTAGTTTGAATATATTTGAGCAGACGAAATAGTAAGCTATAAACATTAAACTGCCTATGAATAGATAGCCACAGTCCAGAAATAACCGATCCTAGAGCAAACGCTGATGCTCTTGGTAAGATAATTGATATCATGAAAGTTATATGTGGATGATAAAAATTATTTGATAAGATATTTACGATGGATGGTTGAGATAGGAAAGCTGAACAAAAACACAAACCTTTCTCTGTTGTACTTAAGAGCACACTGAATCTGCCCTTCATCGCTTGCGTCATCTTCAATTTTACTTTCAGACTATAAAGAAGAATGCATCAGTTTAGTTACCAGTCACAGTTAATTGCTATCTTTATGATAATGTTCTTTCTGTACAGGACCAGGATATTAGTCTTCAGGATAAAAAGATTCATAAACCCATTGGTTTAGATGCAGATATTTCAAGTAAAAGAAAGGGCTAATAGAAATGCAAAATTCATGGGGAGTAAAACAACAACATTGCTTACAGGGCAAACATTAGCTGCAATAGAACTGGAAATAAAATGCGAGAAAACGATAGTAGATCGTAAAATAAGATGTGAGAAAACGATAGCAGATAGTAAGAAAAGGAAAGTACGTCTTTAATCATAAAGAGAAGACTCCCTAGGGTGTAGAATTTGATTATGATTGATTAACCTTCTAATTAATTCATGATTCTGAAGCATGAAATGAACCTTGTAAAGTTCAACTAGCAATAAAAACATTCTTAATTTACAACAATGCCTTAATATTATTGTTGATAAGGAATCGTTGACCGTTTGAGGTAGAAAGGGAACTAGAAATGGAAATAGTAGGAAAAACACTGCTTAACTTTCCCTGTCTAAAAGTACAAATATTAAATCTTTTATCAATCATCAAACTTATAATGACTTTATGGCGTCAGGCCTTGATGCAGAATTAATCTTCATAAGCAGTTTATCTTGTCAATACATGCATTAAACCGAATGATTTTCCAGTTTCCCAAAGGAAATAATTCATAAAATATAACTTCGCTGTCATTTAATGCATTTCATGGAGGCTAAGAATAGAACAAAAGGTTTTTTTGTACAGACTATTACCAAGAACCAATGATTATTTCCTAGCTGTGATAAGAACTTCTAACGGATGAATTTCCTGATCTGAAGCATTCTATTGAATTAAAGATGGGATTTACGACAAATGTCGATGAATATGTTTACTAAACATGATTATACGTCCCATTCTTGCTACGGTAATACTCTGGTCAGCCCAATGCTAGGCAATAGTCTTCAGCAATATGGAATCCTAACTACCGCAGTGGGCAAGATAAACAAGTTATCCCTACAAATTCTGCAGGGAATTAACGATAAGATTGAAGAAGATCACTTACAGTGAAATTTGTCTCTGTGCATTCTTCATCAACTTCGCATTGGATGCCGTTCACTTGTAACTCGGGCAAACCATTTGTAGTATTCATACTTTGATACGACATCAACTGCTTTGGTGATGATGGGAGAACCTTTCCAGCAGGCATTGATAAGCAAACGCCGCTGCGACGCCTTCGTTGATTCAATGGGTTCAGTCTAGATAATCAATAATAAATCATACTCAGTACTTTACACATTAGACTAATCTATCAAAGTTAGTTTTCCACTAATACAGCCAGTTACGACGAATCAAATATCATCTATAAGTCAATCAATTGAACATTTGTATACTCAATCAAGTAATTACTTGAAAAACTTGATGAGTCAATCAATCAATCAATCACTCAATCATTCAATTGATCGATCAATCAGTCAATCAATCGATCAATCTGGCAATTAATCCACCAATCAATCTAGCAATCAAAGTCAATGATCTACCATGATTCGATAAAACAGCCAACAGCATGTACCTAGCAGAAGCAAATCAACCAAATAAAAAATCCAGTTAAAGGATAAAGCCGGGAGTTTTAAAAGTGATGCTCACAAGCATTGTGCATTTGAAATTGTTTTACATTCAGCAAATTATGTTTTTAGAGGAGAGAATCTTTCAAGGTCCCTTAAAAATCACAACTTTGCATATAGTTTAGATAAATATTTTTAAATGATGGTATTCAGCCTTGTGTTAATAGTAGAGGTAAAAAAATACAGTTCAACCAGCAAATCTAAAAACCATTGTTCGCACTATGGGATGGGCTTTTTGTAACTGGATGAAGGCCTCGATTTTGTAACGATAACCTCCCTACACAAAGAACAGGAAGGTAAATTTGTTTCTGGGTTTTAGACTATTATCCTATACAAATCACAAGCGCTCTCAATGCATTATTCAGGTTCAATGAAGATGTGAATGGAGACCATAGAAACGTAAATTCAAGATGTATTCACAACCCAATAACTGCATGTAAATGACAAATAAAAACGAGCCCTCTATAATATTCTTCATCGTTCTGTCTTTTCTTGCGTCCATAAAAATGAGAATTCTATGGTTTATTACATTCTTGGTTGTTTTACATTTGGAGCACTTGCTTAAAGATTCTATCATATCAATTTATACAATATGCAAAAATGGAGAGAACAACAACCAACCTCAATTGCTCCTCAGAAAGGTATTCGCTTACTTCATCAATTTCATTTTGATCATCGAGCTGTTTTACGTGCAACTGCTGCCCACTAGCACCTGTTTCGCCTCTCAAAGATAAACCTGCTCGCTCGACGACTTCCTCCTGAAAGAAAATCCAGCCTTGCTGTCAATTTAACTATCCTCTTCTGTCCGTGAAACGTAGAAAACACGCCTCTTTT
Source organism: Catostylus mosaicus (assembly GCA_964019065.1). Classification (NCBI taxonomy): domain Eukaryota; kingdom Metazoa; phylum Cnidaria; class Scyphozoa; order Rhizostomeae; family Catostylidae; genus Catostylus; species Catostylus mosaicus. The sequence goes on along the minus strand of OZ025184.1, from coordinate 9,879,115 downwards.
ATAGATAGGTTTGATGTTCAGATTTCAAAGTAGATAATCTTAGGAATAAATTAGATAGAAAGAGGAAAAGCAATTCCAGCAGTGCAAAACCCTTAACTTTATCATGTTAAATACCCGATAAACGAGAAATGTTGAATTCTGGTTAGAAATGACGCAGTTGGTTTAGATTTCACATTCCTTGACGTCAAAGGATGAGTGAGTACCTTTTTTGAAAACCAACTGCTTAAATTTTAGACTTAGCGTAAGAAAATTACAAAAGTCCGACAAAAGATAATTCTTGAGCAGTTTGAATGAAAGTTGCTACAGATTATCTGCCAGGAAGAAGCAAAATCTAAAGCCTTCATTTATTTGAAAACAATCCTATCCTTTAAAGGACCTGATGCAGTGAAGCTTTGTTACCTTGAAAAAATTTCTTGGTTCTTAGATTATCTTTGCTTTTTTTAGTTTTTAAAAACTTTTGAATGTACAACTTTTAAACACCCTTAACGTGCCAATCCTGACCCACCGATTCCAATACATGCTACTACCCTTTGATAATCTTCCATGGTGATTATGAGCCAAGGGACCAAAAAAGAGAAAGGGGGCTTATTAGAGGAGGCCTTATGGAAAGTAGAAGATAAATGTTTAATTGTGAATAATATTTAATACGAAAAGCTTCTAAGTCTAAAAAATCACTACATATCTTGCCAGTAGCGGACTGGCCCACTGGTCAACCGGCCCATGGCCGGTGGGCCCCTTGAAAATTCTTCAAAAGGGCCCCTTTTTGACGAGACGGGCCCGTTGGGAATTGTTTCCACATTCGGAGAAAATGAAAAAGATGGGAGCTACTCGAAAGGGAAAGAAATTGGAAAGATTAAGAGGAACAGGTTTAAGCAAAATAGTTGCATCTTATATGCAAACAAAGTAAAAGTCAAATTAGTTTGTGAAGGGAAGCTTAGCAAGAGGCGATGGTTAATACAGATTTTTCGCTTCCATCCTGTTTAGTCGGCAATGACAAGTAAAGATTACCTCAGATTAGTGGGGTTTAAGGCTTTGTAATCGTATCATTATGACTTTGACCAAATTGAGGTCAATTTATAAATACCACTATTAGAACAACACCTTATTATTTGCAAAAAAAGTCGCAACATATTATGAAATTTACCTGTTTATCAATGTAAATGTCGATAGCTTTGAGTATTTCATATATTTCACAATAAGGTCCACAATCAGATTCCAGCACTTTTAAGTCTTTCATGGTTTTCTCTTGAGCCCTTTACGATATTACTCTGCAGATTTTTTGTAATTTCTACCCCATTTTTCATGCCTTTATATTTTAGCTATGTTTGAAAGCACTGACATTGTGACCTTAAACAGACGTCACATGTAGTATCAGTCTTCGTCCGTAGGCAAGGTGATGTGGAGATAACATCAACTATTCTTCACATGGAAACAAATGTTTATGCTGACGATTTGTGTTAACAACCGTAACGCTACCAAATATGGTACTCTTAAGCGCCCAGTTTTGAGTCAGAAAACTGAATCAGATTATGCAAACATTGCTGTAAGACGAAAAATGTCGTGGGAATTCTCCGACATAGTCATACTACACCTGTAAACTAGCAACGTGCTTTTAACCTTCTACGACTACAATCGCTGTCATGTTCCTCGGGGGGATTCCAAAAACTTGTCATGTTACCCCCACTCCACGCTATGATCAGTAAGTTATGGCTGTAAAGCACACTCTCCAACAACTTAAAAAATATTTTCTGCAGTTCATATCCAGTAACCTAAGGTTTCAAAGTAAATACATTTTTAACAGCATAGAAGCTGAAAGTTTGGAAAAATGTATGAACAACAAAAGCACCATTTTGAAGACTGAAAGCAAGGTATTTTAGCGAAGAGATTTTCAAACCGTCACAACTATGAAAATATCGTCACTTTTTGTATAGGCAAAACTAGCCGCTGTGAGGCACATTTTCCCAATGATATGAGTATGTAAAAAGTATAAAAGTTTGTTAACATTTCAATCCGCTACTTTCAGTTTTCTTAAGTGATCAAGAGCGCCGATACAGGTTTTCTTATGTAACTTTTCTCGCAAAGACGTAGTATAACGTTATCACTAACTTCTAAATCAATGACGCACAAGGATTATTTGGTCTGCAACCAGGGTAACTTGGATGTTTGATTGCGTTGGTGATAGTAATAGACTGGCCAAGAGAAGGAGGGTTAAAGCGATGAATCAACAACCTAGTAAAATGAAAACCATTTCGAATATTTTGTGGTTGATAGGAGCCAATTATCGGCATATCATGAAATTGCTCTCATGCTTCAACAGCCATAGAAAATGAAGTGCGTTCAAAGAAAGGCGTTGTTTTCTTGTTGCCAAGAACCCGTCTGGCTATCTGGCTACTAACAAACTGGAGTAGACATACATGTTAACAATTGATATTTGGATATTTGAACGACCCTCAGATCTATGTGAGCCCATTTGGCTTATTAAAATTCTATGAATCTGGTTTATGCATTGCAGATTGCATATACAATGTTTTGATAATTGGGGGGGGGGGGGGGTAAGCTAGTCCCATACCCACCGTAAAGTTGCATTTGTATTATATTTAAACTGGCACAAACCATCATCCAAATCATGTTGAATATTGCTCTCTTGTCAACGCGATACTCCAAATCCCACTGCTCTAGCACGGAACCTACTTACAACTATTGAAATTAGTCTAATCCATTGCTTTCTTCCTATTACAAAACCAGTGTTTGAAATAGACTGGCCTGTTCCCAAAGAAATGAAATCGTGCAATCATGAAAGCTGTAGCAGATAAAATATTGACCAGCATTAACGGCAAAAATTAGAAATGCAGCATTCCATCACAGATCTCGTGAAAATATAAACGTTGGTGGTGGAATCAGGGCACTTTTTAGCGGGGGTTTTCTGGGGTAATTGCTCCACTAGGCCCTTCTTCGTGCCCCAGTTGTAGATAGAAAAGCAGCATAATTGCCCCACAAATGGGCCCCTATTGCGACTTGAATCATCTTAACAAGATATAATAATTCTTTCCGATCTATTCGCCTCCCTGTTTGTTCCCCTGTTGCAGTAAACTTGACGACGTATTTCCACCCTGTTGCGGTAAACTTGACAACCTGTTGTCATCCTGTTACATACTATTCGTCACAGGCATCTTTGGATCCGGTGAAGGGCCTATTATAGCGGAAATTTTTGTTATAGAAATATTCTTTGAATACTGGAATATCGGCCCCTTTTGACAAGTTTGCCTCACTAGTTAAAAATCCTTACAAAATGCCATGGTTGGAATTTCTGCTCCTTCCATTGTAATAGGAAATTCTGTGGTTTAGATTTGCTCAATCATGTAAATGAAAGTTTCTGATTCTGTCCTTTCATTCCTTGATTGCGAAGTTTTGAAGAGAAGAGTTGTTGAACAAGGCGATCAGGCGGGGGGGGGGGGGGGACGTCTCTCTTCAGCCATTCGTGGAGTGTTCCTGTGTTATTAAATAAGCAAATAATAAGAAACTGCTTCGATATATGCGATAGTGTCATCACTGGTATCTTTATGGAAATTTTTGATCAAACGCAGCAGCCCCAATTTCAAGTGCGAACGTCTTTGATAAAAATTAAAAAGCGTTCATTGCAAATCCAACAAGAAATATGGTGCCTAAATGGTTCCGTACACTCGGTTTTTATCTTAGGGTTCCAGGCTTCTTTTTAATGTTATTGTTTCCAATCTTAATCAAATAACATTTATCATGCATTTACTAACAAGCTTGGTGCAACACATCTCTCAGGTTGAAGACATTTTCTTTTTTGCTGAAGAATCTTGAAAAATTGGCCAAAAACCCAACCTCATTTTCATAATTTGCCAATATAGCAGCAATTTTTCACCTTCAAACAAAATATTTTTTATCTCGCCTCTGGTGCTTACTTGCCCATAGAATGACAGCCCTGAAAAGGTAAATTTGGTACCCTGGCTATCATATTCCGTTTTACTATGTTTATTGAAAGCAAATATGTGACCAAGAAAGTTATTGGGTTTTACCACAGTTGCTAGTGAAACATGTTTCAAAACGGGTCCAATCAAATCTAACCTCCTTTTCTGTGCCCTCTATTTGTTCTTGCTTTACAACAACGATGAATGCAACCATTTTCATAAGGTAAACTTCCTTGGCTTACATTTCCAAGATTTCTTGGCTTACCAATGGGCCAGACTGCCTTGCTTGTGGGGGCTCTCCAGAATTAGAAAATTAAGAAAGTGACTAAAATTTTTAAGACCACTTATAACAGGTTTAGACGATACAGGGCCTCCGACGACGCCCCCCCCCCACTGTTTTTGCAAATTCTGCCTTTAAAAGACCGATTACTATCTTTTGCAGTGGTAATTTTTTGGCATCGAAGCTTGGCCCCCCTTTTTTGTCTCGTCGGAGGCCCTGCAATAGCAAGGCCAACCAAACAATCTGTTCCTTGTATCATATCTACAAGGAAGTCCCCTCCCCCTGCCCCCAAAGAAGTTTTCTTCTTTCTCAATTGCGAAGCCATTGAGAACATCTTAGTAGTTAAATAAGAAATCTTGTAAGGCATATGCTTGCAGGCAATAAAAAATTCAGGTCAGTAAAGAAGAAGGTGCAGCCTATGATTTCCTCTTGTTTGTCACTTTTAAGCCATTCAGTTAGCTGGCCATTATCACCTTATTGCTATTTACCAAAAAACGTTGCTATTTTGACAAAAGCTAACACAATACCTTTGTAATATTTCTTTGCCGCTGTTTGTATTTTGCTGAATAATTTATCATTTCCATGGGAATAGCTTCGTGGTCATCCTCTTTGTTTCCATCTAAATTTGCAACTAAGATTGAACGTGGCTCTTTCACATAAACATTTTCTACACGATTTTGGCTTGAATCGTTTGTTGATACTTCGGTCTTTGTGCAGCTGGTTGAAGACGAGTTTACAGTTCTTCTTGGTTTCAAATGGCTATTTCTCAACACTTCACCTGTTTGTCGGCCTGTTATCCATCGCATGAAATTAACCATATTGGTCTTGTTGCACAGCTGAATCGCTGCAAGCGCGGCCATGGCTGCAAAAAGCAGTAGCAGTGTTGTAATTTTATAAACATTTGGATCTAGAAGAGAAAGCAACTTTGTCTTAAAATTAATACAAAATGAGTGAAAACATACACCAATAGCTATAATTGGAAAGCTTAACAAAGGTTTTCCTTCTGCAGCGCGTATAGTTGCTTCAAGCTTTTTTCCTTTCTTTCAATTTGATTTTGTCAAAATCACTGTTTCTTCCAATAAAGCACCACAAGACTCTAAAGCAAGATCATAATATCTTGTTCACATGCATGGACGTAGGAAGCATTATAAAAGAGGGGGGCCACAAGATTTGAGATAAATTCTCACGAACTTTCTGAAAAGTGTCAGAGACTGTTTCGGAGAGCCTAGGGTGGCTGTGAATGAGTGTGAGACATGTTAATGTAAGTGCTTTTTTCATTTCATGTGCACCTGAGTATTTGAAGGTACATTTTAGTTATACGGTTAGCAATAAAGAACAATACTGTGGGCTTGAAAGAGGCACTCTATCCGAAATTTTCAAAAATGGACACAACACGTGCCCCCTATGCCCCCGGTTCCCACGTCTATGTTCACATGTCTCAAGGGATTCAAATTGATGCAGATCGGGAAACTTATGGAAATAGATCCGCAGTTGCTGATACAAAACCACGTGTCTATATATCCAAGGGTTTTAAGCTTTGAAATAGACAGATTCTATTACCCCTGAAGACGACCTTGCCCGCTAACGACAGTGCAAATTTTCGTCAACTGATGATTTTAAAATTCGACGGAACCTGGATTGCTGGATTGGCTGCATGATACACTATATATATATTGGTCTATATATAAACTTGAATGCATGCAGTCCTATAGAGTTAAAACTAATTTCATCAGAATTTTAGTGCAGAGAAATTTAAAATCGTTTTCTTATCAAAGTCTACGACATGCGTCTAACCATTACTAATACCTAATGTAATTATCACATTTTGCTGTATTCTGCAATGTTTTAAAATTTTTGTGATTTTCTTGCTTGTTTACTTGTTAAAATGATTGCTTGCTCGCTTACTTCATTCCTTTTCTATTGTTTGTTCTTTACCACTTCGCCTGTTTACGACATGTATTTCTAATGATTATTTGTTATGTTATTCCTTTGCTGTGTACAATCTCGTAGCAAGTGCGTCCTGTAATCATCTATCTTGAGAATATCTTAGGATAAAAAATGTCCAGACTAATTGCCGATTTTTAGATGTTGTGATAGAGCACACGAAGCTATAGATGGCTTGCTATGTAAATGCTGGGCTAGTACAATCATCGTTAATCGATGAAACAGAATCGCATCAACATGACCCTTTTCTTTGTGGCAACTACACCTCATTTATTGAAACAGACAGCACTTTCTGTTCTCAGCCTTATTAAATTTCACTGGAAAAGTTTAAAGTGGGTTTAAGGGAATTTGTTTGGAACACCTTGTCATTAAGATCCATGTGATATGTTTCTCTCTAATTTTGAGATATCGTTGCAGGTAACATTGATGAAGCTCTTATTAAATGACACAAGCTAATAGCAAGTAATTCGAAAAATAGCAGGTCTCTTATAATCGCAGAATACAAGGCAAATATCTTTTTGACACCTGCTTTGACGCATAGTAAGGATTGTAGATCTAAACTTTAGTCATGTGACCTCATGATTATCATAAACTTTGTCAAAACTGATTAAATTCAAAACTCTCACAGCATTTTTATTCTAAGTAGTATAGCTTTGTCTAATGATAAATAGCAATTGCTGATGAGACACACCTTGTTCTTAAGAAGAGATCTCCATTTCTCTCTGGTTTTCAAATTCTCATTAGTAATCCACGTAGAGCCTAAATATAGTCTTAAATTACACTCAAGGTAAATTCCTTTTTAAAATGCGCACCAAGAACGCTTCAAGATAGTCCATTTGATACAAACTCAAGACTTATAAATATATTTTGCAGCTGGATCAACATTGAAATCAGAGACCTCCGTTGCGGGCTTTGGGTTGGTTTACTCCACAGCTATGAAGATATCGAGTTCTCGCAGGGCGGAAATGGCTGCTACATTACCCTTCACCTACAGATTAAGTGCTTTCGAACGGTAGTTAGAATTATTAGCAGACCCCCGTGATTGATATTTAAACAGCGTTGCAGTTTTAAACTGTAAGAGTACCGCAGGTCATAGAATTGAAATAGATCTGTCTCAAGGTGGGCACAAAGTATGTCATTTATTACGTCAGAGTATGGATTTTCAATTGTTTTCCAATATTTTAGCGCAGTCTTAAATGTTGAGCTTAAAACTTTCCGTGTGTGCTGATAGTAGTTCGTATCAAATTAACAATTCGGTTGCTTTCATAATGCTTGTTTTTAAATTGCAGATACAAAGCAGTATTTAACGCACCTGTTACGGAAGGACCACGCAGGATTTCAAAGCTCTCTGCACTTGAAGTATCGTTGCTGAGAATCATTCGAAAAACTGATTTGATCAAGCTTTTGCTGTGCAGTTCTGCTGTCAAAAAAGAAAACCAATGCTGTGATTATTAAGAAAACACTTCTGCAGGGCAACCGGGTATTGCAGATGTTGGTATCAGCTCTGCAATTATCTTCTTCATATCCTGTAGGTTGAACGCTATGGCGGTTTTCCTTAGCTGTAGCCTTAAACCTGGCCAACAGGTGTTGATCAATTTTATGTTGATAATAATCTGTAGAACAGCAAAATACCCCTAACCTCGACATATGATACTTGGTTTGCAACCTCTTTAACCATTCCTATTGATTATATTCAGCGAAAACTTAAATCCATCAATTAAGGCAACGACCGAGTAAAATCAAATGAATGGCAGGGCAAACCGCATTAGCCAAACGAACTTACTACAAAGCATGCATGGCTTCAGAATTGTTTCTTTTGGTATTCAAACATCTTCTTTAAATATTCAGTTGCCTTGTATATTTAATATCGTATTCATTATCAGCGAAATTGAACAGCTACTTGATTATTCTAAAGCGCTGTGTAACATGTCCAATAAAATTTTATTGAGCAGCTTATATGTTGCTTGGTTACAAGAATAACACACTGAACTTTGATATCAGCCGATTCTTGGCTGAAGCACAGCTCGGCTGTTTTCTCTTCAGATACTTCATGAAATCTTATCTTATAAATGTGGTTATGAACTGAAAACTCTAACAAACTGCTTTGACTTCCTTCAGCCCAAGATGAAAATTGCCAGTTTAACTCAATAAACAAAGGAAATGAGATATGGTTTCGATATGCCACTGAAATAGAAACATTATGTCTCCTGCCACCTCCTAGAAAATTCTTCTTGCAAATCTCAAAATGCAATATCTTAATAGCCACCATTTCATTATCACGGGCAGGAAATAAAAGGAGAAGGAAACCGATCTGAAATTTTTGTCGCCTGAATCTTCCTTGTAAGCAGAATGATTATCCTGATCGCGACAAATATTGAAAACATCAGGGACTTCTCATCCTTGTTTGCAGTTTTCTAGGCCTAATGGTGCGGTCTTCAACTTTTCAAGTTTGATCAAATGACCTTACTCAATATAATTCACTATCTATTGGGCTTTGTTACAATCTAGTATCTGCTAGGCTGAGAAGACTGTCCATGGCACACAGTCAATTGAGCAATCATGCAGAATAGTGGTTTATTTCTTTGAAAATGACTGCAGAACACTTCAGAAAAAAGTTATAACGGCACTAATAAGCACGCTACATAATGGAAGAACGCTAAAATCCCAATAAAAAAAATGTTGAACGTTTGTCAATTCGGTTGATCTTCATTCTTACTAAATCAAGTCAATTGCTACAAGTTAAACATTGTCAAAAGAATTCTAAACCCCACAGTTAAACTTACCTTAAATAGCACAAGAGCATGTATTATAGTCTGCATACCAGTCAATGACAGTCAGCTCCGCCATAGAGCATTCAAGCAACTAATAAGTATTGTACAATCACTCTCCAAAATTGATTGATTGCAGGTTGCTTTATAAAAAAACTTATAAACAAAACGAGAAACACCAAAACACCATTGATATAGCCACAGAAGTTGTCCAATAACAACAAAATTTTAATTGAATATCAGGAAACGGAATCGTGCAAAACTGGGTGCATCTAAACAAAAATGTTTAGACGCTGTTAAAATCAACCTGCAAAGTTTGGTTGGATTGCAGTATGGCAGGCCAATCGAAAACAGAAGATTTATTTGGTGCTATGATTTGTAAAGTAGGAAACAAAGAAGCCTTTTAGAAGCTCAATGCAAAAGGCAAAATATCAGTGACAAGCAGGCCGAGGGGGGCAGGGGATGCCTGATCAGCGATAAATTTCAAGGAGACGCCGAAGCGACATAAAGATGTTGCCACATTTGTTTCAGAAAAATCGATTTGTTATCCTCTGGGTTTATGAAGATAATTCGCTAGCCTCGATCTGGCATTATTGTTTGCCCAGCGACATATCCGCACAATTTATTAAAGTATTTCCAACTTTTGGAGAACTTTCAACTCCAAAACAGCCTTAAAACTATTATTAGAGAATTTGTTACGCAGATTTCAACAATTGTCGCATATGGTGATAAGTAACAAATTATGCCACATCGAGGCAAACGAACCAAATCAAAACTCCTTGAAAATGGCGTGATATTTGAAATTAGTTGTATCGGCAAGAGACTTTGTGTGTTGTGATAGTTTCGATTTAATTATTCATGTTCCTTGTTTTATGAAAGAAATGAAATAGATTGAAATGGAATGATATGCAATGAAATGAAATAGGATGAAATGAAATGGAATGAATTTAAATTAAATGAAATAGAATAAAGTGAAAAGAGAACTGTAAATTACCTTTGTTAATTCTTGTTGAATACAGATTCAGTAAATCACAGCAGTATCAACAAAGATGTAAGGAGTATTTTAAAATTGAAGAACTTTTTTGAGAGGAGGACACCTTCAGCATCTCTACAAAGTTTAAAAGTTTCTTGTGAAAGATAGGGGAGTACGCTTCAATGGGCATATGATGGAGATGTACTATTTTGACATATGAAATCAACCTGAAAAGTTACTTTAAACCATATCTCACAAGTTAATATACCTGTCGGTGTTACGGTTGTGATAAGTAATGAAAGCGAAAACCAATTGTTACTAAGTTCCTTTTCCAGATGGTGCCAATGGGCCCGTGTGCACATTTGGGTGGAAGAATGCGCGCTTTGTGATATAAAAAAGTTTACTACTCACTCTGCCCAATTTCAGCCGAAGCCTTTTTATCAAAAGAAAAACTTTTTCGCCTGTACAAATTGAATTATTTAAGTACCTTAGCCGCCTCTTTAACTTCTAGATGAATACTTTATGACCATGAAAGTTTTCTTCTATTCAAGACATGCTAAAGGCAATCGAATCTTTGCTTGTTTATCCCAAAAATCAATTATAAACATTGATCTCTGACCATCTTGATAAAATTATAACAATGAATGTTCGGCAGTAGCTAGCCTTTTATAATATCTGCAACTCTAAACTCAATTGTTCCGTCACACAACAAATCAATTTCCATCCATCTCACGTTCTGCTCTCCAATCTTCCAAGATGAAGCTATAACATGTTTATGGAGCATCACCAACTGCAGAACTGACATTACTGCGCAACTAACTAAAGCCGAAAGCCAGGATATATCTACACACATATCTTAATTTAACAATCAGATACTTGAACAACACAAATGCAACTTGCAAAATCATTCCCACAAGAATCTCACAAAACACCTGGTTGCTCTTTCAGCCTCGATTCTAAAACTTTCTCCATGTTGTTGTTGGTTGCAGAATATACTAAGAACAAGATCTGATGTGACAAACGATCTGCTTGACACAAGTTGTTATTATTTTTTTTGACTTTATTTTAACTCTTATGTAAGCCAGCCTGATTAAAGTTAAATTTTAGTCAGATCAAATATTTTTATAAAATGAAGTTTGAGAAAAAGTGTGACAGCAATAATGAAAACTATTTATCATCATTCAAATTAGAACACAATCATAAATCTCATTATGAAAATAATTTTCCTTGAAACTCCTCATATCATATACCGAGTTAGAATATAATTGAACAGCTCGCGTTACTTAGGAACTATACAGCTGACTATCCTGATTAGTTGGTTAAAAATGAATAAGTGTTGAAAGGTAAAATTGTCAGCAGAAAAAGATATTGCGGTAATATGTGGTGAGTATGGCAATATTTGAGTGTGATTGAACTGATGCTATTACGTGCTGGCTTTTTAAAGTAGTTACGACGATAAAACATGAAGTGCTGCTATCAACGAGGACATTGTACTCAGGCTCAGACCGGTTCACATGGCACATAATACCCTTATTCAACCAGTTTTGACATCACTGGTGAATGTATTCATGATCTCAACGGAGCCTAACTTAAAAGAGGTTTCTTATAAAAATGTGTGTAGTATATTTTAACATAGTTCCGGTTCATCTGGGACATAATACCTTTATTCAACCAGTTTTGACATCACTGGTGAATGTATTGATGATCTCAACGGAGCCTAACTCAAAAAAATGTTTCTTATAAAAATGTGTGTAGTTTATTTTAACATAGTACCGGTTCATCTGGCACATAATACCTTTATTCAACCAGTTTTGACATCACTGGTGAATGTTTTGATGATCTCAACGGAGCTTAACTTAAAAAAAGGTTTCTTATAAAAATGTGTGTAGTATATTTTAACATAGTTCCGGTTCATCTGGCACATAATACCTTTATTCAACCAGTTTTGACATCACTGGTGAATGTTTTGATGATCTCAACGGAGCTTAACTTAAAAAAAGGTTTCTTATTAAAATGTGTGTAGTATATTTTAACATAGTTCCGGTTCATCTGGCACATAATACCTTTATTCAACCAGTTTTGACATCACTGGTGAATGTTTTGATGATCTCAACGGAGCCTAACTTAAAATAGATTTCTTATAACAATGTGTGTAGTTTATTTTAACATAGTTCCGGTTCATCTGGCACATAATACCTTTATTCAACCAGTTTTGGCATCACTGGTGATTGTTATGATGATCTCAACGGAGCCTAACTTAAAAAAGGTTTCTTATAAAAATGTGTGTAGTATATTTTAACATAGTTCCGGTTCATCTGGCACATAATACCTTTATTCAACCAGTTTTGGCATCACTGGTGAATGTTATGATGATCTCAACGGAGCCTAACTTAAAAAAGGTTTCTTATAACAATGTGTGTAGTTTATTTTAACATAGTTCCGGTTCATCTGGCACATAATACCTTTATTCAACCAGTTTTGACATCACTGGTGAATGTTATGATGATCTCAACGGAGCCTAACTTAAAAAAAGGTTTCTTATAACAATGTGTGTAGTATATTTTAACATAGTTCCGGTTCATCTGGCACATAATACCTTTATTCAACCAGTTTTGACATCACTGGTGAATGTTATGATGATCTCAACGGAGCCTAACTTAAAAAAAGGTTTCTTATAACAATGTGTGTAGTTTATTTTAACATAGTACCGGTTCATCTGGCACATAATACCTTTATTCAACCAGTTTTGACATCACTGGTGAATGTTTTGATGATCTCAACGGAGCCTAACTTAAAAAAAGGTTTCTTATAAAAATGTGTGTAGTATATTTTAACATAGTTCCGGTTCATCTGGCACATAATACCTTTATTCAACCAGTTTTGACATCACTGGTGAATGTATTGATGATCTCAACGGAGCCTAACTTAAAAAAGGTTTCTTATAAAAATGTGTGTAGTATATTTTAACATAGTTCCGGTTCATCTGGCACATAATACCTGTATTCAACCAGTTTTGATATCACTGGTGAATGTTTTTATGATCTTAACGGAGCTTAACTTAAAAAAAGGTTTCTTATAAAAATGTGTGTAGTATATTTTAACATAGTTCCGGTTCATCTGGCACATAATACCTGTATTCAACCAGTTTTGATATCACTGGTGAATGTTTTTATGATCTTAACGGAGCTTAACTTAAAAAAAGGTTTCTTATTAAAATGCGTGTAGTATATTTTAACATAGTTCCGGTTCATCTGGCACATAATACCTTTATTCAACCAGTTTTGACATCACTGGTGAATGTTTTTATGATCTTAACAGAGCCTAACTTACAAAAGGTTTCTTAAAAAATAGTTTTTAGTATATTTTAACACAGTGAACAGACAGGTTCTTGAATTCACAAATTGATTGAATCTTTTTGCAGCTGCCAGGGTTCACCACTGTGTCGGTTTACTGTGAACTCGTTATGGGTTAACCTTTTATTCAACAAGTCACAATATAGGAATAAAAATATACTGTTTAAATTGGTATTTTGTAATGACGGTATAATTGCTATTGATATAGACGATTAAGCATATCCAAAGTAAATTCAGTATTGATAAATAATTGATGGTTTTGCTTAAACCTGAGTAAACGAAGGGCAGACAGTTCAATTTTCAATAAGAACCAGTAGTTTTTTTCCAAACTCAATGTCTAATTCTTTTTTGACAATTGGCGATTTCACGCATTCTTATTCAATGCTTTCTTAGCTTTTTAGGTGGCACTTAAGCTGGACAGTATCCTTGATGTAGATGTATTCTAAATTTTAGATATAGGTCACTGGAAGCATCACAAATTTTCTAGCAAAATTTCGTATCTGTTTATTTTATTTGTTTTTATTTATTTTGATTTATTCATTTTAAAATACTTTCCCCAGGTAAACAATTCAGTTTGAATAACTGTTTAACAATGTACCCTGCAACTAAAAATTATAGTAATGTTATGTAACATTACAATATTTGTCTACACCTATACATATATAAAATATCTATTGATTAAAACTCGAAGAGATAAAATGAAAAATAAAAATTTGTGATTAGCTGTTAACTGTCTGTACTACATTCCCTTTTGGTTCTTCTGGGCATTTAATCAATCCACGCTTATTTGATTTTCTTCAGGAAAGACTTTATTCGCTAAATAGAAAGGAATATTTTTAAGCTTTTGAAAAACCAATCAGAACTAACTTTTGCAGGTGTTACAAGGCCGAAAAATGTGGAGGCAGCAGGTTTAGTTACTCCATGGACATTTCAAGAGATTAGTCTTTTAGCGAAATTTAAAATAAGTTTGGATTGATAATAAAGCACAGGCAATTAACATACATGAAATTTTGCTAGAAAATTTGTGATGTTTCAACCAAGCTACATTTAAAATTTAGAAAATATAGTAAAAATTCTAGAGACATCAAGGATACTGCCCAGCTGAAGTGCCATCTGAAAAGCTCATAAAAGAAGTGAATAACAACACGGTAAATCTCCAATTTTCAAAAAAGAATTAAAGATTGAATTTGGAAAAAAAACTATCGGCGCATCATTTAACAGCTCGCGAAGATTTGAAGCGGCGGCGGAATGCAATAATTTCGAATTTGCTGCTGATAAGTATAAAAGATAGCAGCTCTCTCTTGAAAACACGAGAACAATCTTATCTCGCCAATCTGAATCCATATAGTCTATAATGTTAGCCCTACTACAGGGAAATTCTTTTGCTCAATAAACAGTCTTTCAGCTGCTATGAGATTTCACAGCTTTTATCAACTCATCTTTCAATAAGCAATATGGTTTCGAGCTCGTGTCAACTGGATTTTTCTTATTTATGAGGCTTTTTTGATTTCTGGCAAACATGATAATGTCGATCAGAATTTTTCATCTCTTCCACTGAGAAGGTAAAAGTCGTTTTTGTGTAGTTTAAGCATTGATGATACCCAGATCATCGCATTTTTTTGTTACATTTAAAGTCCTATCAGCAACAACACTTTCGAATGCAAAATATGTATAACTTTATGCTAGCATATAGATAAGACCTTCATGTCCTGCAGCAGAAAATGCTGCTTAATGGCATGGCTATGATAAAACAGAGACAATGAAAATGTCATTTACGATTTATAATATTTTTCAAACCCCCAAATGTTGTTCAACAGTGACCCTTCAATTCCAACATAATGATGACACCTATGACAGCAGAGTAGTAAAATTACTGCATTTTATCCCAATTAAGAAAATGTTTGATGAATTTTCTATAAACGCGGCAGTCAGCTCATAGGTTTCAAAAAGGGCTTTTGCTATTTGAACTGACCCTTTTCCATCATTACATCCTATTCAAAGCGTACTCCTGGAGTTCAGTACGTCTTTTACAAGTAAAGTGAACTTTCAGATGAGCAGCCTCATTCAACAAGTGGAGCTCTTAGCAAAATTAAATCAGCTGCTATAAAGCTCTTTATAAATGATAATTTTATCAAATTGAGCTTAACAGAGCCTAGGAATTTGATGTGAGTATCTACTGCGAGTATGCTAGCTATTTACAAACTAGAAATATTTGCCACCGTTCTGCAAATATGAATCAACTATAATCTCCATCCGTTTAAGCCCCTCTCAGAAGTGTAGATTGTGGTATGTTTAAGAAAGTAAATCTTAAGTAGAGTAGTTGGTTATGTGCTTATTTGATTGTCTTCTCGCTGAGCACGTTTGCCATCATTCAATGCAGCCCTTTTTTATTAAGGCTTAATAAAAGAATCTTATCTAGCTGTATATGCATGGTCTTTTAACAAAAACCAATCTAAAGCGTACTATACTGATTATCCGCTGGTAAAATAACAAAAATGTCTTACCCATTAAAAAATCATCGACGTATTGCCAAAAGGAATGTCATCATTAGGTCGAGTTCGTTTCCACTGTCAGCACATGAATCACTATGTACAAGATGTGACAGGCAAATTGATCGACTTAAGCTTCAATAAGAAAGAAAAATAGCTGGAAATATGCACGAGTTAAATGTATCTATATTCGGATTGAATGTTAAAACGGTATAACTGGGTCGCCACTATGGTTAACCCACATGTTTTTCGGTGTCAAGGCGTTAGAAGTGGCTGTATGTTACGCAGCGTGTTCATTCAAAGTAAAAAAGCTGCCAGCGATAAAAATTTAATGTCCAGGGAAATTTGATTTCTTAAAATTGAGTTTGAAGATGCATATGGTAAATAATTAATGATTTTATTACAGCCTTTCTCCATAGAAATGATAATTTTTTAGCCTTTCGAAAGAAAATCATTCTTCGAGTCAAATGAAATTGGAAGTCAATGCAAGCAAAAATGTGCGTGATCTATTTTAACTCTGATTCCTGCAAGCAAAGTTTGCGGAAACCCTAGGTATATCATCTTTATCAATGTAGTGTTCAATGGCATGCATCTTCCTAAATTTGCCTCACACCAATCTTGAAGCTGACGTCAATAATAGATTCAAAAGGAAATGCAGAAAGTAATTAAGTTAAAGTCATTAATTGAATACACCTGATCGTGGGAATGCTTTGGCATTTTCAGCCAATTCTAAGAAGCAAACCCTATATAGGTACTAAAAAGAACTGATTAGCCCCCAACGCCGCTCTTTCAGGGATCATTCGTGATTTTTGACATTTTCATTCAGCAATTCAAGGCCCCTCTAATATAATATCTTTCTGCAGCCCGATCTAAATAGTCATATACCAATTACACCAAATTTGCCAATTATTTTTTAGTTAAATATAAAAAAAAATAAAAATTTAAGACCTCATACATCTTTAATCCTTATCGAAGGTATTCAAAATGCTCCCTTTTCAGTTTTTCCTATTCAATTGCGTCATTAATCATTTCAGTGCAAAAGGCCATTCAAACACCTATTCACATCGTTTGGATCGCACATGAGGGGCACTTGCCCCTTAACCCCAGCATCCCTGGACGCTTTGGGTTGCGTTAAGAGCATGGCAAACGCCATTTCTTGATCCTTTCTCGACTAAAAAATATCAAACTGAATCATCATTTTTAGAGATAAAGCGCTCTGATTTATGACGAAAACATTGCGTCAAAATAGGGTGCTTTTTCTTACCATCATCATCGTTTCCTACGGTGGGGCAGATTCATGTCCAGCGGCGGAACCATTCTACACAAAATGTGCAGAAATATGGAACATGATACAAATTTGCTATGATTAGCTTTATCACAGGACATGAAAAGGCTAAATTTAGGCTAGCCTAATGTCTGCCTGATTTATCTACTCTCCTTGTAGCTTGTAGCGTGTATGTCTCTAATCGCATTCGTAAACCTTAGTCTAACAGTGCGTGCTACATTATAGTGTCAATGAGAGGCTATTAGCATTGCAACAACATCAAATAATGATAGTAAAACAATTACCAAGATCAGTAGAAACTCTTAAACACAGGGCGCATAAAGCTGACTATATCCACTGACACAGCTGATTTAAAGTATTAAATCGATCACTGCTACTTGACACTCTCGCCAAATTTGAAATGTAAAAACTAACAGGTAACAAAGTGCATCTGCAGCTGTAATGCAATTGAATTAATTCTGTATTTTGACCAACTGATCTGAAGTAATGATTAGTAGCATTAGCAGGCTTTTTGAAATACAGCTGTCTTTATTGAATAGTACATTCAAATAAACAAAACTTAACTTGTCTTGTGGGTCCCTAGTGCGATGTTTTATTAAGGCGATGCTCATGGTACAGTTTACATTGATTTTTACATTGTTAGTAAAGTGTGTCTACAGGGTATTCGTTTGGAATTGCTCAGAACGTGAGCAACTATATTCTAGTAGTTGCAGAACAGAAGTACGGCTTACGCTGTTTGTTTCTAAGGGTTAAGCTTGTTTTGATAAAAACGTGTCTATATTTTATCTGCCTGTATGGAATCGCCAATGACTATCACAAACGCCTCCTCCTGCACTGACCAACCTTGAAGAATCTCGATGAAGTCTCCTTGCAGCTTGATGGATATTCTATAGTTGAGTGCAGCAGGAATTGTTGCACAACCCTTATATGATTCATTATTTTCGGACCCTTATTTCAAATAAAATGTTGATAGAGGAAACCATTAATTTAATCAAGGCAAAATCGAATTTTCTGACGAGCATATATGGGAAGCTGGGGCCAGGACCTCTACTTCGTATAAAATTTCTGTCTCGCTTTTAATATTGGGTGATACTTGCCGTACTCTAAATGTTAACAGAGTGGTAAAAATATCGTAGGTGGACTCTTGTCTTTTTAGACATTGAAACGCACGGATATCATTGTCTATCATCAAATGTGAGAAAAAAATTAATGTTTTCATAAGAGTTTCTTCATTCGTTTTCTTAAATTGTACAAGAAGCCTACGCCCACTCTCAGTTTGCAACTATGGACGATATATAATCACATTGCAATCTACATTGCAAGATTACAGGTCTTGGCGGCCGCGATTCAATGCTTTTCGTTGCCATTCAATCAGTTCGCGCAAGCAGGTTCATTTCCTATTGCTATTCCCGGCTGGTGTTTGTATTAAATGTTGCATAAACACATTAGCAATCTTCGTCAACCCGAAACGGCGCGGTAGTACGAAAAAGACTATAAATCTCCAATTCATTGCATCTCTTCGGTTCTTTAAATGGCTATACTTAACATTTTAGGTGCCCATTACTCAATAATGCGATATTCGGGCCAGAGCTGCAAAAAGTATGGGAACATGGGAACTAAGTTCCCAGAAATTTTCAGACCTGGCAGAAAAAAATTTTCAAAATGATTATGCGAAGAAAGGAAACAAATCAGTAAATCTTGACCCTAACAAAAACTTTGATCTCCACATATCTGATCCTTGAAAAAAGGCAGAAGCGCAGCAAAAGCCCAGTAGACTTGAAAATCTTATGACCAATTTGCGCATTTTGCTGACAGAGCAGTTGCACACAATACTTTCATCTCACGAAAATATTTTTTTTCCAGCTCTGATTCTGACGACAAGAATACCTCTCCTTCGGTCTATATATTCAATTCAGTTTCTAATTTTCTCATTCAAAAAAACTAGCTAATACGGGGTATTTGGGCTCACAATTTGCCGTCTTTGAACTGCATTATTTTTAAATCTTCAAAAAAGAACTGCAAATGTTACATTTGCCCATTACATGTTACATCATTTGAGAAATAGTGCAAAGGGTACTTCTATACTGAGTTGACAAATTATAGAAATGTTAAGGTTATGATGCTCATCTACCCATGCTTGCGAACCATCCAATGCTAATTTCCTTTGAAGATTGCATTAATGCTATACACCAGCAAGACTATCGACATCGGCAGAGTTTTGCGAATTAAAAATATATACGGCCTAGATGGACAAACGGCGCATCCTTTTGCAAACTTTAGCAACACCAAGCAATGACAACAGTAAGTGAATAACTGTATGCACTGAGAGAACGGAAGTAAAAAACAGATGTTAGAAAAATCAGCTCGATAGAACTTGGTAAGCATCGAAGGATTCAAAGCTATATATAGTTTATCGTTAAAAATAAGGATAATCATAACATGAAGACATAGGTTACTTGTTTTTCCCCTTGGCAGTCTACAAGCATCAGCTCAGGAGGTATAGTAAATGGCATCCTTATCCTACATCGTATATATTACATTGAACAGCATGCGCTGGGGTCCTGGAAGAATGAATCACTGTCCTATGGTACAAAAAACAGGCATCTGCGGACAACTCGCGGCGGAAATGTTCCATTTCCCATGGTAATCGACCAACAGTTGCAAGGTTTCAGCGATTCCATTTAGTCTTTTTTCCTTTTGGTGGCTCTGGTGCTTGGAATGTTGACATTGCTTTAGGCATCTGTGATTCGACGTTTGTTTCGTGATGGCCAACATCCATTGTGTTTGCAACATTGCTTGATGCTTTTGTAAAGCGGTTGTAACCAGTCTGTAGACAGAGTAAGCAAAACAAACCTAAATGAATCACTTTGTTTGGTACTAAAGGATTTCAAACTTGCATTAGCACCTACCTTAGCTTGCTGTAAAAGTTTGCCCGTCCGACTCCACGTGCTATATAACGTTTGAATAAGGAATTAACATACAACAAATATGTAGGTGAAGCTCAGAAGGGTATTTGGCATTTTCGAGGGCACACTCTGCATCGCTTCAGGGTTAATTCAATCAGTGATTTAACCTTAGTCAGAAGTTGATATCCTGGAGAATGCTTGATATTTTTATGCCACTTGAGATACGAGTTAAAAGTAGCAGCAGGTATACTGCCCATTTAGTGCGGATTAACCTTGGATTTCTGCATACGAATTCGCACATTTCATCGGCTGTTAGTCTCGTAGGGAATGATCTAGGTGCTAAACAGGTGAATTACTTAATTGCATGCTTCTTGCGGGCAGTTGTTGCTGTTCATACTTCCAAGCACTGGAAGGGGTGTCACGTGCTTTCTTAAATATTTCACGTTTGCAATCATTTTTCCCCTATCCCTCCCAACCCTTTACCTTCATTGATTGATGTATAACATACAGTTTTAGTATCAATTTGTTCTTTCCGTTTCCGTTTAGGCTTGGGGGGAATAAGCTAATAAACCAACGGCCAATCACACACCCTTTGAGGAAAATGGGGCCTCAAACCCCAATTTTTTTGGGGAGTTATAGTTAATTTTCTGAGAAATGTTTTAGATCTGTTTTAAAATTGAATGCCATAGCTTTTTGAGTAAAAAATTAAGAGGTATTGGAGAGACAACTCTGTAACAAAGTTTCACAGTTGCGAGGGGAATTGACTATTTCCATGGTCTCAGAGAAGACAAAGCTTTGCAGTGATAGAAGAAAAAAACAAACAGGACAATAGAGACTGCATCATACCGAAAAAGCTGATTTGATGTTGCTTAGACGGCTGCTACCCATTGATGAAGCAGCGGCGTAGGATGTCAGAAGAGATTTGGTCGTCTTTCGTTGTGACTGGCCAAAACCTGATCCTAAATCATCAGCATCGTCATCTTCATCCAACGGAGTCTGTAAGCGGAAAATGTTTAATAAAAGCTTTTGAATCCATCACAGATCGTGCTCGCTTTATAATGAAACAGAATATACATTTTACAAACAGTTCAAATAATTGCGAATAACATATGCTATACACAATTTCAACAGCATCACTTGAATATTAGAAAGCTTCTGCAAGGAAAAATTTGAATACTCGCTCAGGGGGCTGAGAACTGATGAAAGCACAGCCTTTTAGATAAGGAGACTAACCAAATAAAATACTTCTGCTTAATTCTACGGCTGTTGCAGTTGAAGAGTATTTAGTGCATTATCTATTCATTTTATGAAAAAAGTGTAGCAGATTAATACAAATAAATGGGAGTAAATAAGCCATGCATACATTATCAATCTGGGCGATTGCATCTTCGATGCCAGGATGACCGAGGCCAGGACGATCCCGAGGCTTGAACTCCTTGTTTGTACTTTTGTTTCGCTGTCGTGCTCGTGCTTTTCTGAACCATGCATTCTAAAACATCATCAAATGGTTAGATTGCTAACAGCTGTATACAACATTGCTTAAACTTTAAGGAATCTGGCAATACCTTACTACACTGCTTTTTCTATCACAGCGCAAGACTTAGATCAAAGATTTGATATATTTTGAGCTATCCATAACTACACGCAATATCAACGATGGGTTAGGGTTTGCATCATTTTAATGGAAACAGCATGTTGAATTACACAACAGCTTTCAGTACCCTGGAGATCATCAAAAACGCACAAAAAGGCATTGATTAAAACATATGGCAAAATGTATAACATTCCATTGTTTTCATTCGGACTTAGGGTCAGTGGAAATGTAGCCCTAACAACCAAATTGGCTATATGTAGAGTCAACCACTATGGAAAATAGATACTTGTTTATTTGCAACTTGCAAAACAAATTATACGGAAGGTAAGTAGGCAAAAAACATTCCTTTTAGCTACCTGCAGCTTGACTATTTTGGTACAAGTATTTGCAGTAAAAGACACTAAGATCGGAAGATTCTAGGAAATTTTTCGTGAATACCCTCTTGCTTAACTAGTCAAATAACCAAGAAAGAAAGTTTTGATTCCTTACATGAAACTGTGAGCATGCGATTCGCAGTGGTTTATATTAACCACGCAATCATGCCACTGTCAAAAGGATATAAATCACATTGAATTATTAACACAGTGAACAACAATTGCTTACCTTCATAGCCAGTTCCATCAATTGATCAGGAACTCTTTGATTCGCTCCTTCCTATAGGAAAAATTAAGCAGGGAAAGTGCTGCTGCCTCAAAAATTTAGCATTGGTATTGTAAACTGTAAAACAACATATGGTAGATTTCTTAGCACAAAATTAAATTACTGACTCTTTTCTACGTTCTTCAAAACTCGCAAGCAAGAATTTAGTTTCCTTCATTTTTACGCGACAAGTTTGCACTTTTTGACAATAATTTGGCTGGGGTCAAAAAACCCTTATTGAAACCGGCTTCGAGGCTGTCGAAGTTGCTTCTCTGGGCCTTGCAACCACCTTGATATTTTTCGTCATGTTAGTTATTGCAGTCTATTACTTCTTGATAACATTTCCCATATTGCCTGCGTCTATCAATCCCTTACACAATTGCTTGTTTCAAAATACTGCACATGTACCATTCCTAACACTGAAAAAAGCCTTTTAAACTGTGCTTCAAATCCCTTACATTGCAAAAAAATTCTCAAGGCCTTACCAAGTTTCTTACAAGGTCACCACTGAAATTTTGGTCTGTAGGAGTTACAAGTGTGTATGCTATGCCCTTTTCACCTGAAAAGAGAATGAGTTAAGTTTTCAAGACTGAGTAACTAAGATTTAATTCGCTACATTTTTTCTCGCGCTAAAATGGTCATGGACACATATGAAATTGAGTTTGCACACAGATTATCAATAATCTAGTGTTACTCATAAATTTAAACCAACACCCATAAACAGAGATAAGGGAATCTTCAGCATTCCAAATTTTTTAATCTTCAAAGCAAAATACAAATGTGATAAAATCAACAAAAATAAATACAACTTCTTTTCGTCCAACATTCCTTAAAAGTGTGAAAACTTCGTTACAATACAATTTAAATAGAGTCTTACCAGCACGGCCAGTTCTTCCAATTCGAT
This sequence comes from Catostylus mosaicus, assembly GCA_964019065.1. Lineage (NCBI taxonomy): Eukaryota > Metazoa > Cnidaria > Scyphozoa > Rhizostomeae > Catostylidae > Catostylus > Catostylus mosaicus. The sequence continues at coordinate 9,856,045 of OZ025184.1, read as the reverse complement.
GAGTGTGAGTTGTAATATCACGTGCTACGTCGTAATTAATCACAGTTTTGATCGAAGTTATGTCTAAACCACGGGCTGAAAAAAAACGCACGAAAATTTATTTGTAATAATGAAATTAAAGGTAAAGGAACCCATTCATGGTCTGCCACTAGCCAGAGGCTGGCCATCGACTATACGCATGTAGCTTTAGTTATTTGCATCAGCCATACCTACATACAACTTCTGGACTTGTGTTGTACTTTCGTTCATTTCATTAAATTTCAATTCAGAAAATACTATCAAAAGCTTACCTGCAACATCAGTGGCTACAAGTATTGGGTATTCCCCTCTTTTAAATTCAGTCAGAACTTTGTTTCTTTCAAATTGGTCAAAATCACCATGAATCAATCCATCTGGGAAAAATCACAATATTTTGAGGAATATAGTTTTGGGTGCAGAAGGTTCCATAAAACAAGCTTAAAAACCTTTGGATATAATAAAATCAATGATATCAATGCTAATTATAAGTAAACAGTAAATTTGTATGGAGCAATCAAGATTGAAATAAAAATCGTATAACATAGTTAAAAAATGAAAGTTTTAGAAATTCAGCAAGAAACAAAGTGGGAACTGAAAGTTTTCAAATATTGCTTCCATCAAATTGAAGCTAATTTTTATGTTTGCATCCATGAGTTGCGTCGCAAATGACTAATAAACTTACGTTGGTGTCCTTTCTCTGTTAGATTCTTAGCAAGCTCTTCGCTATTAGTCTTTTTTGTTACAAAGATCAAGACACTACCACCTAGAAAAACATAAGAAATTACACATTGAACCATTAAAATGGTGAAAACTGGATCAATAACGATGCGACAATTACCCTAGAAACTATCAGCACTATCGGTACTTGAACTAATTAAATTTTTAGCTTAAATAAAAAAACAGATTTAACAAGACCATGTCTTAATGGGACTGCCAGGTTTTTTGTAAGACGAAAGTGTCAACGGACGATGCGCCGCTCTCTGATTGGTTAATACTTCCAAGCTTCAAAGCGGGAGGAAACTACATAATGGTCCGGAATTTCATTGCTAATGCAGGTATCTTCGCGTACTAAACTGAGTAAAAAATTTAATTCAATGTTGATACAGGTGTAGGGAAAGGGCTAAGCCCAGGAGCTGTCGAATTCACGTTTCTCTACTGGTGAATTCCTGGGAAAAAACTGCGATCGAAAAATAAATCGCTTGGTTGGTAAACATATTAAAATTTATTTTCTTGATTAGAGAAACGCACAAGATTCATAAAATAAGATTAAAGACAAACGACTCAAAGTATCAAAATGACAAAGACAAGAAAACTTACCAGAGCAGAATTCAACGATATGACTCAACAGCCAATCCCATTTCTGTGACTGGTTATGAAAAACTTCAACCACCTGTAACACATCTTCATTCGCCTTAAGAAAAAACAGAGTAGAAATGTACAGCATTCTCTATTTCCATCAATACGTAATCCAGCAAAGATCCTCAGATGTCAAGATTTAGGTGTAAGATTGGTAGAAATGCTGAGAAACAACGAAAAACATTGAGAGAAAAAGTAGGAAAACAAGAAGAAAATAGCAGAAAAACTAGCTCAGCGAAGGTGTGTCAAGCATAATTCTTACTGTGAAAGTAAAACTAACGAGAAAAATGCCATGCAGAAAAAGCGGCAAGTTTGGAATAACATAAGCAAAGAGCGCCAATACGATTTTAAGCATCCGAATCATCTTCACTAATGTTTTGAAACTCAATTGTAAGTTGGAAAATTTAGAAAGAATCAACAACGTTTGACACTGTATTGGCTGTAAAAAAGGAGATTATGAACATTTCGAAAACAGACAAAATTCATGGAAATTTCTGAATTATAAACAGACTTCACCAGAAAGTAATAGAGAACATAAATTAAGTGCTTCAATCATGGGGATTTCTGTTGAGTATATTATTTTAACATTCGCAAATGTTCTCTTCTCTGTTGATGCTAGAATTTTTTTAATGTGGAGCTCAGGGTATTCATTACGGCGATAAAGTCTCTTTAGTGTATGATTGAAAACAGCCAAATAACACAGGCATATCAAAAAATATAAGAACAAAAAAGGGCCTTGCTGTATGCATGAATTATATATACTGCTTCCTTCTGAAACAAACCTACAGCTTGTTGATGATAGAAATTAGAAAAGCTCCATTGTTTAAAAAGTGCTTTGAACAACTAGATTTCTCGGCTCTCTAGAAATTGCAATAGACCATAAATTTACAAACTTACAAACAAAACACAATGTAAATGTCAACTTCTTAGACAATTCTCCACATTCTGTTGATAGATTATAAAGCATACGAGGAATATCAAAACGTCGCATAGAGGCAGATCTAACTAGAAACAAGTAGATCTCTTAAGAAGCACTTTGTAGAAATACGATAGGGCTTAAGAGGTTTAGGGTACTCTTTGCAAGAAATAATATCATTATACACTAATGAGGGTTTCGTGCAAAACAAATCAAACCAACGAGCAGAGAAAGAAATGCATACCTCGCCAATTTCACCAATCACGATCCTGATTGGATCGGTAAGAATGTCTCTGCAAAGACGCTCTATCTTTTTCTTCATTGTAGCACTGAATAATAAACCTGAAACAAGACATACAATTTCTTAGCATATGGTGCTCTATGTTGTAAACAAAGTTTTTTGACTCTTAGTTTTTGACAAATCTAAAACTAAGACCTTGAAAAAATATGCTCAAAACTACGTGTTTACAAATTTTTTCAAGCCGCTCTTTTAAAAGCGAAATGCAGAGTAAATGGACCACAAATAGAGCAAGGCATATGTATGTTAAAAAATACCACGTGCAACATAAATGGTCAGTCTCAAGCTACCGAATCAGCCATGAAAAACATTAACCATTCATATAAGAATCGTCTATAGATTTTTTTGCAAAAACTAACATTAGGTATAAGTCCGGCTGGAAGTTATGCTTTTTTAAGTAGGGTCTTATCATTCAGTTGATACTTAGATCTGACATACACTCTAAACCCATCCTAATCTACGGAAGATTCCCAACCAGGCCTAGGTACGGCGCGTACGCCTCGATCCATGAATTTTTACCATGCGGCAGTTATAACACGAGCGTCGGTTCCAAAACTAGGTAGAAGGATAACATTAAAAAGGAATGGGAATATCAGCAGATTTAATTCTTTGCCTCAGTCGTTAATCTTTACACAGCTTCTAGTTTTCAAACAAGTTACTAGTTTAGTTAAGATGTATTTCAACAATCTTATCGAATGTCAATAAATCAATTTGTTTTAAGGTCTTGCAATATAGACCCAAGGATGAAAGAAAAAACAATACATTTGATATAGAGAAAGAAAAGAAAAGAATATAAACACCCAATGAACAGAATAGAAAAAGAAGTACTCACACTGTCGGTCAGGGCGCACATGATTAGCAATAGATCGAACCTGTGGCTCTAAAAAGAAAAAAATTCGTTTCAAAAGGAAAGAGGTCTGTATCAAGATAGAACAAGATATCCAAAGTAACGAAATTAATACAGAAATGGTTGGATCAAATACAATTCTTATTGATGGTTAGCACACTAAACCATAGAAAAAAAAGAAGATTATGGAAACCGCAAAACACAAATAAATATGCTGCAAATAAATATGCTTCAACTTTTGTATAATCTAATAATCTAATATTGTGACGTTCTTGTCACAAAGACATACGACTATGCAGGAATGATTTGAATCTACAGTCGTAGCTTATTTCATTAGATTTGTCACCTTATGGATAGCGAAAGCCATCTAAGACGGTAAAATGTCCTTAGAACAGATATATGAGGTCAAATAGAAAGAAAATACAATTGTGACCAATACAGGGTATTGCTAGATCATCAAACAGTTCAGAACCGGCGAGTAATGAATCTTATAGTTAATCCACGTTTAAATAGCAGGTCAAGCACCAGCTTCTGTCAGATGGTGTTATACAATTAAATAAGATACTTTACTGCCAGCAAATATAAAGATATTTGAGAAATTTGTCTATATGTGGCACAACGTAATGTCAAATGAACCTGATTAGTGAACAAGCGCTCATATGTGTAATCAGCAGCTCTCCGTTGGCTTGGAACCAATAAATGGAACAGTACTGATCTTAACAAATTTCAATTTCATCTTAATCCATACTGAAAGCATCTTAAATAAAAGCAAACTTGAAATTGGTAAAAATCTTCCAAAGAAAGGAAAAAACACAAACACACCGAATCCCATGTCAAACATTCTATCGGCTTCATCAAAGACAAGGTACGTTACTCTTTGGAGGTTTGTTGCCTTGGCTTTAATTAAATCGATGAGGCGTCCCTAAAAAGCATATACAGTGATTATAAATATAACACCGCCACAAAATCTATCTTTTATAATGGTATCATTGAACTAAATCATATAAAAGAACTGCTCGACCACAAACAACAACTAGTTGAATCGCTCAATAACGGATTAATTTTAGGTGGCTGATAAGCTACTACCGTATGCCTACCAGGCCTTAAACTGTTCTTTAGTTAAATATGTGCCTCTGAATGCCCATAATCTGTAAAGTTCCAAAAATTTGATGAGATTCAATTACATACCTACATTATTCCAGTTTCTTGTTGCGGTTAATTTGTCAAAAAGCAAAACTAAAACTAGTATTTCATGTCATCAGAACATCAGAATGTCTCTTAAAATGAGGACATCTTTTGCATCAATTGACAAAAAACCATGCTTATACTTAACTGTTAACTTAGCTGTCTAAAACAACTCAAAGGGTCACTTGCAAGCCACAGTATAAAGCAGTCTAGACTATCTTAAAGCAACAAACTCCAGCGTTGATGGTTAAAGTATAAAAAAATACTAACCGGAGTTGCTACAACAATTTCAGCTCCTTGTTGAAGGGCTTTTGATTGTTCCCATTTATTGCCTCCGCCATAAACTGCAACACTCTACGACAAAAAGTAATAATGTCTCTAAAGGCTTCTAGACACTCTCTGGGTATAGCGTAAAAGGCCTTATGGGGAGAAAAACGTACCTTATCAAAAATTGTCACCTAGACCTCTTTATAAAACACTCTTTATAATGCACCTACCCGTAGATTATAGCATTTCCCAAATCTCTTAGCCTCGGTGTGAATCTGCTGACATAATTCCCTTGTGGGGGCGCAAATTAATCCAATGGGACCGTCACCATCTTTTATTTCCGCTTGTGCCATGATATGAACCAACATTGGCCAGATAAATGCAGCTGTTTTGCCACTACCAGTTTTCGCTATTCCAATTATGTCTCTTCCACTGAGAGCCACTGGTACGGCCTGGGCAAAGAATACAGTATGCGATGTTTTAAAATCATTTTGTTAATTTTACTGAGATTCCACATATAATAAACTAAACGACTGCCTAACATTGCTTTCGCATAATGTAGATACCATTCCTACAATAGTCTTGGTATTGATACAAATAAACAACAAGTCTATCAAACCTATTACAATTAACTTGTAGCCAAATATCAAATTTATCAGTTTATGTTATATTTTAATGAAATATCGGCACCGTCGCGGTCATTATTCCTCGTTAAACTAACACTTCTTTATCATATCCAAAATCCGCCGAACGAAATCAGCATTACTTTAGATATTCAATAGCTAGCATATATTTCGATTAATTGGACTTCATTCTGTTTAGACGCGGCGGCCATGTCAGTCAAAGGACTGATTGACAGTGGGCAATGGAAATACATGCCGTAAAGAAATCTAAAAGAAAAACATACAAAATTGAATCATGTTATTTACAACACAATGACGAAACAAATTTTACGAAAAACACAGCATAAAAGAGAGAATTGGAGTTTGCTGTTAGCATTGCAATTAACATTTTAAAAGAAATATCATTTAACACTTTAGCAAGTTTGAAAGTGATGCCAATTTGGCCCGAGAAACCCGTTTGCGAGGAGCAATACCTGAATCTGCTCCGGTATTGCTTACTTTCATTTTGCCTTAAGTTGATAATCTGATACACATCTCTGTAAAGTGGGAAGAAGCTTGGTTGGTTGCTGAATTCATAATGCTCATGTATATAGTCAAGACAATGAAATAGCTAGTACCTGCGCTTGGATGGGTGTTGGCTGTGAATATTCCGATTTCCTTATGGCAGACATGAGGTGAATATCGAATCCAAAGTGTGCGAAGCTAATGGCTGGTCTTGTTGGTCCAGCACCTAATACCTATGAAGCAACAAAAACATAATGGATATTGAATATCTTTAGCAGCTCTTTTAAACCAATAATGATATGCGGCCATTAAAGTACTAGGACACGATCCTTAGAGACTAACTGCTTCCAAAAAAAGATTACTATTCTTTTTATGCTTGAATAAAAAATATCTACAGTCAAATCAACCAAATTGTTCACTTTTCTTCTGCAAGTATGGAATTGTAAACAAAAATTTGAAACACTTTCTTCTACATTAGTCATAATGTCAAATAGTTTAGGGTGATCTCACTGATCACCACCCCAAAATGTCAATCTTCCTTTCGTAAAATATGATGCACATTTGTTACTACGCTTCAGTAAGAACTAGTATCGAATAAAAATGAATTAATAGACAAGAATTAATTAATTATCAATTGACAAGTTTTCCATATACGTACGTTACCTCTTTAAGATCTGACATGGTTGTAGCTGATAGCTACAAAGAGAAACAACCACAACTTGAATTCCATGGTCTAAATTTTTGAGACTCATGGGTAGGTAACTATAAGCTGTTCCAAATGCATGATTTCAAATGATTGAGCTTCCACCGCTTTATACTAAGGCTAAGGTTTCAATTGTCTAGCAAAGTTCGACGACCGATATTAACATTTTAAAACTCTAGACATACCTTAATACCAAGTTTAGCTCGTAGGGCATCCACGCCACTCCTTGATAAAGATGCTATGTCACGATGCTCTTCATAGAAATTACTGTCAAAATTGGAATACTGAATCTAAAAGAAAGACAAGAAGCGTTTATTCTTACTTGCGTCTTGTGGGCTTTTGCGATTGAAATATTTTCATTGGAATTCATATGCAATCAGTTATGATTTTTAATGACGGAACTTACTGTGGGTACAATTAGAAATCTGAGAAGCAAGATGTGAGAGGGCACTCTTAACATCCAAGCTGTTATAACTTTCTTTTATCAAGGCATTGTATTCTCAAATTGTGGTAACAAAATCGCATTCACGTTAAGGGAGCGTAAGTTGCTCAAAAGCATAAGTTCCAAAAAAACAAGCTTAAAAGGGAGAAAATTAACACATTTCAAATTGTACAATTTATGATTAACATTTCATTGACCTAAATTTGCCCTAAATTATGGTTAATAGTATTCATAAATGTCTGTTTTTGGCCGTGCGTCCTACAATACGAGTCATTTCAAACGAAAAATCGCATTTTACTGTATTGTAGCCCCAAAGGGAAACTAAGGATATAAAAGTGCCTCAGCTACATCAATTTCAGCTTCATTTTATGCACAGTTACCTACACTGAGGTAGAAAAACACAAAGGAGAATTTTTTTTCTTTTCCTTTTATTTAGTATTACATTTATAATCACCAGTTTACTGAATTTTTTTCTTACTGAAACTGGTAAATGTAAATATAATAGATGCAAAGATACAAAAAATTAACCTACCTCTGAATGGTCAATTGGCGGAAGAGGTTCTATGATCTAAAATCAAATTTATAAAGAATCATTGACAGTCCTCTATTAAAAATAAACTTTTTAAAATTGGAACTATGAACACACACCCTGGTTGCATCAGGCTAAGGCACAGATATCCTTGCTACGTCATCACGTTTGCAACCATACTCATACAGGTTCGAATGTCAGGTTATTGCTATGCTTTGTGTAAGAATATCCAATGCAGACTGAAGTTATAAGCATTTTTGCTAGAAATCTCTGCAGCTTGAAAAAACTGAGATGAAGATTGCAATTGAAAAAAACATTGGATTCCAAAATGCAATACATCGTTCTGATGATGAGGTTAGTAATCAACGACAGTATTATTTTTGATTTTTTATTAAGGCGTCACTCATAGGAAGAAGAGGATTACAGCTTTGATCACAATTATAATATACAGCGATAATATTGCAAAAATTCCATAATGCACCCTAAAAATTAACAAGTGCTCTAGACTAAAAACAAGATCAAAATGCTTTGCATCATTCTCCAACATAAGCATCAATGCACTGCTCCAAAAATCATTTTAGCTTGGGCCAGAGAAGAGATTGCCTGCGACAATGACAGAATATGGCCCCAGCTAGGAAGTCAATGGCAATTTGGCTTAATTGAGACAAATACGTGATTAAGAAAGGCTTTATAATACACCAAGGTCCCACCAACAGTCAGCCTCCTAAAAAATACACTTTTTCTGCTTCTGATTTGTAAATTAACCGTTTTTTGTGCTTGTTCCACGCGAATCCAACAACAGGTAGCAACGTAAAGACGAAGCGATCCATATTATCATGTAAAATTGCACACTTTCGTGGCCTTCAAGTTCCAAGTTCAACAGGTAATAGTATATTCTGTGATTTCGCGATGAGCTTAAAAAGACAACAAACATGCAACAAATGCAGAACATTATAACGTTTGTCATGAGATATATCCAGTCTTTATTTGAGGACCACGACATACTAAAGCCAGTACCAGGACAAACTGATCGAGAATGAGAATGCAAGCAATTGCTGAGCCATGGCGAGAAATCCATTAGGCTTGTGCTGATCGTTTGCTGATATCTTGATGGTCTTTAATGCAGACTAAAGCAGTGGTCAAAAGGAACTTATAAGCAGTGGGAGAAAAACTCTAGAGGTTTTGCCTTAGTTCGCACCTAAGAACAACCATCTGTGCAAGAATTATGCAAATCCAAAAATTAATCCGGGGATTAATAATTCTTTGATCAAAAAGGTTTTTTAAAGAAAGGTCCAAACTTTAATGCAAGCACTAATAGGAAAAAATAATATAACAGAATGTTTTGAACAATGCAATATATGATACCATATTGATTAGTGTTCCGCTGCTTGTAAAATGGCAGTGTTATCGTAAAGCAATATCCCTTTGTATAATAACTGCATCTTTTCGCCGCCAAAAACAGTCAATTAATTTCTTTAGGGCCTTTCTGTACTCCATAGCAGAAAAGACGTAAATGAATGGGTCAAGAAAAGAGTTAAAGACAACAAAAATCAATGCAATTCTTAACCGGCGTTGTCTTTCAAGCTCATCTTTCACGCCGTCGGAAAAGTAGTTCAATGCCCTTCCTAGGATCAAAATAGTTACAAATGGAGCCCAGCAAAGAACAAATGCTAGAATAAGCAGTCCCAGCAAAATAGTCACACTTTTCCTTGCTCTATAGGCTGCGATATTTGTCTGAGATGAAATGATGCTTCGTCTCCATATGTGAGCCGCTAGCGAAACATAGCATATTAACATCAAGAGCAAAGGAAGGATGCCAAAAACTACAACTGTAACCAATATGAATAGACCAACATTGACTTCTTCGGGCCAATCCATGTAACAGATAGAGACTTTATTGTTGTATCTGTGAGAAATCGACTGCGGAATGTTGATAGAAATTCCGGCGATCCAAGTGAGAACGCAGAGACACATCATAAACTTCTTTGATTCCACAAAATAACCGCGGTAATCCCACACAATGCTCACATATCGCAAAACGGTAACGCCACAAAGGTTTAATGTAGTTGTGCAGCAAAATGTCATAAGCAAAACTACCCCGAAAGATATTGCACAAAAAAATTCAGACAGATTTTGATGGGCCTGTATCACAGCATAATCAATCCAAACATATGGCTGTGCAGCAAAGCATGCCATCATATCTGCTATTGATATGTTAAGCAAGATAATGTTAAAAGGTTTTCTCATGGATCTGTCCTTGTAGAAAAGCAAGCAAACAATGAAGTTGAATAAAGCTCCAGTGACCGTTATAATCATGTATGTTGCTGTGATCAAGGCTGACGCAAGTGGCGGGTATAAGACATGCTGTCGATGGCTGTCAGTCATTGGAGCCCTAACTGTTGCATTGGATATATTCACCATAGCGTCTTATAAACCGCTTACTTTTTTGCAAGTAACGCTTTCTAGTTCAGTTCAGTCTACAATGTCTCCTTTTAAAGGCGGACATAGTAAGTGGAATATTGCGAATGACCTCCTAACAACTGTGGGCAGGTAGTCCTTGATGTTGGCTTAAAAAAGCTCTGGTATATTTGGTAAACAAACTAATGAAGGGTTCAAAGTCCCTTCGAATCATGGTCAATAGAAAAAAACTATTGACTATGTTCGAATGAGAACCAACAAATGGCCACGATTAATATTGCGTAAACGATCTTATCATCATAGCTTTCAAACAAAACGCTAATTTACTCAACAAGGCCTAATTAGTCATATAAATAAATGAAACACAACAAATTACAAAATCAGAGAAAAACGAGATGGACTTGAATTTAGCACCTGAGGAAAATCTTCGACGCTACGAAGACTCGCGGGATGTCCTGCGAAAAAGACCCTTTGCAGATGTTAAACTTTACCGAAATGCAAATCATAGTTTGTTGGGCGGCCTTTCTACTATAATGAGTTAAAATTATTTAACAAGTCTACAAAGAATCCAAACAATGCTGGCCAGAAGAAGGAAAGGCATCTGTTTTCAATTAAATGCGAACTTAATTTAATCCGTGTGCAAAAGAAAAGTAAGGTGTTTTAACAATTAACGCAAACTCCAAAAATTAATACAAACGAAAGAAGTCTGTTTTAAATTGTGTTTGATGCGCAAAGTAAGCTCTTTGATTTGACAAAAACTCATTGAAGACCTGCATGCTATTAACAGCCGCATCCTCATTTCGCAGTGAAAGAAAATAGATATCATTTTCATTGAGATTTTCGTGTGAAACTATAGAGTCATTTTCTATCAACGCTTTTAATTTTTCATACTTGTTGGTCTCCCAGAGCAAACTATCTGTTCTGCATGGGTGGGGGCATGTTAAAAACTTATTTTACAATAACAATGATTTATGTTTACAATTATAAGTTTATTTGATGAAAATGTAACTTAGGAAAGAAGAAGTTTGATTAGGGCTATGAAAACAGAGTTACACCTCTATCTTACAGGATGGGAATATACGAGCTGATTTACAGTCACTTGGCGATGAATACCAAACGGAAGCGAAAACATGTATTCTTCGCATATTGTTTTTAGGCATAGGGGTTTACATTCACGTTGGAATAGTGAAGCGTTTCATCCAAAATCTTCCCCTTCTGTCTATTCTTATTTCGTTTTTCATCGATTTTCCCTATGCATTATTAGGTATTCCATTACGTTTTCTCTCATTATATGACCAATCCACGTTGCCCGTCTTTCCATTCCGTCAGGGCCCTTGCCTTTTCCAGATTTCTCCCTGGATATTTGGACTCATTCTGAACAGACATGGAATTCCAGGCATCACAACTGAATGTCTCGCAACTTCCTATCGATATTGGTCGCATCAAATTGTGAATCACTTTCATTTAATAACATGTATCAAGGTATTTGAAATGATATCTTTGTGTTTATTTGATTTAGCTAAAAATCACATGAGGGCGGTTCTCTCTTTTACAGATTGTCATTTCGTCTGCTTTTCTTAATATTCAGATTCAATTTAAATGCTTGCGCTCTCTTCTGTAATTATAGATAGTCCTGCAGTTCTTCAAATGTTCCTGTTATCAATGCTAGCACACGTATGCACATATGAGGTTATTGATGTTTGCACCTCATATTCATATAACCGGCCTATCTTCGATATTTCTGATCAAAATGTCACACCCAAGTGAAAACAAGTCTGATGAGATCACGCATCCTTGACGTAATTATCTTCGATCCTCTGATACCCATAAATTTCCTTGCTTATCTAATTGGCTTCAGACCAGTATTAGTTCCTGGTTTTCTTAAGACTCTTTTCATCTACGTCTAAGTCTTCTGTATACATTTCTCGTATATTGCAATATTAAAAGCATTGTTAAGGACTAAAAAACATATGTCTTTCAAATAGGTCATGTTGGATTTCAAAGGATATTTTTATAATCATTCTTAACACGTATATTGCATTTTTGCATCCTTTCCTTTCAACGAAACTACACTGTTCTTTTGTATTCCCTGGTCTTGTCTTGTTTTTCAAAGGTATTTTCCTGAGCAAGATCTTTGTAACATGTCTAATCAACCTAATAGTTCTAATAGTTCTATGTAACTTGCATTCAGTCATCTCTAATTTCTAAGGGCGTGTATCTAATGTGAATTAGGAAAGATCTTCTGGCATTTGAACATTTATAGAGGCTATTTTTGGCCTATATGATGTGAGATCGACTAACCAAGAAATCATTTTTGTGGCAGAGGCCATGTTCATTCAAAGTAGCAAAAAGTGCCTCAAGTTATATAATCTTGGAGGCAGATGTACAAAATCTGAATGGGACGTGCTGACTTTTACGACAAGTACAAATAATAAATATCTGAGATGTTTGGAATTGCGACAGAAAAGGTTTAGGGTAAGTCCATTAAAAATGGTTGCAAGGCTTTCAGCAGTACTTTATAGGTGATTCTTATTAATGATGCAACAGTCATTTGCAGATCTTTGTAATAGTTATGGTTGTCAAAACGTACATAGTCCAAGTAAACGGAGGACAATTAAAACAAACCGATCAGTACTCACGGAGATTTGACTGGTGGAACCATGATTGGAACAAAAGCACTGGATATATTAAAACGAAATTCAGAATTATATAATTTAAATCGAAGGGAATATATTGTAATACCTTGGACTTTTCAGGTGGAATTGGATTTCCATCACTATCGTAATCCCATAATTCATCATCATCAGGGTATGGAACTATCAACCCATCTTTAACAGCATTGAAATATGATTCTTGGTCATCTTCATCGTCAATATCAGTTCTTTTACCCCTGATAAATGCAGATGATTATTGGTTAAACAACGACTGCATATAACAAATTCATCTTCAGCTATCACATAGGAGGAGGTTATATAAGAGATCGATAGTTTGCAACACCTTCTACATAAACCTAGTAGTTTCAAATATGATATATGCTTCTACAACCAAGATCTGCACTAGAGGCCGTTTAACCCAGGCTCACGCCAAAGGCTGCATCACAACTTCCACGTCATGCAAACGAATCAAAATGCTTAATTAGCTCCCAGGAGGGCATTTGGCACATAGACGTACGGGGAGGTCATTGCGATATTTTTGGGTAAGATATTTGTCCTAAATTTTTGGGTCCTAAAAAACACTCGATACAGTACTGATATTTCAAGGTATCAAATTAAGAAACACTGATATTTTTGGGTTTTCGTGAGATTTCCATATCTGGATCAAATGTATTGTTCACCGACCTAATCGGTTGAGGCTTGTTTTTTTTATCAATTTCCCCATACTCTTTGGAAGTTTTACTGAAACCATTTACATCTTCCTTTACATAGCAAACCTCACATTTTTTTGTGTGGGGTGTAAAATTGTTACTCCCCGTATGTCTATGTGCTGAGTGCCCCTCCTGGGATTTAGCTTAAATATATTTTGCTTGATTTCATAAGTTAAGTTAAGGCTATATTAGTCCTTATTGACAGATTCAAAGTAAAACAATACATTTTAAGTTCATATATTTATCACACTGAATCAGGAGAGAAGCTTTTTCTATCTCCATTTCTGTGAGACTCTTCTACACATAAACCCTAGCTGAAAAAACTACTTATCTAAAAAAGAAAGACGATGTTATCTGATTTTCAAAAAGACTTTCCTCCTATGGATGTGTTTACCGTTATGATATAACAATTAATATGAACTATGAATTCTACACGAAACTCGACAATGATATCAATATTCTAACCACTTCTTAAAAAAGCCGTCCATTACCTTGATAAGCTCACTTACATAAAAAAGCTCCTTTAAAACAAACACCCTAGAGATCAACGTCCATATAGTGCTTACACAATGTGATTGCTGACATGGATGACTATACAAGTCATAGTTAAGCTAGATGCTATATATACAAGATACTCAAAAAATTTCAATTTGTCAGACGATTCGGTTTTTGCTTTCATCAGTCGACATCTGCCATGTAGCAATGTAGTTAAAATCGTACGGGAATTTCATCCCTTGGCCTTCTACGGTAAAAGAACATCGTGCGGTTTGTGATGAACCTCGCCTTGCGGAATCTAGGCGATGCAAGAACCTTACCGACTTATGCATAATCTTTGACTGATAGCGATACTCCTGATGCTAATGAGGAGCACGATTTAAACTTTTTGATTAGGAAGTTTTTATTTGCTCGATTGCTCTATATTTGGCTTGCAGTATGTATAAGTAGCATGCCTTTATGCTTAGGTTTAATAATTACAAATTGGTTTATTGTTGATTCAATCTAATTTCTTTCCAAAAGATTGACGTCTTCAGATATTATTCTGAAGATAGACATGATGGATTTTCCAGATGAGATTAACATCAAGATAATTGATAAATGCTATATCATTGATTTGTTCTAGACAGGTCTCCTTTTCCTCTCTTCATTTTGTAGTATCTTTTGTATTGTGAATTTGAAGTTCCTTTGTTAGAATAAGTGTTTATTCTATTATTGCTATTTTGCATTGAATACGCTTGATAATTCTGCTATCTCTTATTTATAATTGATCTTATTCTGCAGATTTCCACGGATTTTCAAAGTTTCATTTTTGCTTTCCTCTTCTCTAGCATCTTTTCTCCAATGCCCCTTTTTCTACATGCTGCTTTTCAATTGATTGTGCCATGAATTGTATTTTTTCATATCGTTTCCAGCTTTTAATTACCACCGTGGCTATTATTCCAGCAAAATAACCAGGACGTTATATTAAAACAAGTGAACTTACATTGCTCTTTTGCGCTGTCAAATAAAGGTACTTACTTGGTTTTACTGTCTTTGGAATTAGTAGCTTCAACCTCCTTACTCTCTAATTCCTCCTTTTCTAAATCATTCTAAACAGAAGAATTTAAATCATTTAAGTGAATGGATAAAATATAACAATGATGAAAAGGATGATACCAATTTAACAAACCCTCTTAAAACAAGTTGTCATCATGAATCAAAGATCGTCTCAAAGAGGAAGGTTGGAAGAGCAGGGGCACAGTAATGGCCAGATTTTTGGGAGGGGGGCTTAAGACACAAATTTTTACCGAGTTTTGAAAAAAAATAGTTGAAAAAAAATTGTCTCCAAAGATCAAAAAAAATAATTGTGATCTAGAGACTCTTGCTGATTTTTGATGATTTTTGATGAATTTCAATGTAGGATGAATTGTTCATTTTTGAACAGGAACATGACACCTTTTGGGGTTCGCTGCAGTAAACCGGTGCACCAGATGAATGCACCTGATACAGTTTTGTGCCTAAAATTTACAGAGACTTATTTTTCTCCATCTTACCTTGTTGTAAATTGATGGATAAGTTTGATTCAGCATCAAAAGTACAAATCTCTATAATCTATTAGAGGTTTTGTGTAAGAATTTGAGGGCAGGCAAAACTGCTTCTTGCCCTCCCTCCAGATCTCATTAAATTCAATGGGAAAATGGATTATAGTTCTCCAGCCAGATGATTTGGCCATTTGTCCAAAATATCATTCAAAAAGCCAAGCTTCACCTTTGATAAAGATTGCACTTGTTCAACAACCAAAATATATAACTCATAGGGTTTTTAATTGCATTCCATTGCATGAGCTCATTGGAACAGAAACACGGAAATTTTGTAACAAAATTTGTACAATACTGCATGAAACTTTCATACATCAATTGAAAATCTTCCAAGAAAACAGTCCCAAAAAGCAGTAAAATTACTGAAATTTCTCACCAACTTGGTGCTTGGGGAGGGCTGAAGCATCAATTAATATCATTAAAATTGTCAAATTCTCACAAAAAGTAGCCTTATTTATCACTAAATTGAAACCAGTTCTTTGATATAATAATTTTCTTTGGATGTGCCTCCAGTAGTGTCTCTATTGCCACAGATATTGCAAGTAACCACAAGAGTTTTTCAACTGATGTAAAAAAAGCTAATAATTACTTCTATTCCAGCCATGAATTTATCAAGTTCATCTTCTTCCTCATCATCACTTGTCCGTAGGTATGGAGGAGGGCTGTCTCCAGGTTTCTTATTAGGTGTTTCATCTGCATCCCATCTCCTATAAAAACATAATATTAATGATAGTGCAAGACAGGGTCTGTAAAAATACTAAAAATAAGTTCATTTTGGCAACACATACCTTCCAAATGCTAAATGCAACTCTTCCTTGAAGTATCAAGACACATTCATCCTATTAACTAAGCTGTTTGCGCTTGCAGGGAGCTATGACAAGCAATGCAGCAAAATAAGAGTTATGGGTTGAGTAGCAGGCAATGAAAGTATCACAGTCTATTAACTGGTAGATATAATAAGAGCTGCTTAGCAATAAAGAGAAATGTGGTGGCAGGGGGGGGGGGGTTAGGCCTGCACAGCAGGATTCAATAAGCACCCAATCTTTTGTTTAGCTCATTTTACTCCTAAACAGTGGCTTGGTGTCCGGGTATGCAAGGTATTCAGTGCATACCCTGAGCTCACGAAGAAAATTTTATTTGTTGAAAATAATTTCTTTTAGCAAATTCTAATTTTAGAAAAATCTTGTATAAGTCCATTATCATTCAATTAAAACCGCTTTCAAACATTCAATAAGTATGCAGTAATATCTGCGGTTATTTCTGCGGTTGCACGTAATGACCACTGCATTGAGTTACGTTTGAGTAGGCTACGAAGGAGAATAAGCTGGCATATTTTCCTTTTGTTTTTCATTTAGCTACGTCACCAAATAAGTGGTGAATACCTTCCAGCGTATTTTAACCAATCAGCGCACTGAATTTGATGAACAAATTCTTTCCAAATTGGCTGAAACAATAGAAAAATAAGCAGTAGATTTTCTGCTTCCAGCCTCGTAGCAGGGAAAACGTAAATCTTGTGTGGGGCCTGAATGAGCATAGTTTCATGCTGTGGAAGGAAAACAGTTTCTTCATTGAAGGAGTGCAAGATTGCGATGTTTTGAAAAATAAGTCGAAAGCAATTCACATAATGAAGGTTTGAGGAATAAACTTATGTTCTGATACTTCGGAATGGCCATTTGATCAATTTTTTGTTTTAAGCCAAAATTTGAAGGTACGAACCAGGCCGTTCTGCTGACTGCATGCAAAGTTAGAATTAGTAGTATAAATGTCTTATGATACTTCCGTTTTCAATCAAAACACTTCACAGCCTAGGCATCTTTAAAAAAGCTGAAAATGCACCCACAACTGCACAACAATTTGTTTAGTCTCTGCTGCAAAAAGCAGTGGTGTCAAAAAAGTCAGAAAATTTAGTCCTTCGCAATGTTTAAAAATTAATCAATAACATATGTGTTTGCTTTGTTTTTATGCAATGTAAATTTTTTTGCAGCACACCATCAATGAGAGATTTAACTCTTTTTTAGTGAAATTTATTATCCAAAAAGTATTTGAATAGTATACCCTATAACTAAATTTTTATCGACTGGAGTTGACAATCAGTTTCATCGAACCCCTTCAGTCCCCTCCCCCTCCATGCCATGCCCAGCAACACCCTTTATGCAATAGAGAATACCCATTATAAATATTCATGCTACGCCACTGTTCTTAGGTGATACTTGTAGTATTGGTGATGCATGCTACATGAAAGCAAGCAAACAAAAGAAAAAGAAAAAGAAGGAATCGACATGCTGAAGGGTGCAAGGATTCTGATTCTAAGAAATATCTGCATCAACAACAACGTAGCTGATATTCTAAGTGAAAACATTCTCATCCGTGGAAAATTGCAGTTGTGTCTTAGAAACTGCCTATAACTTCAGCGTTACATCTCAACTCTCCCCTCCACCCAGCACCTTCGGCGTTAAGATATAGAATGGAAAGCACCCTGATCAAAAGAGTCATAATAGCGTGTTAAACTTACGATTTCCTCTTCTTTTTTGTTTTCTTCTCTTGTTTACTTGGAAGCTCAACTTGTTCTATAGTAGGTTCAAATGGATTATACAATTCTGATTCTCCCTTGTCTTCAGGCTTGAAAAGATCTTTTGAAGACGTTGTTGATCCCACAAACTTGTTGCCCGGTTGTGTCAAAGCATTTGCCTTTGGTTTCTTTGCTTGGACTGAAAATCCACCAAACCCCATTCCTTTTGGTCTTTGTGGTCTTGAAGGAAACATGTTTATTCCAACAGATTGTTTGAAAGAAGTAACACGACAGCTTATTAGCAATAATTAATTCAGGTTGTGAAATTTCTTCGTTAAATCAAAATCATGCAATCTGCCATATTGCAAAATTCATCAAAGCGAGGCTAGATTGGTTAAGGGGCAATAGTGGAAACAGGTACACTACACTGACTGAGATCAGTGTGGTACACTGAGGTTTATAATCTTTGCCATAGCTCAGAATAAGGTTGGGAACAGTTGATTGATCATACAACTGTTAATGATCGATTGATCGACGATCATACACTGAGAATTTAAAATATGAGAACAAGCGGCCACAATTTGCTTTCGAGTTTTTGGGTTGTCCCTAAAAAACCTTACGGGTATTCAGGTTAAGATTTTCAGAGGTGGCGCCAGGATTTGCCAGACGGTTACCCGACAGGGAGGACTATATAACAGAACAGAGGGTATCTTTCTGGGCAAAAGAACACAATTTTGCGTTGCAGATTCCCCGACAGTTGTTAAAATATCTGACGGTTTACGGGTTTTGCCATTTTCTCAGCTCTGGTTTCGGAAATCTGAGTAAATATTGCGGGCTTTCAGACGTCACGCAGGATCCCATCTGCCAAATAATATCATCATTATTATTTTTATTTTACATCATCCAAAATTACAATAGCTACAATAGAACAGCTTATCGAAACTAACTATCTACAAAAGGAATATTTTTATTAAAATAGTAAGAATTAAATATCTATATAACTTAACATTCGAAAGGGGTTTCCGATGATATTGTTCTTCAGACAGTCTTCCTAGTACAGTTTTCCACCCTTTCATTCTTTCATCAATCTTTTGAATTTTGCAACAGACGGTGAGTCTTTTATAGTGTCAGGCAGGCTGTTCTAATGGACGCTACCCCTTAAAGTTCAAATCATTTTTTCTTGGCTAATTGCTTAGTTAGAAACAAAAATGCGCCGTGCAGCAGCAAGCAAGTTGGAAGCTCGCTTTAAATTGCAGCAGTAAGGTATGAATGAACCTCTTAACGTTGAAATTTCCAAGATTAAAGCGTTCAACTTGCCAATAACACTGCTAGAACAAAGGCTCCAAGAAGTTGGCGAGCGAAGTGCATTCAAGACATGCTCAACCAGTTCAGAATCTCCTTTTCTTTTGACTCTGCAACAGAACATTTCCTAACCCTGCTGTTGTACATGAAAATGCTCTCCTGATCACTGACGAAAGCCTTGGCACAACGTTTTATTCGAGTTAATATTTTTGAGAATCTATTTATACAAATATTTAAAATGAGCGAAAATTTTAAGCAAATTTTTTTTCGTTTTCTACATACTTTATAAGCACATCTATTAATAGTATTGATAGTTGGAGTAATTAAAAGTATATAACCCTCAGCAAAAGCAAAACCAGCAGACCATGACTGAGATGTTTCTAAGCGATATGAAACACGTTGCTAAATGCAATTAAGGCTACCTTATATTGCAGTGTTTTGTTGTATTTGTTTGCATTATTTTGTGCTATGTTTGCTTGTCTCAACTTTCATAGCTTATTGTATTGCATTTTAAGACTTGATCATTGTATTAATTAATATACAGCTTGTTTTGCCCCATTTTGCGTAGAATTGCACTGCGTATTACTTCTCTGGTGAGATTCACATTTGTTCAAATCAAAGAGATAAGAACATCTACGGCCCTTATATCTTAAGGGTCTAACAGATTCCAGATTTAAAAGATTCCAAGTTTCATTCAAATCTGTGCGAAACATACATGAAAATTCCATAAGATTACTGAAACGCTCGATGAAATGCTGCGCAATTCGGTAACATAAAATTACAGAATTTGTGCGCGAAACAGCATAAAACACGGAACGCAGCACTGTTCTATACTTGTTCTAATGCTTTACCGGAATCGAAAAATAACTTTTTAAAGCTTGAGCAAGCTGCTATGCAATTATCGCATATTCTGGGTCTGGGAATTACACCTGCTAAGCCGATACAAATAATGCATTTCTACCATAAGTTATTTCAGAAAGCGATGGAACTGACATCAAGTGCATCTATCATTGTTGGTCTGCTTCTATCAGTGATAGTTCTTATTAGAACTCGCAGAATCTCCAAAACATCTTGCGGTAGCAATGCAGTGTTTTACCGCATTGCAGCTGATCACATATTAGATGAGATACCAATTTCTGTAAACGTCACTGATGATATGATTGACTGCATTGACGTGTGTGTTGATTATCCGAAATGTATCGCAATCAATTCACACAAAAGACAAGATTCAAAAATCGATTGCCATCTGCTGAAGGATGACCACATGTCAAAACGGAACAAGCTGGTTCGGAAACAAGGTTGGAATCTGTACGACACTGGTACGAGAGAAATCTCAAGAGCGGTAAGTATGGCCGTTTTGCAAAAACACGCTCTTAACAGGTATATTTCTTGTTATAAATAGCTGCACACCAAGCATACAGGTCTAAGTTTAAAGAAATTTAAACGAATACTTGAATATAACTAGCATAAAACGTACCAATCATTGTCTAGATTAAAAATTATTTTCAATATACCAATAATAATCTCGCCACACTAGTTATCGCAACGTTTCAGATCATTATCCTCTTCATCCAAGACAACGGTAGATAGTTTGGGTTGCATTGTTCTATACAGTTGCTTAGTTACAACTCATGCAATTCATTGCATAGCAGGTTCAACCGTGGTAACCGCATGCACAACACAGCAGGGAAACAAAACAACTCACCCTAAGAGAAATTTGTGGAGCTGTACACCCGACTGGATCATTGCGAGGAATTACAAATTGTAAAAACTAAACGGTTATTGGTACCTTGTTTGGAATTTTATGGAAATTGTACATTCTGAAAATCGATGCTATTTTGTCAGGTTTTACCTATTTTTGTCAAAATCTAGATTTCATAACGAGCAGACGCAAACGCTTTTCCAAATTTGATAGACTTTATCGGAAGGGCAAAGCAACAGGGAAGCGAAAGGGGTTGCTTTTGATCTGCTGAATGTCTTATCAATCATTTAATTTAAGGTTATTGTCACTTTATACCAGTTGCGTCGCGAAAAGGATGCAGTGGGGAAACGGCCCCTCGCCAAGCTTTTCTAAAGGTTATTGTTGGAAAATTTGTCAAAATTTCTAAAGTTTGTCGGATCATCGAGGATTTTTTTCAGGTTCGCTACTGCATCAAAAATTCATAGCTACGCCACTGTATGTGATACAGTAACATGATACAGTTTATTATGTTATGGCATCTGAAACAGGTCAATGGCTTACTTCAGTTCAGTTTTGATTGTTTTCATTTGTGGCATCCATGAATATTTAATACGCAGTCAAAAACAATATTTTCATTTGTAAACTCAAAACCACTCTAAAACTGACCTTGGATGCTAACTATCTTTTCAACAGGTATCTTCTCAACACATGGAAATAGAGGGTTTTTCAACAATTTGATACAATTTGCAACTGTTCGTCTCTAAACAACAGCTACCGAAACTGCTCAATTGATATTTTCTATTATGCCTCGTTTGCATATTTACGTCTTTCCCTGATCGGTCTGGGAAAGCATCAATTATTTAAGGAAGGTTATTCCTGTATCAAATTGTCTTACTTTAGCTTGTTCTTACATATAATCATCAGATATAATTCAAAAATGCAGCTTTTAACGCTTCAGGTGAGCGCCACTGAAATAATATTAATTGTGAATCTTGACATATTGGATTTCTTACGGTAAATGACAGGCAGCTAAGGCAAATCTTAACCATTGAATGTTTGAATTCTAATGAACAACATCCATTCCGACCATCAATCCAACTATTTCGGTCAACATCCATTAACTCTAGGGCTGGTTTGAGGGACAATGGACTGAAAGCGAGAGAAAAGATTACCACTTTTCAGAACAACCTATGGACAAATTAGAGACATTTTGCGTATGATTTTTGCATCAAGTTTCAACAATTAAAGGACAAGAAAGGAAGTAAGACAAGAACGTTACACATACCTTTGTTGTGGTTTAATGTATGAAGGAACATCTCTCACAATCCAATATCGTTTTAGGTTGGTTCAAGATGTTTGACAATGAGTACCAATCCGTGTCCTTCTCATTGCACATGTGTTGATACATGTGAAAGCTATCGCTGTGACTGCTATGGTCCAGGTATTTATCACGTAAACAATATACATATATGAGTACAGTAAATTTAAAAACAAAATTGTCAATTCTGATTGGCGGCTTCGATAACGATCCAGATTTCACAGTTATTTCCATTTTATACATATCTTGATTGTAAAAATTGCTAAAAATCTTGAAAGTTTGTTAATTAGCCTAGGAGACAAATCACAATCCTTGCATTGGGGCCACGTCGAGAAGCTTACGATGGATAACATTTGAACAATTAGTACCTCGAATGCCTAGTCGTACCTAGATTATCAAAAATATGTTAACAGATTTGTCGTGTCGGGGGTTGTAAATGGAAGCGGAATTGAGCCCAAAGATGGTAATGTTAAAAAAGCTTGTTATCATTTCATAGCAAAGACGTTTCAATTTTTAAATTATCGAAACTTGGTAGAACTTAAGGAGAATTTAAAAGAGCAGAAAATTTCTTAATATCACCTATTTGAAAGCAAAACGGGATTTCTAGAGCAGCAAGGGAAAAAGCTTTTTCTAAACTTTGCTACCAAACGTCAAGAGGAGAATAAGGAAGGAGATTAAAGACAATAGGGCAGGATCAGAATTAAGTAAAATGTACAATATGTTAAGGCCCAGAAACACTACATTAGATTATCGGAAGGCATAAGAGAAATAGGCTCTCTGTTAGAAATCTGACAGTGTAATACGCCGTTTTAAAATCCTATGTACAATTAACAGAAAGGAAAAAATATACCTAGTTTATTCTTCGCAGACAAAATCGATGACAACTGTCATCAAAATAAGCAGTATGAAATAACATCTTGTACGTTCACAATGGCTGTATAGGAACTGTCATACTTTAAGCCTACATAACTCGAGACAGCATCATCAATATCATGAACAGAGTCAAAAACAGAAAGGATTAATTTTATTTGCTTTAAATTCATCACATTTTTTAAAATAGGCTACCCTAAATCTTTCTTTTTACTCTTCGGACAGAATTTGCAAGGATAAAACACGAACATGCAAGCTCAAAATCCGCTCTTGCTTCACTTATGAATAGGCCAACCGAAACAATACAGCATTTAAATGAATTGGTATTTAACGTAAATCTGATGGTCATGCAATACTGCCAGATACGCCATTAGCGTTCCCTTTCCGTTTTAGACGGTCTATTTATGGAATTTTTAATAGAATATCTAACAATGTATCTGGGCCATTAGGTTTGAGTGATTTCCAATTATTCTAAAAGTCATATATGACCTTTACTATTGCAGAGATATTCAAATCATGCAGAGATGCGCTAAAAGAGAACCCTGGAAACGAGCGTTACTTTTGGATAATGCCCGAAGGGCTAACTGCTGCTGTGTATTCACAATGTCTCAAACAAAACAATTCAACACATAAGATGGTGATAACCCACAACAGCCAATTTAGAAAATACGTCAGCGGCTATGAAAGTCCTTTTACCTACGGCAGAGTGCTTAATTACCATCAGAATACAGTAGAGGATATAGCTGCAGTTGTAGATGCATTGGGGAGCTGCAGGCAACATACAAAAATTGAATGTAAAGCTATGATAATGCGGAACTATGGAGGCCTTGTCACTAGAGACGGGACGCTTCTAAAAGGTTACGTCGGTGGAGGAACATATAACGGTCAAGGTTGTGCCTGTGGTATTACAAAAACATGTCACACAAGCACAGCGCTCTGCAATTGCGATTCTAATGTAGTCACTGTGCTGAAAGATGAAGGGTATGTTACAAACAAGGCTTTTCTTCCATTGACTGGTATAAAGCTTGGTGACACAGGAAGCACTTCAGAGTATGCGTATCACACAATTGGCCCACTTGAATGTTTTGGTAAGTTGCTTGTATATATGGTAAAAGGGCATTATAGCGCTTTATCAACAACTTGTGTGACAAGATATCTCTTTCACATATTCTATTTTTTAGTTGTACTTAATGGGAGTCTTCTAATTTAAGGTTTCACTTCTAATTTTTTTTGCATGTTTCATCATCGTAATCAACTTCATCATAATCATCGTCTTAAATGTTCGACTAATGCTCTAAGCTTTAATTTCATTAAATGTTGCCTGAATTGGTCCATGTGCACCTTCCTGATTACACAATGGAATTTGCGGACTTCAATGAATTAGTTTTATAGACCTTATTACATGTTTAATATGAAAAAAACCAAAACTGTATTTTCCAAAATATTGTAAATTTATTGCGTCTTATGATTTGTCTGGAAAGACACTAGGTTTTAAGAAGCTGATGAAAGCTGTGTTGAGTAGCGCAGCGGTTAACTTCTTCACAAATTAATCAACACCGCAGCCGGTGATATCCAGACAGTTGCTTTGTCGGTCATACATTAGCGCAGAAAGCCATCCAACATTTGCATTGCATCTTTTACAGCGTTTATTCTCAGCTTGGAGATGAGTTTTTTAAAATTCTCTGCGCCAAAATCACAATTAGGAAGCACCCGAGTTCCGTTCCTGGTCCACGCATATTTTGTTGTTCTTGATTGTTATTTTCCGCTAGTTAAAAGGTCCGCATTACAAATTTGCAAAATATATCAAAAGAAATCACATTGTGCTCAAATGATTTGTTGCAATGCGATAGAATGACAACATAATGCACGACATTAAAATTGAGGAAATGCACACTTCCTATTTCCTATTCACTGTTGGTTACTTCTAGTCTTTCTACAGTTCTTAAAGGGCAAATTTGGTCACATTCAGTGAATGCTTGAAAGAAGGCATGACAAAGCAAATAATAAATTGTTCCATGGCCAATTGAAAGTAAATCGTCAAGATAAATAAGAATGGCAAATCGTTTATGAGCAGGATGAGAACATAAGCATGGGTTGGTGGGAACGTTGTTTCGCCAGTCTTCAAAGTTCATGGTAGTTCTTCGGATTTTCTTTCTTGGCTGACCAAGGACTAACACAAGTATTGCAGCACAGAAAAATGGAACCGCTAAAATGCTTATCTTCTTGTCTGTCGTGCCAGTGCCTAAAAAATTTGACGTTTTCGTGGCTAACAGCCGTGACGAGGGTTTCCTAACTAGAGAGAAATAATACTACCAACCCGAAAATACGCCTTTTTGTGGGTTTATTCAAGAAGACTATATTGCCGTGACTTAAATGAGCTTATCGGTTAGGCTGCAGGAATTTTGAGCTGTAAAAATTGGTTCGTTTACTTTCAACTTGATTGATTATCATTTTGTGACCCATAGATACTTTCAAATCATGTGCCGATGCTATCAGCAGTTACCCAGATGGTGGACCGAGCTATTGGATCAAGGAGGATGGCGAATCAAAAGCTACTTACAAAAGTTGTGCTTAGCTGAAAGGCTTTTGCAGTCAATGGCCAAGAAAAGGGGACGGGGGCTTAACAGTTTTATGACAAAGATAATCTGCACTTTAAGTATAATATTTTGGTCACTACCAATTTTTAAGGTTTGAAATTGATGCCAAGCCTAGATTTATTTAGATTTAAGGTTTTATGGGTGATGAATTCTTTGGATCGGACAGAGCGGATGTCCATGATCGCCCAAGTCTCTGGACATGGCACTTGATAATGATGATGGATGATAAATTCTTTTTTCTTGAATCAAGATGTTGGAGTCATTCTACCAAAGTGATATTTTATCAACGACAAACCTTTTTCCAAAGTTCGTTGTTAATACAAATAAGCAAAATTAAGTCTGTTTAAGATTTCTTAGCGTCTGCAAAAACGGCCTTATGTAAATTCTTTTAAAAAAGGGAATTCTGAGCCTTGAAAGATCAACATCTGCAAAATGCGAAGATTCATGAATATGTGTCCAACACGATATGTTTGTGATTAACAATAATTAAATTGCATATGCATTTGAAAATAAACTTTCGAAAAAACTGTCTTAAAAAAATTGATAGATGACGTTACTCTTAATTATCAGGAGTAGAATTACACAATGACACAGTGTTAGCAATATTGTGGTCATTATTTTTGCATTAGATGTATATTTATGGGAATCAACTGCAGATCAGTGGCTTTGTGACATAGGGACTACAATCAGTTTTTGCAAAAATAAATTGGGCCATATGTCCTCCATCCCTACCACCTCTGTCAATAATAGTTTGTCGGGCATAAAATGATGTATTCTGTGAGCAAATACTATAAAAAGTGCGTTTATCTCTAGTCAACATTGTTCGGGAGAGAGAGGTTAAAAACTCTGTTCTTTGCCGTCGGGGTGCAACATTTCGCAACTGATTGTAGAATTAGCAATTCTTATCGAATCAAGTAATCAATATGCATGATTCTTTAGAGAATATTTTGTGACTAATGGGTTAAGTAAGCCATGAGAATAATTACTATGGTAGTAATAGCAGCAAGAAGATTCTGCAAATGGATCAATCATCAATATTTAAAAAGTTATCTTGGTACGTTGAAAGAAAGCATCACTTAGCAGCCAAGACCCCGTTAAAACTACAGCAAAACGAACGGAACTCTTTAGTTCTGTGCCTAATTGATTCCTAAATAAGACGGCTAATCAGATAATGTTTCCGCGTTTTCACGAGTCCGCCACTACAGGAAGGCGTAGTAGCTAGAAGTCAAATGGTTTTTTGATATTAGAATTCTTTCGAATAAAACAGTATTCCAACAAGTGGTGAATAAATCCGATTGCTCTATTTGGTGTAACGATTCAGTATGATGCGCCGCCATATTTCCTTGTAAAATCTTCTTCAATAAGGTTAGAAGACAACTTTCAAGTCTTTAGTTTATGCAGTATTGCTATTTAAGGTGCTTCCTTCGTTGTAATATCCAGCCAACTCTGCTGGCTGGCAGACGACGGAGCATTTCCAGTTTAAGACACTTTTTACATTAAATCAATGCCGTTAATTATTAATTCAGTTATTTCACAAAGTTGTTATATTTATTTCAAAGCACAAAATGTTGTCCTTTCTTCCTTTTTTTTAAAAATCTAAAGCTCGAGAATCCAAATCAACACTCAAAGTTGATTAAAATTGGATCTGTGTTAAAGCTGAAAGAAGGGTCTTGTCACCGACAAAATAAGTAAGCAAGGACGCAATCAATAAGCAAGCAAGCAATAAACAAGCAAGCAAACAGTTAGCAAACAAGCAAGCAAGCAATAAGCAAGCAAGCAATTAGCAAGCAAGCAAGCAAGCAAGCAAGTAAGCAAGCAAGCAGTTAGCAAACAAGCAAGCAAGCAATAAGCAAGCAAGCAAGCAGTCAGCAAACAAGCAAGCAAATAATAAGGAAGCAATAGGTAAGCAAGCAAGCATGCAAGCAAACACGCAAGCAGAAAAACAAGCAAACAATAAGCCAGGAAGCAATAGGTAAGCAAGCAAGCATGCAAGCAAACACACAAGCAGGTTCCTACGCTTTGGAAATCTTTTCATGGTATCCTCCTGTGAAGTTGCACAGTCAATTATCGTGCGTTCTTGGTTTTTTTTTGGCCAAGCATTTGCCTCTGTGAAGCCTGACTCTCTTATGTTGGGCATCATCACAAATGAGGGCTTTGTGATGCTTGCAATATATGAGAACCCAATTTTTTCTACGTCGTCGATCATAGGCCTAACACGTTTTTTATTAAAGAACATCGAATGTTGATGAAGCCTAGTTATTTTCATAACTTTTTTGGTTTGAAAGCTTAAAATTTTTTTAATTTCCTTGCTCTTAAAATGTGCAATGATTTTTCAAAAAAACGATAATTGCTCTGAAAAAGAAAAGTTTTGGCTAGCAAAACTACAGTTACTTGAAATAATGATTCGAACACTTTTTAAACACTATTTTAAGACTGTGTTTTACTATTTTCATCTTATGTTTTTTTGAAAGAAAGGTATGAAGCCTTGTCATCTCCTTAACATGTTCTTAACTTTTAGGTATTTCAAGCCTTATGTTCTTACATGATTTGTTTTTTATAAAAAAGACGTGTAATGGATGATCGCAGGTTTTCGCAGACAATCAGCATACGCGAAAACGTGCATGTTCTTTGATCGCAGCATAGACTATGATCGCAGACAGTCTGTGATTTGCGTTTGGAAAGGCACAAGCTAAATTTAGAACATTAATTTCTCGGTCAGGGCCTTCTGTTTAGTTAAAACCAGTTCATATAATATACTGAAAGCTGAAAACAGGTCTTGTCAGCAATATATCCATGGCGAATAATAAATTCATCATGAGAGAGGTGATTTTTGGTTGGGTGTAGACTGTAGATTCGTGTTGTTGTTTACAACCCCATTTAAATTCATCAGAAAAAGGCCTTTGACGGTGAATTTTCCAGAAGTAGATTTATTTTTGTCAGAATGGAGAGTTTGCATTTATAGGTAAAGTTGATTTTTAATGCTGGTTCAGTGACAACCAGCTATATGCCAATCTAGATCCAATTATGATCGTGAACCACGACAAGGTTCCTAAGCCAACGAAGTTCCAAGGTTTTAGACAAATTTTAACGTTCCGTCTTTGGAATATCTATGCATAAGCTTCAGAATAGTCAGGTCAACACCCCATGGGAAACTGGATAGGGAGCTGCAGTCCCAGTGTTTGAGGGTTAATCTTTTGAGTGTTCAACCTACGCTGTGTTTGGAGCAGATGGCTGGAAATTCAAAAAAGAAATTACCTATTCCAAGAAGGGTTTTTTGGCATACGTGATATTCGATCGTATTTTTGCAAGGCTGCTTAGAACTTAAAACATTAAGCTTGACCAGACTGCAGTACACAAGTACAGCTACAGCTGCAGCTTAAAGGTATGTAAGGAGCTAAAAATAATGTTTAGTTGTTAGCAGAACAACTTTCAAAAAAGTATGTTCCAAGTGACGATCGTTTTTGACTGACAACATGATGTAGAGAGACAGCGAGACCAATTCAAAACTTTATACTGTGAAATCAGTTCTGAAGACAACAGAGATATCAAATCATTGCATTTTTTGTCTCAATTGATGCATTTAATAACAGTGAATGAAATTCTCTAGTTAATATTCCATGTTTTTTAAATCACTCAGCTCTCTAAAACGTTCATTGCTCAAGGTACAGTTTTCTTCTAACACAGCAAATGGGCCTTTCAATATTTGTTATGTAATTAATTTGCTTAGCAAAGCAATGCAGTAGACTGATAGACAGGTTCAAGACAGGTGTCTTCAAAACAGTTTATCTGAACACAGAGTACAAAGAGCTTTTAGAGATTCGTAAAGGATTGGAAGGAATAGTCCTCCCTGAGGTTCTCGAGCAGCACTATGATTAAAGCAAGCACGATGCATTTTTTACTTCCAGTGCAGAAAGCATGCGATATCATGTCCCTTTTCCAAGAGATTAAGTACTTCAAAGGAGCAGAAGGCGATACTGATGGCGAGAAAAAGCGGGAGTTAGGAGAAGACATAGTGTGCAATCTAACGAACTTCCTTTCAACTTAACTGAAAGTTTACCGCATGATAGAGCGACAAATTTGCTATTGATTGCCGTTGATGAAAATTGCCCGGTGGAGCAAATAACAATGAAGATGTGCGATTGATGTTTCCGGTAACAGATCTATGGCTCCCAAGATGCATTCGTTGACAGTTTTACTGATGACATGCGAAGTGGATCAGGATTCGGTATGGTGTAGAAAATTTGAACTGCCGAAAAAATGCAATGCAACAGGGAGGCAAGCAAATAAACTTTCTGTTTATTTCCAAGTTGGTAATGGCGCATTTGCTAATTTCATTAAAGCGTTTGTTCTGTTGTACTTTTAAATGAGTGTGACATAAAATGACAATTTTCATTGATGTAAAATGATAGCTCTCATTAATCGAGTTACAAAAAGTTCCGTTACAAATTTCCTGATATCAAGCTTTATTTTTGAGTTACCTGGGTACGCTGGGCTGCAAAGTGTTGACATGCTGCATGCTTTCGAATATAAGTTACCATATATTGTATTAGCAATTTAAACACAAGGCAAAGTGTGTAATACTGCACACTAAGATAGGCTCTACCGGTCGCAGTTATGTTTCCACCGTTTCGTTTCAGTGCACCATTCTAATGGCTTTTGTTTGTCACCTTAAAGCAATGACATAAAACAATGACTTGAAGATTGTTTGAACTTGAGGATGGTTTTGGGGCAGAAGCAATCGATGAAGCCGAGTTTGAAAAATGATTTGATAAAGAATGGTGATGCAGACTTTCCTTGCGTTCAAGGGTATTTACTGCTGCACGCATTTCTTTGACGATGAAGTCTTTCTCATTGCTTTAAAGTCGGGCATAAAGAAAGAAATACAATATTGTTTAGTTAACCTTTTTTATCCAATGCTCTCTTGGGATGATCAAAAGTCATTTAATGACAAAAGATGAGCTAAAATATGTTTCGATGGGAATCGTGAACGTATAAGAATAGTGACCCTGGTTATTCGGCTTAATAAATCTTCGCCCCTTTTTTCCTTTGAGTCGCTATATAAGACAAGCATCTCCTTTTTTCTGTTAAACAGGCTTTAAAAAATCTTAGAAAACCTGAGAACCAAGATAAATCTAACCACACCGGTGAATATACCGTAGGATCAAAACCCCCTCATGTTTTAATAAATCCTATAATTGTGCTATGGTGGGATCCCCGACGCAAGTATGATAGAATACCCAACACAGTGAAGCCCCTGAATTTGCATTTAAGTTGGTTAATCTTTTTCTCGCAGGACGGGATTCTCACGCCAATTTTTGAAAGTCAAACAATCGTTGATGCTAGTGCGAATTTTTTTGAAGGTGAAAAAGACAGTTGATGGTTAATCTTAATAAAGCACCTTTTATTGGTGAACCTTTTCACAAGCTTGACCCCTGCCCTTTTTCGTGGAGGCATCCCTGCTACGAGCAACATGTGACCAAAATTAATATTCTTTTAGAAGTGCCAGACAATGGAATGGCCTGGTCGCAAAATCAAAGTAAGCGAAAAATATCAATCGATTTAAATCCTGTCTGGAAAACTCCAAAACATAAAACTCTTCCTATTTGTGCCGATTGTGCCTGTACGATCCACTTCTTTACTAGTTATTTCTGACATGCATAAACATATTGTAATTTCTCAAAGAATTAACTTTTTTCCTTCTTATGGAAAGGGTAAAACACTTTGTACACGTGTCATTGAAATCTTTATCATGTACAAATAACTAAGAATGAATGAATGAATGAATGAATGAATGAATGAATGAATGAATGAATTAGTGAGTGAATGAATGAGTGAATGAATGAATGATTGATTGAATGAATGAATGAGTGAACGAATAAAGACAAATCGCTTTGGGTGCGACACCCCTATACCTCCTGCTAAATCATAGCTATATTGCACTCACTACAATGGTCCGAAGCAAACCAAAAAACACAACCAAAAGACAACAGCTATTACATTAAGATATATTTACATAAATTTGAGAATTATCACTACGTGTCTGTATATTAACGTTGCATATACATATGTAAACACTTGACATGCAATAGATCATAATTTGTATATCTCTACAACCGTAATTACACTCATCCCGAATTATCACAATTTACCAAGCGACATTCTATTAACAGCATAAAAAAAAGATTGAATTGCATCTATTTATATCTATATAAGGGCTAGTCGGGGGTGCCAGGGGCATTAAAAAAGCTTCCTGCTTTTTTCTTAATTAATCAAATGGCAACTTCACAAATCCTTCTTTTTAGATTTCAACCTTGACAGGGATATGATAAAGTACAATTTTCTGAATGAAATGGGCGGTCAGCTGGTAACGAATTATGAAAAATGATCACAAATTCAGATGAATAAGGCTAAAATCTATTTAAGAAAACAAACAAACTATCCACATAAAAAATGAATGCTGTCTTTTGCTTCTGTTGGCAACTATTTGCAGTAGAAAATAACTACATCTCCTGGCATCCCCGCAGCTAACCAACTATTTAATGAGGTTCAATTAAAAAAATCAAAAGTAGTTGCAAGCTATCGATGAGATATAATCACTGTTTCTCCAAAAAATACCATTCAGATTACCTGTTATAATAGGGATGCCCAGGGCAGCATTTGCTCCAGGATTTAGGCCGAGAAGCTGTTCGGGGTTGGTTCTGATCAAATTATCCTGTGGCAGTATTTAAAATACTGTAAAAAAATTTGTACGTGGAATGTTAAAAAAGGATGAAAAAAGATGAAACTGCGTCAAAGACATTTGAGGAATATGCGACTTTAAAAATCCATACATTCCCAAGGCCTGCTCTTTATGCTAAAGGAAAGCTTTTCTCGGGGTCTCTCTATCTGAAAAAAAATTAATGGTCTTTTCTGCTCTACCACCCTAAGCATCCCTATCCAAAGATAAAAAATTTACTTCAAACAAATTTTAAAAGTATATGAAACCAACCGGGTATAAACTTTACATTTTCACGACGTATCGAGCTCCTACTTATCGTTGAGATATTCAGTGACTTTACTTTGTAGCTAATGGCAAATTTGGGATACGTCATCAAATATAAACTTTATTTTCAACTGGTACAATATGCTTTTCGGTATAATTTACATGGTGTTTACATGAAATATTTCATTTTATGAGTTAAGAACAGACTGAGATTATTGAAATTTGTGTTAGCATGACAAATCTCATTGCAGATTGCAATCAGAACGGCATGTGATTGTCATCAGAACAATAGCAGATGTCCCAAAGCAAAATGCTTACAATTAAACAAGCCCTTAGCAAGTGGCTCCGGTTGATTTAAACACGGGTTGAGTTGCTCAGGTATAATAATATAGCCCCAATTAGTTTAACACCGTCAACCAAGTTGAATCTCAGCACTTAATGAACTCAGCATGGGTTGAAATTTCTCATGTAAACGATCTTTTAATGTATCATTATGTAACGGTACAATACCTGTAATATATTAGTAATAAAACAAAGCATCACCCAGATGAAAGCAATAAGTATAAAAACGAATATTTCATTCATTTGACAATATCGTATAATCACTATTTTATTACCACTGTACCCATAATAATACTATGGATGTAGCTTGTATACTTCACTTAAGCTCCTGTTTTGAAAATGAGTGACAATGCAAGATCAATGCAGTCTTGGAACTGAAATAAAGTTCCTTAGCGGTTTATTTTAGATTTTACTACAACTTGACCATGTAAGAACTCTTAAGGATTTCTTTGAAATTTGTATCATTTATTTCGAACGAACGAATTTCCGATAGAAACGACTTAGGTTTGGTCAGAAGAAAGACATGCTTCATAGTTTTTAAGGTCTATAAACTGCCAATTAGGGTAGGCCTCAAAAAGAGGTTTTAAATGAAACTTTGTTTCCTGAACAGCTATTTGTTTCCTTAACCAACAACGCCATTCAATCAAAACTTGCTAAAATGCCTGAAAAACTCACGATTGTCTTTTAAGCAGCCGATTGGATAGATCAAATGCAGCTAATTGTGTTATAAAGCTACACAATTTCAAACCTGTTCCTGCACAAAGTACCAAGCATAACGCTTTTCAAAATAAACGAAATCCCTATAAAAATCTTCGGAGGCTTATTATAGTCCCATATTTTCTAGTCTTGCTTTCTCTTTTTCATTGAATGTGATCATAGAAAAGTGGGGTTTGTTTGGGCAAATACGACATATACCACTTATCACGTATTTGTTCGTGGAGACTGTATATGTTCCAGAAAGCGTCGCTCAGAGCGCGAAGTCTCTATATCTGCTTTGAAAATGACGTCAAAGGGATGTACTTACACACCATAATACAATGATTTTAGGGATATTAATGTAGAACCGTTTGGAAGCATGAGCGTATTTTTGATTTTATATAGCTCGTGACAGATTTTCTCGCCTTGAAGTATAAAAAATGACCGATATGATCAAAAGGAACCAATGTATATAATGCAAGAAAACATTCATTATACAAGTAAATTGGCTCCATTCACTAGTGATACTCGAGATCCAGTAATAATATTGTTTGGGGAATCTACACCATGCAAGAACACCCTTGCCAGTAGACCCCGGGTAAAAAGTGTGCCTTTCTACAATGGGGGTCTAATCGGACAACAAAAATTCGATTACCCTTAATTTCACGCAGAGTTTCAGGTTAGATTGTTTTGCAAATGGTGCCACAATAACAACTATAAAGTTACACTACAATAGGGTCTGATAAACGAACAGCCCCAAACTTCAAAGAGGCCCTGTAAGTCCTATGAAAACCATGTAACGGCAGCATGACATTATCACGTGATAAGCACCGATACGATTGCAGGACGTAATTTGGCATAGGAGTTCATTGGATCTCGTCAATATCCCGCAAAATACTGTACAATTTAGACAACTAAATACATCTATATATAATGTTATAACCTTACAATATATGAGAAAGCGAAGTTCTATATATTAACTTTTATTTTCATTTGAAGGTCATTATTATGTAATGCATCTTTTTATTTTTCTGTGGTTTCTTTCAGATAATTAGTAAGGCTTTCTTTAATATTCGAGTTTTGCCGAATCATTACATTACTGATTAGCATGGATGATTGGTAAGCTACCAATCAATGAGATGATAAGAGAAATACAGAACACGTTGTTACCATTAACTTGGTTTCCCTTCTTTTCCTTTCAGCCAGTACGTTACCATTTTTCCTTTTCCTTTTACATCTACTAATCCACGGCATTCAAATGTAAATCCTCGAGTGGACAGAATATTGTAAATACTTTGTGTAACCTGAAAATAATAACGAGAAAAAATTGCCTTTTTATCACCTCACACTCATGTGTAGCGTATTAGAATAATGCGATATTTTTATAATCGTTAACCATGTCGTGTTCAACTATTTTATACCGTATTCATGAAGAATGTTCATGCATGAATACATTCTTTATCAAAAAAGTGTATTGAAAAGTATGGAAAAACATCAAAGTTGTTAGATGATGCTAAACCTTTGGATCTGTAATTTTGCTGACTGCACTTTGCTAGTAATATTTCATGAAAATTTCTTAATGCAAGATCTGATTGACATAATTTCTGAAGAAAACCATGCATGAAAACGTGAAACCAAAATAAGAAACATAAATAAAAGTGAAACAGACAGCAAAGTAAGCAGCGGTGATTTTTTTAACTAGCTTTGACTTGAAAACATGAGCTAATATTCCTTTCTGCATTGGTTAAAAGATGGTTGCTGATCACGGAAATCGTATCTGTTTTAGCCTGTGGAGCTCTTTAGTTCTAAACAGAATAATTCAAAGGGAAAACCAAGAATGTGAACACAGCTATAAGAAGCTTTATAAAACCAAAATCCCTTGGAAGGGAAAATTTTACTAAAGGGACTTTTTTCGGAATTCAAACAACTTTGACTACAAATCTAGCTAAAAGTTTTTAGAAGCATCTTTTGGATTCCGGATCAAGTAGATGGAAGGCCTCTTGGTAATCAGATTCATTGCTGAAGGAATGAAAACCAAACCAAAGACAAAAAGTTATCTCACTTATACAGTAAACAGCTTTACAACGCAGTGAAAGACGATTTTAATTGATGCAAATACGTTTTAATCACATACCTGAATCAAACCAGCTCTTCCTGTACTGTACATTCTACTGGCCACATTGACAGTATCCCCCCATATATCATATTGTGGTTTCCGCGCACCAATTACACCAGCAACAACTGGTCCGCAATTCAAACCTAAAGGAACACAAATTTTAAGCAACAGTTGAAAAACGTTGAAGTTACTAAATGCACCATTGCAAAATAAAAGAGCCTTGCAAAAAGTAATGCAAAAATGCCAAGTTTAAGCACTGTTTTTAGGTCTACAAAGATTTAAATCAATTCATTTAGGTTGTCATTAAAAAATTGCCTGAAGAAGATGGTTGATTGCTCTTCTAATGACATATACTCAAACCAAATAAACATCGGTAGCTTCTGATGCGTAAGTAATACAAATGAAGAACCAAAAAGAGCAATGCCACTTGTTAAATATTTTAATAGCTCATGGGCTGAGTTTCCGTTGAACTATAAACTATTAATTTCAATCGAAGTGTGTCGTCGCGAATCTTTCCAATCTTGTTTAGCTCGTGTATCGCCGATATCGTAAAGAGCCGTCAAGATAACGCAAAAGAAGTAATCGTTTAAATCTCTGCCTCTTTATCTCCAATAACCTCTTTATCCATAATGAAATCTAAAAACTGCCTATCTTCTACAAGTATACATATTAATAGTTAAAGTTGGCTTAGTCATAATTACGTGGAAGGAAAGGACTAGATTTTTGTAAGTGAAACATAAAGAATGCTGAGTAAGAAAGAGTAAGCCTAAACAAAGGTTATGACGTAAGAGGTTATTTATGTAGAAGTCAAGTAACGATATGAAATGCTTAGGAAGAAGAAAATAATGCGTGAGGGGGAGGGTGCTACAATATAAACATGAAGGCCGGAAACGAATTGTTTATCGCATTGCGGGTAAAATACAGTAAAGACTTGAAAATGGCAGAGGAATGTTATTGATAAATCCTCGGCACACAGTAAAGGTGTCAGAGTTGCTTTTGAGCATTTATTCATGCACCAGTTCTCTCCATTATTGAATGCTTTCCTACTGGCGTACGAAGGAATTCAGGTGAAAATTACATCGAGCTAATCATTTTCAACTTTATCCTTATACACAGACAAAAGTAATGGAAAATGCCAAAATGATAAGCAAATATATCATGAAAATATAATATGCACCACACCATTATATGTTTATTTGAAAGTTAACACAGAACAGCATTGTTATTTATTTGTCAAATGTTGCTTGAATAATGGATGGCGGTGGATAATCACTTACTTACTTAAGGAGTTAATTGTCTATTCACCCCACCCAAGATAAATCAAGATCGCTACCAAGATCTAAAAGGTCTTATAAACATTCAAATTAGTTATTGCCATCTTAAAAAAATTGACAAGAAAATCAGTACCAAATTATTACAAAAGTAAATACATTAATTCATAAAAAGCTTGAATTCAAGAAAAGATACCAACCAATTTTTAACTGGAAATTGTTGAAAGAATGCCTGTTCATATCTTCAAGAGTTGCTTTCATTGCCATTGCGAAGTCA
Source organism: Catostylus mosaicus (assembly GCA_964019065.1). Taxonomy (NCBI): domain Eukaryota; kingdom Metazoa; phylum Cnidaria; class Scyphozoa; order Rhizostomeae; family Catostylidae; genus Catostylus; species Catostylus mosaicus. The sequence continues at coordinate 9,818,539 of OZ025184.1, read as the reverse complement.
GCCAATGCTTCTACGTGATCAAGGGAGGCGATTTCCTTTTTCGAAAGATAAACATGAAGTAAGTGGAAACTCTTTAAATGAATTGAAATGTAACGGATGTTAAATATCGACATCAGCAACGTTTCTCATCAATAATGCAATATTACAAGGAGCAATTTTCGAGGGAAGATCATTTGAAATCTCCTAAACAATAATGGACTTTGATAAATGAGTGTATCATAGCCTCCAGGCAGACTATTTTGAAAGGATAAAGTACAACTCTGTGCAAGATTAAAATCTTCTCCTTTGCGTCAATAGGTTGCGACGACTCACGGCACAATCTGCTATTTTATATACTCTTTATGAAAGAAGTATCTTTTATTTTATCAGTCAATAGCGTAAACATTAATATACATTTAAACATAGATAAGTATGCTATTATCAATGAACAGTGTTACTTTCATTTCTGCTTGGCTCTTTTATCACATAATAACATTAGGGGTCTGTTAGTAATTATATAGAGAACTCAAATCGCATAAGAAAAGTAGTCAAAAATGATGAAAAATCGTTTAGATCCAGATTTCCAATAGACAGTGAAAAATAACGCAATACTCACTAGGGTTTCTTGCGCTATTCCTGCAGCAGCCATATACGTCTCACCAATCGTTTTGATTTTCTCGATTGATTTATACTTTTTGTCTGTAAGAAGCTAAAATATGAAACGTACTTTTACAAAGGGTAGGATGGAAAGTAATTAGAAACTGAAGTGGTTTGAAAGAAACATGTGCACTTGCTACGTCTAATTGGGCACTTGCTTTTATAAACAGACACTAGTAACCCATTTGTTGATGAAAAGATGAAATTGCTAGCTAATCGATGTGGCAATCTTCGTCTGTTAATGCTCTAGCGCACCCTCAATTGTTTATGTTATATTGCCTTAAAGCCGCACCATGCTAACTTTTAGCAATTTACGTTCTGCACTTTCAATGCGTCTTATCTCTTTCTGCAGGAGTTTTTGGTCGTATAAAATATGAGGAAACGTGTTGCTTTATTTTGTCCTGTGGTCTTTGCGTAAAGCTTCCTAAACACCAGGCTTCACGGTAGTACAAAAATGGACAGATTACTGCACTTTCTTGATGTCTAGGAGCGTAACCACTTTCAAAAGATGTGGGCATGACTTGAATAACATAAACGAAACGAGGATACTTATTAAAAACAACATAAAGTGATGTCAGTCAACCTAGAATATCTAGACATACATACAAACCTCGTCAAAATCAACAATGATTTGGTTAAGTACACGCAAACACTCTACTCCCTCGCCGTTTGCATCAAGCTCATAATAGAACTCATTAAAGTTGCAGATATTGGAAAACATCACAGCAACGTTAGGGCAAGCTTGGGCGTACAACTCCTAGAGAATAAGAGAACTCAAGTGACGATTACGAATGAAAAAATCTTGATTTAAAATATTTGATAAAAAAACCGGGTTTGCATACTTGTAAGCTCGTATTAATGCAATGGTCAGAGAGGTTAAAGGCAATGTGGAGAATTCATGAAAGCGAAACTCACATCACTTTTATCGCGCGACAAAAGAAAATGCTCAGCAACGTTTCCAGGCAGAATATTATGAAGTAATCGTCTGTTGTATTCACGAATTCCTTCCATATCTTCTTTCTCTTCAGTTGCTTGCACTTTCCACAAGAAATCAAGTCTTGAGATTTGCTCGTACTGAAATAACACAAATAGATAAGTCAGTATTATGAAAGTGATTCTATGTTAAACCAGAATTTGTAATATAGGATGCAGGCAAAGCAGGATTGTACAAGTACGTCATCTTGGCTAAAAATATACCTAACAAAGGTTAAATCTTCATCTAATATCAAACTATTATGGATTCTTCAAACCGCTTGACGTAAGATAACAAAGCATTTAAAGCATCTTCAAAATCAGCCGCCCAAAATGGGAAGACCAAGGTAGGTGCAATGGTACTATTTAGAGGAATTTAAGACACATGACGCACAAATGATTGAAAAAATAAGCAGCTTTACCAATATGAAGCAAAAATGGCTCAAAGAATAAGCATTCTGATCTAGGCTTGACAAAATTCAATAATTGAATCAAAAGGAAGAGCATTTGGTGAATTTATGGAAAAACTTTATAGCAAAGCGTGGGGGAACAAGTATATGAACGGAGATCGATAAACCAGAACAAATAACAGGATGAAATAGAACTTTTTGTGGATAATTACATGATACCGTAGTAGAATTGGGAAAAATGTGTTTTTTAACTAACGTCAAACTGAACACAAAACAGAGGCGTAGCTAGTTTAGTATACTAACATGTTAGTATGGAACAGCTGTTTATTATAAAGTACTTACCAACAAAGACATAATCTACTTGCTCAAAATATTGATTTTTTAAAAAAGAAAAAACAAACTAACATGTTGATATAAATATTCTGTGGCTGCCATAGCCGGAAAAGACATTGCTTTTTTGAGTTCCATCTACGACAGCCACTTACATGAAATATTAAAATTCATATACAAATAATTGATATAATATAAAAAAGAAAGAACACAAGCGACGGTATATGTGATAGTCAATGTTATTATTAATTTAATATTGGTTGTTTTGCAAATTAAATCAATGATCTTGAAACTTGAAAAAAAATTAACAGACGAGTTATAACATTCTCCTTACCAAATGACCATGGAAAAACAGAGCAAGCAGAAAATAGACGGTCACTGCAAACGTTTCAACGTCAATAGGAGAATGCCTCATCATTGTTGGGCTAAAAAAGGATGGATAAGGTCAGAAATTTGAGAAGCTGCGAATACTGTGAATTGCAAAAAGGTGTACAATTTTAGTTATCCATAAATAAGAAAAAAACCTGAGCTTTTGAAATGCATGTATTAGATCCAAGCGCGCCACTGAGGAACCAATAAAGAGTTTAAAGAACTCTGCAATTACTATGAAATGGTCCAGCTGAGTGGCAGTATCAGATCTACGGAAACTGGGATGTTGGCGAGAAATCTGCATGTTCTAGACAGGTATTCTAGATAGGTAATGAATTTGTACATTAATTGTCTGTCATTGAGTTCGGCTTAGATCTATTCCTGAACAATGCGGATCTATGTGCGTCATCAGCTGCAGCCTTATTGGCGAAATTGCTCATTCTTGCAAGCGAAAAAGTTAAACTGACTCCAAAGTTTTTTCTCAGAAAAATATTTCACTGCGAACTTGTGAAATGATAGTGCACATGAGCAGACGATTTTTTGAGAAATTTGGGCATTTTGCCGGGATTTTACTTAGCGGAAACAAGGATGCTTTCGACTAGAAATAACTGAATTGTATCCTGTCAGAGTTGAATATTGTAAGCAATTCACATCCTTTCGTTTTGATACTTCTTGCGGCTTTATTTGAAACTATCATTGCGGTCAGTCTCAAAACTACTTCCGTACTGATTTGATACCATCATCTAGCAGCAATATTTCCAGCATAACAGAGCTATACCCGTGTCTGAAGGCAAAGGTGCATTTTAAACAACTAATCAATAAACACTTCCGTCAACTCTATTGAAGATGACGGCTAAATAACAAGATTAACTCATAAAAGGACACTGAATCATAAAAAGCTATTGCATCATGTTGAAGGAGAACTCAATGCAGCAAGCCCGAGGCTAGCTTAAATTTTCAGGGGGGGGGGGGAGCGAAATTATAAAACTTCTACAAAATGTGTTTTTTCCATTATTTCTACTGTTTAATCATTCTGTCTTTGGGACTAAGCTCCTTGCCCCCCTTCTGAACTCGTGCCTGTAATGCAAGTGTTGCCATTATGTTTTGTATAACAATTTATCTAAAGGCAGACCTGAAATTCAGTTAATAGATAAACGTGCACTTAGATTGTCTTCACTATAGATAAAATTGAATGCAAAATCAAAGGAGGGTCTACTTACCAGTAAAATGCTATCGTATCGTGTTTGAAAAACAACTGGCGATACTTGAAGACAGCTACGAATATATATGTGACAGTCATAATGCCAAGTATAATCGCCTTGTATATGGCACCAAAGTGTAGAAAAACTGCACAGCCAAGCATCACTAAACATACGCAGTAAGAAATGTACTGTGGATAGTCACAGCTTTGGACAACCAGCTTCACATCGACCAGAGCCGAACAATTGACAAGGCTATAGTCATACTTGGTGTCAGGTACTTCACATGAGAACTAGAACCAGAAATAGCACATTTAACAGGATTTAAACAGCATGGTAAAACTTCAAGTTCATACTGGCATGGGGAATATCACTCTATTCTCGAAAAGGATTTCAAGGATGAGTTTGATACCCTGCAGTGGCTACGCTGAGGAATCATGCTTCGAGATAACGACGCTGACATTGAAGAGGTCATAAGAGAAACTAGTTAAAGGGAGGATTAAAAGAAAAATCGTTCTCATGAGATTGCATCCAACTGTTCGTTAGCATTACAAAAATGATGAAAACAATTTATAAACAAGCAACAGCTTAAGCATGGTTAGCATCTATCAAGAATAATAGTAATAATAATAATAATAATAATAATAGTAATAATAATAATAATAATAATAATGATAATAATAATAATAATCATAATAATGATAATAATAATAATGATCATAATAATGATAATAATAATAATGATCATAACAATATTAGTTACAATAATAATAATAATAATAACAAAATTATTTACAGTAGGCTAGTATGAAATAGCTAACGAACTGTGTGCATACATAAGAACTGTGTGCAAGCTAATTAAGTCCTACTTTACAAATATTTCGAATAAAATTCAAAAATGAATACTTAATAATTACATGAATAAAACAGTTAATTAATCAAATCAAAGAAATGAAATTAAAGATTAAATATATTTGAATTTTGAAAATTTCTATATTAAGTTTTATAATCAAAAGATGAATTGATGAAAGAAGGAACAGCTTGTCATAAAAATAATTTCAAAACGTTGCCTTCATGTTTGTGTTCCAAATATAAAAAAGGCTAAAAAAGACTAACAGCATGGAGCCATGATTAACTCTTTCTCATGGCAAAATCAATGAAATAAACATTTTTCTATCGGCCTACTAATGTTGCTGTTGTAATCACTTTTACCGGCAGAGGCAGTCTCTTTCGTTTCGAGTTTGGTTTGGACCAGTGGTAGACAGTTTATGTTTTTACATTAAATCTGAGCCTCGTGACCCTAGATAGTATGTTTGTCATATTATATTTCTGGGATATTACAAAAACCCATTTGAAGGTAGGGACTAGGTTTACTGGTTGACTTGCAGCAATGACTGCCCAATGATGAACTCCAGTTTTGCTTTCGATGCGATGAGGTCGAAACGCGACGCAAGGCTTCAGATAGTTGCATCTGAAAGGACTTCAAGAAATTGCATTCGCATTTCTCAGACCTAGTCCGGCAAAGTATTGACAAATCATGGCGGAGAACAGCTTGAAAAATTAAACTCAAATAAATCACCATTATTTGTTGCAGGCCTTGGTATCGATATAGCATAGTTGCGAAACATAACCAATTTTTTCTAAATATTGATTTTTAGGTTCAAAAATTCCATTTTAATATTTTTTATATTAGCAATACTTGGGAAGTCTTGACAAAAGGGTGATTGTATAGATTGGTACACATTCTGATAAGTATTCGAGAACTTCTTAGATTTCTTCTGGTAGGAACAGCATTAAGTAACCCTCACACATTTAGCGATTGAAGCTAAGCAATAGGCCTTAACATCAGCTTCAAACTGCTTAGCGTCCTGTTTCTCTATAGCAGCTCAGTTCAACATTTAATCGTTATTATCTTTAATATAAATCAAAGAGTGTGGCGCAAGTTTATCAACCTCAAGTAGATGAACCTGCATCACTGGGTAGGAACACTGAGATAAGTCATCGCCGCAAAGATATTGCTGTTTTCACATGATAGCAGAAAGCATTAGATATTAAGCACAATTCACAATTAATTGTCAGAATTCTGTGATATTTAACCCGTTCATCTGCGTAATGTGCGAAACATATCAAAATTAACAATCATTCAACAAACTGCGTGCGTTTTGAATCGCGAAGTTCTTTCATCTGACAAAAGAAGCATGGTCCTTGAGCATCGTTTTAAGAGCATTGAGACTCAAAAAGTGGTTAAAATCATGTGTTGATGGAGCTTTAATTGCAGGCAACGACCAAATTGCTAATTGCACCTTCTGTCCAAGCAACGAAAAGCTCCACGTACTTCATTAAAACTTAATCCGCAAAGCATTTTTACAACCAATCTAGCTAGTTGCCAACTGCCAAAACAAAATAAAATTCGAACTAGCACATTAAAAAAGAAAAAAGAAAATTAAAAATCGGAATATGGCTCCTTAATTATTAAACTGAGTAGCTCTTGAAACTTGAATCGGCGCTTTTCACACAGCAGCATAAAAATCATTAACTTGAAGGTTTTTATTCAACAAACCCACGTGCATGTGGACATGCAGAAGTTTTTTATAAGTGGATCAGTCTGCAATTTACCAAAAGCATCATGTATGCAAGAAAACATGTTTTAAGGATTTCTGATGGTTTCAAATGAATGATGGACCATCGCCAACCGGGGCTTTTCTGCTCAGTATCTAAACATCAATTAAGCAACTCCCTTTTGAATAAGTACCGCTCTCGATTTACCACTCGGTTCAACATCAGATATAATGACTAGCCCCCCCCCCCCATCAATTAAGACTCTCCTCGATTAGAATCCGGCAAACTAGACGACTAGATTGGTCTGATAATGAATGAATCGTCAGAGAAACAATGATCCTTTCAACACTGAGAACACGAAATTTTAGAGCAGAAAATGTCCCAAAATTATTATTGCGGGATCGATATTATGTAATTTTAAGAGCAAGTACCCTGTAATTGGTTGAAAAACTAAATGGGGGCAGGGAACCCCTTTTTTCTATTGCCACTTTATTTTACTTAGGTTCAGCTGCCTCGTCAGTTCACGAGAACTGCTTTTCAGGAGACCTTGTGACAAATAAAGATGCATAACAAGTTGAAATGAAAGCTAATCTAAAAATTATTTCTTTTTTAAATTTTTTAAATTTTGTATGAGCGGATGCCTAATTGATATCTTTTTATAGATAGTTCCGAAGCTTTAGTCTACTGCAAGAAATACCTCTCCGCCCATAGCTTGTTTTCCACATAGGTAGCGAAATATCAGTTTCAGAATTTTTTTAGCTATCTCCCATTGTTTGTTGAATTTTTCTGATTCATGATGTGTATCAATCTAGCTATTTGTACGTCGTGGCAGCGACTTCACTTCTTATAATGTCACCCATAGTTGGCTAATTTCAATTTTGAATTAGAGCATTTTTGAAAATTGATTGAAAACCCATTGCACGCGTATTCGTGACTGGAATGTGCTATAGGTTGTTAGCAAACAGCAAATACTCTCTTTTAGCAAAGAACGCTATTAGCATTGCTGTTTTTCTAGTAGATTTTCAAGACTCGAATGCTTACTGTAGGGACACAGTTATATATCTCTTACTTTTTTCTACGCAAAAAAGTGCACTAAATGTATGAAGAAAGGGCATTATCTATACTTGGGTATTACAAAGTTCTTTCATCTGACAAAAACAAGCATTGTCCTTTAATCGAATCACAAAAAGTGGTCAAAATGATGTGTTGATCTCTAATTGCAGGCAACGACCGAATTGCTACTTGCACCTTCTGTCCAAGCAACGAAAAGCTCCAATTACTTCATTAAAACTTAATCCGCAAACCATCTTTACAACCAATCTAGCTAGTTGCAAACTGCCCAAACAAAATACAATTCGAACTGGCACATTAAGAAAGAAAAAAGAAAATTAAAAATCGGAATATAGCTCTTTAATTATTAAACTGAGTAGCTCTAGAAACTTGAATCGGCGCTTTTCACACAGCAGCATAAAAATCATTAACTTGAAAGCTTTTATTCAACAAACTCACGTGCATGTGGACATGCAGAAGTTTTTGATAAGTGGATCAGTCTGCAGTTTACCAAAAGAATCATGTTTGCACGAAAACATGTTTTAAGGATTTCTGATCGTTTCAAATGAATGATGGACCATCGCCAACCGGGCGTTTCTGCTCAGTATCTAAACATCAATTAAGCAACTCCCTCTTGAATACGTACCGCTCTCGATTAACCACTCGGTTCAACATCAGAGATAGTAACAGCCCCCCCATCCTTTCATTAATACTCTCCTCTATTGGAATCTGGCGTAAGGCATAACTAGACGATTAGATCGGTCTGATAATGAATGAATCGTCAGAGAAGCGATAATCCTTTTTAACACTGAAAACACGAAAATTTAGAACAGAAAATGTCCCAAAATTATTATTGCGGGCAAAGGCGATAGTGTTGATATTGATTTTATGTAATTTTAAGAGCATGTACCCTGTAATTGGTTGAAAAATTAAAAGGGGGCAGGGGGCCCTTTTTTGTATTTCCACTTTATTTTATTCAAGTTCGGTTGCCTCGTCAGTTCACGAGAACTGCATTTCAGGGGACCTTGTGACCAATTAATAAAGATGCACAAGTTGAAATTAAAGCTTATTTAAAAATAATTATTTTCTTAATTTTTTTAAATTTTGCAAGAGTTAATGCCTGATTCATAGCTTTGGCCTACTGCAATAAATACCTCTCCGACAATTGCTTGTTTTCCGCAAAGGTAGCGAAAGATTAGTTTCAGTATTATTTATCTATCCCCCAATGTGTGTTGATTTGATTTGTACATTGTGGCATCGGTTTCACTTCTTATAATGTCATCTCTAGTTGGCTAATTTCAATTTTTAATTGCAGCAACTTTTTAAAATTGATTGAAAACCCATTGCACGCGGTTTCGTGACTGGAATGTGCGATAGGCTGTTGGCAATCAGCAAATACTATCTGTTAGCAAGAACCGGTATTAGCAATCTTCAAATAGACTCACAAGAGTCGAATGTTTACTCTAGGGACTCAAGTATATATCTCTTACCTTGTTCTATGCAAAAAATTGCACTACATATATGTAGAAGGGTTATTAGCAATACTTACAATGCTTCCAACTGCAACTCCAAACACCAAAAATAAAGTCAACACTGACAAGAATTCGCATATAAACCTCCTCTTTGATATCCACTCAGATATGGTCCTAAGAATGCTCGGCATTTTCTAGAAATGGCAAAGTGAAATACAATGACTATGTTATGAAAATTTTAAAAACTAGTAAAAGATGACTTTTAGGGACTTAAATTAGTATACATCAAATGTTTTCATTATCATCTAAGCAAGTTAACTCAGATATAACTTTCCCTGATAATTGATAAGATTTCCCATATAGCATTAAAAATACTATCTACCTAGTATTACAACTAATTGATTATAGCAAAATTACAATAAAAGCCAAACGATGTAGTAGAACAAACCTTTATGCGATTTGAGACAATGACAACAATAATACACAAGACAACCAGGCCAGCAACAACTTGTATAGAGATAGTGACACCGTCTCTGAAAAAGATTTAAATGATATATAATGTGGCTATTTGATGAGATGCGAATGTAAATCATAAATCAAAATGTCACTGTTTGTCTGAAAAAATCACGTGCCAATAAAACATCCATTTATCTCTTTTGGCAAAAGGGAGGTAGAAGAATAAATAAGCGTGTAATAAATATGGTGCAACAGAGCAGAAAATAGTATAATCAGAAGGCATGAAACAGGAAAGACAACTTTCACTGATATAATGGTAAGGCATCTAAAGTTCAACACTTATGCTAACGATAATGAGACCATGGGAACACAAAAGTCCCATTAAAATGAGTTAAACAAACAAAGTTTCTTTAAACAGAATTAAGTTTCGTTGGTCTTAAATTTGCTAATAATCTTCAATTAACTAATGGAGCGCAAAAATCCAATGCAATAGTGCAACATGCTATAGGAGTTTGATCATGAAATGTTACCAAGCGAAGATATTGCAAGAAAACGGTACAACATGCAGTACTTGAGTGAGAGGGTTTTTCACTACTGCACAACGTATTAAAGATCGGGTGAAGGCATAAAACTCAAAACTGTGTTGGATTATTGGGCACTAAACGGTCGCAGCACGCATAGGTCTGCAATAATCAATTTGATCGCAATCTGACCACAAACGCTTGTTTCAACAGTTTATCATTACCTCAAATTCTTGAGGTGTTTGAATGAAAAAAATCATTAAATGTGCTCAGTGGTGTTTCTCATTTGCCATTTAATGATGCTATTTTCTGGAGCAAAGGTAAATTTAAAGAATAATTTTCAAATCACAACAAATTATAAGCAAAATTTACCTTGGCAACAACAAAATCTGAACCAGTGTGACAAATAAATAAATGATTGATAGGCAAACCATATTTGGTATGAACATCTTATTCGGTTCTTTTGAGTACTGTCATAACGATAAAATAAAAACCAGTGTGAAAAATCTGTTCACAAATCAAGGATACAGTACGAATCCCAAAAAGGAATGTCATCATTTTCAAATTAAAATAATTTTTTTTACATAGAAAGTATACTGAAAATTCCTTATTCACACTAAAATAAAGTATCTTGCCGAGATAGGGTACCTAAAATATGTTTTACAAACTACTTTACACTTGAAGTTTCATATCCCGAGAATCAAAGGATAATGGCCAGCCAGGGTCATAAACAAAGTGAAAAATAAACAAACTAGGAACTTAATTGGAAACAAAGCTGTAAAATCAACTTAGCTGACCAAAATGACCAGTTAGAGGATAAAAATCAAGGTCAGTTTGACAATGCTATTATAATGCCATCAAAAATGAAAATGCCGTGATTGCTGTAAAACTAAAGTTGCATTAGAATTCATTTGATGTTTTCAATGAATGGTCGCCATGGTTCTAGAACTTCACCATGAATTTCTTTGAAACAAGAACTAAATAGAGAGAAAGGCGTCCTTCCAATCAGTAAAAACTTGCTCCTGATTAATGGGAGACAAAGCAGGATTAAAAGGGATGGGGAACCAAACTGGATCGGTGGAGAACAGGAGAAATCAAGGTTGTTGATGCTGTAGCAATAATTGACTTGGAGTTTTGCATTGGGCCTCAGGTTATCTCATGATTTCGGCATCCAGGCTTGTGATTGGCAAAAATATGAACTCCAAGCTGAGAGATTTTCTATTTAAGGTAGAAGAGCAAGATCTATATTCGTTTCCCTCTTCACATGTTGCTGTGTATTTCTGGCAGCTAGAACAATAGAATATATATCAAAGCAGGTATGGCTGCCGTAACAGCTAGTACATCTGGGGTATCACATCCAAAGGTCAAAAATACTTTACAAATAAGATGTTAAAACTGACCTTCTTTTCGTACTCTTTTTTCCTGAATTTCAGAATCACAGGACGCACATGCTCTTTTTTCCACCTTTCAACGCTGCGTGCATCGATAGCACGGGATAGAAACTCATTCACTTCGTCCTCAGGATCCATGGAAGCCTCTCGGTTGGAAATACCAAGCCTGGAAAGTTAAAGAATTTTCAAGCCTAAATATCATCTATAACGTTGTAAATATAGGGAAACGATCGCCATTGTATATGAAAAATGCGCAAATATCCTCGTCGCTTTAAAAAATAAGGCAGCTCTCTAATAATCTCTACTATTTAAGGAACAGCAGATGTAAAATGGGGCACTGTCAGCACTGATTCACTGAATTCGTATTTCATTTGTGACTATGATTTCAAATTATTCTCGAATCAAGAACATTCATAGGACAATAACTAGACAGTAGGTCAAACGAGCAACTAATTCTTCAATGTTTTGATAACATAAATCGAAAATATCAAAAGACCTACAACGCTAGGGATTGAGGGCAATCTACAATGCATATGAAAATAGTTCTGGTGAAAGCGTGACAAGGTCGCCCTGAAATTATATTTTTCACACCATCCTTGTTCAGTAACAATGGTAAACTAGCATAATCGGCGTACAATAAACAACTATAACAAGGAGCTGATGGGCGTAAAATGCTGTATCTTGTTAGGCATAGAAATTTCATATATCCCATTGCTATATTCTATATGATACGTGGAGTTGGTAACCTAGTTATGTCAATATTATTTCTGGAAAACGATCCGATCTAACAGAAATGGATGTGTCAGATGTTATTGGCATGACCGTGCGTTTTTACGATACTATGAAGAGCATAGCATGGAAATGCAAAGCAATCCACGCAAGATGAATCAGAATGAAAAAATTGTGAAAAAAGCTCATTTATCACTTTAATCAGGATAAGAATGGCACGAACAATATTAACAGTAAGTGAAATTCCGCCATCTACGTTAAATGTTCTAAATCAATGGCTGCGAATAATTTTCATTATCTTCTATTGGTGCACGTAACACTCCTGCAACGTGTTAGGGGTAACATAGATAAAAGATCATGCGAAAAATATGATGATAATCTCCAAACGAAGTGAAAAAACAAGTTATAAACGTAAGCATAAAAAGAAAAATACCTTTCGTTCATTTTTCGATCTTTTTCATCTTGATAAATGTTATCTTTTACATCCTACGGATAACAATAAATTACCTTTCCATTTTAGATCAAGACCTTATCAAATGATTAGTTGGAGCATCACTGATAATAATCAACACTAAAGGAGGTCGTAGAAATACCACGTGCTCATTCTGCACAAAACGACTCATTTTCAGCTTAACTATTACGACGATGTATCAGATAACCAATTAAATGCAGTGAAAGGAGGTACTTTGATTGTAAGAATAATCGAGCAGACGAGAATATCGCTGTCTTCTAAGGAAAAAGAAAAGCGAAAAGCGGCCTGAATTCAAGTTGTGTCCTGGTGGACTACTGTGTAGAATAATTGAGCAGACGAGAATATCGCTGTCTTCTAAGAAAAAAGAAAAGCGAAAAGCAGCCTGAATTTAAGTTGTGCCCTGGTGGACTACTGTGCATTTGTCATGCGGCTTTGTTATGCCTTATTATTCAGTAATTATTCATATAAGCAATATGCTTTTCAGTACAAAAACGTGGCTGTAAATGATGTTTTGCACTTATGGAAGAGGATATCTGATAGATAGGGTGATGTTTCATTCTCTATTATTCTCTATTGCCCATCGAGTAATACCCACTCCAATTATACCCATTAATTGTTCAAAATATTCTAAGAGCATTCCATGAGTATTAAGGCGAGAGAGCTTACTACCTGTGTATTATTACTACCTTTGTATTATTACTACCTTTGTATTATTGCTATCTTTGTACAATTTGTATTATTGTTTCATAAAATCCATGGTCCCTTACAAATTCGGATCTCAATTGTCGGTCAGGATGCTTAAAATGAGGATAAAATGATCTCATGTTAAAAATAATCATTGTCAATTCCTACAGTTCCACAATAACCATAGGTTTATAGGACTATACAGATTAAACAAGTGGTAATGCAAAACTGGCTAAAGACAACCGTGTATTTTTTATATGTTTTAACAGCCTAAATTCTAAAACTCAATTAACTATATTGTAAAAGACAAAGAAGGAAAACATACGAGGAAAAATTTCTTTGTGAACGGGTTAGCAGCAGACCAGGATGCCATTTGTTTAACGGAGCCTTTAAACTTTCCTTCGGCTTCTGAGGAGGCAGCACTTACCTAAAATCAAAACAAATTTATTTAAGAATGAGATGGCTCCGAAAGAAACAGTCGAAGGTTGAATAAATGTCTAACCATTTCGTTTTGACTGAAGTTCACAATCTCCTTTATAATCAGGCCTTTATGGAACTTATTTGCGATCTCTCTTCCGTATCCAATCATTTCGTTTCCACTCGCTTTAGTAAAGGGCTAAGGGTATAAATAAAGTGAAGGGAGCTGGACTTTATATAAAAGTGGGACAAAATAGTAAGCTTTTTGCAATACAGGAGGTAAATTCTTTGAGTGATTAAGTGTTAACTTTTTGAAAAGACATTTCCTGCTCATCCAAATCAATTTAGAAACAATATTCTCCTATCTGCTAAAGTGGACACCTCGAACAAACAGTAACTTTCCGCCTGTGTTTCAAAAGACGGGCATTTAACACATCAATTAGAAAATAGATATTTTCTTTAATTTGCTATTGTTGTGATGGTCGATTAAATTTAGAAGATAACGGCTTCTAGCAATAAGTCACGGGAAAGCTATATTAACATTTTTGAATCTATGTAGCTTTGTTTTGCATTTCATACTCCATGCATTTAGACTTTAGGGAAGAAATGAGGTTGAAGAGAGCATATCTAGTTTTTTGATAATGCGTAACCATAAAAATGGTATTGTTAAAAAGATTCGGCTTTCGGCGAAAGGCAGACAAGCGAAAGCACAGTTAGATGAATTTCAAGATGAAACGAAAGGATTTATTTAGCGGGGTGTAAACAAAATGTGAGAAAAAACCATCCTATTACTTTGATGTACTTCTTTCTAATATGTCCATATGCACCGAAAAAATAATTGCTTTTCAGTTAAATGTAAATAGCCATCCGTTCTGAGATGTATACTAACGAAAAGTATCATGGCAAAATTAAACAAAGTGCGATACAAAAGAAACAAAGAGAAGAGAGAAAGAGCTATTAAAACCACTTATGATGAAATTAGCGAAGAGAAAATTAGAGCTATGGGAAAGGTGAAGAAATTGTGCAAAAAGTTCTGAAGCAAAAACAAGATAGGGTAGTTAGGAAAACAAATTCTGGGGGCTTTCGCAAATCTTTACCAGAAGCATAAAGAATTAAATTCATTCAAAAAGATCTTTTAAATTATCTTTGAGGTTTGCGCCAGAAGAACAGCTTGCTTTGTAACAAACATAAACTTTTGACAAGATGAAAAGCATTGCCTAAGGCCAGTGTCCTCACAAACACAAAAACGGCTCTAACAATCACAAACCCAGTTAACACAATTTAACCTATTCCACAGCAAGTATTCCATTTAATCACAGCTTGGCCTAAATAATGGCCCAAAACTTGCAGATCGTCCATCGTATCATTGCATAAAAATCATTAACTTTAAGCATGCTAATACATTTTATATGGAAAGGCTTAGCGGCAAAACAGCCTTCAGGCTCCCCATTTTTGAGAACATATTAATCTCACGTGTTTGACTCTCTTTGGGTCAGCAATGATAAAGTATGTCTTGATTCCATTGTCTGCTAAGTACTTGTCTCTAGCGTACCCATGCCCATCTTCCACTTCATAATCATTGCCAATGTGTTGCCTTACTACTTCAGTAATGTGGATTCGGCTAAAATATAAAACAAACAAACGATGACATTATTTTTCACAAGAAAACATTAATGATTACGTCATAAGCCATACAATTTAAGGTTCGCTGAAATTATTACTTACAGGAAGCCCAGTATGTAGGCGTAAAATATTCGCTTAAATATATCTTCAAATTGTAACAACATAATGTCGCTCTTCGCCCTTGATTTTCACTCTTAGTATCTCTATCCGAGGAACGACCTTTTTTTGAGGTTGTTTCATATTTCTATCTATACCAATTATGCTGAATTTTTAACGAGAGCTTGGGATTTGCTTACACGGCATAGCGGCGTGAGTAAGCGGCATGTATCGTTCCGCTTTCAAGGAAGCTTAGTCAAACACATTAACAGGAGCCTAGGGAGCGGTTATTCTTCCCTTCCTCTCCTATTATTCTTAGCTTATGATGAAGTTTTCAAAATTGTGGGTAACAGTATAAAATAACTGCTTTTGCAAAATCAGAGCAAAAAATAAGCAGTACACGATTAAAACGTTTTTGGAACAAATTGTTTATAAAATTACATAAAAGCGATCAAAAAAATATATGAATGATCACAAAAATGCTACCAAAAAGTAACTTTAGCAGCTGAGCAACACCAAAACACAATTTAACATCATCATTTCGATTTCTAATAGCAACAAAGCCAGATACAAAACGATGAATTTGAAAGATAAAGAAAGGCCCATTTTGCAGGACCAATCAAAAGATCTTAGAATTCGTATGTCGAGACAATTAACCTGGCTCCAGAAAAATAAACGATGTTCATACTTATACGGGATGCTAATCTAACAGGCGGCAATTGCTGCTAATGACTTAAGTGTACTCAGAAGAGCTACTTCTCCGTTCTCATTATTAAATGCAAAATACACAAATCCTCAAATAAAGAGGTTTCCTGCAATATACCTAATGAGCAACAGCGTTGATGAAGATAGTGATGAAAAGAAGACCACTTCTGGCTTGCAATACAAGGTGGCATGTTAAGAAAATAATGCTGGGAACTATTTTAGATAGAGCTGAGCATTGTTGGATTTGTTCATAATTCCTCAAAAATAATGAGGTTTCTCGCCAAATACCTAATGAGCAACGTTATTGATGAAGATGGTGATGAAAAGAAGAACACTTCTGGCTTATAATACATGAAATGTTTAGCAAATAACGCTGGAAACTATTTCAGACAGAGCTTAGCATTGTTGGATAAGGTGACGTCGTTGAAAAGTCTTATTTCCTGTTGTTATCACCACGAGTTACGCAAAACACTTATTCATCGCAGCAGCTTTTTCAAAGTGCCTTTTGAAACAGTTAACCGAACAAATCTGTAACCCATAAAATGCGCAGCGCCTTCAGGTGGATTTTGTCACTAATAGAAAGATGCTGTCTCTATCTATGATTGATTACCAAATGGCACAAAAATGCAGACCTAAACATTGTGCTGCCACAAAAATAAGACGGATATATTTCGATAACATTTATGTTGAAAAAGGCCCTTGCCAATGAGCTAAGTTTGCATCGGAAAGGTTGCGAGAAAGTAAAAATGTTTCGAGCACTGAGAGGCGTGATACGAAAAACGCCTATTCGTGCCATTTCGAAATTTGAAGTAGTTAAAAGTTACGAAGCGTGACTTTGATTTGATCGATTTGCAGGAAGAAGCTCTCGCCGGTCGCTTTGACATTTTATCTCGTCAGAGATTTTAATCAAATGATAATTTCAACCATCGTCAAAGCAGTCAAAATTTGCTCCGTTTATACTTAAGCAAGCGGCAACCCTTTAAAAAGTAGAGAAATAATTACATCTTCATTCATATTTGAAAGATGTGCTCTTTCTTTATTGTTTTGAAACAGGTGAATGGAAGAATTAGGCGATAATGCAAATCAGAACAGCTGCACTGTTTAATTATCGAAGGCTCTGTAATTACAGTGCAGAATTTCGTATTACGTTTGACTTAAACTATCCTAAACGAATCGCTTCTATCAATTAGAGATAGTAAAGGCAAGAGTCGGCCCTTAAAAAACCTTTCATTCAGAAAGAGCCAATATAAGTAGATTGCCATAGACAAGTACTAACTGCAATCATAATTGCAATCCTCAATTTTGCTTGAACTTAGTATTGCAGTCGGGTTTCCATTTCCTTCTATAAAGAAATATTTATAAAACGATATAACGTGGCAAACCAACACAACGTTTTTGTAGGGTTACACATCTCAGGGCAGCAATGGTGATGCCACGACGGGCGTTTTCCACCAGAGCCTCCAGGGGGCTTAAAACCATGCAGTAAAAGAAAGCTGAAAAGTCAAGCGGGACTGAGCATTGTCGAATTTAATACAGAGATACAGAATACAGGAGGGTCATCTTAATCCTGAGGGAAAACAAGGAGAAAGAAAATCTTGAATTTCAACTTTTTTCCTCTTAATCGCGTAAATAGTTTTAAACCTTTTGTGCTGATTTGATCTCGGAAAACATTATAAACGACAAATGATTAAAGTTTTAGTATATGGCGTACAATATGTTGAAGAGTATTAGCCGTTACGATTAATTTCAATAAACAACATCTAAGAGGCTTTTTTTCATAAATATCTTCTAAATTGGTCTAAACTTTCAGACAGCCGTGAAGATTTCGTCTTAAACTGCAAAATCACTGATGATTCATTGAGCTCGTAAAACGAAACAAAATCGAGTGAAAAGACAGTCTAAGTCTTTCAAAACATATATTGCCTTGATGGTTTATGTTTAACTATTCATGTTGAGAAATACGATTTAATGTGTTTGAGCTGCATAGACGGAAAACTAAATAGCTTATATTAACAGCGACGCAAATCAGAAGATTGATGCTTCAAATCAATTTAATATAAGGTAATTACACTTCTGCACTTTAATGACGGCGCGATATCACCAGCCTTCAATGGTTATTTCAAATGAGAACTAAACACAGAATCAACAACATTTCAGCTCAAAATGCACGTTCCAGAAGAAAATGCACGTTTCCTTTAAATGTAGCATATTCATAATAATTTTCTCATTCAAGCGCAATATTGTGGTAGTATTCAAATTTCCATGCAGACTTTATTTTCTGGCAAAGTACTTAGAAATTACCCAATACTTAAAATTATAAACAAATAAAATGGAAGGGAGGGCGCTTTGTTAAAACCAAAGATAAATCGTAGAAAAAGGCCTACTGTAGTGTTGATTAATTTAGTCATCTAGGTACTATAGATATACCTAGATCAATTTTTAACCAGCAAAGTCTAATTTTTTTGTATCAAATGAAATCTTTCTGTCACGCATACTGCTTTCTAAAGTGAAATACGCACAATATAACACCAAAGCAACAAGTGTATGAACGCAATAATTACGTAATCACGTATTGGGCCATTCACTGGTCAACATAAGTAGTAGATCCTTACCCTGGTTTACCACCTGACTCCATGTGGTTGGCTGTAGTTACGTCATTAGACCATACATCGTACTGCCATTTCTTAGAACCAAGAACCCCACAGTGGACTTTGCCAGAATGAATGCCAACACGCATGTTAAGGGTCGAAACTTTAGTCGCATCTCGTACAACGCTGCAGATTAAGAAAACGATTATAATTCGATGATTTGGTACGCCACAGTGGAAGCAGTAAAAGTCCCAAACCATGTACCTTATTTTGCATTCTTGGGTAGTACCAGGATATGAAAATATATGAATTACGCTATAATAGGACACTAGTGGACATTTAATGCTAAGTTTTGAACTCTTAGGTAGTGATTAGTACTGAGGTATACTGAAAATGAAGGCAAAATAGGGATGCAATACCGTTGTTCCCAGGAGAAATGTGACGTCATATGTTAAGAGGGAAAGGGTTTGAGTGATCTTTGCCTTCAGCCCTGTTATAAAAAAGGCCCCAGTCACTGGGTCTCCCCTTTACAGGTGGATTGCTTTCAGATTTAATGTTCTTCACACAGGCTTCTTCACCTCGAGAAATCGTTTGTGAAATGATGAAATGAGAGATCATAAAATATAATCCGCTTTCAACTAACGCAGAATTAGGCGTAAAATATGAACCGCAGCGGAATGCGTGAAGCTGCGTAAATGTGTGAAGTTTTTTCTTAAGTATCATGTGCATTATCCTCAAGATCAGAATATTGATATTGCATTTGATAATGATCCTGATCTTTATTGGTATTTTTCGCTCGTTGCAACGCAAGCGTTTATCCCCGGTACCTACTCTCTGATCTGCATAAAAATGGAAGATTTTTGCGCAATAATGGCTGCAACTCCTGAACGTAAAAATGATTAAGACAATGAAACATCAGTGGATTCTAAGTGTGAACTTTTGCCATGTTTTCATATATGATTAATCAAAAATAGTGCAAAATAAGATGATCATCCAAAAAACAATTGCATCTGTGATGAGTATCTGCCCCTTTCTGAACGCAAATGACCGTTTTTCGTTATATCTGCAGCATTTTTTCACTCCCTGTCTAGCGTCTTGTGGTGTTTATAGTATTTATCTGTTATATGCTTTTCGCAAGATTACACTTTTTATATGCAGAGCGCAAAAAACTTTTAAAAATAGATCTAGGGCATTATCCAATGGTAAAACAGTATTTAGATCCTGAGGAAAATCCCGATGACTATTTCAAGACGGTTGCAGAAGCAAGCTTTTTCAGACTTAAAATCACAGTTTCGCAAGTTACTTAAGATCATAGTTTAACGCTCCGTTTGTCTCAAAAGATTTTTCTTAGAACAATCCAGCCATAACTGTATTAACCCTTGAATCAGACATACTAAAATAAGATGTTATTGGGTCGCTACTATCAACGACACTTACTGTATGCTAGCAGAAATAGATGTAGTTTATTTATGGGTATTAGCAATGATTCATTTTAATGTGATAGCCTGCGATATAGTAGAAGGGATCTAGTACGAAACTAATGCCACTCCAGGCCATTGGGATTCTTTATCAGTATTCATAATTCCTAATCATTCCTTTCCTGGAATTTGAAATCAAACCGATGCGAAATAAACATAGATGAAACGATACTGGAGAAGTCTAATGCTTTTTGTTTTATCAAAAGGCCAAATTCAGCTTTACAATTTACACGTCTACAATACCGCCGCAATGATACTTAAGGGAGTGAAATACTATCAACACCTAGCCCATTAAATGTAAATGTAAATGAAGATAAATAAAAACTAACGAGGAAAAGAATAGAGCAAGAAAGGAAATCCTGGTAAATGAAACATTAGACATCTAGATGTAAAACGAGTAGAGGAGTTTTATTGAGTCCGGTTAGCATTTTTAATCATATAATAGAAAGCTCAGTAAAACGTTAATAGGCGATAAGTGTATCCAGGTGGCTTTTAAAAGAACAAAAACTCCATCAAAATCACCACGCGGTACTACGAAGGATGGCAAAGCAACATAACGCGAGCAACATTCAATGCAAGGGAAATAATGTACAATATAAGAGTAACGGAAGGAATACATACGCTATTGCGTCAATCATATCCAAACCCATTTCAATACAACAGTTGGCGTGATCGGATCTTGCTTCTGGTAATCCCGACACGCAATAGTAACAGTCTCCAAGGATTTTAATTCTCATGCAGTGATTGTTCTAAAAATAGAACATAATCGTGTTGTTAAGGTTTCTATCTAGAGTAACTTAAATGAAAATGCTATTGCAAACTCATTCCTTTGTCAATAAAAAATCATAGCCAATGTTCACTCAAATGCAACAATTGTTGGCAATAAAACACAATGAATCCCAGCTTTATAATAAAGAAAGACGAATTTGGTTGGCTGATTCAGCCATGGGTTTTCGAATCCAATTACATGTTCTAAAAATAGATATATGTGAAAAAGATTTATTGAAAAAAATTTCACAGATAGGTCAACAAAAGGAATCATATTGCAAATGCAAATACGCTGGAAGTGTTGCTATAGGAAGCGGTTAGATCTTCAATCTGAACATGAGCTTTCACTAACAGGTTATAGACTATTTGCATTAGCGCAGTGTCCAGGTTTCTACACAGTGTGATAGTATGTGTTTGATGTGTTTCAAATTGTCTCATAATAACAAAAACCTGCGTAATGTTAGACACGAGGTCTTCAATTTAGTTTTCAACAAGCGACCGGGAAGTAGAGTAAAGGAGAAAGTGCAGGCTCTGTGCTTTGAAAAACATTCATTCTATATTCTCCTACACACGGAAATTTAAGCAGATGACAACCTATTTGTTTCAGTTCCATTCCAATTTTTCTTAAAACACTTAAACCCACTAGTGTTAGCTCCTAGTGTATTCTCCCAATGTACGCCTTTTCGAAGTCTTGACGCGTTTTCGAGCAGCATTTTACAGTAAGAAATTCTGCAAAGCCATTTCATATGTTATGGACAGGAAGAAGAAAAAAAGAGGCAGACGACACGAAAAGTCTCTCTGATTTAAAAAAAGCAACAAAAATGATTCCTCGGTTCCATATAAAAATTCTAGAAAATGCATCTCAAATTCCATTCATCAGAAAGATTTAGGACCAACTTGAGTCTTATCTGTGTGAGGTCTAACCATAGAAAGCATCAAATCACATGGTCAATTTACTATTGATGATCTGTCAAGTAAATTGTTGGGGAAATACTGAAAATGATTCAAGTACAATTGTAGGTACTAGGTATGCCATTGAAATTTCACAGCAATCTCAATAAACTGCGATAATTCTTTCTAATATGATAAAAAGATTAAGCTGGTATTAAATAGCTTCTCCTTTGATTTAAAATGCCATCGTGTTGATCCTACAATGGTGAACCTGATAAACATATGGGAAGCTTCTAAAGACTAGATTAGTCTTGATTAAATGAAATTTACTATAAACAGCCTTTGCAAAACACTACATCAATTAACTGCAGGCAGTGCAATGTGGTGAGAAAAGAAGAGATGACATCAATCAACGACGTCATTATCAGAACATGTTTTAAGAAGAAACGAATATTAATGAAAATAAGTTCATTAATCATTCTCAATTTACTAAATTTCTCAACATCCTTTTATAAACTTCTGTTTGTAGGTCCACGCCTATACTAGTGAGGTCAAAACAATCAGTATAATTGAATAAAATGGTAAGTTTACATGTTTGATACAAAGCTTGAGAAGCCCATATGAGGGCTATGATTTTCTACCATGGCAAACGGTGTCAAAAGCAGGTTTCATTGCGATATTGGAACGCCCTTGTATCTTTGTGATTGTGATTTTATACCTAGTTATTGATCATGGCAAAAATTCAAGGAAATTGTGACAGATTGCCCAGATGTAACGAAACGCCTGATAGAAATTTAGATCAATTTCACGTTGTTATTTCCTTGCCTAAGTTCGTCCGATAAAAGTTTTTTGATTTTGTAAAATTTCTTGAAAATATGGGCTGAAATAACTCAAGTTAAACCCGGTGATGTACTTCAAGTGTAGATCAACGTGGCGCTTCAACTTAAACTATTTCAAAACTTGTTTTTTCAAGCTACGTTTAAATTATGTGGTAAACCGTATTGGTTGCCTTGGCTACGTTAGATTCAAAGAAAAAAACGTTAACTTAACAAGAAAATGATAATCACAATATAATTTTGCTAAAACTTCTAATTTAGTGAAAAAAAAATCATTACGACTCTTTTGTTACGGGTTAAATAAAGGGTGCCAAACAATCAAAAAGGACTATTAAATGACAACCAAAAAGGAACAGAAAAATCTGAGAGACGGAAAAATGATATAAAAAAAAAACGATAATTCTTTTATGCGCACCAACCACTGAAAGTAGGCACCGAGTAAAGAGTTGGAATCAGGGGGTAGTTCATAGTATCCACACAAGGTGCTCAAATGCGGGCAGGTATTTATGCAAAAACGCTGTGATATATTTGATCGCTCAAAAAACGGCCGATTGATTTGAAACAGGTCTAAGTGAGTGTGAGTCACAGTAGTAAAAACAAATCTCAACAAATAATATCTGAAGCATAAAATATGAAATCGCCGAACAGCAATTTGCTATACTCAAAATCTCAAGTGTATTTTACCGATCGACCGGTTGTAAAATTTACAATGAATTGGTGGGATAAGAGTTGACAGTATAAATTATCTAAAACTCTTGTTTGTGCATCGTAAATTAAAGCCTTAATCACATGCAAACACAGCTGCAATTTGATTAAATAATCGGCAAAATATTAAAGCAATACCCTTAGCTCTTAGCATCGGCCAGTAGGTTTTATTGAGGCTCCTTCTTTCTTGAATACAATACATTTTTAATGTAAATTGATTTGAAAAGGTAAAACAATGTTTGTGGCATAAAAATAGTTTGAGATGAGCTTAACGAAAAAGAGGAACGTAAACATAACCATGTTTGAAGAAGAAATCGTCATCACCTAACAAGAATGGCTTGTGAAAAACAACATAAAAATCTCTATTAATAAAACTAACAAATTTAAGTGAATAAGAAGAATTAGGGCCCCATTACATGAGAGTTTGAAGCCCAGGGGTCAATTTTCAACCCAACTAGCCGAGTTGAAATTTTATCCCACCCCTACATTCATTCCTTTATTGATTTCGTTTTGCGATAACATGTAGCTCTCCAAACCGCGGGGATAAAATGACACCCGGGGTTAAAATTCCATTCCACCTTGAGTTACCCGAGCTACCTGAGATTAAGTGCTAATCCCCATTGTTTTCAACGCTCAATCGCCATGTAATCGCAAGCTTATTTCAACCCCGGGGTTTAACGGATTTTAGTGCATGCTCAATTAAAGCAGATGAGCTAAATTTGTGCAATTACATTTTATTTGCAACAAAACATGACTGCCGATCATGAAACCGAGCTTGTTGTAAATTCTAAGGCTCTTTTTGCCTCAGAAAATTAAAATTTGCTTATCTTTAACAAGCAAACATTGTTAATCCTTCCATCAGTTGCCTTTATTTCATTTGATTTCCATGCAACTTAGATCTCAATCACCCATTGCACTTACTATATCTTATGTTCTAAACACAATCCATGGAAAAGCCCTGAACTGCTACCTATCAATCAAACTATGACTTGATATATAGCTATGTAGAAAGCACATCTCATTCACACTGCTTGATATTGTAAGAGATGCCAATAAAATGTAGTGAAGTTTCATATTGCAAGTAGCTTCATGTGAACAAAAATGTTTTCCATTCATAAAGAAACAAATAGGGCCAGGTATAAGCCAATTACAAAGATGTTAAGCACGAAACAACTGGAAAATTGATCACACTCTATAAGGTAATTCGCTTAAACCAAACTCACCACAGCTAATTGATCGAATCTGGCAAATAATTCGTTGAGGATTTTTACAAGTTCTGGAGCAGTACATTGCGAGGCCAATTTGGTGAATCCTTCGATATCGGCAAAGAGAATACTAGGAAAAAGAGATTCACAATGCTTACGTGAAACCTCACCCAATATAATAAACTGAAATGCCAGTTCCACAAGGAAGTACCATGCATAAATTAAGTTGAATTTAAGAAATCAAATGTATAATATGAGACACCATGCAAGGCGACAGGAAAACAAAGAAACTCAAAATTGTTGCGTATAACTTCTTTCAATACTCTTTCAAAGTGTTGTCTTTGGTTTTCAAAAGAAGGCTTCAATAGCGAGAGGCATTTTGAAATTTTCGCTTTACAGTTAATGTATAAAGCGAACAGAAGCCGCTTTTACGAACCTGACATTCACATGACGTTGGATATAGATCTTGCTGAACTGGGTGTATTGACGTCCTCTATCCCCCTCAATGTCTGCTTTCATTTCCATGGCAACATGCCTCGGCAGCACAGAGAGAAGCAACCTTTCCTTTGAATATAGAAAATAAATGTTGTGATCAAGTAAAATCAAGACTTCCATGGTGTACCAAAGCGTTTGCACCGTCATCAAAGGTGAAATTGCCTAAAAGCTCCGAAGTTCAACAAATTATATGGTAAAAATCTTGAAGATAAGATACAAGTATAAAATTACTTGATATCCAGAACTTGTAAAGGTAGAGCTGTGACTCACATTTGCAGCTACTTTAGATTGCATAAAATGGATAGGAAGGCTGATATAACAACTCGCACAGACCTTAGACTTAGTTTTTAAAAGAATATAAATTCTAGATAGTTTCACTAACACTTTTAAAGATGACATGCGTTCTCCAAGCTGTGAAAGAAAGAACTTTAATTTTTAAAAATGATTTAGAACAAAACATGCCCCATGCTGCTATCAGCAAGATGCTTACCAGAAAGTGAACTTTCATACATAAATATGTTTTACTGGTATTCATTCCATTTCATGAAATCAGAAGCTAACAATTGGTTCTCCCACCTCTTAATCGTGTCAAGCCTGAACACAGTTTGCGTATATATATATAACTATATAGGTGGAAAATGCCTGCTGTTGTTCGCCAGATGTTGCACCATTGGAGAGCACTAAATCCGAACCTACGGAGCTCTATAGCCCATAAAAGACAACACCGTCACATTTGACACGCATCAAAGCATCAATTTTGACGATGCTGCACCCTGAATAACTTGAAACTCATACATAAATTATAAGTAGGTCAGAAACTTGCGTTTTAGAGGCATTAATTTTCGGCAAAACTAAACCATCGATAAAAAATATTGTGAATTGTGCCGATAAAGTAGAAAAACAAATAATGATACGTGCAAATATCTAGCCTATACGCTAAACTCCACCAATAGGCACTGTATCAAACATCAAGTTATCGTGAGTTTTATATGAAAATTTTTAATGGAAAATTTCAAAATGAGAATAACCTCACATGGGCTGAATTAGAAAAGTAAATAATTGTCTGGAGGGTTAAACTGTAAAATCGACCTGGATCCCTTAAAATGTATTGGTATAGAAAGCTTTAATTTCCTTTCTATTGCTTCGATCATCCTTGTTAGCCTTAATTTTTAATTCAACGATCATGCCTGCAAGCGGGCGAATACAAGAGTAACAGAGCCGTGGAAATAATAGCTTAGTTGCTCTATCTCACCACCATTGGCAAAGGTGTATGCGCTTAAAGCTGCTGCAAGGCACTGATGCTGTAAGCATTTCTGCAATTCCTATGGTAGGCTTCTCTCAAAACTTTCCCGCGTAATTACAATCATCTCCGTGCTAATATGTGCATTTAAAGGAAAGAGTGACAATTTACCTGTTCCTGGTTCTCTCTTTGCAAATTTAATCTTGCTTCGACGTAGCCTCTGGTTTCCAAAAATGCCTGACGCTGTGCCAACTCTGCCGGGAGGTGCGTGAAGATGCCACAAATGTTGGCGCAAATAAATAGCAGCATATTTGACATAACCTAGAAGAGGAAATAAGATAAATTAGGAAAGTGTTAAATAGCACTTAAACGATTGAAAACAAGTAACACTTCCACAGGCAAAAATTAAATGTACCAACATGCTCTCCGGAAAACAAATGAAAACCAAAACAATGAACTGTAAAACGCTTGCCATTAGAAAAACGTATTCTCGGGTCTGTAGAAGAATTACAGATATATATGGCGTTGCCTAAATCTTTGTCTATTACATTGCTTACTTATTACATTGATATTCACCCACTGCTCACAGACATAGCTTTCTCTTAGTAAGCTTTTTTAACGAGTTCTTTGCTGTGACTTTCAAACAAGGGAAATAACTTCGACATGCAAATATGAAATTCGATTTTTCAATAAGGAGATTGATTTGTAAGCAAGTCATTTGGCTGATGAACATTACGCCCATAATGGTGATGCTTATCGTAAATTATTTGCTTCCAGACATATCTATCCCCAAGTTAGCTTTCTTAACGAATTCTTTGCTGAGAATCATAACAGTTCATTGTCATTTATGAAACTAAAAACAATCTTGTTAAAAAGTTTAACCAAAACCTTGCTTGAATGCCCATTGCTCACAGACATATATCTCTGAGCAGGAAGATATCAATAGCATAAAGATTAAATGATTAAAATATCGACATTACTCGCGAACGCATTCAGCAATTAACAGTTTCTGCCATAAAAAACTCGTTAAGAAAGCTTATTTATAGCAGAAACTGTTAATTGCTGGATACGCTCGCGAGTAATGTCGATATTACGATCATTTAATCTTTATGTTATGAATAGTTATTGGTAGCAGATGGATGTCTGTGAGCAATGATGATCATCTAAGCAAGGTTTTGATTACATATTTTAAAGGGCTTTAAGTTTCGCAATTAACAGTCGACAGAAACTGTTCATGGCTGAATTGAAAGCCATTTATATAGTTAAATAAGCAGGTATTCATTCAAATAAATCAACAACAGAAAATGAATGATAGGCATACAGTTTCCTGCTTAATAACATTGCTTTCTTCAATGTAAACCATTGTGCAGGCTTTGGACCAGAAGATAATATATAAATTTCATTCATTGAGTACTTTTCCATCGAAAATAAGGATAAGTTGAGAAGCTACATAAAAACAAATGCCATATAGCAGAAGATTTCGTATTATTGGTTGGATAGAATTATAAGCTATAGTTAGCACCTGCTCCAACTGCTTTACATCATCAAGTTTGGATAACTAAAATTTATAATGTATGCCTTAGAATGAGGCATGAACTCACCAATTTTAACTAGAACTTAACCCAACTGAAAGCCCATCGAATTGGATCAATTTATAGTCTTCAATACAGAAAAACCCAAGGAAATTGCCAAACTAAATGCCGGTCATAGAAAAATTAGACATCGATTCGTTTGGCTTGACAATATAAGATAAGTAGCGGTACAATTTAGTTTCTTAAATGGCGCAACAAAATTTGAAAAATGTTCACTTAATTTTGGAAGGGGTATTGTTGAAGGGAAGCTGTGGTGAAAATTTCCTCATTTAGTACCATTGCCTTGAAGGCTGTTATTTACCTTGCAGAGTTAAGGCTGATGAACAGCGTTTAGCTATTTGTGATATAGGTTTCAGGCACACAATTAAAAAGGAGGTTAGTTGAAATGTAGGCACATAACAGTGCATTTAATATCATCTCGAGAAAAAAAATTTTGATCAATAAATGCTACACACGCAAATATAATGAACCAGCAAAATCTAATTAAACAAAAGTTATTAAAGATCTTTTACAACAAAACTGCCATGCTAAAATCATTGGCAAAACATTAGTGAGATGGTCAGATGTGTTTTGCAAGGATGCTTTGCAAATTTGCACGGGTGTTTTCCAGCTTGCGGGCTTCACCGTTGATCTTGTCTAGATTTAAAGGCTGCACAAAGCCCATTATCATCTTGCTGGCGTATACCAAACATAGTAATACTGACTTGTTTCCAAGTAATATCACTTGTACTAGACACGGGTAGGAACTAACAACATTCAGCAATGCTATCAGAAAACAAGACGAATCAAGCTAAGTAGTGGGAATCTTCCAATGCAACAGTCTTAAATACGGTTCAGCTACTTGAAAGAAAAATCTATACCACGAGGGTATTAGACGTTTAATGTAAGGGCAAAATAGAGGCTACGAAGATGTTCAAATAATTGAGAAACTCGATCCTATGTTTCCGAGATTTACGTGTGGTTGCGTAAAGGCCTGCTAGAAGCTGCTTGGAAACACAGAAAAAACAAAAAATCTTTTAACGGGTTTAACGGGTAATTATGTCTTAAAAGCGTACCTTTATCTTAAAGCAGGTGTACTTTCGACCATGCACCTGTAACATTCTCACCAAGGATTGCAATGTTGATAAAATCAATGCTCGTAGTAAACGAAAGATACAGGTAAAGCAAACATGAATCAGACCGAAGTATTGATTGTTGTGTGAAACGGCAGAACTAAGAGAGGGTTTTAAACAGCTTACTTGTCAACAGTATCCAACGACTTAAAATACAACGGCTCAACTTATAGGGTTTTAGCTGGTAAAGATAAGGAATGTATAGTGCGCTAGTAAATGTTATCCGTAGCATTGGCTTACCCTTACCCTGATCATCTAATCCGAGGCACATTCATGCATGCTTACATTTAAGAGTTCTTTTTGAAGAGATAAAAGCTAATTAAGCATGACATATCTTCAATAAAACATGTAAAATGCAGATTTCAGAAACTTGCTCGCCCTCCTGCCGCTATTGAATGTCTAATTTACTAATATTCCCCAATAAACAAATTAGTGGGAATGATTTATGCTGCATTAACAATTTTATTCGCAGTTACAAGCCATTTATACAATTTCATAACACCTTTATAATCCCACATGATTCCAAAAATTATCGACCTCTAGACGTTCTAGCTGCCTTGATAGTATTTCGGGTACAAGGGCAAAATAGGCCTAGTGATCCCATCAGTCCTGTCTGTTTACATTTTAGTGGGCATTTTAGTAGTTTGGCGTATGTGTTTAGACTTCACATTTCTTAATGCAAGAATTTGTTGTATCAAAAAACATAGGCAAGTTACCAAATAAAATAGTGCTTCTATTGCAAGCACTCGACTCATAGCTTTCAAGGAAAAAAGCATGAAGAAGATCAAAGTTCCCTGCGCATGTTTGCTGGACCAAAGAACTGTAACTAGTAACTGTAATCTTTGGCAATATCATCTTCACTTTTTGACAAATTGATATGCAACAATTAGATGAAATTACAGACTCCTCCCACTGCATCATGATGCAGTACATTCCACTCCTGAAGCCCAATCCACTGACCAAAGGAAGCGATTGAATGGTAGTGTAGGTAACAAAACCAATTCTTTGAAGGCATTCGACACAAAAGGTGGCTTATAATACATCTTCGAAACAAATTATTTCAAGATGAGGAAAGAGACCAAGACCATGCCCAATATTAATGGTACGACTCAGAGAACGTTCTTGAATCATGTTTAATGAATCAGATGACAACGAAGGCCAAATTACATGCTTCAAACGCATGTGTTCTATTACAAAGTCTGCGGTAGCAGCACAGACCATTACCTAAATGAAGATTTCAGATCAGATCAAAACTGACATAGCAGGCTGATTATGATGTGAAGGAAAGGAAAAACAATATGATCCAGCTTAAAAACAAAGCTGTTGACTAGGTCATACAACTATTTCTTATGCAAAACTGTCCGCAACCTTGCTCGGCGACTGAACAGAACATAAGATGAGCTAGCATCATTATCTAATCATCAAAATTTTTATCGTCGAGTTACTTCTTTGTGCACCTTACAAATGGTGCATTACATGCGTAAACATTTGTATTTGTTGCTGTTAAATGTTTCATAACATCTTATCATTTCCAGTTTGAATGCGAATGCGAAACATGGCACTGTATAAACGTGTATAACGATAGGAATTTCTACTAATTTCGTACTCTATTGGATAGCTGGCATACGAGAAAATGCATAAAAAGAAAGCTTTGTTCTCATTTAACAGATATACTTGATCATGATTTTGACCGAGCAAAAAAAGGCTGCAAATACTAGGCACACCTCAGACTTATCTCTAACCTATCTAAAATATTTATGCAATGTTGACTCGTGGCCGGCAAGTACTTTTGTAAATGTGCACTGTACTGAGCAGCACCAAAAGTGACAGACAGGAGATAAGTCGAAAAAAGTCAATTAACGTGAACGTTGGGCTATTCAAAGCAGAGTTAAACATATATTGCATAAAAATGAAGTTAAGGCAAAGTTTGTTAAAACGGATACATTGTTAATTTTGTTAGTTTAAATAATTTTGTATGCAGCTGAACTTTTTAAAAGGCATAGAACTGGATTAACCTGGACTGAACTGGACTGAACTTGACATTGAAAACATTTTAATAAATCTATCAGCTTACTGAATGGCCGACAAAATGGCCATTTTGTTACACCTAGTTATGGAATATCGATCAAATGGTAATTATTGAGCCAAAGTTTCAAATGTCAGATTGAGATCAAATGAAGAATTAGCAAAGAAACAGGACATCTGGTTAGACGAAAAACATCAATTTTGTCGGTTTTTCTTTCAAGGACAACCCAATACATTTATGCAATGACATCAGTGCACAAAATATTACTCAGAAATTACACAAAATCGCAGTCTTTGAAATTGCTCACTTGCTTTTTCCAAGATTACGATCGCCATGGTAAAAGCACAGTTTGGAAAAGATGTGGCCAAAAGCCGTTAATTTCAACAAAAAAATTCAGGGCAGCTCGTTAATAAGAGGAAAAAAATCAATAAAAAATAGTGTTGGTTGAATAACACTAGCAGAAAGCAATGGACACATAACATAAAAGCTCAAATTTTTTAAGTGGAGTATATTCGCAAAGCATTTTTTATTCATTAGCCTTTGCCAAGGTCCAACGAAAAGTCTATCAAATGCATTATCTTAGGGCTTCAATTCAAATGAAACATTTGCAGTTGACAAATATGACAGGAAAATTGAGGCATTTCCGTGTCATGAACATGAATTTGTGTCGTCCAAATAGTATATCATGCCATTTTCTCTGTCATAGCTACAATCGGCGTGGTGGTAAACTTTCGGCTGGGAGCCCATAGCTTTTGCATATCTAACAACGATGCTGGATTCCATCACTTCGCAATCACTAGCATGAAATTAAATTGCTACGCTAGTTTACCCCCTTGCTGGCACATTGCAACGAAAATGTATCGCTTTACAAAGTAGACACATGACACTAGAGGGTTCGCAACTTTACTACAGGGGATTAAACAACATTAGAAAGTGGACTTTACCTAGGTCCACATGCAAATATACTTGACAAACTCTATAAGTCTTAAAAACAAGCCTCGGATTACATTGACTTTTGAATAACTTGATATTTGCGCATGTCATACTTGATTAAAGGCAAGCAACTAGCACTGAGCTTAGGTTTGTATAAGGAGCCTACAAATGAAGTGAGAATATGAAGTGGTAGCTTAATTGTGCACACAAAAAGTAGTGCAACTAACACTGGGCATAGTATCAGCGGAAAAAGGGTTGGCATACACTAGAAAAATAAATAGATGAACTGCCAATAATTCAGGAAAGAAATATGCGACATTGTGAAGGAGCATCATCAACAACGGAATTGGAGGCTCTCGATGAACCTGACAATAAAACTTGCTGCCGCGCAAGAGTCGCTCAACTGCCGTGTTTGATTGCATTTAATTGGGCGCAAGAGAACAGTGACGTTTAACCTAGGCCTAAACAACCTAATAAGCTATTATTGACAAGACACTTTCGCTTATTTGGTCCGTGTTCTTTGTTTATAACGAGCCGACTTAATTTACTTTCTTAGCTTTAAAGCAAACGCCCGAAAATGTTAAGTATCAAACACGGGATTTTATATGATTAGGAAATTGTAAATTTGTATATTCAAATAAAAGATGTTTTCATCGTTATTAAGAATCAAATGAGGTCAAGTAATACCAGCAAGCAAAGTAAATGATTCCCTGTAACACCCAAATCAAATAGAGTGGTGGAATCCTTTCCAAGTCTAATCCCATAAAGTGAAACGTATTTGAAGACGCTATACTAGTATTGAGATTTGTGTGCAAAATACAGCATGCTATCTTTCTGAAAGAAAGTGGCCAACGAATTTGATGAGCTATTCCAGCATAGTCAAGGAGGTAAGATTGTGGCAGCTGTTAAAGTATGATGCTTTAGGGGAACAGGTGACAATATTTACAGCCAGGATAAAATTTGATTACCAAGCAACAAAACTTGCTGAGTGACATGATGGCAGGTTTTGCAGGTCTATGTAGAGAGTTTTGTAAAAAGATGAGCCTGAAGCAAACTTTAATCCATAACAAAGGAAGATTTACAATTGTTTAAAATTCATGATTATTTCATAAACTGTTGGAGTTGGTCTGGTTCTGCGATCTTCCACACACAGCATAGACAGATGGTAAAATTAGGTGTGCATGTTATTAGCATATTTACATTCCCTGGCCCTTACAGCTTTATTAAAACAAGGAAACAGTTAACAATCAAGTTAAAATCCTCAGATACTTGCTGCATTGCTCCTGCAAAAGTCTTTCAATCATTTGAATTTTTAGCTATTTTCATTAAGTTGAATTCCCTGCATACCAAATGTGAACCATTGTGAAATAAGGTAAACATTCATGTTTGAAATTTACTTATGTTGAAATTGAAAATAGTACATAAGCCAATTTGGTATGGAAACAAAAGATGATTAAGTATTGATTCCGTATTCTGAAAAGCTGAGCCCAGTTACTAGTTGGGAATTGTACAAATTAAATTTGTCTTGATTTTTTCCTCTCCAAAATTCATATTTGCTTGATCCTTATGGTGAATGGGATTATTTCAGTAAAAAAGCTCTCCATCAACTCCAATTTGGAAAAGCTATATTTCCTCAGGTTCTACAATTTTGCTAACTTGTAGTCAAAAAAGTGATATAATACAGTCATTTATTTGCAATTTTGTCCTTGCAACCCCAACAATTTGGCATCTAGCCATGGCCCTTACTGCAGTCATACCATACCATATCAAGGAGATGACCCTTTCCAGGATTCTAAACCTGAACCAGGATTCTAGATTCACTAGCTAGCAATAATGAAGAAGGTTTAAATCAGATGTAAGAAAAACTAATTGTCACATAACTTGTACAGAATGTGAATGTGACAACCAACATGGAAAGTGACACATGGTTCCAAGATATTTCAGCCAAAAATAAATTACCTACTGTCTTATCTCATGAATAGGAATCAACATAGACTGAGATGGCCTTGATCTTTATTGCAAATAAATTTTGCTTTTCGCAATGCCCTGAAAAATTCTGCTCTTAATATCTTATTCTCTTTCTTTACAAATATAAACAATACAATAATAGAAAACACTAAAAATATGCTTACATAACGAATCATGTCTGCTTTTGCATTGGACTACTAAGTATGCTGACACATTGTACAGGGCTCATTGAAAAAGTAAATAATGAGTTATGGAAAGAATCATCTATTGTTTTTGATAGATTTCTTGATAAATCTTTTTTTTGTCTTAATTTATATTATCTATTACTTTTAGAAGATCTGTGTTGCCTTGCTTGAAACCCAAAACCTATCTAAAAACATGTTATATAGGGAGATTCTTAGCAAGGACTGGTGCTTTTATCACAGTTTGAAAATGGAGCTGAAAATATACACAGTATGAGTTTGTAAACAAATTTCATGGAACAAATGTGAAGCAAGGAATGTACATTCAATATGTTCCTTGGTTTGTTGCACAGTGGTAACAATTAATAAATGTTCCTCCTAATTGATCTGTGACAATGAATGATGGATTTTACTCAATATGATGGCAGTAACACTGTATGGAGGGGGGCACATAGAGGTAATTGCCCCTTCTCTTACTATTAAGAGCTAATGGGGTAAAATGTCCCATTCTATTCTACACTCCCTATAAATTTGAGTCTTCAATATTCTCTGACATCCAATGATGAGAGATCCTTTCTTAAAGTTTTGACTTCACATCTTAAACCCATCTGGCCACTGAGCACTTTAAACTAAAAGTCTAAGAAGGAGATAATAATTAAAGGTTCAGAAATTTTAAATTAAGGGAAAATTGCTAAAAGTTTAACTTACCAAATATGGTAGACTTTTATCCATTTTTGTAACCTTTTGGTTTGCAGCAGCAGAAGTCACCATGTGTGAGATGGAAAGTAAACAGCCACCAAACATGGCAACTCCAATTCTAACAGGCAGCATTGTATAAATCATATAAATAAAGAACATTGTAAGGGATACACCTTCAGTAACCGAGTGCGCTTTTTCTCTGAAGAAAAACAGCTGAAGTATCACTGTAACACAAGTCAGTGCAATGATAAAGTAAGAAATATAACTTAGTAACTTTTGCGACGAGCCATTCCAGTTTATAACTGCAGCCAACGACAGGAATATTGTAATTAGAACGCAGAGTGCTACCCCTCTTCCAATAAATAGGTTTTCGTCGTTATTATCGCCATCATGATAACTAAAATGTAAGCCAGCTTCGATTGCATTTACACAAATAAGTAGGATTAATAACCAGTTGACAAAATTCTGGTTGAACCTGAAGAAGTACCTACGGTATAGAGTCTCTACTTTTTCTGACGAAAATGCCATTGTTTTGACACATGCCTTGTGTATCGATTTGAGCCGCAACGGCTCCAAAGGTTTGTCGTTGAAGCGATCGCTAGCTTTAAGTGAACTGTACGGTGACCGGTCATCAAAATTGGTGGGGGAATCTTCGATATCTTTACTAGGCCTACGCGTCGCTTGCATACGGCCTTTTTTCTTTGACTCTGGAGGAAATTTATTTCCATTTGGAGCAAATGAAGCATTTTGACGAGCCATGCCGCTTCTTTCGTGAGGCAAACTAAACCAGCTACCATTGTCACCCTTGGACTTGGAAAAATTGGACATTTTCTCCTTATTTTTAGCTAGCACCTGTGCCTCGATGTCTCCATTGCGAGCTGATCCAGCTGCTTCTTCTTGCTGCGGTGATACAGAAGACCGCCTTGGATTGAAGATACCCGCCATGGTTACAGATATAAACCGATATTATTCATTCCTCTACGCAAGTTTAATTTAAAATGTAAAACACGCTGAAAGGAGTTTTCATGAATTCAGCAATGAACAATACGCATTACCTGCCAATTCCAACTGCGGTCAATTCACTATCATTTCTCAATGTACAAAATCACCCGTTAATCATCATTAAACAATGCTATCACATATTTGTGTTGCACTTTTTGACGAAGACTTGATCTCCACAGGTAGTTGTTCTCCGCTCCATCAAAAATTCCTCTGTGTACTGAGTTCTCGCTTCGAGACAACCAATGATTTAGGCCCCTTTGGCCGTCAAAGGGTAATCAATTAACACAGTTGCTTAAAACAAATTGTAAATCCTGTATTTCCAGTATCTGCAATTCTATCTCACTTTCATCCAGAATAAAAAATATCACAAGCGCAAGAATTCTCCATGGGAGGAATGTCGATCGTCCTCACTCAACTCCGTTCTACTTTGTCTGTACGATGAGGTATATTTTTGCTTGTCAACCAATGTTAGTTAGGGGGTAAACACTTTTCTGCTGTCAACCATAAAATCCGGACCAAAACTACCTGCGCTAAACAATCTCACTGCGCTATTTTGAAACATATGTTTTAAAGCATAGTCTATTTTTAAAGTAACATCGATGCTTTTGAATAAGGTGTAGATTTTAACAATTTTTTAGAGATTTTTCTTTTCTTTAACAAATGCAATTTGAATATGTAAATAATGACATGGATTGGTCTCAACATTTTACGTTTTTAGCCGTGGTTAGCCGTAAACATCAAAACGGACCTGTACGTTTTTGAAAAACCGTCTCAATGATCTATATTTCATAAGAGGAAAGTTGATAAGAAACTATCACTCAGCTTCTCGCAATGTTAAGAAAACTCAGTATTGATTTTATCAAACATAAGACATTTAATATATTTGTTTCATTGCCAGAAATTTCTTTCTAGGAGAAAAGATATACAGACGCAGTCGTATCCACATTATTATATTGCTAAGTCTAAGTTCTATTTGGTAGAAGTTTTTTTGTAGAACAGTTGTATTATACCTTAAAATGCTGAAGATATTTAAGAAGTTCTAAGAAAGTTTGAGTCGGGAATTCTAGAATTGCAAAATATTCAAAACATTATAAAAAGCTTGTATCACATGATAAAAATAACGAAAAAATTTTCTATAGGTCTTTAGGCCCATTTGTTTTATGAAATGAAATTTTCCATTCGCATGATCGGAACTTTGAAATTCTAGTCCAGGCTTTATGCCATTGTGCGCCTCATTTTGCTAGTTTTCTTTGGTTTACAGGGCTGTAAGCTAAGAGCAAACAGTACTGAGTGTCATAGCAACACAAAGAACATTCGGTTTAGAAGACCAGAGGACACACGCAAAGTATGTTCTCAAGGTTTTCCGATTTTCAAGCCTCTTTACTTGTCTATGCAATTCACATTGAAGGAACAAATGCGGTTTGATAAAAATGCATTTTATTTCGCTAAAAACTCATCGAGATGAACTTGCTTGGTTCTAGAGAACATCCTTTTTTGTAAAAAATGAGTGACTATATTCTGAATTGGGATGGTTGGTTGATTCTTCAGTAGGTCCTTTCTCACGTGTTGCCTCTCCCCTACGTAGAAGTTCCGTTGTGGCTGGCTCCCAACTATGAAAATATTGTCAGCAGCGACGCTCCGGGTAGAACTTTTGCCTTTTTACTATCTTTTCAGCTTTGACTCAGCATTCCCTTCACTAAAAACTATATTTGAATCTTCAAAAATTCCATGGCAGTGTCTTAACAAAATCTATAGCATTTACAAAGGGAAATAAAGGATGATTGAAAAGAACCCTGGATCCAACTTGATGGGTTGAAATTCCAAATTATTCGATAGCAGAATAAACGAACGAAAGATGCAAAATAGCCAACAGCATGTCTATTTTTGCAAGCAGTGGCTACATTTCCACACGGCGGTGTGCGTATAGAGGGTCAAATTCTAATCCAAAAAATAGATCCACTCAAAATTTTGCACCCAGAAATATTTGTCATTCCCTTCTCTTACCAAAATTTGGGTCGAATGAAGACTTACTTCGATGTATCATAAGAATCAATCCCAAAAAATGACAGGGCTGAAAGGTTTTAGCAAAAAATGTCAAGTTCTAGCTGAAAATTCTAGTCCCACAAAAATGGCTATCAGGCAAAATTCGTCCCAAAAAATTGATAGAAAAATTGTCAGCCTCTTGTACATTGTTCGTCCTATGAATTGATAAAAATAGAAACTTTCCTGGGTTTTAATAATATATATGATTTTTGCTTATTTGATGCTCTAGTTACCGGGTTTTTCATCGCTTCTTTTATGTGTTATTTTAAAAAAAAACCTAAAAATATTTTTGATGGCTCTAGAAACCAGATTCTTCAGTCTTCATGCTGGTATCTTATCCAATAATGGATGTAATGTTAAGCGAAAACAGACGAGGGAAAACTAATAAGTAACGCTTAAATTGTTTCCGATTGCAAGCAAGTGCGCTAAGGCATCGAACGTTTTCTGTAAAATTAAGCCTTCGAATATTTAGTTTAATGCTTTCGAATTTTTACTTTTACATTATCATGCTAAAAATTAGCTTTTCTTGTGTTTTCTAATATTTCTTTCCAAAAACAAGCAGTTTATTTCTTTCCAAAACAAAGAAATACATTGCAAGCTTTTTTATAAGGAACCTTCCTCAAGGCCTAGTTCCAAAAATTTCTTTTTCGGAAACCTAAAATCATCAAATTGTAGTACCAAAAGTTCCTTAACAGTTCCTTAATTCTGCATATCAAGTGCCATAAGAATAGTACAGAAACAGGAAAAAGGTGCTAGAAGCACATGCGAGACTGCATATGAAGAAAACTGTTGAATCTGTACTAATGACGGAGGTAAACTCAGATAAAAACACATAGTATTATCTGTAACATAACATGACAAAATTTCAACATAACTGTAGCTACCATCTTGCTAACCGAACTAACTAAAAACGTGGTGCATGGTCCGAGATCTTGGTACCACTTAACGTATTTAAAAGTATAATATTTCAAGGTATAATGTTTCACTTGATAACTACGAGTCAAATCTCAACAAAAACTACTCAATGATGCACTTTACACACGAATAGCATCCAATCTATGCGAGAATTGGCTGTAAGTTCATGGAATCGGCTTTTTAATTCTTGATGCTTGCAGTTATAAAAATTTTAGTAGTATAAGTTCTTTGAATATTACGGCCTTCTACATGTAAGTCCCTTATTAAGTGGTTCCCTATAAAAAAACGTGTATAGAACAAGATCTGAGTAACATGATAATAGTGCCAGCTTGGCCCCATTAATGAGAAATAAGTGACCATGTAGATAAAGTTTTCCCGTGTCCTCTCTCACTGTACGCGGGTGGATATCACATCGTTTTGAAAAGTTGCAACCAGTTCTTTCTCCATATCTCAGTCGTAGATGTGATATCCACCCGCGTACCAAATAAACTACCAAATAAATTGAAAGTCTTCGCTTCAAAAATCGTTCTTTCAAATTTTTGATAGGAAAGATAATGAAGTGATGGAAATATTGCAAAACCTTGTGCCTATCTTTCTTTGATCACAGTAGAACGGCATTTAAAGCAAGGAAAATCGTATATTGAATGCGCGTCATTCGATACAATTGTGCTCCATCTGGTTCAAAGTTCTTTGAAAAACATGCGGTTTAGGTTACAATGAAACAGAAACATCTTGGTTAGCAATGGTAACCGTAGTCTGCCTTGAGTTAACGGGTCAGAAAAATTTCTCTCTTTTTTTTAGGGAATTAAACGCTCATTGAATAAGGTAACAGAAAGAAGGTATTTCGTTGATTTCCAATGAAGACATCATTATCTTCATTTACCTACGACCTTAAGACAAATGTAAACAAATGAATAAAAAAGGGGGATTGTGACACAATCTACGAGGTGCATCCATATGGGAAAAGTGAGATAAGACATTATATTAATTAGAGCGAAGGCCTCCTTATTTCTAATTCATTTGCGTCAAGTTTTTAAAGTTGTTTATACTCAAAGGTTTTTTCGATAGATCATGTTAGGCTATGTTTTGCTCGTTCAATGTTGATGTTTAAAAGCAACAAACTGTTAACCCGTAACTTATTGTTCGACATGAGCAAAGCATCTTTATATGTATGA
Source organism: Catostylus mosaicus (assembly GCA_964019065.1). Lineage (NCBI taxonomy): Eukaryota > Metazoa > Cnidaria > Scyphozoa > Rhizostomeae > Catostylidae > Catostylus > Catostylus mosaicus. The sequence goes on along the minus strand of OZ025184.1, from coordinate 9,778,595 downwards.
ATAGTGGTATTTGACAATTGCAGGCACTTAATAGTTTTGTTGATATTCACTCAACTTTGATAGACAGCCGCCCAAGCTTGGACCATCGATTAATCTTTGCAAATACTGTATTTTTCCCCCGTGCGTTTGACGTATGCTAAAGCCTCGTTAAAATTTGCATTTCCTTGTTCAGTCCGGGATAACCTAGCATGTCTATTGTCGCTATAATTCTTGAAAGACGATCCACTCGAACATTTACATTAGCAGCCCTCCATGAGCAGAATAATAAATTGATGCGAGAATATCTCTGACAAATATTTGAAACAAGTATAGCAAAAGTGTCAGCATTTTTAAACCGAGAGAAAATGCAATTGAATCTTCATGGGTTAGAAATAGCTCAAAACTAGAAAATTCCAATTTCATCAAATGGAGGATTAAGTGAAGAGTTTTCGAAGCCGTCCCTTATAAGTGAGAGGTGTTAATTTGTAAATCGTAAACATTTATCAACGCGTATCAAGAAATTTTCAGTCCTGTCAATTAATTCCATTTCAAAATTTCAAGTAGCATCTCCAAAAGGCTCTTGCAATGATTACCCGACCAGGTCCCCCCGTCTGGACATAAATCAAAACAACAAATATAATTTCCCCTTAAAGTGCTACATTTACCATAAAACAAGTTCTTTTTAACAAAATTTTGCACCTTGAGCAGGTACAATATATAAACTTGCATTCGTATTTAGTTTATGATGCGTTTCAACTGTCACAGAGGATTACGAATCGTGTCTTGCATATAGATTAATCTTTAATGTTGTTGCAAAAGTTGCTTTCTAATATATTTTTTTAACTATTTCCCTTTTATAAATCTACACTTGGCCTCTAAGGAAAGTTAGAAAAATTCCGTATGAAGTTTGACCTGCCTCAGACTGTATGCAATTGTATTTTACTCCAAACTACTTTTCATTCGTGAGGAAATAGCCTTGTTGAAATCTTTGTTTTTAACTAATGACACAATGTATTCAAGGTCCTATTTTAATGACAATGCCAATATTAAAATACTTTAAGTTGATCTCTTGCTAAATGTGCTCTTTGCCTCTCCTCGCACCTCCCTCCTCGCTCCTCCCTTCCTCCATCCATCCCTCCCTCCCCCCTGAATTTTGCCACATGAGAAACTTAAATGTTTTGCATGATACATTTAGCCAAACAGTTTCTTATAAAGTGGTATTCTACCAGGAATATTGTGGTCTTTCACAAGAAATCTTGCTATTACGCGTTCAATTACATTACCCTTGATATTTTTCAATAGGAATATCTAATATTCGTGTTTTAGGCCAATAGTACACCGCTTACTTTAATTAAGATCAAGGCTTAATTTGCAAAACAGTATGCTTAAAAAGTAAGAAAATGTCACGAAAATTGTGCAAAACATACAAATAACACTGAACCTACTGCCTGTTTCTTACAAAACTAGTGCAATAATAGTTGTTGGTATACTTTGACAGGGTCAGGTTAGCCTTAAGAAACTAAACCTGTAATGCTATGAATGTTAAGTTACTATGTTGCCAGTGGCAATTTGCCAGTAGATAATTGTAGCGTTCAGGCAGAGTAGGGGGGGGGGGGGGGGGGGGAGCGGTGATGCAACTGCGTTTCAGTCGGAAGAGTCTGCATTTTATATAGTGAAGGCTGCGTATAGTAGATTTTGTTGCTATTCACTCCAAATGAGTCATTTAGCGAACGTGAAGCCTAAACATCTGCAGGTGTTGATGCTGTCCGCAGGCAAATGACAAAATTATTCTCAATATAAAAGCTGCATTTTTCATTCATTATGCACTATCGTATAAAGCCACATCTACGCAGCAGTTGCGCTCAAAGCAGAAGTAAACAGGGAAAATCGCGAAAGTAACAGTATTTGCTCTCATGTTTCGCTAGAAAGCATTGAGTCATTAAACCTATGCAGTCAGTACCTTCGGTCGGTGAGGAGACAACGAGGGAGATATGAGAAGAATATTTTCCCAGTCAAACTGGCGTCTTCTCACAACAGTTTTGAAAATCCAATTATGCGGGGACCGTTTATCAGCCATCTTAATTGGCTCTTTGTCAATAACAACAGATGCTGAAAAAATAGGATAAAAATAATCATGTAATGAATAATATTTTCAATCTTAAAGATGATTATGAAAGTGATCGATTTTCAGCAAAAGTTTAAGGTGAAGAATAGGAAAAGAAATTTTAACAGTGCACCCATATGGTGATTCTAGCTTTATCGTTACTAACAAAAGCTGAGCTTTTCAAAGCTCGTCTAAAACAGAAATTCAAAAAGCTATTACAACAAATCACAGTGTAAAATGATATCAAGATGATTCCCTTGAATAATAAGATCCATCTCCTTTGTCATAAGTAATATAAATTATTAATGTTAATGCGAAATTATAATCATTTATTACACCGAAAGTTTCAGTTTCTAATCGTCATGATTTCTGCTGCACCGACCATTCCAACTCACTTAAAACCGTTTTGGTTTAGACAGGTATTCGATTCAGAAAACTTGACCAACTGGACCATGGGTAACCGCAGCATTGGCTGTATATACCGCCTTCAGCAAATCATTAGGCCAGCTTGCGCTCATGCTATTGATAGCAGTAATTGTGAAACTCATCTTTAGATAAGGCTTATCTACCCATTAGGAATCAACAGTAAAACAATGTGCATGTTGATTGTGACATACTGACCGGACAATGAAGCCAAGCTATACCTAGCATAGGACTTTGCCATCATGAATTCTTTCTTCTACTTGCTTTATTGTCTTGACCGGTATTCCAGATAAGGATGATAGAAAATAACTTTATTTGTGATAGATTGGAATGATCTGTTTACTCAAACATTCTAAGAAATCCAAAAATAATTTTGTTCATAAGCTACCTTAAACTTCGTGACGAAAGCAAAGTATATCCCATTAAAGACATTTTCAACAAAAAAACTTTGAAATTTATATTTCATCAGTTACAAATGAAATATTTCAGCATACCTTCTCTTGAGGCAGAAAGCAACTTCATATTTTCTTAGGCCTGAAAACTGAGCATCGGCGTTCTTGCAGAGCCGGGTGTAACTTATTTATAAATAGATACGATAAATCAATCTTATAGCGATTTGATCTTCTGCAGATTTCTTGATTCGAGAGTTGATTCATTATTTTGAATACAATATGAAGCGTATGTTATTTCAACTGTAATTCATGTATATGCAAAGAAAAAACTGACTACAATAGGAGGTTATACATAGAACGGACGTTAATAAAATAACAGCGATTAATAATTGTTCTCGCTAAGTGTATTGTAGCATCTTTCGCAAACTCTGACGGCTTCACTGTAACCGATCTCAAGAATTGGAATTCTTTTCGAAGAACAATTTGCACAAAAGATTCCTCCACACTTGCGACAGTGATGCTAAAAAAAAAAAACAGCGCAAAATAAAGTGATGAATTGGCAGATGATAGAGATCTATGACGTCAAAAGGCATGTGCTACTTCAAAATATAAATCACATGCTCTCTCTCACCAACGACTTCCTTCCCAACAGCAACAATCAGATGCTTCCATAATTGACCTTATAAGGAAGAAAGATTATGTGCTTTTCCCTTTCTCAAGAAAAATCGCGTCAGTTCTTTTATTACTAATTTGCAGAGGGGTGTTTGGTCCCTAGCGGTACTCAGTACTTGGCTCAATTGGAAAGAAGGCAAAGGCTTCTTCTATCCTACTTGTTTATTAATGACACGAGGGGTATAACAATTCCGACTTTCCTATGATCCGGAGAGCCTAATCCCCGGAAAATTCCAGTCCGATTATTTCATTCAACTACTGCTTTGTAGCAAACTATGTCGCAACGGTGTGGAGGCGTCCTGATTTTTAAAGAATCATAATAACAAGACGAGTGAAACTAAAAACCTTTCCTTGGTACCAGAACTGAAGCTGCGATGGGCCTGCTGTAATCGTGTTCGCAATGCTTTTATTTTACAAAGACCATTAGCAAACAGCTATCTTTGAGCATTAGGACTCTTTCATGCTGAATACCGCCCAATTTTTCGTAGTACCCTGCTGATATTTATCGCCAGTCATTATTGATTCTCAGCATAACTTGCTAAAACTAGAAAATTGATTCAAAAAGATGCTCAAATGTGGGGGCGAAACTTCGGTAGCTTGGTAACAATATCATAGTAAAAAGAAAAAACATTTTTGACAAGTATCTTGGAAGCAGCTGCTACTTGTTGGATGGAAGGGGGTAAACAGCGATAAATACTTGGAAGAGTACATTGTCACCGTCAGGAAATCACCGCTCCCACGGCTTCCAGCTAATAATAGACACTCTAATATAACAACATGTTGATATGTAGACAATACATGCATCTTTATAAACATTGTTTTCTGCATTGAACAGGTCACTTGAAAATTCAATCTCTATTTGCAAGCAAATGCAGTCTTTTCCTCGGAAGAATTCTTCTCCAACCTGTAACGATTGATATATAAGGAAAGACTTTCCATAAGCGTACTATTTAAATCTTGACCTCTACAACTCTGGAAACTCAAGAAATAGTGTTTGCCTTAGGTGAGAATAGCAAAACACGCAGATTGTCATAAACGTCTTCAGCCAAAGGAAATTTCAAACTTTGGAAAATGCGAATATAGGAATTCGCATAAATGACATTAGAAATATCAAACACGGAACGATCCATTTTTTCTGATACCACAAAAGTTTCAATAGAACGATGCATAACAAACTCTTTCGCCTCCATGGGAACAACAGAACAGCTCTGTGATACCTTTGAAATACACTTGCTTGGTTGAATTGAAAGCAAGCAAATTATCTGAACGATTCAAAATAAAGGTCTAGAGAGACCATCACAAAGATGCCCCAAATATTTAGAACACAGCAATTGAACACTTTCGATGAACATCACCATTTCATGAGGTTGACTATTCGATGCAGTGGCATTTTAAACGTAACTCTAAATAAATGTGAGCCCGTGTACAATTTGAAAGTGGAGGAAGTGCTGATCAAAGAGGGCAGATGTCATCGGTTAACAACATTAAGAGATCGGTTGAAAATACCATAAAAGAAAAATTGAGTAGTGTCACCTCCGCGAATGTAAGGACTTGTCACGCTTGAGCAAATGCCGTCTTATCATCAAAACTGATGTAAACTCTCTGATAAAACAATGCCAAAAGTCTCAATTCTTAGTAATAGTCTCATCAGATTGGGGCAACTCCATCATTGTGAAACAAAGGAGTACCGATTTCATTTTGAGGTATTTATCATTCTTATAATAGATACTATAAGAACGGCGTTACGTAACGGACTCAATGTAGCACCACCTACTATCCCCCAAAAGTTTCGCAACGGTTTTCAACGAAAAAGGCGGAAACCACATCCCCCAACCGTTACTTAAAATTTCAACAGTCTCATCAATGCAACAGGTAGCAGTTACATACATCGAAAGAAAGATAGATTTGATAAGAATTGAATTGAATTTTGCGTTGACTCACTCACTTTAGCAAACAATTCAGGGCTCTTTCATGCTAATCAGAGATCATTGTTATTATTTCCATAGGAGAGAGGCTGTGACTTTAAATAAGATTTTATAAATCTTTAATCTAAGAGTCTATTTGTGTATAGATAATATCAAATGAAAAATGAATGAAAAAATGAATGAGGGATTTTCTCCACAATTCATTAGACCCACATTATTTTGTAAACTTAAATAACAATTCATTGGAATTCAAACTGTGAATTCGTTACGAGTAGTAATCAATGGGACATCACTGCAATGAAAAATATTCCAAACCTCAGCTCAATAATTACAAAGGTTTGGCCGATCGCGACGAGTTCAATATGAAAATAGTATCAGTGTGACATCTAAGCCTTTAAACCAAAATCTTTTAATGTCTGCACTGTCAATTTAAGACTTTCAGTATTCGCAATGGCTGCTCCAAGGTAACAAAGTCATATTGCTTTTAAAGTGATGCGGACTTTAAATATGTGGCCAGGTAACACTGCTGTTTTGACTACAGGTCATAGTTTTATTTATTATTGATTAACTCCAAATTTCGAAATTCAAGGAAAAAGAATTAGATTCATTAAGAAATCATTGAAGGCCAAGAGCCGATCGGTGCTAGAGCACATGATGTGGTTCACAAGCGCATTGTCCACCTGTACCGGCATGCATTTATCACCAATATTGTGTCTAATTCTAAGTGGAAGAAAGAAAACAATCAACATGCTCCTCAGGCCAACATTACTAAAGGGCTAAGGTATTATCCGCCGGCCATGGTCTAACCAGCTGCGCTTTATACACTAACCTAAATTGCTCTATGGAGGTATAGTACGTTACACAGAATAGCTTATTTGAAACCAATTACAAGGCCGACTAGCAAGTTTCAATATATTTTGTTTTAACATTACAGCGATGGCGATTATGTGACAATGCGGTCTGTTGTTCCAACAATATATGATATTAGGCATCTAGATAGAGAAATACGGAATTTATATTAAGGGTTAACTAGTTTACTTGGTGCGATAGTCTTCGTGAATGGATTCCACTTCTGCATTTTCACCAGGAAGGCTATTTAGTCTGGAAGGCAATTTATTTATATACAATTTATTACGTAACCTTGCCAAACTTCCGCATTCCCCCAGCCGTGCCTTTGGCCAAAAAATAATCCTAACTGTTTGCGAAAAAACACAAGAAAGAATAGAACTTGTTGCACCGTATAATGGGTAAGCGAGGTTATAAAAGCCCAATTCTGGAGTTGCGTAATTATTGGAAGTTATCTACCACCATGCTCAGTGTCACAACTTGATATAGACTTGTGTGGTGATAAAATCTAGGTAAATGTTTAGCTAGATCAGTAAACCCTATTTCCACCTTTATTTGCCCTAACGCAACATTTGGTGCCCTTTCTCAACGTTTGTGTTGGTGAAGTTAGGGAGAGATAGATAGGGAGGCAGATAGATAGAGAGTTAGGCAAATAGATCGTTAGACGAAAACTTCAAATTAGAGCCCCAGAAGCTCACATAAACACCCTTCACTTTCTGTTCTTATCATCTAGAACATTCGAGTTCTTATTTTCAAAACCCTATACACTTTGTCACTTACTTGCGGTAGTACTTCACAAAACTATGTTAAAACGATGTTCTTTTCCTTTCAACAGTCACGCCAATAAGTTTTAAAAATTGCCCTTACCCTTCTTCGAACAGTAGTAAACTTTGTCTTGCATGCCATGCAATTTTTTGTCTCTTGGTCTTGGACCCAAGCCCTAATCACGCAAGCAGCAGTCATTCGTCCACCGCAAGATATCCCTTTAACTTTCTTGTAGATCATGGCCTCAATTTCCAGTGGTATGGTCCTAGAGAATAGATTTGAAGGAAATAAGGATACAAAAATACAAAGACTTGATACTATCCATAACTTAGGAATGCAATATACTGAATTAGGCTTTAGTGTAAAAAATCTAGGCTTTGCATGCAATTAACATATTATAAAGAACGTTGATTGGTATCAAGGCAAGTTCAAAACCCTTGAAAATAAAACTTATGTTCATAATGGGTTAAACCTCCGTATAAGAAGATGCTGTTGACGACTTTGACACTATATGCATAATAACCTAAATAAATACCCATTTTTAAGGGTAGGTAGGCATAGTGTTATGTCTTTTTGCTTGGAAACTTGTAAACCAGTAAACTTGTATTATCGTGTACTATACCGTACAGCGAACAAGCCCAAAGCTCTGAGTGCTAAAAGAATGTTTCTCGATTGTAAGCACTTATAATATCTTTGCGCAAACAATATATTTTAAAAACAATTCATTTATCAAAGTTACAAGAATAGAATAGTTAACACTAGGGCAAATACCAATTAAAGTGTGTAACACTTCTACTTCAATGGTTATACAGGGGAACACGTTTCTTGTCAACTCCGTTCTCATGAAATGAAAGAAAAACTAGCGACGAGTCTAAGTATTCGTTCATAGAATACGGAACGCAAGCTTGAAAAAATGGGACGGACAGAAGTTTCAAGCTGAAGGTTTATCCATAGACCAGAAAAGTCGTTAACCGTCCACGGGTCAAAAATATACCGAAAGGCAAACCTTCCTTACAGGACAATAGAAAATAGGCATGGATTGGGTGTGTCATAGCAGTTTCCTTTGTTTTACGTGGACCTTCCTCCGGCTAGTGATCGTGTGACTGTTATGTTTTCCTAACTCGGGATTTATCTACCTCCTAAAGGACGTAAAGGGGGCACTGCGCATCACATTTTACAAGTACCAAAAATTAAACCTTACAGTTGTTGCTTTGAAGTTTCTGATGCAAAAGTTACATCCGGCAATAAGGCTTCGTTAATTCCCCAGTATATCGAGAGAATCCGAGGGATGCCATGAACAAAATATATGAGGGTTTCTAAGCAAATGTAGAAGCGCTTCACAAGGACTTTAATCGGCCAAAAGCAACTTGTGGTGCAGATAAAACTCAGGGTCACCATATATTATAGGTCTGAAAAAGATTCAGTTTTGATACAAATGAAATATGTGTTCATACAAATGCTTTGATTAGGGAAAAAAGATAGTCTCTTTTGAAAAGTTTGTTTTTGCCCACAGCTATTTCCCCATAATATGTCGTGAAACAACATATGAAGAGAACGTGGGAATAATACTCAAAGCAAAAGAGCATTGCAAATCATTACGTCAGACATCAAATTTCCACGAAATTTTTGTAAATATTCCACGCTCAACCTGTTAATAAAAATATTGACGGGCTGATTCAACTTAAAGCATCAAACAGCTGGTAGAATGATATTTGAACTACCATTTTCAAATATATTTCTCAATTCTTCTACCGTGGGGACCCGACGGTCCTATGCAACTGTACTTTGTTGAAGTTATTAATTATAGTTCAGGTAAGCATAGTGGACAGATCTTGATTGGCTGTTGGCGAGGTCCCCTTTTTGGGAATCCCAAGGCTCGCTGATCAGATTGCTAGAATTGGCCATTCTGCTGTCCAGGTATATATCATGTGATATCGGGTCGTGATGATATAATGCTCCTTCTTGCCGTCCCTGTAATGTATCATAGCAATCTTTTAGCCAGCTAAAGTGAAGGTTATTTGTTATTTGGGCTTTCATGCTTGATAGAAAAATGCAAGATTTTTGTTTTATGGTCATTAAATGCCTGAATATTCATGAAAACTGTATAGACAATGGATCAGACGGATAGAAAATTGTTTTGCTGAAAATATACAAAGTACTGCCTTGCCAACTGTGCAAAAACCAAACCAAATATTCAAAAAGGAACAACTAAGATCGCATAATTTAATAGAATTTGCTTGCAATTTTACAGAATATCGTTCAAAACAACCATCATGCTTAGTTTAAGCCTATTTTAGTCTGTGTTTTCTGCATTTTCACAGAATAATGTCTTTGAATTAGGATATGCTATCTTTTAGCAGCAAAATAACAGGTTTCTGATAGAAAATTTCAATGAAGCGCTGTTAAATCCAAGCTTTATGTTACGCCCGATAAGTCATCGAAAAACACCGAAGAACAAAAATAACAGACTTTTCACCAGGTCATTCTTTAAAGAACGTACAGCAATATGACAACAAGAAACTATTGAGACACTAAACGCCGAGATACGAGAAATTGTGACTTCAATCTTAATGTTTTTTATACGTGAAATAGGGTTTCTTTAGTGTTAAGATGAAATAATAAACTGTTATCTGTAAAAATGACTGCCATAAAGTATGTCAAGACTCTTAGAAATATTCTTCTCCGCTACTAAATCACAAGAAAAATTTTTTTCGCTTTCTCGCTTGTGCCAGGCAGTCTTCAGATATACAATTGATGTAAGACAAAGCATACCATTCACGCTTAGAGATACTGGTCAAGTTTAATTGATATCATCAAGCTGTGACACTTCAAATCTTTCATAAAAAGACTCTATCGACAAACCTGTCTTTGTGATCGCCTTGGCCTAACCTTGCTGAACTTCCTTTACCCCAGATATACATATGACCTTCATCTAGGGAGAAAATACAATCTTAAAAGATAGCAAAGAGTTGTTGAACCAGCTTCAAGTACGACGATACTTCAAGAGAACCCTTGGACAATCAGCCCAGTTCCATGTTGATGGGTCTGGTAATGATGAATTCTATATCAACCTGAACTTCGGTGGGATGCACAAGAACAATGTAAAATTCAACTAACAGTCTTGCACATGAAAACCTAGGGTAATTAATAGAATCGCAATATTAAAATACGTTGAAATAAGAAAAAAAGACGCCGGCTGGTGGCTCCTCTTTAATACGAAAAATTGGCACGAGCCTATCTCATTTTCAGGGCTTAAAGTTTCGAACCAATTAGGCTCTTGCGTAAAAGATGCATTGTACCTCCTCTGAAAAAAGTCTTTAAGAGTAAGACCATCACGCCGTTTTCTAAAATGCAATGTATTCTTAAATCTAAAAGGTATAAAGATAATACTTCTTGGATGTAATATAGAAAAAGGCCTCAACGTACTTCTCCATCTTTATTACATACATACGTTGTGTGCTTAAAGATTGATTATGGATTAATTTTAGAGTATTGGGTACTGAGACGCTGGAAACCTTTTGTATTTCACAAAGGTGAGACGACGACTTGTGCGATTATCGACCATTTGATCTAAAGACAAGTCACAGCTAAAGATACAAAAATAAGGCTTGACATTGCAATCCTAATTTCAAAACATCAGTTTGGCTATAAACATCGTCAGTGATTAGTTGAGCCCTAGTAGCAATAAGTGCTCTGTCCTGGAAAATTTGGAATATTTTATCTGACTGTATACACAGCACAGAAATCCTTGCATTAAGTGTACGGTTAAGCACACGATGCTGATTATTAGGCTTATTAGGCTGTGGACTCGTCCAGAAATGATGAGATGCGTTCTTTGGTCACTAAAAGTTATTTCCTAACACAACTCATTATTTATTATAGATGCAATAATCTATAACCATTTAGCGAGCGGAAAAATAAAAGGTAAAATCTCAGCACGTTTCATTCAGAACTTAAAACATATCTCAATAATTGTGCAACACCAGTGGAGTATCTTCGCCCATTTGACGAATTTTACAAGGTAATATTACAGCACATGTCGTTCTGCAAGTGGCTTTGAATCATATAAAATTCATCAAATCCTATTTCAAGGATTCAGGTTTCTTAATGATGAACGATTAATTTAGCCGCAAGCGCCCACGCACTGGCAAATAATGGGACGCAGCAGCAAACCATAATTCACACATTTCATATCTAATTCTTTTAAGGAGGGTTGCCCTTCAACTAAAGTTGATTTTCAAGAGGTCCTCCGTTCAAAACATTTAATTACAATAATTCTAACGAAAAACTATTCATCCAATAAAACCATAAAACCTTATTTCAAATATTTTTAAATCTGCGTATAACTGTTTTGAAAAATCATTAAATAGAGCGTACGGAAAAAAGGTTTCTAAATAGTTTTCTTCAAATTATACAGGGATGTTGTTTGCTAAGACTCGGCTGGAGGGCTATCCTAAAGTTTTGCACGTATGAGAGATAAACATCTCTGCTCATTAGTTAATTTTTCAACAGTTATCTCAGGTCCGTCCCTGTATTACGCAAGCTTTTAAGTTTGCGCGACGAATTGCGAGCAAAAAGGTCACAAAGATATTGTGGAGACATCCCGTTTAAGGATTTGAAATCCATTGTTTTCAATTCACTAGAGATTATTATCGCGTATGCTCAATTCAAAATCAAAAACTTTATTTATTTACCTTGGTACAAACAAGCATGAAATGAGTTTTCACGACACTCGAGGATAGCTTCTGGACTTGAAGCCATGTTTCGAGTTTTCTGAGGTCTTTTCTAATAGGTTTTTTCAGCCGTGTCAAATCATGAGAATTCTCATGATATCAATAAATCTTCTAGACCAGCATGTCATAAAAATCATAATAAATACGTATAAATTTGAGTTTGGCCATTCATTAGCGCCATCCATTCAAAGCGCTACAATCTGGATAGATTCAATTTATGCGAATTTTGGCAGATTATCCACCTTCGATTTTTCGCCAATTCGGTGATTATTGCTAACAACAAGGGCGACGACAAAGTGAGACATTTAATCAGGTTTTAATCTTTAATCTTGAGAAACGATTTTAAGTAGTAAAAGGAGACAAAATCGTAGGACTTTAATTATTGGACTTAAACCATTTGACTTAAACGATGAGGGAAGTTTTGACTCTGATCAGAGTCGTCTTGAGCGTAACCAGGATAGCGTAAACAAGTGCATATAAACGGTAAAATGGTGATAAAGTGAAATTTTATCAGAGTTGATTTCACGAAGAATACCTGTTATCGATTCACCACTTGAGTAGTGAATTGGAAGAAGTATTAAGCATACTGCCTTTTGATGCGGTTTATTCTTGCTTTCCTGCTTATGAATTTGCTTATTAAATCAAATGCAAGTCTCGTTGGGTTTGACTTAATGATTCAGGTTCTAAGCAGCTGAATTGCCTAATTGGAAGTCACTTGGTACAGTGTTGCAATTTATGTTCCAAAATATGGCTGGTACATCATTTGCCAGTTTAAACGATCCACGTTTTGCGTTCATTTTTTCCCCTTTCCCCCACCCCTTAAAAATTGTTGACCGATATGTGTTTACTTTTTCGGCTGAAGCGTATGGTGACAAATTTTTTTGTTCTCCTTTCAGATTTATTCGCTTGTTTTGGTTTTCAGCCAGTATGCAGAGCATGACAATGTCGCACCAAAGATGCAAAAATAGCAACGTTAAGGGTTCACCTGAGAAAAGAACCGAATGAAAATATCGCCGCTTGACATTATAAATTAGTACATGGCGTCAGAAAATGGAGAAATAAGGGTAGCAAAGATCCCCTCAAAATTTTAACTTCTCAAACAACTTAACGGGTAAAAGATAATCTGAACAAATACCTTATTCGAAAATACAGGAAAATTGCAGTATGGAGATAATAACATAAAAATGTAAAATACCTTAACATAGTTGTTCTGTTATTTGTCCATTTTTGTTAGATTTTAGTGCTTTTAGTGTTTTCAAGAATTATTTTAGAGTTGTTTTGCCTATTGTAGGTGGTGCATGGTGATGCAAAGAAACTCAAAATCATTAACTCATATCGAATTATTTATCAGATGAAATTCCTTGGAAGTATTTTTGAATTGTAAAAAGTTGATGAAATTTATATATATATTACCAATCAACAAATCAAGAAGTGAATAAATATAGTCTTATGATGTGATTTAAAAGTAAAAGAACACACAATACCATCATATCTCGCAGTGATACAAAATTACCGGTGCCATTGTTTAGCATAAAATGTTATTTTCCAAGCTAATGAAAAATCGCACCGTAGGCCAAGCCGATTATCAATGAACTTCAAGTCAAGTTTTGAGTTAAGTGAACTTGCTGTTTGTTTCATCGATCAAGTAGAAAAGTTTAAGTCATAAGGAGGCCGTACTTTTTGTCAAGTACCTCTGTTGTTGAACTGAAATTATCTCCAAGTCTAGAAGTCGTTTTTAACAGTTTTGTCGAGGGCTGTTTCTGAAATCAAACTTCATATCCTAGTTCTATAAGACTGGAGAATTATAGTTAAAATTCGTGGTGTAACAACGAATATGTCATACCGCTTTTTGCCAACTGCCTTAAACTTTATTTCTTCGTTTTGCCGATTCGCCGAGCAATAGGGGAGGGGGTACCGCCCCCCATGCCCCCCGTAAATCCGCCTCTGCATATCGTCATACGTTGACGACATATGTCGACGAACTTTGACATATACGTTGACGTCAGAAGAACACCTCCTATCTTGCTTTTACCACGAGCGTTATGATTGGTTAGAGTTAGCGTCATTTAAGAAAACGATCGAATTTCATTGCGGCTTTCGATTAATCTTCTGTTTTGACATCCAATCCGATGACCTTTTAAAACTGTTGATACTTGGCTTCAAGGCAACAACCTTTCCGTTAATATTGCAAAAACTCATTCCGTGTTTACTTCCACAAAACAGAGACAAAACACTCTCAAAGGCCAAAATCAAGAATTGACGTTACAAATACGTGATGCTGACTTCAAAGTAGTTATAAAGACAAGATACCTTGGTGTTCAAATTGACTGCTCAAGATAAATCAAAGCAGTTCCTACCCATGTAACGAAGGCAGTTGGTTTTTTGAAACATGCTAAGTCATTTCTACCGAAAATACTTTGCAAAAGGTTTACAGAGGTGTTGTTCAGCCACGTTTGCCATACTGTTGTTCCGTTTGTGGCTGCGCCGGTTTGACTAAAGTTGACCAAGCAGACCTTTTATTGGGATGGAAGACATTTGGCTAGCTAGTTATTGTAAAATCCAAAACTGGAAAAATGAGGGGGTCATGGGTGTGGTCAAGGGCATGGCTTTAACAAATCTGTATTACGTGCTAACTGACCTCCCCTCTAAGCATACGCAAAGCGTAAAAAACGCCCTTTTAGCTAAATTTGAAATAGATTTTTGTTTCGCACTTTTATTAGATCGCTTAACTACATGACAAAAGCGCTAGATCTGGCGTACCTCTCCTGGTAGAATCTAGGACAATTCAAAATTCTGGGTTAGCTGGCTCCACAATACCTATACAAACTCTGCCGCCGTTATTCGGGATGCTCATCTTATAGTCTTCGTAACTACGGGGTTGCCGACTAAAAGGTCAGCAAATGGACTGATATATTTTTTCTTACAAAGGCGATAAACTGTTTTTAGAAGCTATCCAATTAAAAGGGGATTCTTTCTTCAAAATCATTGTTGATCAAAATCCTTCTATCCTTTTATATCAATGGTAAATACAGATTTGAGTAACGTAAATCAGGTTTTATAGTTTACTTTTAGTATATTTTCTGAATTAACTGTTGAAGTGTAATTATTGTGTGTATGGGAGGGCCCTTTGAAAACAAGCTTCTGCAGAAAGGCAACCATACTAGTTGTAAATCTAGGCCCATGGAATAGAAAAGTAGAAGCAAAGTTGCAGCATTGTTTTTACGCCCACTTTATATCAAACAGTTAGCTTGACCTTCCCTTACACAGCTGGGGTTGCCCTTCCTATTTATAACCGGGGCTGACATTCCCTTATGTAACTGGGGCTTACTTCCACTTATATAACCAGGAATGACCTTCTGTTTTGTAACTGGGGCTGACCTTCCCTTATATAACCGGGGATGACCTTCCCTTATGTAACCGGGGCTTACCTTCCCTTTTATCACCGGGGCTGACCTTCCCTGATGTAACCGGGGCTGACCTTCCATTTTGTAACCGGGGCTGACCTTCCCTGATGTAACCGGGGCTAACCTTCCATTTTGTAACCGGGGCTGACCTTCCCTGATGTAACCGGGGCTGACCTTCCATTTTGTAACCGGGGCTGACCTTTCCTTATGTAACCGGGGCTTACCTTCCCTTATATCACCGGGGCTGACCTTCTGTTTAGTAACCGGGGCTGACCTTCCCTGATGTAACCGGGGCTGACCTTACATTTTGTAACCGGGGTTGACCTTCCATTTTGTAACCGGGGCTGACCTTCCCTTATGTAACTGGGGCTAACCTTCCCTGATGTAACCGGGGCTGACCTTCCCTGATGTAACCGGGGCTGACCTTCTCTTATTTAACCGGGGCTGACCTTTCCTGATGTAACCGGGGCTGACCTTCCCTGATGTAACCGGGGCTGACCTTCTCTTATTTAGCCGGGGCTGACCTTTCCTGATGTAACCGGGGCTTACCTTCCCTTATATCACCGGGGCTGACCTTCTGTTTAGTAACCGGGGCTGACCTTCCCTGATGTAACCGGGGCTGACCTTCCCTGATGTAACCGGGGCTGACCTTCTCTTATTTAACCGGGGCTGACCTTCCCTTTTGTAACCGGGGCTGACCTTCCATTATGTAACCGGGGCTGACCTTCCATTTTGTAACCGGGGCTTACCTTCCCTTATATCACTGGGGCTGACCTTCTGTTTAGTAACCGGGGCTGTCCTCCCCATGTGTAACCGGGGCTGACCTTCCATTATGTAACCGAGGCTTACCTTACCTGGTGTAACCGGGGCTGACCTCCTCTTGTGTAACCGGGGCTGACCTCCCCTTGTGTAACCGGGGCTGACCACCCCTTGTGTAACCGGGGCTGACCTCGCCTTATGTAACTGGGGCTAACCTTCCCTTCTGTAACGGGGGCTGACTTACGTGTTGTAACCGGGGCTGACCTTCCGTTTTGTAACCGAGGCTGAAGTAAAATTTCTGGAGTTGCGTGGAAGAAAATTTCTTAGGCACTTTCCCATACAAATATAAGTCATGAGCCTATAGGGATTCCAATTTTCGCATAACCTTTGATTCATCTCTCAGTTTCATTAACTTCTCGGAAATTAATCACTTTAAGAACATAAACATGCTTAGTAAAGAAGAGATAAAACCAATTTCAGAAATTTATATACAATTGGCGGACATTTGAGAATAATTCTACAAAGAACTTTCAAGCCAAATTGACTTTTGTTAGTAACGTGCCTCGCATTTATTACAATACAGATGCAATTGGAATGTTATTAACAGTTTCTCAAATAACCTTCTTCACCTTTTCGCACTTGATTAAACCATTTAACTCATGAAACTTAATGAGAATTGGTGAACTAACTCTCTAATCGCTAGATGGAAAGGATTTCCGATTTCGGTGACAACCAGAAAATGCAAACAAAAGTGTCAATAAGTTGACAGTCCTTGTAATCTACGCCCCGCAGTTGTGGGTGGGCATTTGCGGTGAATCACTCATTTTTTGCATACCTTTTGCGCACGCTCACCTTTTGTGCGGGACTGATGGCGCACCGAAGGTCTTGTCAAGACCAGCCATGCTCTGCAAACTGGGGTCAGATCAATTGGCTATTACAGAGAGTGTATTGGGCCAAATTTTTCCGTATATCTCATTTAATTTGAGTTATTTTACAATTAATTTCAAAATTGATTACTAAAATTAAATCATATTTCTCATACCTTCGACTTTGCCGACTTAATCGGCTATAAATCTAAGATTGGACAGGTGACTGGCTTATTAATGAGAAAAGAAAGGCTTTCTATATGGGTATAAAGAAACCGTGTAGGTAAAACAATGGGAAGCAGAAAAAGAGGTAGGCTTCCGAATAGAGTCAGACGAGTAGAAGCCTGCTTGGAATTTTTGCCGTCCTTGTCGTCTGCATTTATTACGACAGCGCATTCATAGATCTGAATCAAAAAATTAATATTTAATAATCTTGACATATTTACCATCGCAATCAGTGGAGTAGCTACGATTTTTTGGTGCAGTTGCTAAACCTGAAAAATTTCCTCAATAATCCGACAAACTATAGAAATGTAGACAAATTTTCCGACATACAATTTTTTGGAAGCTTGGTGGGGGGGGGGGGCGTTTCCCCCTCATCCCTCCTTTAGGAACGCCACTGATCGTAGTAATGTTCACGAGAAATTTTTAAGCAAAGCTAATAGACCCAGCTAACAGCTTCCAGAATGAGATAAAATACGCTTCAGAGTCTGTAGAAATTTTCGCTCAGTGCGACAATTGAAATAGATTTGCAAGGGAAAACTAGGAGAAAATTCATGAAATAGAAGAGCTTTTTTATATAATCCTTTTAGGTGAAACAGTTAATTACAATTAGAAACTGTATCATAGTATTTTTAAAATTGCACTAAGTATGAGTGATTTTGTCGAAGGTTATGTGCACTTTCCTCCGCTTTTATACAAAATTTAGGCAATTTGATATCCACATAAGCAGATGAAAATAGAAAATGAAGCCATGTAAACGGGGCCTAAATTTGTATAATCAAATAAGATCTTTGATAAAGCATCTCTCCTCCCGACGTTCTATTCGGCAACGGTAAATGAAAATCCTTTCTAAACCTGTTTCATATTCCACTTTCAAGACGGTTTGAGAATGGGATTAACAGCTCTTTGCACATGACATTTGAGGATTATATAATCTTTTGCAAGCATTCGTCAAAACAGCAAATATAGCAGCTGAAAGCGTTAAAATTTGTATTGCAGAGTGTACATAGAGCCTGTTTTATGTACATTAAGTCTGCAAAATACTATTATGTGCTCGCGCCCTCTTACTGGAGTCTGGTAAAGGATGAATTTGAGACAATTGATATCTAGATTCAGGTGTAAAGAAAACCTTCTAATATTTCGCAAAAAGTGGAAACATAACTCAAAGAAAAAGTGATCGTGAACAGAAGTGTGAAACAAAATAAAAGCATCCCAAATGAACCTGTGCGAACCGAAAACTCTATAAGGAATTCCAAGTGAAAACGACCGAATTTTGTTTGCAGTAATGGTCTGCAAGAAAGAGTCTGTATACAACAGTCCTTAAAGAAGAGTCTGTATCTAAAAAGCTGATTATAAAAATCTTTCAGGCTGAAATTTCCATTTGATTTCAAGAACCTATACTAAACTGCCTAGATAGCGTATGGTACAAAAATTAGATGATATTTATAATATGTGTGAAATAATTCAGTAAAAGTCATGTGAAAGTATAAGAGCATTTATGTCGAACTTAGATAGCTTAAATCTGCATTAAGACCGTTTAAGATTAACTGAAAAACTCTTCTTAAGCTTCAACCAAAAGAAATCGTCAGATTTTCTTTAGCTGGAGAATGCATTAATAAGAAAGTAGTATATGCCAAGGGTCTTGCTTACCATAGGTTGTTTTCACCTTTGCATAGACTGCAACCATTAGTTTCATTTTTTAGTTGTCCTTTCAAGAGCAATTATTTTGTCTAACCTACAGTCTATTCAGGTACTGTGCATAGAGCTTTTTCAACTTCATGGACCAACCAAATCTTACATGGTGATTTTTCATCGTGCCACATAAAATGAGATAGCAAAAATACATACCTGACAAAGCTGCAGTATGAACAGCTCCACAATCAACGTGAACAATTTTTGAAGGACAATTAATAGGTACTACACTAGGAGTTGACAGAGTTGCCGATTGTTGCCTTACACGTACACCAAGCTGGCCATTTCTTCCATCCCCGAAACTATACACTGCGCCTGAAACTGTAAAATTACAGTAGTACGTCAATCAAAGAGATTTCCAGCCAAAACACTAAATTCAATTCTTTAACGTCTAAAAGGGCCGTCATGTTTATGGGAAATTGGCAGGTATCCATGAAAATCTACAGACTGTGAATATCCTGCATGATCACAAACTCATTGTATTCAAAAATATTTTCAAAATATCTCACATCTCTCATTTCCTTTAAAACTATGGCATTGATGCCCGGTAAACAAGCTAGTCAACAGAAATAAAAATGTCCTTCGCAATAGATATTAGAAAAGAACGTTAATTGCTGCACCAAAACCTCCACTATTCTCTGAGAAAAATCTTTCCCCTCACAGTTGTACGATAAAACACATTTAAAAAAAACTAAGCAATAATATTATCATAAGACAGTATAAGTTTTTAATACATGTGTTGCAGTTCTTTTCCTTTTGTGGTCCAAATTTGCATGTTTTCTCGGTTAAATCTTGAAAAATTACCACAGAGGGACCTGGTCTGATTATTCGCGGGCCGTCAGACATTTGGTCAAAACAATATCAATTTTATAGTAAACACTCTACAGGGGCATATTAGGCTGTAAGAAACGTTATTAGCAATGGGTAAGTATGATGAGATGGCCTTGCTTAAAGCATAAGCTTATTACGATCGCATTATTGCCTTTCTATAAATAAAGGGGGACTTTTGTAAGCAAACTCCAGATATAATTCTCTCCCGGTCTCAAGTCTTATCCAACTATTACTTCTATATTCTCGAATTGTTCAACTATTAAATCATTACTATCAATGGGAATTTCATTCTCATTCACCCACTAATAAATGTACAGTAATGCAGATTATCAAATTTCATAGTATCGTTATTATATATAACTTCAGTTGTTTCTCTATCACAGAAGACCTTTTGATTAGTGGGAACAAATTTGGAAATAGACATAGTGCTATTCCATATGGTGATCGTAGACATTTATAGCATGTCCACCGTTTTATCTATTAATGAACACTGTCTGAGTCGTTGGAGCAAATATATCTTTAAACTGAGATTTCAATCTATATGCAAATATCTAACAAAAGAAATCCGCTTTTACGAGAAAGAACAGCTGTATGTCTTCCACCACAGCTTATCGCAGATATAGTCTCATTCCTGGAAAATAAAAAGGAAGATTACTGACAACAGTGCCCAAAGCAGTTTGGAGACGAAACAAAGCCTTTTTTATAGGAATGGACGTCTTTTTTATACAGGACAGCTTAAGAAATCTTAATGATACTAAAAAGGTACTTCTTCAGTGTAGAAACGCATGAAGTTAAAGCTATAGGGTCATGTTTCGTCCCATTTAAAGATAATAACATTCCACAGCAGGGAGCTAATCAGGTGCAACATTCTTCTTCAGGCTCGTTTGAAACATCGAAAAAGGGCCAAGAAACTATTTATCTAAAATATGTTAGAATAACTGCAGTCATTGTCAGTGTAACGGTATTATTTTCAATTGTGTTATTCACCCTGTTGATAGCAGTACATAGTTTACACCCCTATCATCTAAAATCATTATGTATTAGGTCTGTATTACCGCCACTTTACTCTTTTATCCCCTTTTCAAATTTTCAGGGTTCAGGAACAAGTAAATTATCTTAAAGGATTTGAAAGACTGTTTCATTGTATATTAGATGAAGGTCCCCTTGCAAAACAGCACTCGCTGAAGAGCCACGGTCCTTGAATTATGTACAAATGAAAAACAAGGTCTGCCAATTTCCATTGCTTGTCCCATTAGGCTACATTGCTTTATGTTGAAAATCAAAACCTATCTATTCCATATTTGGTGACAGCCCCCTTGTATGTGTAATTCCGATAAAAACAGACAGCATAACAAATATCAAAAAAGTACTCCTGAGCACAAACCAGTATGTTGATGGGATTAAAACTGGTGTCGTGAAATCGGTTGCTGCTTGCATTGCTAATTGTCCATAGTCATTTGATCCCCACATCCAAACATCACCAGTGTCTGCAAATAATTAATAAAAAATGTTTGATTCCATAAGTCAACCATGAAAACACAATCATCAATGTGGAGGATATTTTTGAAGGAGGCAGCAAATACACTAAAGTCTGGACAACATTAAAACACTTGTGATAACTTAATTACATCAAAGTAGGCACAAAATCAAATCTTAAAAGTTCCTAGCTTAAAGCTCAAAGCTTTACCCATAATTTCATGCAATTTTCCAAACATATAATTCGGGATGTCAGAGGATATAACAAATTTTAAGAGCTAAAGGCGTTGAGTTCTATGTTTCCTCCAACGTTTTAAACACAGTAATTATTTCAACATGTTGATATAATTCAGGGCAGAGCTATTTAGAACTTTTTCTAAAACTACATTTCAAAGTGAAATGTCCATACGTATGACAAGGTTCATAAAAATATCTTCTGCAGTAACATTTCCTCAGGAGTAAAATTCGCGTGAAAGTAATTCGCCTTGACATGATATGCTTTAAGCTTTGCCAGGGCGAAAGTCTTCGATGTCAATCTTCTTAAGCAAGCAAAGCAATTACACAGGACAGCAAAGAAACTGGATAATTACTATTATCTTTCGTTATCTAGGCATTACCTTTGTGCAAACCCAAATCCTAATTAAAAACCTAACCATAACTCCAAACTATATGTTTCCTGGTTAAGTGAACGACTACAAGTTTCATCAAATCAATGATCGGTGGACGAAGCTAACAAAAAAAAAGATTCCGAGGCAAATTTTCGGAAATTTGTCGTTATGGAATTTCTCTTTTGTGGATAAAACGAAAAGTGATGATACAAAAAGAACTGTTAAATAAGTAACATCACTAATGATGGAGGATGAAGCGACTTTCTATGAAGGTTACTGACGGCCACAGTGAAAGGTTATCGTTTTCGTACAAGAATTACCGCCGCATTAAACCAAATTCCTGCACGGCTCGACTCGAAGATAAGCTAGGATTGAGATTTAATGCGATATTTTGTCGAAAATTGGTCCCCCTAAAGCATTAACAAATATTTACAAACTATTTCTATAAGCAACAGGTTAATGAGCAGCTAAGACTGAATGTTACGCAAAGTGAGGGATCAATGAAAAAGCTGTAATTAAATTTGAAACCGTTGAGTTGATCCATAGCCTTGATTTTGGCTCAAATGTTTTCAATTAACCGTTAATTGTAGCACAACTTCAAGTTTTTGTTTATATCAAACAATAATATTACAGATTTTCTGCGTTCCAGTAAAGGAGGCTTCATTTCTTATCCTTCATCATTCATCCTGTGTGCAAAGAGTTAAATAACTATGGAGCAACTCTGTGGGCTGCAGTCTTGTTCATATCTTATGCGAGCTTTAGAGCTGGTTCTAAGTTGCTTATGAACAGAATAGTGTATAAACCTCACACAACTGAGGGTGAAAAGACATTCGAATAGTGATGCATGGAGTTAACAGCGGCGACAATGTTTACTAATGTTATGAATTCAATTAAGACTCTATACAGTACTTTACAATAAAGAACTCTGGTAGTGTAAATCGTAATACTATATGTACTATATAGTATTACTATAATGAAGATTACTGTTAACCAGTCTGCTAAAAATGGTGCTCGATGCCGAAGAAGCAGAGCTATTCTAATCTTGGTAACAGAACGCGATTGTTCAACATAAAGTTGCAACTTCAAGTTTCAAGCTTGATGCGATCTTCAGACAACTCGTTGCAACTTAAACCGCTGCGTTCTGTTACTAATTAAAGTATTACTGTATGCATACATCTATACTGTTCTAAGGATTAGGATAGTGCTTGAATTAGTTCAAATATCAGAATTTTTCCTCCCAGGTGAAATTAATGCATTTGGGTGGAAATAGAAAATTTCAACTGCTTCATGACCCACTATCAGAAGCTTTTGAATTAGAATAATAGCCTTTTTGTCGACAAAGTACCTCCATAGCCAGGGTGTGTCCAACAACATTAATAATGCGAAAGATACCTGTGACAATTCCAACATGAGATGTTCCACATGATAAATTATTAATCTTTAAATTCAAAAGGGCCTCTATCAGAGTTGGAGTAGTTCTGGTTTCTGTATCTCCGTGTCCGAGTTGTCCTCGATCGTTATAACCAAAGGAGTAAAGCTGGTTCTCGTTCGTCAGTGCTATAAAAAACAGAAATAGCAACCATAAGCAAAACATTAAAATTCTTTATATTAATTGGCGAACTAGGGCTGGTGGCAGACGTCTTGGGTGTCACTGCTTATATAGTACATATCTATAAACAAAACTCTTGTGGGGAACTACCACGGAAAACAAGTTACAATGATTTTAGGATAAAAAGCATTTTAACAGGATAAAAGCAAGAAAGTGGCAACTCGTAGCTACCACTAGCAAATATACAAATGCTTGAAGCACGAAATATTTTTAATAATTTTTTCACTTCTTTACTGCATAGAAAATACTTCTATGGTAATTTTCATGAGAAAGATTCAAGTGCTTGCTTGCTTTGGGGTAATCTACCTCATATTACCCCACCTTCACCATGGACTTCACACTGCCTTTTTCCGCAATGCAGGATAAGGGAAAGTTTGTTTCGCTAAGTTTAATGTTTCCTTTGCTTTTTCACTTATCAATTTCAGATTCAGCTATCTTCCTTTTTATTTCTTAAAGGCTGCTGTAGCGAACAGTAATAGATGGTGGAAGTGGAGTCCTTCAATTTTCAGCATACTTTCCTTATTCCTTGTGCTATCGTTTACTAACCCTGACAAATGTGTTTGCCAAAGTTGCATTTATAGCTGCACTGAGTCTAATGAGCACCTAAAAATGAATGTACTAAGATCTTTGCAGTAAAAAGTAAAAATCTGATTCAAGGTTTTTGGAAAAAAGGTCAATGCATCAATAACTTTGTCTATATCTTGACAGCTAGACCCGGTAATGTATAGGATGGTAACAAGAAAACAACCCGTATTACTGTTATACTACTGAAAGTAATTATCATGGTTTTAGCAGTGTTAAATAGAGAATTTAATCCGTATTTGAACAAAAGTTAGTATATGTCATGACATATGATTTGAAACGTGACTTGAATGCAAGATTTGGGCATTGAATAAGATTAGTAAGGAAAGAATGAAGGAAATGTGGTACACGGTCAATTTCATTTCAAATTTATTTCACGTTCAAATGTTAAAAAAACAAATAGAAACAACACTGTGGTCACATAGTCACTACCTGGTGGAAGGTCCACAAAAAACAATAATAACTGCTATGACACACCCAAGCCATGCCAATTTTCTATCGTCTTGTGAGGAAGGTCTGCCTCCGATATGTTTTGTCTGGAGGAAGGTGTTCTGGACTTTGCAAAAAGCACTGATAGTGTTATTGATCTATTTTTAGACATAAAGCTGATTGAAAAATATCTTCAATCTTGCTTAAACAATTAAACATTTACAGGAAATTAATTACTGGTGATCATTCACCTTATAGGATATTAACAACATTGAAGAAGCCCGTGACTAGTCTTTGGCAAACATACCAAAATTTGCGCTCGAGCTAAAGCAAATCAACAGTGGACCTAATTCATTCTCACGCCCATTCCATGTGAATTTCTAATGATTAAAAAACCTTACAAAACAGGAGACAGGCTCAATTTAGAAGGACACAGCCAAAAAAGGAATCAAAAGTTAAACATTCACAGGTATATTTGCCAAATGTGCACACTTTGCAAAGCCTTTCAAATACTGCGTTTATTTTTAACATTTGTAGATACAAATGCAATCAGCTTTCTAAACATTAGCAAGGAAAACGCTACTCATGTGACAGGCAGTTTCTTTTGTTAGATATAATGACATTTTCTATTTGTGGATAACTTTTTCAGCTCTTTTCACAGCTGCTTAATTAAGTCACCATTTGCGGCGAAAGGAAATAGCCTTCATTTGCAATGCACGTTTCAAGAGGTATTTCATTGCATAAAAAGTTACTACAAGACACAGTCATTGGTACAGTATCCACTTGTAATTTGACAATGATAGCATGGCCTCTGTAGCGTATTCCTTCAGGTGTAAAGCCAACCTTGCGAGTGCTATAATTGCAGCCTCATCGTTACAATTCATGAAAATGTGGCTTAACAAAATATGATGCCTTAAGGGGTGTATATGGGAAGGACTGCCCAATGCGAGTTAGCATTCTTCCTCGCCTCCCCTTCGCATCGCGGCTCGCTGTTAGAGACAATCCTATTGGCTATTTCGACCCGCTCTTGACAGCACTAAATCAAAATTCAGCTTACGAATACAACTCTGGGTCATTATGATGCCAGCATATTGCGGAGTCTTGGGAATTTGTTAGCCTATCCACCATATCCTGTTTGCTTCAAAATTTCACAATGAAGATAGATTTTGTTTCCCATCTATTTCTTTGTCTAACATTATGTTTTCTTACGTTTACCGATATTTAGCGTCAAAAATCTGTTGTTGCTTTCCTTACTAGCCCAATAAAATCTAATAGCTACTTAAATATTAGGTCGTTATATATTTGAATTATCATTTGGTCCAACCATGGCGCAAGCGTAGAACTCTTTGTGGAAGAACTCTTTGTTAAAAGAGCCCTTTTTGATATAATTTTGTTACAGTAAGATATGAAATGTTCAAAAGAGCACGGAAAAGGTTCGATAGAAGCATAAGATATGCCGACTTGTTTTTTTAGTCTAATAGGTATGGCTCTGGGTAGCTAGTTACGCTAAAACAAGGTCTTTTTCTTTCTTATGTTTTCACACACTTCCACACAAATATGGTATGTTTTCTTTCTTATGTTTTCACACACTTCCACACAAAAAGTCTTTTTCTTTCTTATGTTTTCTTCCAACGCTTCAACTATTTAAACTTCTTTTAATGTGTCCTATGTTCTTGAAAGCGATTCACGATAAACCAACTGTTTGTTACCTCTTCATCCCACATATTATCATCATAATAGCACCTAAATCTGCATAAAAGCACTATAGGTGTGTCGCAGTAGTTCGCTCCAACAGAGGATGAAACATCTGCAAAACGCCGATCAGCTGCAAAAATAAAGTAGCTCTAGGAGGAATTATCAACAGCTAATGAAAAAAACCATGCATTCTTGCTAAAATTTAGCTAAGATTAGGTAATCCTTTTTTATCGCAAGACATTAGTGTTCAGATCATAATTGAATTGAGACATTAGTGTTCAGATCATCGGAATTGAGGCAAAATCGAATTTACCCTTGAATCAAATTGTCGAGCATTATTGCCTGAGAAGACATAGTAGAAACGTCTTAGGCTGGTTGGCTCACCTATTGTAAAATCCAGACCACAAGACACATGCTTGACATTTTGTAAAGAAGAGATCTTCTTCGGCAACGTTTGTTTTCTTTCTTTTGTTTCGAATCCAAGAAAAGGCTCTGCTCTACCCCACAAATATAAACTGCCGTCGGCTAGAAAATGATTGAATAAATCAGACAATGATTGCTTCCTTAAAAAGCATTGCAAATCAACACCACAAATGGGCTAAGCCTTGCATATTAAATTTGTTACAGACTCAAAACCGGACTATAACAAAATCTGACACTCCTAGATATAACTTACCGTCGATGTACAACTGCTCACATTATAGGTATAACAAAAACATCTATAATATAGCAAACAGAACACCACATCAACATATTAACTATGGTATGAAATTATCGGTTTATTCTAAGCACAGTAAAGCCTCTCTTGATGACACCCTAATTTCTTGAAAAAAAAAATTTTTAACGACTTAATATAGGGTATATCATCAACATGGACTCATCAAAATGAACATGTTTATTTGGCGTCATCTTGGTCGCTGATTGTCTAATTTGCATGTGATAATATGGAAAAATATACTGCTTCAAAGCAGGAACTGACTTGCTAAATGCTTTCCTTTCACTACTCCGGCCCAATATTCTATGATGTGTTCTGAGATTTAGAGGCAAGTCAAAAAAGCGAACAATGTAATATTTCGGCGATATTTCGTCAAAATTTTGAATGGGCTTTAACGGGTAAAAGGCCTTGTGGACACAATTTCATATCTATAGATCAACCTACATTGCTTCTTACATGACTGTGCTGTTGAATAAATTGGGAATAAGTTTCTTATAACAGTCTCTCATAAGACAGGTTTTTACTGAATTACCGGTAACAGCAGCAGAATGTAGCTCATGGCACGAAATACAGGTAACCTTTTCTCCTGACAGCGTCCCAACCTTCAAAGGAGTAAATCGATCTTGAATATCTCCATGACCAAGTTTGCCTCCTCTGCCACAGCCCCATGAAAACAATTCACCTGATGCTTGAGAGAGAAAGGCATTTGATCAATTACGGTGGCACGCTTAAAAAACAATGTAGCTACTTAAAAAAAAGGTGTAAAAATTTGTTACAATGCATCGATGTTTTACACCACTATTCATATAGATATGTTGGAAAGTATGCAATAATCATTTAAGGAAAAATCAGGGCTAATAGGCACTCCATTGCCACTTATATGATAGCATTTCATCTGCAAAATGATTTTGATTCGTACCATTTTCCATTCTAATTCCTTGCTACAATTTACATCCATTCATTGTTTACCATTATGAACTGATTAAGCATAACAAAATGGTTTTAGCATCATTTTTCACTTTGCCTCATATTGCGGTACTTTTAAAAGTAAAATCAAAAACACTTACATGTAACTGCTAACATGTGTTCAGTTCCGCATGCTATTTGCCTAACATCTCGGCCGAGTAATGCCTCGACAACGCGTGGTGTAATTTCTTCAGTTTCCTCCCCGTGGCCTAGCATTCCTTTGTAGCTGGAGCCCCATGTGTAAATATCACAAGCATCTAGAAACGACGAAATCAGCTCACAATACAGTAGAATTTCATTATCAAATAGAATCGGTTAGCTTCCGCCATTGATATGCTTCGTAATCAATTCCCTACAAAGACTCAAATCTTAAGATCACAGTAGCATTTAACAAGTAAAGAAATTCAAGATGAATACATGAACTAGAAATATCATTTAATCTGTACTCATTGGAACAAATTGAAATCGTAGTCACTCATGCAATAGTTTTCTGAAAAATAGATACCTTCTTGAATAAGGCTCTATTGCATTTTATTTCACTTCTTAAAATCTTAAACAGCCCCTTCAGTGCAGAGTATTGCCATACAAAGAACTGGTTTTTGCAAAAAATTAAATAGCTCAAAGAAATAAGGAAGTCGCTTGCTTTACATCATATTCAAGATTGTTTCAAAGCTTGCTACCCAAAAAAGATACATCCTTCTCTCTATGATAAGTTTTATGTAAAAGTAATGTAAGATCAGTTTCCCTATTTCTTAGATTTCTAATATTTCCAGTTAAAGTTTTTAATATTTCGAATGAACAGACAGGCTGAGAGTTAATTTGGCACGTAATTTTCAGCGATCTTTAACATTATAGAGGCAGTTTGATAACTTTTGATAATATCGCTAGCAGTTAGCCAAATCAAACTGTGCATAAAATTCATTGCTGGTGTATTTTACTATTTATCTCAAGTCTAGCACGATTTTGTGGCTAAGCTCGACAATACCGACAATAGTAAATTTTTAAAAGATCGAAATCTTTCTACGAAGGTTTCTACGAAGGTTCAAAAGGTAGTTTAAATATCGATAGCAAAGTGCAAGTTAGAGTAAGTCTCGAGATTCAATTACAATCTTCTTAAAAATTGGTACCATTAAAGGTCTGAATGAATTCAAAATGGTAGATTGAAGCCATCAGATAAGATATATTGTATTATGAAGTATATTTCAATGGGACTGCAATGAAAGCACCTACTAGGTATTGGTGCCAGTGCCCATTTCCGGGCTTTTATTTGGGATCGGCTTTGCGTGCGTTCCCAGATTCAGTAAAGGTTAAAAATGCTGGTAGAAAACCTCCGCGCAACAACCTACAGTGTGACAAATCATAGCTGCAAGCAACACAATAATTCCGGAGAAATTTAAAAGAAATGAAGAGCAAATTCAAGACTCAAAACTTCATAAGCAGCTTTTTTTCCAAGTCACATTATTGTTAGACAAACTTATCAACAATAATCAACAATATGTACAAGTAAAGTATCACAAGAGGTTATCTGTTATTAGCTTCTTTTCAGACAAGCTGATTAGCTCTGAATTGGCGCTGAGACGAAGCATCTATGCAGGATTAGGACATGCATATATGCATCTAAGGACGATTACCAGCACTTAAAGCTTAGCTCATCAAAGACAGCCGACACAGTGTACTTTTATATGAATATATGCAACGATTGCGCTTGGGATAAACTGCTATGCTGGCAACAAACTTCTGTGAGACTCTTTTATGTGCTACATCTGTAAATTTGGGAAATTTTATAAGCTTCAAGTAATATTTGGTCAGGAAGGTTAAAGAACTTCATATTTGTCCAATCTTAACTATAGATAACTGAAAGCGTTTAGATAAGGAGCTGAAGCTAACACATTTTGTTCAATAGAATGACATTGCCTTGCCACTTAAGTGATTGAAAAGCAAATGTCAAGAATAAAAGATGAAAACTTTAGGTCATTTCATTTTTATCCATTTTATCCATTCATTTTTATAGGCTGGTATTACACTTAACAATCACATTTAATAATCATCTTAACAAAGTAAAATTTGGACTAAAATACCCTCTTTCACAGAGACAGTCTGACCAACTAATCCAAATTCCAACTGTAACGAGAAAAGATTGCACAATATAATGGAATTTAGATTGCAAACACTCAAAGAAACTAGAAAGAAGAGGCTGCTTTGAAGTTATTTATCGATCATATATTTCTCACGATATGCAACAAGTGGACAAATGCTTTATTCAAAAAACAATTTTGTGATTATAAAAATGAAATTGAAAAATAAAAGTGGTGGCTTATAGTCTGTTACTAGCCAGTGGATATTCTAGCAACCTTGAACTTAACCTGCTGTTATGCACTATCGCATGTAGCAAGGTGCAGGCACAGGCGCGCGAATAATTACGGACCAGGTACTAAATTAAACTACGGAATAGAGAGAGACACATTTGATGTTGCACTTTGCCTAAGGGTGCCATCATTAATTATGGTAAGGCCAAGGTTTTAAACCAGCTTCGTTTAGATCGCACACTTTAACCATTACTCCGCAGAGGCTACAAGATTGTGGTATAACTTACACTTAGTTTGTTAGCCTTTCCGTCAACATTATCATATGTGGATTTGCCAAATTCCTGCACTGCAGCAACATCTGAAAAGCCATTTAACAATGCCTGCAAAAATATGACATTAGTTAGAAGAGGCATATCTGCTTTGATAGGGATTTTACATAAATTTGCTGAAGAAAATCAAACCTGGTACCTCTAAGCCAACTGTCCAAGTATCAAATTCAGTTCTATCTTTGCAGACAATGTCGAGAGAGCGTGTTAAAGCTTCATGATTGTATATCAACGAGAACGATAAGCTCTACAAAAAAAGCAAATTAGTAAATTAGTCTTATAGAAAACAATTGTAAAAAAACCGTCAGCATCATCGAATGCAATTACTGTTTCTGTGGTTATTTCATACAATCACACTGTTTCATTTATTCTGTTCTAGGTTTTCAGGTCATCACAAGTACTATCACATTCGATGCCATATATTGCGCATGTGTCTCAAACAAAGAACATGTTTAAATCACTCAATTTACCATAACAAAAACTCCTTCAGTACTATATCACTCTTTAACAAAACAGGGAAGCCATGGATACAGCCACAAACATAGCTCCCAGCAATCATCAATCATCTTAATCAGCGCCGTGTATCAAAAACTGTCTGCCATTCCGAGTGTGTGCAGAAATCGTCCTGCATATTTTGAACCCAATTATCTTTATCATATTTTATCAAAAAGTCCCTATAATTAACACAATGATGCCTGCAAATAGACAATGATACATAATACAAAGAATAAAATCGATGGAGCAGAAAGACTATGCAAGGACATATCTTGTTTACTACGTGAATATCTATCAAGTAACACTGACAGTCTATGCATAGATGACAGCGTAATTCTGACCTCATATTCTGGAATAGGATTATCCTGAAAAACTTTGGTTTTCTGGCCCTTTAGGAGCTCTTGAATTTGCTGGATGGTAACTGTAAAATACATGAAGGATAACACATAGAAAAAAATAAGAAGCAACATAACTCTTCGTTATAAAAGGATATGATTGAAATATAAATTAGTACAAAAATCATTAATCAACACTAAATGAAAATGTTGGGATGTTTTTCCTTAAATTTATGCTTGATGTACTGTATTGATGAAAAAACTACATGTAGAAAATCAAACAGATTCAGTTCGGTTAAAACAGAAACTGTAGAGAGTGAATCATGAAAGCAGAATAGCTATCAAATTTGGTTTTGAAACTGCAAATATGATATTTAACACATACCAGATGATTCACCTTTGTCTTTCTTTGGTGATTCCCACTGAAGTCTGCTAAGATCTAAATATGGAAAAAAGGCAATGAGACTTCATAACTGTAAAGTAAACATGACTCAGAGTTAGCAAGGAAAATAGCAATATACTGCAACTATGGCAGTGAAGTAGGACAGGCCCTTGAAATTGAAAGATCCAAAACTATAAAAATGATTAAATAAATGGTATGTATGCAAATGACTGTTGTCTTAATTACAGAGAAATATGTTGTGAAAAGTATAGAGACTTTTGGAGCCCCTTTTTTTGCATAAGAGATGACGATCGCCACGATAACTCTCCTAATATCGCATTCTTTTTATGGGCCGAATACTATCATGCAAGATTTCACAATTCATATAAAGTTTAACTCAAATGACAATCAACAAAAAGAATAAATGCAAATTCAAAAAAGTGCCAAAGATGATGTTATTGAATAATTAGCACAAAATATAAATGGTTTCAATGCTGCCTTACTTTATTAAAAATTTTGTCCTTCTCTTTAACATAAAGATTCATTCTGTTTTCAATCAACTGGAGAGCAAAACCTAAGCACTTCCAGCCTTGCAAGGGAAAATATCAAGCAAGCAGAAAAAAAGGGATGACCTGCCCAGAATGCCTCAAAAGCAAAAACTTTTGGCAACAAATTCAAACACTTTTCAGGGGTGAAGAGAAGACAATTTTCCCGAAAAATAGTTTCAAAAGTTCCGTTTTTATTTGCAATGTTTGCAGCCAAATTGCAATTTTACTTTTTGGACAGGTTGACTCGTATTTAAAATTCTGCAAACAAAAGGTAATTGGACTTATATGAGGCATAAAAAGCTTAATGGCTACATGTTCAACTTCTGCTCCACCAATATGATCAAGTAGCCCATACCAGCTACTATTTTGATTTGAATAAATGCCTCTTATATATGCTCTCATGTTATACACTTGAGCACTCTGTGGTCCTCAAGACAACCCACAAAGCAGTTCCTACAGACCAAGTTTAAAACTAGTGAACATTTTCTCAAATTGGGCACATCACTAGCTCCACAGTCAATTTTGCCATTTTACAACAATTATACTTTTTTACGTATTATAAAACAAAATTTAAAAAGTCATACCATCAAGCAATTTGAAATTTCGAAAATGTGGTCGTCCCTTAAAGCAAGAAAATGTCAATAAAAAACATTTTTCTGTTTATTTTTTCAATTCATTTTGCATAGACAACGAAATTCAATATAAAATTACACAAATCAGGTAAAGGGCTCCTTTTGGATTCCTCCAAAACATACAAAACAATTAAACATCAGATTAAAAATCAAATTGATATGAAAATAAGAATTTGATTTTTGAAACAAATGATGCAATTCTTAGTCCCTAGATTTGCTTAATATCATGCATCTGTTAGCGTGCTTCCCATTCACATAAGGGCAGGCAGACCAGGTGGCCTAGCTGATTTTTTGGTTACTTGAATTTGATATTTTTTTGGAATCAGGAGGTCAAAACCGGGGGTGGGAGTAGGAGCATAAAAATGTGTCAAAATTAGGCAAATTCATCGAAAATCTGATAAACCACACTAGCTTTGACCAACTTCGAAAAAAAAAAATCTTATAATCCAGTAGTTTGAAATTGCTGGGATGACAGTTGCAATAAATACAGAGCTCAAAACTGAGGACCCATTTATTTACTTAGATGAAAATGTAAAAACAAAGATAGAAACTGTTTTTGTACATACTTAATGCTTCATATGAAGGAATCCATGATGGATGTCCAAAATATCCTGGAATTTGTGTCCATTTGATTGCAATAATATTGCTGCATTTGTTATTGCAGTAGAGACTGCATTTTTTGCACATATTGAATTAAAGGTTCTTTTCATACTCCATTAAAATGTAAGTTCTTTTGGGACAAGGGGTGAAAAATGTATTCCATCTTACTTATTTATTGCCTTTTACTGATTATCAAATATGTTCAAAATTTTATTTAACAATATGAAAAAGTCTGAAATTTTGACCAAAATTGTTTGAAATGTTTGATAAAATTGTCTGAAAATTTTTGGCCAAAAATTAAATTTCTGCCAAAAAGATGTCCAAACACTTTGGAAATTAATGTAATTTAGAAATTCAAAATTTTAAACAAAAAGCAAATAAAACCACTTGATAGCCATGTCTCCTAACAAACATGTTATTGGTTAAATCATCTTCTTTTTTCATTTACAACCATTCAGGCCCGACCGAGAATGGCTTGGGATTGCTCCAAATCACAGGCCTTGGCTCTCACCTTCCTTTCCATAGGAGTGTGAGTCATCGTATATCGTTAACAAGGTTTCTTTACTGAGGCAGTCTGTGATTTACTGGAAACCTTTCAAACTTGTATCATTTGTCCTTTGATAATCATCAATTTCTGATGATGTACAATAACCTCATATCACTACAAACTTAAAAATTTTCAAAAAAGTGCTTTTGATACAGTTAAATTATTTTGAATGTTGAGCCATGATACAGTTATATTTCTAAAAAAAATATTTCATTGATATCATTCATTTCTCCTAGAAGAGGCAAATGCCATGAAACAATTTTTAAACAATTTTGATGTATCATTGTAAGTTGATCTTATCACTGTAAATCTGGATGGAACCAATTCATCCTTAGAAATAATTTACCATTCTGCCAGCTTTCAACATAGTTGATCCTTGGGTCATTTCAAATATGGCTTTTATTACATCAATGCTAGGCATTTTGAATCCAGGTTTTGGCTTTGTATAATTTATCCAGAGAGAGTAGTTGCAGCTGCAAATAGACACAGTTTTACATTAGGAAATACAACAACCATTGATTAAAAGTTGAAACATAACAATATTTAGCAAATATTTCGTCCTTTGTTTCTCGTAATATCTATAGCATAGACATGACATGGAATGCATACTGGGTGCCTAGCTTATACCCTGCTCCACTACAAAAGCTGAATTTGAGGTAGGATTAAAACCATTTGGAAAGGTGTGGAGAGTATCTGGCATAAGCCCCTACCCATGATATAGGCCTCACTGTTACGTAAAATCTTATGCCTGTCCAGTCTGCAGAATGTGCCATTTTCCACTCAGACCCCAGTGTGCAAAGTGGCAAAAGCTAAGTGCAGAGTGACAAAAACGTTCGCTTTTTCTCTGAGTTGAGAAAAAAAAATATTTGTTGATCACCCAGTACAAATTAATCCCGGGTTGGAAAATATGCCTGTTTTTGACTACGCGTAGTTGCGACCAAAAGCAGTTTTTCCACTGCAACGTGCGAACAAAGCCAATTCCGCGCCGACATGGGACAAAATCAAAGGAGTTACTAGCAAAATCAAGCCAATCTTTAATGAGCTGCGTGCGTTATTATTCCTTTCCCTTCTTATTAGTACTTCATTCAAGTTGAACAAGCCCCCCAATTGTTTGTCGTTTTAGAAATGGCATGAAACGTCTATATTGTACTATTTCATGTAACAATGTAAGGTGCAACAAATGGTAGGGGGTGGCGCGACACATTGACATCAAAGGGAAGTGTAGCTGCCAGCACATGCAAGTTTTCCAGCCAGAAATTAATCTACCCAGAACAAATTAGTCTTTGTACAAATAGATTTTGTCAACAAATAAAATGCCCCCCCCCCTCCAATTACAATCTGAAGACGATTACTGCCAGGGTTGACTCTCTGTTCAATATTCTAATAGAGCTATCTAATGAGTCTGATATGATAACTTGGATATGTTTAATTGTTCGATATATTTATTACTAGGGGATCCACAATGGAAAAATTATATTTTTGATTCCAAAAGTAGGACTTTTCTTTAGTGTTATTGCATGACATTTTTTGAACCATCTAGATGGCGCAGGCACCTTGAGGGTCACTATAGATTTCCCTAAAGTCTGAGCAGGGGTGGGGTGGAAACCTAGTAACGAGGTCAGCCTTAGAAAACCATCAAGGTATTTTCGTGGGTACGCCCCTGAGATTGTCGCCTAGCCTAGGTCAGGCAAATTCAACAGAGCAGGCAAGTTTTGCATGACATGACACCATCCTGGAGAAAAAAATTACATTCATACCTTCTTCTGCCTGTGTTAAATGAGCAGCAAACATACAGACCTGCCGTCTGGTACTTTCATTGGCAGGGTGTGGGGAAAAGCCGGGTAATGCGGCTGCGATACGTAGATTTTGGCACGGCAACACCTTTCCTTTCCTGCTGACTGCAATTACCACAACAACAACAAAAATAAGGGCAAGCTCATGAGGTCATTCCAGCCCCGTTTTAATGTGAACAAGCTTTCTCAGAGGCCATTGCAAAAAAATTAAAATCGAAGGGATAGAGTTTAACTCAGAAGGAGCTGTTGAAAAGTTTCATAAATACGATGTCTTTTCCACCCCAAGGTGACAGGCAAAGTAGACAAAACATCCTGCAAGAACTGCAGCAGCAAAAGCAACAGTTACTGCAGCAAGGGACA
Organism: Catostylus mosaicus; assembly: GCA_964019065.1. Lineage (NCBI taxonomy): Eukaryota > Metazoa > Cnidaria > Scyphozoa > Rhizostomeae > Catostylidae > Catostylus > Catostylus mosaicus. Next base: position 9,742,578 of record OZ025184.1, on the reverse strand, counting down.
CCGCCAGTATCGGGTTCAGTGATAGCAGTCACCTCCACTTCTGTGAGGCCCGGCTTCACAAGGACAAGCAGCACATCGCAAGATATTGGCGTAAGACCACACACAGAATCACCTCATTCGTCAGCAGCTGCACATTCAAGGAGAATAGCCTTGGAGTATGCAAGTGCACATTCAAATGGCTATTTTGTTTCTGTAACTGACTCGCAGTTCGGCAATCATATCTTACCAGCTATACCAAGACTTGATGATTCATAGAAAAATGAATTCTTGTCTGCTGTTCTCTTGTAAATTGTAACTTGTAAATAAACTAGTAGAATTAGAGGTATCGAGTGGCCCTGACTGAAGGGTATTTTTTGCATTCTTTTAGTTTCATTGGCCACACTGTTTTAGCCATGCTGGGAGTTGTTGGACATTCTTTCACTGTTGGCTTTGCTACCAAAACCGTCACACCCCTTTAATGCTGAATTCATTATGCTCCACCCAGATAGCCATTGCTCTGGTATTTAGTCAATGAAAAAAAAATGCTCACTAATATTTCTAGGAACAGTTGATTTTGTATTGTAATGATTGTCCTAACCAATATCATGTTTCTTTTTTAATGTGTAGAGAACACAGAGCCAGAGTGAGGGGGTATTGTCATTAATCTTAGAAGGGCTAGCTCAAGTCATAATTATATGCAAGTATTCATAATTTTTATCTAACATTAAATTACCTAAATAAATAAAATGATCTGGTGTGGAAGAATGAGTTAAGGCAATAAGCATATTATTAGCACAGTTTTGATTATAAAATAAATGGAGAAGATTTTCAGGACTGTGATGTGCTGATAGGTGGAGACTGGCTGTGGTATTTATTACACAAGTAAAAGAATGGATGGATTGAAGATGGTGAAAAAGTCAGTTTGTGTCCTAATTTTTTTAAGCATCAAAGGGTGCCAAGGTTATCTCTTCCAGTGTTCTCCCTGTAGGTTTTAATTATGTTTGCCAGTCAATTTCCTGTGCTTTTTCATTTCTCCATATTGTTTTATGTCTGAGCATGTGTCCAAGATGGGCCCTCCTTTGACTTTTCTTGACAAAAGTGGACAGCTGTAATAGTGGAGAGCTTTTCTATGGATGATGTCTATTTTTTGAGTTAATTGTTGTGTGTTTTGTCCACACAGAGCAATTATAAACCATGGGGTATTGGTTGTTTGTATGCATCATATAAATTCACCATTGTTTTTGTTCTCATATTTGGACATTCTTCACAGCTTTGCAGGCAAAATGGTTGCACATATCAATGCTAGCTCTGTCATCAAGGATTGGCCAGACTATGGTTAGCTTTCTATGTGTTATTACATCTGTTCTCGTCTCATTTATACTAAGGTTGTATCTACTGAATGTAACCAAATGCCTAATATTCCAAAATATTTATTTTTTAAAAAGGTACTGTAAAAAGGTACAGCTGGTTGCATACAGAAATTGACATCAAATTCCTGCTCTGACAACCCCGGTCCTTCCTGCAAAATCCTTCATTGTGGTTAACATTAGATACCCTGTATCCTTGTTTGTCTTCTGTCCCATTTTCGCATTTAGTGGGTAGATCATTGTATTAAATTGTATTACACTGCCTGTGTTTCATATAACATTCATCTAACACATATCATGGATTAAACAGCTCCAACTTGCCAAACTGTCACTTCAAGCAGAAACCCAAATATTAAATAGGTATTGAAAAATCCAGAAATTTTGACACCCACAATCCAAGTTGTAGATTTCAAATTTTACATTAAATCAGAAGGGCAAACATAGTGCTTATTAAACCTAATTAATTCATATTAATAACATGATATTTTCCATAAACTTAAAACTGAAGAGGTAAAAATTTAACCCCTTTCACCAGATATCAATACGTAAAATACCACACAACTTTTGTTACAATTAACAGATAATTCTTTGTTCTAACCACAAGTTCACATGTTTTTATTGATATTAAAAACTAAATGTAAATACAGTCACACATTTTATAAATACAGTTTTTGTTATACATATAGTAACATTTGTGGTGTTATATGTAGCTACAGTTAAAACATGTTTCTATAGCTAATGTAGCAGGCTGAAATTTCTATTTCACAGCCTGTGACCAAAAACTTTCATTTCACAGCCTATGATAACACTCTCACAGTCTTCCAATGAAACATTTTGCCATTAATGAAATGATGTATATTGAAAAATTCAGTGCTAAAGGTAAGACTGCAAATCGGACATTTTTATACAACTATACATGGTACCTTATAAATTGCATCTATTACCTTCATGAATGAAAATGATTAAGTCTATGTATTAATACAAATTGAAAGAGAGTTACCTTCATTTTTTGAACAGAAAACATGATCTCCAAGTTAATTAATCACTCTGTCCGTTCTGAAAGTTATTTGGTGTGTATAATAAGTGCGTATTGAAATAATAAATAATCCAAGAAAATCATGTTTAACACCAGATTTGATGGCATTTAATAGCTACAGACAGATAGCTTTAGAGCTCCAACTACCTCGCTTTTGATGTAGACACTAAAAGACAGAAAAATTGTCACATTTGTAATTATGAATTTATTTCAATTCTTATCTTCCAATTTTCAATTTTTTTTTTAATTCTAGCATTAAAATCCAAATAGATTATAGATATTCGTAATCACAGCACAAGTATATTTAAAAACATATGATTGGTTACAGAATTACTAGTTGCACTAGGATAAATCTTTGAATAGAAATCAGAAAGAGGATCATTCATTCCTTGCCATTTATGCAATCAAACTTTAACTATTGGGTCCAAAATTTTTCTGAAAAGGTCTGATCACTAGATTTGTTTCTGGTTCAAAGCGGCAGTGTCACCCTACGTTTTACAATCGGGATGTTCAGCTTCAACCTTCTGTAGAGAGGTGCAGTCATTCCAGATACACAGAAAGTTCTTCAAAACGGCACAAAAAGGGAGGAAGATAACCTAGCAAGCAAAAGGTACTTTTTTATACTCAAAAGTATTCTACACGGAGATCGCGTTCTCGTTTGGACTTTTCATCCAGAAAGATAGTGAGACAGCGCTGAATGATCAAAGCAAGTAGCAATTTGCAAGTCTAGTACTTTGTTTGCTCTCATTTTTCTATCCTCTCCCGCTGAATCACAATCTCAAAGGTCTGGAATGAGCAATTACAATCAGAGCGCAAAGTTATGTAATTCTAAGTTTTATAGAAAGACCCTTCCACTGATATCATCAATATCTACAATGGCTGAGTAGTGGTGTTGGTCATTTGATTGTTACTCGCTATTTGGCCATAAATTTAAGAGTGCAGTATTTGAGAAGCTGTATAGTTAGGTAAAAGTGGCACCATGCCACCAAATTGGGGCTTCTTCGGAGAGGTTCTCTCTATACAAAGCTTACGTATCATAGTCATATTGGCGTATCAAAATTGACCGATACTTTAAAAGGCTTTTTGCATAATACTATGAATTGTTATACTGTTAAAAAGAGGTCAATGTGAGAGATACTCGGTACAAGTAATCTTCTATATGGATTAAAGGGGTGGTACATAAAATGACCACGCTATTGCTGCAGCTAACTTCAGAGTTCAGAAAAGTGCTTGTAGTTTCTATGGGCTATGGAGGTCAACTATCAACTAAGTTATATTGTGTCTTCAATCCTTTTGAAGATTTCCTCGAGTTAAGTAACGAACTATTCCCCACAAATGTTTTCTATGTTACTCCAAGTACAGAACGGCACGTAATTTTATCTGATCGAAGTATCTGCACTAAATTCTGTTAATAGCTGCAATTTTTTTCTATCATTGATTATAACCCACATAATGAGCTGACAAACTGAGTGCCACTCTTCTAAGGTGTCTTGAGTTACTTTTCCCTATTTTAAATATTCAGTGTGCTGTAGACAAAACTGAATTGGATTGTATTGAACTGAATTAAATAACTGAAAGACAGCGAAGAGAATAGCTTGAATTGCTTTAAAAGGTCCATTCTTGGTATCTCTTACTACCGTCACTGTCTGCTGTCACTAACCAAGCAACTGAGAATAAACGGAATGAGTCCTAGATTAATTATTTCGAGAGGCACTCTCAGGGCAACATGCTCTACCAAATGTTTCCAACTTTGTATTGAAATCTCCAATACTATCATTTCAGAAGGAAAACGATAAGCCAGAATCTGCCTGCATTGTAAAAGGTTAAAAGACTTATAAGCAACCCATTATCAACTTCAAACAGTCCCTAACCTTCAAGAACGGCATAGTCTGCTCGCTAAAATTCATAAGACTGGCTACGTTGTTAAATATGATCGTTCAACCATAAACATCAGATGAACCAATATGATGCTGCAGCGTGGCAGTTACGATATATAAAGCCTTTTTCGACAACAAAGCGTGATTACTAAACTTTCGGTAAAAATCTAATAGAAAAGACGCAGAGAGGAGATACGAAGAAGTAAACGTCATCTGAAACTGAAGATGTACTAAAACTCGGTATCTATACTAACATTCTGAGCATCAAAAAGGTCATACAAAAACCCAAAATTTCTACGGCAAAGGATAACTGTCTAAACAGGCTGCATGCTAAATTACTCGGAACATCAATGCTGATGGCCTATTTAAATCGAGATTAATTAAAGATTAAGAGATTAAACGAGAGTAAGTTTTTATACATGCTGCGCATTAATATTCCTCCCTAGGGGCCGTCTTCTATAACTGGATTTAAACGGTTGTACACCAATGACATCTATAATGTTATAATGAACTTAACCTTTTATAATAATCATAACAATAATCATCATAGTGATCACAATAAAGGGACTTTTATTACGTTATATCTCCTAAGGGCACATGGGCGCTTTACCAACTTAAAACAATAAATTTTGATTATACAGTGGTATATTAATCTTTTCCCGAGCTTAAACTGTAAGTTTCTTTTCAATATGCTCGTATATAATAAGGGTGTTAGGAAATATGGCCAGCAATTGCTTAAATATTTTCAAGAAACAAGTGTGGCAAATTAGCCAAAATGGATTCGTTTTCAATTAATCAGCCACAGAAAAAGAACCTTTGAATATCTCAAAAAAAACGATTAGAAACCATCTATGGAACATAGAATCAACACTTTTCAGGTGCAGACTGCTTCATCCTCAATTTTCCTTTCATACGTGTCACCAGCCGACCTTAGCAGTACCAGCCAATAGCTAAGGTAATCAACAAAGGCCTCTAGACAACTATTGGTAAAGAGAACAATAAACTGCCTAAGGCTAAATATGGACCAATAGCAAGAGAGCTATTAGTCTTCTCTAGAAAACTGAGATTCATTACCGTCTGGTCCAACTTTTCTGTTACGCAAAAAATTCAGGTAGGGCTTTGAATACGAATGGTTTTGTCCTTGGTAAAACGAATCTGAACTCCAGTCTTTCATCGAGTTTCCACCGCTGCTGTCTGCCTCATCATAGGTTTTGGCAACCAAACTGTTGTACAAGGGCAATACCTCACTTGCATGCTTGGAGAAGGCCTAGGAAATTAATCAAACTTTTCACCTATGTGTTTCACTAATGAAATTTAACAATCTTTGAACATAATATATAGAGACGTGAAAATACAATATTGTACCAGAGTCTTCAATATTACAGTTATAAAAAAACTAGGATGAAACCTGATTTAAAGCCTAAATCTATGCAACGTTCAGCACAATGTAGAAAATGTATTTATAGAAAAGATAAATGAAAAAACGATAGAAAGATATTTACATAAATACCAATATATAGAATTGGAGAATAACAAGTGACTCATTAGGGGGTCCCATGAAACTTTTCACTCAAAGCCGCAGACACCTAGATGAATCGCAAGTCACTGCAAGTCATAATTTTCAAACAGAACGTAAAAAACTTGTATGGTACCATACGGTGAAAATCTTTCTCATACCTAAGAGAACCTGTGCCATAAAACTTAACATCTTGCTAAACTTGTTATGGTAATTTTAAAAGGTGAAATTTTCTGATCTTGTAAAGAAATTGAGAAAAAAAGGTTCTATGGCTGCCAGTTGCGAGAACGTTGCTAAAAACAACAACAAAAACAATGCCAAATCATGCCCTTTTGTGCAGAATGTTTTAAGAACCTTTTTAGAGCTCTGGAAAAAGTAGAGAAGTACATTTGCTTAATATGATTTCAAAGGGAGATGTGATCAAAGGCATTCGCGAGGTCGCATACAAAACAACTTATGCGGAAGAATTCAAACTGGTGTATGACAAATCGATTTACGAATATCAAAGCAGTTTGTTCTTAGTAAAAAAGTACATGGGTTTTACCAAAACATCAGTATACTTTCTTAATCTTCGTCGAAAAATTGAAAAAAAAACGCAAAATAAACGGTCCAATATTGACATACGTAATGACGTGGAAATGTCTACTGCCTGGCATACAACTAAAAGAAAGTATTGAAAAGCCGTTTTGCACAAGAAAAGGGCTCTTATCTTTGCAACAACATAAAGCATATGTTTACACACAGCTGAACAAATGAAGAAATTTTCATTGATATCCGTCAGAAATATGAAAGGGGAAATCCAAATATTTCTAACATAATACTTTTAATGCGAAAAATTTTCTTGATCTATATGGTTCCATAAAGAGCTACCAACAAGATGGTTTCAACATCTTCATTATCACGTTTACTTCATATCAAGCAAACCCTACCTATTTCATATAACTAGATAAAGGAGAACGGAGATCTTTAGCTTCCAACAAATTAAAAAAAATAGGACATAATTATTTTGCATAGCCGTTACCAAATGAACTGGCAGGGATGCGTAAGCTATAACAACTTGGGATAGTTCACCGTAAGCTATGACACAAAAGTAAATAACACCTTAAGATAGATCATCGGCGTTGGTGCAGAGATAAAGAAAATCGACTTGTTAAGAGAACTTTTTCCGCCATGGTTTACGAGAACAAATGAATAGAAGGTTTCAAGAAATCTCATCAAAAACCTAATTGGTAGACGATATTAAAGAATCGTGTCACGGAAGGGGATCTTGTCACCAACGCGCAGCTGGTAAATGAAAGCATCAATTGTTTAACAAATATGAAATATGCATTTATTAATAGGAAAATTACCTTGAGATAAATGTTAGCACTGGTACCGTATCCTTCAATTGATGAAATCTGAATGTCACCACCAAAATATTTTGCATACATTCTTGACAAGGGCAGTCCATAACCATAGCCAGCCTAATTAATTTATATCAAACATAAACAGTTAGGAACACAATGGTAAAAATGTGAGAAGTTCGATACTGAGAAGTTGAAAAATAAGTTTGACGAAAATCTAATGAAATGTGCATGGATGTTCCTTAAATTCTTAATGTAATTTGAAAAAGTTATATTTTCCATTCAACAGACAGACGCCTAGCTCGTGCCACAGGGTTGTAGGGTGTGGCAACTCCATGCGTATTGGGTGAATTTTTGAAACAAGGAACTTTTCGGAAGATGTATAGGTTAGAGATTATCAGCGATTCCCTTTCAATCCTATTTCTATATCTGTTTCCTGTTGTTAATTAATGTATAAAATAAATGTAAATGCCATTGACAGTGGGAAGAAGATGACCCTTCGTATTTTCCTGCTGTTAATGGCATCAGCATTTTTCAGTGGTAATTCTTGTAATTTTTAACTTTAGTATGTTTTGTTTGAGTTTAAAAAAAGATCTACGAGGGGCATATAATTTGTTCATAGCATGTAAATCTATCTGCAATGGGCAAATTTTCAGGGGCTGCATCCATGTTCAGTTGGAACATGCCCATTGGTCGCAAAAATTCCAAGGAATGGCTCTGATGGGCGATTTAAGTATGCCTGAGGAGTAAACGACGTTTCTACTCAAAAATACAATACAACCTTTATCTACACAATATAGAATAATAGTTACGTACCAATGGGGCAATAGTTCCAGATCCAAGTGGTTGAGGTGCTGTTGTATAATGGTACATAAACAGCTGTTCAATTTGATTTCTTGATATTCCACCACCTTTATCTGAGACCTTATTACGCAGAAAGTAGGAAATACATCCATTAATGGTGATATCAGTTTAGAAATACGATACACAATATCAGGAAAAGTAGCAAGCAAAACTAAGTTTGCTTTTCATTTTCTTGACTAACAAGCATGAATGATACTGTAAGGCATAGTTTTCTATACTTCTAGTGGTCTAGCTTTCGCGAAAAATACACAGTGGCAATAACTATCAAATCAAATTTATTTCTTGAAGATCTTAACAGGTTAATAGGCTTTAAGTGCCAAATCTTCAAACCAACCACGCTGCTGCTGGAACATAATACATATAGAGACAACTGATTAATCAAAAATTCAAAATGTTTCTCCGTGAATTTTGACCAGGTTAATGCATACAATATCACATTTGGTGTCTTACCTGAATGGTTAGATCTTCTTTCCCTTTGCCAATGAGAACCTCGATGCGAGGTAGATCTATAGCATCAGCACCGTGATGCTCCACAACAGCACGCATTGCATTCTATCAGAAAATAGTGCAGTACACACATTAGCAATAGAGTTATTAAGCGCCCAACCCAACTTTATGTCAAATCAACACTTCATTCCATTAAAGAAAATTCCATATTTATAGTACTACAAGAGATGGCCACATTTAGGAAAGTAATCTTAAATGCTTAAAATGATCTGTTAAAAAACGTCTAAAACGAGGCAAAGAAATCAAATCATCAAGAAATGTACAAATACTGATTTGTATTCATAATTCTGATTTGTTAAGCTATAAGATTTTATATATTCATATATGATTTGTTCATAATGAAATATTGTTGTTTTCCATACCAGTTAAGGTAGAAATGGTAAAGTCATTAAGGCCATGCAGCTTTCATAGCATTCAAACTGCATCTTAATAAAAAGTTTATTGTAGAAATGCATCGAACAATATTCTGCTATGTTAATCCATATTCCACATACCTTGGTTAGTTCAAATATCATATGGTACAAATGTGATGGAACATATGCAACGTTGATTGACATGCCTTTCTCTACAGCTGCACAAAATATAAACAGTCCAATAATTTTAAACCCCTTTATCCGAGTAACAATGAATTACAATCAATAAATTTGGGATTGCATTTCAATAACGAAGGATGTAGCTGTTTGTGGTATTGAGTTGACAGTTATTTATCAAAAATTAAATTTTGTCCACTGATTCTAAATAGTATGTTATCTTTGAGAAATTTAAAGACTCCCAGAGGTCTTCACTGTGTGTTAATGTTATATTCAGGGGGTGATCATTCATGTTTAGTGTGCATTTCTATGCTTCAATACATTAAAATGCAAAATTAATATTAGCCAAAATCTATTTCCCTCAATAATTCTATGTTCAAACTTTAGAAATCAATTACCATTATGTTCTCTGATAATCAATTCTGGTGATGCAAAGTAGAACTGGTCACACAATAGCCTAGCATTATCTGCAGCGTCTAAAAGTAGATGTTGAATATCAAATGATCCATCCAAGATCGAATTATTTAACAGTGTCATAGAAAACAAACTTAAAGAAATGCTATTTTGTGTAAAATTTTGTTAACTATACCATTTCCAAATACCATATATACAAACAGAAATGAATTAGCTGCAATTGAATACTGTTCATTTTACAAAAATATGTTATCATAAGTTTTATGATATAAAACTGAGGTAAGATATATATGATATTATCTGCAAAAACTGGTCTAAACAAATAAAGCTCACCCTAATCCCTTACAGTTTTACGTCTATGCTTGCTTATGACCTTGTGTCATCAGGTGCATATAATGAGATAATAAGACCTGACTTTTTAATGCTATAAACTGTTGATGGCTATATTTAATGTAATGTATAGTGTTACAAGATCAAGTAGCAGGCTGTGACTTTTATGTTTTGATTGGTTCGGTTAAGATTGTAAGAATAATAATGTGAACCATCTTTTATAAAATATGCAAAGATTTTGAATAGTATAAATCCTACATCATAAGCCTATGTAATTAATAAAGAACAAATAATGTTCATTTTACACCATTTATACATATTAATATCCATTAGCCAAACAAATCACTAATGGTTACCTTGCACAACAGTAGATACATTGCAATTTGGATCAAATACACCAATGAATCTGCTTTTGGAGCTTTTTATATTCTCTTCAAATAAAGCCACTGAAAGAAAAATAATTTGCTATTTCCTTAAAACAATTTAGCATATTATACATAAATAAACAAATTCTTTTGAATTTCACACAGATACATAAAATAACACATTTGGATAGATTAAAAGCATTTCCCACAGTTCAATAAGCTAGGCTACACTGTATAGATATTTTACACCAAAATAACAATGAAAAATCCTTGTTCCTTTGAGGTCCCAGATACCAATAAATATTTGCCTGAGCCTGCTCTGATGATAATCAATTTTTAACCTTGTCTTTATCAAAGATATTCAAGTTGCAACTTTTAAATTGAAGTTAAATGACAAAAGATCAACAAATTTTATTTATGTTATTCGTTTAATTTTTTCTTATCATATCGTATATAATTAACTCATATTGATTGCGAGAAAATAATCTATTAGAGACTTACAATGTTGTGTCATTAATAAACGGACACTTATCCGGTTCATATAAAATCGATCTGCAAAGCAATTGAAAGTATGTAAGCATTGAGAATCCAATATCTACAAAACATCAGAATTGACATACTATAACAAAAAGCTTTGATCAATGCCAGTGAAAGGCAAATCAATGATCAACATTTCAAAAATCATATAAAGTTACATCACAGGTATCTGAAAGTACAGCAAGTCACTGAACATGCAATCGAAATCCTTTTTGTGAAGATTACATGTCTTTGCAAAATTTCATGCGGTAGAGAAATACTGATAGAAAAATAGGAAAAATACCTAGAAAATACTGAATAGAAGGATGTATTGAATCTTCCCCTTCTGAATCACGCAGTTCTATGACACCCTGAAAAAATTATTTAGATTCAATTTGAAAGATTTTCCTTTGAGCATAAAAATGTTAAGAAAGTGTATATCACAAATAAAAAGTTAGATCTTTGAATGTCTTGCTTTAGGAAATTTTATCAAAAAAGTTAAACAGTTACAACAACAGAAAGTTAGGGCGTCCTTTGCAACACATCCCAATCAAAAGCAGCTATATTTTGCAAAGGTTTAAGCAATCTAAGCTTCAAGAAGATATCAAATAAAATAATTCACATTTGAAACAAATTGGAGAAACATAGAAAAAAAAATTTTGCATGAGAATTTGCATCACTTAAAGTTTATACTTTGTAGTCCACTAAATATGAGCTAACATGTCATTAAACATGATGTTACAGGCTGGTGGACTTAATGAAGTGTTTTACTTTACTAATGCCAGTTTTTGTTGTCATAATTGCCTTGGGTAACTAAGGGATGGACAAATAAACTACTCAACATCTCTATAATGAAGATTCAATCCATACTTTTTCTTATAAAGATGTAAAATTTACCAAAATGACATCCAATGAACAATGTAAAATATGGATGTAATAAAATAGCGATCAAAATATGATGTCATTCAGTCACAGGCATTTGATCATCACAGAATTTTAATATTTATATACATGAATGAAACAAAATTTTAGCTACCTGTGCCATTGTCTCAACTGTATTGTCATGCCTTCGCTTGATGTGCAAAAGCTTCTTGGCAAATCTAGAAATGAGACAGAATGTAAGTACTGATACAACATGCTAAATAGAAGAACAGTAAAACCCCTGAATAAACTTTTAAAAAAGCTAGCTGCTTCATTAAAAGGGGGTGAGATTCTAAAACCTTATCCTTTAATCTACTTGTCAAGTACAGAAGCATGAATATAAATTAATATGGAACAAAGCCTTCAAAACATAAAAGAGAGCCTGGATACTAAATCATCCCAGATAGTGTAGAATATATCAATCAATGGCAATGCATGTTTAACTGCAAGCATTTCAAAGGGCATAATGATGAACAAATATTGAAATAGGGCATACTTGTCGAGAACAGGATCAGTTACAGGTGTACTTTTTTCATCTTGAAATTCCATTAAATCAAGAAAACTTTGCACATACCTTGAAAATGAAAGAAGAGGCGATCATGCATTTAATCACTAAATAAAATACAATCAGATGTAAAGCTTGCAGCACATAAATTGAAGGTATGAACTAATTATCGGTCCAGACTCAAAGAAATTACCATGTTCTGTCCAAGCAGCTTCAAGGTGAGCCTAGACTTCTACTGCAGAGCTTAGTCTTATCATTCAAAGGAATCATGCAAAGAGGAGTTAGTGTATTCTTTGTGGTAAGCCTAATATCATTTTTGCACATGGTCACAAGCAAGAAACTTTCAGTTGGTCATGGATTGTGAATTTTAAGTATCACAAGAGAGGTTGAAAATGTAAAAATAATCAAAACCTATGCTTGGATCATGATAAATAGCTGATTGCTAAAATTATATTGCTGAAATGCAAGCATTATGGGAACATGTGCTTAACATGTTGCATTTCTGTAATTGTTGGATGAATTCAAGTTGTAAATTCGTGTTTGAGATATGAGAATCATATTCCAAGAGCAAATGAGCCATAACTTATAAGAAAGGGAATAAGTCCTTCAAAAATATTAACAGAGATAGAAGATTAGTATGTCTGTATACATACCAACTTTTAACAAGCTCAACAGATGGCATTCGTCTCAAATTTCGTGGGAGCAAGTTAATTTCTTTCATAATGTGTGCCAATCTTACAGGAACTTCATGACGCAAAAATTCGAAAGATTCAGTTGGGGTAGCATTCTTTCCTGCAAAAACAACAACATGAAAACAATGAAAACAAAGACTTACTGACTGCAAGATAAAACTCTGGATCGAAATGGTTAAAAGAAATGAACAGTTGCCAATTATCTCAGAAAATATGCATGGTTATCTTCTTATTACTATTTAAGGCAATGTTTTTGTTGCTGGTGTATTTACTGCTAAACTGAATAGCACACCTTTTTGGATTAAAACATTGTTTTGCAATATCAGAACACAACTAAGTATCCTGATATAAATGTTGCATTGTGTTAAGTTATGTTTCCATGACTGGACTTCTAAACTAATTGTGTCTATCTTCCAATCACTTTTACCATCAGATCAGTGTTATGACAAAACTTTTTGATTAGCATGGATCACACCAATATCTATGCCTTTAAAGGAGAAGATTCCATGCCACTACCATGAACTCTACATGACAAGGTGCTTAAATTTAACACACTGTCTGTGGAATATGTTCAAAACAGCTCATTTCAGTTCATATCATTTAAGTTCTCAATGTACATTTATGTTTATAACAATACAAGCAAGTAGCTACCCTACAATGTTAATAACGTTTCTAAAAATTAATACAATGATACAGATAAATTAATACAATATACGAGTACAAGAGGAACTAAATACAAACTAAATAGATAAATTGTATGTAGGGAATTACTTAGAGGTTACAAGGTGAATCTAGTTGAATATAAATCATTTTGCATTGTAAGTAGCAGATAAAGAAACTTAGATTCATCAGTCAACCTTGTTCAATAAATCAATTTTCAGTTTTGTTTTGAAAGATGATTTTTATGGTGCATTGTGGAGTTCAACATAAACATTCTATCAAATTCTGGGTATGCTGTTCAGATATAAGTGTTGGAGCGAGCCAAAATACCATCAAATCTGCAATTTTAATTATTTACTTTAATGCTTTAATATCACCAATCGGATGAGGTGGTGGCAATAAATACTGCCAAGATAAATGACCCGCAGCATCTCGTAGAGAAAACTTACTGTGTTTTCTCATTTCAAGTTCAAAGGAGGTTCCAACCTGTTGCCTGTTCGGTAGAATGTAAATGAATTAATGTTGTTTGGCGTTCATTCATTGTAACCTGGACTGCTTAAGAGACTATTTTCGCGCTGGGTGCGATTGACAACAAAACCTGTTACCGTACATCCACTTAAACAGCCTAACCTGTATGTTTGTTTACTGAGCATTTTTCGATTGCATAATGATTTCCACCGACTTCCCTTATATCTAAAACTACCTAAATAAAGATTATAAATTAGTTAACTAATCTGTAGCTTTCTATGACTCTGTACTTTGATATTTCGAAAAGGTCACTTCTCAGTCTTGGATGTATTTTAAGAAACTTACACTTTGTAGAGGCATTTAAAACATCAATTAATCATTTCACATTTTCATCCTGAAAACTTTGTTGACTGCCGCTAGTTTTTGATGTAGTAGATTGTTTTAAATGATAATAAATACAACTGAAATTCTCATGCTTCTAAACGAGCGTCATTTATGAGCCAATACACATTGCGACATATCAGGTCCTAGATTTACATACATGAAAATAACTGGATAGAATACTGTTGTATAACCGTTGAAACTCACCAAAACTTGTGAACTGTTCAATAGAAAGTGTCGATTGATGAAAACGGCTGAATTTATTCACCAATGCCTGCAAGTCTCTGACTGCTTCTCTTGCTACTTTGCCCATTATTGTTCTCTGGGGTCAGACAATTTCACAATACTATTTCGATCCAGTTTTATACTGTATTTGTGAGAAGAAGAGACTTGTTGTAGTTGAAAGAAACTACACCAGTGTGGTAATCTATATGTATACACTTGGTTGTGCCTTCCATAAATGAAACAGATGTGTTTCTCAACTGCTTTTACTCACTCAATCTTGCGAACCTGTCATATCACTAGTGAAATTCGAATATCACCCTGAGCAAGCTTGTTTGTAATATGACATACTCCTTAAGGTGGAAATAAGATTGTATGAATGACGTAAAAGCTGGACTTTGATCCCATCCAGTAGCATGACATTTAACCACAAGTGATATCGTACAGGGTTTCCATAATTGAAACCGGTCTCTTGGTTTCCAAGGGCACCTCTCAGTCTTAGAGGTTCATAAATCTCAACGTTAAAAAAGGACGAGGGGGGCATAAACACCACTTATTTATACGGTTCTGTGCAAATGATAATCACTGGTAGCTTATCCTTAGTTTTTGAGTTGTACACATTTGCCGGCAAACGAACCTGAGTTCCAAAATAAATTGTAAACATCAAATCACGTCAACTTGGCACATGGCTTTGATAGCTCGATCCTGAGTTTTTTTCATGTGTCAGCTTACTTAGTATTATGATATGGTTGCTCGTTTTTTCTAATGTTATTATTGTAATTTTCGATTTATACCTGAACTTGAACAACTAGCCTAAATGACGTTCATAGTAAGTAATGAAATTGCCGAAAAAAATGTTTTTGATTGATTGATTGATTGATTGATTGATTGATTGATTGATCGATCGATTGATTGATTGATTGATTGTTTGATTGATTGATTGATTGATTGATTGATTGATTGATTGATTGATTGATTGATTGATTGATTGATTGATTGTTTGATTTGATTGTGAACTTGAGTACAGTGACATTCTAGCTCCAAAGAGCCACATTCCTCGGCTCCGACTATTTTAACTGCGACTTACATTTATTGGTTTAAGTTGACTGATGTCATTTTTGCCATAATAATAACACCATTTAGACGTTGTTTCAAAACCAATTTCATGCAGAGCGGCAACGACTTCAAAAATATTTTGTGAATGTCAGTTTTTAAAATGAGAAACTCAAAGTGCAAAAATAAAACTTTTGCACTTTTCAGTACCAAAAATATCCTAGTTAAAAGTGGTGAAGTTGATGCTGAAAGATGAATTCTTGATCTCATTTCAAAATTTTTTTTTCGATTCATGAAGAGGATCTTGTGGACAAAAAGTCAACTCACATGCAAATTTTAGTCGCTCACACCATGGGCATACGCACTCATAGACAGTAATGAAACTTCCTTTTAACAAAATATATGATGCGAGTATAATTGAAAATTCTATCTTTGTAATTGTTATAACATGACCTTGGGTGGATGTTTTATGGCGAGCGTAGAGAATAGGATTTGACTTTGCCAGAGAATTACAAAGTTTTGAATTTTTAGTTTCCAAACATTTTTGGTGATCTAAATTTTTCTTTCTGCTATCGTTTATTAAAAAAATTTATAAGTGCAACGGTGCAATACGCATCATTAAGTAAGGGTATAAATTAATGCAAATTGATTGCGTTCTGTTTCATGAAATAAACCTTGAACCCTGTTGAAGCTGCAAATAAATAAGCAAAAAGAATCAACTTCTATGACTTTAATTAAAATCAGCTATCAATGATGATATTTTTCCTCTCATAAGTAATGCGAAGAGACGTGGTGTGCTACAAATCTTATGCTTCGTCTCTATGCTTCGAAGAAGGACAACATGGAAAACTAATAATTTGCACCTGAACAAGGTAGGATGCAGCCAAAATAGATTCCTTAACGTTGATACCGTGTCTAAGGACGATCTCAAAGAGAGCGAAGGCTAAGTTGGCAACGGGTCAATTTTGTTTCAACTCCACGGGTCATGTTATCGAATCTTTTTTAAATGAAACAAAGTTTAAAACATTTACTTTGCTTTGTTGAATACACCTACGTATATTAGAGATATCAACATAGCAACGCTAGCAAAGGTTATAAAGAATCTGAATAATCTGTAAATTTTAAATAAAATCTCGAGATTGCGTTTGAGCACCCTGTGCTCACATCTTGATTTGATTGGCTAATGAGATGGGACGTGTCATTTCCGGTACGACGTGCTGGCAAAATTTTCTAATTTTACTTAAAAAAATAACATCATACTAAGCTAAAAAATTTCTAGCAGATTCTTAAATGCCTGATTTAGCTGTTTAACTTTCGTCGTCATTTCATAAAAAACCAAATAGCTAACATAAACCATACCTTTGAATATAATGTTTGGACATTTCGATTACATATAGGGGGGGGGGGGGGTGTCGCAATGGTTGAGGGTATCTGACTTTTGTCCAAAACTTCTGCTTAATGATAGATATTTAGAAGAAAACACTTCACGAATACGTTGTTAAACTTTCAGTTGTTATCATCATGGATTAGCTTTAGCTGCGATGTTCTCGTCTTTTAAAGGCCATGCCCTTTTAGCTAAATTCAGAGTTTAGAAAATTCGATTTGGTGCAAAGGGCATTTTGATATCGTATTAACGATCAAATACCACACAATTTCCACTGAAAAAACGCACGAGGCTGCATGCAGTAACACTTCCCCTACGTCTCATGAAATAACTCTTGTACCCAAGTCTCAAAAGACATTCGAAACCTAGATTTTATTAGTACTTAAATATTGATACGAATGAGAATTTCTCTAATATCAATTCTCAAAAAAGGCACTTTGCTGCCCCCCACACGGCCCCCTTACCACTAGGGTAAACCACTCACATATTCCACTGTGGCTTCGTTGGCCTTGTAAGCAGTATTCGCAGTTACGGTTTAATAATATTCCCATTTCAAAGAATAAAAATTTTTAAAACAATAATACTGTAACCACTTTTGTCATGACGTTCAAGGTATTTTTTACCCAAATGCGTCATGGATTTAAGTACATGCGCAGTAGACAACAGTGATGTAATTTCACAAAACAAATATGGCGGTGTTAATGCATCGGCTCTCGACTCATAGCAGAGACGTTAATTACTGTTGCTTCTCGTCATGTAGCAAAGTTTTAGCTTCAGTTTCTGGCGATAAAACTGTAAGAATATGGGACGTGGAGAAGGGGGCAGAAGTCGATTTTTCGCCGCTGACTGGGCACAATTATCAAGTTTCAACTTGCGCATTTTCACCCTTCGGCACAATCCTTGCAACAGGTTCCCAAGATTGCACTGTTATACTTTGGAATGCAAGTACTGGAGCAAAGATTAATGTCCTGAAGGGGCACCGAAGTGGCATAAAATGCTGCGCATTCTCGCCAAATTCCAACTATCTAGCATCAGCTTCAAGTGATGAGACTATCTGCGTTTGGGATAGTAGCACGGGGCAACTAGTTCGTACTCTGAAAGGAAACGAATGCAATTTTTCTACGTGCAGGTTCACGCCTGATAATCTTTACATAATGTCAGGGTCTTCAAATGGTGATTTACGATTGTTCGAAGTGCAATCTGGAAACTGCAGAGCAATTGTTATGGCCCACGATAAAGGTTTATCTGGCGTGGGAGTTACTGGGTGCGATTTTTCATCTACTTTTGGTTCTGCAGGTAAAATCTTGAAATGTGATTTGCATTTGGTCATATCTTCAGGGGCGGATTTAGGGGGGGGGGTGGGGTTTCCTGGTTTCCAGAAACCCCTCCTTTGCCATTTTATTATTATTTTGGATAGTATTTAAAACGCAGAGTGAAAAATTGTCGTATTACTTGTGTTTTAATGCAATACGGAAAGAAATTGTACGATCCTTAGCCATTTTCCGTCCCCAGAAAATGTGAAATATCTTAAGCTTCCGGGGCTCTGCCCCCGTCTGCAGAGCATGGGAGAACTTGATGAGATCTCGGGCCATTTTTGAGGATGAAAAGGACTCCTTTTGATATACTACGGTTTAAACAAAATATCTAACAGCATTATTAGATTACTTGGAGAGCCCACATACAAATCAGTCAGTCAAGGCACCATTAAATTGTTAATACCTCCAGTAACAAAATTGAGCTCTGGAAAGTAAAACCTAGTAGAAGAAACATTGTTACCATGTGCTTCAAGATTCAAACTCTGTATTTCTTAAGGTTAATGGATTATCACAATACTTGCTATCTATTTAATATTTCTTAGATCCTGGCAATAAAGTATGGAATTCAAATGGTGAATCTCCGCACTTTCTTGCTGCATCCTGTGGTGGTGACAATACTGTCAAACTATGGAATATATATACTGCATCTGGTATGACATATTATAAACCACGTTTTTTATAAGGAACTGTCCTCAAGGTCTAGTTCCAAAAGTTCCTTATTCATAGACCTGAACTCATCAAATTTAGTATCAAAAGCTCCTTAATAGTTCCTAATATTCACTGCACATCAAGGGCCATTAAAGTAGCACAGAAAAGGGCAAGAAAACATATGTGGAATTTACTAAATGAAGCATTTGTCACACTAATAGCAAACAATTTGCAAATTTTTGCTGCAGATGAATGAAACTTGCTTTTTTGTTCTTGATGCTCGCCGTTATAAAAATTTTTCAAATCAAAAAGTTCCTTAAAGGGATTTTGTTTTAAGTGGGATAAGTTCTTTAAATATTTTGACCATCTACATGTAGATTCCTTATAAAGTGATTTCTTATAAAAAACATTTATATTCTTCACCGCCAGGGACACTTCTACAAATTCACATGCAAAATTTTATTTTTTACACATGATCCAACAATACTTCTTTAGCTGCATGAAGTAATGTCCTGATTTGTATGACATTGAGTCAGATGCTTTCATCAAAAGCAATGATTTCTATAATCGTTGAGTCTCTTACTTCAAATATATTTTTGCTATTGTGTGCATTCTATGAAGCTACGATAAACTTTTTCATTATTTAGCTTATTCAGAGAAATGTCACATGCAGCTCAGGCACACTTTTGATGGGCATCAAGGCCAAGTTTGGGATTGCAAATTTTCTGCCAATGGAAAACTGCTTGCTTCATGGTATGTTGCAGTTTCATTATATTTCTGCCTCTTTATTGGCTTCATAGAGTTAAAATGAGGAGAGGTAGAATTTTTCTTTTTATTGCAACCTAATATAAAAAGGTTCAATATGAACTTGAAATCTGCATGCCTATTGGATGCAACCGTGGCATTGCATAAATCAGATGCACCATAGTCATTACCCATAATCTCAACTCAAAAACCACAAAGCCAGAATTACTTTCTGTAGGGTTACATAAGTTTGAAACTGTTTTGGTAATAGTTGAGTTATAACAGGACTTATGGTTCAATCTCTTTTTTTGAATATAGCTAATTCATATAATTTATATTCCAGTACATACACTTCTCTTTAATTGAAAATCTACCTCCTTTAGTTTTTTGCTCATGCAAAATTCTAGAATATGTTGCTTAATCGCTGATATATCCAACTAGATAATCTGATTGTAATATACTAGTAATTCATTAAAACATTTTGAATGACAATTTTTATCTTTCTTAAAGCTCATCAGACAAAAATGTGATTCTTTGGGATCCAGTAAGTGGAATTTACAACCTTGATTCCTGATATATCCATGAAACCATTGCATAGGATTTTTTAGCACATGTCATTGTAACAAAATTATACTAGGCAATGTATCATTCAAGTTTTTTGCTTTATTATATTTAAATAGATGTTTCTTAAAACATCATCTGTATAAGACAAGATTATTAAAGGGTTTGAAATCATGCTATTAATGTTTTTCGCTAAAACAGACGGATTGATGACCTTTATAATAGTGAATTGTTTTGCATTCATAATTATGCTTAATGAAATTACAATTTTCCTTTTTGCATCTTATGAGAATACCTTTTTTCTTTTAATACAAAATCTCCTGGATATTGGCGCTACTTTGATCTCAAAGTATAGGATTCTATCACCTTCACAATACTTTTTATATCTCTCCTTATCGTTTCTATTTTTAGTTACAATGTTTGTTGCTTCATACAATAGAGGGGCATACAAGGTAAAATAATTATGTTTTGATATTAGATATGTCCACACAGTTGTTACAACAATTATCTTTCTAATTTTATGTGCATTGTATTTGTTCATGCACCCTCACACCACATTCAGAAAATGACTTTGCAGAAAATTATTGTGAAAACACTTTGGTTGGGTGCCATATCAAGCAAGTGTTCTATTCCAATCATAGACACCATATTTTTACAACATTATGACACATTTCTCAAGGATTTTTTGTTTTTTCTGAGTTTTGGCTATTTGATTACTGGTTGTGTTATTTTCAAAAATCATAATTTTAGTTAAATATCTTGCAAAAAATGCAATGCCAAGAAATATTTTTATTGTAGTTAAACACACGATTTGGCCATAGATTGCTTAACATACCCCCTGAGCCCACTTTGCTGAGAAACAGCATACAAATATACAACTGCTGGTTTGCATATGTATGCCTATGTACACCAATCATCATCCGTCCCACAAGAAAATGTGCGAATTATTTATAGTTACAGAAGCTTGGCACTGGTATGTTCCAAATTTGCATAAACATAACAAAGAAAAGGGAAATCAAAGAAATGAAAGAAGTGTGTTACCAGGTAAAAGGACAGAGGTCATAGATCATAGGCCAAGGAACAAAACAAACAATGAAATTTATGTACAAAAATAAGCAAAAGAGCTAAAACACATTCAAAATCAATCTTTGAAGTCTCTCAACAGTTATGGTCTCTTGAGAGATGTATTAGCATGTGTTATAGTAGTCTGTTATGAGAATTTGCTATTGACACAATCTTCATTAATTTTTCAGATATGTTACTACAGTTGCATTTTCACCTAATGGTTTGTATCTTTGTACTGGATCAAATGACAGAACAGTCCAAGTGTGGAAACTTAACATTGATGACTCAGGTAATTAGCAAAAGCATACCCTTGAAAAAGTCTCCATGTGGAATCTAATTTTTCAACTTAATGTGTCAATCATGTGGGATAATGGTCAATGCATTTCGATGCTTACATGTAAGGTACTAATTTTCATTTTGAACAAGTTGACAAAATTAGAGGCTTATTTTTTTTATATATTATTTATTATTAACATATATCCGCTTTTTATATCTTGTCCTCCAATGGGCAGTTGGGATAGGTAGTTGTTGAATGGGTTGGAAACCCCTTTTGTTATCTAAGCTTCTGTTAAAATCTAAATAAACACTGATGCAGGATATTCTTCACAAGAAGCTATCGATTTATGTAATGGGACAGTAATTGGCAGACTCTATACAATGCTTTGGTAAAAACTTTTGTTAAACTCTTCTAATAAAATGAGGCCCATTACTTATTACTTTTATTGATTTCTTTCCACTCCTGTTGTCCAGATTTTGTTTAGGTAAATATTGAAGCACTTTGAGAACTACCTATAATACACTTTAGAGGCATATACTGGCATTATCAAATTCATTTTTTATTCAATTAGGAAACTATCAAATTCAATTTTTATTCAATTAGGAAACTTGAACCGAACTCAATCCTCATCAGGATTATCACAGTTAGAAGGCAACAATGTTACCCAAAAGGTAGTAGTTTATTAATCTTGTAAAACGCTAATTTTCCACTCTCATAAAAGATCATAGGATATAAGCAAATTCTGTTGTGCTATGGCAACAGTTTGCATTTAAAAGCAATTTACATATAACAATCTTGTATCATGTTATATTTTGGCTATTGCCATTGTGCAGTTCTGTGTACCCTTGAATGAAATTATGTTTCTAACATCCATCTAAACTGTATTTCTGTTGTCAATAAGAGGCATAGATGCCTGCCAGGGATGGTGCCATTCAAAGCAGCTAGCCCCCAGGGATGGCTCTTTTGAGTGTAATTGAGAGCAGTCATTGCCCCTCTAAAAAATTCCCAAAGACATCCCATTAGCTGCCAAATAGAAAAATAAAAAGAAATTGTCAGAGTACATGTTGAAGTTTGAAAATTGTCGTTTAAAGTTAGCATTTAAAAACTGTTGCATGATCGATGGAATTAGAATTTGAAAGGATCAAATTAATTACGGTCCATGCATTTTGCGTAAAAACAGGGAATTCTTTTAGATCAAATTTCCATGTTAATGGCAACAATGTGCAAATGTTTTGGTACTTCAAAAGAGTACTAAGGCCTCCAACGAAAAGGAGCCAAAATGAGTGACTTTAGCGTGTTCAAATGGCCTTGAATCAATTTTGAAAGAAAATTACTATATGATTTTAAAGCGATTTTGCAATCACGTCCAAAGAAATTGTTCGCAGCTTTTACGAAATATCTAATCAAGGTGGCAATCATATATATAGTTATATATATCTTATATTTCATTTTTCATATTGTATGTAAAATATAAATTTATAAATAGATTCTTAGAAAGAAAACTCCAACTTTTAACACGTTTTGACTTGCGTCTTTGGATCAGTTATCAATTCAGATATAATTATATATAAATGCCTCTATTGCAGCCCTTTACCAAACATTTAAAATTCTTAAAACAAATGCCATATGCACTTCTCCTTTTGGTGTGCAAATCATTTAATCCCGAGTATTCTAAACGTTTGCTAGGAATATTCAGTGTTGATAATTGTTCTTGATAGAAATTGCTCAATGCTTGGGATGTGAATGATGTTTGCAGTTGGCTAAATGAACTTGGTCTGAACCAATATAGTGAGGTATTTAGAACAAATGAAATAGATGGTGCAGAGTTGGCCAATATTGATAATAAAACGCTCTCGGAAGACCTCGGTATTGGTGAGTTTCTCTACATTCCTGTGCATTACATTCCTTGGCAACCAACAGTGTGCAAATAAAAGTTATTGTTTACGTTTTAAGGTTTATTTAGGTGCGAATACTACATTTGCTGTAATAAATAGTGCCTTAAAATTTTTATCGCTTTAAGCAGCTGTTACGATTAACAGAAAATGCGAGGTTCAGATTGTCTTGGAGTAATAAGATTAAAGGCCTGTCAATGACGTAAGAGAATACCTGCCCGTCATTATCGGGCTGTTAAGCCATTTCGTTCCTCAGTATATTAGATGAATACATTCGTCGCAGATGTCTTGTTTTTTTGGGTTCTCATTGTGAAATTTGAAAGAAAAGCACCTTCTTTTGCCAATTTATCTCGTGTCATCTTGTTTTGCAACTTGCCTTTGAATCTCCTAGGATCTATTAGGGTCTGCACTCGACAAATGTAAACCGCATTACTGTAAACAGCATATCGAAAGTATAACTGAATTAATCATCATTTGATGCATTTGTTATTGTAGCTCCTCTAGGACATCGAAACAAAATTTTGCGTGAGATAAAAAACATGAAAGCTGAAGAACAAAGCGGAGTCGTCCCCGACGAGTTTCTTTGTCCTATTACAAGGGAGATTATGACAGACCCTGTCATTGCATCAGGTACAGGGCTACTAGCTATTTAAATATTTTTCCATCCTCTGTCATTTTTATTCTACCTTATTTGATAATGCCCTCTATCAATCAAGTCAATGATTCAACTTTTACCAGATGATATGACTTCTTCATTTTTGTCTAATTGCCAGACAAGCATGTTATGAGTACCTAGTCAACATTTGTCCTTTAATGTAGTAGCCAATACTGGTCTCTTTATTTAAAAGGTAGCAACTGTTCGCTATAAAACAACATTTTCGACTGTCACATGACTACTGGACATTTTAATGCAGGACCTGGACCTTTAATTGTACTTTTTTAAGTCTCTTCATAATGCCAAAGAGCGAATGAAGCAAAATGTTATTTATTATTTACATTCTTACTCTCTGATGCTTAAGGTTGAATGGTTTCTGTGTTTTGGGCGCACAGATTAGAATTTGCATCTTTCCACATTGTTTGCCATATAGCGCTTTTTGATCTGTAGCTATTGAGCGTAAGCTGTGCAGATGATAGCTTTGATTCGCAGCATTACATAATGAAAATTCTTCTGTAGGGAAGTTTTTGTAGGGATTCTTCTGCTATTTCATCAAAACTTTAACAACTGAGAACTCTGATGTTTCCTGCAAAGTCGGTCAAAATAACAAAGTCCATAATTATGAGTTAAAACCAACAATACGTCCGACATTTATGTTAAAACAAACCACGTTTAATTGAAGCTTCTTTATAGTGAATGAAATCAGTTTTTACCTGCTTTGCGTGGTTTGATGAACAGAGAGACAAGAACATGACGCGATATTGTGGTTTGGCTAGAAGTTAATGCAAATTTAAAGCTTGAAAAGAAAGGCCCAGTCAACGACCAACTCAAAATATTAAGTGGTTCAGAAACTGCAAAAAGTTATATGATAAGATAACTTTTTGGGAGCATATTATTTTTCTTGACAGTTTAATGTTGTAAAAATAGCATTTATCTCTAATGCGCTATCTTCTGCTTAACCACCACGGTACCGAAATTAACTTCTACGTTTTTTAACCTGTATATAAACCCTTTGGAGATGCATGTAACTTAAATACATGGTATTTTCTATTTGGATAAGTATTAGAATTCGCAATTTTTCAAAATATCGTCACAGGAAGGGGAATACATACGTGTGAGCGTGTGACCACAGTTCCAATCGTGTAGATCGATACCTGTTTAACAAATAGTAAATTTTTCTAGGCACAAAAATATCATTAAGTGAATGCTCAAAATTGCTTACCGAAACTAATTTTCTTGCAGATGGCTTCTCTTACGAACGGGCTGCGATCACTGGCTGGATTGAGTCTGGAAAGGTGACAAGTCCGATGACTAATTCACCACTCAACAACCCGACTCTCACACCGAACCGATCGCTGAAAAATGCAATTATGAGGTATTTTGTAAATTCGCCTTCAGCAGGGACAATGTAAGACTGATTACCAACAGAGAGAAAATTTCCAATGCACAGAAAGCTGTTACAGTGTATTTTAGTCAAGGCAACCATTTTGATGATCTTGTATTTAAAGAATCACTTGTATTAATTAAAATCATTATAAAATAGCTTGTGGACGCATATCCATCGTGCTTACGGTTTTACAAAGCAATGCCTAAAAGGGAAAGACAGTTATCAACATTTGTAATGCGTAACAACGGTAAAAAATTTCCAGAAACAATGACTCCGGATTACATGGAATTTCACTCAAAATTTATTTAGCGTAAAGAAGTAAGATTTCCCATCTAAATGAGGATATGAATATAAAGATATATATAAAACATTCATTAGCTCAACCACAGAATTTTTTAAATATCAAATAGGGACTCATGAAAAAAACTCGTCTTCAACACTGATTGCATAAAAATATATAAAGATATATATTTTTATTGACATTCAACTTACGGCAATTATCTGACTTCTTATGTTGATGTTGTCAAGCTGTGTTTCCCTTTTTTGTGCAGTTCAACACTTTGACAGTACCAAATAGTATAAAGAGGCTTTTAGAATAGTATACCAGTGCACAATGCCCACAATTGCTTTAGCTTTGCATTCGATATTTCTAATTTTTAAGTGTCGTGAAACTACTGCTAATATTAACTAATGCAGTTTTAAAGCAGTTTTGCTGACTTCAAGATCAACTAGTCAATTATAATATTAGAATAACTGTACCACTATTTACGAATGCTATTAATCGAATCCTTATTCACATCTTTGCTGCTTCAATAAGGGAAATTCTATCGTAAAAAAGTATTTATAATTTTCTGGCGTATTTGAAATGTACATTTGTAATGTATCTTATTGCCATTTTTTCTGAGTTATTAAATATTAAGATCGCTAGTAAAGTATTACTACTTTTTGCATGAAATAAGGCATGTATACTTCCCAATGCTCTGTTGCTTCTATGTGGTCTCGAGAAATCAATTGATCGGGAACATAGCACTGATATTGTTGTAATGCGTTTTTAATAAGTCTAAATCAACCTTTGTGGAACTCAGATTATTAACCGCAAAGAGCTTTTGTTGATCCAGATGCGAGAAGTAAATGCCCAGAGTTTAAGGTAGCAAGTGCTCTATTTGTTAAATGCTCCGAAAATGCTTCAACATTCGATTAAATAGGTATCTGAATTAATTGATGGTCTGCTACAGCCTGGAAACTGCTGATAAAAACCCTGCTTTAGCGAAATAAAATTCTATTCTTTGCAATGAGACCACGCAGAAAGGAATCTGTTGTATTCTTCATTAAGCTTTATTTTCCATTTGTATTCATGATTACCTCCTAGGAAACTGCTGCTTTATTTGCTGTGATCCAAACTGATGCAATACTTTATCTTGAGGTTATTATTTACGGTTTGAAATTTTGAAATAAGTAAAGTTCCTGGGACTTTGATGCAAGAGCCTTCCAGTAGCTTAATAGAAGAACGCCAAAATTGTGTGTATACAGGCAAGAAGTTTCTGCAGTATGTATATTCTAAACCGTACCCCCCCCCCCATTGGTATATGCTAACCTTGTTTATATTTATGTTTATTTTGGTAGAATTGTAGCTAGATAAGATATACGTGACTGGAAAATATCGCTCGTAATTTTGACGGCGACTTGTAGGAATAGCTTAAATTGGTTATCACAGATTATGAAGTACATTAGATGCGTTTCAAGATTTCAGTAACACAATAACACCTATAATTCGTAGATTATCCACAGCACTATCACACCCGTTTGAATGATTATTGAATATGCTTTAAAAGAATCAATTAAATCAAGAATGTTTCCTTTTATGAATGAGCTACTTTCGAGGTGGTGGATTTTATGTTCCAAGGGTCACTTAATGCGCTGCGGATTTCAATACAAGTGATATACTTCTTGCAGCGTTTTTGTCATCATTTAACTATGATTATTACAATTTATGTCGTGACGAAATTCCTTGAATTTTGGGCTAGATTTTAGTTTTTGTGACATTTGAAACGATTTTTTGACCACCGATTATGTAGCCCTTTGCGCAGATTCTTTTTGCGCGGGTAGGTGCGCATCGCAAGGGCAGTGGAGGAGCGATTAATTTCAAAAGGATCTCGAAGCATGAATCAAGTAAGAAATCAATTGGGTTTAAAGAAAAGATTTATATTTCACAACGTTTGATGGCTCCAGCTAATATGCTTCACCTTTGATGTACAGACAGCCGTTAGGAGCAGTAAATTAGTTCTGTTTACACGAGCAAAAGTGGATCGGATTTTAACTGGATCCGATCTACTTTCAGTACGGGTACGAGATATCGCAGATCCAATCCAGTTCTAGTCCGCTATCCGACCTACTTCTGGATCTTTTTTCAAAGCAGTTCCAGTTTAGATCCGTACTAAAAGTAGATCGGATCTAGTTTAGACTTTAGTCGTGGAAACGTAGCCCTAATGACTTTTATACTGCATATGGTATGTTGTGCTTGTCTTTTTCATGCAGTTTTGAATTTTGACCGTACCGAAAAGCATAGTGGCCACTCAATTCAAAAGTCAACTCAAGTGAGTGGACTTTTGAAAGGAATGGAACGCTGCACAGGAGCTAGCAGTTCGCAGGCGCGCCATTTGAATTGGACTTCTAGCAATGGCGGCTAGGCCTCAACTTTGCAGCGACATGTAAAACAATAAAACAACGCATATTAAGGTAAGGCATTTAATTTCTAGTATACAAACATGGTGCATTATTGCCCGTGGTAGAGCGATGGACTAACAACTCGTTAAGTATGTATAGAGATTTTGAAGCTTATGACAAAGTATTTTGGAATATATATTTAAGAAAACCTGGTTTTCTTTTGAATGCGTTTGTCACTTTTTAGTTTTGTGGTTCCAGTAATCCCTTTTTTTAAAGAATAATCACTGGATTTTTTTACTCTTAGCTTACGCATGGAATGTTTTTACCTGTAAATTCAGACTTTATTCAGATGGAAGGTACAATTGCTTTACTCGTGAGCAAAATAAATGAACAATTAAGCTAGAAGGAAATAAAAAGTGTCACCCAGATTCTTAATTTGGCAATATCTTTAGAATGGAAACTATCTAAATGAACTAACTTGTTAATGCTGGATATCACTATTAATCACATTTTGTATACAAGGAAATGAAATGCACTTCAAGACATCTTTGTAGTATCCAACGTTCACGTCACTAGGTCTAATCATGTGTTCAATGTTTTGCACTGGTTTTATAATCTGGAGAAATAAGGCATACTAAGCTAGAAATACAATAGTTTTGATTAAAACCATATAGATACAGGTGCACTAGGCAATGGTGCAAGACTACCCAAAAATGTATTATTCAAGTAAAAGTTAATCACAAAAAACTCTACGGTATTACCCCTGCATTTGTTTAGCTTTTCCAATATTTTCTATTTGCAGAGCTTTATAAACAGTATCAGATGAATTGAATGGCAAGCTCCCTGGACATTGATTAAATGCAATAGAAGCCTATAAAAGATCAAGCTTAGTGCGTTGCAACCCTATTCGCCACGTTTCAAGATGAGGTCAACAATCAATAAGAGATGTCTGCCAACAGATTTTGTTCTGCTTTTGTCTTTAGTGTCTTTGGTGACTTCATTTACTGGAGACTGTAAGTGTTCCCAATTCTAATAAATTTGCGGTTCGCGATCTTTTCTAACATTACAGGATAATTATGAAAGGGGTGGTATTTAGAGAACCCTTAATGGTTTTAAACTGCTATTAAAATTTGCTAATTAGATAAAGTTATAGAACTGAAGTCAAATGAACTGACAATAATTCATTTCGCAAACAAATGCATGCTAGTTTTAAAGCCAACCGAATTGTTTAGTAAGGCCCAAGATAGGTATTATCGGAACAAAAACCCAAATGGCTTCATGTAAATGCTAGTGTTTCAGTTTTACAACACTCAAACAACATATTGCGTAGCCTACTTTAACGCAGAAATTAAAGTATAGTTCTAGATTTACAAGCATGCAAGCAGAGAAGACAAGCAGAGAAAAGAAAATTTTTCTCCCATTGTATCAAGTGGCCACTTGTGTTAGAGTTTGAACTCTAGCCAATTAAAATCTTAGATTTGCTTAGATCCTGAAACTAAGATTTCGGATTACCTCTGAACTTCATTGCAATATTCTTAGTTCCATCACCTATTAATCTAGGAGGTTTGGTTTGTTTACAAATAATGCAGATGATGCAATTGACTTTAATTTTTGGGCTTCCTCTCCCCCCTCTATCTATCTTTGAGTTTCAATACTGGCTCTGATACCCATAACAAGATTATATCATTTACCCGCTTTTGCTAGGGCTACACGGTGCGCATCCTTGAGCGGACCGATTTTGCTCCGATTCTGTCGTGCATCATAATGCCAACTAACTGAAAGACACTTGCAATGAAAAATGTTATCCCATGTAATACATCGCTGATACAGTGCAATCGAGATTCAACTAGGTGAAATCGAAACGCAGCATTACATTTTTGATTTTTGCACTAGAATTCTTAAATTTAAGCAAGACAAATTGAAAATAATAATGTTTTTTCATATAGATGCAGTTTCAAAAACTGTTTAACGCTCAACTTCGAGGCATATAAGATGGCAGAATGAATTAGAACTGATTTCTTCAAACAAAGTCCACTTAGAGACGTCACGGATGCTAAGAGAAGGCACTAACAATTTGCATCTTTATGACACTATCTAGGGAAACAATGAATAAAAGACTAATGCTATCCACAAAAGTTCCGTTCATTGCAATCAAAGGTCATGCTTACTTCTCTACGCTCTTTATCTATCCATGAATTACAGAAGCAAAATTCAAACATAGTTACCATTTGATATAAGTGCGGAGCCAGTGCCAATTCGTTCCATTTTTGACACTCTCGTGGTTATAACGATCAACCTTTTCACATGCACCTTATTTTTGTGCATTCTTGTGCACACTAGTCTAAGATCAGCATTGAGTTAAAGGGTGTTAGTAAGACTTATGCTGTCTGATCTTAATGCTCAACTCGCTTGAATGAATGAGACTGAGCCTGTTTGTTATGAGCGAGAAAATAGGAACTTATAGAATTCCAGTGACTTACTGGGTTGAACTAGACTAAATGTCTAGATACATTTACTGGCAATTTGAAATTAAAATTGTTCCACGTAAATAAAACAATATTTAGGAAAAGTGAGAAAAGATAACAAACAAAATGAATAGCCTGGCAATTATTGTGTAAAATGGAGTAGAAATGGCCAGCGGAAATGCAAAAGCATGACTTACGTAATGGTTAGTTGTGGTATGGTTTTAGATGTGAAAAAGAATGGAAATTAAAAAAAGTGGGTGAATGAAAGTTATCAGTCTTAGGCAGACAAACTGCATCTAACGACTGTCATCGATTTCTTGCAGTGAACAAGCCTGAAGATTGTCAATCATTACTGACTGCGGGTCATAAAAGAAGTGGTGAATACACAATATGGATTAACGGAGTCACACCTACTGTTGTCTACTGTGATATGGTCACTGAGGGAGGCGGATGGACTGTCTTTCAGAAGAGAGTAGATGGGAGTACAAATTTTTACAGAGGATGGGATGAATATAAAAGTGGATTTGGAAACAGAAGCAATAATTTTTGGCTTGGTCTTGATGCTATTCATGCATTGTCGAAGAATAGTGCAAGTCTAAGAATAGATATGACAGAAGCATCTGGGTCAAAGTACTATGCACGCTATTTGAATTTCAAAGTTAATTCTGAATCTAATAAATATAGACTCGATGTATCTGGCTACACAGGAAATGCTGGGGATGCCTTTTCACGCCATAATGGCCATGCATTTACTACTAAGGATAGCGATAATGATATACAGGGACAACTTAACTGTGCCATATATTACAAAGGGGCGTGGTGGTATGCTGATTGCTATGACTCAAACTTGAATGGCTTGTATTCGGGCACCCAGTTCTGGAACCAATATATAGGTTGGCTTGGTCTTCAAGCTCTAACATTTGTAGAAATGAAAATTAGAGGTAAGATTTGCATTCAACCTGCTTAAATTTCATTTTTCAGCATCCCTCTTGCATTAAAATGTTTGTTAACTGTATGATTCTTCTCTATTTCGTCTGAACATAATTAATGCAACTCATATTGCGGTCATAAAGAATAGGAAAAATGCAAAAATTTAGAATTCTTAAACAAAAACAAGGTTCGGCTGGCTGATGACCTCACGCTTTTGCTTAACGAAGGTGGCAAGTCCAATCTACTATGTTGAATTTAAGTTTGGTATATCCCCTAGCATAATTATCTTATTCCTTATATGCTGCATTTTTAGCTTAAAATCATGATTCCCAGACAACAATCCTCAAGAGGCCAATCGGACTTTAACATTTGAGAAGCATATAAACAAAAAAGTTAAATGCCATTACTTTCAAAGTATTGTCCTACTCTGCTCAGATTATGTTGGTCGGTAATTGGTTGGGTAGGAAGATTTGCTTCAAAATTTTGATGATCGCAATGCAAATGCTTCGAACCCGTTTTATAGTTATTGAAAAACAACTTTTTTAGGAAAGAAGGACTGTCAAACTTTGCTACTCGAAGGCAACAGAATTAGCAAAGAGTACAAAATTTGGACGGATGGATTAACACCAGTCAACATATTCTGTAATATGGATACAGACAATGGAGGATGGAATGTCATTCAGAGAAGAGTGGATGGAAACTCTGATTTTTACAAAGGCTGGAGTGATTATAAGCAAGGATTTGGTAGTAAAACTGGAAATTTTTGGCTTGGTTTGGATGTGATAAATGCGCTGACTAAGGATGGCCTAATACTAAGAGTTGACATGAAGGATTTGAATGGACAATCCTGGTATGCAAAATACAGGAGATTCAAAGTAGGAGATGCATCAACTAACTTCCAATTAGAAGTAGCTGGGTATACAGGAACTGCAGGAGATTCCTTATCGTATCACAACAACATGGCATTTACGACCAAAGATGCGGATAACGATGCATGGGATTTTAACTGTGCAGCAACAAACAAAGCTGCCTGGTGGTTTAAGGATTGTTTGGAATCATCATTAAATGCTCCTTATCCAGTTGGTGCAGGTGGAAAGTATGGGGACATGACATGGCTTAATGATTTGGGATATGGAAGGATTGCATTTTCTGAAATGAAAATAAGAAGTAAGTAATTAATATATAGATTAAATGAAAAATGCAAATAAAAACTGCGCGAAAAGCAATTCTCATACCAGTTTAAATCAGAAATGAACTGGAAGCAACATCGGAAAGATATTGTCCTGAGAATAAAACAGTCAGCTATCCATGAAGCTTGTTTCCTAATTTTGTTTCCACCTCAAATGCATGCTTTTCCAAAATAATACGTGTTTGATCATAAGCGAATAAAAAATAACATTCTTTAAAAATTGTTGTACGCTTTGCCAAAAAACTCTTTTCAATAATGGAAAGTTCAGAATATGTAGGTAGATATAGAAGTGGGTGCTAGTCACACTAAACACAAAGTGAATATCAATAACGTGCAAATTATCAATGATCAAAACCAACCAAAAGATACTCATCCAAGTTTACAAAACTAAATAAAAAGCAATGACTTGGATATAAAATTTAGAGACAATTTGTAATTGATTTTGCCTTTTGGAAAAAATATCTTTTTGCCCGTGAACAAAATTTCTTTCCTGTGCATCTTAACAAATGTCGGATATTTGAGCAGTTGATGAAACATTGTTAAGACTTTATCGATGGCAAATGACAAAATTGCATTATACTTTTAGAAAATTTCACAATAACTGGACTCCCAACCATCGCTCCAATTACTGCCGCCACTTCAGCTAAAATAGGTACTACTCAACAATCTAATCAAAGAACTGCTATACCAACCACCTCAAGTAAGAATCATGTAATCACTGGTGCATGCAGACGTTACAAAGTTTTATCAGATGATTCAAGATTCCATTCATACATCAACACAAATAAAACAAGATGTGATAACAATTTAAATGGTTGGTATAGGTTCATGTATAATGCTGGAAACAGAATGCTTGATACATGTCCATCTCTCAAAAGAGGCTCACTCTTTCAATGTGGAGCTGAATATCAAGGTTGGTTGAATGGTACACATCCAGAAGAAGATGAAAAAGAGGTCAATAGAACAGTTTGTTTCTCAAGGTACAACAATTGCACGTGCGATTATCCGAAGGCAATCAAAGTAAGAAATTGTGGCCAATATTACGTATATTTGCTGAATGGAGTGCCAAAATGTAATCAAAGATATTGTGGTGCAAGAGGTAATACATCAATCCTTGATCTAATTTTATCATAAGTTTCTTCCTCTTCACATTTTTTGACCAATTTTGACACCTGATCGTTTACTTATCATATAAAAGGTATTTTATTACATCTATTGGCTATGAGAATATTGAATAAAGAATCTTTTCCTTAATATCTATTTCAAAGCAAGGGTAAAGAGGAGTATGATACATAAAATTAATCTTCTAATTGATTTTGCAACTTGATATAAGCATTAATATGCTGAATTTTTATCTTCAATGCGTATTTATTGGTATTTTAGACAAACGAGCAATTGTATCATGCAGTGATAATTACATCCGTGTTGAATTGGATACAAAATACTTCAATGCATCCAAATATGGCAGTATAACATTACGTGACAAGACATGTACAGCCTCGTTCACAAAAGATTACATTACATTGGGAAGCATACCGAATGGATGTGGAGCAACAATGACGGAAACAGCCCATGAAATAATATTTGAAAACGAGGTCATAATCAATGCAAAAGTGACAGGAAATGATATGATAACACGTGATCATGATCAGTCAATTGATATTCGATGTGTTTATAAAAGGAGTGGATTTGTTGGAGTATCATTTGATCCAATCATGAAGTACAGTGGATTTGAGGGTATGTGTTTTATATAAACATGGCAAAAATAGTGTTAGTCATTGCTTCAAGTCATTGATTTCTTTATAAATAGTACACTTTCATTTATGCTGATGATAACCAAGTATCTTTGGAATTTTCAAGTGCCAATGAGTTGGTTCAAAAACCTTGTTTAGCATTAGTTAACGTCTAAGTTGATGAGACTGAACAAACCAACCGCCAATCAACACAAGGTAGAATATTTGTTTATAGATCACCTAAATAACACCTACAAGGTAACCGCACAAGATAAAGTCACATGAAATGACTCAGAAATACAACTAAAAGAAAATAAAATCATTGGGGGCAAATGCCAATCAAGGATCAAGGACTCAATTGGGTTGACTATTAAAACTATTAAGCTCTTACTTCTTTATAAAAATACTAGAAACAATCGATCGCAATTGTAAGTAAGGAATGACAGTTGCACCTTTGTAGGAGATACGCTGATGGCATATGAACAGAGTATTTAACTTCAGAATAGAACCACTGCACCATTTTCGAGTTTATCTAAAAAAGCAGGCAGTTTATCAATGATTAATGACATTTTGAAGAGTTGGTCCAATTTCTACTTTGAGCGAGAAGCATTAATTTTCATGACAATATTGCCTTCTCTAAACTCATTCCTCTATGCTCAATAAACAATTTCCTTCCCCACGCCTATTTCATGGTTACATTTTCGTTTCATTTGTAGAGGGTATTGGCAGCTTTACATTCAACTTTGGGATGTATGAAAGTGAGGCATTTGCAAGGCGCTACTCTTCATATCCAGTCAAAGTGAACACAAGAGATCGTTTGTTTTTCCAAGCATCTGCTATTGTACAAGACAGCAGCTTGACATTATTGATTGATCAATGCTACTCAACGCCTAACATGAATAGATTTTATCACAAGAAATACATGATCATTGACAATGGGTACGTATGTATTAGATAACAATGAACATACCATTCGATTTTGAGACTTTTGTTATTTCTATCACATATTACCATTCAATAGTTTAACAATGATCATACTCTCAACTTTGCGCTCTCATTAACGCATGAATCACCCAGCGTAATGCTAGACTGTGCAGTAACGTTTCTTCAGGTATGCACAAAAAGTCATTTAAAGGAGGCACTTCTCGTTGTAGTTATGCACTTCAGCGCTTTATGTATTTAAATGTATGCACAAAAGTATGAATGCCGAGTCTCACTGCCTGTGACAAAGAATTCAAGTAAAGTCCTTTTTACAAATGAGTTGTTAACATTCTTTCGTTGACCGTGGCAAAAGTTGAAATCCGTGATCAATCGAGTAATTAAGTGAATTTAGTTTGTCTATACCAAAAACATTAACACAAAACATATGAAAAAAAGTCTCTTTCAAGTCATTCACTTTCATTTTGCATTGCTTATTTTACATTGTCTTAAGTGTAATTCATTTTTAATTTAAAAGACGGTTAATCTTTGCACTAAAATACTTGATTCTTTGTAAAAGAAAGGAAAAATTGCAAAAATCAGAATGTATTTAACAACCCTGTTGCAAAATATCGGAAAATATAGAATCTCTTTAGCATAAGGTTGCGAGTCTTATTCTAAAAGCTCCGTATTATTACAGCTACATTGCGAATAACTGACTTGAAATAAAACCTTCAATGTACGAAGTTAATTAAAAGGCATTTTTGCATAATATAGTGTTATAACGTCATCGGTTTAGCAATAAATAGCTTCTATTCTCTAATACAGATGTCCCGCCGATAATACAGTGCAATTCCACCGAGGCTATAGACAGAATCACAGATTCAGCATGGATGCTTTCAGATACCTTGGCAACTCAACAACCGTTTACATCCATTGTCTCTTATTCCTGTGCCACAAATCATCTACTGTTGGAAAATGTCGGTCAGGCTGTCCTGGCAACAATTTGAACCGTGTAAAACGTGACGTCACTCAGCAATCTTCCACTGATGATTCAAACAATTCAAAATTCTATCTTCTCGAAGTTGGACCAGTTACTCTTAAGAAAAGCAAAGGACCCAAAACTACAGATGGTAAATATCATGGTTTATTGATTGGCGCAAATAATGGTTTAGTATAACGATCGAGCATAAAAATTTTGCTGATTATACTAGCGACTACAAGTGTATTTTCTCAAGAACGCAAAATATGTGATAGCCATCAAAAAATTGTTAAAAAATAGAGAATGAGACTTATGAGAATTTTGCAATCTGCCATTTGCTAGCTGGTTTTTTGACTTGAAACTATTTGACTTTTAACTACGAAAGTTTTTGTGGCATTGCATACGTTAGAACAATGCGTAGAAGAGCTATTGCCACAATATCATTCAAGGTGCGTTTATATTTCTCTTCTTGATCATGTTGTTTAACTAAGGTTCGGCTTTGGTTTTTATCACATAATCTAAATGTCAGCATATTTTTATAATCACAGGTAAAAGAGGTATTGACGTAAAGTTCATTGTATTGATTGTTGGCATTGCTGCATTAGCGGTTGTTGTGGTTGTCCTTGTTATGAAAAGACGAAAACGCAGAGTACAGGCTGTAAAAACAGTCAATGATATTGGATTGGATAATGCTGCAGTTGGGGAAGCATTTGTTGTTGGAGAAGAAGGGTGCAACAAGAATGTTTGACCTAAAGTAGCAAAAGAAACTTGATGTGGATGCGGCTTTCAATCTATGTACAACATATGCTGGCATGTGATGGATTTGGAATTGAGGCTGCATCCATGCAAACTATTTACTTTGACCATATAATCATAAATATATATCGAATTTGGGATTTGGTTGCAAAATGACTTTAATTTCAACTTTGTGTTTAATTGCTTTGATTATAATTACAGTTTTCTCGGTTGTATTAGATTATTATCTTTTATGTTACGTCTCTTGGATAATCAAAATCAGAAATGTATTGAATGGCCAAGAGCATGCCTTTAATTTGGACTTTAATATTTCTCCTTTTAAAATTACGAAAATATTCAAAATGAATGATGTTGATTTTGTGTAGTGTAGCTTTAAACTTTCTTGCATCAAGATCAGTCTTAAAAAAGCAATGAATGAAATCATAACAGACCATACCATGAACGTAAAGATTTCTATTGGGAGACCTTTCCAGAATGCTATTTTGAATGGAAAACTGTTTATTTCATAAGCTTTAATGTTCTGACAAAATGGTGTATGTTAAAGATCTCTAGGTAAAGTGATGAAATGGAATAATTTGATTTCAAAGTCAGGATTTCAAATTATGAAAAATGTCTCTACGGAACCACTGAAAGAATGATTAGAATTAATAAGATGCATCTGATTCTAATTTATCCATCTTCCTAATTACAGCTATTGAGTTATCTTGATCAGATTTCAATTGCATATCCTATGATAAGGAAAACTCTAGCAGCCTTAGCATAAAATTCTCAACAAATGATTATAAAAAATGCATTGTTGTTATCGTGTTTGCTTCTTTACCACTCTTGAGATAGTTGTGCACAAAAATTCCAAACATAACGCCATTTTGAAATATCAATTTAATTATTCTTGATCAATGTGTCTTTGAGGATTGTCAACTTAAACACATTGTTAGACAAAGCTATCTTTCATGAGCCATTATGAGTCTAGCTATCACCCAGAGAAGCTGTAACTCTGTAATACATGATTCTTTGTGAAAGAAAAGAAAACTTGCAAGAAACATCAAATTTATTGCAAGGAGATCTGCATAGCATAACAATGAAACTTCTAAGATTTTTGAAGTTTAGGAAAATTTAACTGGTTATATGATTAGACTGTGAGTCATAAAAAATATTGAAAGTATCAGTAAAATGATATTTAGATACATAACCTATTTAAAGTTTATCATTGCTTTCGATTTCCTGCTGATTTAGATTTTTGCAAAGGCGGAGCTCAGAGTGCATTCGGAAAATTTGAAGCCTTTTGGCAAAAACTTGATTAATTTGAAAAACCTGAATTATTGGATTAGAACTGAAGTTGTGAAAAAAACGTGTTCGCCAACTGTAGCTGAAAAAGCACAGAAGTATTAGTGCTTAACACAGTGGTTGATTGGGAGTACTGATGTCCTGTGGACACATATTGCACGAACGTCCTGCAAGCTGGTTCAAAGCAACAGTAAAAATATAAGAAGAAAGAAAAAGCGTTCTGTCATTTTTAAAAGTAAGGGGTTCTGAGGCACGGATAAACCATGGCTCCCAGTCGAAGTCGGTCACCGTAGACCTGTTACTGTCGTTTTCCGAGGTGGCAAACATTTATTGTGAGTGTCACCATTGTGCCAAATATTGTTGATCTGGATGCACTCAAAAATGATAAAGTGGGCCAACAGTATCTATGGTAGCAGCAACGTGCACTTAGGTGCTGTTACACTGAACCTTTGGGTGCGCTTCAAAACTCGATCACTTTTCTATGATTTCACTGGTGTTGAAACAGAAAGCTATTACTGCAACAAATGCAAAGACTGTCTCAATTTGCTGCTATCTAGACCATAGTTTTATAATAATAAGGGGACCTAGGAATGATGGCCGTTTATGTGACTGAAAACGTAATCTAATACGGTATTGCAAAAATTTCCACACCATGCTTCCCAGGGCTGCGTTTAACTTAATTAGTTTTAATGGGAACTTTAACCTTTAATAATGTCCTTGTTATGCTTGGGCAAATTAATGGTATCCCACCGTGAAATACTTGATCAAAAGATGATATATTCTTTTTCCTTGTCACTCAAAGCTGCATCGTAACAAGGGCTAGACTTTATGGGAAAAGCCGCATGAATTGCTGCTATTTCATTTCAGGTCTTGAATATCCTCGTTTTCAAAAATCTTTAAAAGGGGCTATCAGAATATGGCATCTGAAAGGCGGTTTGTCTTGAATCGAAGATGCCACGCGCTCTGAATGGAAATTTTGTTTATTGCCTATTTCATAAAAAAATATATATGCTGCCCGTATATCGTCCTGTTCATCGCTATTGTCCTTTTTTCTTACTTTTGTGATGTTTGACGTCACAGCAAGAGTTCATAAATGGATCCAGCCGGAGAATTGCCTAGCCGATATTTTTTGAACTCATAAAAAGTGCATTCATGGAAATAGCGAAAGAAATGATAAAAAAAAGTTGAGTTTCAACAACAAATGTGAGTAGTTTACATCATATTGGTATTTTCAGACCGGTCAGAAATTGTTCTTTTTGCAATAAAAACGTGAAAATTGACACAATCATGGCTTTGTTATATTACCCATGAAAGCGAAGTTTGAAAGGCCAATGTTTGTGTTATGTTGGAAAATTTCTCTGATTTAAACAATAGATTGAACTATAGGCTACTGTTCTGCGAACAATGGTTTTTTTATAGGTAATTGTCGGAAATTTCGTCTTCTGTACCCCCGGTTTGGAGACGCCTGAGTTCGGCCCTAACCCTCGCCCTTTCAAATTTCCCCTTCCTTCAATTTTGGCTCCCATTAATTTTCGTCCCCCTTCCTTCAGTGCAATAGTTCGCTCTCCTTAATTTTCACTCCCATCCATTCAATTTTCAAGCTTCAACCTAATCATTTTCCAAGCAAAGAAACTGTACAGCCCGATTAAAACAATTTCAATGCGACATTAAACTAAGTATGACCCAATACAGTCTTTTGGAGAGTGGGGTTTTGAAGTCACATTTCAAAGCGACACAGCTGTTGTAGATATCAGAGAATGTCTAAACAACTAGACGGAGCGTGTTGAAGATGATTAGATATGAGAGAATAGCCACAAAATATAAACAAAAACCTCAGAACATAATTTACACATTGTTAATTGATTGTTAATTGTTAATTAGTTAATTATTGATTTACACATCTTTGATGCACGTGCACGCGCCTGTTAAAATCCGCAGTAGTTAGCTCTTGGCGCGTTCACACTGGTCAAAAATTTCACTGCAGGGCGTGAGCGTGCAAATGCTTGTAAGCTTGTAAGTAATTTTCAGAAGAGTCACAAGCTTACGAGCGTGAAATAAAACGATGGATTTCGTACCATAAATCAGTGAAATTGAGAGTGGAAGAGCTATTTGGGATCCTAGACACCCAAAGCACTGCAATAGCGATTATCTGAACAAAGTTTGGTCAGAAACTTCAAATTTTTTGCATTTAGTAATAAACCTGAAGTATTATTTTTATCGAACGAAAATCAGTATTTTCCAATGATACGGCAATTTATTTATCGCATAATATTTACGAAATGACGTTTCTTTGCCAAGCCAGTTCTCCTTCAGGGCTAATAAAGTAATTCATAAACGAATTTCTAACAAGTAAACCTTAAAGTCGTTCCCCGATTTTTTCGCTAGGTCATTCAGTGTCTCATTAATTTTGAAATGTCCATTGAGCTCATCAATACTAGTCCTGTATTGATTGTACACAAAGTTCTCGGATGTTTTCGAAATGAATTCAACGATTTATATTCAACTACGGTTTGATGTGTATTTTAGCTAAAATTACCTATGCCCTTCAGCGGTTTCGTTGAAATTTCCTGCTGTCAATAACAGTTTACAAGCGCCCGATGTGAACACTCCAGGTTCTTCCTCCTGCTGTTTCTTACAATCCGCTGCGCGCGCGAGTAAAAGCTTGTGCAGTGTGAACGCAGCCTATACTCCCAGTAAAACAATTTTGCGATATAGATCAACAATTCCAATTATCTTAAATTTCATTATGTTTTAAGTACGTTTGAGTCAATGATTCATTGATGTATAACTTCCCTACCTTGATATTTGACATTTGTGGCACCTAAACTTTTGCCAATTTTTCGTGAATTTTGCCGAGTCTCTCACCAAAATGACTGAAATTCCACCAAAAATAGTCCCACAAATATCAACTAGAGGATAGGGCAGGAGACCTGCGATTCCATGCACTACATTGGTTTCAAGAGTACCACAACAGGTAAAAATTAAGATGGACATTGGAAATATCATAGGATCTTAATTAACCAAGAGGTAACAATGGCAATATCTTTCTGCAAAAATAAAAAATACCAAGCTTTTCGCACTCCTACAAAGTAAGCATTGTTCTGGGTAGCAACGTCAAAACATTATACGTTTGCTTTTCCTTCGCAAGAAGAAAGCTTTGCAATTCCATCTCCAGAAAGGTCTTTGTAACTGAACAATAACCAGAGGCACTTCTCATAATTTGTATACATGGTGACGCCCACCATTTTGAAAATGAAAATTCGCGCCAAAAATGAAGTAGTATCCATGCTTTTTTCAGACTGTCTACGTGATTCATCAGCTCATTGTAAAAGTTTCAAATGTTAGAAAAAATGCTGGCATCTTGAAGAATGAGTCAAATGCTGCATGAAATGCTGGACATTCATTATTTTAAAAATTATCTCTGATTGGTTTCTACATGCAATGGTTTATAAAATATACGGCGAGCGCAAAAAGGAAGAGGTGAGTTATATTTATTACAAAAGAGTATAATTGTATCCAGAAATTCGCTATTTTCATTGACGATAGAGAACAAGGGATCTACAATAGATTTGAACTAGAATCTTTTAGTCAATTGATTTGAACGTAGATAACTTTAATGCCTAGGTTGGTTTTTCGTGGCCCGGGTCTTATGAACTTAAGATATAAGGGGATTTCTTATTTGATATGATCTTAAAACAATTAAATAAAAGAACACAAAGGTGTTACCGGGAGCATGGAGCTACATAGCAACCCTGGGCATTTAATGATTAATTTGAAGTCAGTTTAAAAATGGATGTCAGGAGACACAAAGTCAGGAAATTCAATATTTGCGATTTTCCTAGAGTAATAATAGCCTCAGGTTTGAGTGTGGATGTTTATTTCTTCTCACCTTCCCTCCAAACTCCTCATTAGAACATCTTCACCACAAAATTCTAGCCTGTCTGGGCACCATTGCACGAAATTTTAATCACTTGAACTGTAAGGAAAGTTCCCAACTGTAACGGAGGATGTTGGCACCCCGTTTACATCGGGATATGTTTTGATAAGAAAGCAACTAATACCAATGCTTGTAGGTTAAAAAAGAAAATTTCAATTAAACTGGATCTTCTTCACTTTCTTTACTTCTTTATTAAACATACTTTGAAGCTGATATAGGCTTTCATGACAATAGTGATACCAGCTTTATATGCAAATTAAGAAAAGATTAGGACTGAGAATGGAAGAGATAAAACATTTATGTAAATGAATTAAGAAACACAAGGAGTTGCATTCGTTGCTTACAGGAAACAACAAGTTTGTGTGAAAAAAGGTCGTGCCTCCTACAATTGAACGATAATGACACTAAATACAAAATTATCTTGTACTTAGGCCTAGACTTACTTGATTATCCATGCTTGTAATGTTACAGGAAAACAAAAAAAAGGCCTTCTATATCAACTCAATAATTGAGATAAAATCTAATGCAGTTTTTAGGCAGAAATATTAAAAAACTTTCTTTATATCAGTACCTTTTATATATCTGACATTGAAATTTCATGTTTATGTCCGCCACCCTCTATTGTGACCAACTTCATCTGAATACTTGCCTGATCTGAAAACAAAAAAAAATTGCATGTGAGGCACATTTGAAAAAAACATTTTAGATGTTTGAAATGTAAACAATCATTACACGTATGAAACCAACACCCCATTGGATTCGATCAACTCATAAGATAACGCGTCACACTTTAGGGGCTGTGACTCAACAAACGAGCGAAGTAATGATTGGGAAACACTTCATACCATAGATTCTACCATCACACGACCCTTATCACACCGTAACCCCATTTGTTGTGATCTACTCACATCAGATAAGCGCGCCACGATTTAGGAGTTGTGACTCCCCGAGTGAGCGGGGCTATGAACGATAAAACATATGATACTCGGTGTGCCCTTTTGAGTAGAAATAGTGTATGTATCTAAGTCTTGCTTACTTTTCAGAACATTTTTGTCCTTGAAAAAAACAGAAAAACAGTTGTGCGTTAATCCCGTGTACAATTGCAATGTAGAGAGATACAGTGGTAAAACTGACCAATTTTTTCGTGGATACTCGAGGAAACGCTTTTGGGTGACTATCAAATTAACTTTGGCCATTTTTTACCAAAAACTCTTCAAACTTATCTGATCCACACCCTACACATACCTGATCATCAGAGACGAAAATAAGTGTTTCGTTTTTGGGGCTTAAAGATGGATAAAATTCCAACTTTGACAAAATTTCAATTTCAACCACTCTCATTACTTTCACTTACAAAAGTGAAATTTAAAAATAGCCAAAGGTTTTATTTAACGTATAAGCCATATGTAATCGAAGAAAATACCTGGATTTTGGGCAACAAAGCATAAACACTGATTTTATGGCAAGAATTACAGCAAAACCAAGGAATGATAAGTATAAGATGTATTTATTATCGTTGAGTTAATTGAAATCGCGTGATAATCAAGGGTAATGCCTTTTTCTTTATAGCGTAGCAGTTGTGAGTGGATCAAGGGCTGCACCAAGAGTCTTAAAAGGTATAGATTTATTTGCCAAGTAAATTACGATGCTATGTATCATCATTTGACTTTATGTAGTAATAGTCAAACTCGGCTCCATTAACTCCACACTTAATTTTACCTTTCTTCTTTGGTGGTATGATTGTTAGTAAAGTTTAATCCTGAGCATGTTCTAAGCAACAGGAACAACAGATAACAATTTTTTTTAAAGATCACGATATAGTAGAATCACAAGAATGGGCACTGAGGAGCCTAACAGACAAGAATAGAAGACATTATTTATGAGAAGATGGGAAAACTCCCTCCATGCGAAGTCCCTTTGATTTTTCGGTTTGGAAAAGTGTCCTGAATTGTTGCATTTTCA
The DNA here is from genome assembly GCA_964019065.1 of Catostylus mosaicus. Lineage (NCBI taxonomy): Eukaryota > Metazoa > Cnidaria > Scyphozoa > Rhizostomeae > Catostylidae > Catostylus > Catostylus mosaicus. The sequence continues at coordinate 9,698,283 of OZ025184.1, read as the reverse complement.
TCGGTTCTGGGCAAAATATTTTCAAAACAGGCAGCTAACCACATGATATGAAAGCTTAGGTACCCAATCTTTGGGAGGGCGTGACCAAAAACGTCTGCAGCACGTTCATAGGATCCAGTCAGACAAGGCTAATCTTTGGAATACTCTAATTCTATAACCTGACTTGATAAAATGTCAAATGGAATAGAACGAGCGTCTGTTAGAATGGGTTAGGTCATTTGGGGCTAATATTGAGAGGGTATTGAAGATTATATTCCTGTTTTCCATTTTGCAAATTTTCATAAAGAAGAGATTGATGGCATTGAAAATGCAAGTGGCACGGGAATAAGTGCAAATGCACCATTTATGGTATGAGTAGGAAATACATCAACTCCGTTGACAAGCAGCACATTGGAGATCCAAAAAGGAACCTGGATCCTAGGATGCGATTGGAAGTAATTTTTTCTGAAAAATGTTAAAAAAACTCTTTGAGAGATGTTCGAAAAAATCGCTTTGATCTGTTGAAAGAATCTAGCGCTTTTTTCCACATTGGAAGCACACAACCAGTTCTTCTTAAATATCCCTTTTTTTAAGAAATATCTTAAATCATCATCTTTCATTACATTCATGGCTCCAAAGACGCCTTCGTCCACCGTAACAGTTTCAAGCTTCGAAGATAATGAAAGATGATGATTGTAATGGTCCCTGAAGGAAGTGTCAAATAAAGATAAGGAGCGGTACAACTGGTAAAGGCAAAAATCTATCAAATATGATACGAAGGTATGCATCGTTTTTTTCTCTATGCAGCAAAATCGTTGTGCAAAGAGGATAGAGACATGCCCCCAAGTTTAGGCCTATTTGCCCCTGAATTGCAGTAACGATTCAGACTATTCAACGACGAAAGGAGATGACGATTCGCCTAAAAAATTGCATTTAAATAGTTTTTAATCATATGTATGATATTCTCAAGACTTCGAGCAATTCTCTGACGATTTACTCTGACCAGTCGACGGAAAAGTGGTGGAAGTTCCTCAAATGAAACCTTTTCTCTTGACCCTAACTTTACAATTTTCGATATTTTTACAAAGAATCGTAGTTCGATAAATGCAAAATAAAAGGTTTTCCCAGTTTTTGTTATTGATGGGAGGGGCGGCTCCGACCTTTGCAAGTCCCTTGAAAATCACCAATCTTACAAAGCTGTCGATTGCTTTCTATTTCTTCTGACAATTCGGCTGAAAAGTGGTGGAAAGTTACTAAAATATGACGTTTTCCCTACCTCACCAATTCTCAGTATTTTAAAAAAGAATCGAAGTTTGATAAATTCTTTGATAAATAAATTATTCAGGTTTTTTTATTGGGGGGAGGGGGGAGGGTGGATTAAACTGAAGGATGGATGCAGAAAAATGACGACTGTCACGCACAGGGCGTGTTATTAATTATACTGGGCGTGGTCGAGTTAACCAATCGATGGTCTTGTGGATGGTCAAGGGTAGAATTTTGAACGATTCAATTCAATTCAATTCAAATTCATAATTATAAGACCTATAGTAGAGTAGATCTAAATGGAAAAGGCTTGATGCCGAAGACTGAAGTGTGAAGGGGCGAAATAAATGCTTGCACAGCTATTTAAACGACCAGACGGGTTAACCAACATAATCATTACATTGCAAATATCTAAACAATTATGTGGGCTGCAGATTTGAATTCTAGAAAGTGGAGATGAATTTTTATTTGTTGTTTTGAAATCTAAGTGTAATTAGATAATAATAGAATGTTATGCTACGTGATTCTCAAGGTTTCTATGCGAGACAAGGGACTTTTGTTTCATTAGAAGTTTCTTATAAAGGAAAATGTTAAATTTAAAATGTTTTATTTGTCAAGTTCTTTCTAAAATTAACTTTATTACGATATTTTATGCAGAATCTCGGGTCCATGTGGCATCTTTCAGTTAACAACGACAAATTGTGTTTTCGAAGCTCAGATGAAGTACACGTTTTTTTGTAAGAACAACCTTTATAACCAGGCTGAGATTACGCCAAAAAATAAGAACAACTTAAGAAACAAGGCAGGCTGAGATTCAAAAACTCAAGAAATAAAATATCATTAACAAGCGAAAATAACAATCTACTACAGAACAGAACAGATTAAAGTGCTAAACAGCGATTAAGCAGACTTGTTTTTAGAGAATAAGTTCAACACCATCGCTATCAGTTTTTTTTACATTACCATGCTCAGGAAATTTGGAAACGAAAATTAGAAACAGAATAAGAAAAACCTTAGGCTGAAAATATACGGAAAATCAGAAACGTTAGGCTGAAACTGGAACCAAGTGTTGTTATAAAAAAAACGTGTAGGCGAATAATCTTTATCTGCAAAATGTACCACCGAAATACCCCTCATTGTTTTTATGTCTGGAAGCAGATAGCTATGCTTGCTGGATTCCTTCGCTTGTGCGATTCTTTTGAAAACTCTGTTACAAAAATCAATTGAAAAATTATATAATTGTGTATTACTTATGGGCTTAAATTCTCAAAGAAAATTTTGTGTGAAAATATATTTCTACACTTATGACATTCAATGACCGTAATCCTTAGAAATAGAAGCATTTGACAAGACTTCCTTTATAACAATTTTCCCCGGTGAAAATTGAGAGATTGTGATTCATGGACCATTTCATTGAAAATTATAAGCTTTCTTTTTCATATTTGCCAACGAAATGTTTTAATCAAGTCGAGAGGCATCGACAAAACACCAAGGCCTAATTTTTGGATTGTAGGCTTCACTTCACCTTACATCACTTCACTTCAGGGACCTCACTTCACAAATAGACAAATGTTTTCTTAATTTTTTCGAACATTTGCGTATATTATGGTAAAATTTGACTAGCCCATTTTTTTTATAACTGTATCGACTTGATTTGTCATCAAAATTTGACCGATTCAATTTTGCTCGTTTTTTGAACATTTTGGCTGATTTTTGGTCGGAATTGTATCAACCCCATGTTCTCGGTTTAAATTTTACAGGGCAAAAGTTCTAGGCCTCATTCTTATTAGAAATGCTGCTCCCTCTTCATGTTTGGGAACGAATGCTAGCAGTCTTTGTGCTTAATATTCCTCGAGTATTCACAAGGTGAGCAATATCGCAGGCGATTCCCACTTGACAAGGTGATGGGTCTCATATATTGGAAAACACTTGCAAGTGCGAACGAAAATCTAACGAAGTTTGTGAAACCGACACACTTTTGTCAACTCTGACAAACTTTTGTTGAAACAGGATACAAACGGAAATTACCTAAATTAGCACAATTAACATTATTAAAGTCACTAGTGTCCAGTTCTACTACACACCATGCCCCTAACACGGAATGGCATCCCTGAGCACGTGGTACTAGTCTTGGCTGTCCATAAAACACAGGAGGCAGCACTTTCCTTGCCTAAACAGACGGAAATTTGCATCTAGAATTCCTTTGGAATTCTACAACCGATTGTTGTGGCTTGGAAGTTTTTCTCGTGAAAATAAAGGAGGGAAAGTCGCCGTGCAGAAATCAAAATCAGCACGTTAGATGTAAGTATTGTTTCTACTGAAACGCAAATAAATGAATATACGTTGTTTTCTATTGATTTTGGTAAAAAGGAAAGTCTATCAAATAACCCGCGTTCAAGTTTTGTATATACAACGCAATGATGGAACGTCATTTTCACCCATGACGTTTACTTAGGTTTGAAACTATCATGGAGGGAGGCACAGAGTGTCCTACGTCCATTTTAAAGTCGTTCTGGAAATGATAGCTTCGCATATTGAGAATTATTTAAGTTCTGCTATTCTTTTGGAAGATAAATCTTAAATGCTAGAGTTAACATTATTTAAAATTTCCTGTTTATCTCAAAGGTATCAATTCATTTTGGTTCTCATTTGTCAGAATAACGAATTATTCCCAGTTAGCCTTCATTTATCAATTTTTGCACAAACTACAACGTTCCTGAATCCATTTCCATGCCATAATAAGATCATGTCAACATTAATTACCTAGAACAAATGCCATCGTTATCACATTTAAAAGAGCAATCGATCTAACAAAAGAACTGATGACAATAATAACAGTGGGATGGGATGATGCATGAAACAGGGGTTGACCAATAAACAATTTTACCGGAAAAACATCTTGCTCTATTTTACAAAGTCACGAAACATAATACAAATGCTCTAACGGTACCATAAATTCTCACAGCCAGGGGCGTAGATATTGAGTTTCCAACAAAACTTAAGCAAGAATTTCATTTTACATAATTTTGACACAACATATTTTGAGCATAACAAAGATCCTGTCACCCCAGTCTGCAGAGAATGGCAATTGCACGTGCACCCCAAAATTTAAGTCTTGCACGCACACATAAGGTTCCCCTGGAGTTTCATACTACCAAAAGCGGATTGGTGCACCCGAAATAATCAGATGTGCACGCCGTGCACCCCTTATTTTTTACCTTGCACGCGCGAGATCTCGTCGAATTCTGTCATGCTCTGCAGACTGGATGTCACCTCCCTAATATAATAAAAAAAAAATAGGAAAAACGGGGTTTTCGCCCAACCTTACCCCCTTCCCTCTATCTCCACCCCCGTACGGGACAGCCCAGAGCCACAATCCTTTGACAAGAGAGGGATTTATTTAGGACATTCCTACCATACCGTTGTCCGATTGCTCACTTCCCCAACCTGTGGCGAAGCTTGGACAAACTGAGTGATTATGGTATTTTTTGTTTGGAGAAGTACTTCGATGGCACCGAGATGGGGGTTCAGATGAAGCCCATTAAAAATTTTCTAAGACTACTTTACTTAGAACGTTATAAGACGATTATTTCAAATAAAACTTTCTTCTTTTTTTCTTTGTTCATATGCAGTTCAGTTGCCAGTAGGTTACTGATATACCGTTCAAACAATAATTTTTCCATATGGTCTTTCCTCATTTTCCGATGCTTCACGTATTTGGGAACAGTCTTAGCGGCCTCGCTTCACAAAATGAACAAATTAACATGCAAATTTGAACATTTTAAAAAAGAAATCTTGTTTCTCAAAAATTGCGCGAACATGCATCAGGGAATTAATCTTTTACGTTAACACCAAGCAGAATTCACTAACGCGAATATTTGTAAATCTATCGTTGATGTTTATTGACAAAAACCATCGTTGAAACCGCACTGGAGCTTTATTGCTTGACCTGTAGTCAGTGGCGCCGTGGCCGGGGGGGCCAGGGGGGGCCATGGCCCCCCCTGGAAAAAATTTGTCGGATAATTTCGATGCTTGTTGGAAATTTTTAAAGTTTTTATTTGTGAAACTTAAAAAATGTTCTTTCCACAAATATTCTGTGCTGTAGGAAGTTCATCTCTTGCTATAAGTGTAAAACTAGAAGTAGGGCCGGGGAAAGGCCAATTGGAAAATTTCGTCATTTTCTTCCTTTTGTCGGGAAAACCATAAATTTATTGATTCAATTTTTTTCATCGTTCGTGATCAATTTTCCGCCATGATTAAAAAAAAATCAAATACGAAAGAGTGCAAGAAGAGAGGAGCATCCAAAGAGTCCATCCCCTGCAAAGGATTTCAACCACTAGATGGTGATCGCACCAAAAAGCACTTGCGAATATGTGTTTTGCAAAGCTCAGAGGACTTGTTTAACTGCTTGTTATATATGTTACAGCAGTGCCAGTAGTCAAACGAGAACGGTCACTGACGCTGCAATCTTGAAAACAAGTTTACATCTTTTCAAACCATAATGACAGCACATGTTTTCCGGAAGATTTTAGCCATCACCGATCCTGCTTCAAATATTCTTCATGTTATAGCAAATCGATCTGTTGATTGCGCTAAGATTAGTCGAGACGGCAGAGGGGCGGTTACCTCGAATGCGAAATGATTATACGAAAGTATTGGCTGAAACAAAGGAGTCAGTAGCAGGCACAAATAGTGCAGCAAGATTCTCCATCAAAACGTGCCAAGAGAAGGAAGAAGGCGAGTGACGACATCTCCAATTACAAAAGTCAAGAGAATCCAACCGCCAAATACTGACGAAAAACAAGCATCTAGTCAATTGATAAAGCCTTATCATCAATAAAAACACGATTCTCTAGTCATAAAGCCATACTTTGTGAATTTGCACTGCTCGATCAAGAACAATTCTGCTAGTTTATCACAACTGATGGCCTACCAGATGATGCATTCCATAATGTGGCCAAAGAGAAGAATATGTTTTTTGAGGTGAAGATGAAAGGAGAGACCCCTTTTAGCAGAAATGGAAAGAAAAGATCAGGACCTTGAGAGGGAAAACTTCATCACAGCATTAAGATTTATTGAAGAAAATCTTGAACACTTTTTAGGATTCTTGTCATTCTTCCTATAGGCTCAACCAAATGACAGTGAAGGAACACTCTCAAAATTGAAAATTGTTATGAATTGTTTCCGGTCAACCATGGGACTGGATCATTTAAATTCCCTTATTTTATTAAGCGTTAAGAATAGTATGTTGAAATCATTAAATTTTGATGAGATGTATGACGTTTTTGCAAAAACACTATTGCTAAGAAAGTAGTCGGTACTCTAAATTCAAATGTTACAAGACTTAAATTCTCTATCGAGTCGACCATCTTTAGATTTGTAATGAAGTATTCTGGCTTCCTCATTTTATCCTTCATTCAGTACATCACAAGATTCTTCATGAACTGTTATGATACCTTGAGAAACAAGACATCAAAAGGGAGTTCACTACTGTTGGTTTTGTCGGAAAAATTGTCTCATCGTCGGAAAATTTGAACCTTTGGCCCCCCCAAAAACTGTGCTCCCACGGCGCCACTGCCTGTAGTTTCGTATTTGCACGCAAGAGCATAAACGCTTTGCCCTCAATTTTTGCCTGAATCTGATAAATGCTTGATTTCCTGTATGGGATGTACACCAAAAATTTTGGTTGTTATCGAAATGAATTCAACGATTTATATTCAACTACAGGTTTGCTGTGTTTTTAGCTAAAATTTTCTATGCCCTTCAGCGGTTTCTCTGAAATTTCCTGCTGTCAATAACAGTTTACATGCGCCCGATGTGAACACTCCAGGTTCTTCCTCCTGCTGTTTCTTACAATCCGCTGCGCGCGCGAGTAAAAGCTTGTGCAGTGTGAATGCTCGCTGGGGTACACAAAGCTTTTTTCGCAAGGGTGGCTGATTTCGACTGAAATCCGGAATAATTCTCTTGTGCCTTGACTAAACGAATTGCACATATTTTTATATATTCTGCATTTAATTCTGCGTCGAATGATATATACTTTTGTTTGGTTAATTTTCAGAAACGAGCGCGGTTTGTTTACTAAATCAAGGAATCAGCAAAATGTGTCCAAAATGACCCAAAATGAGCCATAACTACCCAAAAGTCCATAATTAACCAATATAAGTAAACAAAATTATCTTGTGTACCATACTCTGAAGGGTACAAAATCATACTCATAGTATTAACATACTCTTAGTATAGAAAACAATAATTTCCCTTTTTTGTGCAATTCGAAAGTTATGCTTACTAAAAATGCTTTTTTCAAATATCCCTCTTTGCACCAAAAATATCAAATGCATAAGCAGAGAGTTCTCATGGAATTTTCTTTTTAATCAGGTACAGATGTAAAATAATAATGCATAAACAGAAAATTTCTCTCTCAGCACCAAAATTAGAAAATGCATAAACAGGGAGTCCTGTACTCTTGAATGGTATTTTTAATCAGGAACGTATGTATCTATAAATGATAACAATGCACAACAGGAACATTCTTTCTCAGCACCAAAAAGTATCAAATGCATAATCAGGGAATTGAAAAGCAAAAATGGCCAGCAGTTCAGGTTCAGGTTCAGGTTCAGGTTCATTTGAAAATTAAAAAGCATACAATATAAAAATACATTAACAAATAAATAATAACTAATAACAAATAACTTTATATACTAACAACTATATATACAATTATTGAAGATAATTTAAAATTAATATAGAATAAATACAGAAGAATTTATAGCAAATTGTATGATTGATTGAGTTTCTTAAGGAGAAACTCTCTCAATAGGTAAACTAATTGAGGAGAGAGCCCCCCTGTTTAGTCATTTCAGATTAAAAGGAGTTATTTAAATGGAATTGAAATTGGTAAGATAATACAGTTCATATTAAAAAAGAAGAGACTTGAGCGTTGTTCATAAAATTGAATATAAACAAATGCACTGTCTTATAGGCTTGAAAGGTGCATTCATTTTGCTTTAAAGGTGTTTTCTACATTGGTGGGTGTTTCTGATTTCAACAGGAATATCATTCCATAGCTTAGCTCCAAAATAGTGCAAGGGATTGAGCCCATAATGAATACTGAGAATATTTTCGTAGTCCAAAATAAGTCTGCCTGTCTTGTATAATAATGATGAACAGATGAACCAAGCAAGAAGAAATTATAAAAGCAAGGTGGCAGTCAATCAGACCAAGAGTCAATCCTTTTTAGTGAATCCGCTGTCCTGGAAAACGTGATCCTTCGTCATTATTTTGAGTTTCGGCATATGCCGCAACTGCTGCACAATGGCCTTCTGTTCGGCGACATTTCTTGCTCCGAAAGGCTTTCTTGAAATGTGATGCACCATATCACAATCATCAAAAACACTCGAGCATAAATCTGTGCCATGATATTCGTAGAGTTATTCAAGCAAGCACCTTAGAATAAAACATCATATTATTTATTTTAGTGAGGTTGACGCCTGTAAGCTGTCATGGCAACGAGAAAATCCGCTTCAAAAAGACTTCGTGAAGAAGGCAACAAGCTTTTTGCATCATTTGATGACAATCTTGCCCCTGTCCTTCGAAAGGCTCGCCTCGAGCAAGCGATATGCAAATACAACCAAGCTTCAATTGCAGCACAAGACATGGACGAAAAGGCATCTGCATTGAAAAATATTGCTGTTGCCAGCTCAAAACAGGCCATGCTGTTAAATCCAGATAAGGGGCTGCAACTTCTTATATATCACCTGAGAACTGCCAGCGAATGCTTTTCTCAAAGTTACAGCTGTGCCGAGGGGGTAAAATCGACCGAATGGAAAGAACACTTGATAAGTTCTATACGTGTGTTTATTGAGGGCGTTGTGGAAATGGCAGCTAGTTTGACTTTTCACATGAAGTTATCGTTGATGGAGGCCAGTGTATACTCGCTTGATATTTACTCACTGCGAGCAGAGTTTAGCTTACAAATTGCTGAGTTATGCTTTCATGAGTCTATTTACCGACTAGATGAAAAGGATTTCCGTGGTTGCCTGGGTAGATTGACAGATTGCTATCGGCCAATTGAAGAGGCAGATAAATGCAAGTGTAACGATGCAGCGGTGTTATCTGGTATCGCAGTAATCAAAGAAGATGTCAAGCATCATCAGTGCAGGGCAGAGTCTTTACAAGCGCTTAACATTGGTGTGTATTCATTAATTAGCTTCTTTCGTCTCGGAAGGGTCAGAAATTCTTCTGGCACATATTGCGAGATACATCCCTCATGCACCTTCCCGACAGTTGTTGCTCCACTAATAGATCGGTCAGCGTTTGGTGACTAGAAATGAAAACCCATCCCGCCCTAAACATTTTTTTAGAGAACAACCTTTGTAGAGAAACAATTGTTTGAGATGTACCTAAAAATAAGAACACTACCAGATACAAAGCAGTCTAAAATTGAGGCAAGCTTAAGAATTGAAATGCCAACAACAACTGAAACCTATCAACAAAACATGAGAAGACAAAAAAAAATTTTGCATTGAAACGATGAAACAAACTTGTTGTAATATAATTTTTTAAATACCAATTAAAAATGTAAAATAAAAAGCAAAATAAGAAAATGTTTAGGCGGAATTTACAAGGAAAATTAAGCGACAGCAAGCTGAAACCGGAGATAAGTGTAAAAATGCGTACTTTAGAACTGCCTAATACTTTAGTCAAAATAATCTGCAGCCAGCTCATGCTGTATTATTAGCAGTCAAAATAAGTTCCATTTCTTGCTTTACGTTAATAATTGGGAATTACGAGTAATAGAAGTGTACTTTAATACCCTAGTGTTTCAAATGTAGTATTGGATAGCTATTTATTTAGGATGTGATGATTAAAACTCCCCACACTATAAAGATGCACACGCAAATATGTACTGGTTTATCCTCCTCACTTCAGAAATAATAACAAGGGGGGTGCACGGTTGAAGCGAAAATGGATGAATTCGAGAAAAAATACTGATTTAAACAGTAACTTCCCTCCCCCCTCCAACTACACACGTAAGCGTTAGGTTTTTGGTTAATGTGTGTGGAGTCTTTTACCTTTGTCAAAATTATTGGGCGGGGATGTGAATAAAGCCACGCCTTCCAAACATGGCATTTACCAACGCCCTGCTGTATGTCATCTTCATTTTTGTACCTTTCCCCCAAAAGAAGTTACTGTAGCTCCGCTCTTGTTTGAAGCATTAGAATACGAATGGCGTTTCTTTTCTTCAGGTGATGAATTATACGCAAGGTATTGTAAAGACGAAAGCAACCGTGATATGGAGATGGCATGGGATATATTAGATTGGTACAAGAAGGCAGTTCTCTTAACTCATGAATTGGAGGTGGAGATCGAGGCTATAGCAATCAGCCGCATCGGCAGGCTTTATGACCAGGTTTTTAAGATAAAGTCGAAAGCCAGGGAAAGTTTCAAAGCAGCCATTGCCTTGGCTTTATCAATGCATCCAAGGACGTTTAATAACGATGGTGAGACTTATTCTGAACTACGCTCATTTTTAATTAGTTTTTCATTTGTTTGATATTTACCAAAAAAATCTCAATGAGCGTTGAGTTTCATGAGAATTTTTTTCACAAACTTGTATATCTATGAATTTCGTTACGTTTGCTAAATGTTGGTACAAACGTTTGTCAACATTAGATGTTATTCTCTCCGCTTTCTCACCAAAGTCAATAGTCATGGCAAAACCTTTGGTTTAAAGGACCCTGGTCCACAAATATTCCTTGCAAGCATCTCGAGAATTGTCAGCATTATTGATAAAATCCAAAGAGGAGAATCTATTATGAGAAATCCATAGCTTGGATGTAACGCATAATTGTTTAGATTTTGTCATGTGCTTACAGTATATTTCTCTTGCAATATCCTTTTCAAGCCTCAAAACTTCAAATTTTTGTCAAACGTTTCGGCATAAGCCTTTTTTATTATAAATCCATTTAAGGGCCAAAGCCACGATAAGTCACATTTTATATGATAAATTTAGAGAATTGAGACAGAAAGGGCTGCACGCAGGCTACGCTAGTTACGTTAATCAAAATGCATTCGATCTTACTATAAATATAATTTAGCAAACTGGCTTAACTTAGGTAGCCTGCAGGTATTTAGCCTGCAGGCCTGATGTGAGCAGTATAGTCATTAGTTGCGTGATCGATTAAAGCTTCATAGCTGGTTGACTTCGTATAAAGTTGGTTCTATTAAATTGAAGAAAAACGATATGGTAAAAGAGCATGTACTTAGAAACTTTGCTCATATTCAGACTGGTTCAGAGAGTGCTCAGATACTTTGGAAAGATACCAGAAGGAGCAGTTGGAACAAGAAAGTGAGAGGTGGAACAAGGAGAGGGAAAAATATGTCAAAGAATTAGAGAAGGAGCTCGGAGATTTGGCAACACACGCAAAGAAAAGCGATATTGACCTCCTTAAATGGGTTTACAAAACGTAAGTTGATTCCAAGTCCTATTCACATCGCAGAGTGTCAAAGAAACCTTATCTCTAACACCCTAGTTACAGCAGAATTAACCCGAGTTTAAAATTTGCTGCGAAACAACAACAAACTGCAAGAAAAACCGTATTTTTATTGGGATTTCAAACAAAACTCTGCAATATTATGGAAACCGCTTTCTTATCACGATGCTATATGAAATATATGATATGATATATGTAACACTCTGCTACAATGATAATTGTTTTTTTTCACTGCGATTCTTTGCAAACTCCTTGCAATCATATCCTGGCGCTGCTATGGCACTGGCCTTCTTTACGAGCCATAGAATAAGAATGTGGGCATTCCAATTGGATAGAGCGTGAACGTATGGGTTTAGATGGATACACAATTTTGGTGTCTTTCTTCTTGATATCCAAAATGCGCCTGCACACCCTCAGTTTATACTGCATGCCAATCCCCCCCCCCCCCTAGAGAGAATGTTAGCAGCTCCTATTTTAAATTGGTTTGTCGCCTAGAAAGGTGCATATCATAGATACATATATGAATATAAACAAGTTTTAGTTAGTTTTGACCCCCTCTGCTTTTCAACTTTTATTTCTGAAGAGTTCTCTACTGTAACTCTACTTTAAAAAATAATACCCTTGGAATCTAATCAAAACTTCTGAGGAGGCAAAAAAATCAAGAGTCTGCCGATTGACTTTCATCTGTTTGGCCGAATGCGCCAAACCCCTTTATAGCATTTATCCTTGATTTCCGTCTAGTTCTAAGAGATACCTAATGTCATTTCTTCAACTAGCCTTTCTTTTGGCATTTTCTTTAAATTTCGATGCATTATTTACAATTTTCAATGACACTTCAGTAAAAGTGGTCTGGCATTTAAATTCTAAGAATGGAATTCTTCATCATTGTTGCTCAAAAATACTTAGAACATTTGGTTATCAACGTTATCGAAAACCATTTCGCATTTCAGACATCCACCGAAGAAGGCGGCACACAATCTACCCACTACGTTGCCTAAACTTTGCGATGGAAAAGAGCTCTACGATTCTGAGATGAAGTCATTAATGAAGAAGGCAGTCGTGTATTATCACCCTGATAGAAGTGAGCCTGAAGTTAATGGCAAAAAATGGCTTGTGTTGTGCGAAGAGATTTGCAAGATCTTTACACGTAGATATGAGTCTTTCAAATGTGTCGAATAAAGATCGCCTTTTCGAACTATTTGTGAACACATGTTTAACCGAAATCGCCATTTAGAGCTGGACAAGCACATTTTCTTGTTTCTATATTTACTGAAGATTCCGTATGCATCTGAAGATTCATATGTAAACCATGATTTAGATCGTTATGTGAACCAAGTTTGAGATTAACATTCCCCATGTAGTCACTTAATAACCCTATCGTCATATGCTATGTTGTCATTCTATTTCCTTTATGATGAAGCAATTGAATTCAGTGGGACACTATTTTATTCAAAGCTGTGTGAAGTTTTATAAACATAATCAGTCTTCTCCATGATGCCTCAGTTTTACACAAACATCCATCCTTTTTGCGCTGTCTTTTCACGTGTAACGAATAACAAAACGTTTTTATCCTTTCGTCTCTGTCGAATGAATTCACACTAAAACCCCTAAAACATTTGCCTCCCCCATTTTTTAAATGCTTCTTGCATCTGTCTCGTATTCAACCAGAAGATGGGTTAAACATTGCTGCACCGAAAGCGACACACCACCAATAGATGTCAACCGTCGTCTTGCTCCGAATGGTCAAGCGGCAAAATCTGGAAAGTGCGTTTTGATCTCTTGGTTTTTAGGATATGAAGTCTCTTTTCGTCACCTTCACCTTAAATGCCTAGGAACAAAGGCATTGGCAAATAGGCCTATAGTCCAGACTAGCTGCCAATTGCGTGGACTCGTTTTCAAACATTTTCTCAAGCTGCTTGCCCTTACCGTAATTATATTAAATTTTGCAGTGGGCATAATATCACATTGTATTAGCTACATTAAACTAGATTCCTCAGTTCAAGTGAATGCAATAGTTGTACTTTGGTAGAACTCAAGGGCTGACACGATTTGTCATTTCACTAATTTATCAAAGAATGGGAGAGCACTTCAATATTATTATTAGTTTCAAAGTGACCCTTCCATTTAATACAAATACATTCAGGACTAAAGTTTAATTCAAGCAACCTTCGATCTAAAAACTTTTAAAAAACTTGGGCATTTATATGCACAAAATTTAGATTCGCAGTTAATCTATAATTTTTGTATACCGCTAAGACAATGTATCTTATTAAGATAATTTCTAAATAAGATAATCCATTCCACATTTTTGCTTTTCGATAAGAATTCAATTCATGCGGGATGGCGCAATATCATTATTTAACAAACATGCAATGTTATTATATGTATTCTATTGCTGAATGGGAGTTGATTGGATGGGACAAGCCTCTGGCAGTGCTCTTTACCCACCACAGACCCTAACAATCCTCGTTTTCAAAAATCTTCAAAAGGGGCTATTAGAATATGGCCTCTGAAAGGCGGTTTGTTTTGAATCGAAGATGCCACGCGCTCTGAATGGAAATTTTGTCTATTGCCTATTTCATAGTGACATATCTATATATGCTCACCGTACATCGTCTTGTTAATCACCATTGGCCTTGTTTCTCACTTTTGTGATGTTTATCGTCACGGCAAGAATTCGTCAATGGATTGGCAAATGGCCTAGCCCATATTTTTGAACTCATCAAAAGTGCATTCATGGAACTTGAAAAAGAAGTAGAAAGAGAAGATTGAGTTCCAACATCAAATGTGAGTTTTGCTATCTTCTTGCTATTTTCAGCCCGTTCAGAAATTGTTCTTTTTGATAGATAAAAACTTGAAAATTGACACCATAGTGGTTTTGTTGTACTACGCATGAAAGCGAGTTTGAAGGCTAATGTTCGTTTTATGTTATTTATCATGTAGATCAGCTCGATTAAACCTCTTAAGGTATTTTCAAAATTCAAAGGTAGCAGCCCGGGCCTAGTAACCCAGCCAAGGCCGAAGCCAATGGGTGGGTTGAGGGGGCGGAGCACAAATTGCCATTTCTTCTGAAAATTTTCAGATTTTAACAATAGATTGAACCATGGGCTATTGTTCTGCGAACAATGGTTTACAGGTAATTTTTTTAGAGGTTATTGTCGGAAATTTTTTTTATCCTTCTCTCCATCCCGGTTTGGAGATGCCTGAATTGGCCCCCACTTTTCAAATTTCACCTTCCTTCAATTTTAGCTCCCTTCAATTTTAGTACAATAGTTCGCTCTCCTTAATTTTCAAAAACAATCTCAAAGCGACATGAAACTATGACCCTAGACAGCCCGTGGGAGAGTGGGGTTTTGAAGTCATATTTCAAAAGAACATACTTTACACATTTTTATAGACATCTTTGGAGGAATCAACTTTTCTTGCTTATATATTCATCTTCCTTACACGCCAACCATTACAGACAATCTCTGCTTTTCATCGAAAGTAGTCTTGTAATAATGCCAAATTTGATATCGAGAGGCGATTTCCTCGCCAACCTCTGTTCGTATATTTGGCCAGAATACCAATTGGGGCTTCATTTTTGAACAGCTTGTTGACAGATAGATCCAGAGGTTGAAAGTAGGTTGTCCAATTAGTTGGAACTGGAACCATCTTATTCTGTGACTGGTTTTACAGGTTCTCTCCATAAGCCTTTAAAACATCACTAAATAATAGCCACGCATTTTTTCTTGAGGCGCATTAGATGGTCCTGAACGAGAAAACAAGTATAGCACATCACCAATTTTGAAAGGGAGCCTCGAAATACCGATTATACTATTTGTCAAAAAAGATAAGGCATCAACGACTGTCTTCAATCGAATAAGAGAGTATGTAAAAGATTACTATATTAAACCAGAAAAGATAACGATATCTTCTGATCCAACTGAAACCAAGGAGAGATGGCGTAATGCAGCACTGAAAATGAAGGTGTTACCTTTTCTGTCAATTTCGGCTTAGTCACATTGTCTCTAAAAGGCCAATAACTTTTCACCAATTTTATTTTGAAATCAGCAAATCTCCGGAAAAATTTCTGTTTAATCTGCAAAACCTATAGAATGAACGATTGGGGGCTCTCTCCTCGGTTTGTCTCATTATTGAGTGAGCTGCTCCGGTATTCAACAACCTATCAGTTGCGTTGGCTGCCCCTTGTGTTTTATGTTTGTTTATATGACCCAATTGTTGTTAGTGCCATGGTCATTTAGTATTAATTGCAGTTTAAAAATATGAACTGAACCAGGGGCGGAACCTGGCAGTTGACTAAAAGGGGGCGCATATAAACGTAGTTGGTTGATATTGCACCAGTCTTATATTCCTATAGGAAATCGGTTTAGACCATACATACTGGACAGCATGGCGTTAGTTCAAATTATTTAGGAGGCTTTATAGAGCAAATTACTTACAGCTTTGATATAAAGTCTTGTTCATCGAGTAGAAATTTAGTAGAATAGTGAACAGAAGCGGTACTATGGTGGGTGCAAGGCTGTTAAAACCCCATGATAATTAATTGTCGATTTACTCAGTAGATCTGAGACTATAAGCGGCCTACTCGGCAGAGTAGGCAAAAACCTTAAACAGGCACGCCGAAGTTGGGTGGCTGGTTACTGTAACCCCCGCACATTTGTTGCCTATATTTTAGTAAAGCATGCATTTCTAATCGAAACGCGCAAGGGATTTATTAATCTATGCCTTGATTATTTTCCATCAATGAAATTTAGCAGAGATTCAACTTTTCATGGCATGAGAATTATGACTTATAAGATCCTACTGATTGCCTTATTGCAGATTGTTCTAATGAACTTAGAAAATAGTGGGATAATTCAGAGATAATGGGGTTGATAATAACCAGGCAATTAGCTTTTTACTGTTCCTCAAAATGAATTTTCGAAGAGGTGCGAAACCATCTGCACAGTGCCTGACTTGATTGGAGCAGTCCTTTCAAATCAGGAGCATTGCTTTTTCGCAGATGGATGTCACAGCCCCAAATAAATAAGTTTGGTAACTAAATTGCATAAGTCTTCAAAAGATCAAATGAAGTCACGAAATTCTTTTAAATATATTATAGTGACAACATGTGTTAATTGTTCGGCAAATAGGAGATGAATGTTAATATTGTAGTAAACATAGTAACCAAATCGGAAAAAGTTCCAGCAATTCTTAAAGTGCCAAATAGAGAAAATTTGATAACCAAATTCATTCCAGAGGTCTACAATAGGCCTGAAGAAGTCACCAAACTACTTGAAATATAATATGGGTAACAAAATGATTTTATTACTGTTTTCAAATATGAATAGAATGTAACCACCTTATCTTGGCCATTGTCTTTTGTAGGAAGGGAAAATGAATAACTTTTTTAACCATATTTATTCTACGGGCCTTTAGTAAGCCTAAGGAAGTCACCAATTCATTTTCAACATAATATAGGAAAAAATTGCTGCATTCGATTCTTATAAGGACGGTAAATGTATAAATTTGGTAACTAGATTTTGTCTTTAATTGGCCTAAAGAAATCGCCCAATTATCGCCATATACTAATTGAATTTACCCACACATCTTTAATAGTCGCTTAATTGCGAAATATTCTAACCATTGCTTGTTTGTAGGAACGTAAAATGTATAAATCTGGTCATCAATTTTATTCTACGAGTTTTCAGTCAGCCTTACGAAATCAATAAAGTGTTTTCACAATAGTATAACCAACAAAATGATTTATTTTCTTTGGCAGATGTGAAATGAACGTAAACATCGTATCTAAGCTAGAAACCTAATTGCAAAATATTAGGCATTGTCTTTTGTAGCAACAGAAATTGTATAAATTTGGTCATCAATCTACGAGTCTTCAGTGGACATAACGAAATCAATAAAATGCTGTCAATAAGATATTAGTAACAAATAATTTCTTTCTTTGGCAAATATGAAGTAAATGGAACCATGTATCTAATACAGGCGACAAACTGCAAAATATTATAGCCAATGTTTCATGGAGAAACAAAAAATTAATAAATTTGATAACTAAATTTAGTCCACTAGTTTCTAGTAGCTCTAACAAAGTCAATAAAATAATCTCAATTTAATTTAGGCAATAAAATGATTGCTCTTCTTTGGCAGATATGAAATGAATGTATCCATCGTATTCAAGGTAAGAACATAATTGCAAAATATTCGAGGCATTGTTTCCTGTGGAAACGGAAAATATATAAATTTGGTATCCAAATCTATTCCACGAATCTTCAGTTAGCCTAAAAAAGTCGCCAAGTTTTTTTTAATATAATATAGATAGCAAAATGAATGTCTAAGATAGTCACCTTATTGCAAAATATTCTGGCAATTATTTCTTCTAGGAACAGAAAATCTATAAAATTAGAAGACAAGTTAGTTTCACGAGTCTCCAATCGGCCTAAAGAATTCAGTTAATTATTTTGAATAAGATGTAAGTAAGAATGATTATAATATCGTTGGCAAATATGAAATGAATTTAACTATAGTGTCTAAGGTAGTAACCTTTTTGCAAACTTTTCTAGGCACTGTCTCTTGTAGGAACAGAAAGTGAATAAATTGGGTTCCCAAATTTATTCCACGATTGACCTAAGGAATTCACCAAATTTTTTACAATATAATATAAATACGAAAATAATATTTTTCTTTAGCAGATGTGACTTGAATGAAACCATCGTATCTATTTGCAAAATATGATAGGCATTATTTCTTGTAGGAAAGGAAAATGTATAAATTTCATAAGTAAATCAGGTCAATGAGTCTCAGTAAGCCTAGCGAAATCAATGAAATATTGTTTATTTGATATAAGAAACGAAATGATATCTTTCTTTGGCAAATATGAAACGAATGGGACTCTACCTTGCATCTAAGATATTCACCTAATTGCAAAATATTCTTGCCATTGGTTCTTGTGTGAACGGAAAATCTACAGATTTGGTAATCAAATTCATACCAAGAGTCTTCTGTAGGCCTAACGAAATCAAAACAAATATTGCCAATAGAATATAGGTAACAAAATGATTGTATTTCTTTGGCAGATATGAAATGGATGGTACTATCATATGCAAGATAGTCACCTAGTGGCAAATTATTCTGGTCACTTGTCTTCTAGGAACGTAAAATGTATAAATGTTACCATCGTATCTAAGATATACACCTAATTACAAACATGTTCAAACCATAGTTTCTGGTAGGAAGGGAATTTGTACAAATTTGGTGGCCACATCTATTCTTTATGTCTTGGATAGGACTAAGGAAGCTACAAACTTGTTTTGAAAATGATATAGGTAACAATATTAAGGTTTTTTTTGCCAATATGAATTAATGTAATCATCGTTTCAAAGACAGTCACTTAATAACAAAATATTATAGTCATTTTTTCTTGTGGTAGGGAGGGAAAATGTATAAGTTTGGTAACCAAATTTAACTCCTAAATCCATGATAGATCTAAAGAGGTCTCAAAATTATTTTAAATGTGATATAAGGAAAAACAATCGCTTATTTGTTTGGTAATTAGGAAATAAATGTAACCGTCGTACTCAGTATAGACCCTTCCGTAATCTCATGTTCATCCTATGTTAGTAGGTAAAAATTCCCAGTACAAGTTTAAACGAAGCAGACCACATAGAATACTTGAGGAAAAGTTGCAAAAAAAAGCGTTTCCAGTTTATGCTGTTCTAATAACGTATTTTCCAAAACTGAGGTGCCTGTTGTCTCTAGCGACAGATGCTTTGGCTCAATTGACAAAAGACAAAGACATTTCATATCTTTGAAAAAACTTTTTCTAACTTTTTAGAAAAGGGGAGCTATAGCCCCCAGCCCCCTGTTCCGCGGTGCCTGATGTAGATAGAAAAATGATTTTTTTTGCTTTGGAAATGTGAAATGAATTCTACCATCGTATTCAGCATTGTCACATTATTACAAAAAGTGCTAGCCATTGATTTTTTTGAACGCCAAATGGACCAATTTGATAACCAAACTTATTCCATAAGTCTTCAATAGGCCGAAAGAAGACACCAATTTTTTGACCATGATATAGGTAACAAAATGTCTTTCTGGTCGGTAAGTAGGAATTGAATGTCTCTGTCGTGCTAAAAATAGTCTCCTAATTGCTAAAATAATAATCATTTTTTTATTAGTTGGGCGAAAAAGGGGCACCTAAAGTTTTTGGTGTTACCTCTTAAAGGACAAAATTTATTATCAAAGTGTCCCTTTTTCGATGAAAATGATCATATATTTGTTTCAATTTGGTCGCCAAAAGGACAAACACAGTAACAAAGTATATTCGGTTTGTTTCCAATGGGGCAAAAAAGTCGCCAAACTTTTAAATATAAGAGTCAAAAAAGTTGTGTTTGGCAAGTGGGTAAATAAATAACCATTCACTTATTGGTTGCCAAAAGGACGAGTATGAAAACCACAGTATTTTGTTTGGTCGTCAATAGGCTAAAAATGGTCACTAAACCTTTCTGATATTGGTTACACAAAAGTCTTTTAATTAGCCGGCAAGTAAGAAAAAAAAGTAACCAGCTTATCTATTTTTGGTCCTCTCTTGGCCAAAAGTGTTCACTATTCTTTTTAGTGGGACGCCAAAACGGCAATTATTGTAATAAAAGTGCTTTAGATAATTTGTTCATATGGCCGTAGGAGAATCTTTCTATTGCATATTTTCTTGTTCCATAGTGGCCCAAAGTTTTCATCGGTCGCCAGTAGCACAGGAATGGTAACCAATTCCCCAATTTTTTGGCAAAGAGGCAAAAATAGGTTATTAAACTTGGAGATAGAATGCCATAGGACAAAAAACGTTCACCAAATGTCTTCAATGGGTCGCCAATAAGCAAAAAATATTACCATCGAATTTATTACTGCCCCCTTATGGCCTAACATGATCACCGTTTTATTTCTGGGTGACTACAAGACAAAAAAATGCAGCCAATGTTTTTCAATGCTACCATTTCTGTCATTTAATTAGAAAATATAAAGATAAAGCCATTTTGGCCATCAAACAACAATAATATAAACTTTGTAACATTTGAAGTTAATAAGGAACCAATCGACAAATCATCTTGACCCTTTTTAGCCTCTGGGAACCAAATTTATTGAAAAAGTGAAAGAATTGTGATCTATCTCAGATCATAATCAGAATTTATCGAGACAAGATATCATCATCTGTTTTTAAGATTAGATCAAATTGAATGTTTTCCTTCCTTTTGTTATAATGCCAAATAGCGACAGCTTATTAAGTCACATTAAAAATCCCCAAGTAGAAACAGGAGTTTTGCTGATTTTTTAAAAACTTCAATAAAAAGCATTGGGTTAAAAACATCTGCTCTATGAACAAAATTGCATATTTACTATTTTTAAAATTTATGGGTCGGTTAGTACAGGGACACTGGAGCATATTTTCTAGTGAGGGGCTCTGAAGATTGGGTGTGTCTCTATTTGGGCGCGGCCACTCAAGTTCATGCTGGTACTCCTCAGAAGTCGATAAAAAACAAGACATGCCAAAGCTTTGTGATGGAGATAATAGCAAGAAGAACACAAGTGCAATAGGCATAGGTCAAATTTCCCATCTGTAGTACATTAGAAACAAATGCCTTCAACAAAACATAGTTACAAAAAGTGGGCTACAGCCCCCACCCCCTCACTCCCGGCTCCGGCGTGCCTGTAATATTTGATTTTTTTTGCTATAATTATAAGTTAAAATGTGGGTGGTTGGTTTTGGTCCAAATTTGTATGAAATTAATTGTTTATTTGAAATAAATAAAGATCCCAACAAGTCAAGCTAGCGGCCATTGCACTTTCTGTCATATACAAAGTCATTTGTTTGAACAACCTTGATGGATGCGACTTAAATGAGAAAAAGAACTTTGGTTGGCAATAAGTCTTGGTCAATTCATCCTTTTAGCTTGAGGCTTGTTGCTCGTCTACCCCTCCATGAACCATTTTTGTTTTGTAAAAACCACGTTGTGTTCTGCATTGCAAAAATTAGTCATATAAAATCCCAAATTTGCTTTTTATAACAGTTTTGATATCAAATTGATGCAAAAATCAGTTTAATCCATCTCTTTTATATTTGACCTTTCTACCATTGCATTGAATCTCCCACCAACGAGGGTAAAATCCTTTTGATTGTGAATCGTACTTTTTATCCGTTCTTTACCGAAGAATCTCACACGCTGTGCTACAGACTGATCTACTTTTCTTTCCCAACAATTGTGCTTTGATGAATGCTTTCTTGCCGATGATTTGTTTGTTCAGGCATTTAATAGAAGTACCCTTCAATACTTAGAATAATAATTTCATCCTGTTCTTGCCGAGCCACACTTCGAGCAATTTTTCTGTAAAGTTAACAACATTAGGCCTTGCAAATGTAAACAAGTTTACTTTCATTGAGTCCTTTAGAAAAGTCTTTTGTTACCCTATTCAAATTCCCTTTCAAAAAGGTGTGAACCTTTTTTACTAAAGGGCTACTTACTCATCGATTTTTCCTGGGCGTAAATCACTATCAAATTTTATGATTTTCCTTTAAATGACGCATGCTATTTAGTTGCTTATTGATGATTTTTTTTATAAATTTCCTTTCACGTTTAAAAAAGATATTCGCAGTATTATCGTTTGACCTCCAAGAAGTCCCAGTTTGCACAAAACAGCTCCTTTGTTTCACTCACAAAAGAGCAATTAAAACGGCTAAACTCGATTTCTGGCTTCAAATTACCCCTTATCTCGCCAAATTTTATGTAGAAGGATGTAAGACACTTTTCTCTACCTTGTGATATTTTTTTCAATTTTTTTGGATTATTTTTCGAAAAGTTATTCCACTTTTTCTCCGCCAACTTCACGAAAGTCCTGTTTTACACAAAGAGATTCAAAAAATGACAATAGCAACCTCGTTCTGAAAAGACAAAAGAAAATCGGTTTTTCGTGATTAATTCGGAATTTTCGAAAAGACATACCCGATATTACAATTTCATAAGATGGGCAGGTAGATTCTGCATCGTTTCATGTATAATGCGCATATTTTTTGAACTGAACGAAGGAATAAAAAAATATGTTCTACTTTTATCCATAATGGCGGATTTCAAAAGAATTGGTAAAAATTTTTTTTCAAAATGCGTCGCAGCGTCTAGGCTAGAATCGAGCCGGTTGCGGTGGCGCTTTAGATTTCTTGGCTTTTCGTGTGGATTTTCTCGGTTAAAATGCCGATAAAAACGAAGGAAAAGTGTGTAAATATACTAAATTAAATGAGCTCTTTCTGATAGATAGGTTTTTGGTTTGATTTAAGGATTTCTCTAAAATTATAGTTTGCTTGGAGTGATTTGTATATGAAAATTTGCATCCTCGCATTACTGGTGTTTTTTTCATCGCATTGGTGTAAACAAAGTGATTTTTACCCTTAAGGTGCATTTATTAAATTATTTTGCGCAGTTTAGGTTATTTTATGATCATGTGAATTTTTCGCAGTTCTCTGCAGGTTCATGCTTTGTGAGCCTCCTGATTTATTAACCATGATTTTCCCATTTCCTTTTAAAATGCACCATAATAATGGTGCTAAAAATCACTTTTAAGCAAAAATTCGACTGTAGGGGTGTGTTTCCTGATCAAACTTGCTGAAGGGTTGGAAAGCCATAGATTATCACCGAAAATGTACTAAAACCATACTAGGGCATACTTTGTTTACGCTTGTGATACACTTATTATTATTGGTTACACTTATTATTGATGGGGTCGCAGTCCAAAACTGCAATGTTCTTAAATGTAAACAAATTTAAATCGTGTGTGTAGAGATTACCCTGAGGAGACCCCGTGAAAAGATAGTAAAATACCAGAAAAACAGCTGATTATATAGAGAAGATCAATCTTATTAAAATACAAATCTTTAAACATGCAACAATTTGTTAAAACATATAAAAATTATGTTTATAACTTGAATAACAAACAAGTCCATGCTGAAAAGTTTGGGGTCTTTGCTCTCTTCAAGCACACTAAATGGACCTGAAAAATGAAAAAGAAAAATTTAGAGAGTTGCCGGCCTAATTTGAGCACGCAATAATGACCGGCTAATTCATTTATATGTCAATTTTAGGCATAAATCATCAACTATTTTAATACAGAGCTTAGGCCATGGCGTATTGCAATGGAAGAACTGGAAAGCAGCAATTTTATATGCAATAATTCAGCAAAGTTGCCAAGATAAATACAGGGGCGAGAAAAGCTTGCAGTACCAAAACAATGTTTATAAAGGAAAAACAATGCAAAAGACAGCGTGGAAAAATCTATTGAATATTCCATTTTAAAACTACTCGAGTAATAGAGCCGCAGGTGAATGCGGGCGGGGGTATAAATAATGTTGCTCAACATTTTCCTTCCTATCCCTACACAAACTCTAATTAGTTGTTGCATTTATTCCAGGCATTTGAGCTCTGAGATTTGATGAGTTTCTTGGATATCATTTTCAAAATGAAATTCAAGGTCAGTTAAAGATTAAAATATTGTTTAAATTTCATTTTAATTGTATTCTCATTTTTTGCTAGTTAATTCTGTCAAATTAGTCCAACACATTTATTTTCTTCTTGCATTTCAAGTAAAAATTTCCAGTTTTGCAATCTGCACGTGCATGAATCGTTTGGTGCGGCGATAAGACATTTCAAATTCTATACTAAGCTGTGTTGCTTAAAGATGCCTGGAGAATTAAGATAAGTTCATTTGTTTATTCTATCTTTTAATATTTAAGAAATTCATTTGCAATGTTATGCCTAATTGGGTCAATTTGTCTCCAGATCGTTCGTAACATTAAGTTTTGTATTGCAAAATCTCCTTTTGTCTTTTATATTCAGACGATACCCTCCTCGTTCGTCTGTTAAAGTTAAATGCAAATAAGTGTGAAAATCTCTTGCCAAAATTACAAATAATGTTTCACGGGGTGAAAGCCCCTACCCAAGAAAAATTTCCAATATGATTTGACTGCATAGAAATACAAAACGCCTTGAAATCCTAGTTTAACTGGAAATTATCTAGGGCCAAAATTTGCCATAACATTATATAAAAAACAGATGGCATGTGAAATGGCAGTTTTCCTACGAATTCCTTTAGAGAGGATTAAGAGGTGGGGGATTCCCTTAGATAAAAAATGCTAATATCAGCTCATTTACACATTGGAAAGTACTTTAATGATTGGTTTTGTTAGTGGATAAAGAAAAAAGAAAAATGGATATATATATATATGTGTTTACATTTTTCACGATGGTTTATTAAACAAGAACAATGAACCTAAAATGAAAAAATAAGCAAGAACAAGCAGAATGAAATAAATACGTCATCAAATCGTATTCTCAAATGCAAAGTGCTGATGTCTCATAAAGAAAGATGTAAAAGATATTGAGAAACTTTGAGGAGGATGAAGAAAAGTGTTGAAAATACTGTTTGTTACAGACATTTATCTAATCATATTTTTCTCTTGTGCGTAAAAATAAGAATTGGCGGTTTACATGAGTAGACGATAGAGGAGACGAGGAATATAAAAGAATTAAATGTAGAATTATAAAGGTTATCAAAATTGCGACCTAGTAACATTTAGTAAAGTTTAGTAAAATTCTCTAATAATTGTCATTATCAAAGGAAAATGTTGAGGGCTGGAAAGATGAAAAATTGACTTTGTCAAACACTATTCACTAATTTCTTCAAAGCAATGATATCTCTTGCGTCAAGTTGCACAAATAATCATTGTAAATGTTTACAACTTCCAATTGCCAAGCATCAATTATCAAATTTAACATTATCAACATATGCTAATGAATTACGTTAAAAAATCTGATAGCAGGATCTTTGGTTCATTAGCATGTTTTTTTCCAATTTGAAAATAAAGATCACGTAATTAGAAATAAGATGGTGAAGAAAAAGCAACTTACTGTTATCTGAAGTTCCATTGGATGAACAGATTTTGCCAATTTGTTGTAAAACTCCATTTTTTTTGTAAAAAGGCCATCATCAACATGTGTTTGCTGTTGAAAAATGAAGTAATATAACAACGTATATCCATAGTTAATCCTTTCTGCCAGTTTAAAAATATTCTCATAATGCCAAGGAAGAAATTTTTATTAGAACAGTTGCTGAAATTAATATAATTTGAGTTGAATTCAGTTCCCAAGTTTGCTTAGCAGATAACAAGGTAACA
The DNA here is from genome assembly GCA_964019065.1 of Catostylus mosaicus. Classification (NCBI taxonomy): domain Eukaryota; kingdom Metazoa; phylum Cnidaria; class Scyphozoa; order Rhizostomeae; family Catostylidae; genus Catostylus; species Catostylus mosaicus. The sequence continues at coordinate 9,672,342 of OZ025184.1, read as the reverse complement.
AGAATACGACAGAAAATTAATGAATTCCCCATGTGAAAGTGTAAACTGGAAAGGGTTCACTGGATTGGTGTTAAGTGAAAATTAGTACGATTTTACTCCACGAACTTAACTCTTGAATTTTTTGTTATTCATCTCAGTCCTCATTATTACAGTCTCTAAAATTTCAAAATAATTTTTGCCTACAAGTATTTTATTTGATGGAATGAAAATGGGGGTCAATACTAGGAAAGAAAATGAGGGTCTAGCTACCTACTGGGCTTAGAAAAAACATGTTACTTGTGAAAAATAAGTTGTTTCTTTTACCATTGGAGTCTTATAATGCTACGAAACCTGGGTCCGAACAAAGCAAGAGTACTGTCAAGTTCAAAATAACAGAACAACAATAGCAAATTTGGATATGGATAAAATATTATTTTAAATACAGTGTAACTAGAGGAGCGAGCTGATCTCCTTGTTCCCTGCTTAAAAGTCCTCATTGAAAGACAGGTTTGTAGATAGTGACTGGTTCAAGCACAATTATTACAGTTAAATACTGGCCAGCAAACACTGAATGTTTGATAAATAAATAAATCGAACAAAAAATTGAAATTTTCTAAATCAAAGCAACTGACTTGAAAAATTAAATAGATTAAGAAGATACTGCAATGCAAAAGAAGACTATACAAAGATACTTGAAAGATCTTGTTAGCCGTACACTCTGATTTAATTATAAATTGAATACCTATTTCGTTATTAAAAACCTACTAAGACGAGATTGATAAAGTATCGAACTTATTCGAGGGTCACAAAAAGGCAAGAAATCCAGCGAGAAGGGAACAGAGAAGATTCAATGTAAGTAACCTAAGTTTTCTTGTATTTGAAATCAGTCATAAAAGAGAGCAGAAGACGGGTTATGAGGTAGAGTTGGAAAGATAAGGCCACCGAAGCGATTTGAATACTTGATGCTTAAGAAAATTGTTCAAACTTGTACATGCAAAGCCTCATGATAGAGTGATGAAAGTTTAGTTCTTGCTAGCAAAAAACTGCAAATAGCATGAAAAGCATTACATTGCAAATTATTATTCATTTTCAAAAAAATTCTACTCTTCAGTTACAGACCATATTTATCAGAAGCAGATTATGAACTGAGCCAACAAAGTATTGATCTCAACCAAGATAAACTTTGCTCTTTTTTCAAAAGCAATCATTTATCCCAGGGAAAAATTTTTGAAGGAGAATAAGATAACTTATCAAATGTGGATTGAATATTTTGCTTACATCGAGTCATCCCAGGTTCTCTATAGATTTTCATCCAAGTATGGACCACTTTGCTGGTGATTTCATTCTGTTTTCAGGTGAAAAACAATTTCAGATGCTACTAGAAAGAGACGAAGAAATGTGCAGGAAGATGATCAAAAAATTTATTATTTATAATAATAAACTTTGAAAAAACTATCGAACTTTCTAGTATCTAATAAACAGTTTAATTTATTGATTTACTCATGACCATAGCCAAGGGTAAAGATGATCGCTTATAAGTTAATTCTTTCAAATTTCTTCCCAACTAATACCCCAATTTTCAAAAACGAATCTCGAAAAACTAAGATGATTGTGCTGATTTTTTTTAATTGTTCTCGACTATTTCGCTGCAAAACCTGGCTTACCATTATGATAAAAGTAGCAGAATAATTGATTATTGGGAACTTCGCTTATTGCTATCCCAAACTAAGCATATATGTTAGTTGATTTTTTAAGGCTGATCGGACAAATCCTATTAATTCAAGATCATTTCATCGATAAGTCTCAACTTGGCGTTACAACTATTACATCAATTAGGCCAAGTAGTACCTGTTTTCTTACCCCGTCTTTCTGCCTTTCTGCAATGAGGCTGCTCGATCCGCACGGAAAGATCTAAATCAAATCTTAGGAAAAGTACTTATCTAAATCTTTTCTTTAAAATAACCTACGTAGAGAACATTAGCGTCATAAAAGCAGTGACAAATAACGTCATATGAGATCCAATGAAGTTCAATACCCATCACGTATAATAAAAGGATAAAAGGAAACGATCAATATTATCATAAGGGCTTTCGCATATAAGGATCGTAATCTGGCCATACTTAGCTAGATACAGATGAATCAGGGTCTGTTCGGGTTACTTGATGTTTAACTAGTTCATTGAAAAATATTCCGTACACGAAATCCAAGATTGTTGAAATAAACTATTATATTATTGCATATTACTTTGACACTGTCCTGGGATATGGCGTAAATATATGGACCTTAGACATTAATATTGAATCTTCCTCTTCTACTTCCATGTGCATAACTTGACAAGTTATTATTTTCTGTCGTTTCAGGGTATAAAGTAGCTATTTTCTTTTTCCATAGTCATCATATGCAACATCGACTTTGCATTCTTCAAAATGTTGACATTCTTGGCATATGAAAAGTATCCTTTACTCCTAAGAGTATATTATTCTAGTAAAAGCTTCAAAGTTTTTAGCTACTTATTGGTTCTCTTTAGCAATTAACAACTTGTATTAAAGCATAAAACCCAAAATTCACTTATGCTACCAGTCGCAATATTTTCATGCTGTGTTTGAACCTAAACATTCAGCAGCATTTCAATGAACAGAATTTTTTCCTAACTTTTCAAACTGGTTAAAACGGCCTAGAAGAAATTATAACAAGAGATAAAACATGTTGTTTCCATTACAAAAGGACTTTGAAAGACAATTGTTTCAGTGCAAAGCTCTTTGATCATTTGTCCTTCACCTTCTGAATTTTGGTACAACTCAAGCCAATAATAAAAATAAATGCAGCATTATATGATTCAGTTTTCTACCCTAGAGCCTTAAAATTGAATGTCGCTTAGCTAAAAAATCAAAACATCAAAAGAGTCACTCACATGATTAAATAAATTTTCAGTGTGATGATCCTGTCTCAGAATGCTTCTGACTTCAAAGGTTGATCATTTCTTCTAAAACAAAAAGATTGCTCTTGAGAAATATGACTAGACATGCCTTATGCACGTTGTAGATTGGTACAAAGTTGTTGTTAAGACAACTTTAGTTTCTACACCCTTTTTTTATAAGACAACATCTTATAGAAACACTGAGGCTAGATTTCCTAAAAAAATGAGAACAAGTTTTGAACATACTCAGCCTCGGATGAAAAATAAAAAAGAAAAAAAGAAAAAACGAAATATAGTTGTTCTTGCTCTACATTCATCAATGGTTATATATTATCCAGAGCTGCGTATTCTCATGAAAAACGGATGGTGTCACAAATTTTTGGACCAGCTTCTAATTGGAGACTTTTCTCATCTCAAATTTTTACCCCAATAATATTCAGTACGTTGGATTAATTTATCCAGAGGCAAATAATCTTTAAACTATTTGACATAACAAATGTTGTCAACAAAAAAAGCATTGAGCACTATTTTGGTCGTGGTACGTATGATAATCTAATTTTCATATTTGAGCATTCACATTCACGTTTCTGAAAAAATAATGATAACGGTTCTGACATCAAAAAAAGCGTTAATCAATGTCATTCTTTACTCACCGATTTCATCCATTACCCTACAATATGCAATTGTAAGCACTGTTCATGTACAGCCCCGAGGCTAGCAGAAATTTCTAGGGGGTCTAAAGCCAAACCGCAAGGATGATACCTGACAAAAAGCTGCGATACTATACATTTCTATTACTTCCAAGCAAATAACAAGCTAAAGATGAAGATGGATAGAAGAGATGATGTCCTTTTATAGTTATGGTACTCCTTAATTCTCTACGCTCCAGCGAGAGGGGACTAAGATCTTGACACAGGGGACTAACCCACCCTTGCATTGTCTCGGGCCTGTTTTTTTAGGTTAATAGCTATAGGCAAAATGTCTCAAGGTAGTATCCTTTTTTCCGTCTGGGGCATATAGTATTTTCTTTAATTACGTTTTATAATACATAATTCAAAATACGGGTACTCTTTGGTACCTTGCAAATACTTATACTGAAGTCTTGACCGATCACATTATATGGAATTTTGGTTGTTTTCTATCCTTATAATCTTCATTCTCTTTCGTTCTAAAATGTCTGCTTTTTAAAGGTATAGAATGGCTGAAAAAAGTTTCCTATTGTTGAACGTTGATGTCGTACAAAAATGAATGTCATCAAAATGGGTTTCAAAAACTTTTATTCCTCTAATTAAGTTCCTAAAGTTTCCTCATGACTGAAGCAAAAAATAACGGTGTAGGCAGCCTTCTATGATACAATTTCCCAATCAAGATGTTTATTAATGCTTAATACTATTTTCCACAAAATATGAACACATGACAAGTCACTTACATAATAACATCAATGTTCACTTCCATCACGTTCTTGATTTCAATAGTTCACCATTTCTTCTACAACTGAAAACTCCTTTCAGAGACAATTGATATTTCATGTTTCTTGCACGTTCATGGCTATTTAAAAAGTATCCATGGTAAAAAGTTCAGCTTCAACATTTTCTAAAAGATAAAGGATAAATTACTTGCGTTGGTAGTAGATACTGATCAGTCATTAAAAGTTCGACAAAGCAGGGGAATAAAACTTAAAGATAATATTTTGACTGTAAAATTCTGACAAGGTTTAAATTGTAGACTTGGCGATTTTTTCAAGCCCTTTTAAGTAGCACTTAATGGGTATATACTATCAAAACTATCAAAACAGCTTCAAAAACACAGTTGCTTCTCAATTGGCACAAATTCGCATTAGATTACAATGAACATATCATTCAATGTGGAGACTTGACTCTTATTTCTATCACAGATTACCATGCGATGGTTTAACAATAAACATTTTCTTTCCTTTGCACCTTCATTAACATATGAATCACTAGGTGGTGCCGCAACTGTTCATAAAAGCGTATGTGGCGAATTGATTCATGCAGCATTGCTTCTAAAGCGAATTGCCTCTTCGGGTATGCAACAGTTCATCTAAAAGAGGCTCTTTTCGTTGTAGTTATGCATTTAAGCATTCAGATGCAAATACATTTTTAAAATGAGCCATTCTTTTCTTTCGTTGAGCCGTTGTAAAAGTTGAGACCGAGATCAATCGAGCAATTCAGTGAGAATCTAACAAATTTCGTTTTTAGTTTGTCCTTACCAGAGCCTAGTAACATATTGATGAAATCATGTTGGACTAAGAGATGCGCTCAAGCTCAAAACATATGAAAAAAGTTTTTCTTTATCACATCCAGATTGCTGTTTCATATTGGTCATTTACATTGTCTCAATTGTAATGCATTCTTACTTGTAAAAGAAGATGAATCTTTGCACTAACGTTATATGAAGTCATGATAATGATGATGATGATGATGATGATGATGAGGATAATGATGATGATGATGATGATGATGATGATGATGATGATGATGATGATGATGATGATGATGATGATATATTCTGTCATGAAAATATATTCTGTTTCCTTGCCACCAAAACTACATAGCAAAAATTTGTATCTTTATCTTGAAGAATTAGGCGTGCTTTACATTAGATAAAGGTTGGAGGTAACCGGGATATTGTTCAAAATTCAACACCTGGTAATTATAATTTTTGTTGCTATTGCGGATGTTTTATTTATTTAGCTCAAAATTGATGACACGGTGTTTAAGTTCCTAAAAAGCACTTTTTGTTTCCGCGGTAACTGTGTATTACATTTGCTTTAAAATTAGAAGTACCTTGTTTAAAAATCATTTGTGATATGCTCCCTCTGGATACCACTGGATACATTTTGTGCGCATTGTTGAAAATTGCAGTTTTCCATGATGCTGCAGTCAGTGAAAATGACTCTTTTTACTCACATGCCTGCTCTCCTTGGGTTTCTAACTGGTTTTACTACTTCTTTTACTGGAGATTGTGAGTATTCTATTTAAAAAAGAAGTAATTTCTATCGCTTAGTTAGCTATTAATTTTAATTCAGAACCTACTTCTTTAAAATGGTCCTGTTATAATATCAGTTTGGGATAAACTCCATGATAGGATAGAAGATTTCTGTACCAGAAAGTGCCTGGCTTATCAACGTATTAAAATGAACCACCACAAAAATGGAAACATTAGTAAAGATGAGAGGAAAGGCAATAGATTTTCTTGTAAGGTTAAAACTGTTTATGGAGCCATCAACGATAATTCTCAAAGATGCAGAGATCCAAAAAAGCGTGCTAAATGAGTTCTGATGAAGCTGATGTCCCGCATTTGGAGAAGATTGATCAATTAATGGTTTCACTTGAAGGTAAAGAAAAAATAGAAGTAAACCAATAAAATCGTGTCGTTTTTTCAGTGAAACGTTCCAGCGCAAAATGTGTGAAACTGCGAGAAACTGAATAAAATGAACAAGAATGTAAAAAGTGCAGCTTCAATTAGTTGTAGACCTTCATCTGACTCATCATTTGCAAGCTATTTAGGCAATTCATTCTTATTCAGCTATTAAAGAACTGTTGGGACTTGTGACGTCCTTTTTTGATCGAGGCGATTGAAAAAACGATTTGATCAAATGAAAAGCACCAATTTAGCAATGCAATGCAAACTGGGGCGAGCATCACATGCAAGCTTCAATGATACACATTTTTGCGTTTATTTTCCCCCTATCCTTCCAACCCTTGGATTGATCGATATCAATTGTATGATCTCATTCGATTTTTTGCTGGCAGTCTCGGAGAGCTTATGGAAACCAATCTTTTATTTTCTTTTCATTCAACATTAAGTGCCATAGACTATGACGACTTAATCGGTATTAAATCCAAGACAGGACATGTGCATATACTAATTGGCGGAAAAAGGAAGCTTTTGTGTTCATTCCTTGCCCAGAAGTCAACTTGGTTTGCATTTTGATTTCTAAAATTAATCAGTTAGTTGAGATCTTGGGAGAACTAGTGAGCATCTACGGCGATGCACCAACGGCCAACCACGCTCCCAATTATGAGGAAACTGCATGATGAAGCAGAATTTTACTAGGGTTATTCCTAACTTTTCTGAGGAAGTTTTTCCAAGTTTTTCCAAATCTGTTTTACTGTTGCCTTTTATAGTTTTCTAAGCAAAGGGAATATCACAGTAACATAAGAGTAGCTATACCATAGTTATATTAGGAAGTGTCTGTCCGATTATTAGGATGAAACAAGTTACTCTATTTATTAAGAATAAAGTAATTGTTGCGTATTGGCTATTTAATATTATTCAAAAAAACATGTAGTACTTTATAAAAATTTGCTATTATTTATGATAGTGAACAAACCTGAGGATTGTCAATCATTACTAACTGCTGGTCATAAAAGAAGTGGCGAATACACAATATGGATTAATGGAGTCACACCTACAGTTGTTTACTGTGATATGGTCACTGAAGGCGGCGGATGGACTGTGTTTCAGAAGAGAGTAGATGGGAGCACAAATTTTTACAGAGGATGGGATGAATATAAACGTGGATTTGGAAACAGAAGCAATAATTTTTGGCTTGGTCTTGATGCTATTCATGCATTATCGAAGGATGGTGCGAGTCTAAGAGTGGATTTAACAACTGCTTCTGGTTCAAAATATTATGCACGTTATTTGCATTTTAAAATTGGCCCTCAATCCGATAAATACAAGCTGGAGGTATCTGGGTATTCAGGAACTTCTGGAGACTCTATGATTCCCAACAGTGGTTATCCATTCAGCGCAAAGGACAGAGATAATGATTCATGGCAGCCAAACTCCTGTGCAATTTACTACAAGGGAGCGTGGTGGTATAGTGATTGCTATTTTGCTAATTTGAATGGATTGTATTCGGGCACCCAGTTCTGGAACCAATATATAGCTTGGCATGGTCTTCAAGCTCTAACATTTGTAGAAATGAAAATTAGAGGTAAGGCTTGCATTCAACCTGCTTACATTTCATTCTTCAGTATCTATCTTGCATTAAAATGTTTGTTATTTATATGATCTTTTTTTATTTCCTCTGAACACAATTGATGCAACTCATATTGTGGTCATAAAGAATAGGAAAAATGCAAACATTTAGAAATCTTTAAACAAAAAGAAGGTTCGGCTGGCTGATGACCTCACACTTTTGCTTAACGAAGGCGACAAGTCTAATCTACTACGTTGAATTTAAGTTTGGTATATCCCCCTTTTTAGCTTAAAGTCATGATTCCCAGACAACAATCCTCGAGAGCCCAATAGGACTTTAACATTTAAGAAGCATATAGACATGAAAGTTAAGTGCCATTACTTCCAAAGTCTTGCCCTATTCTACTCAGATTATGTTGGTCGGTAATTGGTTCGGAAGGAGGAATTGCTTCAAAATTTTGATGATCGCATAATGTTTCAATGCAAATGCTTCGAACCCTTTTTATAGCTATTGAAGCTACAAAACAAATTATTTAGGTAAGAAGGACTGTCAAACTTTGCTGCTCGAAGGGAACAAAATTAGCAAAGAATACACAATTTGGACAGATGGATTAACACCAGTCAACATATTCTGTAATATGGATACAGACAATGGAGGATGGAATGTCATCCAAAGAAGAGTGGATGGAAACTCTGATTTTTACAAAGGCTGGAGTGATTATAAGCAAGGATTTGGTAGTAAAACTGGAAATTTTTGGCTTGGTTTGGATGTGATAAATGCACTGACTAAGGATGGCCTAACACTAAGAGTTGACATGAACGACTTGAATGGACAATCTTGGTATGCAAAATACAGGAAATTCAAAGTCTCAGATGCATCAACTAACTTCAAATTAGAGGTTTCTGGATATACAGGAAATGCAGGAGATTCTTTATCACATCACAATAACATGGCATTCAGCACACAAGATGCGGATAATGACGTATGGGATTTTAACTGTGCAACAACAAACAAAGCTGCCTGGTGGTTTAAAGATTGTTTGGAATCATCATTAAATGCTCCTTATCCAGTTGGTGCAGGTGGAAAGTATGGGGACATGACATGGCTTAATGATTTGGGATATGGAAGGATTGCATTTTCTGAAATGAAAGTAAGAAGTAAGTGCAAATTATATAGCTATAGAAAAAAACGGTTAATGCCTTGTAGGTTCAAGAAATCAATTTGATGTACTTGCAACTGGCTTTAAACCAATTTACCTATTCTAGAAAGTTATCTAACATGGTTGATAAGATATTTTTCTAATAATGAAATTAGAGTGTGCATACTACTTGATTTCTAGTTTTGCTTTCGCACATAAAATAAAGAATAAGGGTGTAAAGAAATACATGTCTTTTATATGCAACCATTTTATACAAAGTTAAGAAACAATCACTCTAATACATGCATCCATAAATGGAAAGTTAGAAAATTCAAGTTGCTTCTTTTTGTCCACAAACTATTGACTATGTTCGTAATATCTAAGGATACAAAATGTGATCCGACATATTAGAAATTTGTTCAAGATATTCAGAGTCATTTTTGCGTAATATAGATAATACCTCTGACCATTTGGATACTCTTTTTCATCATTTGAAAAAGAGCTGCTATCATGTCATGGTACAATATGACAAATTGTAATATTCAACTTAAACCAATGATATTTAAATAGCTATCAAAATGTATCCATGGTATTACAAATTTCATCCCCATGGAATGCGGACATAACATGGCCATGTGTTTTTATTTGAGGTGGAATACCATTATATCCAGAATTGAAAGAAAAACAATTATTAGTAAATGTAACACCTTCTTTTTGCAAGCATGATAAGCTATAGTTGACATTGCTAATGATTTGCAATCAGCTGGAAAATAAAACATTTCATCCGCTACCAGCACAAAGTAAGAAAACTACGTACATATACGTTGCTAAATCTCACTACTTGTGTCCTTCTTACAGATTGAATGTTCCCCGTGTTTGCCCAACACGAATAAGAGTTTAAACTGCCAGGGATTACTGATATATACTTCAATACATATAATCCACTATAGACTCAAATAAATAGGTGACAGTTACATAACATTACGACAATAACGGTAAATGGAACTATGCACTTGCATCACGTTGCATTCGACTGGCATAAGATGTTGGTCTTTGACTCTTATTGGTTCTATCAAAGGAGCTGACTTTACCATCTACTTCTGGTTTAACAAGAAAGATGAGCTAAGGAAAAGCATGTACAACCTGAGAATGTTCTCAAATAGCTTAAGTGACATGATGTTGCTAAAAACTATATTTTCTGAAGTTTTTGCTTGGCTACCAATTATATTTTACTAACACAAGAACCTAAGTAAGTGTAAATCAATGGACAGAAAACGTAGATAGATATCAGTAAGTGTTGGACGCATTAAAACTTTGAAGATAAATTCATTAATAAATTTCCTCTATTAAAAAGAAGAGAATCTGCATTTATGAGAATCCACAAATATCAAAATTAAAAACAATTTCCTATAACAAATAATGAAACTTTCCAAATTTTTATCTACCGTCTATCAACCAAAATTTGAATCCAAAGAAACCTTGCGAACCAAATACTAGGCTCCTCAAAACTAAAAGACCAAGAAAATTTCATTTCAATTCTAATACCGCATTTTCATACAAAACAGTCTTGTTTGATTTGGAGTAAAAATTTGTGTCAGGAGTATCTTACTAAAATTCAGATTATCAATTACTCATTCACTGAAACAGATAAAAGCCATCATGGAGGACAATAAAAACTTGCTTTCTCCTTTTAGAAAACTTCACAATAACTGGGCTTTCAACCATTGCGCCACCTACTGCCGCCTCCACAGCTAGAATAGCTAGTACTCAACAATCAACTCAAGGAACTATTACGAATATGCCTACGACTTCAAGTAAGAATCATGTAATCACTGGTGCATGCAGACGTTACAAAGTTTTATCAGATGATTCAAGATTCCATTCATACATCAACACAAATAAAACAAGATGTGATAACAATTTGAATGGTTGGTATAGGTTCATGTATAATGCTGGAAACAGAATGCTTGATACATGTCCATCTCGCAAAAGAGGCTCACTCTTTCAATGTGGAGCTGAATGGCAAGGTTGGTTGAATGATACACATCCAGAGGAGAATGAAAAAGAGGTCAATAGAACAGTTTGTTTCTCAAGGTACAACAATTGCACGTGCGATTATCCGAAGGCAATCAAAGTGAGAAATTGTGGCCAATATTACGTATATTTGCTGAATGGAGTGCCAAAATGTAATCAAAGATATTGCGGTGCAAGAGGTAATTGATGATTGATTATAGTTTTGACAACTTATTGTACTTTTGCAAGTTCAATTTCTCATCCAGTTGACATGTCCTATTTAAGAGAAACTCTTTTATCTATTTCTGATGCATTTCTTCATATACTGACCACATACAAAATATATGCCATTTTATTTTGTCGATATTCAGATGTGCATGCTTAATGTACTCAACTGAGCAAGGCAGGTTAGTTCATGTGTCTTGAAAATTTACTAGCTGACATGATTATCGACTAGCTGGAAATTCACCGTATTGAATAGATGTTGATTGATATTTTAGACAAAAGAGCAATTGTATCATGCGCTGATAATTACATCCGTGTTGAATTGGATACAAAGTACTTCAATGCATCCAAATATGGCAGCATAACATTACGTGACAAGACCTGCACAGCTTCATTCACAAAAGATTACATAACATTGGGAAGCATACCGAATGGATGTGGAGCAACAATGACGGAAACAGCCCATGAAATCATATTTGAAAACGAGGTCATAATCAATGCAAAAGTGACAGGAAATGATATGATAACACGTGATCATGATCAGTCAATTGATATTCGATGTGTTTATAAAAGGAGTGGATTTGTTGGAGTATCATTTGATCCAATTATGAAGTACAGTGGATTTGAGGGTATATCTTTTATACTATAATAGCAAACAAAATTTTACGGCATTTCTTTAAGTCAGTGATCTTTTATTCAATAACACAACGTATTCAAATCTATACGTTTGTTGCAAGAAGATTTCTTTAAAACACGTTCTCTTTAGAGCTCATCTGAATAAAGGAGTGACATACAGAGTGGATCGTTTTTGCAAGGGTTGTGCATGTGTCCATTTTACGCAAGCAATCATTAATTTTCAGTGCAATATTATCTCCTCCTCTTTACGCATTCAACGATGCTCAATAAACGATTTCTTTCTCCACACACTTTTTTGGGTTAAATTTCCGATTCATTTCTAGAGGGCATTGGCAGCTTTACATTCAATTTTGGGATGTATGAAAGTGATTCATTTCAAAATCGTCATGGTCTTTATCCAGTCAAAGTGAACACAAGAGATCGTTTGTTTTTCCAAGCATCTGCTATTGTACAAGACAACAGCTTGACATTATTGATTGATCAATGCTACTCAACGCCTAACATGAACAGAATATATCACAAGAAGTACATGATCATTGACAATGGGTACGTATTAAATCATGGTCAGTGCGTTATTCAATCTGAAGATCTTGATCAATATTATTTGACCAATAATGGCTTCATCTACAGGAAGACCATAATATCGACTTGTGATTCCATGTATTTTCAATCATATGCCTAGCATATATGACGAATTAAGCGTTCCAAACTATATTGTAAACAAAATACTATGTTTTGTCCCAGGACCCATTGTAAGGAGGAATTCATTCAGGTAAGCATGGCCTAGGTTTTCCTATCTCAATTGTTGTAGGAGAATCTAAAGGGTGTCAGTAGTTAAACTTCCAGGTATGCTGTGGCTACAATCTGTGCATCAGACGACTCTCAATTAATGTAGCTATGCTAAATGTATCAATGGTCGTATAACAATGTCAAAAAGCTCAGGTCACTAAAAGAATTGTTTCTTCTGAATGTTGTTGATACTATAATTTAGCATCTCTTTATATCTTGATACAGATGCCCCGTGGATAATACAGTGCAATTCCACCGAGGTGAGCGACAAAATCACAGATTCAGCATGGATGCTTTCAGATACCTTGGCAACACAACAACCGTTTACATCCATTGTCTATTATTCCTGTGCCACAAATCATCTACTGTTGGGAAATGTCGATCAGGTTGTCCTGGCAACAACTTGAACCGTGTGAAACGTGACGTCACTCAACAATCTTCAACTGAAGATTCAAAAAATTCAAAATTCTATCTTCTCGAAGTTGGACCAGTTACTCTCAAGAAAAGCAAAGAACCCAAAACTTCAGATGGTAAATAACGCATCGTGTTACCCTTCTATTCTCAGTTATTGTTAGGAAAATGTAGAATACGCTCGAACATTTTTCTCAATAATGCATTCTCAAGTTTGATGTTAAATTTTGTGCTTCTTGACAATATCTAACCAACTAAAGTGTTCTAAAATATCGAGTTAAACAATCATTGTTAGTCATTTATAGCTAAAATTTCCTAACGCTTATAAGTTATAACCCAATATTTGACACAATTTGGGATGCTGAAATGCAGGAGCAGAATTACACAGACGTCAAAGAAGTATGGAATAAAATAACAGTTGCAGATCAAGATTCGCACGAGAAGAGTTCGGTATCTTACTTAAAACCACTTTGGTTGGGTATATTTATATTATTTCCTGTATTCTATCTTCATAGATCTGGAATTGAATTTTGCATAATATTCATACCGTTTGGATATTAAGAATCATTTTCATTTAGGTAAAAAAGAGATTGATGTAAAGTTCATTGTATTGATTGTTGGCATTGCTGCATTGGCTTTTGTTGTGGTTGTCCTTGTTATGAAAAGACGGAAACCTAGACAACAGGCGGCAAAAACAGGTAATGAAATTGGATTGGATAATGTAGCGGTTGGTGAAGCATTTGTTGTTGGAAAAGAAGGGTGCAACAAGAATTTTTGACCATAAGTAGCAAAAGAAACTTAGTGTGGATGCGGCTTTCAATCTATGTACAACATATGCTGGCATATGATGGATTTGGAATTGAGGCTGCATCCATGGAAACATATTTACTTTAACCATATAATCATTCATAGATATAGAGACTGAGATATGGGGATTTAATTGCGAATTTACTGAGCGCTTGTGATATTTTGATTACTTTTAATGAAGTGGAAATCATTCTTGCTGCTTACTTGCACCTAATTCTAAAGGAGGTTTAAAAACAACACAAATACTGGCGTGAATTTCACCACTGAATGGCTCGTAGTAATTTTGGACAAAAGAAATTTAGTGGAATTTGTTTGATTATGTTCCACATTTTACCTCCATATTGAATCGATTCGCAGGTCAAAGACAATGCTCAATTCCTATAATTCCGAGAGTCCTGCCTTAAAGAGTTTACTGTTGAATTCATGTATTTGAAAGTATTCTAAAATAAAATTGTATACATAAGAATAAGGTGCAAACAAGCAGCTTGATTAATCTAGATGGTTAGAAGCCAGGCTGCTGTCCTTAATTTTAGAAAAAATGATTTAATAGAAACAATGAAACTTGATCATAATTGATTGTGTATAGTAAATTATTCCAATATACAGTATTCTTATTAATCTCAGTTATGCCTTATTAAGCAGATGTGAACCGTAGCTCTTAACTCTATATATAAAGGTGGATTACTTATCACATTTATATAATCGAACATGAATATTATCGACATAAACTTGAATTTCTATTTTTCTCTACATATCTTCCAGCATTTATATCTCTATCATGAGAGAGTGTAAGATAGCAAATGACAATTTGTTGTCACGTTTCTTAATCATAATGTCCTTCAGCTTGATGCAGACGGAAGAAACAGAAACCCCTTAATATTTTTTCCATGCATATAAGATATTAGAAGAAAGTTCTTCCCTATTATACCTTATATTTGTTGTTCAACAATGCAGAAACGACACCAGCGGGTGTGATAAACAATTTAAAAAATCTAACCTGCTTTTAACCATATGTTTCTTCTTAAGCCACAACTTTGTGCTACACCTGAATATTTGAAAAAGAGAAAATAGTTGTATTTTGATATAAGGCACTTTTAGGCGGTTTAAATTACATGCAACACGTTCATTGTTGCAGTCTCTTTTTCAATTTGGGATGCGATATTACAAAATATTCAATTCGACAATTATCGCAGTTAACAGTCGCATTGAAAGTACAAGATATGCATTTATGATAACTATATTGCAACCCCTGTTTTGTAGGAAAGAATTTGTTATCTTTGAAGGTTTAAACAGGTTGAATAGAATAATGTGTTTAGCCTTACAAGCAAAAAATATTCTCATTGACCATTCAGTTGCTAATTTTGACTACAATAAATCATAGTAAAGATACCTGCTAAACTCAAAAAAGTTTTTTTGCTTTTTTCCTCAACTGCCCCTCCGTTCATGCATCATCCCCCGTCCCATTATCCGTCAGATTCCTTCAGCGGAGCCCTATCATTTGCGTGAGATTGTGAATAATGTATAGCTATCTTGTCTTTAATGAGACCATAGAAAAAGTTATTGGGTCGTAGACAGTTATAACACTACTGAAACACAGTACACTACTGGTAGGAGATGTTCGCTTACAGTAATACAAGAATTTTATCCGGATAATCTTGATAATTTCCTTGGGCATTGAAGTTCACCAAGAACATTTCAAGCTCAAAAGTTCCTTATGCTTGCAAGAATGATAGAGAAATAGGGGCATAGTAGTATTATCAAATGGCTACAAAACGGATAAATATATTGTTCAGCACCTTTATCAAATTGAATGCATATTTTATGTAAAACGTAACAAGCCTTGATCTTTCACTTATTCTAGAGTCGTTGGGTATATTTTTCTAATTGAATCAATTTGTAAATATTTTTGAAAAGCATCAATTTCTCAGAGTTTTTACAGATCTTCATGCTTCCTTTTCAAGTCAAAGGAATTAATTGACTAAAACTGGATTTACAAACGATTTGATCCCAAGCACAGTACAACGATGAATTATTGCCACTATACTAAACCTTTGCAGCATTTGGGACCATCCAGGGATAAAAATTACGGGATACATTCAAAAAATGTTTTATATATAAAAATTGGTCTACCTAGTTAAAAAAAACGCTTCATATAGAAAATAAAATGAGATAGGATTAGGTAGGATAGGATATAAGCAGGTCCAGCTACAATATATCCTCTACTAACCTATTAGATATGCGCCCCTAGGACCGTTGGAGAACGTGGCTGGTAGAGTGATTACATAATATCTCGTGGCGGAAATTGAGCTTTTTGCGTGGAGGGACAAGAGCAGTTAATTATCGGAGAAATTAAAGGGATAAGGGGCACATTCCTTCCCGAAAGTTTTCCGATCATGTCCTTTTACGACCACTCCCTTTAATGACCACACCCATTTTATGACCAGGCCTTTTTAGTAATACAGAAAAAACAGCCCTTTGTGCAACATTTCACTGCTACAACACTTAGAAGGAATAATTTACAATTAGCCTACATCCAAAAGTTAAATGATAAGGAAATCCCTAGAAATTAATGGCTTTTTGTCTATTGTAGAAGAATCCATGTCCTTTCTGTAAAGTATTTTGTTGCAAAACTTAACATTTATAGAAACCGTATCAGAAACTGAATCGTATTTCTCTCTCAATTTCTCAAATCAAAATACCCGAGATACTGTTCCGAGTTTCATATCAAATTTGGAGGCAGTTGCCCCCCTCCTAACCATCCCCTCATAATTTCCGCCTCTAAATTTAGATATGAGTTGACAGAAAAAAACTAATTACTGCATCAGGAATTCATGTGATAAGAATATGATTTGCTAAAATCAACCTTTTAGAGTGGTTATGTTCCCAAATTTTTTTACGCGTTCCTAGCAAAAACAACATAACTGATCACAATGGCGCAGTTTATTTCTCGATTTTGAAACTAGTTTCACTGCAAAACGGGACATTTGTTCACCCACGGCATCGATAAAAGCGTCCTCAAAAATACGCGGCAGACCGCTACGATGCAGACCTCTTTGACGTCAAGCAGTTGTGCGTTTCCACATGTACTAATGGTAAACAGTACCAAAAGGGACAGCAAATGTACAAGTTTCACCCATATAACCACGATATAACTTAATGAGTGGATAAATTCGTGCACCATTGCTTTGCAAGGCTTTTCAAGAAACTAAAACCAGCCTTCTCTGGTATTTTCTCGCAACTACGCTATAAAGATAACAAATTGCTAGCAGATAGCAAAGAGGAGGAGGACTCGATTATTGAAGCGGCGCATCACAGATATTTCGCAATATTGGAATTGGTGGATAGGTTGAATAATATTTCAAAATAGCAACAGTAAACATTGATGACAAATGGGTACATTTTCAGAATAAATTTTCGTATAACAAATGCCATTTCCAATCCGTTCGCTCATTCCAAGCACGATTACTTGCAGACTTGAGCAGTGTAGCAAGGAACCAACAACACTCACCGTGCACGAGAGAATTTCGGTTGAATACAACTACAGTGGAGTATTTTGTTGTACTGGTTTGCCAGGGCAGGAGAGCTGCAAAAACCAAAGAATAACCATGCATCGTTTCTCAAATAACCCAGCCACAAGGAGGCAATAGGTAGGCCTAGGCCTAAAGTTCATAAATCGACACTGTAAAGAGTTTTGACAAATCCAGATTTACGGCTGGCGCGATCCTCTGCTCAGCCCACTTCAATGAGTCTGACTTTAAGCGAGCAGTTTCTCGATACCTGGCTTTTACACCGCAAAATTAAAGCGATTCTTACGACGAGATGCTGTCCACCCAGTTTACAATCCAAAACAAAAAGCGGATGCAAGTGGAGCGTGACAAAAGGATGCAATGATGGTTTTGACATTGTACCTCTCAATTTACACAAAAGCAGTAATTCAATAGTCATTGCAAGGCAGTTTGTTGAAATCATTTGCATTGTTTATAAAACAAAGCAGTTACATTTTCGCAAAACAGGGACAATGAAATGGATATTTTTAATGAAGTAAAATATTTGTAAAATGTATGAAAATATTTGTGAAAGTATGGATACAGGGGTGCTCCAGGTTTTGTTATTGTTTCATAATGCTGTATCCAAGATGAATAACAATCTAAACATTTGATGCTATCACCTTTTATCATCTAACTTTAAAACAATTTTATCCATAATTGGAACAGTTTGAGGGGGTGGAAGATATTCTCAAATATTTCATGGATTCCCCCCCTTCAGATTTGGGAAGAAAATTTGGTCCCTCTACACGTATGTAGAAAATATTTTCTGGGTCTTCATCATCAATCGCCATTTTCCTTTCAGCTTTCTCGTCAGAATTCTCGCCGGATGAAACGATTGGATCGCGGTGGTTAGGGCAGGCATGTAATTATCTCCAACAGCATCCAATCGCTTCACTTTCGTGAACACTTGTGTCTTTGGAATGCACGGAATCGCTCTCAGGCATTGCTTAAATTCACGATATCTACCTGTTTTCAGTACTTTCCCTCGTGTTCGTTATGCAACACCACCACTACTTGACGTCACAAAATCATAAAATTCGAGACTCGACCCAGACCTCGAGGACACTTATTGACAGAGAAAATCAATATTGAAACATTTATTACTAAAAAATATTGCATTCCAAGACTTTCTGTCTCCATTTTTGTTATCAGCGCATACGAATTATCAAGATTAGCTAATAAAAATCTTGGGGACATAACCATATTAATCATCTACAGTTATATAGATTATATATTTTATGTCGTTTGAAATATGTAGACATAGGATAATAATATTTGTCATTGATTAATAATTTTTTAATCTACCAATTAGTTACAATCGAAATTTAATTAAAAATCAATATCTTAGATTCATTTGATTACGATATCATAGTTAGCTCAGTTTCATTTCTACTCAAAAATCAAACATAAGTAATTATCTTTGTTGAATCAAGAAATACATAAGCACTCATTTTACCGTTTTTCCTCAAAAAAGCTCCCATCCCGCAAGCCATTGATATCATTGTATAAATGTCTTGTCTGATACTTTGCGGTTAGTAAATAAAACTCTAGCAGAACATTGCTACGTTAAAACTTGAAGTATTCTAATGATTGCAGTTTCAAGATGATTCATGGAAAACACCATGCTGTAATCCTTCATTTTAAGAGTTTGAAAATGGCATAATTCATTTCGTTTTGAAATAAGCATCATCCTTCAATAAAAGTCATCCTAAGATAAATAATCCTCCAACTAAACACTGGTTTGAGATGCAATTGGATGCTTGATTGAGGAAATTGGTCTTTTTTGAATGATCAAACTTTTAACAGGGCTCTTCCTTTGAAAAACCCTCTCCTTCCACAACAAAATTTTTGCCATTCACTGCATTATCCATACCCATCTCCTTCTTAACATTTTTTTTTGGTTCTTTATCCTGCCGGGCCCTTTATCTTTTCCATACAACCGCAAACACAGCAAGAGCCAATGTCGCAACACCAACAGCCACAATGACGATTTTGATATCAAAATCTGATTTGTCTGCAATTCAGAATTTGCATATGGTTTCATAAAGTTAATCCTCGAAGCGCATACAACGCATGAGCAAAGAGATTCTAAATTAAGTTGATAAATGTGTTTATATCCGTTAAAACTACATAGATTTTCGGAAGCATGAGAGATTGCTCCTACCTACTAAGCTAGAACTGCAATCAGAGCTGATAACTCACCGAACTTGAGTCTATATCCACAATGTCTATTCAACAAAATAGCTTTCGTTAAAAAAGTCTACTTGCTGCTGATGCACCGCAACTATAGCAAAGAATGTATAAATGTCATATTGTTAAATAAAAGTCTATTAGATCCCATATAGTTTATCTAAGTTCATGTCTTGAATAGTTAGAAGTAGACATTGGTTAAATATGGCAAACATTAAACACAAATTATAGATGATTGAAAAACTGCTAAAAAATATGAATTCTTCCATGCTAATGCATATCATGCGGGGGACTTTTATGCAGCGAACATATGATAGCTAGAATTGTAACAATTTGGTCTCTTTGAACACCCCTGATTATATTGATATGTGAAATAAAAGCCAAGCAATATTCAGATTCAGATTCAAAGTTAAACGGGAAAACAAGTGGTCGAAATTTACGCAATAGATGTATTGCAATGAGGAAATGCAATTAATCTAATTAGAAAGCTAACTAGGTAGAATAAGGCAGGTGGTCATTCTTCAAACACAATTTGATATCAAGGAAAAGATTTATATTTACCATCTGAAGATTTGGAGCCTTGGCCATTCTTAAGAGTAACTGGTCCAACTTCAAGCAGATAGAATTTTGAATTTTTTGAATCTTCAGTTGAAGATTGTTGAGTGACGTCACGCTTAACACGGTTCAGATTATTGCCAGGACAACCTGAACGACATTTCCCAACAGTAGATGATTTGTGGCACAGGAATAAGAGACAATGAATGTAAACGGTTGTTGAGTTGCCAAGGTATCTGAATGCATCCATGCTGAATCTGTGATTTTGTCGATCACCTCGGTGAAATTGCACTGTATTATCGGCAGGACACCTGAAGAAATTAAATGACACTGTAATTTACATTTTGATAGAAATTTATGCTTGTGTCTTAGAATATTTCAAGAGACTTTTTTTTTATTTGGAAATTTTAAGCAATTAACCAATTTTTAAATAAATTACAAAATATTTTGAATAACACTAAATACGTTTTGACTATTCACATGAGCAGGCATTATGGTAACTACAAGCTACACGAAGAAGAAGTCTATAATTGAACAACGCGTTAATGCATATCATGTATTGACGGCAAAACATCGCACATATGCAATGTCACAGAACACGGAGTACAACCGGCTGTAATAGGGTTGTTGTTGCATCCATAAACATATTCTTCGCTGCACTACTGACTAATGAATCCACCCTCTGATAGTTTAAACTGAAGTATGTCTTACCCGTTATTGATAATCATATACTTCATATGATACCATCTGTTCATATTAGGTGTTGAATAGCATTGGTCAATTAACAGTGTCATCCCACTGTCTTGTACAGTAGAAGATGCTTGGAAAAACAAACGATCTCTTGTGTTCACTTCGACTGGATATGAAGAGAAGCGCCTTGCAAATGCATCACTTTCATACATCCCAAAGTAGAATGAAAAGCTGCCGATTCCCTCTGTAGAACAAAGGATAAAATGAAATCGTTTTCAATACGTTCTGTAAATAAAAATTATCTGCAGGACTCGTTTTTATCTTGATCTTCAAATGATGTCCCTAGAGATAATAGTAAAAAGGCATTCTTTCCGTTTCCTTTTGTAAGGTTTCTAACGTGTGCATGGTATGCATCATATTTTCATTGTTCTTTTATCAGGCCAAAGCATTATATTTAGTTGCATACGATCTCTGGCCAATGCAAGCTTTCCACAATAGCTTAATTTGCAGAATCGTTTGTGGCACCTTGAATTTAGCAGATTTTTCGGCAGGTTTTCCAAAAGCTAATTGCAACAACGTTGTGTAACAATCATCTTGATTACCATTTCTTGTTGCGCGAGAGAAGCGAGTGCTTTCTATAGGAAGCACCCGAGCTTCGTTCCAGGTCCATGCATATATTATTGTTATTGGTTGTTTTTTTCCGCTGGTCAAAGGTTTCGCATTACAAATTTGCATAATATAACAAAAGAAATCACATTTTACTCACATGGTTGGTTGCAATGCGATAGAATGACAACTAAATGCACTACATTAAAAGTGAGGAAATGTACACTTCCTATTTTTCTTGTCACTTTGCAAACCAAAATGCAACCTGTAAATCGCAGCATTGTGTTGCAAAGGACTTCGCGCACTAACTAACTGTTGGTTTCTTCTAGCAACTAAACATATGCTTTTACTAACTTGCACAGGCACAGCACATCTGGGCATATACGTTGAACTGTTTACGCAGTTTGCCAGTGCAGAGTGGCTACTTCCCTACTGTACATTCCAATGATTCATAACATAAATCTCTATAAAACGCTACATTCAAAATTTCAGGATCCCAAAGTAACTCTACAATCACAATTTTATATTCTTCTTTTGTTACCAAAAACATGTTCCATTGGGAACGTTATGCAGATGTTTTCAAGAACATTTTCCACTTTAAATGAAAGAAAAATTTAACAGAGATCAGATTTACCACACTAAAGTACTATTTTTGTTCCAACAGTTCTTGCAGAATAGAGAGATTGAGTAGAGTTTGTGATAATAGACGATTGAATTGATTTTGAATGGTTGTTTCGCATCCGCCAAGTAAATTAGCGGGCACGGTCAATGCAAATCACGCTGACTTTTTCCTCTTCCAACGCAGTTTTTAACTTCAAGTTATTAATTCACATTCGCCTTTTAATTATCATCTAACGCTTTGAGCTAGAAGTGTTGAAGGAAAAAACGTTTCTTTAGTGTCTTAAGTTATGTTCCTGTTCTTCTTAGCAATCTTGTAAGACATTGAATTTGAATTTCATCATCTATTTTGTTTACAAAAATAGCTAGAATTCATACCTTGACAATCCATTAGATCTAAGATCCCAAACATGGTTGTTGTCAATATTGCCTTAGCTATGGATATTCCCCTGGGATTATTTTCGTTAGAAAGCACAGTTATACAACAGGCAAGAAAATGAAATTGCAATCACAAAAGGCTGACATTAAAATGAAGTAAATGAAAATCATAAATGAGGCTAGTATGAATACCCTCAAATCCACTGTACTTCATGATTGGATCAAATGATACTCCAACAAATCCACTCCTTTTATAAACACATCGAATATCAATTGACTGATCATGATCACGTGTTATCATATCATTTCCTGTCACTTTTGCATTGATTATGACCTCGTTTTCAAATATTATTTCATGGGCTGTTTCCGTTATTGTTGCTCCACATCCATTCGGTATGCTTCCCAATGTTATGTAATCTTTTGTAAATGAAGCTGTGCAGGTCTTGTCACGAAATGTTATACTGCCATATTTGGATGCATTGAAGTACTTTGTATCCAATTCAACGCGAATGTAATTATCAGTACATGATACAATTGCTCTTTTGTCTAATAATATAGATATTGCAGTTAATCTGATTGTTGGGTAAAATATCAATTAAAAGTGCGAATGGTTATTCGAGTTAATTTTATATAAGGTTTCGAGTAATTGACTGCGACAAAAACCCTGTTCACACTACTCAAAATATCAGAGGCTCAACTTAACCAAGCTCGGCTAATCGAAGGTCGACTAACCCACATTCTATCAATCATATTTCCACACTGCAGCTTAGTTCTAATGTATCGCAATTGCCTGTAAATAGATCTATCAAAACTGTAATTTACTGTCACAAGCAGTTACATGCCGTGCCCATTAGATCCTTAATTCGTCACATTTTCTCTGGCTATGTTTCAATAAATTTTTGTATCAAAGTGGTTTGCTAATACCGAGTCTTTTCCAGGCTCTGCTCATCAAAGCTGTGATGAGTCAAATAATTTCAGGTGCAGTTATATAGCGAAAATTCACTTTGACTTGACTAACACAGGCTCGAGTATCAATTTTTGTTCCTTAGGATGGACCATTTCTATTTTCTTTCTACAAAAGCTTTATACTTTGGCACTATGCGTTATTCGAAAAATGATTGCATTGGTAAAGAAATCTTTCTGGGGATATGATTAAGCTTTTTTGTGACCATACTATATCTATGGCAACAAAGATGAGAGTTCTAGACTGGTATCTTATGCCAATCTTGACTTTTAGGTGTGAAAGCTTGGCACTTACTAAGACGTCAGAAGACAAATAAAATGCAGCATAAATATGGTTCTTAAGAAGAATGATGCGCATTCCATAAATCAGCGATGGATAGGTTTTACACAAAGCGGGTAGACAGAGAATGCTGCGAAGCACTGAAGAAAGTTGAGCTTACTGCGTCATTTTCTGCAAAAAGAAGAAGGTTAAAATATGTTTAAAAGGAGAGATCGAGTGAAAGCAAGACAGAGGACAGCAAAGAGCAATGTTTCTTAGAAGTTTCCTGCCAACATAGGCACAACCACTACGTCCATCCTACACGAGGCCCAGAACAGAGAGTATTGGGATGAACTGGAGGCCAATGTCATGTGGTTTGGTACTTAGAGAAAAGAAGACTATGCGTAATGCGTAATGTGAATCTCGTGGAAAATCGTAAATTGCAGAAGATATATACATTTATAGATCGAAAACTTTCAATATTGATTGCAATTTTGAAATGGTTCATTACACTAGCGATAGAAAGAACTATCTAACGCAAACAATGATCTCCTGGCAGGCTTGAATTTTCTCACCAAACAAGACTGTAGCAAACAATGATCTCCTAGCAGGCTTTAATTTTCTCACCAAACAAGACTGTAGCAATAAAGGAACAATCAACCAATGAAGGAGTATACATACTCTGTATGTAGTTGCCAAACAGTTGCCAGTTAGATTGAATATTTGAAACTCAATCAGTAACATGAAGACATAAAGATATTCCAATAACAGATTGTACTATCACACGAAATAAAGTCTATTCCAAATAATTAATTTCAATATTAGAATTTTACTGTTATTTTCATCACTTTTAATTAACATGGTAAGTGCAAGCAGCTATATTAAGCTAACCAAGGGCTGCAATTATAATCAAAATCTTATACTTTTCCACGATTTCCCATTATCTATAATTGAGAAATCATGGGAATAAAATAGCCTATAGAGACCCCCCATCTCCCTCTTGAGAGTGCTAATGTCTTCAAAGAAAATATTAAAACAAAATATAATGGACATGTAGCCTTAAGAGTGGCATGCATAAATCATTCTGATCGTGCTCAAAATTTCGGCGAAAAGTACATTGTTTTCAAAATGATTGGAAAACCTCAATTAACGCTCATAATTTACGCCCAGGCGCTAGCATTAAGTTCATTCTTCCTCCCTTCCATCGTAATGCATTCAGTGAATTGGAAAATATTAAATCGCTTGGCTAAAGTGTAGAAAAAAGTGCGTTATAAATAAATATCAGACTAAATAAAATAATTGAGATCTAGCCTCTTGCACCACAATATCTTTGATTACATTTTGGCTCTCCATTCAGCAAATATACGTAATATTGACCACAATTTCTCACTTTGATTGCCTTCGAATAATCACACGTGCAATTGTTGTACCTTGAGAAACACACCGTTCTGTTGACCTCTTTTTCATTCTCTTCTGGTTGTGTACCATTCAACCAACCTTGCCAGTCAGCTCCACACTGGAAGAGTGAGCCACTTTTGAGAGATGGACATGTATCAAGCATTCTATTTCCAGCATTATACATTAATCTATACCAACCATTCAAATTGTTATCACATCTTGTTTTATTTGTGTTGATGTATGAATGGAATCTTGAATCATCTGATAAAACTTTGTAATGTCTGCATGCACCAGTGATTTCATGAATCTTATTTGAAGTCGTCGGCATATTTGTGTTAACATTTGCAGCCGTAGCTTTCTTGGTTGTGGAAGCAGCAGTAGCAGGAGGAACAGTTGGAAGCCCAGTTATTGTGAAGTTTTCTAAAAGGATGAGGCAAGTTTTCATTTTTTTCTATGATAGCATTCATCTGTTTCATTAAATTATTAATTGATGATCTGAATCATACTAAGATACTCAAGACACATATTTTTACTCCACATCAAAAAAGATTATTTGTATGACAATGCTGTATAGGAATAGGAAACAAATTTTCTTGGTCTTTAGTATTAAAGAGCTTAGTGGTGGGTTTGAAAGGTCTCGTTGGAATTAATTTGTAGTTGATAAATGGTAGATAAAAATTTGGAAACTTCATCATTGATAATATGAAACTGGTGTTTACATGTTATATTAGTGAAGTATCTTAAATGCTGATTCTCTTCTTTGTAACAGAGGAATCTATTACCAATGAATTGTAAAAGGACAGATATACTCTGGCCTATCTGTTTAGTTGTAAAAGCCATTAGTTTTCATATGTTTTGATAAAACGCGGTTCATAATTTCTTTGACATTACCTTTAAAGTTTAAATGTGTCCAACAATTACTGATATCTATCTACGTTTGCTGTCCATTGATTTACACTTACTTTGGGTCTTGTGTTAGTAAAATATAATTGGTAGCCAAGCAAAAACTTCAGAAAATATAGTTTTTAGCAACATCATGTCACTTAAGCTATTTGAGAACTTTCTCAGGTGTGATTTTACATGCGTTTTCTTAGTACATCCTTTTAAACCAGAAGTAAATACTAAATTCAGCTGCTATGATAGAAACATTAGGGGTCGAAGACTAACATCCTATGCCACTCGAATATTTCAAATTGTTATCACATCTTGTTTTATTTGTGTTGATGTATGAATGGAATCTTGAATCATCTGATAAAACTTTGTATTTTTTACAAGCTTCAGAGGCAGTCGAAGGAGGTGCAACAGTCGCATTTTCTAAAAATGAATGAGTGCAAGGGAGAGTGTCACTGAGATAATGTAATGATCAATGTCCTGTAATGTGCTGATTCAGATGCACCGAATTTTTCATTAAAAGCATTCTCAAATAAGCATAAAGTGATATTCATATTATGTGTTGTATAGCATTGATCAATTAACAATGTGAAACACATTTATGATTCATGGTCAGTAGTTGAAGAATCATAGACATCAAGCCTTAACTACTAGATTTAGCAATTATGTTCAAGGACCCTTTCATCTCACAAAGTATGATATTCTTTTTTCCAGTTCTAGGTATGTAAGATATCTACCCTTTGCTACCGATATTTCTCAAGTTAAAGGCATTGTGATTTCTACTTTTAGTAGCTCTGCACACAGCTGCAATCGATATTTTCTTGATAGAAATACAAACGTATCTTTACATAATTTTTTTCAAGCAATCCAAGTTATCACAGTGGCGTGGACGAGGTGGTGAGGCGTAGGGCTACGAACACACAAGCCTAGAGGCTTTGGGTTCGGGGCCATAGCGGTACTCTCTCTCCGCAAAGCTGTTTAGCCATCCCAACAGTCCATCCTCTCGAGGTCGGTGAATGGGTACTCAGAAGATATCCTGAGGGCACAGACCTTAGTGCCCCAGGGCCACATCATTTTGATAGCTGTCAGAAACTTAGCCTGGGTTAACAAAAACAACAAAAAAAAGTAAACAAACAAACAAGCTGCATTGCTAAACAAACTGAAACAACTTGAAGACATGGATGATACCTTGTGTTTTTGAGTTAGACAGTTCAGCCCTATACATACAACCCACACTTAATGTTCTTCTTCGACTTTCTGTAAGCAGAAGAGGCATGTAAAGACATTGCGTGTTGAATGGTCACATTGGTAGGAGTACTATCACAATGATCATAGGTTGGCAACAATCAATATTGAGCGGCTATGGTGAGGTCTAGCCCGCTTTCAGCCTTTGTCGACAAGCATTTTAAATAGTAATTTTAAATAGTAGAAAAATGCATATTGGATTTTAATTTCTTCAAGATTCTGAATTATTTTGAGCAAGGCTTAGTGAAATTATCAATATAAACATAGGTGCACAAAACTTCCTAGTTGTTCAATGTGAAAATTTGTATTAACTGGACCTTTCCTCTGCCACTGTAATTTGCATTGCGGTAAAAATAAATCTCGTAAATGTTAATAATCAATGGAATTTCAATTGCTAGCATAACATCAAGTTTGAATAATTATCTACATCTCAAAATGGAAAGATTAACTTGTTGCAAAAGGTTCCTGAGAGATACAACATTGGCCTTAACAAGTTCTCATGGAGTTACGCCCATGTTCTTTGCGCTGTTTTGTTAGCTTTTCAAGCACTTTATAATCTTTAGTTATGCACTAGACAAGAAGTGGCCGTTGCGCAATAAAGTTTGCCTCCTGTCCTTTACATTGAGGCCTAGGACAGCTATACACTACCATGCAAAAACGCAATAAATCATATTTTAACATCACGCGATCATTGGCAATACAAATGGTGAAATTCTATTTTTTAATTTCAAACTTAATTTGATTGAAGAATCCTTTTTATCCATGTCTAAAAGCCACCATGCCATCACTCTATTGGTGGTAATAAACCTGCAGGTTTATTAAAAATCATTGCGTTGATTGCCAGAAGTGTTTAAGCATACACTAATGACGCAAAGAATCAGCATAGATTTCAATAATAGACTCTTCCTCCTTATGTATAGAAGCTAACGTGGTCTAAAGAGGCCTGTTGAAACATGACATTAAAAAATGTTATTTCCCGTCGGTCTGTTTAGATTCGAAATATTGCCATTGTTAATATAGTGTAAGTCTTGGCTTGTACTAACATATTTAGCGATTTCCAAAGTGTTTTGAAAATTGACATTAGCTACAACTTAAAGTGGAATGAGTTTGTTTATGTTGGTGAATGGAAAATACAAAATATGGCAATATGATAGACTAGACAAACGTGGACTTGACCTTTTAAAGGAGAACTTGTTGCAGCATGTGCAAAGCGTGAACGAATTATCTTAGTGAGGAAGCGGTTTGAATAATTGCACCTTTTACTTTCTTTATAGATCACACATCTTGTCATTGCACAAGCACCTTTTACAATAAAATCTACAATTCCTAGTCTATTGACTGATCTAGGCATTGCATGTGTAGAGGGGCACGATTTTACACATGATGATAAGATTATTTGATGGCTGCCAGTTGTATTGTTATCATTTCCATAAAACGGATGCATCTCATTGAATTATTTCGCTTGGAACTTTCATTCAAAGATCCATAACCTGATCAAAAATTTCTGAGAATATGTCATACACTCAGTTTTTTTTAATCAGTTTTCATATCCCAAAAAGCTCGAGCTCACCGTTGTATCGGGTTTAATGAATGGCTGTCCCTTAATACCTCTCCGTAGACAGTTTGCACACTAGTGGTTGGTGGTTACTTGGAACATAAATACGGCATCCTTACCATTGACTTCGACTGCTGCTTCACATTGTGCTATATATTAGCTAACTGAAAGTAATGAGAAGCAAATTATCAATAGAATAGAACAGTGTCAGACCTCGAAACTTCATCTCTGTGAATATGATAGGCTGTCCTGCTAAGTTGTAATACCATTTTATATACTGATCACTGGTGCCAGTTGCTGAATACAAACCATTCAAAGATGCATAGTAGCATCTGTAATACCACCAGCCACCTTTGGCATAATCAGCACAACTAAGGCCAGCATAATAATCATTATCTCTGTCTCTTGTGCTAAATGGCAGGTTCCCACATGAAGAAAATGAATCACCACAATTACCAGAATACCCTGAGACTTGAAGGTAATAATTCATTGCTTCTGAGCCAACTATGAACTTTTCATGTTTTGAATAATATTTGGAGCCACTAGCTATCGTCAGATCAATGCGCAGACTAGTGCTATTGGTTGTCATAGCATGCATCATGTCGAGACCAAGCCAAAAGCTGCTGCTCTTGTTTCCAAATCCTCGTTTATAGTCAGCCCATAATCTATCAAAATTTGTGGCTGCATCTTGTCTTCTTTGAAACACAGTCCATCCGCCTCCATCGGTGACCATGTCACAGAAAACAACAGTCGGTGTGACACCATTTACCCATACTGTGTATTCACCATTTCTCGTTTGTCCAGTGGCACGCAACGACGCACAATCTTTAGGCTTGTTAGCTATAAAGAATCGAGCAAACTGGAAATTTTATTAACTTTATATATCAATCAAATGGTAGCATTGCAAAGCTGGTAGCTTTACACATAGCCTCCCATGCATTACATTTATCAATAACAATTAACATTTTATAAGTAACGTGTTAGCTAGCAAGAAATTATATATTTTGTCCCAAGCCACATTTTACGAAAACAGCAAAACATGATTTGGGTTTATAACGATGAGCCTTACTAACTCAGTAGTTCCCTCGGCTGTTACTGCATCTGATTAGCAGTTTGCATATTTTGAGTTTACTACGCTCATAAAAGCTACATAAAATCTGATACGCGTAATACGTTGTATAGTTCAATTTTTCATGTGTCACCTTTTAGAATTATTTCGTCAAAATATAGATTAAATTCGTTCTGTTCGCATGGATCATCAATCAAGCAGTGCAATAGAGACAAAGCTATAATGTATGTTTCCTACAGCATAGATTGATTGCTTCCTACAAGACATTGATTGCATCATCGTCCGTTTGCATTTGCATTTCAGTCATGTTCCTAGGTCTCGGCGCAGTCTAACTATCCACTAATAAACCACTTTTAGCTTAGTCGCTTTTGTACAGCTTTAAAGTTCGTCGATCACGTTGGCGAACTTCAGATCAGCTGCGCTTAGGAAACAGTATAGAGTACCATGACAAAATAATGGCTGAAATGTGCCTCGTTTATTGATTGTAATGACAATTATTTTGAGTCAGGTTTTCCTAAAGCTGTTCTATTCAGGATTATTGTTCCTTAGATTGTAGGTCCAAGTTGCATGGTGGCATGCTGCAAGCAAGTTATCTCATTTCTCATATATTGGGTTTCTCATTTCTCATACAAGACAGATTTCTCATTTTTCATTTATTGGGTATTTTACAATTAAATTCTGCTTTAAAATACTTGGAATATAATATCACATGTTACTCACAGGCTCTTGTCATCAATCCGCAAGAACAGAGGATCAGCAAAGAGAATATGATTTTGATCGCCATATTCATGTCCATTTAGAACTGCAGACTTCTCACATTATCAGAAGTGAGCCTGCGCTTGGTTTTTATTGGATTCAATAATCATGTGATTTCAAATGAAATATCCCGGCTGTTATTCAAGTAATGCGTACTTGTTGGGAAACATGTTGTAAAAGCCTGTTTCATTTTCTATTGTTAGAACTCCATGTTCAAATTCAATGAGAAAAAACTTTTGATTCACAGTGATAATTACTTATTGCAATGTGGTGAATAGAAAAACTGCTAATTAGGTCAAGTTTATATAGAACATGGAGACGCGGATCCAGTTGCAGTCACAACAGTCAGATTTAAAAAAAACCAATCTTAAACTTTCCTTTATTGAGGCTTTTTTTCTGACTTCTTGTTGAGACTGATACTGAAACATGGCCTTGCGGGGGGCCTAGCCAATGATATCAGAACCAGTGCTACTATCGCTTATTTGTTAGACTTGAGGGTGTTGGACAGCGTGAATTCCCAGTATAAGGTGAAAGCGACCTAGGCAAGGGTTTCAGTCAGAAACACTAAGAATTTAGTTGTTATTGTAGTCACAGCCATTGCATGATAATTACCTTTTCGAAAAGATACATAAAGTGCCAAAGCATGAAAGCAATTATTGCTCAGAAATTATGTATCCCCCTTTAATACGATATACAGTATACCCTAACTATTCATTCATTGTGGGCATTATTTTCGTAAGACATCTATTTCATTTCACCAAATATCATTTAAATCCTTCTACACATAAATTCCAAAACAGATATAATGGAAAATTAAAGAGGGGGGGGGGGGGGGGGCGCACATGTCAAAATAGCAAAATGTTCTAGCTAACCACACGGTTTTTTAAAAGATAAAACTACACCCTTTTGTTACAGTCTGATATTACCCTGGGTCCACTCCTGACATGCAATGGATAAACAGTTGAATGAAGCTTGCTGTCAGACACATAGATAGAACTCAACAGGAGATATCTAGGTCAAAGGACCAAATTTACGTCTTTGATAAAAATATAAAATATTGTGATGCACCATTAAAAATGGAATCTCAATAATAAGGTTTATAATGATTTCGGATGAAATGATTAGTTTCACTCTAAAAAGTGGTTTTTCAGGTTTCTGGTGGAGGGTAGCTTGGAAATTTTTAATACCCAATAACAGAGAATTTCAGATGTTGAATCCTTCATCAACAAGTAAATTTTGTTTGATACAAGAAATTTCTCTGTTGGAGTTTCATTTTGGTCATGCATATATTCAACGCAAAGGGGTCAAATTTAATTTTTCCGTCTCTTGCTCCCGTCCTCTGTTGGACGTACTTTTCATCATCTCTAGTCCACATGTTCGCATTTTTCCTCGTCTGCTCCGGCCTTCTTGCTTTCAAGTTTCATAGTAGAACGTCTAATTTTCACATTTCACGTGATAGAAGATTGACTTTTCGCGTTTCACGGGAAACAAGTATGGCAGATGACGGTCCATGAAATACCCTATACGACTCTCTATCATCTTAAAACATCCTCACCTTATTATGATGATGTACGTTTTTTTTATGAATAGGTTATTAAAGAGGCTACTACAATCCTCATGAAAAATTACAAACACGAATATAACAACTTCTAATTTATCTATGTTAACAAAGTTTTTCCTATGAAATTTTCTTCAATAGAGGTTTTATTAAGTGGTAGAGCCACGGGGTTTATGAGGGGTAACTACCCCCGTCTTCTGAAAGTTTGTATAATTATAACATTAACGTGTATTAAGCAAGTTTACATCAAGTGATTACAATAAAGAGGGGCCTGGGACCAATATCATTGCAGTATCGTTGCAGGACCTTTATCACAATCCTACCCTCAAATTTCGCAGTGGCTGACTCCGCTGCTGGTTCCATTGAAGTGTGCTATTTGGCCTAACTGTTATTTTACGAACTGCTTGTTAAAAAAGGACTCCAAGTTAGCTGCATTAGTACTACTCCAGACTAGTATACCATAAAGATGGCGAGGAAACGCTAAAGTATTCTAAATTTTATTTTTAGAATTCCTTTTTAGGCACCTCAAATTTGGATTAAACATAAAAAATTACTTACCGCTCTTACATTGAAGGTGCTTAAAGATTTTATTGTGCGGAGCTTAGTTGTTTTTAAAGGAAAAAAGCCCGTGGGTCTTGGTGTATTTTAGTTCTAGGGCTGGCTATATACTCAAAGATTAAAATTTCCAATTCTTCACATATTTTTTAGTATTTCAAGCACATTAAGCTAATTATTCCGGAATCTGTATCCGCTATTTACAGCGCGTTCATCTGGCACATAAATCGAAATACTCCTGACTGATGTCTTTTATTATTGAGTTTATAGCATGTTTATCTTGCATATCAATTAAATGGTGATCACGATAATACATTGTTTAAAAAATGTGATGTTGTAACTGTTTATCGTGACAACATTTAATAAAATGTAATTGGTTGCGTGACGAAAGTTCTAGACGAAGCTTTAGAAACTGTACGAAAAATAAGGAAGTAGTCAAAAATGTATAGGTTGAATGGTGCGATCGCCAAGAGACGTTGAGACATGCAGGGATATGGCGCTGTTTCGAATTAGGTTAACACTTCGTCCGTCTAACAGATCTATCCAACGATAGCTGTTTTGCGAAAGTTAAAACGTTTCAGAGACTGCAATTCTTATCCTGCAACTTCATTCCACCAAGACCTGCTTTGTTACCGCAAAATCAAATATCTGGAAGTTCATAAAATAGCACAAAAAATTCTTTTGGACTGACAAAATGGCAACCCTAATTTAAAAATGCACCACCTGCAAAGGGAGGCATAAAGTTCCATTTAATAATGCTAAAGAGACGGACAATACATGGATAGTGAAATAGTGACACAGTAAAACACCAACGAATAAAGAGGGAAGTGACGTGTGATGATAAAACGAAAAACATTCACTCCAATCGAATTCTCTTCTTTTTGATGTTTTTAGTTCAGTTAAAAGTCTATTCTTTATTTGATATGATAGTTGATAAATTATATATCAAGTCAAATATCTGCATTTCTAAGTCAAGGTTTAAGAAATTTGTAGGCAATTTTGGGATATTTATTGGCCGCGAGCGGCTAATATCTGGGCAATAATACAATTAATTATGTAATCGGTACCCTTAAAATATTCATTACGCGTGATTGAGACATATTACTGCTCATTTTTATCACCTGAAAAGACAGGCAAAAATTAGAATGTTTTTATATTCTAGTTTTGATGCCAATCTGCCACCTATCAGGGCCCTTTGTTGCCTGCCACCCACTAAATTCTTTGAAAAATGACTATGATTTTCAGAATCAGCCCCCAAAAAAATTTCAAAATAGGTCCGAACTACTATGATTGGGCAAAGAAGCATATATTGACCCCCCCTTAAGAAAAAGGCTGGTATCACCTTCAAAAAGGGGAAACTCCAGTCTTATGAGGAAATATGAACACCATTAACGTTAAGCAGTTGTTCTTCTATAAACTTCGATTTTTTATCTTTTGAAGTCTTCATCTGCCTCAAGTAGCATTGCGTTCTGCTTTTAGAATCAGTAAAAGAACTTTGCCTCTATTTTCAAATGTTTCTATTTATTAAGGGCATGGACACGAGCAACAGTGGATCGGTTCTAAATTGAATCCGATCCAGTTTTAGTAAAGTTGCGCCTTGCATTTACACGAAATGTCGCAGATCCAATCCATTGCTGGTCCACTATCCGAACTTACTTCTGGATCTCGTTCAATGTAGATCCAGGCTAGGTCTGTACCAAAAGTAGATCGGATCCAGTTAAGATCCGATCCAATCTTTCTTGTGTAATCGTAGCGTTGGTACTCAGGTATTCTTGTCAATTTTGTTTCTTCTTATGAAGTTCACAAGCAGGGATTATACTTTGCTTTGCATTCAAAATACCCATTTATTGATCAAAAAACTAGAAAAATCCCCGAATATTTTACAAGAAAGCACTTTTGCCAAAAATCTCCATCGAAAGACAGTTTCCATGATCTATGGTCACATTATAAAACTTCGGACTTGCTAGCACGTTTGCTGCTAAAACAAGAGGGCCGATTTTGCGCAGGGCCTACGACGAGATCAAAAAAGTGCTGCCACTTAAAGGAATACTTTGGCCCCCTTCCAACCCCTCCGTCGTCGGTAGCCCTGTTGTGAATAGCAGCCTAGCGCACTTTTTAGTCCTTATGGCCTCCGCAAAGACCCTTGATTTTTACATAATTTTCTTATCGCCAAAGTTGATGGCGATAAGATAACACATCATGGCCCAGTAAGATTTACAGTTGGCTTTCAAAAACATTTAACAAAATAGTTTTACTATAGATGTCCCCAACCCCATGCTTATTCCGACCCTCGCCGTTTGTAAAATCTTTCTTGAGACCAGTAATCTATTCATACCCAACTTCTATCATGCACCTGAGAGTAATTTAATGTGGATGGAGCAGGAAATGAGGGAAGGAGAATTCATTAAACAATCGATGTTTCCAACAAATAAATTTCGTGGAAGGATTGAGGGTAGCTATGATTACAATACAGTACAGAACAGTACGGGTGTATTCATGCCGGTCAACATTTTTACAATAAGAAGTGGAATGGACTCCCCTGATGCCGCCCGGTTGGGATTCTAATTTCATATGGCCTCCTGCCAATGAGTTTTTTGATGTATACAGTCATGTCTGTATGGCGGGTAATATTTATGCGTTGTTGTTGTTGTTGTTGTTGTTGTTGTTGTTGCTGTTTTTGAATTTTTATTTTAATTTTGATTTTGATTAAATATTCTTTTGGTTATCATCGATTAGTTGTTTTCATGCTACTCTTATAAACATGTATCCCTTAATATCTTAACATTGCAACCAGCGTTCAGTTAGTTTAAAAATAAATAAAGCAATTGCACTAATTGCATCAGACAGAAAGGGCTACTGACAAATTGGCTCATTGAGTTTTATCAAACCTACTGCTTCTCTTATAATTATTATTACTAATACTTTTAAATTTTTGCATTGTATTTCACATTAATTTTTATGTGACAGTAGGAATTTTCGATAATTTATAATGTGGTTAGCATATGCAGTGACTTTGAATTTGATTTGATTTGAGTACCGAGTGCTCATTACTGGATTATTGGTTAGAAATCACCTGTTAACATTTTATAATAGATATCAACTTGGACCCTGCTTAGCCTTTACCTCGGATGCATGCTATGGTTTGATTTCAAATCATTCCGACACGCAAAACTTTGATCAAATGCTTTTTACAGTGCTAAGTTCATTTGCATTTCAACATATTCAAGTGTTATATAATACAGTTTGCTCGGCACTATGACAATTCAAAAGCTTTAGCTTTTCGGATTTCTTAACAATAACCACTTTTTATATTACTTGAATTCTTAACAATAATAACTATACTATTTGAGTGTTTTGGAGGCAAAGAATTATCTTATAAAAAATGTATAGGATTCAATTTTGTAAGTGAGCAGCAGGTGGTTTAATGTACTATAACTTTTATTTGCACTATTTGTATGCATAGCAAGGAATTGAGTGTGTCTTCTTTCTCTATTCTCATATCCACTTCATCAAATTCAAATAAACTTTACCGTGAATCAGTTACTTACTTGGCAGACGGAAAGTGGTTGTTTTACTCAAGTAAGACTTCATTTTGTCTGGATGGTAGATTGTTCAACCCCCCTAAAACTCCTCACGTGATGCTTCTTGCCCTATTTAACTTAATTAAATATGATTTTGGGGGGGCTCGGCCTCCATTATGTATTTAAATAGAGATAAATTTGTTTTCGATTTTGTCATTTGTTCACATCTTCCCCGAGGTGCCTTTTTCTACTAGCCTTTAAATAGTTCTTTTGTCTGCAATGTTTTTCTAAGCTACCTTCATGGTCTATGAGAAATATTTCAGTCAGAATTTGCCTCTGACTAGAGCGGAAAGGTTGGGATATTTTCTAATAACTTGATGCCTGGGGAGCGTTTATTTAAGTGGTGATCCAGCCTCAGTTCCAATTCGCTTTTAAACTTTATACTGCGTTGGCATTGGAGTTCAGACTATACTCACAATTCAATACTTGCAATAATTGAAACTATTTATGTTCCATTTAGAATCAAAACATAAAGGAAAAACCCCATCTAATGGCCCTGTCTGCATCTCAGTAAGATTAGAATTTTCCGTGTCAAGGCTGAGGGGCTGGTTTGAACTTCCTGATGGTGCGTGTAGCTTCATAGAAAATATTGACGAATTTATTTGTTTTCTAAATATTTTTGCCTTTTCAAGCACTTTTTCCCGTATCTAAAACTTCATCACATTGGCATAGAAAAAAGCTGAATAAATGCACAAATACCGTTACCATTGTATTCTTGAGCAGCCTACACACGAATCAATATCAACATCTTGCAGCCTGCACAACGGAAAAGATGAAATTTCAATAACAAGTTACGAATTAAGCCTACAATTGTTCGCCAGGACATTAATTTAGTTTTTTTATTGCTCATTATGGCATCAGCAAAGTCGATTATTTGATCTGGAAACAAAGTGTAATTGTCTGCAGCTAATTTATGTGTACCTGCTAGGAGGAATGCGGCCTAGTTTGAGGTAAATAGCTGTTAAGAGTGGCATGGATGGTATTTTTATATCAGAAAGAATTGTTATTTGACGTTTATTACCGTTGTTAACGGACACGCAGGGCCAGGTCCTAGTATGAGATTCATCCGAATGGGAAGTACGTCTGTCAATAAACAGCGTGTTTCTTCCCGAAGTGAGGAGCTTGCAAGTGACAACGATTTCCCATGCTTTAAGGCTGATTTCCACGGGGCGATTTCGCTGCGAATTCGCTGCGAAATTGGTACTGGGCATGCGTAGTGACTTTTTCGAGATTTCGCGGCGATTTACAGCGAATTCGCTGGTAGTAGGATAGATTCCTACTTTTTCGCAGCGAAGGGTGTAGAGACTCGACTAGACTATAAAAATGGCGTCAAGTAGCAGCAACCAATTCAACTTTTCACTGCCAATCGAGGCACTATCTGGGCAAAATCAGAGTCTATTATCAGCCATTCTTGGAATACAACAACAAGAAGAGGAATCACCAGGCACAGCAAAGTTCTATCTATACAACCCGAAACAAAAACTAGGGTATTACGTGAAATATTTAACTTAAAGTAAATTAAAGAATACGACTTGTTAAAAATTTATTTTACGAAGTAGTAATAAAGGGAACAGTGGCGAACCATTTTGGAAAGTGAGTGCCAAGACAAGGATTCGCGGCAATATTTAACTTAAAGTAAATTAAAGAATACGACTTGTTAAAAATTTATTTTACGAAGTAGTAATAAAGGGAACAGTGGCGAACCATTTTGGAAAGTGAGTGCCAAGACAAGGATTCGCGGCAATTTCTCTGCAAAATCTCAAAGCTCACAGCGCATGCCCGGATCCATTTCGCTGCAACTTCGCGGCGAAATATTCGCCTCGTGGAAATCTAATTCAACTTGTTGAAACTGCCCGTTGAAAGTTGTTTCTCATATTAAAGATAACGACCTGATGTTTGTTATGATTTCTTATGTGTTGCATGATACTATTCGTGACAAATACCAACAGCCATTTATCACATAAAAGGTACAAGGTGACAAGAGAGATTTTAACAATTAACTTCGATGTTGAAAATGTGTATGGTTTGGGGGGTCAAAACAACAAAGAAAGAGGGTAAACTGGGGGGCAAATTTGGATGAACAATTATGCGTCCAGAATTCAACCAAATCAAAGGAAAGGTACAAGGTGACAAGAGAGATTTTGAAAATTAACTTCGATGTTGAAAATGTGTATGGTTTGGGGGGTCAAAACAACAAAGAAAGAGGGTAAACTGGGGGGCAAACTTGGATGAACAATTATGCGTCCAGAATTCAACCAAATCAAAGGAAAGGTACAAGGTGACAAGAGAGATTTTGAAAATTAACTTTGATGTTGAAAATGTTCATGGTTTTGGGGGTCAAAACAACAAAGAAACAGGGCAAACTGGGGGCAAAATTTGCATGAAAATTGATGTGTCCAGAATGGTACCAAATCACGGAAAATAAATACAAAGCTACAACAGAGATTATGAAAATTAACTTGTTTGTTGAAAATGTTGTTGGTTTTGGGCTCAAAACAACAAATAAACAAGGCAAACTGGGGGCAAAATTTGCATGAAAAATTATCTGTCCAGAATTCAACCAAATCAAAGGAAAGGTACAAGGTGACATGAGAGATTTTGGAAATTAACTTTGATGTTGAAAATGTTCATGGTTTGGGGGTCAAAGCAACAAGAAAGAGGGGAAACTGGGGCCAAAATTTGAATGAAAATTAATGTTTCCAGAATTCAACCAAATTAATGGAAAATAAAAAAATTCAACGACAGAAATTTTAAAAATTACCTTGGTTGTAGAAAATATTAGTGGTTTTGGGGTCAAAACAGCAAAACAAGAGGGCAAACTGGGGGCAAAACTTGCATGAAAATTGATGTGTCCAGAATACTACCAAATCAAGAAAAAGAAATACAAAGCTACAACAGAGATTATGAAAATTAACTTGTTGGTTGAAAATATTGGTGTTTTTGGGGTCAAAACAACAAGGAAAGGGCAAACTGGGGGCAAATTTTGCTTCAAAATTTATGTATCCAGAATTCTATCAAATCCAGGGAAAAGTACAAGGCGACAACATAGATTGTGAAAATTAACTTGTTGGTTGAAAATATTGGTGGTTTTGGGGTCAAAACAACAAAGAAAGAGGGTAAACTGGGGGCAAAATTTGCATGAAAACTAATGTGTCCAGAATTAAGCCAAATCAATTGAAAGGTACAAGGTGACATGAGAGATTTTGAAAATTAACTTCGATGTTGAAAATGTTTAT
This sequence comes from Catostylus mosaicus, assembly GCA_964019065.1. Lineage (NCBI taxonomy): Eukaryota > Metazoa > Cnidaria > Scyphozoa > Rhizostomeae > Catostylidae > Catostylus > Catostylus mosaicus. The sequence goes on along the minus strand of OZ025184.1, from coordinate 9,632,825 downwards.
GGTTTGAGGGGTCAAAACAGGAAAGAAACAGGGCAAAATGGGGACAAAATTTGCATGAAAATTTATGTGTCCAGAATGATACAAAATCGAGGGAAAGTACAAGGCAACAACATAAATTATGAAAATTAACTTGGTTGTTGAAAATATTGGTGGTTTTGAGGTCAAGACAACAAAGAAAGAGGGTAAACTGGGGGGGCAAATTTGGATGAACAATTATGCGTCCAGAATTCAACCAAATCAAAGGAAAGGTACAAGGTGACAAGAGAGATTTTGAAAATTAACTTTGATGTTGAAAATGTTCATGGTTTTGGGGGTCAAAACAACAAAGAAACAGGGCAAACTGGGGGCAAAATTTGCATGAAAATTGATGTGTCCAGAATGATACCAAATCACGGAAAATAAATACAAAGCTACAACAGAGATTATGAAAATTAACTTGGTTGTTGAAAATGTTGTTGGTTTTGGGCTCAAAACAACAAATAAACAAGGCAAACTGGGGGCAAAATTTGCATGAAAAATTATCTGTCCAGAATTCAACCAAATCAAAGGAAAGGTACAAGGTGACATGAGAGATTTTGGAAATTAACTTTGATGTTGAAAATGTTCATGGTTTGGGGGTCAAAGCAACAAGAAAGAGGGGAAACTGGGGCCAAAATTTGAATGAAAATTACTGTTTCCAGAATTCAACCAAATTAATGGAAAATAAAAAAATTCAACGACAGAAATTTTAAAAATTACCTTGGTTGTAGAAAATATTAGTGGTTTTGGGGTCAAAACAGCAAAACAAGAGGGCAAACTGGGGGCAAAACTTGCATGAAAATTGATGTGTCCAGAATACTACCAAATCAAGGAAAAGAAATACAAAGCTACAACAGAGATTATGAAAATTAACTTGTTGGTTGAAAATATTGGTGTTTTTGGGGTCAAAACAACAAGGAAAGGGCAAACTTGGGGCAAATTTTGCTTCAAAATTTATGTATCCAGAATTCTATCAAATCCAGGGAAAAGTACAAGGCGACAACATAGATTATGAAAATTAACTTGTTGGTTGAAAATATTGGTGGTTTTGGGGTCAAATCAACAAAGAAAGAGGGTAAACTGGGGGCAAAATTTGCATGAAAACTAATGTGTCCAGAATTAAGCCAAATCAATTGAAAGGTACAAGGTGACATGATAGATTTTGAAAATTAACTTCGATGTTGAAAATGTTTATGGTTTGAGGGGTCAAAACAGGAAAGAAACAGGGCAAAATGGGGACAAAATTTGCATGAAAATTTATGTGTCCAGAATGATACAAAATCGAGGGAAAGTACAAGGCAACAACATAAATTATGAAAATTTACTTGGTTGTTGAAAATATTGGTGGTTTTGGGGTCAAAACAACAAAGAAAGAGGGTAAACTGGGGGGGCAAATTTGGATGAACAATTATGCGTCCAGAATTCAACCAAATCAAAGGAAAGGTACAAGGTGACAAGAGAGATTTTGAAAATTAACTTCGATGTTGAAAATGTGTATGGTTTGGGGGGTCAAAACAACAAAGAAAGAGGGTAAACTGGGGGGCAAATTTGGATGAACAATTATGCGTCCAGAATTCAACCAAATCAAAGGAAAGGTACAAGGTGACAAGAGAGATTTTGAAAATTAACTTCGATGTTGAAAATGTGTATGGTTTGGGGGGTCAAAACAACAAAGAAAGAGGGTAAACTGGGGGGCAAACTTGGATGAACAATTATGCGTCCAGAATTCAACCAAATCAAAGGAAAGGTACAAGGTGACAAGAGAGATTTTGAAAATTAACTTTGATGTTGAAAATGTTCATGGTTTTGGGGGTCAAAACAACAAAGAAACAGGGCAAACTGGGGGCAAAATTTGCATGAAAATTGATGTGTCCAGAATGATACCAAATCACGGAAAATAAATACAAAGCTACAACAGAGATTATGAAAATTAACTTGGTTGTTGAAAATGTTGTTGGTTTTGGGCTCAAAACAACAAATAAACAAGGCAAACTGGGGGCAAAATTTGCATGAAAAATTATCTGTCCAGAATTCAACCAAATCAAAGGAAAGGTACAAGGTGACATGAGAGATTTTGGAAATTAACTTTGATGTTGAAAATGTTCATGGTTTGGGGGTCAAAGCAACAAGAAAGAGGGGAAACTGGGGCCAAAATTTGAATGAAAATTAATGTTTCCAGAATTCAACCAAATTAATGGAAAATAAAAAAATTCAACGACAGAAATTTTAAAAATTACCTTGGTTGTAGAAAATATTAGTGGTTTTGGGGTCAAAACAGCAAAACAAGAGGGCAAACTGGGGGCAAAACTTGCATGAAAATTGATGTGTCCAGAATACTACCAAATCAAGGAAAAGAAATACAAAGCTACAACAGAGATTATGAAAATTAACTTGTTGGTTGAAAATATTGGTGTTTTTGGGGTCAAAACAACAAGGAAAGGGCAAACTGGGGGCAAATTTTGCTTCAAAATTTATGTATCCAGAATTCTATCAAATCCAGGGAAAAGTACAAGGCGACAACATAGATTATGAAAATTAACTTGTTGGTTGAAAATATTGGTGGTTTTGGGGTCAAAACAACAAAGAAAGAGGGTAAACTGGGGGCAAAATTTGCATGAAAACTAATGTGTCCAGAATTAAGCCAAATCAATTGAAAGGTACAAGGTGACATGAGAGATTTTGAAAATTAACTTGTGTGTTGAAAATGTTGATGGTTAGGGGGTCAAAGCAACAAGAAAGAGGGGAAACTGGGGCCAAAATTTGAATGAAAATTACTGTTTCCAGAATTCAACCAAATTAATGGAAAATAAAAAAATTCAACGACAGAAATTTTAAAAATTACCTTGGTTGTAGAAAATATTAGTGGTTTTGGGGTCAAAACAGCAAAACAAGAGGGCAAACTGGGGGCAAAACTTGCATGAAAATTGATGTGTCCAGAATACTACCAAATCAAGGAAAAGAAATACAAAGCTACAACAGAGATTATGAAAATTAACTTGTTGGTTGAAAATATTGGTGTTTTTGGGGTCAAAACAACAAGGAAAGGGCAAACTGGGGGCAAATTTTGCTTCAAAATTTATGTATCCAGAATTCTATCAAATCCAGGGAAAAGTACAAGGCGACAACATAGATTATGAAAATTAACTTGTTGGTTGAAAATATTGGTGGTTTTGGGGTCAAAACAACAAAGAAAGAGGGTAAACTGGGGGCAAAATTTGCATGAAAACTAATGTGTCCAGAATTAAGCCAAATCAATTGAAAGGTACAAGGTGACATGAGAGATTTTGAAAATTAACTTCGATGTTGAAAATGTTTATGGTTTGAGGGGTCAAAACAGGAAAGAAACAGGGCAAAATGGGGACAAAATTTGCATGAAAATTTATGTGTCCAGAATGATACAAAATCGAGGGAAAGTACAAGGCAACAACATAAATTATGAAAATTAACTTGGTTGTTGAAAATATTGGTGGTTTTGAGGTCAAGACAACAAAGAAAGAGGGTAAACTGGGGGGGCAAATTTGGATGAACAATTATGCGTCCAGAATTCAACCAAATCAAAGGAAAGGTACAAGGTGACAAGAGAGATTTTGAAAATTAACTTTGATGTTGAAAATGTTCATGGTTTTGGGGGTCAAAACAACAAAGAAACAGGGCAAACTGGGGGCAAAATTTGCATGAAAATTGATGTGTCCAGAATGATACCAAATCACGGAAAATAAATACAAAGCTACAACAGAGATTATGAAAATTAACTTGGTTGTTGAAAATGTTGTTGGTTTTGGGCTCAAAACAACAAATAAACAAGGCAAACTGGGGGCAAAATTTGCATGAAAAATTATCTGTCCAGAATTAAGCCAAATCAATTGAAAGGTACAAGGTGACATGAGAGATTTTGAAAATTAACTTCGATGTTGAAAATGTTTATGGTTTGAGGGGTCAAAACAGCAAAGAAAGATGGCAACCTGGGGGCAAAATTTGCAAAAAAATTTATGTGTCCAGAATTCAACCAAATCCATAGAAAGTATAACTCAACTTGGATGTTGAAAATGGTGGTATTTTACGGGTTAAAAGAACAAAAAAAGGGGGCAAATTAGGGGCAAAATTTGAACTTATATTAATATGTCCAGAATTTGCATGAAAATAAAAAAAAAATTCCTTCAAATCAATGGAACATTACAATTCAAAAAACAGATTATGAAAATTAACTTGCATAATGAAAATATTGGTGGTGTGGGGGTCAAGAGGACCACAAAAGAAGGCAAAAAGGGGGTAAAAATTAGATGAAAATAAATATGTCCAGAATTGCACCAAATCCATGGAAAAGTACAAGTCGACAACAGAGATTATGACAGTTGACTTGGATGTTGAAAATACTGGTGGTTGGGGTCCAACTCAACAAAGAAAAAGGGCAAACTGGGGGCAGAAATTGCATGAAAATAAATGTGTCCAGAATTCCTCTAAATCAATGCGAAATCACAAGTCCAAAACAGAGATTATTGAAAATTAACTTGGATTTTGAAAATACTGGTGGTTTGGGGGTTAAAACAACAAAGGAAGAGGGGAAACAGAGGGCAAATGTTGAATGAAAATAAATATGTTCAGAATTCCTCTTAATCAATGTAAAATAACCAGTCGAAAACAGATATTATGAGAATTAACTTCGATGTTGAAAATGTTGGTGGTTTTAGGGTTAAAACAACAAAGAAATAGGACAAAAAGTGGTCAAATTTTGCATCAAAATAAATGCGTCAGGAATTCAACCATATCAATGGAAAAGGTTGAGTTACCAAAGGAGATTATGAAAATTAACTTGGATGTTGCAAATGGTGGTAGTTAGGGGTGAAAACAACAATGAAAAAGGACAAACAGGGGCCAAATTTACATGCAAATTACTGTGTCCAGAATTCCACCAAATCAATGGAAAAGTTCAAGTTACCAACTGGGATTTTGAAAATCAACTTGGATGTTGAAAATGCTGGTGGTTAGGGGGTGAAAAGAACAAAGAAAGAGGACAAACAGGGGGCAAAGTTTGGTTGAAATTAAATGTGTCCAGAAACTCACCAAATCAAAGGAATGGTGCACGGTGACAAAAGAGATTTTGAAAATTAACTTGGATGTTGAAAATGTTGGTGGTTTTCGGTTCAAAACAAAAAAGAAAGAGGGCAAACAGGGGGCAAAAATTGCATGCAAATCAATGTGTCCAGAATTCAACCAAATCAATGGAAAAGTACAATTCAAAAACAGAGATTATGAAAATTAACTTAGATCTTGAAAATGTTTGTGGTTTTGGGGTCAGAGGAACAATAAAAGGGGACAAACAGGGAGAAAAATTAACAGGAAAATTAATATGTCCAGAATTCCACCAAATCAATGGAAACGGTCAAGTCACCCACAGGGATTTTGAAAATCAACTTGAATGTTGAAAATGTTGGTGGTTTCGGAGTCAAAAACAGGAAAAGAAGGGGTAAAAAGTGGTCAAAATTTTCACGAAAATAAATGCGTCGAGAATTCCACCTCATCAATGGAAAAGGTTAAGTTACAAACAGAGATTATCAAAATTATCTTGGATGTTGAAAAAGCTGGTCGTTTGGGGTTGAAAACAACAATGAAAAAGGATAAACAGGGGGCAAAATGTACATGAAAATTAATGTGTCCAGAATTCCAGCAAATCAAAATAAAAGGTCAAGACACCAACAGAGATTTAGAAAATTAACTTGGAATTTGAAAATGTTGGTGGATTGGGGGTTAAAACAACAAAGAAAGAGGGCAAATTGGGGTAAAAGTTGAATGAAAATAAATATGTTCAGAATTCCTCTAAATCGAAGCAAAATTACCAGTCGAAAACAGAGATTATGAAAATTATCTTGGATGTTGAAAATGCTGGTGGATTAGGGGTGAAAACAACAATGATAAAAGACAAACAGGGGGCACAATTTGCATGAAAATTAATTTGTCCAGAAATCGACCAAATCTATACAAAAGTACAAGTCGACAGCAGAGATTTAAAAAAAAAACTTGGATGTTGGAAAATGCTGGTGGTGTGGGGGTTAAAACAACACAGACAGAGGATAAACTGGGGGCAAAATTTGCATTAAAATTAATGTATGAAGAATTCCACCAAATCCAAGCAAAAGTACAAGTCAATAACGGAGATTTTGAAAATCAACTTGGATATTGAAAATGCTAGTGGTGTGGGGGTGAAAACAACAATGAAAAAGGACAAATAGGGGCCAAAATTTGCATGAAAATAAATGTGTCCAGAATTCGATCAAATCAATGGAAAAGGTCAAGTCACCGACAGAACGTTTGAAAAGTAACGTGGATGTTTAAAATGCTGGTTGTTTCGGGGACAAAACAAGAAAGAAAAAAGCAATAAAGAGCGGGGGCAAACTGGGGGCAAAATTTACTTGAACAATAATTGGTCTAGAATTCCACTTAATACATGGAAAAGTAAAAGTTGAAAACAGAGATGTAGAAAACCAAACAACAAAAGAAGAGGGCAGACTGGGGGCAAAATTTGCATGAAAATTAATGCGTCCAGAATTCACGTAAATCGATGCAAAAGTACAAGTCGACAGCAGAGATTCTTAAGATTAACTTGGATGTTGGAAATGTTGGTTGTCTGGGGGTCAAAACAAGAAAGACAGAGGCAAACGTGGGGCAAAATTTACATGGAAATTAATGTGTCTAGAATTCCACAAAGTCAATGGAAAAGGACAAGTTGACAACAGAGATTTTGAAAATCAACTTCGTTGTTGAGAATGTTGATGTTTTGGGGGTCGAAACAGCAAAGGAAGAGGGCAATTTAGGGGCAAAATTTGCATGAAAGTTAATGTGTCCAAAATCCATTGAAAAGTACAAGTTGGATGAAGCAGAATGTGGCAAAAACGGTTGCAATGATAAGTCGTAACTTATTGGTATAAATCTTCCATCGATCAGGCAAAGTAGTGTAAGACCAATTACTAACTTGCAAGTAGTAGACTTAACATAATTCAGGACAAAATTTATAATTTAGCTTTCTTACCCCATCTTTCTGACTTTCTGCAAACGAGGTTGCTCGATCTACACAGAGAGGTCGCCCACGAAGGCCACAAAAGAGGCAACATTGATTGGCTAGAAAACAAAAGAAATAACAAAAAGAAAACACAAAATACCTTATTATTAAAAATATTGCTTTCCGGATGGGTAGATTGGTTTTAAAAAGACCCAATCAACCACTTTAACATTTCAGTGCTTCTGCTTGCGAACCCTGGATTGGTATCTCGTTCTCTCGTTCTCTCTTGCTATCGTTCTCTCATTTCGTAGGCCACGATGCAGAAATGAAGAATGATTCGTAATTTCTTTTCTCAAACTACCTCCTCGCAATGCATTAATGGAAAAGAAGCAAAATGGCCGCTTAAAATCCAAAGAAATTAACATTGGGTTGAAAACAAGAGTGATTGGCTCCAAGCTCAATGAAGGTAAGCTTGCAAAATCATTTAAATTAAACCAATTCTCAGCTGTTGGGCCATTTCAATGGAGAACAATGGGAAATTCTAGAGACAGAATCTATTTCGAAATCATTTAAAGGCCGGATTTACTGATAAAAATTAAAGTGTAAAATGCCAAATAAAAGGCGCAAGATACCAAAGAAACGATAAAATGACCAATTTACACATCTAAATATCTTAAATCATAAATAAATATAGCCTTAATCATAATCATGAATAAATGAATAAGGATCATGACTAGGCCATACTTAGCTAGGTACAGATGAATAAGGGTCGATACGGTTCTGTTCGGGTTACTTGATGTTTAACTTGGTTCATTCAAAAATATAATGTGTCTACGAAATGCCAGATTATTGCAATAAACTATTATATTATTGCATATTAGTTTGACACTGTCTAGGGATATCGAGTAAATTTATGGACCTTAGACATAGTATTGAAATCTTCTTCTTCTGCTTCCACATGTATCGCTTGACAAGATATTATTTTCTGTCCTTTCAGGGTATAAAGCAGCTATTTTCTTGTTTCCATAGTCATTATATGCAACATCAACTTTGCATTCTTCAAAATGTTGATATTATTGGCTTTAAGTTTACTTTCAACTATCAAATATGAAACGTATCCTTTACTCCTAAGCGTATAAACTAGTAATGGCTTCAAAGTTTTAAGCTACTCACTGATTTTCTTTAGCAGTGTGATGATCCTGTCTCAGAATGCTTCTGACTTCAAAGGTTGATCACTTCTTCTAAAACAAAAAGATTGCTCTTGACAAATATGACTAGACATGCTTTATGCACGTTGTCGATTGGTACAAAGTTATTGTTAGGACAACTTTAGTTTCTACACCCTTTTTGTATAAGACAACATCTTATAGAAACACTGAGGCTAGATTTCGTAAAAAAATAAGAACAAGTTTTGAATCTGCTCAGCCTCGGATGAAAAATTAAAACGAAATATTTCATATTTGAGCATTCACAATCACGTTTCGGAATAAAATACGTTCTACATTTTCATAGACTAAATATATAATTATAACGGCTCTGACATCAAAAGTATAACTGCCATATTTTGCTCACCGATTTCATGCATTACCACACACATGTTTATGGACAGCCCGAGCCTAGCAGAAATTTCTAGGGGGTCTAAAGCCAAACCGCAAGGATGATACCTGACAAAAAGCTGCGATACTATACATTTCTATTACTTCCAAGCAAATAACAGGCAAAAGATGGAGATGGATAGAAGAGATGATGTCCTTTTATAGTTATGGTACTCCTTCATTCCCTAAGCTCCAGCGAGAGGGGACTAAGATCTTGACTTAGGGGACTAACCCACCCTTGCCTTGTCTCGGGCCTGTTCTTTAAGGTTAATAGCTATAGGCAAAATGTCTCAAGGTAGTATCCTTTTTTCCTTTTGGGGCATATAGTATTTTCTTTAATTACTTTTTATAATACATTATTCGAAATATGCGTACTCTTTGGTAATTTTGAAATACTTGTACTCAAGTCTTGACCAGTCAGCTGTTATGGAATTTTCATGAAATTCAATCCTTACAATCTTCGCTCACCTTCGTTCTAAAATGTCTGCCTTTAAAAGATCTAGAATGGCTGAAAGAATTTTCCTATTGTTGAGCGTTGACGTCGTACATAAATTCATGTTATCAAAATGGGTTTAAAAATTTTTCGTTCCTCTAATTACATTACAAACGGTTTCGCATGACTGAAGCAAAAAATAAAGGTGTTGGCAGCCTTTTATGACACAATTTCGCAACCAAGATACTAATCAATGTTTAATACTATTTTCAACAAAACTTAAACACATGGAAAGTCCCTTACATAATAACATCAATCATAATTTCCATTATGTTCTTCACTTCAATAGTTCATTATTTCTTCTACAACTGAAACCTCCTTTCAGAGACAATTTATATTTCATGATACTTGCACGTTTCTGGCTTTATTCAAAGGTATCCATGGTAAAACTTTAGCTTCAACATGTTCTAAAAGAAGAAAAAGAATACATAGGATGTTGATATTTCAACAACGAAATATTCTGATTACGTAGCTTTGGAAAAAAACTTGCATTGAACAAATAAGATCGAGCATTCAACAATATCAACAATTGATTCGCTGTTTTAAAATGGTAAAAATGAAATAGAAATCATGAAAATTATAGGTAAGATTAAATTGCATCATTTTTTAAATACATTGTGGTAATAAGCAGTTTGCAAATTTATAATCAAAATTTTGCGAACAATCAAGCTGGCAATCGTTTACTGTGATTCATTTAGAGGGAGCATTCTTTGGAACACCCTCAGTGACCACATAAAAGCACTTCCAAACATTGCAGCTTTCAAAAGGGCGATCAAGCACTGGCTTGGCGACAAGTGTAATTGCCGGATTTGAGAATAGCCAGAATTTGTAAATTTGTTTTTGTCTCTGTTTAAGTAAATATTTTAATTTTTTTTAAATAGTTGGTATAAATTAGTAATTCTATTACTATTGTAATCAAACCAATTGTAAATAAAATTTTAATAATGATAATTTATCATTATCATTACTGCAATTTGCGAATTTTTTTCACAAATATTCAACTTCATATCATCATTTTTCAACTTAACTTTCTTTAAAATGTCTGATAAGTTCCTTCCATGGCACATATTATGCCACACGATGATTGTGCTTCTCGAGAATTTGCAAAGGTTGTTTTTGAGATGTTGTAGACAAATACCAAATGTTTCTTGAATCACATTCAAATATCCATGTTGTAGATAGTACCCTACAAGTGGGCAGAAAGATGGCTCTGATATGTATTGGCCAGCGTTGCTATTAGATACGGATCAGTCAATATAAGTAGGCACAGCAGGGCATACGTCGAAGATAATATTTTCACTTCAATATTCTGACTATGTTCTGATTGGAGACTTGGTATTTTTCAAGTCCTTTTTAGTTTCCCTAAATGAATATATGATGAATAAATATCAAAACATCCTAACGTGGTTTTCCAGTCAAATCTGTCTTCTCTCTTTAATACAAGGTATTTGGATTTCTTAACATTATATTGTACCGTGAAGTTTTGCTTTAAATATTAAAAGTAGAAAAAACCTGCCTTATATTGGCCTTGAAAAACATTTGGGTTCATGTTTTGGTAGTTGAGCGGGAAAATTTTGTCGTTTGTTATATATTGTCTTACAACGCGAGACTGCACAAACATTCATAGTTTATTTATCAATCTATATCCTTATCTTCTTGATCAATGTAATTTATATCATATAAATTTTATTAATCATGTCTGTTAATGTGTTTTTCGCAATCGGCTATTTAAAACTTTCGCTCCAATTTGCTTATTATTCAAACTGACCGGTTTTGCTTGGTAAAACTGATCGTTCAATAAAATATTGACATCATGCACGTATTCTTTAATAATGCCTTTTTAAAGCACCTAAATTTTTAGCGCTATGGAACGGACCCTTTATGTTAAAGGTTATCCTATGTTAGTCAAAGCTGCAAAGTTTATAGCTAGTCGTTTGAAATAATAAACACTTTGTGCTGATTAACTTGGGCAAAGGAATATTTTTCACCCATATTGACCCACTCTTTCCTATTTTGAACAACCATTAGCCTGTTTTGAACCGTATCATTTCTACACACTAGCTCTAATAAGAGCTCTTACTTATAACTATTTTTTAAAAGACCTGGGCCAGTTGGAAAAAAGGTTTGGCACCGATGCCAAAGCAAGCTGAAATTTTGAGTATGGTTTTTAAACAAAGCAAAACGGTTTAGAAATGGGCTAAGCAAACAATAATGGTACAGGCACCATACTATGATTCACCGTTTTACTCTAGATGCCGGACATTGGATACTGCTATACCGAAAGAAATGACAATATTACGAAAAATCACTTACATAAAGAAACAATGCTCAGGTTCATGGTTATGGCTGGGTTTTCATATCGGATAAATTGAAACTTTCCTCTTCCAACCCCTCAAATATCACGACTCTTGCATGTAGCAGATTGATAAATATTGTTGTTCGTAGATGTTCGTCTATAGCAGGAACTAAAAGAAAATTCATTAAAGACTTGATAAAAATTAAATTTCAATAACCGAATTACTGTAACCGGAAAATGTTATGAGCATAGGACTGACTTGCTACAATTGCTAGTAAAAAAATGCTTAAAAGTTTGAATACAGGAAATCCTATATTTTCATTTAAACCATGATGAAACTTCCCTGCAAATTGTTCTAAAAGTCAAGAATAACAAGGCCAAAGCACATTGCATGAATGTGTACATGTTTAAAACTCTGTAAAAAATCGCATTTCCTGGCATAATCTAGGGAAAGATAATTACACATGAAGTCTATGGTCAAACAAGCAATTTCAAATGCAATAAAACGTTAAAACAAAATTTTAATTCTGAGAATGGTTATATATTTTGCGAAAACTTGAAGATATACAAAATGATCATGCATGCTTGTTAACTGAGAAAAACTGAAGCAAATTTTTATTTTTCCAAAATTTCACCAATTCTTTGTCTTTCCCAGTGCTTGAAATGAATTGTATGCCTCGTTAATTAAGAACAAGCAACAATACCCCCATCCTGTCTGTATATTCAACAGCAATGACGGTTTAGGATTAACACCGGGATAGGGTAGGTTCTAAAGAAAAGGAACACTCATTATTGGCAGCTATGAAATGGCAAAAGATTGCAGAGAAGATGATCAGAAGATCAGAAGACTTGATGGTTGAAATAGCTATGCCAAAGTACACTTCCCACAGTGTATCATGCCACATACTGTAGGAAAAATAGCATTTGAAATCATATCTAGAGAAAATCTGTATAAAGTGCATTATATTTATCCATTCAAATGTAAAACTTAAGCCTGGTTTCCATATCGTCGAAAGCGACGGGGACGTGTCCCAGCAGAGGATCGGCGATGCTGCTGGGACGCTTACGACGATATGGAAACGCGTTTATAGTGATGTCCCCGACGTCCTCGTCTTGTCGCCGACGTCCCCGTAGAGATAAAAAAATGTTGAAATTTGTTCCCGTCGATGCGGGAACAGTTTTCTAAATGGTAACCACAAATTTGTGATCGGCGACGACTGGAGATTCATTATAATGCACTCGAGACTCAAAATTACATTATCTAATTACAAAAACAGCCCTCCGACGATATCACTGGGACACGTCTCCGTCGCTTACGACAATATGGAAACCAGGCTTTAAACTGAATGTTGATGTTGATAATAATTCTATATATCAACAGGTTAATGCAATCAACTATGATACAGCTGTAAGAAAAAGATGTATTGCAGTAAATGAGTTATATTCCAAATTAAAACAAATGTTAACATTTTTCAAAGTGGATTTAGAAGTTTAATCCTTCAAATATGCCCTTCATACATTTTTGACATGAGCTGTTGCATTTTCGTGTGTATGTATGTATGCATAATCATTCTTATTAATCTTCCTGTACGTGTACCTTTGACCTAACACCTCAGTTAATTTGACCATATCATCAAACATGTCCTATAAAAAGACAGGAACATCACTTCGTGCATTGGGTAGGGAATGGCACTTTTCTTTCAAAAGTCACTTTTGACGCTGTCAAACCTGTAAATTTGCTGACTCGATAAATCAAACAACAGAAAAACTTGCAATAAATATCCTTTTGTGCATGGGAGAATACAACAGCCATAGGCTCATTCAAATGGTATCCTTTTCAGCTATGGCTAAAAAAAAACCATTGACTTCAAAAAAATTTGTCGTCACCCAAACTATGGACGAAGAATTTTGCAGAATCCTTTTTAACTCAACTCATGATAAGAAGAAAACTTGTAAAAAATGTAACATTTGCACTCATAAACATAAAAATGTGCCTTTAGAATTCTTTCAATGAGACTGTTAAATGTCATAGAAACTTAACTCTGTGCATCCTTAAATATCATTTTCGGCAATAAAGGAAAAATATCATTACCCTTTTCAAAATATAAACAAGATGAAAAATTTTGTGCTTCAGTGTGTACTCTATTTGGAAACCTTTCAAACAATATTGATATAGAGTAGAAACCATTGAGCAGAACTGTTGAAAAGAGAACAAATGGGGCAGATTCCAGTAAAAAAAACCAAAACATTTAAAATATTTTGCTTATAACTGCATTCAAAATCTCTTCATTAAAAATTCCCCCTCATACAAACTACAAAATGTCAAAAAACTAAACTAATTGTAAAAAATATAAATGCTACCAAATAACAATGGATTAGAGGGAAGAAAATCTGAAAAGGTAAACTAATTAAGTAGAGAGTATCCCTTCCCCCTCCCCTGGTCTAAGAAAATTTTAAAAATTTATTTAAACACTAAAGGATCAATAACTTGCAAAGGATAAAGCAATTATATATGTGGCTTAAAAGTAACCTATCAACAGATTTTAATCTGATGAAATTTGCATACCTCTAAAATTTTGTTTTGTGAATATGACGAGACTCACAACCAAAGCTCATACCAATAAGTACAAATAGACAGGTAAGAATGTGGTTTTAATTTTCAATATTTTTCTCAGAACTACAGTTATAGAGGATGATTGAGTAACAGCACTTTTAACCTTGAGATTACAACATACTTGTTTAATCTTTTTTTGGATATAGGAAGATGCATTATATTAGAATGTAACTTGCAAACATCAGGTAAGAGAAAACTAATCATGCCTTAAAGAAACAAACTGTGCAAGCTTCAATGCTGAATGATTAAAAAAGCAAATAAAAACCATAGAAAATAAATATGCAGAACTAAAGACACGCCTGGAAAGCTGGGAGACCAATAAAAGATTATGAAGATTCAATACGTAGACAAGGTGAGCAACAAAGAAACTGGTTAATGACATTGCAATGAGACAGATGCATTTTTCATTATATTTTTCCTGATGAAAGAAACTTATAGAGACAACGAGAAGGAAAAGAGAAGCAAGAAAAGTAGGAGAATACTGTGTACATAACATCATCCTTTGTGCCTGCTTCATGCTATTAATTAATCTGGCCAGTTTAATTCTAATTCATTGGTTTGATCATGCTATTTACTCACTAATTTTGACCCCCTAATATTTATCCTAGTTTAATACCATTACACTACGCATTCTTTTCTACCCTTGTTTCATTTTTAGAATTTGCTTATTATTTGTATCACTGTTCATAAAAATGTTGTGTTCAATCAATATTTCTTAACTTACTGTCCTACAAATATGCTAAAATTCCTTTCATTGTGTTTTACATGAAATATTCTTGTTTCATCTATATTACATGTAATTATGTTGTTATTTTTGTTAAATGCTTCCCTAAGTTTAGGCCTTGCCCAGAGTAAAAGTAAGGTGCTCTTACAATCAAGATCCATATGTTTTGGTTCATTATAAATTGGGGAAAATATTTTCCTTGATGACCCTTAAGCTTATTAAGATTCAAGGAAACAAAGATAGTTCTTAAGATTTTTTTGCTGAGAAATAAATTTCTCTTTCATCAAATGAATGTGTTTGTATTCTTTTCATACAATTGAAGCTTTTTGGAATTCAGCCTTTACCACATCTTCCTGTTTATTAGGTGTTAAACATAGTTCTCATCTCCTGTAACTTAAGACCCCTATATATTTGATATTAGAAATATTTCTGATGACGGCCAACATCTAACACCCCCTATTCATTACAACCCCCCCCCCCCATTTAATAGGAACCTAAGAGAACATGATTTAGGAGCTCTGTTTCATACCCCTACTAAAAATGTTTTCAAAGTACAAAACAGGCATGGTTTGACAGGTAGTGCAATCAAGCAACATCTCATAGATTCACTGTTGCCATATTTAACTGTAATTTATGAAAAGATGAGTTAGAAAAGGATTGGTAAAATAATTAGTAAAACTTATTCAAGAACATACTAGAATTCAAAAAGGGGAAATATCAAGGCTCAGCAAAGAGTAGTGCATCCTCATACTAATATAAGTGTGTATTTCAAAGGTTGCCTTTTACAGTAACCATCTATTCAGCTGGCAACCAAACTGTACATAAACAAACACATGAAGAAACAAGTCTTATGAAAAAATTCTTTTCCAATCTTCTACATGTGCATAAAACTAATCATCATCTTTAAACAAATTTTGACTAGAGATAACTAATACCTATTCATCCATGTAACAGGGACCACAGATATATCTCAAAATGGGGGGAGGGGGCTAAAATCAGGCGAAAAATTTTAAAGTCATGCCCTTCCTAGAAGCAAAGCAAGGAAATGTCTATTTTGGAAGCCAAACACTCACATTCATTCGATGTTAGAAGTTGAAATTTTCAATTTTAAATGAAGCAGACCACTTGAACATGTGAAGAAATTTTGAAGAAAATATTATAAATCTTAAAAAACAAGAAGCATGCTTCAAGTATTTAGCTGTTCTAATTTAACAGCTCTTCAAAATTGAGGTCCTTCTAGTCTTTTGCGACGGATGCATTGGCAGTATTGATCAAAAATGAGGACATTTCTGCGGTGCCTGTGTAATAAGTACCACCTACCTATTCTAATACCAGACCACTGTCTAATACAATACCATTTGCCAGTGCTATCGGCCATTGAGCTGATAGTTCACGAACCAGATCAACAGCCTTCAACTTTCAACTTTTCAATTTATGATCTTTTTATAGAAATCAATACATTACACTCCATTCCATAGTTCCTGTGTTTATTCAATTCTGCAAAACTACCACTTTTCAATCAAGTTATTATAATGTCTACCACACGTGCAATAGTTTTGAAAATATTATTGTTGTTGTTGTTGCTAATAATTACCTGTTGTTGTAGTTGTGCTTATAATTGAAAGATATGGTCATATTTTGACCCAACTTCCCCCTCTTTTGAGACGTAGGGTAATTTGAGTAGAAATAGTGTATGTATCGATCTAATGCTTACTTTTCACAACACCTTTGACCATCATCGGGTTTGCAAGTCAAATTTTCATGTAAGCATCATGCTCAATCTTCAAAGAATAAATAAATTATAAGCAATGATGTAAACTACAAGCTGCTATCATGAACACTCATTGATCAAAATGATTATCAAGTGGTGGCGGTAATATTAAACAAAACAGTAAAGACGGTCCAACCATCCCCCCTACTATTTATCGATAATTATGATAAATGAAAAAGTATCTTGTAATTAGGCCTAGACTAACTTGCTTATCCAGGCCTGTAATAAAACAGGAAAACACAAAAAAGTACTTCTATGTCAACTCAATAATTAAGATAAAATCTGAAATGTAAACAATCATTGCACATATGAAACCCACACCCAATTGGATTTTATACTTTTCAGATAAAAGGGCACACCGTTTGTGGCTTGAAGAAATGGAGGGCCACTTGCCTTCTAGGCCCCGGTTTCTAACTACTCCTTTACCCGTGTCCGAAACCTCTAGACGGAAACATCAAATGCTTCCTGACCACTTGCTTTTATCCTTCTTAGAAGTCT
This sequence comes from Catostylus mosaicus, assembly GCA_964019065.1. NCBI lineage: Eukaryota > Metazoa > Cnidaria > Scyphozoa > Rhizostomeae > Catostylidae > Catostylus > Catostylus mosaicus. Next base: position 9,615,822 of record OZ025184.1, on the reverse strand, counting down.
GGTCTTAATGGTGTTTTCTTCCGTTCCCATAATATATGGGTCTCTGTAAGCAATCCGACAAACCGCACTGAATATCATAAGATACCTTGCTAAATATAGGAGATGCTTAAGAAACACAGAGGAAGCGTGAGTCAGTGTATCACAAAGTATCTCTCAGCGTGAATGGTTGACGAGTTTTCTTCCCTTCCTCTAGTGGTTTTTCGTCCACTGCGTTCGTATGGAACCTAACTGGGTAAAAAGAAATATAATGGGCTTTCCCTAGATTTGATATCATTGAGCAAGAACACCTTATTCATTTTGACGAAAAAAATTCTTTTCTCACTTGCATTTTTCAATGATGAGATAGGATAAGTGAGCGCAAATTACATTACAAGTAACCTACCAATACAGACTTCTTTCTCTCACAGAGTCTTCAATCTGCAACTGCTTGTTCAGTCCCATTTGCCTATCCTGGCACACCCATTACATTCTACACTCCCTCTAAATAGTTTCGAAACGATAGAATGGTAAAGTAACATTTGATTTTCTCAATCAAGAGCCCTGGTGGAAAAGTTAATCCCTTAGGCTAGATTGGTTGTCCCGTCCTCCGTCTGAACGACTCCCGGGAATATCATATTAACCCAACACAATCTAATACCCACTCTTTCCTTCCGAATTTTGCTTTTCATCGTAAAATCAAAAAATACTTGCAACTATTGTTATGTCGCGAATTCCGATGAGATATCGAACAGAAGTATGAATCTAATGAGAGATCGGCAATTTTAAGTTGATTATTTCTTTTAAATTTTAGTTTAGTTTTTAATCAATTTCCAGATACTATGGTAATTTAGATTTAGAATGCACCTAACCTTGTCGCCAGTAAATTCTTTGCAATTACAAGAATGACCTTTATAAAGTCTTTTTCTAGGGTTTTAATGATGATGAAGTGAGTACTTCAAATTGTGTGTTTAACCACTTACAGCACAATTTGTACAGCCAAATGTTTTTAATAATAAACGATTGCATTTTAGAAGGAAGTAAATTTTGACAAAGCAACAGCTATAATTATAGCAAATGAGGCACCCAAAATCTCTGATTTCCGAAGTGGCTTTTGTGTCTGGCATACTGGAATAACCAGACTCAGGACCAGTAGGACCGGACCCCAACGGACCGGACCCCAGGGGAATGCCCAATCCCGTCCATTTGCAATGGCGGCAAGCACAGAATAAGACAGTAAGAATAAAGCAGTGTCCTTCAAAATAAGACAACAAATTGCTGCTGAAAGAAAGTTCTACTTCATGGGTGCCTTAAGAAACGTAAAAATGCATAGTTTGTTGGATCATCTAACCTGCAGACAAAATTCTTTCCAGCTAAAGGAAAGGAAGGAGTGCAGCAAGCTCAGGTCGATCGATGGACCTAACCGTAAGCCTGAAAAATCATCCTAATGCGACGTCATTCTTACCAGTGAACGGATGACGAGAAGCTTACAAAAAGCTGCAATATATGGCTACTAAAACGAGAGCTTTCTTCAAGTCGTATTTGTGCCTCCAGGGGCGGATTTAGGGGGGGGGGGTCCGGGTTTCCAGAAACCCCCCATTGCCACTTAAATATCATTTGAATATAAGTTTAAGACTCAGAAAGATATATTATTGTATTTCTTGTGTTTTAATGCAATAAGGAAAGAAGATTTTAGGATACTGTTTAGAAATTTCTTTAGAAAGGATCTTTCATTAGCCCCCTTAAGTAATTCATTATGATGAAACATTTTCATAGCAATTGCTGATTGAATGTATGAAAATACAAAGTAACAAAGAAGAGCAATATATCGACATGAAGTGGTATCTACAAGTGTGGGGGATAACTGACATGTTCAGTACCTTGTCATGGATTTTGTCAGATATGTTCTTGATAACAGTATGATACTAATTGTATCTAAGATGCATTGCTCCCATTTCAATATGCCATGTTTCATCCGAGTCTTAAACATATCACATGGTAACTGGATTCTGTTTCATCTTCATAAGCAGTGAGGATAAGGTATTAAGTTCCTTGAAAACACTGAGCATCCTTTAAATTAAAAATTATGCCTTTATTCATTGATCCTTTGCCCAAGGAATTAAGGGCAAATAGATATGTTGTACCCCAGAGCTCTTTGCCTATCAAAGTGTATCATTACATTAGAAATTGACCAAATTTCAAAGTGCTTCAGCACTTTCATGGCACTAAAATGTTAAGCTTAATCTTTGGCTATCTAATGAGTTGATTGTATTGGCAATGATATAAATTGAGGTTGGCAAAATAGCCTACAAACCTCGCTTTTCTTTGAGTGGTTTGTACCATAGTCACATCATTTCCATCTCACTTTTAGGAGGCAAATGGTCTTGTTAAAAATTTTGCCATGGCTTTTGAATTTCTTAAGTTCATGACTATTAAAGCACTAAACATACAGTAATAATTCCTTAGCCTTACAAGCCAGGATAGTTTTCCCTGTTAACCTAACCAACAAATGGAAAATAATGTATGTTAAAGGCCTTACTTTCTAGGGGCTCTAGGGGCTGAAGCCCCCCAAAAATTTTGAACAGAATTTTTTTTAGGTAAATGTGATATTTAGAAGGACAGGGGAAGCATCAATATCCACATGAACATCAAAGGCTACATTGCCCTGGTTGGGGCCCAACAACTAAATACTAAACTTTTTGGGACCACACCCTTTTTAACTGCATAAAACCCATTATTCCCAGAGGTTTATGCATGTTTATCATGTGTTTTAAATGTCCTAAAACTTCATTAAAAGCATTACTTTTTAATGTAAGCAGTATAGATATCCTTATTTACCTAGAGTTCTTAGTAGTTTTTTTCAGGGCTCCTTTCCCCCAATAAGTACTTTCTACCATCAATTATAATATTAACAAATGTAGCGTATCTGGGTTCGACAGAGTTAACTCTGAGAGACGACAACCGTAATGTCAGTAAGCGTATTTATATTTCAAAGTAGGAAGCAAATACTAAAACTATTGCGCAGCAAAGCAACTTATAAATACGAAACGGTCACGAGATACAACAATGGATTGCCTTCGTAAATCATGCGTGCAACCCAACATAAAGACATTAACTAGAACATTAAACGGAACTGCGACAAAACACGAACACACATTTAAGCATGAAATAACTATTACGTCATTACTATTATTATACAATTGCTACATCTTCCCCCCGTTTTTTTTTTTTTTTTTTTTTTTAATGAGTAACATATTCTCCAAACCGCAATGGGGGTCGTATATTTTGGCGCAATCGAGCTGGGCGGCCACGTTGTTGCACATCCACGTTCTCCCCCTCCTGGGGTGCGACAGGGTCCCCATGTATAATATTGATGTCCCCAATTTCAGGGACAGGGCAGGTAGGAATCCCCTTGGAGATAGGAACAACACAGAGCTTCAGGTTGTCGTGGTGAACAACGATTTCCTTTCCTTCCTTTGACACAATTTTATAGTTGACCCCATTCCTAGAGAGGACCTTGTAGGGACCAATCCACCTTCCCCCAAATTTCCACTTTTTAGGGCGGCGCAACCAGACTGAGTACCCAGGGGTGAAGGGTTTCCACTGGTGGGGAATTGATGAGTAACTAGACTGTTGACGAACTCTACTTTGAGCTAAGTGTTTTTGTGCGGACTGCTTGATGTCTTTTAATGATTTACGCAAGGAAACTACATACTCAGACTGACTACAGGGATTTTTAAGTGGTATGTCTAAGTCAAGCTCAAGAGGAGTGCGGGGTTGTCTACCAAAGACAATCTCGAAAGGACTGTAGCCTGTAGATTCATGACAACTAGTGTTATAGGCATAGACAACCAGACTCAGCCAAGTATCCCAATCATCCTTATGAGAAGAAACAAAAGAAGCCAGCATCTCCTGCAATGTCCTATTCTGTCGCTCAACTAAACCATCACATTGAGGGTGATAAGCAGTAGTTCGAGACTTATGCACGCCCATGAGGTTGTTGACTACTTGCAGTAAGTTGCTTTCAAAATTCCGTCCTTGATCAGAATGGATAACAGTCGGGGGTCCAAATCTAGTAAAAACCTGGGACACTAAAATCTCAGCAACAGTGGAAGCCTTTTGATCTTTGGTGGGAAAAGCCTCACACCATTTAGTGAAATGATCCATAACTACAAGGATATGTTTATGACCCCGAGCAGTTTCGGGTAGGGGACCCATATAGTCCATGGCCCAGAAAACAAAAGGCTCATTGACCTCAATAGGCTTCAAAGGAGCTTTAGAGGTAGGGGGGCCATGCTTATTTTGGGCACATGATTCACAGCCTTGTACAAACTTGGTAATATGCTGAGTCATTTGAGGCCAGAAAAATCTATGCTTAGTTCGCAGTAACGTGCGTTTGAGGCCAAGATGCCCACTAAAGGGACTGCTATGTATACCTTCTAAGACAGCCGGAATAAGTTGTGTTGGTACCACAAAAGCGTAAGCAGTAACTGCACCATCCTTGACATGAGACTTGACGAGGAGTCCGTTGACAATATGAAGGCTGTCCCACCAGTGCCAAAAACCTCGAAAAATTGGATCTGATGCCCACACAAAATGAGGGGGCTTTGGCAGGGAATTTGATTTCATTTCAATTATCTTACTGATATGCATATCATCAATTTGTGCTTGCTGTAAATTATATCCGGGGATCATTGTGGTATGACAACTTTGACTAGGAGAGACTTCTTCATTTGGAAGTGGAAGCCGAGACAGGGCATCAGCATTACCATGGGAAGAGCCAGACCTATGTTGTATATCAAACGAATACTCCTGTAAATGTAGCACCCATCTAGCCAAGCGCCCTTTTAATTCAACAGAGTTTAGCCAACGAAGGGCACTGTGATCGGTAATGATTGTAAATTTCCTTCCAAGAAGATAGGGACGGAAATGATCTGTTCCAAACACAACAGCAAGGGCCTCCTTTTCTGTAGTTGAGTAAGCTTTCTCACGGTCAGAGAGGGACCTACTTGCATACGAGATCACCCGTTCACAACCCCTTGAATCCAGTTGTGTTAAGATAGCCCCTAGGCCCAGGTCAGATGCATCTGTTTGCAGTATAAAAGGATGATCAAGTTGGGGGTAAGCTAAAATAGGGGCTTTACATAAGAGAGACTTAAGCATCTGAAACCCATCATGCTGTTTAGCAGACCAAACAAATTTGGAACCCTTCTTGGTAAGTTCAACAAGAGGAGAGGCAATAGAAGCAAAGTTTGGAATAAACTGTCTATAATAACCTGCCAGTCCCAAAAATGCGCGTAATTCTGTGATATTTTTAGGCTCTGATAGTTCTGAAACAGCTGCAGTCTTTTTGGGATCTGTAGCTACCCCTTGCGATGACACGATATGGCCCAAAAAGAGAACTTGAGATGCACCAAATGAGCATTTAGAAGCCTTAACCTTTAAATTGTGTTGACGGAACCTAGAGAGGACAGTAGTAAGCCTCTCACATTGCTGTTGTAAATTGCTGGATGGGATGATAACATCATCAAAATAACAAAGACAAGTATCATATGTCAGGCCAGATAAAACAATCTCAATGGCCCTCTGAAAGGTGGCAGGACCCCCAGAGACCCCAAATGGGAGACGGACAAATTCCCATAATCCATCTGAGGTGGTAAATGCAGTTTTTTCTCTGTCCTCTGGAGCTACACCAATTTGCCAATATCCAGAGCGAAGATCAAGGGTACTAAAATATTGGGAACCATTTAAAGCATCCAAAAGGTCGTCAACCCTTGGCAAGGGATGGGCATCTTTTTTGGTAATTGCATTTAATTTTCTGTAATCAATACAAAAACGAAATTTACCATCCTTCTTTTTAACTAACACAATAGGTGAAGCCCAAGGACTACAACTTGGCTGAATGACACCTTGGTTTAACATCTCTGTGACTTGATTCCTTGCTTCTTCTCTATATGCAAAAGGGAGTCTGCGTGGATACTGTCGTATAGGGGAGGCTGAACCAGTATCAATGCGATGTTGTATAACATCAGTATAGCCTAACTGGTCATCAAAAACATCTGCAAAGGCTCTCAAGGTATGAAGTAGGGTGGCTTTGTCAGAAGCAGGCAAAGCAGGAGAGATAGCATCTTCAAGCTCTTGATACAACAAGGTGTAATCAGGAGGGAAAACATTATCAGAAGTACTACACTGGGCACTAACCTCACTATTAACAAGGGAAGTAGGCAACAAAGAATCAAAACTTTCAACCAAAGAACAAAACTCACTAACTCTCTGTCCTGCTTGTAGCTCGACATCACAAGAAGATGTGTTCATGAGACGAGTAAGAACCTTACAACCTTGTGCCTGGCAAACAGTATAGGCTGCTAATATATTAGAAGGAAAACTGCCATCATCTGCAATGGGAGCAATCATGCCTAGCTGATCTTTACTACTCTTAGGGAGGCAACATGTAACTAAAACTTCTGTTCTACCTGGTATAATAAGTGGTGATGACAAAGTGACAGGAACAGGCCCCCGAACAGTGGACTGTACTAGCAAGCTAGCACTAGGATGGCTTGGGCCCCCAATATGATCAGATCCAGAAGCTAAAGAAGGTGAAGGATGGGGGCTGAGAGGTGTGGATCCATGTAAACCAACCAAATAATAAGCACCATTTTCATCCACAGAAAGACTTAGGTCATTAGAAGTTAAAAAATCCCAGCCTAGTACACACTGTAATGGATGAAGAAGATTAGAAGAGACAAGATAAGTGCCAGGGTATGAAACTGAGTCATTGGACGAAAAGGATAAATCAAGCTGTATTGCTCCACGTATACTTAAAGGTTGTCCTGTAATACCAACACATTGATGGGGCCCTCCTATCAAAACTGGGGTGGGCTTAATCAAATCGAAAACTTCTTGACTGATAAAGGATTTCATAGATCCAGTATCTATGAGTGCTGGGACATCAAACCCATTTATCAAACACTGAATTAAAGGCTGCCGTGGCGCCAGATGGCCGCCGACAAAAAATACTTGGAGGTGACCTGCAATGCAGCTCTCTATTGAGGCACCCCTTTGAAGTTTAAAGAATATGAACGAGGAGTTACAGAAGAAGCATTATTAAATTTCTGATTAAAGTTACGCCTGGGCCTACCGGCAAAAGTTTGGTCTTGCAGGTGATACCGACTGGAACACTTTTCTTCAGAATGCCCGCTATTGCCACAACGTGCACAGAAGGCATCCCAGGGGCATTCACGCGCGATGTGACCCAGTTGACGACAGAGGAAACATCTAGGAAGTGTTGATCGTCGAATAGGGAAGCCATTTGGCGGTGGATGCTGTTGTTGTTGGTATCTTTGGTGCGCCTGCACAGAAGACTGCAATTTGCTTTGATTGACAGTCAGCGCAGCGACAGCGGCAGTCAACTCTTTAACGGAGTGACGCAATGAGTCGTGCGAGGCAGCACCAACATCAGCATCCGCAGCGGAACAAACAGAATCGGTCTGTGAGGTTCCGTAAAGGGCTCGATGACGTTGAACAAAAGTCGTCATCTCCTTGAGATCAGGCGTCGGGTTGTTCTCTAGTAGACGAAGTCGGAGATCAGGGGGCAAACCTTTCATGAATTGGCGAGTTAACAAGGCGGTACGAGCGGACGCCGCCATGTCAGGATCAGCCTTCCCCAACAAATTTTGAAGGTCCCAAAGATACAGGGAAGGATCTTCTGCTTGGCGCAAAAATCTGCGCTCAAAATCTGCAAAATAGTTTTCCCTCGCCACCTTTGGACACAATAACACAGTCAAATTCTTCGTTAAATCAGCATATGACTGTTTATTGTCATCAGACAAAGTAAAGTAATATGACGCAGCAGGGCCACGTAGAAAGGCAGGCAGCTTTTTCAATTTATCGTCGGCAGACCAGCCATTGGCAGTGGCGCAACAGTCAAAATGACGCAGCCAGCCAAGAAAATCACCAGATTCAAACTTATCGGGAACTACTGAAACGGTTGCCATCACACTCGCTGGTTACTCTGCTCTCTGTCACCAAAATGTAGCGTATCTGGGTTCGACAGAGTTAACTCTGAGAGACGACAACCGTAATGTCAGTAAGCGTATTTATATTTCAAAGTAGGAAGCAAATACTAAAACTATTGCGCAGCAAAGCAACTTATAAATACGAAACGGTCACGAGATACAACAATGGATTGCCTTCGTAAATCATGCGTGCAACCCAACATAAAGACATTAACTAGAACATTAAACGGAACTGCGACAAAACACGAACACACATTTAAGCATGAAATAACTATTACGTCATTACTATTATTATACAATTGCTACACAAACATATCTTTGAATGTATTTCCATTTTCGCAAAAAAGACAAGCTTAAACATTTTTTTAAATCATTTTTTAAATCAAATCATTTTAAATCATTTCCAGGCTGAGGCCTTGGGGCAAATTGCCCCCTGCCCCTCTCTCTGCATTCTGCATCTCTGATTGTAGATTAACTATTAACTAATCCAGTCTAGTTAATGGGCTATATTCCCAACTATTTCTTGCCTTTAGTTCCCAGAGAAAGGGCAATGTGTTGGCAACTTTCAGACCTGTACCCTTTGCGACACAAAACGGTATAGTAGGAAAGGCTCAAAAACTGTATAACTGCCTAAATATTTAACCAAAACCGTTGAACCGCTTAACCATTTACTAAAAGCGAAAAACCGGCTTAAAATTCAGTCAAAACCGTGATCATATGGAAGAAATTGGGAAGTATGCATTGCTTTCCAAAAGCGAAGAAAAGGGCATTCCCCTGGGGCCCGGTCCGTTGGGGTCCGGTCCTATGGTCCTGGGTCTGGTTATTCCAGTATGCCTTTGTGTCTATGTTGGTCTTGATTACAGTAATAATTCACTTGAAATGCTTTTGAAAGATTGGTTGTATGACTCTCAAAATGAAGTGATATTTAATAAATAGCATTATGATGAGCGATAAATTATTGACCTTCAGAAAGATTCTTATGGGTCTGTCACTAAGTGACCTCAAAAACAAGTCACGTCATCAATGGTAATTATACAAACACGATCGTTATACTGATAAAGCACAGCTGTTTGCTTGGTTATGTCAGTAGATTTCAAACATTAGATAAGACGTAACTTCTTTACGTCCCCATCTCAAAATGTTTTCGAATTTGCAACAATAGACAACACTCTTCTACTAATCCACGAAGCAAATTTGAAACTAAACTGTTAAATTCTGACTTTGAACCCATAAGCGGAACAATTGTTTGGTACCCTGAATGCATAAAGTAACTTTTCTTCAGGCGCTGGAAAAAGCACCAAAAGTAAAACTGGAACAAGTTTCCTGATGAAGAGCGAACTGATAAATTTAATCTTAGTGGCTTCAAAATAGCAGTATAAAAGTATCACTATATTAAATTGCGTTTACATTTTCTTATATAATGTTCAACTTGTTACTGGGTGCTCTTTTCCATCCATAAATAACTTAAAGCTTCGATTCTAATTTGGATTGTGTTCATAAATGGGTGCACGAGTAAGTTGTAGAAATTGTTAAGCAATGTCACGGCGCTTTGAAGAATTTAAACATCCGCACACAGTTCGACTTGCAGGCACAAAACCCCGCCTAATTCTATGTCAAGAATGCAGGCCAGTGCTTTTTAACGAAGACCTTAATTTCTTTGAAGAATATGATAATTGGGTTTTTCGACCTGGTAAGCAGGTAAAATATTTGAGAAAAAGCCTTTTGCCAGTTACTCTGCTAGGTTGTAAGAAAATGCCTTGCCCGTATAAATAAGGCCTACAATTCTCGAGTAGAAAGAGGCAGGTTCTGACGAACCCTCGGGATTGATTTTACAATGAATCACGTTAATTGATAAAACATTTTCCGGCCTTTGAAAAAACAGAAAAAGCAAACTGCATTGAAAAGTCAAGGCAATTCTGAAGAAACACATCCTTGCAATAATGATAGATGTTTGATGAATCTGTGATCACGAAGATGCCCTTGTATTGCAGCGAAAATTTAAAGCAGATGATTTGAAAAAATTAGCTCTCAGTCGCACAACAAACATTGATATTGAGGGTCCTTTTCCAGCTACTTTATGAAAATTGGTGCCAGGGACCGCGCAGCGGTCTCAAAATTGAGGGGCTGATCGAGCCGCAATGGTGGTCCGGGAAATCCTCGGAAAATTTACTTAGACTACGCCCCTTAGAAGGTCGGAAAACGCCCCTTTCAAAAAGACTTTGCTTCTTTACGTCCTTGTTTATATACAACAGTTCGGTGCAGAAAATATTTCAATTGAAAATGCCATATTTGTAATAGCTTTTAGGACTATTTTTGAAAAAAGTGGATGCCATATTTGTAACAGTCTTTAGGACTATCTTTGAAAAAAGTGGAGGGGCTTTAGCCTCTGCTAGCCAAATGGCTGCGCGGTGCCTGATTGGTGCTATATATGTCCGCACCTATACCAACTGGCGATCTGGATTTTTCCTACTGGGATTGTATGAAATTCAATAGAGTTGCCTTCACAGCTAGCGATGAAACTTGCCAGTTTTGATTGTTAACAGTGGAACGGGATAGACCTAATTGCCCTACCCCACCGTATGGCATCCATAGTCAGAAGCTCTCTAACTGGGTGGCCTCTCCTCTTTGCAAACAATCATGTGACAATTTTTGATAATGCAGGAAACCCTGAAGAAAATTCACATTTGTGCATACTATGTATTCAAATTCTAATGCTCTTATGAGCTACAATGTACTGCATGGCAGATGTTTATAAATGTATTGCTGGAAAACAATATTATTATGAACGCATCGAATTATTCGAAATTCTATCTTTCAAGGTGTATCTAATTCTTGTTAATCTAATACGAGATTATCTATGCAAAGAATCTAACAGCAATAGTTAATATTGCTGGCGGAAAATTTTGGAATAAGAATTATGTAATTCCTTGATTTGCAAGTGATCAAAATAGATAGCCGCTTTTTGGATATTAAAGAGCTTTATCAAAAGATAACAGGATCTTTCATCCAGGGATTCATGTATGTTAATGTTTTGTCTTGAACGCTCACAAAGAGTTTCTGAAACTCTTTACGAAAACGGGTCTAGGATTGGGGACTAAAATACGAGTAACAATGTTACAAATATTTATTTAAATGAAAGTTTTACAAACGAATTTAATTACGGTAATTACTTTCAGCCATTACAGTCTGCATCTAGCAAGTCTGTAGACCTTGATCCTAATAAAGAATAATGTTACAAGGCATCGAGAATCTCTGTCTAATTCTAATCCTAAACTGAAGTTATGGATCATCTTGGAACAACAGTTTGATCTTGAAAGATAATTAGATTTTAATGTTTTATTGTCATAGCAGAAAAGAAATAAGTTTTTCATATCCCACGGAACACTATGCGAGCATTTAATAAACAGTCTAAAATGCAATTATATCGGGAAATTGATGATACCATTAAAAAGCAGAGTAAGCTGTTAAACTGATAACATAATATATCAGGGGTCCTTCAAAACATTATAATCGTCAGTTCTTTGCCGTACATTCAGGCTACCACAGCTTATTATCCCGCTTTACGATGTTCTAGCCATATTACCTCAAATATATCCTTAAATTAATCGTGAGATTCTTATTTGGTGTTTGATATTTCACCGTCTCCCAAACTTACAATGTAAGCGAGTGCTACTTTCTCTCCAGATTATCAAAACATTATCAACCTTTCAACTCTTTTAGAAGTGATTCTCATAATAATCGTTTATTTTGTAATTATTCAATAATTGTTAAAGGTTGCCAAAGGCCTCTGAGCAGAAATAGTTAGGGCGTAGATCTAACAATCTAAGTGTAGCTGATTTGAAATTCTATCCTTGCTATTTATAAAAATAGTAGCCTTGGGCAAGAAGATACCGCAAAATTTTGCAGCTCTCTACCTAGAAGTATAATTCTGCCAAAAGGCGCGTAGTTTCGAGCACCGTTTATGGCTGCAAAATGCTATATGCAATTACACAAAAGGAACGGGAAAAGAGAAAACCGTTCTTTATTTCACTCTTTCTTTCTCCATTCGACACCCCATAAGTTTAAATGAATCAAAATGCGCACTGATTAACAAAAAAACCCTATAAAATTTCAGCAGAATCACTAATAGCGTTTTGGTGTAATGTATATTTGTAATGCACACTTAGATACAAGTGACACGAACTTACATTTAGCCATCGAATCGATCAAATTCATCAAATCTATAACGAATTTTCTAGCTAAATAAATAGCAAATTAAACTGTAAAACCAGTTATATCAAATGCGGTAGTTGCATATTCGAAACTAAAAGAAAATAAAACATAAACAGGCTTATAGAATAATCAATGGCGTTGTCAATAGAAAATTAACAAATATTGAGCCATTGAAATTGCTGAGCCACAATCTTTCACACATGATAATACTTTCACTCCCTTTTGAAACGAAAAATCTGTATTTCGAAAAACAGTATCAAAAGGGCAACACGGTACAGCAAATAGAATCAAACTTTTAGATACATAACGAAATGGATTAGAGTCTAACTAAAGTCCAGGCTTACTTACTCTTTGCCCCGGGGTAACAGATGATTTAAGGGCAACAGTCATCCTAGTTAAAGGAATATGGCAATATTGTAAAAATTCACGTAATTGCAGCCGCCCTCCTGTTGTTTTTAGCTCTATTTTCAGAAAGCAATGATACCTCTGCAATCCAAGAATACCTGCGCTTAAGTATACCTTTGAAGAGAGATTTCAAAGTGAACTAAAATCATCATCTAGATTCAGGCCACAGCATCTAACTACAGCGCTTCAAACTCAGATAAGAATAGTGTATTTTAAGTAGAATAAACTGTGCTTTTCAGGGAATGTGAGGGAATGAGAGAATCATGGGTTTTGCATCTGCTACACAATGATATGAGTGAGCTATTATTGTAGAGAGCTTACCGATGATAATTCTGCATTAAGTTGCTAATGAAAAATCTTTTTGTCAAAATAGCTTAACAATTACAGTTAAATTGTTTGCATTTTATGAATAACGGAAATGTTAAATATGCTAAAATAATTGAAGGTATAAATTAAATAAGAATCTAAATACATCGATAATCAGCAACGTAACCTTGCTTCTTGCAGAGCTTCTTTTAGAAGCATAAATTTTGTTCTATGTACTCTACGTGACAGTACGACGTCACATAAATCTATCTGTATGGTGACCTTGCAGATCTACATATGGTTCAGGATGAAAAGAAAAGTTACTTTGAGGCTCTCTCTCACGATTGTCGGAATTGTCGCTACCCCAAGCGCCCTCCATTCGCCACACGCTAAACGCGTAGCTCAGCCGCTCATGTGCGATGTAAAAACAGCTTGCTGCCGCATTTGGATTCATTTCATCATTACTTAATATCTGGCAAAGAAAATCAATGTACTTCGTCGCTAGTCGAAGCGTCTGAATCTTCGAAAGTTTATCTGAAGGCAGAGTTGGGATGATCCTTCTTAAAGCGTTGAAGGCATCATTTAAAGCCTGTGTACGTTGACGCTCACGAACATTAGCCAGGGTACGATGATCATTCGCCTCGTCTTCTGATTTGCTAGTTTCGTTACTCGTCTCGCTCCGTATGCTATTACTGCGATGTCTTTTTCGTCTCATCTGAACAAGAAAGATAAGTTACATGCCTATGTATTCCTTCAGCAAGAAGTATGCCCTTCTTAACAGGGAGGGTACCCTTTTATGAGAAAAATACTGCTCCAAAGATTTAATTGGCGCACACACATACAGTCATTGTTCAAAAGACAAAACAGACAGAGGCAAGGCCATTCTTTACCCATTTACATTGAAACTTTAGTCAAAATTATAAACATACTTAGATAATCAGTCAAATAAAACCACCCAGTTGGGTGGCACATATCATTTTCAAACAGACGCTATATATTCCATCAGAGCTTTCAACTAAGTTCATTAATATTCTGGCAACAATTCTGGCATCATTATTCAACATATTTTTCGTAATGAAAGATCGAGGGCTTCGAGGAAGCAACCTTTGCATCTCAAGGGTTAAATAAAAGCTGAAGCAAAAGCTCAAACAAGAAAACCTGAATGCAGGCAACGAAGTAACGGAAATGAAAAAGAAAGAAACGTGCAAAAGTCGAAAAAAGGAAGAAGAAGCATGCTGAGACAGATGTAACTGCAATAAAAAGGGTGGCGTTTGCAAAAGCATAGCAAAGTGATGTATCAGAGACAGAAACAAAAGCATAAACGAAAAAAAAACAACAAAAATACAAAAAATAAACCAGTCATAAGCAGTAATAACTGTAAGGAAGGATAACAAGCAAGAAGAAAGGTTTAGCAAAGGTAAGACAATACAAATAAAAAACAAAATAAATGCTGCAGACAAAGATAAGACAGGATAAAGGATAAAATGGAATCAGAGAAGAAACAGCGACAGAGGCAGTGAAATGAAGAAACTAACGCCATCACAGCCGCACGGAAACTTCGAATTTCTAGGCCAAATTCGCGTGATTCAGTGACGCAAAATTTGCATTTTCTCTCCTCGATACCGAAATCAAATCGCTGAAATTTTTCATTGTACATGCACACTTTGTATGGTCATGATGTGAATTGTGAAAGCGAAATAACATAGCTATATTGTAGCACAACAAGAGATGATTCTTATAGCTTTATTATCTGTTTGATCATTTATGTGATGAGGCCAGACCGATGAAATTCATAATTAGGTACAACATAGCAGTGGGTTATCTTCTTGTTTTAATTGTGCCACACAGATAATTTCGCTCGAAAAAATGATGTATAGCTATATTTTAAAGAAATCCATTTTGGATAGAATTACATAACGCCTTAATCAAAACCATTTGATAATAATACCTATTTTCTATTTTATCAAAATATACAGTAGTAAGTGTAAAGCCCTTAGAAATTAGAGACTAAAAAGGAAAGGGAAGCCTGTAAATCCCCCTGTTGGCGTGCTGGAGATATTTTTAGAGCATCAGAATATCACATCTGCACGAAGAGAAAAAAAATGAAGTAGTTCCAAAGTGAAAAGGCGATCTTGACCAGAACATCATTATCAGTATCTTGTGTCCTCTATGCCAAAAAGTTGCATTTCAGTCTGCTCGAAGAAAGATACATCTTAAAATCTTGCCTAGGAAAGCAGCTTGATAAAAAAAATATGAAACAGCGAACATGTCTTTTATGTTGTTTGGTGATGGAAACCCCAATATGGTGGATGCAGTAAGTGCAGTATGGTTGGTGTCTTTGAAAACCCCTTTCGCAGTTAACCAAAATGACGGACTTGCATACGTTGGCAACTACATGGTTTGGGTAATTCATTTTTTACTGAAGGATTCATTACATTTGAAGGGTTTGAGAAAACACAAATGATGCTACCTAAAAGCGGGATGTATGCGAGTTTGTGAGCAATATTTTTAGCCGTAGAAAGTCAAAAATAACAAACTTGTTTATTTAAATTCAGCCACTATATCGTTCATTGCTTTACTTTCTACAATATATAGAAATTTTCAATGCATTTGACGTCAAGTTGACGCATTCTAGCTACACCTTTTTGAGTCTGCATCGTCATCAAACCAATCAAACCTTAGGAAGCACTAGTTTTGAAACAGATTAAAAGTGATTAGAAAATTTACTGGAAACGATATTCTTTTGTCAAATGAGTTGCAGGGTTGGAGAAATCGAATGGAGATTGTTGACACACCGAAAAACTACAGTTTCCACAGTGCACGAAGTTGCTTGTAGGGTTCAATAGGCAGATGGTACACTTATCCCTAATCACATGGCATACCATTTTAGGACTCTATATGAGTAATGAAACATTTGGTGCAACGTAAATTCCTTATAATCTTACATTATTGCGCTAAAATAGCCTAACTTTATCCTCTTCAGAGAACATAGCATGTTTTTGGTAAATTCATTACGTGCAGGGTTTACAAATGAACTTCAAAATTAAAGAAATATCAATTATATCAAATAATAGCACACTGCCCTTGATTCAGATGAATGCGTTACTAAGCTTGATTTTGCTATTTTTTGGGGTTATGAAGATGAAGGATTGCATGCCTCTAAATTTAAACTGGATTTTGTTTGTCATGAGTTAACGAATTTCACTATTCATCAAATGGATCAACTGGTGTTCAAATCTCAAAAATAATCATTTGCAAACAAAGCATTTGAACATAACTTTGCGTTTTTGTTGCTGAAATGAAAACCATAGCTGTGAGTCCAGCTTAGAAATTCATAGCAAGCAGGTTGATATAAACTAGTTGGTAAATGAACAATGATAAACTATACTGGGTTAAAAACACTGCAAAATTCAAACGAAAGTATGATCAATGGTCATTGTGTCGTATCATTGAGAGCTATCATATCAAATTAATTTATGCTTTTCCCTTGGTATGGTCTGTTTTGTGTTTTGTCTCATGTATAAACTCATGCGCTGGATAGGTACACAGCATTCTAATTGCACCCCAAGATTGCTTGATTGAAGGAAAGGGGTGCTATGTAAAATTTTCTAGTTTGCCAGCTAGAAAAGGGAAAATGCAAATGATAACAAGCTACACAATCAGAAACCCAACTAGAACCGTGGCAGAACCTAATGACCCAAATAAACAAATGGCTTAACGGAAAATTATCATGTAATTCCTAGGGGGGAACTATTGATCATCGATCTGTGACTGAACCAGGGACAATTACCCCCTCTGCGCCCTTCTCAGTGGGGCTTAATTTCAAGGTAATTAGTAATTTATTCATTTGGCCCCATTTCTCTTCCGGTCTTCTTCATGTTTGATTATTTAGAGAAGTGATGTGTATATGCTCACCTCATAAACGGGTGGTGGTTTATGCGGAACATCATACGAAGTGAAATGTTTTGCTCTCATATCAAAATTAGAATAATCTTGCAATCTGGTGTTATGTGCATCAGCGAATGGCGTCCTCATCTGGTAACCGAAACTGTTTGGTACAAACGGAACTTTCGATTGTGACTGGCTCGTTGCGGACACAAAATCGTGTGTAAAATTGATGTACTCTTCGTCTGTTAACGGCCTCTTTACAGCGTATCTTTCATCGTTTAGGATCATCGTGGGAAATACGTCTGGATCAAATGTTTCTTCGCTCCACATGGGTGCTGATAATTGTGCGATTCCGTTACCTGAAGCGACTGTGCACATTGATGCAGACTTGAATTGTTGTTTTTGTATTGTTCCGCAATACCTCTCAGGCCTCTCTCTCAAACCTTTGAACTGTCTTCTGTACACAAGTAGAGTGGGCTGTGTCGCGAGAGGCCTTTTATAACCAAAAAATTCCGTAGATAAGGAAAGTGCACTTCTTCATACGTTCTCTAACTTTAAACTTTTAAATACTTATATTCTATTACCGCCAATTCATTTATTTCAGCTAGATCCAGTCTCAACCACAATTTCAGTCCATAAACGCTGTTAAATATGTCTGCAGAGAAGTTGCCAACAGCAAATTTTTGACCCACACTATTTGTAGTTAGGTAATATGAGTTATATACCGTCTACCAGCTCCTAAAACCCATGTCTCCATCAAATTGACAAGCTTTAGTTCCTTCCTGTGTCAAATGGGTTTTAGTCTCTCCGTCGGTTTGATGTTCCTTTGAGTGGAGGCGGGACTCTAATCCTATATATTCGACTTTTGCGGCTGACAATCGCCTGCTACACTGCCACAAAAATGGGAATTTTCAGATGATCTAGAGCACTTTTCAATCAAATGGAGTTTAACGCCGTTTAGGGATCTTTCATTCTCATAGTTGATTGATTGATGAATGGCATACCGAATGGGGCAAGATTTTAATCCGAAGTACCAAGCCTGACCATTTCGCACAGTCAACGGCAAGTTTCTAATTGTAGGGGCCAAGCAGGGGTGGCGCCAGGTGCCGGACGGGGGGGGCTGGGTTTCCCGACAGAGAGGCTAAATAACTGAATAGAGGGTTTCTATATATGCAATTGAACACAATTTTCCGTCGAAAATTCCCCGACAGACACGAAATTTTTCCCCGACTGGGGCTAAGCAACGGAGACATACAATGTGATGCCATGTACTGATGACATGTAAATTGCTTGATAAATTATTGGATAGGGAAGGAGGCTGACTAGGAAATGTTTATTAATAATACTCTCATCCGGAATTTTCTTTACTTGAAATATGTTTAATATATATGATTTTAAAATATGTAATAATTTGCAAAAACACCTTGAGAATGCTGATAAAGGGGTCTGCACTACAATCAATATCCTTTCCTCCCCAATGACCTGTTTTTATATGCCTTAAGTCTACGCAAAGCGAACAAACAACTTCTTCAACCTTGCGAGATTGAGAAATGTAGATTCATCAAAAATAATTCCATACAAACAGCACTACCATATCGTCTCTGACTAGGTTTCCAGAGAAAACTACCTAAAATTAGGTGCCTAAAATTGGTTATTCCTTTTTCGATTTTTAGGCATACGAGGGTACTTGGAAATAACCATCACTGTATATTGACAAAATGGACAAAATAGACAAACTAGACCCAAAAGACAAAATGGAATAAATAAATCCGGTCCTTAGAACATTTGCTATAGCAAATCATGGCCGTTCTTAAGGGGGCCAGTAAAGAATACTTGGGCAAGTGGTGGGGGGCTAAGTGTCCCAGATGCTATCGAGTCGATAAATGTTCTCAGGGACGCCTGCACGAGAAAAGGGCAAGGGAGGGTGGGCAAGCTTGTGAAAAGAGTGCCAATTAAAAATCACTGAGCGATCAATGCATTTTTGGCTACATTTGTTGCTTTGTGTTACATTTGTGGCGTCATGATAGAATTGCCCAGGTTATTCATTGGCAGCTATGTAAAGCTCATGACCTAGAACACATGGAAAAGTGGTACGATCATCATCCAGAAAAGGTAACAGAAAATGAGAAAGTCAAAATCCTTTGGGATATGAAGATACAGACTGATAAGATCCTGGAGCACTCGAGACCAGACATTGTAGTCTTTGAGAAGGAGAAAAGAACATGCAAGATTGTGGACGTGGCGTGCCCTTTTGACACTAGAGTTGTTGAAAAAGAGAGGGAAAAAGTGGACAAATACCAGGAACTTAAGTATGAATTGAAGAGGATTTGGAACTACAGTGAAGTGACAGTGGTACCAGCAGTTATTGGTGCTTTGGGCACCATATAAAAGAACTTTCATCAATGGATTAATAAAATCGATCCTACCCTAAACCTAACCCTAACCCTAACCCTATACTTTGGAACCTTGCAAAAGGCCTGTCTTCTTGGAACAGCGAGAACCCTAAGATAAGCTCTGGATATCTGAGGTTGTGGGTAGCAACCTGATGTTCAGTAGAATAAACCAGCATTTTACATCTTTGTAGCTCAGATACACAAGAAATAATAATGATAATAATAATACTAATAATTATTATAATAGGACCTACCAGTACAAGACAGGATAACAGGATAACCTACCAGTACAAGACTGTAATTATTAGAATTCTTGGCTAAGATAAATTAATTTCTGAATAATTTCCGAATTTGTGGCTTTCTTAATGAGAATGTAAATGTAATTAAAGGGGCACTTCTTGGCCCCAGTGCCTCCCAAGCTGCAGGCATTCTAAAGTGTTTTCATTCTGAATAACAACTTGAGTTTGACGAAGGGGTAGGCAAACTTGACCTCAAATGATGAATGACTCATAAGAGATGAACCTCCAACTTTTGCAAACATAGCACCGATGCATCTTGATTTTTCTTGAAAATTAACAACTAGACACCATCATACCAAGGATATTGAGGGGTACACTATCTGAGGCAGAGACAACTCTGTTTCTGTAGTGTTATGTTGACTTGAGCATTTTCACACAGTGGTGGATCCAGACAAAATACTGACTGCCTTACATTCAACTAACTGAGATGATGCCACACCCTTTTCTTACGATGCTTATGCCCAATTAAGATAAGATCCAGGGCTTCAAAAATATAAAACATTAAACACACAAACAACAGCCAAATAGCTAAAACACGTGCTCTAACCCCATTGTGTCATTCCTAAAACCATCTTCAGTCTTCACCACTCATTTATTTGGTCGTTAGAAACAGAACTATTCTAACTTCAAACTGGTTCCCCATGAATTGGCAAAATTGGCTCCCCCACTTAAAAACACATGGCTTGGTTCCTGCACATTAGTGACTGACATGATTATTAAGGTTCATCTACAGAACCACCTAGGGAACATGAAGTGTACTGGCAATTTTTATCAGCAATAGTCCTAGAGGAAGCAACATTGTTTAATCATTTCACAGAGAAAAGATCCAATCATTGGTGGAAAAATTAAAACTTGCCAATTTTCTCATAGTTTTGATGACATGATAATGCAAAACCACAGTCATTGTATTTCAGCAATGAGAGGCTGGTGTTAACTTAAGACATGTGTTCAAATCATATCTGTTTTATTAAAACTGTATTGAATTCATCCTGGTTCTTTTCAGAGGAAATGTGATAATAAGTAATCATGATCGAATATCCCCTTTTCACAAATGGCATATTTGGTATGTGCATATGATCCTAGCATCCAGCTTCAAATTTCAAAACGTGACAAACAGACAAAAAGACAATGTACTTCTTCAATCACTCAACTCTTTTGCTTGCTCCCTAGTGATAGTGGGAGTACCTTAAATGGGTCCTTGAAATATTGCTGTTGAATTATCAGATGTTGGGACGAGGCCAATTGAATGGCTAAAATTTATACCTGGGTGGGGGGCATTCAAAGTTGCCAGCATGGTTGCTTGTGTGATTTTTCTAGGGCTCGGACTCAACAAAAGGTTTTATTTGGGTAGCTAAAGAATGAATGTTACTTTTGGGGGTTTAAAATATAGAATTTTTTTGACCCATTGAAAATTTTCATTTTCCTTTTCACTGAAATCAAACATACAGGCTGTTATTTCTTGGGTCTCGTATATTTGGACAGTTATTTTTTGGGTAGCTTTTATGTGATTTGAATCATAATATTATATCAATCATAATTTTTTAACATATAGGCCTACTCTCACAAGTAGCTTATGTAGTAAAAGAAATGTAAACAGATAGGTACTTCATCGCTCAGCCATATCTAGTATACGATTAAATGATCAAAAATATAAAGGTTGAATCTGTCTAAATGCTGAAAAATTGTCATAATAAGAAAGAAGTCTCCTCACTTGTACCAGCAATTGGCAACAACGTGGAAATAATATTTTGCAGATTCATCTTTCCTGATTTGTGCAGCCTCCATTTGTGCAGGCGAAATTAGGACCTCTCCAAAGATGTTCCTTATGCCAAAGATTGAGTAATTCCTTAAGTATCACCAGATTGAATCATCAAATCAACCACTTTAAGAAGACACATTTTGCTTCCATCATCATCTCACAAACTTTACAAAATTTACAGCTTTCTATTCGCAGCTCAAGAGCAGGTCACAGCTCCACAGTTCTCAAATTTCAAGATGGCGCTCTTCCAGTGTTTTGCAGCCTCGCTTCCATCAAAAACGAATAAATTATCATATTATTAAAATTGGCTCAACAGGCAGCAACTCATATCAAATCTAGAAATAGAGTGATTAAGCACCTTACTGAAGATTCACGTTTGTGAACTGCAGTTAAAAAGGAAAATAGATATAAATGTGAAATCAGAACTCAAAGAAACTAGATGTCTGAAGTAGAGCACAGTTAATGCTGCAAGGTTTGCTTGCATACAGAGTTGCGTACAGGAATGCAAACGCACCAGCAACTCGTACAGTAAAGAATTTGAAAAGAATAATTATTTGAATGTTCGCATCAATTGTTATCATCGAAAGATTTGAAAAATGCAAGAAAAATTTCCTTCCAAAAGCGAGTTCTAATTTCTATTTTTTCAACCTGACTAAAAAAGCATGGACTAGTTATAGAGGTAGTGGATATACCCGAATACGGTAGTGGATATACCCGAACACTGGGCATCTGGATATCATATCATGTTGCAGAATAAGCACAAAATAGGAGTGAACCTCTTTCAGACCTGTTTACCTGTGATCAGTTAAACGCCGTCCTAAAAATTCAGGAAGGGGGGCTGAATTGCGGAAATTAACGCGCCCATTATTGCAGTTTCGCATTTGACAGTAATTACCAGGGTATGATTTTAAAAAATATTCATAGTAAGCTTTTAGGGAGCAGCTTAGATACTTTGCGAGGGCAATATTTGCCTCGAGGCTTTTACTGCTCTTCACATAATTCAAAGAAAATTTCTATAAAGTATAAATTGTTCACAATTTTAATTTAAAGTTCTCAAGAACTCTCTTGGTTCTGACAAAGGAGCTGAGCCCCCCAACCCTTTCTACGGCACCTCTGATAAAAGTGCTATGTTAAAAAACTGTGTAAATAATAAAAATAACGATAAGACGTGGGCTCTGCTCTAATCTGCTGTACTTGCCTTAATTCTTTTTTTTAATTCCAAGCATCGTTCTCAGCATACTATTTTATAATCAACTGAGTGGTCGCTTTCAAAGTGGATCGTTTCAAGGCATTCTTAGAAGCTCAAATTTTAAAAATTCCCTGAAACCAGGCATCTAAAATTAAGCAATGTCTTAGGGCTAATTGTTCGAAATCAAAACACGACAAAGTAGGAGGCGCTAAAGTTTATCCAATCCTCGATAATGTTTCCTTTGACACATAATTTCTCCCGGTTATCGTTCGAGATAAATTTCAACCTGCTTTAAAGGGTTTCACTTTTGAAGAAGGATTATTCCGTGGTGTCGACGTAGACGAAAGCATTTTAGTGCGGTTGACACCTTGAAATCGATATAAAGAAAAATATCGAGTACATCGGTAGAGCAAATCAGACAGTTGTCAGGTCTAGAGCTTAAAGCGACTCAGGGCGTGTTTAAAAGAGAAAAAATGTGGTTTCGCACTCTGTTTAACCTATAGATGTTAAGACTAAATGGACTATGAGAAAGGTTAAAATTATTCACAACGGGATTACTCTATTTCTTACAAAGTAACTAGACTTATAGCTGAGCCGGGAAAGAACTTTTTATATATAAGTTGTCAAAATTGAGCAGAGTTTTTCATATGGCTAGGAAAAGGCATGAAATTGTGATTGTTGCCTTTGCAGCCAATATTCTACTGCCTTACTATGTACAATTTTAAACCAATTACAAGATAAATCAAACACTCCCACTGTGCTATTCTAGTGGTCTATCCGGGCGCATTCTTCAACCGCCACTTAAAACGTTATCACTTATTGCACAAAGATATGACCTTCCTTTCAGTTAAGCTGAATTCTAAATTACGAACTTCAGCCGAGAATGGGCTTCTAAATTCCACTCTAGATATTCGAACCAAATTTTCAAGGTAGAGATGTTGCAAGAAAACCTTTTTACCAAGCTTTAAGATAATCTACGTAAAACGAGATTATTTCGTAATTTTGAGATTTTTGTACTGAAAATCAATACTTCAGCAAAACAGAGGTTCGATTAAGAATAAGAGAACAATACCCCTGAGTTGCGAAAAGTGAATTTATCACAATAAAGTTATTGCGAAGAAAGAATATATGAACATCGTAACAATTACAGTTCATGCTTTATATATCACAATTATCTTCTTTTACCGCTATTTGCAAAATTACATACACATGGATGAAATCGAAAGTGCAGAGTTGGTGTCATCAGGCTCTAATACCATGACGAGCTTTATCGAGAATGTCTTTACGAATTTTTGGATAGTTTGGGTGCTTGTCTAAAACCTGGAAAAAGGTAGAAAAATTAATTAAGGCTGATGAAGATCAAACGTGTTGCAGCTGTTACGATTTCTTTACCTAAATGCGCAATGCAACGCAAAGGGAAGGTTACCTGAGCTCTGTTAAAAGACCAGAATGAAGGAAGGATTATAAAGAAAAGCGCTGGACCACTTCAAAGTGGCAGATTCAATAAGGGCTACTGCTCTTGTCACTATAAAGAAATAGACGAAATCTATTTTGGCAGATAATACACGGCGTAAAATTAAGCTAGCAGACAAAATGACCTATGAAGATTACAGCCAGCAAAGCAAATTTTTGGAAAGTAATTTCACTTTGCCTTACATACATTTACAAGTTCAAATTAATCTCACATGCGAGTAAATCACATGTAAATGCGTATATCTTGCAAATACGTGCATGGATACATAACGCCAGATCAATTCATTAACAGGGATTTATTGGCAGATCAAAAAGATGGTAGCATGCATAAAATCTTCCAATTCTAATGCCTTTTTAAAGAGTCTTTGAGGTCGCTGCAAGTTCAAAGGGCAATATGGGTTGGTTCACGCCTAATGCCAAAGATTTTTGCAGGTATGTAATGTATATACTTCTACCAGTGGCCATAAAATGGTCATCTCTAACTCATCCAAACAAATTGGCAAAAAGACAGTCATACCTTGTGACAAACATCTATAGCATCGACGAATCTTTTAGCTTTCAAGTAGTTAAACCCAAGTTTATAGCCTGCAAAAGATCAAAATATAAACCAAATTTAGCACTGATAGGTACACGAATATTACTAGACAATTACACATCTAACTTGCATATAAAAATCTTTCTGATTGGCATGTAGGCTAGCTAAAAATCAAAGGCACGAGCATTGTGTTGCTCATTTGACATCATTTAGAAAGTAAAGGGCCATGGCATCTATCAATAAAGGTTAGAAAATATACTCATAAGTTGCCTTGAAATCATATTGTTATTCAGATTTGCTTAAGGATCTTAAAATCCTAAGATACTCTTTCCCACAAGAAAAGTTTATGTGACCTCAAATTTTGTCACCAGCAGCAGAGAGTGCTTAGATAAGAAGTACGCGTTTCTGGACCCACAGTGCATGCAGAAACAGTTGCCAAACCTGAATATAGATAGTAGCTGCCTCGGCCTTAATCCACTTAATATTCAGGTCTAAAGATTAAATGGCACATAACAGTTAGATAATCAATAAATCAAGCAAAGGGGAATTGTTTCAACTTCTCAATTTAATGTGGAATTAAGGTAACGCTCATTTCTGAGGGAGAAATGACCTCTGTTTGACGTCTAACGATACCGTGGCGAATAAGTTATCTGCCTACAAGCATCATGAATAAAAACTCACCGATTGCTGGGTTTGATTCATTGCTATTGCTCCACGCATTTTCGTAGTAGAAAGCTGCATCTTTATAGGATTGCTCTTTTTCCATTATGAATCCCATGTACTCCCATGCTTTGCTGCAAGACTGCAAAAATACTCATATTTTGATTGCAAAAGTATTTAGTATCGTATGGTGTTACTATCTACACTTATAAGATGTAAGATTAAGCTTGCCTGCAAGATGAAGACACCTATCCCGACGCTATGCTACAATAGTAGTTGCCTGTTGCGATTAGCAATGTTGCTGCTGTTATACTGAGATTCATTTCCAGTTAGTCTTATAGAAGTATTTGGACCAAATTCTACGCTAAATAAATGTACTTGTGTTGAATTAAGCTCAGATGCAATTGCTAAAGCAGAAATTATATATTGAAAGATCTTCAGATTATCATTTGCACTTTTCCCGCCAAAATCAATTTTCGACAAACAGTCGATCCGTCAATCGAAAGTTAGCAGAAAAATGGTCCTTTCATAAAAAAAGGACGTTAGGACATTTTAGTCTTATACATAAAAAGGAGACACATTGAAGTAATGAATCAGGATTAACAAGCAAGGTAAAGGAAAAGGGGAATAAAGACAAAACTGGAGGGCAACGTAAAAAGATTACGAAGGAAATTTGTCCACTGGGTAGTATTTCAAAAGATAGCATGCTGCAAAAACAGTGAGGAATATTAAAAACGAACCTGGTGTTGAACCTGATTGAATTTGTAAATCCAGGCTGCTAGGTTAAAATGCTGGTAAAACAATTAAACTTTTATTGTGATTTGATGAAAAATGCGAAGTACCTTGTTATATTGAAGACATTTCTTTAGTAAATCCTGGGCCATATCAAACTTTCCACTCTTAAAGAAATGATTTTTTTAACCATGAAATGATAGGAAAACCAACGAATCAATAAATCAATAAAACGAAGTGAAATGGTGAAATTAGCAGCTTTTTCAAATTAATATAAAAGCTCAATGGCTTTTATCTCCTTTTCCAGTGCAGGAAAATATCCCTTTAAAAAAAACGTGAGAAATTAAACTTGTCACCATCAATTGTCCCTTTCTGGCATCAAAGTGCTTTTCTGATAATTTATAAGTGGTGATTGTATTGCCTTAAATATTTGGAATACAATGTGTATATTTTGATGCTTGGTAAATAAGAAGTCGATTCGTTGCGATTATATGTAAGCCCTGCACACAAGAACACAGACCTAATAAAACACATTTCTAGAATAACGTACAATGAAATTGTTTTCAAACTATACATCAGGTCCCTGTACTGAAACATTATTGAAACTGGAAAGATTTTAGACCTAGAGGAATGCTTGAATAACCATCGACAATTTCTCTGGAGTAATAAAGAGACACCAATAAATTAAATCAAAACCAGAATGAAGTATTTATTAGTGAAGCACATTTTCTCCCAGTAAAATGTTAAATCAGCAGCCCCGCTATATGGCAACAATGATATGGGACATTTTAAGAAAAAATAAATGTATTCATTGACAATACATGCCCATTTCATGCTACATACATTGATGACATCTTTCTTACACATATAGGCAGCTAGAAAAACTGGAGAATTTTCTTTTATTTTTGAGAGTATCTTGCCAACAAAGAGATAGTAATGCAATCTGTATAAATTAGACGACGATGATAAACATTATCCAGAGATCATTATTTTGTCCGGCAATGTTCTGGTTGTTACTAAGAAAAAATTGTGCCGTGAAAAGTTTCTCTTCAGTTTAAACTCTTGAGAACAAAACTCGGCAAACCGTTTGAGCTAAATATTGTCATGAAATGTCAAAATGAAGCCACGCTCAAACAGTGCGTGTGGATTGCTTTATGAAAGTGCAGCAGACAGTACTGCGAATTTCAGGCAACACTTCCTCTAGTTTATGATAAGAGCTTTCTCTCAGTTAGTTTATACGACTGTGATGAATTATAGACAGGCAGAGAAGACTTATTCGGTTTCCAAGTACATAAGAGGATTTTCGCACGGACACACTTCTGTATCAAATGTCATGCGCTTATCTTGTCAAAAAAAACTTTCTCATGCATTAGATTTCAGTTAACCAACCCAGACAAACAGTCCTGGAAGAAATTTACCGGCAAAAGGATAAATTTCATCTTAGGTTGGGATATCACTTCTCTACTAAAATCTGGTAAGCGGTTCTTTATCTCAATTAACAATTCTCTTTCTCACATTTCAATTCGAAAACTTTGGCCAAAAATTCGATTTCTGGTTTGAAAGAATCGATATATACTTTAAGACAAGAAGGATGCTTTGCTACATTCAATTAAGTCTCAATAATATGACATACAGTAGAATACGGGGCTACCAGAGAGTTAATCCTTGAAGTCATCACTTAAAAACTAGCCGCATTATTCAGCTCTAAATAATGAAGCTTAGAACTGCATCAAAATCATAAGGGAGACAAATAATAATACTTTTAATGTTACCTGGCAAGAGCAAGCGATGTCAAAGTTTTTAGAGATTTTTTCAACAACCAAAAAAGTTTTTACGCCAGTGATCTAATTCTTGAATGTGGATTTTTGTGATCTGAGTTTGACAGTAAAACTTTTTTATTAATTCTAAAATACCATTTGGCCACTAGGCTTTGCCATAAGGTTAAATAATGATTCCCCTCTAACAAGTCTCGAAAGTAACAGGTATTACCTGAATGTAAATATCAGCAAGAAGCAACCAACTTTTCTCGAATTCATTGGCATCCTTTAAAATGAAATACTTATATGTCATTTATTGCAATGCTTTTTAGGGAATATAGAGCCTGTTTGCGGTTGCAGTGATAACCTCATCTCATCTCATCTCATCTCATCTCAGGTCTTAGATTTCAGATCCCAGGTCTCAGATCTTAGATTTCAGATCCTAGATCTAAGATCCCAGGTCTCAGATCTTAGATTTCCGGACCCAGGTCTATCTTAGATTTCAGATCCCAGATCTAAGATCCCAGCTCTCAGATCTTAGATTTCAGATCCCAGATCTAAGATCCCAGGCCTAAGATCTTAGATTTCAGATCCTAGGTCTCAGATTCCAGATGTCAGATCCCAGGTCTCAGATCTTAAACTTCAAATCCCAGATCTAAGATCCAAGGTCTCAGATCTTAGACTTCAGATCCCAGGTCTCAGATCCCAGATCTAAGATCCCAGCTCTTTAATCTTTGATTTCAGATCCCAGGATTCAGATCCCCGGTCCCAGATCTCAGGCCACAGATCTTTAATATCAGATCCCAGGTCTCAGATCTCAGGTCTTAGATCGTAGATTTCAGATCTCATCTTTTCTTCTCTTGTGGTGCTCTCTGATGATCAACAGAAATGCCTTTTCGACAACAGAAAATGCTAAACTATCATAAAGTCATAATTAATTCGAAATTTATCTTAACCACTTCATTTTCCAAATCCCATACATTTTCAAGGATACATAGGAACTATGGGCTACGAATATAAAAGGGACATAAATTTTGATAAAAGCTGAAACAAATTTACCTCCGAATTCCAAGAAATCTTTGTAACTCTTTTCAATTGGTTTCTGGCCCGGGGTGTTTGCTTAAGCATTGTGTAAGCAGTTGCCATTCCCAATAAAGCTGGAACATAATCCTTCTGTTGGAAAATTATAGCATGTTGCGAACACTTAAAACTTATACATGAAAAAATTGAAATGATCTAAGAAAGTGGAAAAAAACTGTCAGAGCTTTGCCTTAAAAGAAATTGTGAGCAAATTTGCCGCAAACTTTATCGGCTCACTGCATAGTTTTGAAATAATGCTCACCGTATGGATAACTATGGACTAAATTGATAAATTACCCTAACATACCTTCGAAGGGTGGGGGTTGTTTTGGACACATATGCTGAAGAAGAAGGCGTATTATCTTTAAAACTTGCCGACAAATCCCCCCCCCCCCCTATGACGAACTTTCTATATGGAAGAAATGCTTTTCCATCAGTGTATCCTCTCCTCATAACCCTAATTGCTATGGCCCCTGTGGCTGGTCCAAACCGTAAACAAAAATTAACGCTTTGATTTCATTAACATTATATTTAGTCATCTAAGGGTTCTATGGACTTATCTTGTGATCAAGAATAACTTTCATCAGCCCCCAAATCGACAGGAAACCCAAAAGCTATGTATACTTTATACATTGTAACATGGCGAGCCGCAAGTGAAGTAAAGTGATAATGTGGCATATAGTTCAAACGCAAATCATATCCGTGCCATCAATAGAATTTTCGAGATGAGTCATAAAAGCGATATGGATGAGAAGGGCAAGAAAGGCATAAAAAGCTCCATTGAGGGTTGTTTCAAAGGTTGCGGATAACAACAAAACTGATGCGCCAAATCCAAATCAGTCCTTGTGTCATTCTAGATTTGATATTTTGGTCCGAATAAATGCAGATCCCTTTCTTAAATCCGTCTATGAGCTTCCACATAAGCCTTTACAACCAAAGCTAATCAATCAGAAAAAAGGAACAAACTCTTCATTGGGCAGGCAGAATCAATAAGGTAGTAGAAATTATACACATCAAAGTACCTCAGTGCTTGCAAGCTCCATAAAAGAAGATAATGCCTTCTCGGTTTTACCTTTGTTTTTCTCGGCCATTAATGCATAATTAGAAAGGACTTTATGCTTTACTATATTACATTTTGGCTTGATTTCCTGAAATGGTATAAAGAAATCTGTGAGCTCTTAGCATTTAATATTGTGTTAAAAAATAATTGAAAAAATTTTATAGAGATCTGACACGCTCATTGTGTCTTAATGCTATGATAAAATTATTGAACACTAGTATTCAAAATATCATGAAATATACGTACAAGGGAAGATTTAAGTCAAATAGTATTTGGAAATACTTCAATGTCCAACATCTAATACAAACATGAACACAAAGGCGGAAACTTCTTTAATCTTCAACTTCATTTCAAGAGGATTCTCTTGTTTCTCAAGCAAATCATCAGAGAAAATGCTTTTCAACGTGAGTTGTCACTGATTGCGCAAAACAACTAGTTACTCACGATGGCTAGTTCCTTTCCAATATTTCATTGAAAGCCAAAAGTTGTAAATAGGCTCTTTTTATCATTTCAAGTAGATCCAACTTTAGGATAATGCTATAACGTCTCTTGCGTGTGTAAAGATTTGTAAAGAACAGTTACTATCACTATTCTTCTCCTAACTTTACCTGATTTTGTGCAAGTTAAAAAATCTAGTTGAGCAGACTCTGTCAACCAAAGAGCAAATGCACAGAAAAATCGTTAATCTAAAGAAGATCAAATTATCAAAAGAGTGAAACACCTTCAGAAGTTTTTCGGCCGTTCTTAACGCCATTTCTTCTGAATTTTGCTTCTCGGCAGCCGAGCTAAAAGCAAGAAAGAAATTCATTGTTGAAAATGATTTGGATGATTTTTCCAACAAAGATAAATTTAATGAACTCACATGAATGTTATTAAATGGCAATGAACAGAAAAACATTGATAATCGTTGATGAACTATTTATATACAATATATAAACATCCTCATCAGCTTCAAAATATTCAGCACTCTGAAGATATCAGGTCTACTTTAGGAATAAAATTTTAAAAAAAACGAAGGTTCGCATTTAAGATCCGTTAGATCGTCATATCATCATTATAACAGAACAATAATAAACTATTAAGTGAAAAATAAAGATGAGATCAACCAGTCACCTGCTGTTTTCCATCTCTTCGAACGACTCGGCTCCTAAGAAAAGAAAACCGACGCATAGTAGTGAGTTCTTAAGAATGCAATTGATTGATTCATTTATTGGTTCATTGATTTAGTGATGACCGGCTGGGAAACTGAATGATTCAGAAACTTATTGATTAATTGATGAATACTTTCTTTTATCAATAAAATTAAAGATACCATTCACGGTGAGGGTACTCGAGACTCGGAAACACTGAAGTCTAACAAGGGTTACTTTTACCCCTCTCAGGCGCCCAGTTTTATGCAAAAATCAATACTTTTCCTATATTGTCAGCTGAATGTAAAGCCTAAATGGGCTTCTTTGTATATATTCTTCTTTGGGCGTTTCCTTCAAAACTAACAATATGTCTACAACCACTTCACATTAAGTTGATAAATAGGAAAATCTGACATTTTAAAGAACACTTTACACAGCACAGTTTACAATGTATTCACAATCAAAAATGATATAAAAAGAAATCAAAAGCAATAAATAATGACTAAAAATTTGGCAAGAAAAACGGTAAAATTCATTGTATTTCGTAGACTATATTCTTATATAAATCATTCATTTAACTTGCTTCGAAAATAAATATTCTTAAAACCATTATTCTAAAATAAGGACTGATAAGTTGAATAGTGGACATACCAATGATCTCACTGTCTGGATTCAAACAGATCTCAACCATGTTGTATAGTGCTTTTTCGCCCCTTTGAGAGACAGAATAAACTCATCTAACCTAATGCATCTAAAGCATTGAATGTTTTACTATTTTCAAACGATTGAACATATATTTATCGTAACATAAGCTAACACCTAAATCATACCAACCCAATGGCTGTATTGCCGTTACTTTGGATTAAAGCTTTGGAAGACATGAGCGCTAAGAACTCCTTACAGACCATTATACGGATGTCATTCCATATATTCGCACCATTTTAGCGCAGCAAAGCCGAATAAACAATTTTCACATTTTCTAACCAACATGGGCTATCACTAATCCAATTTATGTTTCATGTGAATATGATCGAAAAAGATTTACTATCAACGAAACATAACCAAAAACGAAGTATAGCAACTGTTACCAAAATTATTAAGAAAAATTTTTTTCTAATTTCCGGTGCCCACCCAGCCCTCTTGTTTTTTATTGTGCTAAGTGCTTTCAGAAAGCCGAATTTTACTTCCACTTATTTGTAAAAATTTAGAGATTTGCAGTACACAAAAATGTTTCTCAGAAATATAATAGCGAGAAAGCTTACAAAACGGCAGTATAATTATCTGCCAAAGGTTGGATAAACGTTTATAATTAGTTACGTTAATTAGTCAAATGGTTCAGAAATAAAAAAGGTCTAGTTGTTATGAAAAACAGAAATGTATCTATTTGAGGAAGGACATCAGCCATAGCTTTAAATTTAGAGAAAATTTAGTTTTCAAATGTCAGATTTTAGAAAAAAAAAGGCTTAGTGGCAAATATTCTCAAAAGAATGCAATAAAAAAGATAAAAAATTCATATACCATTTTGAATCTTTTCTGGAGAGATTAAAGTGCTTAAGGGCAGCAGTAGCGTTGTTTTGGAACCTGAGGAAAAGAAAATTATAGAAATTAAAATTTTCATAATTAAATAATACAGATTATTTAAATGGTATCTATTTACAAATCCTGGAGAAAATTTGCAAATTATTTAGAAAAATAGATAGCCGTAGAGTTCACAGTGCAACGATTGATGCCGAATAAAAACAGAAGCAACCTGAAAAAAGAGATTTATCATTGCACAAAAGAATTTCCCAATATTTTCCAAGTAATCAATTATTCAAATTTCGTAAACAAGTACTCAAATAAATGATGAATCAAGCAATATCTGAATAATTGAAGGAGTTTAACAGCTGATTTTCTAAATGAATTCATAGATAGCTAAATGAAAAACTTGGACGACAAAATTAGTGAACTGGTGAAAAAATGGATCAACAAGGTCAGTCATTGCTTTAATTGGCAACGATTTTAATCACTTAACTATCGAGTGACTAAATCAGTGCAAAAGATTGAATAATTAAATGAATGAATGATTGAATGAATGAATGAATGAATGAATGAATGAGTGAATGAATGAATGAATGAATGAAGGAGTGATTAAATAATTGAATGAATGATGAATTAGTGAATGAATGATGAAATAAAAAGTGAATGAGAGAATGAATGAATGGATGAATGATTGATTGAACCTGTGAGTATGTCAATGAGATTCTGAATGAATTACGAAAAGTGCCCAAGATTGAATGAGTAAATAGCTTCATTATTTTGTAAAATGAACATTTTCGAGCAACGATTTGCTGACTTAACGATTCAATAAATGATTGAATCAATAGATAAAAGAATGTAAGAAATTATGAATGAAATCAGCAGCAGAGCAAATGACCGAATAATTACCTCAACGGAGGATTTGCATCACATAGTAACGTATAAGCGTGAGGGAAAAATAAAAAACTATCGAAATGCATTACAGCCCTTAAAACAGGACATCAGAATTCAGAATTTCATATGACCTTTAAAATGCAGCTTAAAATGATTTGACTCAAATCTGCAGTGTTTGGGCAAACTTCTTTGTAAAAAAATAAGCACTGAATGATCTGAGGTTTAGAACCGGTATCTTTAAGAATTATTACACGAATTAGGACGGTGCCTCTTGACATAAACCTGCCGTTGTCATTTATATTTCTAAAATACACCATGGGAAAGTTCAGGACAAGAGTTGGTCATATATCATTGCCATATATTTGTCATATATTTGGTCATATATTAGGAATTGGCAACACTGCAGGAACATCCAACTGCTGAACCAGACATTTGCACAAAGTAATCCACCGACTATATTTTCAACACAATGGTGTAAGCAACGATGACAAGCAATTCATTTACCATGTTTCCATTTTGTCCGGTCGCTTTTTTAAAAGCATTATAAATTATATACCGTTTAACAGCGTTAAAACTGTATCGCTACAACTTTTGATTCAGGCACGTACGCGAGTGTCTTCTTTTTGCAGAAAGTACAGGAAATGGAAGAATTTTGTCGAAACACCTGCCCTTATGTAAAGGTAATTGTTCCGATGCATTTACCGTGAAAAATTGATATCATCTCAAAGGTAACATGTTGCAAACATAGCACATATACATGCAACAATTCAAAACCATTTTAAAACACTGAAATCCTTGAAAAGGCCTGACCTTTAAATCCAAACAGCAAATCCTTTTAATGGAGACTGGGTATTCCTTCAAAAATTACAGCCGGTCTATGTTTTATTACCCTCAAGTCAAAGGGTTTGTGTGCAGTTAAAAAGTTTGCATAATGAGCAAAAGTATCCAAAAAACAGATAAAGAAATTAACCAATGTCAGCGCAGTATTTACGTCACGAGTGAGCACCGACGGAGTCTTTGTCATATGATTCAGATTTAAAAGGAATACAATTCATACCATTCGTAAAGACCTTTGCAGTAGTTATATCCGGGATCTAATACCGACCTAGCATTTGCTTTACCAGCCTGTAAGATAGAGGGGTTAAGAAATTCAATACGTAAGAATCTAAGCTATATTGAAACTCAAAGACTATATTGCTAATACAATGCATAACACAGATGTGCTCTTCAATGAAGAGTGCTGGGTAGGCGCGTCGCAAGCAACATGATCAATGACCACTACTTCCAATGCATTGAGCAAATGCTAAGTGAAACATGCAGACACGGAGCAATTTTTACACAAATAGAATTTCTTCTAAAAGAATTTTGCTGGTTCATTTACAAAGAATATGAAAAAACGTCGTCCATTGTCACCCTTGAGGCACTAGAAGTTTCGAATCGCAGCTCTGCTTTCACAGACAGCCCCCCAAACTTCCATTGAAGGATGCAAAACCCTTGCAAAGGAATACCATTTAATGACCATATTTATTAAGTAAAGGTAAGGCATAAAATTTGATGCAAAAAAAAGTTGTTTGAACATATAACATCTGCGAAACCTAGAAAAAGACTTATTACACGTTCTTATTTGTTAACATCCGGCCCCTCAAATATTGAGTTGCGAGTATTTAGTTCTAAGCGTCTCCTACTTAAGAAATTATGTATCTATGGATCAACTGTTTATTGTAAGAAACCAGTTTCTATTCCTTAGAAGAGCAACAAAAAAAATTGATTTCTTAATCAGTGATATTCAAAGCTCAATTTTGTTTCAAATGTAACTTTTGAAAGCATTACATAGTACTTCAAATTAACCAGGGGAAATATAGTTAATATTGGTTACGAGCGTTTTAAGAGAGTTTTAGAACTGGAGCGTGCAAATGCTATGAAGTTTGAGCGCTGGAGCCATCCCGAACCTTTTATCTAAAAATGTGCTGGTCGCCAAAGCAGGGAAAGTACACTTACGTTGAAAAAGTATGAAAGCAACAGCGAGGCAAAAATGGCGTTTAACTTCAAAAATGGCGCGAAATTTCATTTTCATCAGCACTCAAGAGTGTCTTTTTTTTCGTGTTCTAAAATTCGAATCGTTTCCATACTTTTGCAACGTAAGTGTACATTTATCTTAAAATTGACAGGTTTTTTGCTAAATTTGAATGAATGATTTAAGACACTTGGGATTAAAGAGACTTGTCTCCTGAGACGAGAAATTACAATCGCGCTGAAATACGATACTCTCTAGAACAACAAAGGCTATTAGCGGGCTGGAGAGGAATTAATAAATCCATAAAATTGATAACTTATTGACTGAGAAATGATATTTTGACCAGAAAAGCCAAAGTGTTAAAGAAAGCTTTCTTAGGAAGTGACTAATTATCAATGATAACAGAAAAGGTCTAAGAGGTAGTGTTTAAGCGTATCAAAGTTTAAGATAAGTTTAATACTGGCAAAATAGAATTGTCAGTCAGCACAGAAACCACTTAATATCAGATAAGATCCCCGTAGAATGAAAGAAGAAGTAATGCAAGCTTTATATTTTTAGTAAAGCTTCAAATATTATTCTAACAAGTGGTAAAAAAAATTGAAATCGAACCAAGTGCATGCTCAGTTTTATTTGTCTAAGAAGTGAGCTGTGCTTCACATTAACCTAAGCAAATCGTGAGCAACTCGTAAGAGGTAGGTCTTTCAAGATAACATAGTGTTACTTCAGCCTAATAAAACATAAAAAAATTTTCGGCCTAAGTATGTAGTTTATGTCTTACTGCTGCATATTTTACAATGCTCGTAAATCATTTCATGAATATCTTTTAGAACCAACATCTTTTGTTGGGGACATTAATTTGTCATGCAAAACACGTGAAAAGCCTATAGCCAGTTACGCAAGGATGGCGTTACGTAGGATAACCTCATACCTGTTCAAGAAAAGTGGTGCATTCGGCGAGCTGACCGGTCCTCCTCATTAAATCAATGTACTTGGATAATGCGTCATAATGATCTGTTTCAAAAATATATAGATGAATTGATTAAAATGTGTTGCAGAAGGGAGTGAAAAATACACAGATTGTGGCAGACCATGGGCCTATGGGAGTGTCTCTGAGATGCATCAACCTGTTCAAATCTCAGTCGAGTGTCGAGTATCGAGTGTCGAGTAACACAGAGCCAAGTCGAGTGCTTGGCTAAGTTGGCAATAGACAGCCTATCTGGCGACAACGGTTGACGATATCTCGAAAAAGTGAGCTCACTCACTCATACACACACCTTTGCTGCACAATGAATTGATTTTCATAGCTTGGAGAAAGAACAACCTCTTCCCAAGATCTCAGCATAGTTGTAAACGATAAGCATGACTAAACTTCCAGTTGCAGAAATATAAAAAATCAACGAATCATCTCAAGCCGTTTTGCATGTGAGAATACCGTGAAAAGAGGCATGCAAAGGATGGGTTGAGAATGCAAAAGATATTTAAACTGCCTTCATTGGTGATCTTTCCAATCGTAAATGCTAACATTGAAAAATGGATTAAACTAGGTATGTTCATACAGCTGGACCTTCGATGTTATAATTCAGGGACTATGAATCCAAAATTACAATATGGAAATGCTAAATTGTAACGTATGACGCAGTCAAGTAGATTCGCGAAGAAATGATTTCAAGATATAAATTAAATAATGCACAATACAGAACATAACCTGGTTGAAGCGTCAATAGGAGTAAGTAATGGTAAAAGAAAAACGACAAAATCCGATAACAGTTCGGAAACCAAGCTCAACTTAAAGAAGATTGTGAGATATCCGTGCGGTTGACTCTCATGTTATTAAAGTGAAGTCTACAACCAATATCGAGCAAAAATTTCATTGAAACAAAGCGTGTTGTGGAGAATGAGCGACGCTTGTAGGAGGTCTTCAATGTGAGTTATCGTTGCTCGAGAAAGGTCTTATTAAATGAGTTTAGGGCGAAAACGAAATAAAATGATACATGATCAATGAAACTATACCAAAATTCGCCAACATCGAGCACTTTTTCTGAAAATGTTTATGTTCATTTCAAAGAATAAAGGATCTTATAAACTGTAGCAGGGCAGACAACTATTTATCCCGAAAGAAACAATCAAACCATTTCAGCAAAAAAATGGTTCACAAATAGATAAGGATACATTTTACGTATTGGAAGCTTATTTAGGTTGATACATGATCTATTCAGGGGAGAGAGATTTACGAATTTACAATATACCGATATACACCTACAGAAGATGAATTGCACACTTCAGTCAAAGTGTAAATTCTTATAAGAGTGATATAGTATATAAACATGAAGTATATCAAAACATTAAATCTTGGGAATATCAGCAAAAGCCTAGACCATATGCAATAAAATTAGCAGAATCTTTGTAGCGATCTTCTGACAATATGTCATGTGGGAATGTTGCCATTTTCGGTAATATTTCTAAAGAAGTACTAATCAATCAAAATGAATAAAAACCAACAAAGCGAGTTCTTTATTACATAATTTAGAGTTTAATAAAAATTGGCAACGGCCTTATCATCATGAAAATTTGACTTAATCTAGTAGTTTCCTAGAAAAAATTCATCTATTGGGTTTAAAAAAGCCATGCTTGATATTTTTACGGTCTGTGAAGCAGGCTTAGCAATGCCTGATAGCATCTTTATAGCTGCAAACGAACAATATTAGACAAATTACCTGGTCTGCTTTCCAACAATTTTTGAAAATGAAACGTCGCAGCCTCATAGTCATTCTTGCGGAACATCAAATCAGCCATCATCTTTGAAGAGAAAAAGAACCAGTTTGGAAAATACACGAGCTATATATGCAGAAGTAAAGTCCACAATGGTAGACAGTTAAAAGTAACTATCAACTAAATTCTAACCCTATAAGAAAACACCGCGCTAAAATGTAACTCTAAGCCTAATGGGCTATTAGCTATCCACAGAGGATGGCATCAAAAAGGCAGTTTCTGGTATCTTGACAATCAAATAGCAATAATTATCTCATTTCAGCTGAACCAATAAATCCATAGCAGATTCATTAGCAAATTTTGAGTATCGAAAGTAGCTAAAAAACAACTAACGACTAAAAGTAGTTGCTGGTAAGTTGAAACGTTCATCGCAAGCTACCAAAGCTATACGTTTTAGCTTTTGGTAACCATTACCAAAAGTTTCGAATTTTTGGTAATGGTTCACTACCAAAACATATTTATTCTGCTTTCGCTTCTGCGTTCCTGTCCAATTCAATTGTTTCAAAATATTTGTTACTTACGCCTGTCTAAGCAAGCATTGATCAGTTATCTGATAAAGAGCTGTTTTGTCGCAAAACAGATTCGATAAGCTCGAAAAACTTACCACCGTTGCTGCTTCATTGTCTGCATCATTTTTCAAAAGGTTGGTTAACTGATTTTGGCAGGCTTGAAGATCACCGGTCGTCAAATGCAAATTTGACAACGAAAGCATTACCTACGATAACAAAAATAGGCTTTAGTTGTTGTTAGATTAGCCACAAATTTCACCAAAAAATTAAAAATCATTTTCTTCAAACTTACTCCAATTTGTCCCATTAATTTTATAGTGAATTTTTGCCACAGACAAGCAATGATCTGACCAGTGCCGGAAAAAGGGGTAATTTAAGCGTACCCTAATGGTTCTGATTTTTCATGCAACTTTGAGAGGGAAAATACAATTCCCATAAACGCCGTTTTGATTGGGCAGGGATTGATTATTAGGTGATTACAATGCAAAATATGATATATTCTTTCAAAAATATAACCTACAGTGTACATTGTTAAACCGACGAGCATCTTTTTCTAAATATAAATGCCAATATAAGATTACAAGATTACAGAAAAGTAAAAGACTAATTTGAAATATTCATATGCAATCGTGAAATTCTCTTTCTGATTACAAAACAAGCTCCTACATTGTTGGCTCCAATCCTAAAGAGTTGCAGAAGCACTTAGGCAGAGCTGTCTGACACAAGTAGCTCTTAATGACATAGTAACATGATATTACTAGTTGTTCTTTCCTGCTACCAACCAGTTGCTATAAGGATAAAGTTTATCGCCTTCATATGCTTGGAATTAAATGTTTGGAAACTAAGTGAATGTTATTTCTGTTTGGCTATGACACATTATTGTCAAGACGGCTGCAACCGATACTGCAATCCATAATACCAATGTTTAGCGACACTTAGTCTTTTCTAGCTACTGTGATATTGTCGCAGGAAAACCAATTCAATGCTATTTGCATAAAACTTCCAATTCAAGGGCTCAACCCCGTATAATATTATTTTTCCGTCGTCCATCACCTGAAGGAATCTTCCAATACGTTCAATAATGTGATTGAAGGAAAAAAATTTGCGGAAAGGTATTGAGCATTTTGTGATGATCCACCTATGTGTTAGCCAAATACCTTCACGCGTCCTGGTTTTGTTTGTACAAGCAATGTAATATAAGAAATCAAATTATAGAACAGGTGTTTGCAAGAGACCGAAAAAATTAAAAAAAAAACATTAGTGGCATACTATTACAAACCCAAGATACATTTTAATTGCTTGTTTATTTGCTATTTAGGCTAATATATTGATCGAAAATAGCTCAAAATATTTTGCGAATATAAGTTATCTAACTTGAGTTATGCAACAGGATTATCAAACTGTCATTTGATTTTTCCTTGAAGCAAGTCTTCATAGACCTTCATAAAGAAATATCCTTTTTTGCAATTAAAAGGCTATTAAGAGACTTTAAGTAGTAAAACCAGAATAAACGAAGAAACCTAACCCTTCCTCGATAATTATGCTTTGTGTAACACATACAATATCAACCCCTTTTGCATAAACATAAACTTCAAATGCAACTTATTATTGAATAAGAGCATGCTAAGTACCAATCAAACAGAGAAAGAACAGGAAAAAAGATCAAACAAAAGTGTGCTTGAGGAGATCGGCAAATTTAAAGGACTTGTTAACCAGATAGAACAAAAAAAGCCCCAATTTATAGGACACATAATGAGGCACAGATGCATAGAGAATGACATATTGACAGGAATGGTATTTGGAAAACGACCGAGAGGACGGCAGAAAACAAGACTGACAAATATAATAAAGGAGAGGCTAGGACTGACTTTGACTGTGGCCAGGGCCTTCGAGAGCCAGTGCGGGCCTCCGGGGATTTTCATTGCACCGGGCTCTAGTGAGCAAAAAATTTCTTCATTGAATAAAACTTTCGACGGTCCTGACTGAGGCCACCAGAACAGCTCAAGACGGACAAAAATGGAGGGAAATTGTGTATGCTGCCCCCAGTCGCTCGGGATGCGAAAGATCTGATAAATAGAGAGAAGTACCAATTTTTTTAACAACATCAAAGATCGGAGTCATCTCCTTCCAAATAGAGCATTTGATATTAATTTCACTGTTTAAATGGAGCCATACATATAAGTAAGTTCGGACTGATCCTAGTACAGACATTTTCTTAGCAATTAATGATTTCAGTAGTTTTACCCTTACCATCTTTGCCATTTGAAAGCAATTTGTAGTTGTTTTAAAAAGGCATTTTTGAAAAAAAAAATTAACCAATGAATACCCTGTATCTCCAAGTAAGGAAGAAATAGGTTCAACATAGCTGTTTCTAAAGAACTAATGTTGGACAAAAACATAGTGAAATCCTTTCTTAGCTAAAAGAACATCAGTTCGAATGTTTGTTCACACAAACCAAGTCAGCTAAGATTTCAGTAAAAATTGATGCTATCTTGGGCTGCCAAGAAAGCCCCCCATACATTCTTTTCTGGCTAGATGGGGCAAAGTCATACTGATGAAGAAACCCTATTTGATGAAAAAATGTGAAAGGGTGGGTTGCAAAGAAAACCTTGTGAAGCACATCACTTAGTCAGGGAAGTTGAATGAAATTTAACAAAAATACAGCTGTACTCAAAACCATAACAGGTTAAAATAGATCTTGCCAAATGTCACTATCGGTGAAAATGTTAATTTCGTGCCTTCAAGAGTAGTATGTTACCTAATATGTTTGATTAAGTTGCTTGAATCCATGCAATTAGCAATTTATAATTTATAGTTTGATAATTTGCGACTTATGACACGAATTTACCAAATATTAGAACTTTGAAATGAATCCAGATCTTACCAATGTTTTTTTATTAAACCAATCCAAAATATATGGCAAAAAAAGAAAAATGGACAACATACTTCTGTATCAGCCTCGTTATGATACAACGCCTCCATGTAGCATTTGATACCATTGTCATATTCTTTTAAATTAGCATAATGTTCAGCCATCTGACTATTAATTCTAAAAAGGAAAACAATAAAGCAGGGATAAAAACTTCTACAAGAATTTTTTCAAATCTGTACATGGGCAAAATGTCTGTATCACCAGTGCTTTCCCAAAAAAAATTTTACAGAGGAATTCAACTTTTCCTTGTCACAAACTTTAGAAAGTCAAGCAGTGCACAATATTGCTGAAATTTTGGAGAAAATGAAGACATAGGGATGCTCTGAAATATTAAAATTCATTTTAAACTGATCCTATTCAGAAATCCTTAAAACAGAAATTAGAAAACTCTGTTTAAAAGTAACAGCTAAACTCTGTTTAAAGGTAACAGCTTAACTCTGTTTAAAGGTAACAGCTTAACTCTGTTTAAAGGTAACAGCTTAACTCTGTTTAAAGGTAACAGCTTAACTCTGTTTAAAGGTAACAGCTTAACTCTGTTTAAAGGTAACAGCTTAACTCTGTTTAAAGGTAACAGCTTAACTCTGTTTAAAGGTAACAGCTTAACTCTGTTTAAAGGTAACAGCTTAACTCTGTTTAAAGGTAACAGCTTAACTCTGTTTAAAGGTAAAAGCTTCTCAGATTCTCATGAACTGTCTTATGACGATATTTGAATCAAGAGTGTAGGGAAATCCTTTCCTTATTCGGCTAAAACTCTACATGATTCATCTCTACAAGTTTCCTTGAATTATAGAATTATCTATAATTCTTTCCTTTCCTTTCCTCTCTACTCTCTTCTCTCATCACTCTTCACAGCTGTAAAAATCACCAACAGTTCCTTTAGAGCAGCACTGTTACAAATACAAAACCAGATTATCAAATATATTACAATTATGCACTTCATATTAATTGGTTATATCCAAATAAAAAAAATTTGCCTGCCGAATATAGGGGATTGTGACCCAAATCTAGAGTGTTGTCTGCCAAATATAGCCGCCTGTGCTTCACCCATGGCTCTGGGTGTCTGGTGTTTGAAAATCTGACTATGTGTCAACCAAGTAGTTTAATGCGGTCTTTATCTTTACATCAATTAATAGCTGGAGCGTTTCCTTAGAATTTTACAGAGTAAGGTAATCAGTAAAAAAAAATTGGGTTGATCTGCTTTAAACCTCAAATTATAGCTCAAACGTAAGCACAGACGCACAGATAGGAAGATAAACAGGTTTTCGAAAAATATTGATGCTCTTTAATGTTCTTCATCGTTCACGTCGTAAACAAAATCACTCCATCCATGCGTAAGAATTCGTTCCGCTCCGAGAATTTTCAAAATACTAAACCAATAAGGCATTGTTTCCGTGTGAATGTGCCTTTGAATTTAAACAAATGTACAACCACAACACCATTTCTCTCCTATCTTGTCCCTTGGGTGTTCAATTATAGCAACAGATTGTTGGGTGTGTAATACAAGATCAATAATATTAGGATACATTGAGTTAAATACTGAAATATGTATAAATCCTATGACTAGAAAATGAATGGAAATAGTAATCCAATACTTTGGTATGTTTATGAAAAATAGCGTTTCACAACAATAAATAATGACACAATATGCTCTCTGTTATCTCCAGGATTGGCGGCTATTACATGGAACAAAATTTTGAAAGAATTAAATTAACTTACTCTGCTGCGATAGCTTTTTGCTTTGGAAGCAATTCCGGCTGCTCAATGCCAACTCTCTTTAGGACTCTAAATTAGGATTGGGTTGGGTTAGAGAGCTTATGGAATATTGACCAGTATAAATTAAAACCTACGGTATCTTCAAACATTGTCATCTGAAAGAATTACGGCAGAAAGTATTATCCAGAGCTATCATTCATTACAACAAATATAATATTACTTATATTTAAAAAGCATATTGTTTAGAATATATCAAAATTATATAAGGTTCTGCCTTGCTTTGAGCATCAACAATACTTTTTTTTTCATATTTTGAAATCAACAAAGTTAGATCAAATTAACAACTTCTTTTACTACAGGTCTGCCATGTTGAAAAAGCAAATGACAAGAAATCTTGCCTTGCAAATCTGTACTTAAACACAGTGAAAGAGCTTATCTCAACAGTTGCAATTTGTAACCAACAAAACTGTTTATAAGACATTAAGTGAGATATCATTTAGGTAAGATCAATACCAACATCTTCAGCAACCAAGAAAAAAATGGAATCAGGTTTTTCAACGATTTTTCAGGAAATGCATCTTCGACAATAGCACGTTGGGAGAAAATTAGATAAGTACTGTTGCATAGTAGAGGTATCCCAAGGAGAGTTACTCCAAGATGACATATGTTCTGGATAACATCAAAGTGCATCCGGTCATACAAAGAAATCAAATCGCCTAACAGATCACTGCCGAAGACCGACACAGTTAAGGCACCTACCTCGTCAAAACAAACCTACCTTACAAGATTTTCAAGTGTTTGTGCAAGGATAAAACTCAAAATACATATTTAATCAAGCTTAGGAGTGTGTTGCCTGCGATCAAAGACGTAAAAATTTTCCTAAACACCTAAATATCGCACTGGTACCGTCTAATGCTCTATTTTAGAGATGGCTTGTTGCAAATGCAGGCTTTCAGATTGGTATAAACAATTAATCCACAGGTTCTCAAAGCGGCAACAAAAAAAACCATCACACAAGTTATCTTGACAGCACAGCAAATATGCAAATGGAACATAAAAGACTCAGCACATAATCGGCATGAATGACTAATCCTTAAGGACGAAGGTCCAGCCAATGGTCGAATAAGACGAACTATAAAAAGATTCAGATGCAAGGTAATACCATACCTGCTTTGCATTTCTTTAGCTTTGCCAAAAATTTCCAACGATTCGTTTGGGTCCCTTCCCAGTTGGTATATTCTTGCCAAAAGAAGCCAAAACTTGGTCTCTTCTATTAATGATGATATGTCCGAAGCTAGAATAAAATAAAACCTATTGATGCACACGCTCTTTATTTAGTTATATGGAGAGCTAGATTTTGACATATCTATAGTATTAAGAGCAAAAGCGATTTTAAAAGCATCGTTTTTCTTTGTTAATTGATTAATACTGTTTTTGCATTTTCATCATATCAAATTAGGATACGGCAGACAATAAAATTCCGTCAAGTGTAGTTGACAATGATTATCAACAATGATGTGGTTGCGTTGACTCTGTAATCTGAGTATTTGATATGCAATGAATATCTTCGATTCAGAGTTAGGTTGAAACTTACTGGCGAGCATGAAAACAA
Source organism: Catostylus mosaicus (assembly GCA_964019065.1). Lineage (NCBI taxonomy): Eukaryota > Metazoa > Cnidaria > Scyphozoa > Rhizostomeae > Catostylidae > Catostylus > Catostylus mosaicus. The sequence goes on along the minus strand of OZ025184.1, from coordinate 9,570,992 downwards.
TTAACAAAAAATGCTGCTCTCACTTTCATTAGGATTCATGAATGACGGTTTTGTACTCTAAAAATCTCGCGAAAAAGCGTAAACATGTTAGCATATTGAAAAGCAACTATTTTCATCTGAAATTTAGAATATGAAAGCCCCAGATATTGTCTAAACAGCCAACAGAAATGAATAATCAGTCGCGCATCGAAAAGCACGTGAAAATAGATAATAGTAATTTTCTGGCTGGATTGTTAATTCGTTTTCTTAGTCGTTAGTTTCCATGCCTAGAGTGGTGTCAGGTGCAAGCCAATCTTTTTAATGGTGCTAAATCATGTTTGTCATTTTTGAACATTTCTAAACTCGATCAAAGATATTCACTTTGGAACAAACTACCGACCTGATTTCATCGCGAAATTGATTGCTTGTCTAATAACTTTCTCAGCTTTTTCATAGTTCTTTAGCTTCAAATAAAGTTCAGCCAAATCATATCTAAAATTGAGATGAAAAAAAGATTTCTTTAATACAGGTAGAACCTTTCAATGAATAGCGTTCCTCTAACAAAATCTGCGTGGTGATTGTGTAATATCATACTAAGAGGTGGCAGTTGCTAGGCGTTTTTCACATTCCATAAAAAGTATTGCACAGCAAACAACAAAGCAGCTCAAATTCCTCATGCTTTAAAGCTTTAAAGTGCTTTAAAGGCAAAACCAACGCGAGCAAATAAACCTGTTGCCTGTTACATGAAAAAGAATTATTAAGATGAAAATGTACAAAGGCTAGACACTCGTATAGCAATTATGAAAAGACCTGTTGGAATAAACAAGTCTTGGGAAAATGTAAAGTAATGTAGAATTTGACATAGTACAATACAATTAGGTGCGTTAATTACCGTTAATTAGGTCTAATTGATTCAAGTAATGAAACTCTTGAAGCAGCATTGAATCAAATTAAGGCCTAAAGAATATCCAGTACTTTCCATATCACCTCGCACAAGTGTATTACTTTTTAGTTGTATACACATGCTTAAAATTGTGTTTTATAAATTTCAATCCCTAGTAATTTTGTCTTTACAGTTATATAATTTGATTTTAAATCCTTTTTTGCCTTTACTGAAAGTTTTACAACGATTTATAAAACTTTTGGTCTCTGCCAAATAAAACAATACACATATCACCTGAGAAAATTCTGATTACCAGTTTTTACTGCCGCTTCGTAGTAGCTAATTGCCTGATATGAACAGTAAAATAGACGCAAGTTAGATAAATAGTAAACAAAATTCAAACATGATTAAAACTGTGCACGAATGTCTCAAAAAAATGACCAAATGCAAACGTGAGTATGAAATGACTGGAGGATTGAAAAATAAATTAAAGAGTGAAATGATGATTAAATGAACATGCACGTGAATACAAGAAAGATAGAAGCAATAAGTGGAAAAACAATGAAGGAACGGAAGCAAGACTCTATGAAAAAAAGGAATGAATAAATAAATGAATGAATGAAAGAATGAATGAATGAATAAAGAAATGAATGAATGTATGATTGAATGAATGAATGAATGTATGATTGAATGAATGAATGAATGAATGAATGAATGAATGAATGAATGATTGAATGAATGAATGAATGAATGAATGAATGAATGAATGAATGAGTGAATGAATGAATGAATGAATGAATGAGTGAGTGAATGAATGAATGAATGAATGAATGAATGAATGAATGAATGAACGAGCAAGCAAACGATTGAGTGAGTAAATTAATGAATAAATGAATATACGAGTGTGAAAACTATTGAATGGGGGAACAAATGGATGGTTGAACGAGCAATAAAGAAACTGAAAAATAAACAAAGAAAAGAATTATCTAATTAAAAACACACAATGGACGAGCGAAAGATAAATCATTGAATGAATAGACAATTGACCCACAAACAAAATTCCTTTTACGTTATGGTCAAGATTCCTTTAATAAATAGACAAAGATTTGGCTACGGAAAATATTCAATAGGTGCTAAAAGGTAATTGAAGCTTTGTCTTACCTTGCCATATTGGTGAGTTTTAATAAACGCTTGACCAATCTTACTTGCTAAAGCACCATCTCTTGGACTCCGTTTTAAAGCAGTTTCATATACATTGATTGCCTTTTCAGGCTAAAAATTGCAAAAGTATCATCTTGTCATAAAGCTCAACACAATAAAAGACACAAAACGAACACGGTAAACATGAAAGATAATCCAGAATGGATCAATGATTAATTAATCTATTCCATTGTAACACCTTGGTAACAGTGAAATGAGCTAGAAATTTCAAAAGGAAATAAAATATGTATTGCTTCGCACCTCTTGTATACTCATATACGCATCTCCTAACAATAGATACGTCTGTGGTATAGGATTTTTTTCAACCAATTCCCTGCAAAGAAAAATAATGTATTACAGAAACAAATGCAATCATGTTTAAAGAAATGCATTTTATGGCCCCATTCACAGGATACCGAATTCGTCTTATATCGGATTAACTTTTATACCAGATAGGCCTTCTGTCCACACGGCACTGCATGAATCCGATACGCTCCGTATCATTTTTGCGGAGTACATACATACATACATACATACATACATACATACATACATACATACATACATACATACATACATACATACATACATACATACATACATACATACATACATACATACATACATTTTTTTGATAATGCAGGATAGTGTAAGGCAGCATCTGCTAATGTGGGCCTGCTTGACTAAATACTTAAAATTAAGATTAACCAACAAAAAAAAGAAAATTTTAAAAATGTTCTAAAAGTGAAACCACTGCGCTCTGAAAGCGGTAAGTATCGGATCACTTTTCGTATCGGATTGCTTTTGAGCTCGTGTCAATGCATGAATTCGATACGTCGTCGCTCCGGAAACTCTGTTGTACACATGCAGCTTCGTTTTCGATTTTAATTTTGGCGCCCATTGTGATCGTTGCCATGAGAACCTCTCTTAAACAATAGGCTTTCTGACGTCATGTACAGCGAAGCGGAGCCGTGTGAACAGACTCATAAACTGAGTTCAATATTGTGTGAACAGGGGAAATTTTGATATCGGATTCGGTCAGAAATGTGATACGAAATGAATCCGGTATCGTGTGAATGTGGCCTAAGAATAATTTGCTGCGTAAGGTTGAACAGATAAGCGAAAGGTTGAACAGATCACGTACTTGACAAAATTTGATCAAAGTAGAAAAGAAAGCATTGCTCATTGAAAGATGCATTCCCAAGTTTTGTTAGACATAAGTATGCAGATATCGCATTTGAAAATCGTGACAAACGGGTTTTGCGGGTTACACAATGATTTTTTGTGTCGTTCGTAACAGCAATTCATTGAAATCTTATGCCATGTATTCATGTATTCACCATTCATTATTAGCAAAATCTTTAGGATTTTTTATTCATATAAGTATACTGGCTGCAATGCCGCGTACTACGGAAAAACCCCCTTTAATTTAGTCAAAAGGCTAGGAAATAAGTAAGACACAATTGAAAACCTAGCAATTGGAGACTAAATTCCCAAATCAAGTCTCCAAGTATCCATCAAAAATCCCAATATTCTCAGTAAAACTGAGAATTCTCTTGAATGGCCTTGTCTTGTTATAATCTCATTAAATTCTGATCTTTATAACTTCATATTATTACCAATTATGACACAGGTCTGAGCATGGGTTTGTCGAAATGATGTTTAACATAAGCATCATAATTCTCTGGTTGTTAATTCATGATTAATTTCTTCCTTCAAAACACCCATAAACAGAAGGATTACTTAGTCAAACAATTCTTAGAAATTATATACAAATTGCAGCAAATTGATCACATTGGTCTACCTGTAAACACTTGCATAAAGCCGTTTGTCTTTTCTGTGATTCAGATAAATTTCAGCCATCTTTTCACGCGCTTGTACATAGTAGCTATAACAATCAAAACAATGAAGCTTATCTTGGGTTAACGTCTTGTTTAACAAGACAAACAAATCTCTATAAAAGAGCAAGATTGGGCATTATTCAATAGCACGAGAAAAATTGCTGCACCACATTATTTCATGGAACGAGAGAAACGATTCAAGCTTAATAGGATTAATATTTGATGAACGCTAATTGCCTACATTCTTTGCAAAACTGACTGTCAAAAAACAATTCTGCCAGCCATTATCATTTGTGATGAACTTATGGTCGAATTTCTTAAAAAATAATAATTGAGTGTTTCAAGCCACGTGACATAATGCGCAAATCAATTAAGTGCATAACTAGGAACATTTTTTTTGATGACCTCGAAGAAGAAAGGATGGTACAAGCTATCAATTGTTCTATATCCTTTTACCTATCTTCAGGAGAAATCTGCCGCAACATTGTTATTGCTTGCTCTACGTCCCCTCTGGCAAGAGCTAAATCAGAATTCGCTATGTTGACCCTAAAAGAAAAAGCAACCAGAATAAAAATATGAGTGTTACATTGCTGGAAATCTGCTTCACAGTGACTGAAAGAAAAGTTGATAGTAATCACCCAGATTTATAGTTTCCCCCAGGCATATCAAACAATGGAAAGCGCCATGGACAGGAGCAGGTGAAATAAATAGCAGCTAATATGATTAAATGACACAAAAAGAAGGGAACACAAAACTGCTGTTTGGTAGATGATGAAGACAGACACTCATTAGTACATATATATTCGCGGTGCCCACTTATGTCTCCAAAAGAGTTCTAATATAGTCTGTGAATAAGGACCTTCTGGTAAAACAATCAGGACAGCTGAAATAAGCAAAGTGATTTCAGTTCAGAAAAGATAATGAAATAGATTAAATACAAACCAATGATCATGCTAGACGCAAAGATGAAAAGGTAAAGTAACCAAGGCTACCTTATTTCTTCAGGAGTTCCTTGAAATTCATGTATAGCATCGGTCATGACTTTAGCTGCTTCATGCTGCAACGTTACAAATGGATTTAAAACCATACTGTGATCAAAAAATGTAGACACTGTTGCATTGTTATTAACTAAATGCATCGTTTTTTAACTTTTATTCAAAATGTGCTATATGGGACATGGAATTGGGTTTTCCTAAGGAAAAAGTTTTTTACACCAGTTTTTCGAAAGCCAGTTCTTTACTAACCAAATAAAATATCCACTGTGTAAATGTTTGCCATAAATGTCAAACCCAACGGAAACACCGAATTAACACGTCGGTCTTCATACTTGCGTTTGCAATTACCCAAACCATTGCTATTCAGTTAATGAACATTTTCCGTTGCAATTTACGAGCAAAAGCAGTTTCTTATTTTTGTGCAGTGTTTCCGTCTAGCAAAGCTTTTCAATTTGCCTTCTGTACGAACACTCTGTGACTATTGTGGGTGATAACAATAAACTTCATAGCAAGATTATTTTGTAAAATTTTCGTCCTCGATTATCCGAATTCTGGTCTATTCGAACGGCCCAGCAAAAAAAATTTACTTCAGCCTTTACAGATAATCGAGGATGTATTGTACTTAAGGTTGAATGACCTTGCAATGGCGGCTAATATGATCAGTGAGTTAAGAGGTCTCTAAGAAAAACACAATTTTTAAACTATTTTCAACACAAGCTAGTTGGCAGCGATGAATTTTCCAATTCTCTCTTCTTTGCCATTAAAGCACACAGTGATACACAAGTAAAGCTTCAACAAATGCATATCATGCCATTGTCAAACCAAGAAAAACTATAACTGAGCATTTAAAACAATTTTCATAAATGCATATGATTTGGAACAAAAGAAAATGAGTGCTTCGCTCAAAATGGTTCCGCAGGCTTCCAGCCTATCTCTTCGTAAAAAATGTTGTCACTACTTACCTGCTGATCAAGTAATCGGTGAACTTCCGCCAATTCCAGGTAAAGTGTCACTTTGTCACTGTTAGTAATTGACGTTAGGCTATCCTTACTTCCTTGGTCTACAAAAAAGTTTGAGATGACAATATCCAGTGGCTTTGTAGCATTTGCTAGAATAGAAACTACCGAGGTACGTTTTTGGGAACCCCTGCTATATACAGTTAGGTTACTACAATATTTTAAAACAAAGAATCCATAGTATTACATAAACACGTGAGGGCTACATTGCTGTGACATTTACATTTTTAAATACTGCCAAGACATGGAACAAATCAACACAATGCTAAACCTCACCACTCGACGTCTTGTTCGAAATGAGCAACCAAGCAATACTTGGAAACCTAGATCTACCTTGAATGTTACGAAAGATATAAATATCTACAATAAAACAAAATAGACCCCGAAAAATAAACGCTTATAAGAAGATGGCATACTAGGTTTCTTGACAGCAGGAAGTGCCATTGCCGCTTTTAATGTCTTTAAGCATTCTTCTGTCTTTCCCAGTTTCTTCAAAGCCCTAGCCTTGATGATGTGGTACAAGGGACTATTGCGTACCTGTAAATCAATATGACAATGACTCACGGTTACTTGGTAACAAGGCTTATCGATGCAGACTCTTATTTACACTAGCATACCCACCAAATGTTTGATCGGTTATGACCTCTCAACAGGTGTTCTTTCTCCTAATCTAATTGACCAATAAGCATGCAATATTTTGACGACAATGCAGTCCACAGCTAAACTTTGGGGCCAATTTTGGACATTTAGACATTTTTACCAACCTTTCTAATAAAAACATGCACGCCCGAGAAATAGAGTTTTGATCGTGAGTGTTTGTTTCGCCCTTATTATAGATTGCTATTTAACCAATGCGATCTCAAATGGAATAGAGCACGGCCCATTTAAAAACACCGAATCAAAACTTTCCAATAAGCAATATTACATTTCTGCAGGCGCCAAAAACATTTCTTATTGGAATCTGAAAACCATGGAGCTAACTGATGACAGTCATTTCATTTGTCTCATACACATCAAGTCCAACTTTTACTCAAGGCAAAGCGTCTGACAATATCAAAATTCGTGTTATTTGCTGATCTCAAAAAATTATTTTTTATTTCAAGTGTTGCAAATAATTAATCAGTCTGACTATTTAAAAGCCTTCGATGTTTACTCGGGCTCTAATGGCCATTTTGATCATGAGCAGATTCAACCCATAAACTTTTGGAGCATTTTCTAACATTTTGCGGCTGTGGGTTCATATAAGGTTAACTAATTGTGGAATCATGCACTCTACCGGAATGCCTGACTTGGTTTGTAACTGGCAACGAGCAAAAAGGTTTTCTTTATGATATGTTTCTTGTGAGCATCTGTGAAAGAGTTCTTTTCATCTAAATTTAGAATCAAAGACCTTTCTCAAAATGCTTACAAATAAGGATATAAAAGCAACGTTAACCATGAGTTAAGGAATCTCCGCTTAAGAATCAACTGCAAGGTCATTTAAAAGGTCATTTGATTTAACGGCAATTAAACTAATCTAGCAAAAGTTATACCTCAAAATTGTAGCTGAGACCATTCTCAAGAGATTGATCACAAGCCAGATAATTGCCTTTATATAGATGGATCTATTAAGATAGAAAAAGCGTTACATATTGTACATATAACATCAAAATGCAAGGAATTATCAATAAAAAGAGCGAGAAAACTTTGTGAAATTAAAAAATGGAGAAGAAGAACAAATAAAAAGTGAATAATTAAGAAAATTACGCTAATTTTCTGTAAAATGCTACAAAGTATCGAAATCCGTAGTTTTTAAAGCTTATTTCAGTCAGTTTTATTAAGGATTTGATAAAGCGTCACCGTTAAACACACCTCCTACCCTGCACCAATCTTTCCTGATATCTCCTCGTGCCTTGAATAACTCCTTATGGAGAACTATACATTCCAAACTTCTCAAAGCTGGCTTGCATATTTGCAGATAATTATTATACGGTAAACAGGCTACAATACTGCTATTGGCATTTGAAACAAACAAATGAAGTGATATCTCATACTTGCGCCATTAGTAAATGAGCTTCAGAAAAAGTTGGATCTGAATCTAAACAGACACTTAGTGATAATTTTGCGCCGTCAATATCACCTGCAAAGAAATAAAGAAAGAGAATAAGATATTGCTAGATCTCTATAGAAGTATTGTAGCATAGATTGATAAAAACGATGTCTTGTGCTTAGCTTTTATCCTGTGGCAATTTTCTATTAAATGTCGATTTCAAGATAAAATTTTCCCTTTGCCGAAAGTAAACTGGCATTTTCATTATACAATCAAGGAAACGTCCACCATTTCGTCAAGAGGCAATATCATTCAGAAAGTTAGGCAAGTTTTGAGCAACTTGAAAAACTGCAATCATCAAATTTTTAATCACCCATAAAGTTTGAGCTCTCTGTAGATATAAAAATTGATTAACGTGACAATTCCAAAATGGTTTTACTATTGAAAGTAGCCTACTTACCCATGGCATATTTAACTTTCCCCATATAATAATGTCCCTGAAGAAGTCCAGGTACAGTCTTTACAACTGGATCCAGGATTGTCAAAGTTCGGGTCAAAACAGGTGCCACGGGCTGACCCATTCCTGCAGGCTAGAAAAGCATCAAATTGTTTAACCTTCCAAAAGAATCTTAAACTAATTGGCAATTAACAAGATTCATTCATTCATACATTTAATCTGCCATTCAACCATTTCATACTATTTTACAAAATATCTCTTAACCAATGTCACCTAAAATAAAGGTTTCTTTATGTTCGTCGATACAAATAGCAGAATAAATGAAAATAAATGAAAATTGATGATGGGTATAACATGAATTAAATAGCTACTATGACAAAATTTCAAGCATTTGGCTTCCCTCATGTCAAGTAATGTTTCTTCAATTTCCTCTTAAATGGATGCTGAGCGAAAAATTCTTGATTATTTATAGGGAACGTTCATATATAAGCAAATTACATTACTATCATTAACTAACTAATGAAAACAATACACAGCATATAGATGTCACAAGGAGCAGGCTACTATAAGTAGAGATCATAATGTAAGGTGCATTAAAATTCGATGCGCAAGAAATGAAAATTATGCAATAAGAATATCTTCTTTGTAGCAAAATGAAATTGGAGCGATGGTGGATGGTTCGTCTTAAACTTGTCTCAGTTAACAATTCGAGCAATACGATTTTCCAATACTACTTTCTTATCATTACCTCTCAAAAATGTAATCAAAAACTGCCAGTTTGTACACCGGAAGAACTAATAAATCAATCGATGTAACAGAAACTTGTGGAATATGACATCAAAGATGATAAAAGATATTAGGTGAGATAAATGATGACACGCTTACTTCATTTGGTGCAAATTGCAAAAAGACCTTTGCCAACTCAAGGATAAAATCTGGATTCAGTCTTTCAAAATATAGGCAGCCCAGTGGCAGTCCCTTTAGGGAGAATCAGAAAATAACACTTGAGAAGCAGTAGAAACTGTCAGAAGCAGAGCAAACATCAGAATGACACATTCGTTATTGGCTCTAAAGAAGGAAGCCATTAACGACAAGACATTGCCGCCCTGTCGATTATCTGTCTAGTTCTTACGCTGAGTATTGACGTAAATGTCGTGTATTACCTCCGTCTAAAATACTAGTGATGTAAACAAGACACGTCATAATGCTTTTTTATTGAATGACTTTGACCTGTCTAGAAAGCGGTTAGGCGGATTCTAATGCATTATACATCGTATACATAGAAGGAGGAACAAAATGAGTAATGTGAAATGTTCCTCTAATAGCATTTCAAAGCCGGTCATTCCGAATTATAATAAGAAACTCGTAGACGTTAGTAGAAAAATGTAACATAGCATGAGTGATGGAACGAACTTAAAATGGAACAATATATCGCATTGCGAAATAATATGCATTTGTCTTCATATCATAATATATTATCATTTTTTCGCTCCTTTGGTAGTATGTTACTAAATTTAATGAAAATTACTGTTAACCGGTCTGCTAAAAAAAGTGCTCGAACAGAACACGACGGTTGAAGTTGTAACTTAAAGTTTCCCGTTTGATGCGATCTTCAGACAACTCAATATTATATTGTTACTAAATTTAAAAATTTCATAAAATGCACAGATTAACAATGAAATACATACACCAAGGCTACCAAAGTGTGACTCGATCGACTGCTCTATAAGTTTAGTGACTTCTTCAACCGGTCTGCCTTTCTTCAGAGCCAATAATGCACTCAGGTATAGAATATCCTGATATGACAATAAAGCAAAATTTAGAAGAGAGCAAAGAGAGAAAAACGTAATAGTGCAATGGGGGAGCAAAGAAAGTGTGATGTAAATCAAACGGATTACAAAGGTATCATGTTGTTACTGTAAAGTGCAGGTGGCTGCTCGTAAAGAAGATCTTACTGTAGATTTGCCAATCGATTGTTGAATTTCATTAAGAAAGTCAAGCTGCTGCTCTGCATCTTCCAAAGCTCCTTCTAGTATCTGGCAGTGTATAATACCTTGAATAAAAAGTAGACGGTATAGAGACGTTTATTACGTGAAACCCTAAAAAAATATCAAATTAATAGAAAAACGGGAGCAAGACCTACGATCATAAATACTTAATAATGCTTTATCAAATCTAGAATATTCAACCAAAGACAAAATACAATATCATTATATGCAGCTAGGTTTAAATAACAAATTGATGCTATCAACTTCGAACATAGGAAATTAAAATATTGCCATTTTTTGAGTTACTTTCACTACAATTGAGAACAATTTTTGCTTTATACGTGTTTAAAAGTGCTATGGCAGTTGTTTCATCAAAAATCAAAATGAGCTTTTAAAAAGTAATTAGCAGAACTCACCCGTCAAAGCTGGGACACTAGATTCGTCAATTTTCATCGCTTGTCTATAATGCTTTATAGCATCCTTAGTTCTTCCAAATAGGACAGTTTGGTAACCAATCTGAATTCAATGATGATATTAAACAAAGGAAGTAACAAACAGCTCTTACGTAGCTTTTGTCTAACTGACTAGTAATGCAATTGTAATAACTGCAATTATACAAGGGTAAACATCAACAAAAATTGACTGCACTCATGTTTTGGTGGTAAAATTCAATGTAACGCAATCAATATATGACGTAACAGGTTAATAATAATGTGCAATGAATGTTGGGAAATATAACACAAAGTAGCTTTCTGTAATGCATTTTAATAAGATTAAGTGATAAAGTCAAGCAATAAAGTGTACTGTATTTCAATATTATCTGGCGTAATCTAATGTTCTTCAAACCAATGCAATAATTTTATTTTATACAATACCATAGAAGAAAGCAACGTGATGTACAAGATTAGAAGTAGATCTCCATATTTTACCTCATTCATGACGTCTGCTTTTGATGAAGATGAAGATGATTTTCCTCGATCAAGCATGGTCAACGTTTGTTGCAGAATCATGCCATTCCGTCCACACTATTATAATATTGGATTGAAATTTATAAAAATAGTGCGCATTGAGTATTTGGTACACAGATGCAAAACTGTGATATGTTAGCAGAACTATCAATAAAAGCATAGATTGCATCTCTTAGACTTTTCTTTTGGAAGCTATATTACTGGATTTCTTATAAAGTAATAAATACGCATACACCATAAAAATGTTAATAATTCTTTCCATATATATCCATTGCTATATGCAGTCTATGAAATTGCACTCTAGCGGAAAAGCGGGAAAAAGCGCCCTTGGAGTGAAAACAAGTGAAAGTTATTCTTTACACGCTTTACAAGATTTACAATATTTTAGTTTTAGAGTATTACTATGAGATTATAATATCGTGTTATAGAGCAAACCTGCAATAGCAACTAAGTCCTAAAAAGCATGAGCAACTCTAAAGAACTATCTAATGTGTACCTTAGAAAATGCAATAGTTTTAGGTCCCCTTTTCAGGCTTGTATCTAGCCGTGGCTTAATGTATTGACCATTTACGAAAAATCAGAAGTGAAGCTTTTAGATGAATGCTTTTGAATGGTTTTAGGCCATCATATGTCATCTCTGATAGTTCACTTTACAATGCGCAGACATCAGATCAAATAAAAAAGAAGAATAATTGCAACAAGTAAAGAAACAAAATGGGCAGAATAAGGGAAAAAATACAACACGAAGAATGGTGGATAATCAAGAAAAGTGACAACAAAGATAAAAAGGGGAAGATGAAGTTTGACTCTTACCACTCTAGCAAATCCTTTAGCAAGACTGCAATGCAAGAATGGATTGTTTGGTTCAACTCTGTCAAGTGTTTGAATCAGGTCGCTGATTTTATCAACTGCCTAAAAGACCAGATGTGTTGAATAAAGATTTGAAAATGAATAAGATGGAGGTGAATAGGAGGAAGAGGAGATGAAAATGGATTGAATCAATGGTAAAGGAAACAGTGTCATGTTAATCATACATGTTTTAATATTTCGCAATAAGAAGAATGTTGCTTGACTGCAAACTGGGCAAAATCAGCCATGCGACAGGCAATTCATAAAATTTAATAGCCTCAAGCGACATGCTTTCTTTAACCCTTTCACTCCTGGACGGGCCAATGACAAACACTGGAAAAGACTATTTTTCAGGGAGGGGGGTTAAATACAAAATATTGTGAATGTTCTGATGGCAGTTTTCTATAGTAGTTTACGCTTTCACCTAAGTTATTTGACTATGCTACCCCCTGAAAAGCGTAGAATTGTATGGATTTTAACAGTTAACTGAAAATAAATCCGGATGTGAAAGGGTTATGGATAAAGTAGAATGAAAGTAACGGCTTGCGCTTATAGCTAGAAGCAAGTTTATCAACACTATCTTTCGCATGAAAACCAGCAACCCCACTACTTCGCTTATTGCCGGCAAAATAGCCTGGATGCATTATATCAATTCAACACAGGATAAAAGAAAAACTCATATAAAATATACCTCTGGGTATTTTCCATCTCTACATAAAAGAAACAATATGGACATTCTCTTTGCCTCTATATTGTTAGGCTCTGACCGCAAAATTCTTCAAAGAAAAAAATAAAGAAAAATTATGGCTTAAAAACATTTGTAATGCATAGAGCAGACGATTATCTTTAAAATGCAAATAGAAGCATGACACAGATGAGTTCAAGTGCAATTTTTATGACTGTTTCAAATGTAAAAATCTCCATTATTCCTATTTTACAAAAAAAGGACCCGATAGTCTCTAGACGGAGACTAGGTGGTGAATAATGACTCCCGCCCTAAGCAGCCTCGAATCTATTTTAAAGAGATCGGCAATGTCTTAGATTGATCGGAATTTAAGCTTTTTCATGAAGATTTCAAAAGTGCTTACAACAAAGCACTTACAATAAAGTATTTCTTTACAACAATTAGATTTTCTGTATCTCTTATCCTCTCCCTCTTATTTATGTATGAAGATCTCCACCGTATTACTTAATCCTTAAACAGAGCTTTGGAGAAGACTAGCCTTTTTTCAAGTGGCCCATGCTAGCCCGCCGCCCGATGAAAAAAGAAGGTTAATTAGTCTTGGAAAATCAAGAAAATCTAATAACACAACACGCATTCCTTGGTCCAAAACCCCTTCTGGACTTTCAATGAGAAAAGTGTCGCGAAAAAATCATGTAAAGGTGCTCTCATTGGTCACTGCGAAGGAGCATGTTACCATCGGCCATTTTTCAGTCGAAGCAAACAAAAAATTGGCTTTAAGATTGGCAGAGAAGTTTTTGGAAAAAAGCTCTTATACCTGCGCTAGAATTCGGTGCTACACGAAGCTAGAATTCAAACACCAGAACAACACAGCTGCTCCAACTCTCACATTGCTCAACTAATATCAAACTTGAAAATCATTTCTTACAACAAGTAGCTAATCTACTTTATACACTTTACAGGGCTGCGACACTCACAAACAAGCACAACGCATTGAAATCGAGGGATAGAAAGTTAGTTCTCCATTTACTACCCGAAATCGTATGGAGATGTATTTTCAATGCGCAGAATTAGATAATCTCCAGCAGCGTAGCAGAAAAAAATGTGGCATAAGAGACCTCTTGTTTCAACATTTCTACGCAATTCTGTTTCAGTCTCACTTATAATCACTTGAATAGTTCGGTAAAGAAGCTGCTTATAAACATCTATTAACTCTACAAGCCACGCATCTCTTCAGCCGGGTCTAACAAGATAACAGAATCTTTTTTGCAGTCAGTATATAAACGGGTTTTGAGCAGTAAATAGTCTTAAAGTTTCTAAAGAAAGCTTTTCTGTGCTTAGAAAGATAAAAGTTGCACGTCTTACCTTTGAGCAGTTTCTAAGGTTTGCTCCCAGTCTTGTAAGGCCAACTGCATGCGCATTTTCTCAGCTAATGCTGGATAAAAGTCTGGATAGTACACAACAAGCTGTAAAGAAAACTTAAAAGATGAGGCTTTCTTAGGTGGGAGAAAGTGCTCAAATAATGATAAACTGTAAGCAAGAACTTTGCAGGATGCCAACAAGAAACTTGAAGCAGAAAAAATACAACTCGGATTACTTGTTTCAAGTATTTTCCAGAAGTAACTAGAACTTCCATATCTTTTGCGTAACTACTAAGAATACTGATTTGAACACTCTTCCTAGTAGACTTCTTATTTATTAGTCTTGATACAGAAATAATGTCGTTTGAAAGGAAAGAACCGCTCTCTTAGAATCAAAAAGGTCGTTCAAATTTGACAATTGATCATTCCTTATTGTTATCCAAGATCCATTATTGTAGATAGCTGGGCCTAGAAACATATTCGATGCATTTAATAACTTGATAAAAATTGGAATCGACGACCTTGTTTGCCACTTCTGAGAGAAAGAACATTTCAGATAACGACCAAAAAGCAAACAAAAATAAGTAACCGGACATGGATATACAGAAGGAGTTATTATTTTAGATTGGACTATGCAATGAAAAGAGGGGCTAAGGGGCCATCCTTATACATCGGGTTCATAGCAAAAACCTATTGCCAAAGTACCTGATTTGTCATTTCAAGGGCACCACTGAAATTATTTTTCATCTTCATGTATTCAATCTAAAAAACGAAAAGCGAAAATAATACAGTCATTGTGAACAAAAGTAGCCACAAGCCAACGAAGGCAAACGGAAGCTACAGTGACTAAGATTTCCTATCACCTTTTGGTCGAAGTACATCGGGCAGGGTTGGTACACATCACTTTAATCAAAAGAAAGTTTTAGGTCAAAACGTCTGGCTGCACTATAAGATTGCCACTGTTTGCATTATGCAAAATTATATTATATTATATTATATTATATTATATTATATAATGAATTATATTCTCTTACTGCTCCAATGCTTATCTTTGACTTGTAACAGACTGAACAAATCTGCTTAATCATGCTTAATCAAACTACGAATTATAACGGGTATGAATTTGCCTACCTTTCCAAGCATTGCATCAATTTCCTTTTGGTTCTGGGGGCTGTTTAGAAAAGATTAGAACATTAAAATGCTTCGTCAAAATCTTTTGACAATGTGCACAGTCCTATGTAGCTTATCAAGGGTGAAAAATGTTTTTTAGCCCATTAGCGGCTCTGCGTGACCCTTTAAAATTAAAGTACTTGAAAGACCATAGATTTCTGTGTCCCGCGGCTAAAGGCGGCCATGAAGCCCTCAAACTGCTTCGAGAAACAAGCCGTGCCGTTTTCGGCTTGATGAAACCGATCCTTTGCCCTAAAAAATTAAAAGATCAAGTTTTCAAAGATAAAGGGCTGTTCTAAATATTTACCGTATAAATTTCCAATTCTTCCCCTAATTCTCGTGATATGACTGGCTAGAAACAGTATTCATTCCCCCCAATCCAACTCTGTCTGCCAGGCAAAATTTGATTTTGTCACAGGCTATCTGGTTTCTAATTGCAAATAATGACTTAAATGTTGTGGTACAGTTTGCACCTTGTTTCTTTCTACTCCCAAAACATTAGTAGATTTTAATGAGACCAAAGTGCAGGTTAATTATGATGTGCAACCCCGCAAGTAGTAAACACTAGCTTCACTCTTTTCGTAAATTCAGCAAGGAGGCATCCAACCAGTTGGATAACTATCCAAGACTGGATAATAGAACAAACGATACCTCTGATATGCTCTGAAGGCATCTTAATAACATAGTCTCTGTAAAAATTCATTCATTTATTGTAAGCATTAATAAGGTAGTGTTGCAATGATTGTATCATAGCTATACGAGTACTAGCCAACTGTACATAATTTCGCAAGCGATCTGCTAGACTCAATTGGATCATTGAGAAAATGAAGCTTGGTTATTTGGTAAATACCGCCTTGCTCTGTTGAGGCAAAAACAACCTGCACAAATAATAATTTTGGATTATGATACAGAACAGTAAAAGCTGTCCAGCACTTGGGGTGTGCAGCAATCAGTTTCATCGTTGCATACCAAAAAAATACCAGATAATCGAGAAAATCCTTTTTTAACCAAATATCTAGCCTGGTAGATTGTTATCTCTATAGATAATCATGTTGCATTGCTCTTGCATTCTATGCAGTTTTCCAAAAACGCAGTACAAATCAAGTCTAGTGACTAGAATCATTTCCAAATTTTGAAAACATTCTTTAAAGCTTGATCAAATTCAACAATGCCTTTAAGCAGTTTTTGAAATAAAAAGAAAAAGAAAAACAGACCTGTTAAGAACTTCATCAAAAAATTTAACAGATTTCTTGTTGTATTGCTCTCTCTGTGATTTCAAATCTATCCATCCCCGAAGTATGAGGCCCTGAAATAAGGTGAAAAGGGTCCAAAATCAAACAAGTGTGTATTTTCTTTTCTAACACCTAGGCCTTGCATCAAATCTGTAGATAATAATATAACAAATTGTATGTAAGTGATCGACTGTGGCGCTTTTAACCTCAAAAGGGGGATTCATGCCCTTTAAAAAAAATTTTTATGATTATGGAAAGAATCCATTTCCATCAAATTTGAGGCACTGAACTCGAACTTTAATGTTATTTAATCAAATTTGAAGTATCTTTTAGGTCTGGGGGCATTTTATCCTTAAAGGAAGAATACAAATGGTTGCGATAACAATATGCAAACCAGGTGCCAACCTGTTGAATTTAGAGATGTAATATAAGGGCGAAGAGCGTCACTTGCAATAAATGACAAGAACTTTAAAAATAATTTTGCTTCAAAGCAGTTTCAAGTAGAGCAGTGGTATGCAACAGGTAAAACATTTGAGCAACGAAAAGTAGATCTCCAAATTGAACAAGTCAGATTTCCCTACCGTGCGTGATGAATATTCCTTTAAAAGCAAGCATTAGTTTCCTTCCGCAACCGCTTTCAAACCGCTTTCGTGTTTCTCCCAGATTTTATCTTGCCTCGTTTACAGAATGCATGTTTCTCTGTCCAAATATTGAGCACATGAAATGTTCTTGACCTCCTGTGAGATCTCGACTTTCTAAAAGAATGCTCAACACATCTTAGAATCGAACATTATTCTTCACGTATTTCCAGCAGAACTGCTTCCCCTCTCGATGAAAACTTGATACATAGTCATTTCCATTGAATGAATGGAGTCCAAGCAATGCCTTACATTGCTTCTCTATTGATTTGCAGGCATTCAAATCCAGAATCTTACGACTCTTCCCGGTTCCTTTGTCAATGAATACACGGACATCATCGCTATCAATGACTAACAAGATGATAGGTATTCCAATGTCTCTCGAGCCCGAGCACATCAGACAGATTGTACCTGCTCCATTTTCTTCTCTTGCACGATCAATGATGTATGCTGTTTTCGTTCTGCTTCTTCGTGCCCTGTTCTCAAATCTGGTACATCCATGGACGCTCTACTCGCAATCTTTCTGCATGAGGAACCACTTGCAACTTAAAGCGTACGTTCTTCTCCTTCATTGCTACTTACAACCCACGCTTTCTTCAGTAATTCAAACATTCTTTCTATGTTACACTCTATTTTTACAAGAATGCTCAATTTTTTGCTGAGCTTCAATATTCTTAATTTTTTGCTATTTTGTGCCTCGGGATATTCTTAAATTATTCTTAGCGCGGCAAATAGTATGGATACGGCAATAATTTATTATAATTATCATCAATGCCAAAACACAGACTTACCGTTAGACTCACAGAATATCAAAGAAGAAGGAGTAAAGAAGTACAAGTAATTAAATGTCATAAAAAATCAGAAGTAAAAAAACGCCCGCTAAAATTACTTTTTTCACAAGATCTTGAGGCTGACAATATTCTTAAAATATTCTTAAATTTCACCAAATTTGAGCCCCATTATTCTTATAAAATTTATCCTTATAAAAAAAGAGTGTATGCCCATTTTTAGAAATTTTTTTTAAATCAGGAGGTATTCGAATGTTGGGGTTACGGATCACCAACTTTCCTTCATTTCTGCAAAAAAGGCTTTCGGCATTTTTCCATGTTATGTAGATTAATCGATAAACTTTGAGGTTTAATGGAATAATTTACTGGCTGGCTGATTTTGACAATACTGCGAATGATCGCGGTCAAATTGAGAATATAGTATCTACATCTGTCTTTGCTAAATTTCTTCTAAATCAATATGCAATTGAAGACAAGGCTGCACCGGAAAGTTGGCAGATTCAATAAGTATGGTGCCAACGGGTAACAAAGACCCGCGTTTCTGCAAATGAGCCCCCTCTTTGGGTCAAAGCCCACATAGTCGATCACTTACTTATAATTTGATCAAATAACATGCAAATTCGGATTCAGCATATGAATTTTGATAATTTTTCAGAATTTTGAGAATTTTTCAGTTGATTTTAACATTGCCCCCATTTGCGTGCATTACAACTTCACTAAGTAGGCAAATACTGGGGGAAAATAACCCTACATCTTATAAGCGGCCCCTCACCTGACTAAAGAGCATCAAATTCTGGATTCTACACCAAAAAGTTGACTAGAGTACTCCATCTTGTAAATTACCTTTCATGGTGGTAACACTCCCTTTCAACTCCCAGATTTTAGCAAAGGTGAAACTTCATGGTTTGACTAACTTTGGTCTTACTTCAAACCTTCAAAACTCTTGCACCAAATAAATGCTCTATGTTCCTTTTGTATCAATACCTTGGAAACACACATCTTGTAAGACATGGCAAAATATTGAGTTAAGGGTAATTTCAGTCTTAGCCTGTAAACTTGATTTGCAAAGAAATAGGGGCCCAAACCTCTACTTCGATTAAGGGCCCCGCACTGCTCCGTTACGCCACTACTTGTAAGATTTGGCAAAATATTGAGATATTTTGCTGTCTGTCATAAAAATTGAAAATAACACAAAAAAGGTTTTATATTCAAAGAATTGCATAATCAAAAATGTCCATCAAACCTCTTTTGATTGTGGTGACATTTTCAACATCCTATCAATATATTCTCTTGCCTTATCTGGCTTTCCACTGTGGAACAAAAACATGCCAGCAAAATATAAGGCAGTTTCACCACAAGTTGTTCTTTCAGATTTAAGCTTTGATTCCAGCTGTTTTACAGCTTCCTTGTCAGTCATTTTTGTTCTTTTATGGGCTATGATTAGTGCCATACAAGCACATAAGATCACATCACGCTTATCCTTTATTCCATCAAGTTCTGATATAGCCTCTGAAACTTGCTCTGGTAAAAAAAATATATTATTATAGACTTCTTGGGATTTCTCAAGGATTTTAAATGATTTCTACCAGAATTTCATATCACATTATACAAATGGAAATGGACATATCATAAGTATCCAAACAAAATGGCCAATTCTAAACACTTGCATTGCAAACTAGAACATTATGCTAAATTGTTATGTCTTGGTTTCAAAATTTGGACATGGTCACAAGAAGGATATAATACTGTCCTCCAGTAAGAAAAATCTGCATAATGATTATGAAAAGGTAAATTCTTCAGGCATGCCAGAGCCGGGGGGCTGGAGGGGGGGCTGTAGCCCCCACACCTTTTGCCAATATGTTGTGTTGAAGTCATACTTTCTGATCAAAACACACAAGTGGCTTTTTGACCTATGCCTATTGCACTTGGGTTCTACTGGCCTTGACCTCTTTATCAACTTCTAATGAGCACCAGCTGAACTTGAATGACCATGCCCAAAAAGGGCCACACCCAATCTTCAAAGCACCCTCACTTGAAATATGCTGTGGTGTCCCTGTTTTTATAATTTTCAGAGAGAAAAACATTGTTATCATTTTAGTCCTTTTAAAATGAAGTGGTTGAAAATAAGACTGATTTAACTATCTAAAAAGTCTTTTTGACACAGAAGAGAATGCCAAGTGCAGTGAATGTTTTAGGTAGCATAATAGGGAAACAGTTAATTTTTGTTAATAAGCCCATTTTCTCTTTGTTGACAAAATAGGAGAAACTTAAATGTAAGGCAATTATCTCAAAAATTAGAAATCAGGATTGCAAAAATAATACACTATAGAAATGATAAGCATGTAAAATACGTATAAGAGATATGCTATTAAGATGAATTACCAAAAATTCTGAGCATCCTGCTTATACAAAATATCATTTTAACATTCCCTGTTTTACCTAAGGTAATTCATACCCTCCAGCTTTAAGGGAAAAGAAAGTAAAATTGTGTTGAAAACTTAAATTCTTGTTCTGCCTTATTACAATGTGGGATAGTTGTATTCAAGTTAAGTTGCAATGTATTTTCTGACCATCAATGCAGGACAGACTGCAATGGTATGCTTCCAGGCATGGAATAGGAATTAGAAGATAAGTTAAGTCTTGTCAAGAAATAACTGAAATCCTGTTGTTATCACCAGAGTTACCTAAACAATTGCAACCATTTGCAAAATAGGATGTTGCTTGGGTATTAACAGCTCAAACTCCATCTTATATATCATATTTCATCACTTATGGCCTAATTCAATATCATTTAAACAGTTAAAAAATTGTTCATTATTGGTAAAATAAGGTTAATCAGTTTAATTTAACTCAGAAAGGATGGATGGAGGGTGCCTTGAGAAAGTAAGCTTTTTCATTTTACACAAAAAGAGCTGAAAATAGAACAAGTAAAATATCATTTTTACAACACCTCTGTGATAAGTGCAAATTTTATACCAAATTTTTCGAAGTCAACTTAAAATTTGTATAAAAATCAACTGTAGAGGTTTCATGAAAAATTATCCATTTTTCTAGATTTGAGGGAAAAAATTCCTTTTTAGGTTATTTGAAATGTTTACATATATTGGGTTTTGATATTCATGAACGGTCCTAATCATTAAATTGTTTAAAATACCCTGCAAAATAGTCCATCAAACAATTATATAATGTTTTGAAAGATTTTTCTAGTGATGTTTCAAAAGATTGTTCCAGTTAATCTTCTAGCTCATGATGATAAAAGAATGGATAGGTTTGGCAGAAACTTTATTGAATATGATTAAAAGGAACTTCAAGTATATAATGCTAAATCTGTTGACAAGATTCAATTTTTCAATGCTACAAAATAGAACAAAAACATATTTATGTGTAAAAATAATAGCAGCTTTATCAATAAAGGAATTTTTTTTATCAAATTTTGATAAATATTGATGAAAATTTAAGTTTTGTTTTGGTACAAAATCAATGCAAACTTTATCTTTTTTAACTGGTAGAAAATCTATCATGTAAGATAATACTTAAGAACAGCTTTTGCAAAGTGCAATCAATTTCTTGCTACATCACCTTCCATTAAAATTCCAAATGCTTTCCAGAATATCAGAACTGGGTCATGACCATATTTTTGCAAGGATTCAAGGCATATATTTTGGAGTTGCCGATAATATCCTTCTCTGCAACAATAATTGATCTTTGCCTAAAATTTGAAGAAAAACAAGTGACCTGTAAATAGAAAAACATGGCAACAGTGGCAAAAGTATTTAAGTAAGTATGGGTCTTTACACCCTTGAGGAGTGGGGTCAGATCTAAAAGAGCTGGATGCAAAAAGTTTCCTTAAGAAGGCCTTGGGCAAAGACTTGTTCTCGCAATTTGGTCTTGTAGTGACTTCACTTAGGCCTGTTTACTTTCTGTATCATCATTCACTCATTCTATATTCTCCCATCTTGATACATACCACAGCCAGCCATTACGTCACTCACACTATCACATTGCCATTAATCCTTCCCCCTCATTATTTACTTTATCAATGCCACGCTATTCAATCATCTCATCACCTTTACTCGCCCTTCCTATTATTTGTTTCACCTGCGTCATTCGATATTAATTTTAGTACTCCTAGAAATGTATATAAGCCTGTATTTTAGTTCATTTAATTTAGTCCAGAGTTAGTAGTCTAGAGCTAAAAGATACATCATCTCTCTCTCGCACTCGCTCTGGCTCCGTGTTCTCTGCACGTATAATAAGAAACTCATCGATGGCCTGGATAGTCCACAGAGGTTGATCTACTCAGCTTGGTGGGAACAACGACCAAATACAACCGTTCCTACAGTCTCAAAAGCAAATTTGCCCTAGCATAATTCATTTGCTTGTTATGTTTTAAATAAATATCATATCAATCCAACCGGTTTGAGTCACTTGATAAAACTTTGGTAATACTTTCACAAATCAAAGATACATTTCTCCATTTAGTTCAGTTAAATTTCTCGAGTAAACAAACATTTTATAATTGTTGTTATGATACACAGATACAGGAGCGACAATCTGGGCCTCTTCGTCTCGTCTTCTTCTCCGATGTCTTCTCCGATCATCTTACATGAAAATATTTAATTTGCATAACAATTAGTCACTTTTATTGGAAAATACATATTTCATGTAAAATGACATGCATACCAGTGTAACAGAATCAGTTGCAGCCATCTTGATAGTAATAAACTGATACCACAACAAGCTTCAAGTTGTTCAGGTCTGCTTTAAGATGCACACGAGGCTGGTTTCCATAGTAACAAAGATGCTCTCGGTGCGCCAATTCAAACACCGTAAATATCTGCTGTCATTGTGAGGTACACGATCGTTAATATTTTGCCAGTGCTACAACATTAACTAAGAAATTTAGATTTTTCATAGGTTTGTAGTGTAGTAGCTATTTAATTTTTTTTTCATTGACTTTATCTTATTTTATTTTGTCATCAGCGGATGCAAACGTAAAGGTATTGTAGATTTGCACCCTTTCTTGCCTATGCAGGTGAGCAAATTCTAGCCTAAACTTTGTCTGACTCAGATGATGACTCCGTGGTGTCTAAGTAAAGTTAAATGCTACTTCCTCAGGCACCGTGGAGCAGGGGAGCCCCCTCCCCACACTTTTTTCAAAGAAGGAACAATTTTCTTCAACTATATAGAATGTCTTCGTCTTTGAACGATAGTACCAATGTACCTTGAAGCATCTCAGTCTTACCATTCATAACTTTTTCTTTCCTTAGAAACTCATACCATGACTTCATTTCTAAATAAATAATCTCTTAGAGTTAGACAAGATTGGAAAGATTTTGGATATCCATTTCAATTTATATTAATAGTTGTAACAATAGTATATAAATAAGTCTCGGTCTTGAGCTATCAAAACCTGTCTGTAAAGACAACAGGCACCTCAATTTTGGAATTCGTTGAATTAGAACAGTCAAAACCTTCGTGTTTTTCAAAGTTGATGATTTTTCTTTTCAATGTTTCCCAAATCTTCTCCTGGTCTGCTTCGACAATATAGCTACTGATATAGGATTAATACGAGAGTATGGCAATAGCCATTTCCTCGCTTCTATGTACAATTGGCGTGACTCAAAATTTTTCTGGGGAAAGGTCTCAGGCACCCATTCTTATCCCTTAGCCCGATTTTAACCCCAGCCCCCTCCCAATTTTCAGATCGCTCCACAGTCCCTGCTTCTGCTTCCAAACCCGCTAATTGTTGGAAAAAATTACCTTCAAAACCACTAATCAGTGTTCAAAACTGAGAGGCTGCGGTGGCGCAAACTTCAGGCCGAACTTCAGGGTACAACGAACAAATATTTAAACAAGTTTCAACTCGAATGATCGTTCAGAAAAACGCTGTAAATTACGAAATTTCGCGAATTACAAATTTTTTTAAATGGCTTTTGACATAAAAAAAAATTATCACAGGTCTCATCCCTTTTCATAAATGTTTGTTCATTGTCGCTTTCGAAAAGTTTACAGTTTTGACATCCACATAGAAATTTCTTGATTCAAACAATAGATTAAACGATAGGCCAATTGTTCTGTGAAAAATGATTCTATTGTTTGCAGATAATTGTCGGAAATTCTGTCATAAATTGTCGGAAATTTTTTCTTTTTTGCCCCCCCCCCCCTGTTTGGAGTTGGCTGGATTAGGCCCTGTCATCAGCAATGTTTGTAAATTGTTGCAAATTATGCAAATTGTTTTGCTGGACCCGTTGATCGATAGTCCATCCAGCCACCCAAA
The DNA here is from genome assembly GCA_964019065.1 of Catostylus mosaicus. Taxonomy (NCBI): domain Eukaryota; kingdom Metazoa; phylum Cnidaria; class Scyphozoa; order Rhizostomeae; family Catostylidae; genus Catostylus; species Catostylus mosaicus. The sequence continues at coordinate 9,546,636 of OZ025184.1, read as the reverse complement.
ACAATAATTTTGACCAAGAGAAGTTGAGTCCGCGGAGTTCTTTGAGGACTGTTTTAGGGAATTCATACTTTGGCCTTCCTGGTGTTACAGAACTAATGGACGGCGTTAGTATTATACTAATAGCAGTTAGCTTCATTGGCCCTGCATGCATATAGATAGAAGAGCCACTGGCAACCGCCTTGTAAAATGTCTGCCAGACTCATTAACTTTTTCGAATAATCGTTTTTCAGGTTCAATCACGTCAGGCTGCGAATTGTCACTACACTACCAACTGTTTATAAGTCAAGATCTAAAGTGATGAATTAAAAAGATTTTCACCAAAGCCAAGATCTTCATCATTCATTTCCCATGACATGTGCTAAACTTCACTAGACAATTAACAACTTTATGGAACCGGCCTCACGAGTGGAACATTCTTATTGGTCCAGCTTCAAAATGGCGCGCTCGTTCCAAGTAAGATTGAATAAAAAATTTGAGGATTGAATGTAACGTCAAGGATCGCAGAAAAAAATTTAGGATTAAACACGGGCTATAATGCGCGCTATTGCCGTAAAGCCGCCATTGCTAGTAAACAAATTCAAATGGCGCGCCTGCTAACGGTTAGCTCCTACGAAATATATATGAAATTAAAACTTAAACTGATGATTTAATATAAAACTGGATTTAAAATTTCAAAAGTTAGGGATTGAATTTGAAATGCAAGGATTGAATGGAATAGTACAAATATAAACTTTAAATGATGAATTGGAATTAAAAACGCAAAAACTCAGGTATGACAAATTAAGCAATAACTGTTGGGATTTCTATTGCAGTACTAACGCGCCTTCTCAATGGCATTTATGTTGGCGTATTTGTTACATATTGTATTTCATGATTGACGTAGATATACGAATGACTAGTTATTTCGATAAAATTGTTGCATTGCGGTATCATTTATGACTCGTCCAAAGATCATTTATGACCCGTCCAAAGGTGCATTTATGGAAGTAATTTACTAATGATTGACGTCCAACCTAGTCATTGTTATGTTGTTTTGATTGTTTAATTTTTTTTCTTAACCATTTTACATAAATCACGTATCCTGTTATTCGCGTTTCTTATTGATTGTTATCTAAATAGTTCCTTGTAGAATTAAATAAAAGAAGGGACTTCATTTAGAAAATCAGAAATAAAATCGGAATCATAATAGAAGCATGAATAGAATTTTGAATTGAATTGACTTGTAATAGAGGAATCGAATTAAAGAAAATGAGAGTACAGAACACAAGTTGTTCGAATTTTTATGAGTTTGTCTTCAAGGTCCGTAGAATTAGCACTGAAAGAGTTTACAGTCGTAATAATAACACGAATTGAACATAAGAACACAGCTGATTAAATACAAATGGTACATGTTTGAATATTGCCACAAGCGGCCAGCCATACTATACAAGCCTATTGAGACCTCATGAAGTATAATGCATTTTATTCAATGAAGCATTAATTCGACCTTTAGCAAAACGTAGTGTACATCATATAGCGGGGGCGCGTGAAGCAAATATTTAACAAAGCATTATGGCATTATAGTAAATAATAGTGCTCCATCGTACAGCAAGTAATTTTCAAAATTCTTAATTCAATATCCAAGATCGTTTATAGCATCCGCTTATACTGCTGCAAAGCAAAACCCCTTAAATATGTCTACTGCTGGTGGCAACTTGTGGTATTCGACATCTCCATATCAGGTAATCAGTAAATCAATACATCATGGTGCGATTTAAAAGCAAAGTATGACATTGAATGGTAAAAATAAGATTATTCTGGGCATAAGGGAGCTATTTAGTGTGACGTTCTGATTGAATTACGCATAAAATAGAAAACATTTCAAACGTTTAAGAGTAAAAAATTCTGCAAATTTTCAACATGTAGCAATTGTAAGAAAATAGGGGATAATTGAACCCTGTCTTCCCAAAGGCAAGACACATATGTGAAGCTTTTTCCATTGACTGCGTAGCTAGGTTTGAAAATTCTAAGATAAGAAGTGAAAACTTGTGAAAAAAAACATGCAAAAGTAAGCTATAACCTGCAGGTACAAGAAAGCGTCTATTGTTATGAAATTCACGAGCTTGCCTTTTTAAAATTCATCTTTTGATCTTTCGAGAAGAAGCAGCCGGCACCGACTTCCACAACAAAGTGGTTTACGATTTATCAATGAACATTTTCGAAAATCGCTTGTATATTGATTTTTTAAAGGAGAATGGGAAATCTACTTTCGCTTGCAAAGGAATGCAAGGCATTCTTGCAGGAAATTCCTAGGATATTAACTGCATTTATTGAAGTCCTTTTTGGTGTTACAAGAATGCTGCAAGACATGGAAGAAATTTTTATAGACTTGAAAGAAATATCAGACCTACTTGAACTGGTAAAAACAACTTGCAAAGAAAGTGAAAGAAGCATGTTGCACCAGAGAGCAACTGGTCTTTTAAGAAGCACTAGAAAAAAACTATATCATACAGCAATAAACGAAAGTAAATACAGCGAAGTGTTAAGAAGCGTTGAAGTGATTGTTTCAACTTTAATAGATGCAACTGAGACCAAAAACTCGTTTAAAAAGAACGATAAACATACTATCTAGCTACAAGATGTCAAATTTAGATACAGACTTGTTTAAGACGATAGCAATGCTTACATTTGAACTTTCACCCTAATTCGACTTTATGCAACACTTTTTGCATGCAGTTGGTAGAGCTTTATGGAGGTTTTCTCAAGCAGTTTGCTTGTCATAGCCAGCATTTGAATTTTAATATGCTTTATCATGTTATGTCATGTCATGTCATGTTATGTTTTGTTATGTTATGTTATGTTATGTTATGTATTGTTATGTTATTTTATGTTATGTTATGTTATGTTATGTCATTTTATGTTATGTTATGTTATGATAAATTTTGTTATGTTATGTATGTTAGCTAATGAGTTGTTATGTTGATCAAGTGTCATCGCCTAAGATGATGGCAAAAATCGACGCGTCACTGTCTATCAATTGTGAAATACATTGTGAAATAGGAGTTGGATTATGACGCTAGGGAAAGCGACCTTAAATGAGATAGACTTTACAGTCGGCAAAAACATGGACGAAAATTTTGGGCAGAAGACAGGAGGCAGTTGTCAATTTCTGTTTATTCGGTAGGCCAAATAACATTTAAGGCACTTCACTAAGTCGGCTGCCTTAACCAATGACCTCCTTAGTCTTAGTGATTGAAGGTGATGTTACCATTGTCCATAAAGCCCCATCCTTGGTGATAAAATAGTTCCCGCAATAGCAAGTTGGTTTTAGATTTATTAAGGTTATTTTGAGCCAATGCGCCTCCCTGAAAAAAAGGCGGTGATCTAAATACGAAAGTAGATCTGTAGTATTATTATTGTTTGACCTAATCACTTTGCTTGAAAGCATTGAAGAGTGTGATTTAAGAGCAAACAGTTCGATTTAGTTTCTGCTCTGGAAAACTGTGAAATTTTAACTCACATCAAAACCAGGGTGAATCTAAATGTAAAATTTACATCATTAGACAACTTCCGCCATTTACGTTGACATGGTTTTCGCGCCTTTTGCTGATCAATCGCGCATTGCGTCATTAGCTCGAGTGTAGTAAACAGAAAATTCTCATTGATCGATCAATCTGTGATAACATAAGCTCAAAAAGTAGCGATCACAGAAATAAGCTCAGATGGATTATGTGATGTTGATAAGAACGAAACCGGTAAAGAACGGCTTCAGAGTGTTGCATTTTGTACAAGAGTTGGCAAGTATTACGCAGTACAATAACGCGCTACAAATACCAAAATTGACATAAATTTGATTTGGTGAGTTTCTACAAGCAAATTTTGTATAATAGATGCATTTTATTTTAAATTATTGTCAGAATTTCGTCTACCTTTGGTCCGCAATTTTAGCCTGGTAGAAAATATCCATTTATCTGTGGAATGGCACTTTCGATTGTCGTTAATTTTCCAATCTTGCCATGCTTTGCTAAAATTGGTGTGAAAAAATTCGCTTCATTGAGAAATGTTAAGCTTCTATCGACGATCCATCTACAAACAGAATCTGAACGAATCTGCCTCCTTTGGTCAAAGTTTGGTGGCACGCTAAAGATATTAATCCTTTTTAGAAAGCAAACTACGTATTTCCTTGCTTTATTCAGCAGACAAGTACCACTAAGAGCAACCACCAAATTAAGCTCCTTTTGGTAAAACCTATGAAAGAGCAACTAGCAATTTTATAAAAAAGGACCTGAAGACTTTACTAAATGGTAACCTATGCAGTGAACACTGTAAGATGTGTAATTTTTCTTGAACTGTTTTGACTTATGCTTTACAATTAGGTTAAATTATAAATGAATGTATTATTTGAGACGTTTTAATGGTATGCAAATAGTGTCCCCAATTGGTAGAAATGCTAAATTTTTATAGCAATATTATAAGTATTATTTTAATAATATTATGACGATAAAATTATTATTTTTATTACTTTTATTGCAGCAAGCCCTCTCCTGTCAGATCAAAACAAACAAAACTAGCATTGCATCAGTCACAGGGACCCCCCCTGGCTACGTCCCTGGTCAGCTGCCTGTTATTGCAGGTATTTCGTTTTCGCAAGCCTTGGACTATACTTCTTTAACTAATATGTACTCTTCTAGTCGTCAAGACGTTTTATATCTTATAACCAAGCAGCATTCTAAACGGATTCCGCACCTACAACTGTAATGCGTGTTTCAGAGAAATATTGCCCCTGGATAAACAAAGACCTTAAGGACCTAATGCGAACTAGGGATAGGTTGAAACAAGCTGCAGTCAAAAGAAATTCCCAAATTCTCATGGCTTCGTATAGGCAGGTCAGAAATAAGGTCAATTCTTTGAACATTCAATTAAAGAAGCAATACTTCTCCAATAGGATCTTTGCATGTCAGGGTAATATGAAGGACTCCTAGAAAGCAATCAGTGAACTTCTCCAAAAGAGATCTAAATCTAGCAATATAGACTGTCAAACAGTCTAGCAGAGAAACTGTTCATAAAGAAGACATTTCTGAAACAATGAACAGTTTCTTCTGCTTTATTGGCTAAAAATTCAGAGGGTTTTGGGGCTGATGATATCTCCAGCTACTTTTTAAAGATGGCCTTGCCTCTTATTGAAAAATCCCTGGGTGTGATGTTTAGTACGTCTTTAGCAACTAGCCAGTTCCCCGATTCATGGAAAGTGGCTAGAGTTACCCCAATTTTCATAGGCGGAGAAAAGACTGAACAGTCAAGCTATCGGCCAATATCAGTCTCGCCTGTCATATCCAAACTTTTTGACCAGCTGTACCAGTTTATGACAGAGAATGATCTATTCTCTCTTAGCCAATAGGGGTTTAGGCGTTACAGTGATATGAACCTCGGCCAGCTTGTGGCACTAGTATTCATTGATTCAAAAAAGGCCTTTGACACTCTAGACCATGAAATTATTTGTGAAAAACTCAAAATTTACATTGCTCAACAGAGAGGACTCGTGGTTAAAGTCTTACCTATTCATGAGAGAACAATTCTGCAGGGTAAATGGTGTTTTTCAGGCCTAGAGAATATAGAAGTTGGTGTGCCACAAGGCTCATATCTTCGTCTTCTTCTTTTCCTCATCTATATCAATAATATACCACTGGCTGTGGGTGGTTCTACTGTGTCCATGTATGCTGACCACACCAGTTTGTACCATTAGGCAATGAATATGACTCAGCTGAATGGGGCTATTAACAATGACCTTGCAATATTGGATGCTTGGCTTCAAGGGAATAAACTTTCCTTAAATGTCGCAAAAACACTATCAATGCTTATTACAACAAAGCATAAACAAAACACCCTGAAAAACACAAATCAGAGTTTGGAGCTATTCATCTGCGACAATGAGCTTGATTTTGTTTAACAAAAACAAAATATCTTGGTGTACAAATAGATTTAGCCAAGGGTTGGAAAGAACACATTAAGGCTACCTTATAAGACTTACATATTCATCATCTACCATTAAGACCTACATATTCTGACTTATTCCAAAGAATATCAAATTAAATCATTCATCATCATCAAAAATTTTTTTAAATTAACAAAAGTGGAGACATCTCTTACTTCATATGAGAAGAAAATCAAAATGAGAATTCATATGCCCAAGAATCAAGATGCTCCGAGCTGCCTGAAAACCTTTGGCGATGATAATGATGATGGTGATGGAAATGACGGTTAGAGTGGCAAAATGATGATGAGGGTGATTATAGTGACAGTGAAGGTGATTATGGTGATGAAGATCATGGGGTAGCACTGACAGTGGTGGAGATAATGAGGTTATATTGATAATAAGAAGCGTGATAATAGTTAAGACGATGACGGTGCGGGCGAAAAAGGAGTTGTTCAGGAGCCAACTAGGGTTACTTTGGAAACTGCGGTACTAATAGATCACATTGCTACGACTTGTCCCAATAACGTACTGGAATTTGGGGTATAAGGATTTCGATGAGTGACCATTATATGGTTTATTGTGTTCAAAATTAAATGGCTACTTTAAAAAGGACCATAAAGCTATAAAAAAACGGAATATGAAAATCTTTTCTAAAGAAGCTTTCTTGCAAGACGTCAATTGGGAGGAAGTTCTGAACTGGCCGTGATATTTTCGACAATATTTTCCCTTATGATACAGAAGCGCATTCCCTCTTCGTCAGTTTCACGTATCAGAAAAGTACTGTCTGTAGATAGACGCTGATCTGAAAAGGCTGATTAGGACCTGAGAGCGACAGAAAAGATCTGTATAGAAGAAAAAGTCACAGGTCATAATGAGTTCTCACAAGCAACATTTCAATTGAGACTAACACACTTCCTGATGCCTGAAATATTGCCAGAGTCACCCTAATTTACAAAGAAAGCCTAAAGTCTAACAACAGATCCATATCTGTCCTTTTTGTCACATCTAGGCTATTTGAGAAACTTATCTTTGACCAGTTGTACCAGTACATGAGTGGGAGTGGACTTTTGTCACCTCTACCGCCTGCTTGCTGAAATGCACAGATGATTGGTTCAATGGCATAGATAAGTGGCTTTTGACTGGAATGATCTCTATTGGTCTCAAAAGCTTTTGACACGTTGATCGTGAAATCCTTTTCAAAAACTGGCTCACTGTGATGTGCTCAGTAGGGAGCTATTGTTGTTGAAGTCTTGCTAACAGAGAGCAGTATTGTCGAGTTAATGGTGTAGACTCAAATATGGAGAATATCGAAGTTGGGGTCACATAAGGCTCTTATCTCGGACTACTTCTATTTTTAGCCAACATCAGTGACCTTCCCTGTATTATAAAGAACTCTAATACGTTCGTGTATGCTGACGACACAAGTCTTTACCATCTTTTGAAATATATTTTTCAGTTGAACGAAGCTATCAATGACGATCTAGGGAAACTTGATAGGTGGCTGGAAGGGGATACATTTATCCATTAACATAACCAAAACCCACTCTATGATTTACCACTAAACATAAGAAGAAACACTTCGAGATTTCCAGTCAAAATATCCAACCTTCCATTTATAAGACGAATGTCGAAGTTTCAAATAACACTAAATACTTAAGTTTCAAAATAGACGATCATTTCTCAATAAAAGGAGCAAATAAAAGCGGTTTCTGAAAAAGCTTCACATGTTGAAATCGCCAAAATACGTTCCTATTGCAGTAGTGAAAATTCACTATTGCAGCATCGTTCAATACAGAGCAGCTCGTTTCTTGACAAAGAGTCAGTTCGATGCGCCTAGTAAACCTTTCAATAAAAGTTTAGGTTGGCAAACGATCGAGGAGTTGATTGATAGACAATCAAAACTGACGGTTTTCAAATGCCTTAACGACCTTGCTCCCAAATTGCTTAGCGAAACTTTCATCAAGATTGCTGAATGTACCACACGCAACCTATGAAATACAACCACTGACCTAAGGCTTCCGCCAAAAAATTATTCTACTGGACAAAAATGTTTTTCGTTCAGAGGTGCAAGAATCTGGAATAGCCTTGCAACTGAGGCTAAGGAGGCATCTTCACTTGGTGCCCTCAAGAACCAAATATAACACCATGTGTAAATAGTTTGATCTTCTACTTTAGACTAGATTGAATAAATCAATCAATCAGTCAATCAATCGTTCAATCAATCAATCACTCAATCAATCAATCAATCAATCAATCAATCAATCAATCAATCAATCAATCAATCGATGAAATTGCGCAACAATTCATTGTTTTATTTTTATCGCAGCTACTTTTGCCTCGCTCGATATATTTTGCAACATAAGTGTAGTTAATAGCCATGAGATGTCAATTAAAAACAAGATCACCTCAACTGCATTATTAGAAAAGCATTGCAGGCACCTGCCCCAACGCATGGCCATGCCCTTAATGAACTCTGTTAAAAATATTTCGGCACAATGATAACATACATTAGCAACGTTCCTACCCTACCCAAGAAAGATGATTGCTTCTCTATAAGTTCAACCATTATCAATATCGTTTAATTACACGCATCAGTACTTCACATATTACTACCGTTTAGAATATTTTTCTAGACCACATCATACCTTGCTATTCATTAGAAATGCATCATTTCATTGTTATACAATTCATTGCTCATTCACTGCCAAATCTAGTATCAATTGAAAATTATACAATTCATCTTAATAGTTTTTACAAAACTCGATAATTGTAATAATTGCATCATATATAATCGATAAGCGAGCATTGCTGGTTCCCATCAATGAAAACCAATTTTATACACATTACATAGTGTGACACTTCAGTACATCATTGAAAAGCAGAATAAAAAAAAATGGTAAAATACTTAATCACAAACTTATAAAGTTACAAGCTATGACATTGAAAAACATGATATCACCAAGATCAAGTGCTATGATCTAAGCAATCAAATTAATTAAAACATCAACCTTTTCTGACACCGAGTATCAAAACATACCAATTTTCAATACATGGTTAGTAGGTGAGAGGACTAACAACAATTATGAAAATGTGTCATCTATTGATTAACAGGCTTTTTAAATCAAATAGAATATTATACAGTGTCTTGATCAGCCAAACAAAATCGAACGTTCTGCGCACATACCATACTTTTATGGATCTGCCGAAAATTGAAACACAATAATCATTATTGTTGCACAATTGTTATTGTCCTTACAATCAGTTCTCTAGACGAAGAAAAAAGTAAAAAGGGGATACAAATCAGGTTTAGAAAACAGTTATAAAAAAGTGATTTGCCAGGTCACCAAAAGCCGGTGCTGATGGAGTCACTAAGTCTCAAAAGGCCATGGCAAAAAGAGCTGATTCTGGTGCAGTCATTCCAATGCGAGGGTAAAGATTGGTTGTTGGAACATTCGAGGTGATACTAACAATCCGAGTGACCAGCTCACAGATGCTGAGATAGGTGGGGTCACCCAAAACAAATTAAAGGCAGCCACGAATTGTTTTGCAAGTGCTGCTCAATTAAAATTCCTCAGATGGCGCGAGACGAAAGGTAACTGAGTTGAAGGAAATTGCGTCTTCAAAAGAATTGAAAAAGGATTGCAGCTCAGAATCGTGTTCGCAGATTTTGTCGTTTAAGTTGGTAACACAGGAATTGCCACTCAAATTTCAATCGTAGAATCGCAACTTGAGGAGGGACTTGATGTTGTGGTGTTTGTACTTATATTGATCTTCGCAACCTGTGACTATTCTTTTATTTGTGTAATCTACGTTTTAATTATAACCAGTTTACTAGTAAACAAGCTGCTGCTTGGTTGTGTGGACTGCCTCACGCTCAAAAAATTACAGTCACTACCCGCAAATAAATTAAAAAGCTGTAAAATAGAAACATAAGAATCATAATAGATACTGTTAGTAAATTTAACGCACCTTTTGAACCATACTCAATTTACCCTGGGTCAACATCTTACAATTAACGTTTTTATTTGCATTGCAGCTTCTAAGTCCCATATCAACACTTGCTATACAATTAATCTTTCATCCATTAGACACTATTAGACTCTGAAAATGATAGCAAAAGGCAGAAAACCAGAAAGCGGTAAATTCAAAGTTTCTCCAAAACTTACCAGCCAATTTTCTTGCATTCCTATGGCAACAATTTAACAGGAGATCTCCTAGAAACAGAATACTCTATTAACAGGAGAATTACGGTAATATTAAGGCAGAATCGTTTGATTCACGCATTAGTTTCCTTCGGGCATGCTTAGGAGAAATCATTTTAGCAGTCTAAAAACATAATCTTCCTTATCCGGATAGATGAGTAATAAAACATTCAACGAAGCGATTTATTTACATACACAAATTCTAGATTTTTACATAAAACAGGGTAATAAATGACATCATAATTAATACTATAAAAATTTTGATAACCGGACTAACTAAAGGAAGTTAGAGACATGAAAAAGCCATACATAGAGGCTATTAGCGGGACAGTTATGTCTGTCAGACGGAAATATAACACAGGCAATGTGTAAGCAGACAGAAGAATAGATAAGTCCAATAGTAGGATGAATGACTTGTAGAGAACGGGCCAAGGAAAAAAAAGTGCGGCCCAGTTGGCCTAAATTAAATTCCAATGGCCTAGACTTTGCAGCGACATGAACGAAGAAAATAAAGCATTAACGAGGTAACAAAAATTTTAATTTCTAAGCGACCAACACGGTGCATTATTGCCCCTGATTTAAGAAGACGGTTTTTAGCAGGAAAGCTCCAGCTGGACATCAAAATTCATAATCCCAACAGTAATCTCTGACCCCTCTCCTTAACCCTTTCACACCCGGATATATTTTCAGTTAACTGTGAAACCCCATATAATTCCACGCTTTTCAGGGGGTTGCATAGTCAAATAACTTAGGTGAAAGCGTAAACTATTTTAGAAAACTGTCATCAGAACATTAACAATATTCTGTACATAACCCCCTGAAAAATCATCTTTTCTGGTGTTTGCCATTGGGCCATACGGCCCATCCAAGGGTGAAAGGGTTAAATGCCTTGAATGCCATTCGAGTCTAATTCCTTTTTGTTGAATTGTTCAAAATCTGACTTCAAGTCGGATTTGTCCAGAACAGTCGGAATGGTTGACCACTTCTAATAACACCTTTTTGCCCACACTTTCATAGCCATTCTCTCTTCCAGCTTGAAAGTAGAATTAAGGCTACGTCAAAACGTATCCGGATATTATTAAATACGCATATTCTTCATGCGATTAGGGCTCCCGTCCACAAATAGACGGCGTTTTTGTTCCTAATAAAGGCATCTTTAAAAAAAACTCTCTCCATAGGGGTTTTTTTAAAGTCCGGATTGAAGGATACGTGTGGACGGCGACAACATGGCCTTTTTTAAAAAGATTGCATTACAGCCTCGCAAAGCAGTGTCCTTTGTTGATCTATTCTAGTCACTTCTCTCCGGTGTTTGCAATTTCACATTCCTGGTGCGGAGAATGATACAAGCTTTTTATAGTTCACAAAATGATATGAAGAAGAAGGCGTAGTATACGTTATTTTCTGGCCGTGGGAATTCTGAAATTGCTTTATAACATAGGTCTGAAAGAAGAATAATTTATATTGATGATTTTTCACCTACAACCCCCTAATCTTCCCGAACATTCCTCTAATTTTCGCCTTTCCCCCGTAGGCTTCTCCCTACTCCCTACAAATTTCTTCCCCTTCTCGTAGGGGAATTCCCTAACGAATGACAGCCTTGGAATTCCCACCAGAGGCTCTACACGTTTTATAATGCTAGCGGTACACGGGATAATTTTGCTTAAGCAAAGTGTCATTCGTGCAACTTTGCTTAAGCATATTTCTCCCGTGTGCGATGGTAAACCTGTAAGGAGATATTCTTTTCAGACTGAAAGTAAAATATCTAACACGTTTGATATTTTTTGCCACTCGTGCCATTTTGCTTACCGTGCTTACAGTCCTTGGCGTAAAGCGCATGCGCTTCATTTCAATCCACAGCAACTTTGATAAAATGGCGGCAAACAACAGCTTTGGTTTTAAACGAAGCTATTTTGGAGGAGAAACTGGTCGAGATATGGCTTGAATGTGTGATGTAAGATCAGCAAAATTCAAAAAAGGGTGAAGCGTGATTGCATTTCTTCCTTAGAGGAGCTAGCGCACGCCATTCAATCCATAGCAACTTCGAGAAATCTGTTCATATCTCGACCAGTTTCTCCTCCACACACGGTAAGCAAAATGGCACGAGTGGCAAAAATATCAAACGTGTTAGATATTTTACTTTCAGTCTGAAAAGGAAATTTCCTTACAGGTTTACCACCGCACACGGGAGAAATTTGCTTAAGCAAAGTGGCACGAATGACTGCTTAAGCAAAATTCTCCCGTGTGCGGCTAGCATAAGAACACTTGGTTCCAGTTTCAGCCCTCCGTTTCTTATTTTTCCGTATATTTTCAGCCTGAGGTTTTTCTGATTCTGTTTCTTATTTTCGTTTTCGAATTTCCTGAGCATAGTAGTTTCGAGACATAACATGTTCGTGATAAAGTAATTAAGCTACTGTTCACATTTAATATCGGACGTTGCACTTGTTGCATAGGATGCTCTACCTGAAGTTTTATTTTCAGCAAAGGAAATAAATATATTAGTAAGTAATAAATCATTTTCACTTGTTAATGATATTTTATTTCTTGAGTTTTTTTTAATATCAGCCTGCCTTGTTTCTTAAGTTGTTCTTATTTTTTGGCCTAATCTCAGCCTGGTGTTTCTTATAAAGGTTGTTCTTATAAAAAAACGTGTAGGTGATGTGTGGGGATCACTTAACAATGGAAAGGCTCCTTGGCTGTTTGTGCATGCTCAAATATGAAATGGCCATGGTATCAAATCTACGCGTTTCCACGAGGAGTCAGAATTTGAAAAAGAAGCTCACTGTGTGGACGCAGCTATTTTTCACACCAGCTTAAATAATATGCGTTTTTAAAATATCCGGAAACGAATAGACATAGCCTGAAAAATAGTATTTCTGATAAGAATTATGCCTCATATCAACAAGCTTTGATATTGTAATTGCAATATAATCAATTTCTTAGAAATATAACATTAAAGCACAAATCAGTACGCAAAAAGCATCTTGAATTAATGAAAAATGAAGATATATATACCAACAATGCATACCTATTTCGGGGCATCCAAAAATTCTCGCTGTAACCACTGAAATTATAACACTGAATATACGGGTAATTAGTGTTAGATATTTGAGACCCTTGGGTCAAAAAGTCAACTTTCGCCGTCGTCCTGGAATAGTAAGAAAAAATCAAAATTATCAACGATTTTTGCCTATTTACTTTATATTCATTAGTTAGGGGCTTTAAACATAGAATAGGGTTTTTAATAGGAAATGTAGAAAAATCGTGATTGTGATTCAACAGTAGACAGGCTTGATTTGTTGATGAACCACGAGACAGTCTATTAGACGCCATTTGTGTCACTGACGGGTCATTTTCCCCCTAAATTTCTTGTAATAGGCTGAATATCACCGATAGGCTTACACGAAGCAAACAAGAGGTTTCTGGAGTGAAACGACTGATGACAGCCTATCGCTTGAGTTTGGGCGTTAAAGTGTCCTGAACCTAATCCAAAAAACGGTCCGGCTTGCGGTTAACATCCAGTGCTGTTGTAGTTGCTTTCATAGAGCAACAGCATAGGAGAATGTTCTCATCATCTATTCCATTAGATTGACTCTTGAGTATCAATTTTGACATGCTGCTTTACCAAACTTATCATAACCGTTATTGTCATTAAATTTGAGGTGGAAAAAAGAAACCAGGGAAATATGTGTAATAACTGGATTTTTATCAGTCCCAAAATATCATTGCCATATCTCCTTTAAAACATAACTTCTGTATTGCCCCTTTTTATGGCCTAGACCCCCGACCAATAAAATCCCCAGTTGCGTCTACACACGCGTAAATATATGACTGCGTCAATGTTAATGGCTCAGTGAGTTCCTAAATAAATTCGATAAAATACAGCATTCGTTTACTATATAAAAATACAATTGTACATACGCAAATTTGACAAAGATATGATTTCGATAGCCATCTGCACAATTTTTCCTAAAATTAACAAAAGAACAATCAAGTAGACTTTTAAAAAGCGTTTTTTAGTATTTTTAAGTAAGTTTCTTAGCATATAATTATGGTAAATCGATTTTTATAAGCTATTCAAGTTGTTATTAGGTTTGATGTATTTTGTTAGGTATCTTTAATGTATTTTGTATGTAGATGCATTTTGTATTTTGTATGCACTATAGCCCCTTGTAAGCAGCTACAGCTCATACGCTACCCTCCTTAAATATCTTTAATAATAATAATAATTATAATTATTATAATTTGGGGGCAAGAAAAGGCAAGGGAAGTCTGATGTTGTTGATGTTTTTATCACCAAGTGATGTTTTGCGCACAAAAAATAAGCCCGGGGGTTACTGTAAAGAATTAAAGATTGTTTTCCTTAAATGTGGTGCAATGAAGTAATTGCCCGTTGAAACCTATAGTCCAAACAAAATCGAATATAAATATAATGTAGTACCATAAATATAATATTATCGACACAACACCATAAATGTAATACCACAAAACCATAAATATAATGTTATCGGCTAGTTCAGGCACGTGGACGGACCTCAGGCAGTGCGCTACACAAGTGATTCCATGTTTTCATCACACAGAATAAAACCACAGTATCGAAAGATGTGTAATGCGAAGTGCAAAAGCAATACAAAAGTTAGTTGGGTCTGGCCATTCAAAAAGTTCGACGCTCTTAATATTCATAGATTTTAGACCCCTCCTCCCCTATGCACACTTTGTGCGTTTTATGTGTACCCCTAGGCATACGTACTTTTAACCTAAGAACCCAATATTAAATATTTGAAACTGTTTTTCTTACTTTTTGAAACAACAGTCTGGTTTTGGGTGTCCTCCTGGTTGACTCGACATAAAGAAGTTGCATTGTTGGCTAGATTGCTGTCGATCATATCAGGAAACAAGAATGTCATCAATAAAAAAATGATTCTAATATGAAATTTGATTTTATGAAACTTCTCTTATTATTTGTATAGAAAACCGTTTTGAGGAATAGTTATCATTTTTTCATTCGGTTGATGAAGTCCTGCTGTGTCAATAGTCCACCTGGAGAACGAAAGTTCTATTTTTCTTCTCTTAGATCGCCTATATAGACACAAGAATCCATAGGTTTTTCATAATTCCTAAAAGATGACTTTCAGGCAGTGTCTTTTATAAATGCTTCTTAAATAGAAGGCTTTAAGAGCCAATGCCATTAACACCCAATATGATCGGAAAAGAAAAGTTGAGCAAAAGAAAATTCTAAAATCCTCTGCTGCATACACTGTAACCTGAGCAATACTGGGCAATGATGAAACGAGACATCCAACAAGATTTTAGAAATTGCCCCCCATAATGGCTCATTTTAAATTGTTGCGCATCTAGCTCTGATTGATTCTAGGTGACTATGGTTGTTTTTGATTGTTTTTGGTTGCTCTGGATGATTCCACCTTTAAGTAATGCGATTTCAAATGAGATTAGAGTGCCCAGATCTATAACATGACAGCATTTACCTGAAAAGAAAACCAGCAGTTCCCCTTTTATTTCCATCAAAAATGACTTTTGTCTCCATTGACCTCTGTGTCAGTAAACAAAAGGATCATTAAAAGAAACAAAAACATAGCATATGTGACCATGATGAACAGGTTTTGCTAACATTTCAAAAACATTGATTCAAAAAACACTTAAACATTTAGATTAATTTTTAATGGAAAGTCTGTTTCAGTAACCAAATAATGTTCATTGTTGGCAAACAATTGGTGTTGACTCAGTCACACAATATATGTGATTCAAATGAGATAAAATCACTTTCTGGTTATACTATTTGGTGCCTGCAACAACATTGTATGTGGAAGATCTGGCACGACCTTTGTGGAAAAAAAATCAAAATTTTTCAGGTTGCTGCATACACATAGAACCAATTTGTTATTTGTTATATTGGCCCGATAAATATTGCTGGGAATGAACTTGCATGCTTTCATTGGCAATCTGGAAAAGAATTACGAATGCAGAACATTATGCGTTTGTGACTATAGTCTCACCAAGGTAAGCCTCTACAGTCTAAGGGAAGATTCTTCAACTTTCAAAAATTCCAAAACTTATAATAGTTGAAGCAAGGCAATCTGTATTTAGAAAAAGCTTTCCAGTTAATACTTTACATACCTTAAGGGATGTTCTTGATGGCACTGTAACTGTTATGTTCTGAATACAAGTGCCTGAATTCAGTATAATTTTACTCCATGAAACTTGCACATTTATGTTCGTCAATTTCACAGAGAGATAATTATCATTTTTCACAATGAGTTGACTCTATAAAAAAATTATAAAATGGTCAGGTCAAACATAATATCAACCAGCTTTAAACTTCAAGGCAAGAATGAATTATTATGTGATGTGTTAGATCAGTTGTCAAAATGGCTTGAAACATTTCAGATAAGATTAAAATGATTTGAAGTGTTGAAGGCTTGTACCTCTACAATAAACAAAATGAAAAGTGAATGTTAGTTCAGTT
Source organism: Catostylus mosaicus (assembly GCA_964019065.1). Lineage (NCBI taxonomy): Eukaryota > Metazoa > Cnidaria > Scyphozoa > Rhizostomeae > Catostylidae > Catostylus > Catostylus mosaicus. The sequence continues at coordinate 9,530,000 of OZ025184.1, read as the reverse complement.
CAGCTCAGCTCAGTCTCATTTCATTTTCATAACTCAGCAACACACAATATCAAAAAATCGGTTTTTCAAGAAAGATCTGAAAGAAGCTGAAACCTAAGCCACTGGAATGCAAGCAAGCATTACTCCACTTCATAGACAATCATTATCCTATGTCACCACAAATGGCTAAACCATTGGGAGCATTCTGTACACAAAGACAAGGACCAAAATCTTTTTGTGCAAATGTATACCAAATAAAACAAAATGCTAACATTGAACATCTCAACTTCAATGTCTCAGTTGGGAAAATAAATCAATTTACCTGTACAATAATGAAAGATGTCAAATTTTTATTCTCTGGGATTGAGATTTTTGATGATTTTTCATATGTAAGTGTAATGCTGACTGATCTTGGGATGAGAAAAAAAGCAACAGGAGCAGCAATGCACAGGCAAACAAACAACATTATCAGCATTTTGCAAAATCTAAAAAAGATAAAAATGAAAAAAATCAACCTAAGTGATGAATTCTCAAACTCTCTGCATGCAGATTAGGGAAGCACTCAGCAGGTCTAATGACCTTTGAAGAATTGCAACTCCTACAAAATTATTACAAATTTAGAGACATTTTAACTGAAAACAAAAAAACTTTACCCGCAACATCATAAAGGTCTTCATGAGGTTTTTACCAAGATAAGATACAAGCTGTTAACATTTGAAGATCTTAATTTCATTTTAGCATGGATTTCAGTTATAATCAAATATGAATGCACATGTCATAATGTAAATGACAATTATTCTTATTTGATGTATAGTTACAAACTGCATGAAAAAATTTAAAGGTTCTCGGCAGATTAAAGGTTTCTTGGAAGGAGCTTTTTGCTTTTTGTAATTTGTAGTTTGTAATGCTGAAATTTGCAGAATGTATGCAACGTTTTTGTGGAGTATCTGCAAAATATATCAGACACCATTTATAAATAAAACAGTCCTTTATATAGGAATTTTCTGATACATACATTGTTATACATTTGGTGTCATACACTTTTCATGGAACAAGCTGCCAATGATCCTATAGTATTCAACTATCATTTGAATAACAGATACCAATGCCATCTGATGCCAACAGATAAAGAGGTATCAGATGGAGTGTACTTTTAGTATGGTAAACAATATGAGAATTTAAATTTACTTCTGGCACCAGACACAAATAGGGATTTGGAGCAAAAGGGCTTCAAAAAGGCATTCAAATAAAACAACATGAATTGCACTAAGAACATCAAGCAAAATTAATCAAGTATTAACAATAAGCTTCATACTGCCTGTACACACAAATCTATCCATTTGACTGAAAAACCTTCAATTACATAAAAAAATCAATCAAAATGCATGCTTATATTCACACAAACAACCTTACATTTACAATTAAAACAAAATATTTCCAGCTTATCATTGATATCTTTGATTCATTTGCTACCTGACTAGCCCTGCAATGTGCAAATTGGAATAATTCATACATACATACATTCTGGATGGCCTTAGCCTTTCATCTTTGACAGGTACAAATGAAACCAATTCATTTAGGTCATCTGTAAAATAGACAAAATATCTGCAAAATTGAACATTTTCAGTTGCGCAAAGTTACTTCAAATATTGCCATTGCTCATTATGAATTGACATATGGCTTTATGAAGTCCAGGTGCCTTGGTTTTCCCTAGTAGATTATGTTTTCCAACAATATACAACCTGTTTTAAAAAACTGTCTTCATTTCAACCTGTCAATTATGAATAACAATGCCAACATCAATATTGCACAAATTGTATTCCTTGGCTACTATTGTTCTTTTCATATCCCAGACACTACATAGGTATATATACCAATATAACCAAACCTGTTATTTTTAAATAGCAGGTTCTCATATCCCATTACAATCTGTCTGCTTCCCTGACTAGAACAAGAACATTCCAAGCACCAGTCATGGGAGACAGAAGTTTAAATAATTTACTGTTGGGGTATCTTACAGTATGCAGTATGTTGACCTTTCTTTTAAATAGAGGCAAATGGGTTCAATTTAAAGTACATGAGTCAATCTATAATGAAGCATTGTATGCATAGAGATTTCACCAATGCATGAAGTATTACATGATGGCTCAGACACAGAGTGCACCTTTAAATATTGAATGTGCTTAATTTATCCTGGTACACTTTGGTGCCTAACAGAAGGGGAGTCAAATAGCCACGGGCTTGGAAATTCCCAGAAACTTAACAGCCATGGGGGAATGGGGCTGGAGAGAGCAATAATTTTTAAAGATTAAATTTTATTGTAGAACATCAACAAAACTTTAATATGCTATGTCATCAATGAAATGTATGATATGGAGCCAAGAAAAAGGAAAAGCTGAGATATTATTCTGATGAGAGAGATAATTATCAAAAAATATAATTGCAAATCATTGTCTTGGGTGGATTGTATTCAAAAATTTTGATAGGCAGGGTATGGTGAGGGGTGGAAGAAGAATGTCATGGGTGGAAAAAATGAGAAAAAATTAATTAGCAGGAGGGGTTCAACGACCAGTTGAATGAAAAAGCATAGCATGCCAAAAAAGTTATGTTATGCAAATAATACAGCCTGCCTTAAATAAAGAAAAATGTTGACCTTAAAAAGCTAGAGCCTGTGAAAAGACCAGTGGGTACAACTATTGAATCAGATTATTGACAGTCCATATTTACCCATAATTTCTTAAAATTAGCTTGCCTATTGAGAGGGTTACTCCTAAAGAATTCCCCTTTGATACAAATCCTATTGTTGCATGTATTTTTATCCCTTTAATGTATGTTATTATCTTATTAATGTATATATAGTTATTGATTATTGTAATTTTTTTTTAATTTTGAGAGTGTTTGTATCTAGTGGAATTTAAAATGAATGAACAGAACAGAGCAGGACAGAACTGAAATACTCTTTTCAACCCTGTATATATTTGATTTCTTTTCATTGGGAAGACATAAAATATGGATATAGGCATTTATAAACAAGAGAAGTTATAGGACAAGCAACTGGGCTGACTGGGGTATCTTGGGATGGTTGTGAATTTTTCAAAATAGGCTGCAACTTTTTAAGAACACTACTGTAGCCTATCAAAAATAAAATACATGATAAGGCACTTGTTAATAAGGAATGGTGAATGCATGTTTCACAAAGGCTCTCGGAACCAACGAATTTCAGCGCACATTTTCTTATTCCTTTTTGTTAGAGATAAATTTGTGCAACTTGAACCCCTGTAGTTTGAAGTTTGGCTAGATCTTGGTTAATAAAGGGTAGAAGGGTACTAGGCACATTACCTTCATGGACCTGTCCAGCTCCTCTGCAAGTTGGACACACAACTGGAAAGTGTTCATAAGTGAAAGATTCTGTGTCAGTATCTCTACTTATTTTACGATTTTGAATAGTTTTAATGTCTGAAGAACAGTTGACAGAAACACTACTACGCGCATTCGAAACAGCGGTGTCTCCATCTTCCCCATTGTTGCCTGTTGAATTGTCCATTCCTCGCAGCATCAGGATGACAAAAAAGTAGAGCAAAAGCCCTGTCAATTGCCATCAGTAGAGTAGGCCAGTGGCTCATGACACGGCCAGGTAGAAAACGCGGAAAACAAGGAAAACGCGGAACACGCAGAAATTTCTGAAATCTGAGAAAACATGTTCTGCTAGGGGGCTGAGGGATTTGTTTGGTTGCTAATCTTCAAAGAACGCTGCAGTCTTTTGAACACATACGTACTTTTCACCAGATGAGAATATCGAAAAAGTGGAAAATGCGGAAATTTCTCCACATTATCATTTAATTACAAGGACCCCGTTGACGTTGACGTTAACGTTACAAAACTGTACGTATACTCATAGCATCAAACAAATGATAGTTGATTGAAAAACTCAATTATGATCATTAATAAATCGCCCCTTATAGCAACAAGAGGCGGGAATTAAGGGGCTAATTGGTTGTTGCCAATTGCCCCCCCCCCCTTATCTGCTCTGTAACTGGTCTGGCGCCCCTTTTCTATGCAGCGACATTTTATTTTCTGACGAATAACCTAAGGGGTCCTTATGTTAAATGGACTTATCACTTTTATCATAATTAATTCTTATTCCTATTTTCAAGAGTACAGGAATCTGTTGCCCATGAAAATGGAAGTTTAAGAGTGCTATAATAAGAAAGATCGTTGATTGATGTTCAACCATCGAAGCTCGAAGAACTCATTGTTATAGAGAGTCATTATTGTAGAGTAATAGCCTCCCTATGAAAGGCGGCGCTTGAAGATTTTTTGGGGGCTATCAGGCCCCAGATTTATTCGTAGCAGAGTTTTAAAATGCATGTAATGACAACCTTTCTTTGTCCAGGCAGTGGAGAGCTAAAAACAAACCTAGGCTGAAAACTTTCCATGAACCCTTTTTAAACATATCAAAGTGAACATAACCTATTGAAGGGTTTTTTCAACTGGGGCTGGTGCTGAAAGCTGGAAGCAGAAAAAATTGGAGACCCGTAAAATTGAAGACAACACCTCTTAGTACGTTGTGAAATGCCATTTCAAAAGATAATTGTTTGTTCACAAATTCGGGAAAAAATCTCAAACAGCAAATAAAAAAGGGTAAGGCTACAAAATTAGCTATAGTGGATTTTCAATCATAAAAGATTCTATTTGCTGAAAAATCTGGCTCAATCAATCAATCAATCGATAGGTCAATCAATCAATCAATCAATCAATCAATCAATCAATCAATCAATCAATCAATCAATCAATCAATCAATCAATCAATCAATCAATCAATCAGTCCGTTGGCAGATAGGTTTGCACCTTCTTTAGGACTCCTAAAAGCTAATTGACTGTTTATCATCTCCCCCATTATATCTGAGTTCTCCCACTACCTTTTTAAGTTCATTAGAACAATCTGCAATAAGGCAATCAGTAGGAGCTTAACAGTCATATTTCTTGTGCTATAAAAAGTTTAATCTCTGCTAAATTTGATTGACAGAGAATAATCAAGACATAGGTCAATTAACCCCTAGCGCGTTTCAAAAGTACAGGGCCTACAACAACCAGTTTCCCCCCCCCCCCCCCCCACTCCGGCGTGCCTGTTTAACGCTTTGCCAACTTTGCCGAGTAGTTTGCTGAATGTTTCAGATTTGTTGAGTCGACAATATATTACCCTAGGTGCCTTCAAAACCCCGTACCCATCGCAGTACCGCTGCTGTTCACTACTACTTTCCTTTACCTTATATTCAGTAATATGGTATACAGGTATAGAGATTTTCATAATAAATTCTGAATCATACTAAATTTCCACTTGATATCAAATATGTAAGCAAATTGTCATTCAAAGCGTCTTAAGTAATTTGGATTTGCGCCATGCTGTCCAGTATGTACGGTCTAAACCGATGTCCTATAGAAATATAAGACTGGTACAATACCAGTCAGTTACGTTTATAAGCGCCCCCTTTCGTCAACTGCCCCCCTTTCAGAAAAGTTCAGGATGCGCCCCTGAATTGGACGGATTTCTTTACCGTTATTGCCCCCTCCCCCACCCCCTCCATTTGATAAACATGTTTAGACTTTGACGTTTATAATGGCAGTTTGAAGTTTACATCATTGCTTATAAATTTTGTATTCTTTGTTGATTGAGCACGAGCATGCTTACAAGAAAATGCGACTCGCAAACCTGATGAAGATCTAAGATGTTCTGAAATGTAAGCATGACTTAGGTAAATACACTATTTCTACGCAAAGGGGCACACCGAGTATCATGTATTATGCCATTCATAGCCCCGCTTACTCGGGCAGTCACAACTTATAAATCGAGGCGCGTTTATCTGATGTCAGTAGATCACAACCAATGAAGTTACGATGTGATAAGGGTTGTGTGATGGTAGAATCTATGATATTAAGTGTGTCCCAATCATTACTCCGCACGATTGTTGAGTCGCAGCCCCTAAATTGTGACGCGTTATCTTATGAGTTGATGAAATTCAATGGGGTGTGGGTTTCATATGTGTAATGATTTTTTACATGTCAAACATCTAAAACGTTGTTTCAAATGTGTCTAACATGCAATTTTTTTAGTTTTCAGATCAGGAATGAATTCAGATGAAGTTTGTCACAATAGAAGCTAGCGGACGCAAACATAAAACTTCAATATCAAATACAAAAGAGGTACTGATATGAAGAAACCTTTGCTGTTTTTATGCCTTAAAATTTTATATTAGCTTCATTGTATGTTTAATAAAGAAGTAATGGAGGTGAAGATTGGTCTAAAAATTATAAGATTTTCTTCTGATCTTGTCAAAAAGTTTCACAAGTTATCATTAATCACCTCGGACTATTAGTGTCAGCATTTGAAAGTTCCCTAGTTAAGAATATTTATCATGCGACTTATTTCATAGTAATTCTACCCAACAAACCTGTTTAAAAATTGTTTTGAAGTTTTGACAGGTTTTTTATAATGTTTTAAGTTTGTTTACCTCAGTGTTTTACTCCTTTTATTTTCACTCTTCCTACAACTAGCATTTCATTTTGGGGGTCTTAGAATTGAGGCTGTTATTAATGCACTAGAATCTTTGACATAGAGGATCATACGGGTAATGGGTAATTGCATTTTAGCAATCAACCTCTCCTACTACACCTCTTTATTATGATTTAGAGAGTCAAAAGCTTCTTTAATTATTTCAAATGATTATGCTTACTTTTGATAGTATTTGAAAGCGTAAATAAGCTCGCTCAGTTGTTACTCTGTTTTTGAGTTTTTGACTTTGTTTATTTCTAAAACAATTTTTTTCTAATTCACTAACAAACTGCTCAAGATGGCCTGAGAATAGTTCTTTATTTTAGAGCTATTTGCTATGCTGTAATGACATTCCCTTAGACGTGAAAAATTAATCCTTTCCTGTTAGTTTTTGTTGGAATATATCTAACAAAACTTAACAATTTTATATCCAGATTGCAATTGGGACCGTTCTAAAGGGTTGTTTAAGTGCATATAAAATTAGACAAAGTAGTTCACATTCAAATTCATAATGATAAATATAACGAAATTTACTAATGATAAATAGACATTGAAAATTTTCGTTAACAGCCGTGAATAACGCACTTTTCCATCAAGTTAACGGCAAGACAATTATGACACACCGCAAGATTAATTTTGCTAAAAGCTAACAATTTGATACTCTGGGTACAAGGCCCAATGATTTGGATCGGAATGGTTTGGTTCAGCACCCTTGGTAAATGTGTGATCTCCAGTAAAATTCCACCCCCCCCCCTCATAGATAACGGACTCCAAGCACGCCACTTTTAATTGGTATGATCAAAACACCATGATATGGGTACAAATCTGTTACCACAACAATAAAAGAAGCTCACTTGAGAAACAAATTTTTTACTATCATGGCGAAAGGTTCGATTATGCAAAATTTAGTAAAACAACGTGTATTTTAAAGTGAATCCATTTGCTGTAACTGTTCGTTTTTTTTCATTTATTACTGCATTGCAATCAAGTTCTCCCCATCCCTCCCCCGTTCCCCGGTTTGGGTTAAGTTATACAATAAAAAAAGTAACAAATAATTTGACACAATAGGGGGCTCTACACAAACACAAATAATTGTTTTTAAAGTAATTTTTATAATAAAGGCCATTGGGGAATCATATGAATCACGTGGGAGTAGCCAAATTAGTTTGCATGCTAAAAGATCCCCTTGGGGCATGAAGGGACAGGCAATTGCATCAGAAATATATGAAAAACAAAATATAGTGAATTCAATAAGTTCTAATGCTCATGGCAACAGGAGATATATATATACCATCTCGAAAATTAATTATTGAACAAAAACCTTGTAATTTGATGTCATGGCATTTATGGCATTAAAATCTTTCCTACTCAAAAAGAAAACAGATAGAAAGTCAAATCGTTGTTGAGGTTTGGGCCTGGAAGTTATTTACAAGCATCCCTTTATGCTATTTTGCAGACCCCAACATTCTTACACGAAATATAACTTGAGAAACTGGTGTGAATATGAAATGGCGAAACTGGATGGTTGGGATAATAATGGTCAAATTTTTAGTTGCGGGGAATTCGATTTGGATTATGTTCCTTGAAACGAGGCTAGAAGATGGCGAACGCAGGCGTCTCTTGAACCATGAAAGTAATCAAAGATGATGATTGCAATGGGCTTTGAAGGAAGTGACAATTAAAAATAAGGAGCGGTACAACGGAAGAAGGCAAATATCTATCAAACATGATGCGAAGGTAGGTATAGTTTTTTTCTGTATGCAGCAAATTCGTTGTGCAAAGAGCTGAATTGAATTGCCGTGACGATTCGGACGATTCAATGACGATTCACTGAATTGAATTGCCGTGACGATTCGGACGATTCAATGACGATTCAAAATGACGATTCGACTGAAAACTGGTCCGAGGTCGCCCATTAATAACTTTTTTGTTTTGCAATATTTTTTCGCAATTCTTTCACAGTTTTATAGTTCATAGGTGTGGGTAAGAGGTTCTCGAGGTCTGCACTCGAAAATAATGCGTTTTCACGAAGAACGGCCGGGATGAAAAACTCCAATTTTCACAACACTTCAAGGGGCATAAGTGTAACATGACGATTCGACTGAAAACTGGTCCGAGGTCGCCCATTAATAACTTTTTGTTTTGCGATATTTTTTCGCAATTCTTTCACAGTTTTATAGTTCATAGATGTGGGTAAGAGATTCTCGAGGTCTGCACTCGAAAATAGTGCGTTTTCACGAAGAACGGCTGGGGTGAAAAACATCAATTTTCACAACACTTCAAGGGGCATAAGTGTAAAATGACGATTCGACTGAAAACTGGTCCGAGGTCGCCCATTAATAACTTTTTTGTTTTGCGATATTTTTTCGAAATTCTTTCACAGGTTTATAGTTCATAGATGTGGGTAAGAGATTCTCGAGGTCTGCACTCGAAAATAATGCGTTTTCACGAAGGCGCCGGAGCCTATGGGGTCAGCTGCTCCCTTTGCCCTAGTGGTACAGGGGCAGCGCGGGGGCAGCAGAGTGCTTTACCAGTATCTAAATGCTAATAAATCTAAATGCTGAGAAGTAATTAAGTAACCAATCTAATGACTCTATATAAAACCAACTCTTAATTACTCTTAATTGGCATTGTATGTTTGTATGTTAGGGGGTTGGTGTCGCACTTAAAGCATTACGTAACGCAAGGGGTGTCGACATGAAACGTTACGTGGCGTGACATAGGGGAAAGGGGGTTAAAATGGCGATTTTTAGCGCTACGTACTTATTGAACATTCCCTAGGAGGTTCTCGGAGTCTCCGAGCAATTCTTTGAAGATTTGCTCCGATGCACCGAACGAAAAGTGATGGAAATTTCTCAAATGAAACTTTTTCCTTAGACCCTACCTTGACAAATTTCGATAGTTTTGCAAAGAATCGTAGTTCAATAAATGCATGATAAAAGGTTTTCTCAGTTTTTGTTATTGATGGGAGAAGCGGTTTCAACCTTTGCAAGTCCCTTGAAAATCACCAATCTTACAAAGCTGTCGATTGGCTTCTAATTCTTCTAATAATTCGGCTGAAAAGTGATGGAAAGATGCTCAAATACAACATTTTCACTAAGAATTAGAAAAAATTGGAAAACTTTAAGTGGGAGCCATTCATCAGGCTACAAAGAGAGAATAAACAAGAATAGAATCCGTGATCAATGAAAACTACCTAAGCACTGGCAATAGCAGTACAGTTAGTCTTTAGTTTTAGTTTTCGATCTAGTCTAAGTTATCTTATTAGTTTCAGTTATAGTTATAGTTATACTTCTAGTTTGAGTTTGAGTATTAGTTTTAGCTTTAGTTTTAGGCTTAATTTTGATGTAAGTATTAGTCTAAGTTTTAGTTTTAGTTCTAGTTTTAGTTTTAGTTTGAGTATTAGTTTTAGTTTGCGTTCGAGTTTTAGTTTAGTTTTAGTTTTAGTTTTAGTTTTAGTTTCAGTTTTAGTTTCAATTTCACTTTTAGTTTTACTTTTAGTTTTAATTTTAGTGTCAGTTTTATTATTATTATTTGATTTGTCTTTAAAATTTGATTTTTTGTTTATGTTTCGTTTTCGTTTTTGATTTAGTCTAAGTTATCTTGTCAGTTTCAGTTATCGTTATAGTTAAACTTTAAGTTTGCGTTCGAGTTTTAGTTTAGTTTTAGTTTTAGTTTTAGTTTTAGTTTTAGTTTTAGTTTTAGTTTCAGTTTTAGTTTCAATTTCACTTTTAGTTTTACTTTTAGTTTTAATTTTAGTGTCAGTTTTATTATTATTATTTGTTTTTGTTTCGTTTTTGTTTTTGATTTAGTCTAAATTATCTTGTCAGTTTCAGTTATCGTTATAGTTAAACTTTAAGTTTGCGTTCGAGTTTTAGTTTTAGTTTTAGGTTTAGTTTTAGTTTTAGTTTTAGTTTTAGTTTTGGTTTTAGTTTTAGTTTTAATTTTAGTTTTAGGTTTAGTTTTAGTTTTCGTTTTAATTTTAGTGTCAGTTTTATTATTATTATTTGATTTGTCGTTAAAATTTGATTTTTTGTTTTGTTTCGTTTTCGTTTTTGATTTAGTCTAAGTTATCTTGTTAGTTTCAGTTATCGTTATAGTTAAACTTTAAGTTTGCGTTCGAGTTTTAGTTTTAGTTTTAGTTTTAGTTTTATTTTTAGTTTTAGTTTTCGTTTTAGCTTTAGTTTTAATTTTAATTTTAGTTCCAGCTTCAGTTTCAGTTTTAATTTTAGTGTCAGTTTTATTATATGCTTATCATACGGTCCGGATTCTTGGAATCCGCCATAAAGCTGTTAGTTCACCCACCAGATCAACAGACTTTTCAATTGACGACTTTTTTTTATAGAAATCAATACATTAGGCTCCATTCCATAGTTCCTGTGTTTTTTCACTCCTGCAAAACTAGGAACTACTTTTCAATCAAGAGATTATAATGCATTCCACATGTGCAATAGATTTGAAAATATAATTGTTGTTGTTGTTGCTAATAATTCTATGTTGTTGTAGTTGTGCTTAATAGGCTCATACCTTTGACCAGTGGCGTAATAGCAGTGTTGATGTCAGTTAATGTTGTTTAAAAACTGCTTGTAAAAAGTTTATGCAGTTAAAGCCTGGTTTCCATATCGTCGTAGGCGACGGGGACGTGTCCCAGCAGAGGTCGGCGATGCTGCCGGGACGCTTGCGATGATGTGGTTTCCATATCGTCGTAAACGACGGGGACGTGTCCCAGTGATATCGTCGGAGGGCTGTTTTTGTAATTTGATAATGTAATTTTGAGTCTCGAATGCAGTATTATGAATCTCCAAGTGAAGAATTAAGCGACCCCATCGTCGCCGATCATAAATTTGTGGTTTCCCTTTAGAAAACTGTCCCTGCATCGACGGGGACACGACGGCGATGCATCGGGGACGTTCTCAAAAGTTCAACAAAGTTCAACATTCTTTATCTCTACGGGGACATCGGGGACATACGCGTTTCCATTTCGTCGTAAGCGTCCCAGCAGCATCGCCGATCCTCTGCTGGGATACGTCCCCGTCGCTTACGACGATATGGAAACCAGGCTTAAAAGGACAGAGACATCTGAGGCGCCATGATCATCGATAGAACAGGTGGCTGTAAGTTTTGTTATGTCTCCTGGCTTAATGGCTCCACATGTACGATATGCATGTCAAAAGGACTAAAGACTTCCAGGTCGGTACAGTAAACGCACAGAATGCAAATACTTTCTTATGAAATTTACTTTCTTTTTTATAAGAATACTTAATTTTTTTGCTGAGCCACAATATTCTTAATTTTTTGCTATTTTGAGCCTCGGAATATTCTTAAATCATTCTTAGCGCGGCAGAAAATACGGATATGGCAGTTAATTGTTATTATTATCATCAATGCCAAAAACGCACACCTATTACAAATATGGTGGCTAACAGAACAAGATATCAAAATATCAATAAAAGAAGGAGTAAAGAAGTACGAGTAATTGAATGTCATAAAATTTCAGAAGTAAAAAAACACCCGCTAAAAATAATTGTTTCACAAGATCTTGAGCTTGACAATATTCTTAAAATATTCTTAAAATTCACAAATTTTGAGCCTCATTATTCTTATAAAAAGAGTGTATACTTCTGAGTTCAGACATCTACGTGAAATTGAATAAAATTTAAACTCTGTTGAGTTTTAATGCTCAGTTGAATTTTACTGACACAGAATAAATCCAGTGAAATAAAGGGCTATTGAAAACCAAAATCAGGGACCATCTAAGCTAGATTATTAAAAGCAGTGAAAAGAAAAATTATCTATGTATATTGGAAAGGATCCCTTGACTGACCTTAACACTGATCAGATCATCTCTTTCGATGGTTCTATCTTGGCATATTAAGTAGCATATTAATACTCAATGCCACGAGGGCAATATCCTGCAATTTCTTTTTTCTTTCTTAATTATTTCCGCATAAATAAGAATGACTTTTGATGGTGTTCGTTTGGGTTAAACATTAATTTTGGGGGAGTTAATCTCGAGAACGGCATGAATCCGTAAAATAAATCTCATTTATTGTCAGCATTTAAAATCAACATCTTTCTTGGATGTAAAATTTAGATTCTTTCGAGGGAAGTGTATATGTAATCTGTGGGACGGGGTGCAAACACCGATCTCAAAAAAAGACCCAAAAAAAGTATTTGAGTATCTGAGATCAGTGGGTGCGAACCATCGATAACGATTTTAGAGAACCTCGTTCCTGTTTCTCAGCCTCAAAATTACTCTGCCGCCATCTTTGATTTCAAGAGATTAACAAGTCTGGATCTTCTCGATCAAAATATTTTATTTCTCGTCATTTTCCATGGACATGCAGCCACTTCAGTGTGCAGATTGCTTTACAGACTCATGTCCAATGTGGCGAAGAACCCCTCGAGGGCTTATAGTCTGTAATTTATGTCATGTAAAGAGAGTAAAAGCAGCGAACAGTAACTTGACAAGTAGACAACAAAAAGAGAAAAAAGATTTTGTTCGGCAATCTTCTAGAAAAAGTAAACCGTCAGTAAAAGCCACGCGACTTGTAAATGGAAAACAAATTGATCGAGGGACAAAACCAAATGGGTTAAGAAACAGGAAATCAATGGCAAAAAAGAAGGTAAATGGGAAGCTAGTCATTTTGTTTGGGGAGGGAAAAAGTAGTGATTATTAGCGGAGTGTGACACAAAGGGCAGTGGCTATAAACGGAGTTTGTATATATGGGTTTGACCAGAGTTAAATTTGGGAAATGGCAGAATTGTGATAATATCCAGAGTATGACTAAAAGCGGAGTGACTGTAACCGGAGTCGACTGTATAGCTCTTCCCCAACAATGACAAAATTCAATATTTTGCAAACGAATTAAAGATTGATAACTTCTGTACAGGTCTTTCAAAATTATTATTTTGTTTGGGGGCTGGGCCAACCCTTGCGCGAGTTGTGAAAATCATGTGGAAATGCTGATAAGTGAAAAATCATGTCAAACCAAGGCTAACAAACAATTGTCATACTTACAAAGTCCAAAGCAAACAAAGGTTCCTTTTGAACTTGTAGGGTTAAGTGGGGTTGAAGGAGAAACAATATTGGAGAGTTGGCAAGTTAGCAGGTTGGCAAAACTGGTTCACCTTGTGCTCTATAGTTTTCTACATTGGGCAAGATTATGATAGTATGTGTTTTGGAAGAGAGAAATAGGGTGGGATGTTAAGCAATATGGACCAATTAATCATGAAATCATAAAAATATGATAAAATTATCAATCAAGAAATTTATGACGTATAAATTGCATGCATTGCGTTTATGTGAATTGTGGTTTTTACTGTTTATTTTTACAGCCATCAAAATCTCCAATGGTTACAGCAGATTTCATAACATCCAGTAGTATTTATTACCAGGTAAAACTTGGCTTTTTATTTTTATCTTTTTTTACAAACCCAGAAGCATACGCAAAATAAATTATGTCATTTACCTCGTACTGCCACAGAAGTGCTTGGAAAGTAGCATTGAGAATTGAATAGTTAATGCATTTTGAAAGAAGGTTTTTAATTATTGCTAATCTTCAAATTAATTTTACTGTATAACAGGTATAAGCAGTCAAATGAAAAGTTTCTTCCTGAAGAAATATCCAAACTTTTAATCTGATGAAATTTTAGCATCAGCTGCAAGTCTTTTACTGAAGGGGATACATCAGAGGAAAATAAAAGAGAGTGGTTGAAGTTTTATTTAACATTTTCCAGTAAGATAAGTGTATGTTGTATGAAATATGATTGCAGCAAGTAAAAAACAGAGCTTACTTGCAGCAATGTACAAACAATTAATACAAGGAACAATGTAAAGGGGTAGGAACAAAAATGAAACAAGTGCAAAATTACCATGTAAACCTTAATATTTGTTGGATAAAGCCAATCATTATTAAACAGTCTGATGAATAATGAAATAATAAGCATATTGATAGATAATTTAAAGGCATGAATAGGAATTATAAAATATCATGGTTATATCAGTAATATCAGATTTAGCTTACAGAATAGCAAATGAGTGAAATAACAAATGATTGTTTTTATTATTTCTGTATTCCCTCATCTGAAGTGAAAATTAAATGATTTTTGTTCTCAACTTAAACAACCATTTCCTTTACAGACTAAATCCGTGACAATTGTGGTAGTTTTAGAAAATGTGGACTGCGACTATTGTGACGATGAAATGGAAACCAGGCTTTATCTTTGATATTTTTTTATCATAACTTATGTACTGTAAGCAATTTTTATATCACTACTTTTCCTGCAGGGACTGCTATTTAAAGAAGGAGATATAGTGTCTGTGACAGATATTGGTGGAAAAACCTATTATGCACAACTCAGAGGGTTTCTTCAAGATGTGTTCTTAAATAAGAGTGCAATACTATCATGGTTGCTGCCAACTGTACCAAACCCAGCACGATTTGACCCAGCCATATTTTTACCAGGTATCAGTTAATTGTAGCTAATCAAAGTAAAGAAAACTGACATGTCATCCAACTTATTTTT
This sequence comes from Catostylus mosaicus, assembly GCA_964019065.1. Classification (NCBI taxonomy): domain Eukaryota; kingdom Metazoa; phylum Cnidaria; class Scyphozoa; order Rhizostomeae; family Catostylidae; genus Catostylus; species Catostylus mosaicus. The sequence goes on along the minus strand of OZ025184.1, from coordinate 9,514,942 downwards.
TCAGCCACAACTAACAAAGTTGTGAGATTGGAAGCACTGCAGTGCAGTAGAATCATAATTGAAAGCAAATATATACACAAAGCAGGTCAAAGCAAATCTTTACATAAAGAAGATGAAAAAATACAGTTACTGGTGTGAAAACCTAAAGACCTATTGTTGTCCTCTGAAAAAATCCAATCAGAATAAAGTGTAAATTTCCACTTATTCTTAGTGGAAACATAACATGCCAATGTTGAATTTTTAGTAGTTCAGGAGCTACTCTATAAAAGTCAATTAACACATTGTATAACATAGTCTGATATTACTGATTTTTACAGCACATCAGACCATGTTTGACACATAGAACTCGCCACACAGGATTGGACTGTTGATTGCATGAATTGAGTGATATAAAACAGGAAACAAATATGATCTTGGAAATACCAGCTTTTGTATTATTGAAATTATGAAAAGATCGACAAAAAGATACATTTTTTGGCTTTGGCATTTAATCAGCAATCCATAAAAAGTGGCGTGAGCAGTGATATTTACCCTGATATATTAAACTCTGAAATTCACGGACTAATGCTGAAGGAGCTGTAACTTTTTGTTGTTCCCATTATGCATTGCTCTCAAATTTTTGTTGGAAAAGATTGTGAGGCATAATTTATCATCTCTTATCACAGGTCCAGATGAAGATACACCGAGACCAATGGAATGCTTCGAATTTGTCTCAAGAGCACCAACGAATTTACTCAGACTCCGAACATCGTATCCACCATTTCAAAGAAGTAAACCAGACTTATCATCATTGTTGACTGTAGCTGAAAATCTGTTAGTATCATGTGGCGAACAAAAACCAAATGTTAATGTTAAGAAAGATTGCTCAAGCTAGTGCACTGTATAAAGCTAGCAATGTATACTTAGGTTTTAATTTGTAAGGACTTCACATTATTATCATATTTTTTTTGGGATAACTCTGCCGTATTTTCATGTGATAGTCTCTCATGCAAACTTTCCTAACAATATTCGAAAAAATGCTACTCAACGCTTTGGCTTTGGCTTGGAATTCCTGAACTTGATTGCCTTAATTAATCATTTTTAATTTCATTCTTAACCGCGTAAAAATTCTAGTGGCACTTTAGCCGAAACATTTTCATGTTAGATTACGTTTTCTGAAAGATGACTTGAATTTCGAATCACACTTGTTCATCACATATAGAAAGTGACATCCATTAATTTACCTGGTACTCTTCCAAGGGACTTCCAAGAAGCTAAGGTACTTCTGATTGCAAAAACTATCGGAATGAATGCTATCGGAATGATCGGCTTAGAATGCGATCATGTTTACCTGAAAATTAAGACTCATATTTTGCATTCTTAGCAAAGAAGATAGGCTTAGAATGCGATCATGTTTACCTGAAAATTAAGACTAATATTTTGCATTTTTAGCAAAGAAGATAGGCTTAGAATGCGATCATGTTTACCTGAAAATTAAGACTTATATTTTGCATTCTTAGCAAAGAAGATAGGCTTAGAATGCGATCATGTTTACCTGAAAATTAAGACTAATATTTTGCATTCTTAGCAAAGAAGATAGGCTTAGAATGCGATCATGTTTACCTGCAAATTAAGACTAATATTTTGCATTCTTAGCAAGAAAATAAGCTTAGAATGAGAAGGTATTCAGCAAAATAGTAAGACTGATTTCATAAAATGTTGACAAAGAATATAGAAGTAAAATGAGACGATATCTAGCATAACGTAATATTGATTTCACAAAATAATGATTCTTAACCAAAAGGTGAGACAAGCCCCTTGCATTCTTGGCAAAGGAGATTGGCAAGGAGGGAGACAATATTTAGCAAAAAAGAACGAATGATTCCATTAAATTTTGAAGAAGAATATAGGCTTAGAATGAGACGATATAATGCCATAAAGTGAGACCTATAATTTTAGTAAAGAAGCTAGCCTTATAATAAGATGATAGTTTATCAAATATCAAGATTAACCCCTTACATTTTTGGCGAAGAAGATAGACAAAGACTAATCCCATACAATTTTAACAAGAAAGGTAGGCTTAGAATGAGACAATAGGTAGCTAAAAAGGAAGAATATTTCCAAAGAAAGGCTTCGAATCAGATGATATCAGCTAAAAAGTAAGATTATTTGCATATAATGTTAGTCAAGGGCAAAGACCTATACTGACACGATATTTTGCAAAAAAGAACAACTGATTCCATAATTTTGGAGAAGAAGATAGCTTACGGAAAGTTAAGTCTGATTTATTACAATTTTAGAGAAGAAGATAGGCTTGGAATACGACGATATTAAACCAAAAGGTAAGACTGCTTGCATACACTTTTGGTGCAAAACATGGTCTTAGATTGTGATAATATTCACAATGATAGTGTACCTAGTCTCTTGTCGTCAAGGCAAAGAAAATATGTATAGAATGAGACCATATTAAGACGAAAAGTAAGACGAACCCAATGCATTCTTGGTACATAGGAAAAGGTTTGGAGTAAGACGATATTTGGCAAAAGAGTAAAAATCTAACTCTCTATAATTTTGATAAAGAAGCTAGCCTTAGAATAAGAGGATCGTTCGCCAAAAATTAAAACCAAAGCCATAAAATTTTTTTGCAAAGAAGATAAGCTTAGAATGGGACGATATTTAGCTAAAAAAATTATTCCATGTATTTTTAACAAGAGAGATAGGCTAAGAATGATAAAAAATGTAAAATATGAAAAAAAGACCAAGTTTATCCAACTTTAGCTCAGAGATGTGACCTACACTGACAGGATATTTTGCAAAAAAAAAGTGGGTTTGATTCCATAAAACTTTGTTGAAGAAGATAGAATGTGAATGTGATGACATTAACCATACTAAGAGTATAATATCAAGGCAAAAAGTAAGATGCATTCTCTATACTTGTTTTTAACGAGGCTAGCCTTAGAGTGAAAAGATAGTTTACCACGATAAACGACCAACCCCTAACTTTTTGGAAAATGAGTAAAGGCTTAGAATTAGACGATATATTCCATTCAATCTTAACACAAAAGACAACCCTAGAAAGAGACAATATAAAATTAAAAAGAAAGACTAATCATATTTAATTTTAGGAACAAAGATAGGGTTGAAATAAGTGGATCTGTAGCTAAAAGATAAGACTGATCCCATATAATTCTCACAAAGACGATAGGCTTGGGATAAAATGATATTAAGCCAAAAAGTAAGACAGATTCTATGGATTTTTAAAAAGAAGATAGGCATAGACTCAGAAGATATTTAGCAAAAAAATTGAGACTCAATTCCAAAAGAAATTAAGCAAAGAAAATAAGCTTAGACCATATATCGAAAGAAAGTAAGTCTGATTCGATACAACTTGTTCGAGGAAAAAAGATAGTCTTTATTAAACGATATTTAGAATTAAACAATATTTGGCAAAAACGAACGACTGATTTCATATGATTTTTGCGACGAAAACAGGCAAAGAATGAAAGGATATGTAGCAAATGAGTAAGTCTGATTCAATACAATGCAGGCGAAAAGAATAGGCTTAGAATGTGATGACATTTACCATAAAAGTAAGACTAGCCCCTTGAATTCTAGGCAAAAGAGATATGTATTGAATGAGATTATATCTAGCCAAATAGTCGCAATAAACCCTTGCATTCTTTGCAAAGAGTAAAAGGTTTAACATGACACAATATTTGGCCGAGAATTATTGATAAGAAAAAAACGAATTGTATAGAATTTTATCCAAGAGCGTAGACCAAGATTGTTACAATATTTAGCAAAAAGTAAGACCAATTCTATATAATTTGTGCAAAGAACATAGACTTAGATTGAAACGATATTCAGCAAAAACTATGACTGATTCCATACAATTTTGGCGAAGAAGAAAGACTAATAATGTGATGATATTTAGCCTAAAAGTAAGACTAACTCCTTGCATTCTAGGCAAAGAAGATATGCATATAAGGAAACTATATTTAGCCAAAAATAAGTCTAACCCTTTGTAGATTTGGCAAATAGCGAAGGTTTAGAATGAAAAAATACTTTCAAAAAGATTATACTAGTTCTATACAGTTTTTGCGAATAAGATAGACTAAAAATGGGACGATGTGTAGTAAGACTAATCCCATACAATTCTTAGACAAGGAAACAGGCTTCGAATGACACAATGGTGAGCCAAAAACTTAAACTAAAACTATACAATTTTAGCCAGGAGCGTAGACCAAGACTGTAACATATTTAGGAAAAATTAGGACTGTTTCCCAAAAAATTTAGTGAAGAGGATAGGCTTAGATTGTGATGAAATTTACCATAAAAGTAAGAATAACCATATGCATTCTAGGCAAAGAAGATATGTCTAGAATGAGATTATATTTAGCCCAAAATGAAAACTAGTCCATTGCATTCTTCACAAAGAGGAAATGTTTAAATTGAGACAATATTTAGCAATAGATTTGGACAGATTCCATAAAATCTTGAAGCTAGGCTTAGAATAAGAGGATAGTTTGCCAAAAACTAAGACCATTCCCATACCTTATTAATAAAAAAGAAAGTCATAGAAAAATCAATATGCAGCTAAAAATGAAGACTAATTCCATACAATTTTGGCAACAAAGGTAAGGTTAGAATGTGCAAATATGTAACTAAAATGGAGGAATAATTCCAGCTTAAACTATTACCAAACTGTACGATGAAAGTAAAACTAACTCATTTAATTTTAGGAAAAGAAGTTAAATATAGAATAAGACTACATTTAGCGGAAAGTAAAACTAAACCCTGGCATTCTTGAAAAAAAAGAAAAGGTTTACAATGAGATAATATTTGGCAAAGAAAATGAGCTCAGAATGAGAAAATATGAGGCCAAGAGGTAAGACTAATTCTGTATAAATTTTGCAGAGAAGATATGCTTAAAATAAATTGATAATTTGGAAAAAGATAAGACCAACCCCTAATCCTTTTGATACTGAAGATAGGCTTAGAACAATCTTTAACCTAGAGAAGACTTTAGATCAATTTTTAACCTGGAAGTGAAACTAATTCTATATAAATATTTAGGAAAATGAAAGGCCTAGAGAGAGACTAATGTGTAGCTAAGAAGAAAAACTGTTTCCAAAGATCTTGAATCAGGCAATATGAGGTATAAAGTAAGACGGATTCAGCGTAGAATGTGATGAAATTTATCATGAAATAATTCTAAGAACCCCATGAATTCTAAGAAAAGCGCCTAGGTATGGAATATAACTCTATGGCAAAGAAGACGGGTTCAGAATAAGACGATATTTAGCAAAACATTGTGAAAGATTCCATAAAATTTTGGCAAATAAAATAAACTTAGAACAAGACGATATTAAGCAAGAAAGAAAGGATAATTCCATACAATGTAAACAAAAAAGGTAACCTTAGACTGACACACTATGCAGGAAAATAGCAAGACTGTTCCTAAAATATTCTCACCACGAAGATTGGCTTAGGATGAGACGATGTTTAGCAAAAAAGTCTAGCTGATGCCATACAATTCTCGCTAAGAAGGTAGGCTTCGAATGACATGAAAGTTAGCCAAACAGTTTAACTATTTCTTTACAATTTTAGACAAGAGCGTAGACCATGACTCACACAATATTAAGCAAAACGCAATATCAGCTCAATATTATTTTTGCGAGAAAGATACGCTTAGAATGAGACGATAATAAGCAAAACCTTCAACTGATTTCTTACAATATTGATAAAGAGTGTGATTATGATGAAATTTACCATAAAAGTTAGACTAACCCCTTGAAGTCTAGGCGAAAAAATAGTTATAGAATGATACAATACTTAGCCCAGAAGTAAGACTGAGACATTCTTGAAAAAAAGGAAAGGTTTAGATTGAGAAAATTTTTAGGAAAAAATTAAGACAGATTCTATAAAAGCTTAGCAAAGAAGATAGGCTTAGAATAAGACGGTATTAAGCTGAAACGAAAAATTAAGACTCATGCAACGAAGAAAAGAATACTACGAGACAATATTAAGCCAAAAAGTAAAACTAGTTTTATACGAATTTAGTCAAGAGCTCAGACCAAGACTGCAATGATATTAAGCAAAAAGTAAGACTGTGTCCAGCTTAGATCGTTATGAAATTTACTATTATTCTAAGACCATCCGATTGAGTACTAGTCAAAGAACATAGGTATAGAATAAGACTATTTTAAGCCAAAAGTAAGACTAACCCCTTGCATATTTTTGCAAGGAGGAAAGATTTAGAATTGTATAGTAAAGAATGTGTAGAATAGATTATATTAAGCCAAAATGTAAAACTACCATTTAGTAAAATAATTTTAGTAAAAAAATTCTCAGTAAGACAAGAATGATACAATTTTATCCAACCACATCGGGACTAACAAGAACAAGAAATTCCATACAATTTTGAGACAGAAATCAGTCTTAGCGTACGGAATTATTTTACAAGAAGTAAGACTAATTCCGTGAAAATTTTTGCAATAGAAAAAAGGCTTAGAAAAAGGCGATATTTAGCAAAAATAAGACTAGTTCTACTAAATTTCAGATAAGACTAATTCCATACAATTCTGGCAAAACAAAAGACTAGGGTAAGACTAGAATGAATGAGAGAGGATAGGACTAGAATGAAACAATATGCAAAAACATAGCGAGTCTACTTTTATACAATTTATGAGATGAAGCTAGACTAAGACGACTGGGATAGTTTGCAAAAAAGAAAGAACACCTGAAAGTTTTGGCAAAGAGCATAGGCTTCGAATGAGAGGCAATTTCACTACGAAAAAAGACTATTTCCATACAAGCTTAGCAAGAAAGATAGGCTTAGGATCAGACAATAAGTAGCTGAAGAGAAAGACTAATCCTACTGAATTATGGCAACAAATATATGAGCAGTATGGGTGGATATGTAGCTAACATGTAAGTTTTATCCCATACACTGTTTGCCAAGAAGATGGGTTTCTAATAAGGCGATATTAAGCCATTTTGGCAAAGAAGATAGGCAAAGAATGAGATAAGATTTAGCCAAAAAGTAAGAGAAATTGATTGAGTTTTTCTGTAGAAAGATAAGCTTAGAATCAGAAAACATGTAGCTAAAATGAAAGAATAGTTTCATTCATTAATGTATGGAATTATTATTAAAAAGAAGATAGGATTATAATACGGTGATATCTAGCAAAAAAATTAAAAATAAGTCCATTCAAATAAGGCAAGGGGATAGGAATTGAAAAAGCGATTTTTTGCTAAAAGTAAAACTTGTTCCATATAACTTTTGCAAAAGTAAAAAGGCTTAGACTAAGGCGACATTTAGCAAAAATAAGACTAACTCCACCCATTTTCAGGGCAGAGGATAGGCTTCAAATACGGCGATATTTAGCAGAAAGTAAGAATAAGTCTATTAAATTTCAGCAAAAATGTTGACCACGACTGACACGATATTTAGCAAAACAAAGTAAGACTGGTTGCATATATATTTTACCAGAATATAGGCTTAGAATGAGATGATATTTGGCAAAAAAGTACGACTGATTCTATAGTATGTTGGCGAAGATTATAGGCTCAGATTGTAATGCAAGTTACAATAAAGTAAAAGGAGACCTTTTCATTCAAGGCAAAAAAGGGATACATAGAATAAGACTAAAATTAAATTAAAGGCAAAAAAAAAATTAAAGTAGCACCTTGCTTTCCTGGAAAAGTGAAAAGTTAAGAATGAGATGATATCTCCCAAAGTTTAAGATAGATTCCATAAAAATTTGGCGAAGACAAAAGGCTTAGAGTGAGACAATATGAAGGCAACATGTAAGATTGATTCTCTATAATTTTAGTAAGGACGCAACGCTTAGAATACGAGGATAGTTTTGCAAACGAGTATGACAGAAGCCACAAAGTTTTGACAATGAATATGGACTTAGAATGAGACGGTATTTAGCTAATAAGAAAGAAGAACTCCATACAATTTTAAGAAAAAGATAGGCTCAAAATAAGACAATATGTAGCTAAAAAGAAAAGGAATACAAATCAATATTAGATACAAAGACAAGGTTTTAAAGGTTGATCCCAACAATTCTCGCCAACAGGCAAGACTAACTTTATACTATTTTTGCCAGGAAGATAGCCTTTGAATAGAGTCACATTTAGTACAAATAGAGCTAATTCTATACAATTTCGGCGGCCAGGACAAGATTTAATAAAGCTGATATTTAGCAAACAGCAAAGTTAAGTCAATACCATTTGCAAACTCTAGTATTCTAGGCAACGCAGAAAGGTCATAAATAAGACGATAAGTGCCAAAAGCTAAATTTGATTCTATAGAATTTTTGCGACAGAGACGAAGAAGACTTAGAACGACACCATAATTAGCAATAAAAGTACGATTGATTCCATGGAAATTTGTGGCAGAGGATAGGCTTAAATGATGATGAAATTCTCCATAAAAGTAGGACTAACAAACTTTCACATTCTAGGCAAAAAAAGGAAAATTTAGATTCAGACGATATTTAGCAAAATAGTAAGATTAATTCCATACAACTCTCGCCAAAAGCATAGGCTTCGAACAACACCATATCAAGCCAAAACGATAAACTTATTCTATAACAATTTAGCCCAGAGCGTAGACCAAGTCTGATAGGATATTTAGTAAAAAGCAACAAACATTCAATTCAATTTTTCCACAGAAGAAAGGCTTAGAATGAAACGATATGAAACCGAAAAGAAAGACCTATGCTGGATGATTTCGGTAAAAAAGATAGGCTTAGAATGAATGGATAGTTGGCAAAAAAGAAAAGCCAACTCCTAACACTTCTGGCGAAGAAGATTGGCTTAGAATACAACGATGTTCAACATAACAGAAAAGAAAGCTATACAATTTTAACAACAAACATAGGCTTAGAATGGAAAAATATGCAGATTTAAAGAACGATACATTCTAATCAATATTGGCAAAAAAGATGAGATTTGAATAAGCCAATATATAGCAAAAATTAAAACTCATCCCATACACTTCTCGCCAGGAAGATGTGCATCGGATGAGACGATATTAAGTTGATAAGTAAATCTAAATCTAAAGAATTTTAGCCAAGAGCGTGCACCATCACAACATGATATTTATCAAAAAATAAAACTAATTCCATAAAATTTTTGCGACTAAGATAAACTTAGAATAAGAAGATATTGTGCAAAATAATAAGTCTCTCCCAAACGTTTCTCGTCAAGAAGATAGGCTTCGAATGACAAGATAGTAATCGAAAAAGTTATTGTTTACTTATTGTATACCATTTTAGCAAAGACCGTAGACCAAGACTTACATTATATTTGCCAAAATGTAATACTAAATCAATAAAACTCTTGCGAAGGAATATTAAATAAATAAAGTACGACTTATTCCAAATGACTTTGGCAAAAATATAGGCTTAGAATGTGATGAGATTAACCGCAATAGTCTGAATAGTAAGACTAACCACCTGCATTCTAGGCATGGAAGGTAGGTATAGAATGAGAAGATGTGTAGGTGAAAATTAGACTGATCTCATAAAATCTTTGCAAAGATAATGCGCTTAGGATGCCACATTATCAAGCCAACAAAAAAGACATATTCTTTAAAATTATGGTAGCGAGGCTAGTCTTAGAGTGAAAAGATAGTTTACCAAGAAGAACTAACAACCCCTAACTTTTTCGGAAATAAGAAAAAGAATTTTAAGCTAATACGAAAGTTTAATTCTATACAATTTTAACAAAAAAGATAGGCTTAGAATAAGACACTATGTCGCTAAAAAGAAAATTAAACAAGAACGAACGACTGATTCCATAGAATCTTAGCGAAGGGGATAGGCTCAGAATGAGAGGATATGTAGCAATTGAGTAAGTCTGATTCTTTACAATTTTGGCTAAGAGAATAGGTCAAGAATGTGATTAGATTTACAAAAATAGTAAGACTAAGTCCTTGCTTTCGAGGTGAAGAATTCAGCTCTAGAACGAGACTATATAGAGCTAAAAAGTTCTACTAATTGCATATATTTTAACAATAAAAATAGGGTGAGAATCAGACGACATATAGCTAAAAGGAAAGAATAATTAGGCTGCGAATAAGGCGATATGAGCTAAAAAACAAGGCTGGTTCCAGTTTAGATTCTAAAACTAACCACGTCATTTTTAGGCAAAGAAGTTATTTATAGAATGAGGCTATTTTTTGGCCAAAATGTAAGACTAACCCCTTGCATTATTGGAAACGAGAAAAGGTTTAGAATGAGACGATGTTTGACCAATATCAAGAAAGATCTCACTTAATTCTCATCACCAAGATAGCCCTAGAATGAGAAGATATGTACGTAAAAATTGAGAATGATTCCAGAAACATTTGGCAAATAATTTACCCTAAGATTCAGGCAATATAAAGCCAGAAAGTATGATTAATTGTCTATAAATTCAAAAAAGACGTTACAATCAGAATACAAGGATAGCTTGCAAAAATAGAAGACAAACTCCGCAAAGTTTTGGCATAGAAGATAGTCTAAGATTGCGACAATTTTTAAAAAAAGGGAAAGATTAATTCCAAACAATTTCAACACGAAGGAAAGGCTTAGAACAAAAAATTATACAGCTTGAACGAAAGACAAACTCTATTTAATTTTGGCAATAGAGATAAGCTTCGAACAATGTAGGTTTGATTTTAATGAAATTTACAATAAAAATTGGACCAACCTCTAATATTCTAGGCAAAGAAGGCTATATTAATAGTGTATGAGACTATATTTAGCCAAAAAGTAACACTGTAGCATTCTTTACAAAGAAGATGGCTTAGACTATTACGATTTTAAGCTTGAAAGAAAGACTAAGACTCTTCCCAAGAAGATAAGAATACTACGAGACAATATTAAGCCAAAAAGTAAGACTAGTTTTATACAAATTCAGTCAAGAGCTTAGACCAAGACTGCAAGTAAGACTGGCTCCAGCTTAGATTGCTATGAAATTTACTATAATTCTAAGACCACCTGATTGTATACTAATCAAAGAACGTAGGTATAGAATAAGGCTATGTTAAGCTAAAAGTAAGACTAACCCGTTGCATATTTTTGCAAGGAGGAAAGATTCAGAATTTTATAGTAAAGAATATATAGAGTAAGCTTATATTGAGCCAAAAAGTAAGGTTACTTCTAAGAAAGATAATTTTAGTAAAAAAATTATCTGTAAGACAAGAGTAATACAATGTTAGGCAGCAACATCGACCAAGACTAACACGATATTTAGTAAAACAAATCCCATATACTTTTGACAGAGAAATTAAACTTAGATTACGAAATTTATTTGCAAAAAGTAAGGCTAATTCCGTGAAAAAATTGGCAATAGATAAAGTCTCAGAATAAGGCGACATTTAGCAAAAATAAGACTAATTCTGCTAAATTTTGACAACAGAGATAGGGTAAGAATGAGTGCATTTGCAGCTAACAAATAAGACTGATCCCATAAATTTTTGCCTATAAGATAGGCTAAGAGTTGGACGATATTAGGTCAAAAAGTAGTACTTATTCCATACAAGTCTGGCAAAATAAAAGACTGGGATAGGACAAGAATGAATGAGAGAGGATAGGACTAGAATGAAACAATATGCAAAAACATAGTAGTCTACTTTTATACAATTTATGAGATGAAGCTAGACTAAGACGACTGGGATAGCCAAAAGTAAGACTAACCCTTTGCATTTTTGCAATGAGGAAAGATTTAGAATTGTATAGTAAAGAATGTATAGAATAAGACTATATCAAGCCAAAATGTAAGACTTATTCCATACCATTTTAACAAAACAAGAAACTGAGATAGGACTATAATGAAAGAATATGCAACAAAATACTGAGTCTGCCTTTCTACATTTTATGAAAAGGAGCTAGACTAAGACGACAGGGATGGTTTGCAAAAAAAGAAAGAAAAACACTGAAAGGTTTGGCAAAAACGATAGGCTTCGAATGAGATTGTATTTAACTACGAAGAAAGAACGTTTCCACACAAGTTTAGCATTAAAGATAGTCTTATAATGAGACAATAAATAGCTAAAAAGAAAGACTAATCCGACTAAATTATGGCAACAAAAATATGATCACATCTGGTGGGTATGAAGCAAACAGGCACGTTTTATCCCAAATACTTTTGCTTAGAAAATGGGTTTAGAATGAGACGATATGTGACCAAGATTTAAACAGGTCCCACTCAATTCTCGCCAAGATAAAAGCCTTTGAATGAAAAAAAATTTACGCAAAAATTAAGAATGATTCCAGAAACATTTGGCAAAGAATTTTTTCTTAGATTCAGACAATATAAAGCCAGAAAGTACGATTAATTGTCTATAAATTAGGAAAAGAGGTTAGAATTATAATACTAGTAGAGCTTGCAAAAATAAAAGACAAACTCCTCAAAGTTTTGGCATAGAAGATAGTCTTAGAGTGCTACGATTTTTAACTAAAAAGAAAGAATAATTCCAAACATTTTTAACAAGAAGGAAAGGCTTAGAACAAAAAAAACATGTAGCTTAAACGAAAGACAATTTCTACTCAAATTTGGCAACAAAGATAAGCTTCAAAAAAGCCAATATGTAGCTTTGATTGTAATGAAATTTACCATAAAAATTGGACCAACCCCTTATATTCTACGCAATGAAGACTATATTAATAGAGCAGAGAATGAGACTATATTTAGCCAACATGTAAGACAAAGTAAGGCATTCATGACAAAGAGGAAAAGTTTAGATTGAGACAATATTTTTGAAAATATTTAGACAGATTCTAAAAATCTTAGCAAAAAAGATAGGCTTAGGATGAGTCAATATTTAGCAAAATAGTAAAGCTGATGCCATACAATTCTTGCTAAGAAGATAGTCTTAGGATGAAACGATACCCAGCAAAAACTTCAATGATTTCATACAATTTTGATGAAGAGGATAGGCTGTGATTATGATGAACTCTTCGATAAAAGTAAGACTAACTCCTTGACGTCTAGGTAAAGAAGATATTTATAGAATGAGATAATATTTAACCAGAAACTAAAACTAATCCTTTGTTTTCTAGGCAAAGCAGAGAGGTCAAGAATAAGACGATAAGTGCCAAAAGCTAAATTTGATTTTATAGAATTTTTGCGACAGAGACGAAGAAGACTTAGAACGACACCATAATTAGCAATAAAAGTACGATTGATTCCATTGAAATTTGTGGCAGAGGATAGGCTTAAATGATGATGAAATTCTCCATAAAAGAAGGACTAACAAACTTTCACATTCTAGGCAAAAAGGGAAAATTTAGATTCAGACGATATTTAGCAAAATGGTAAGATTAATTCCATACAACTCTCGCCAAAAGCATAGGCTTCGAACAACACTATATTAAGCCAAAACTAAAAAATTAATTCAATAATATTTTATCCAAGAGCGTAGACCAAGTCTGACAGGATATTTAGCAAAAAGTTACATTCACTCATTCCAATTTTTCCACAGAAAAAAAGGCTAAGAATGACGCGATATTTGGAAAAGGACTACGACCAATTCAATACAGTTTTGGCAAATAAGATAAGATAACACTAATGCCATAAAAACTTGGTAAACAAGGTAGGTTAGAATGGGAGGATAGTTTGTATAAAAGTAAAAATATGGGAAAAATATTCAAAAATATTTCATTTTGAGTGAACATTGAAATACGAGGATCATATAACTTGTAAACCTTTACAGAATAATTGTACACATGTATCAATGGTAAAAATATTAAAAGATATATTTGATTTTGGGTGAATATTTCAGGAATATTTCGTCTTCAAGACTGAAATACGACAATAATGTAATTTTTTGGAGTCTTTAATCAAAATTAGATATATTCTTGAATTTTTACAATCGATGATAACTTGAAAACTTTTACACAATGATTCTAACACATAAAACAAAGGTAAATATATTCAAAAAAGTTTCGTTTTCACTGAATATTGTAGGATTATTGCATCTTCATCAAAAGGCTGAAATATGAGGATCATATAAATTTTTTTGGAGGGGGGAAGAGGGGGTTCAATCAAAACTAGCTATGTTCTACACTCTTGATATACAGTCACTAGATAAATTGTAAACGTATACAAATATACAAAAATATATTTCATTTTGAATGAACATTTTAGATTTGTTGCATCTTCACCATAAGACTGAAACATGAGGATCGTGTAATTTTCGGGGGCGTTCAGTCAAAATGAGCTATATTTGTTTCTTGTGATATATCGTAATTAGATAACTTGCAACCTTATACTGAATGAATCTTACAAATACAACAAGGTTAATTATATTCAAATATATATTTCATTTTGAATGAACATTTGAGGATTATTGCATCTTCACCATAAGACTGAAACATGAGGATCGTGTAATTTTAGGGGGCGTTCAGTCAAAATGAGCTATATTTGTTTCTTGTGATATATCGTAATTAGATAACTTGCAACCTTATACTGAATGAATCTTACAAATACAACAAGGTTAATTATATTCAAATATATATTTCATTTTGAATGAACATTTTAGGATTATTGCATCTTCACCATAAGACTGAAACATGAGGATCGTGTAATTTTAGGGGGCGTTCAGTCAAAATGAGCTATATTTGTTTCTTGTGATATATCGTAATTAGATAACTTGTAACCTTATACTGAATGAATCTTACAAATACAACAAGGTTAATTATATTCAAATATATATTTCATTTTGAATGAACATTTGAGGATTATTGCATCTTCATAATAAGACTGAAGGATGAGGATAGTGTAATTTTTTTGAGGGTTGGGGAGGGGGTTCAATCAAAATAAGTTATATTCTTAAATCTTGATATACAGTGACTAGTTAACTTGTAAACTTATGCAAATATTCAAAACTATATTTCATTTTGATTGAATATTTTAGGATTATTGCATCTTCATCATAAGACTGAAATATGAGGATCGTGTAATTTTCGGGGGCGTTCAGTCAAAATGGGCTATATATGTTACTTGTGATATATAGTAATTAAATAACTTGCAACCTTACACTGAATGATTCTAACAAATACAACAAGGTTAAAATATTCAGATATATATTTCATTTTGAATCAACATTTTAGGATTGTTGCATCTTCATCATAAGACTGAAATATGAGGATCGTGTAATTTTTAGGGAGTGTTCAGTCAAAATGAGCTATATTTGTTGCTTGTGATATATCGTAATTAGATAACTTGCAACCTTACACTGAATGATTCTAACAAATACAACAAGGTTAAAATATTCAAATATATATTTCATTTTGAATGAACATTTGAGGATTCTTGCATCTTCCTAATAAGACTGAAAGATGAGGATAGTGTAATTTTTTTTGAGGGTTGGGGAGGGGGTTCAATCAAAATAAGCTATATTCCTAAATCTTGATATACAGTGACCAGTTAACTTGTAAACTTATGCAAATATTCAAAAATATATTTCAATTTGATTGAATATTTTAGGATTATTGCATCTTCATCATAAGATTGAAATATGAGGATCGTGTAATTTTTGGGGAGTGTTCAGTCAAAATGAGCTATATTTGTTGCTTGTGACATATCGTAATTAGATAACTTGCAACCATATACTCAATGAATCTTACAAATACAACAAGGTTAATTATATTCAAATATATATTTCATTTTAAATGAACTTTTGAGGATTATTGCATCTACATAATAAGACTGAAGGATGAGGATAGTGTAATTTTTTTGAGGGTTGGGGAGGGGGTTCAATCAAAATAAGCTATATTCCTGAAGCTTGATATACAGTGACCAGTTAACTTGTAAACTTCTGCAAATATTCAAAAATATATTTCATTTTGATTAAATATTTTAGGATTATTGCATCTTCATCATAAGACTGAAATATGAGGATCGTGTAATTTTCGGGGGCGTTCAGTCAAAATGAGCTATATATGTTACTTGTGGTATATCGTTATTAGATAACTTGCAACCTTACACTGAATGATTCTAACAAATACAACAAGGTTAAAATATTCAAATATATATTTCATTTTGAATGAACATTTTAGGATTGTTGCATCTTCATCATAAGATTGAAATATGAGGATCGTGTAATTTTTGGGGAGTGTTCAGTCAAAATGAGCTATATTTGTTGCTTGTGACATATCGTAATTAGATAACTTGCAACCATATACTCAATGAATCTTACAAATACAACAAGGTTAATTATATTCAAATATATATTTCATTTTAAATGAACATTTGAGGATTATTGCATCTACATAATAAGACTGAAGGATGAGGATAGTGTAATTTTTTTGAGGGTTGGGGAGGGGGTTCAATCAAAATAAGCTATATTCCTAAATCTTGATATACAGTGACCAGTTAACTTGTAAACTTATGCAAATATTCAAAAATATAATTCATTTTGATTGAATATTTTAGGATTATTGCATCTTCATCATAAGACTGAAATATGAGGATCATGTAATTTTCGGGGGCGTTCAGTCAAAATGAGCTATATATGTTACTTGTGATATATAGTAATTAGATAACTTGCAACCTTATACTGAATGAATCTTACAACTACAACAAGGTTGATTATATTCAAATATATATTTCATTTTGAATGAACATTTGAGGATTATTGCATCTTCATAATAAGACTGAAAGATGAGGATAATGTAATTTTTTTCAGGGTTGGGGAGGGGGTTCAATCAAAATAAGCTATATTCCTAAACCTTGATATACAGTGACCAGTTAACTTGTAAACTTATGCATATATTCAAAAATATATTTCATTTTGATTGAATATTTTAGGATTATTGCATCTTCATCATAAGACTGAAACATGAGGATCGTGTAATTTTCGGGGGCGTTCAGTCAAAATGAGCTATATATGTTACTTGTGATATATAGTAATTAGATAACTTGCAACCTTATACTGAATGAATCTTACAAATACAACAAGGTTAATTATATTCAAATATATATTTCATTTTGAATGAACATTTGAGGATTATTGCATCTTCATAATAAGACTGAAGGATGAGGATAGTGTAATTTTTTTCAGGGTTGGGGAGGGGGTTCAATCAAAATAAGCTATATTCCTAAATCTTGATATACAGTGAACAGTTAACTTGTAAACTTATGCAAATATTCAAAAATATATTTCATTTTGATTGAATATTTTAGGATTATTGCATCTTCATCATAAGACTGAAATATGAGGATCGTGTAATTTTCGGGGGCGTTCAGTCAAAATGAGCTATATATGTTACTTGTGGTATATCGTTATTAGATAACTTGCAACCTTACACTGAATGATTCTAACAAATAGAACAAGGTTAAAATATTCAAATATATATTTCATTTTGAATGAACATTTTAGGATTGTTGCATCTTCATCATAAGACTGAAATATGAGGATCGTGTAATTTTCGGGGGCGTTCAGTCAAAATGAGCTATATATGTTACTTGTGATATATAGTAATTAGATAACTTGCAACCTTATACTGAATGAATCTTACAAATACAACAAGGTTAATTAGATTCAAATATATATTTCATTTTGAATGAACATTTGAGGATTATTGCATCTTCATAATAAGACTGAAGGATGAGGATAGTGTAATTTTTTTCAGGGTTGGGGAGGGGGTTCAATCAAAATAAGCTATATTCCTAAATCTTGATATACAGTGACCAGTTAACTTGTAAACTTTTGCAAAAATTCAAAAATATATTTCATTTTGATTGAATATTTTAGGATTATTGCATCTTCATCATAAGACTGAAATATGAGGATCGTGTAATTTTCGGGGGCGTTCAGTCAAAATGAGCTATATATGTTACTTGTGATATATAGTAATTAGATAACTTGCAACCTTATACTGAATGAATCTTACAAATACAACAAGGTTAATTATATTCAAATATATATTTCATTTTGAATGAACATTTGAGGATTATTGCATCTTCATAATAAGACTGAAGGATGAGGATAGTGTAATTTTTTTCAGGGTTGGGGAGGGGGTTCAATCAAAATAAGCTATATTCCTAAATCTTGATATACAGTGACCAGTTAAGTTGTAAACTTATGCAAAAATTCAAAAATATATTTCATTTTGATTGAATATTTTAGGATTATTGCATCTTCATCATAAGACTGAAATATGAGGATCGTGTAATTTTCGGGGGCGTTCAGTCAAAATGAGCTATATATGTTACTTGTGATATATAGTAATTAGATAACTTGCAACCTTATACTGAATGAATCTTACAAATACAACAAGGTTAATTATATTCAAATATATATTTCATTTTGAATGAACATTTGAGGATTATTGCATCTTCATAATAAGACTGAAAGATGAAGATAGTTTAATTTTTTGAGGGTTGGAGAGGGGGTTCAATCAAAATAAGCTATATTCCTAAAGCTTGATATACAGTGAACAGTTAACTTGTAAACTTCTGCAAATATTCAAATATATATTTCATTTTGAATGAACATTTTAGGATTGTTGCATCTTCATCATAAGATTGAAATATGATGATCGTGTAATTTTTGGGGAGTGTTCAGTCAAAATGAGCTATATTTGTTGCTTGTGATATATCGTAATTAGATAATTTGCAACCATATACTCAATGAATCTTACAAATACAACAAGGTTAATTATATTCAAATATATATTTCATTTTAAATGAACATTTGAGGATTATTGCATCTTCATAATAAGACTGAAGGATGAGGATAGTGTAATTTTTTTGAGGGTTGGGGAGGGGGTTCAATCAAAATAAGCTATATTCCTAAATCTTGATATACAGTGACCAGTTAACTTGTAAACTTATGCAAATATTCAAAAATATAATTCATTTTGATTGAATATTTTAGGATTATTGCATCTTCATCATAAGACTGAAATATGAGGATCATGTAATTTTCGGGGGCGTTCAGTCAAAATGAGCTATATATGTTACTTGTGATAGATAGTAATTAGATAACTTGCAACCTTATACTGAATGAATCTTACAACTACAACAAGGTTGATTATATTCAAATATATATTTCATTTTGAATGAACATTTGAGGATTATTGCATCTTCATAATAAGACTGAAAGATGAGGATAGTGTAATTTTTTTCAGGGTTGGGGAGGGGGTTCAATCAAAATAAGCTATATTCCTAAATCTTGATATACAGTGACCAGTTAACTTGTAAACTTATGCAAATATTCAAAAATATATTTCATTTTGATTGAATATTTTAGGATTATTGCATCTTCATCATAAGACTGAAATATGAGGATCGTGTAATTTTCGGGGACGTTCAGTCAAAATGAGCTATATATGTTACTTGTGATATATAGTAATTAGATAACTTGCAACCTTATACTGAATGAATCTTACAAATACAACAAGGTTATTTATATTCAAATATATATTTCATTTTGAATGAACATTTGAGGATTATTGCATCTTCATAATAAGACTGAAAGATGAAGATAGTTTAATTTTTTGAGGGTTGGAGAGGGGGTTCAATCAAAATAAGCTATATTCCTAAAGCTTGATATACAGTGAACAGTTAACTTGTAAACTTCTGCAAATATTCAAAAATATATTTCATTTTGATTGAATATTTTAGGATTATTGCATCTTCATCATAAGACTGAAATATGAGGATCGTGTAATTTTCGGGGGCGTTCAGTCAAAATGAGCTATATATGTTACTTGTGGTATATCGTTATTAGATAACTTGCAACCTTACACTGAATGATTCTAACAAATACAACAAGGTTGAAATATTCAAATATATATTTCATTTTGAATGAACATTTTAGGATTGTTGCATCTTCATCATAAGATTGAAATATGATGATCGTGTAATTTTTGGGGAGTGTTCAGTCAAAATGAGCTATATTTGTTGCTTGTGATATATCGTAATTAGATAATTTGCAACCATATACTCAATGAATCTTACAAATACAACAAGGTTAATTATATTCAAATATATATTTCATTTTAAATGAACATTTGAGGATTATTGCATCTTCATAATAAGACTGAAGGATGAGGATAGTGTAATTTTTTTGAGGGTTGGGGAGGGGGTTCAATCAAAATAAGCTATATTCCTAAATCTTGATATACAGTGACCAGTTAACTTGTAAACTTATGCAAATATTCAAAAATATAATTCATTTTGATTGAATATTTTAGGATTATTGCATCTTCATCATAAGACTGAAATATGAGGATCATGTAATTTTCGGGGGCGTTCAGTCAAAATGAGCTATATATGTTACTTGTGATAGATAGTAATTAGATAACTTGCAACCTTATACTGAATGAATCTTACAACTACAACAAGGTTGATTATATTCAAATATATATTTCATTTTGAATGAACATTTGAGGATTATTGCATCTTCATAATAAGACTGAAAGATGAGGATAGTGTAATTTTTTTCAGGGTTGGGGAGGGGGTTCAATCAAAATAAGCTATATTCCTAAATCTTGATATACAGTGACCAGTTAACTTATAAACTTATGCAAATATTCAAAAATATATTTCATTTTGATTGAATATTTTAGGATTATTGCATCTTCATCATAAGACTGAAATATGAGGATCGTGTAATTTTCGGGGACGTTCAGTCAAAATGAGCTATATATGTTACTTGTGATATATAGTAATTAGATAACTTGCAACCTTATACTGAATGAATCTTACAAATACAACAAGGTTATTTATATTCAAATATATATTTTATTTTGAATGAACATTTGAGGATTATTGCATCTTCATAATAAGACTGAAGGATGAGGATAGTGTAATTTTTTTCAGGGTTTGGGAGGGGGTTCAATCAAAATAAGCTATATTCCTAAATCTTGATATACAGTGACCAGTTAACTTGTGAACTTATGAAAATATTCAAAAATATATTTCATTTTGACTGAATATTTTAGGATTATTGCATCTTCATCATCAGACTGAAACATGAGAATCGTGTAATTTTCGGGGGCGTTCAGTCAAAATGAGCTATATTTGTTTCTTGTGATATATCGTAATTAGATAACTTGCAACCTTATACTGAATGAATCTTACAAATACAACAAGGTTAATTATATTCAAATATATATTTCATTTTGAATGAACATTTGAGGATTATTGCATCTTCACCATAAGACTGAAACATGAGGATCGTGTAATTTTAGGGGGCGTTCAGTCAAAATGAGCTATATTTGTTTCTTGTGATATATCGTAATTAGATAACTTGCAACCTTATACTGAATGAATCTTACAAATACAACAAGGTTAATTATATTCAAATATATATTTCATTTTGAATGAACATTTTAGGATTATTGCATCTTCACCATAAGACTGAAACATGAGGATCGTGTAATTTTAGGGGGCGTTCAGTCAAAATGAGCTATATTTGTTTCTTGTGATATATCGTAATTAGATAACTTGTAACCTTATACTGAATGAATCTTACAAATACAACAAGGTTAATTATATTCAAATATATATTTCATTTTGAATGAACATTTGAGGATTATTGCATCTTCATAATAAGACTGAAGGATGAGGATAGTGTAATTTTTTTGAGGGTTGGGGAGGGGGTTCAATCAAAATAAGTTATATTCTTAAATCTTGATATACAGTGACTAGTTAACTTGTAAACTTATGCAAATATTCAAAACTATATTTCATTTTGATTGAATATTTTAGGATTATTGCATCTTCATCATAAGACTGAAATATGAGGATCGTGTAATTTTCGGGGGCGTTCAGTCAAAATGGGCTATATATGTTACTTGTGATATATAGTAATTAGATAACTTGCAACCTTACACTGAATGATTCTAACAAATACAACAAGGTTAAAATATTCAGATATATATTTCATTTTGAATCAACATTTTAGGATTGTTGCATCTTCATCATAAGACTGAAATATGAGGATCGTGTAATTTTTAGGGAGTGTTCAGTCAAAATGAGCTATATTTGTTGCTTGTGATATATCGTAATTAGATAACTTGCAACCTTACACTGAATGATTCTAACAAATACAACAAGGTTAAAATATTCAAATATATATTTCATTTTGAATGAACATTTGAGGATTCTTGCATCTTCCTAATAAGACTGAAAGATGAGGATAGTGTAATTTTTTTTGAGGGTTGGGGAGGGGGTTCAATCAAAATAAGCTATATTCCTAAATCTTGATATACAGTGACCAGTTAACTTGTAAACTTATGCAAATATTCAAAAATATATTTCAATTTGATTGAATATTTTAGGATTATTGCATCTTCATCATAAGATTGAAATATGAGGATCGTGTAATTTTTGGGGAGTGTTCAGTCAAAATGAGCTATATTTGTTGCTTGTGACATATCGTAATTAGATAACTTGCAACCATATACTCAATGAATCTTACAAATACAACAAGGTTAATTATATTCAAATATATATTTCATTTTAAATGAACATTTGAGGATTATTGCATCTACATAATAAGACTGAAGGATGAGGATAGTGTAATTTTTTTGAGGGTTGGGGAGGGGGTTCAATCAAAATAAGCTATATTCCTAAATCTTGATATACAGTGACCAGTTAACTTGTAAACTTATGCAAATATTCAAAAATATAATTCATTTTGATTGAATATTTTAGGATTATTGCATCTTCATCATAAGACTGAAATATGAGGATCATGTAATTTTCGGGGGCGTTCAGTCAAAATGAGCTATATATGTTACTTGTGATATATAGTAATTAGATAACTTGCAACCTTATACTGAATGAATCTTACAACTACAACAAGGTTGATTATATTCAAATATATATTTCATTTTGAATGAACATTTGAGGATTATTGCATCTTCATAATAAGACTGAAAGATGAGGATAATGTAATTTTTTTTCAGGGTTGGGGAGGGGGTTCAATCAAAATAAGCTATATTCCTAAACCTTGATATACAGTGACCAGTTAACTTGTAAACTTATGCATATATTCAAAAATATATTTCATTTTGATTGAATATTTTAGGATTATTGCATCTTCATCATAAGACTGAAACATGAGGATCGTGTAATTTTCGGGGGCGTTCAGTCAAAATGAGCTATATATGTTACTTGTGATATATAGTAATTAGATAACTTGCAACCTTATACTGAATGAATCTTACAAATACAACAAGGTTAATTATATTCAAATATATATTTCATTTTGAATGAACATTTGAGGATTATTGCATCTTCATAATAAGACTGAAGGATGAGGATAGTGTAATTTTTTTCAGGGTTGGGGAGGGGGTTCAATCAAAATAAGATATATTCCTAAATCTTGATATACAGTGAACAGTTAACTTGTAAACTTATGCAAATATTCAAAAATATATTTCATTTTAATTGAATATTTTAGGATTATTGCATCTTCATCATAAGACTGAAATATGAGGATCGTGTAATTTTCGGGGGCGTTCAGTCAAAATGAGCTATATATGTTACTTGTGGTATATCGTTATTAGATAACTTGCAACCTTACACTGAATGATTCTAACAAATAGAACAAGGTTAAAATATTCAAATATATATTTCATTTTGAATGAACATTTTAGGATTGTTGCATCTTCATCATAAGACTGAAATATGAGGATCGTGTAATTTTCGGGGGCGTTCAGTCAAAATGAGCTATATATGTTACTTGTGATATATAGTAATTAGATAACTTGCAACCTTATACTGAATGAATCTTACAAATACAACAAGGTTAATTAGATTCAAATATATATTTCATTTTGAATGAACATTTGAGGATTATTGTATCTTCATAATAAGACTGAAGGATGAGGATAGTGTAATTTTTTTCAGGGTTGGGGAGGGGGTTCAATCAAAATAAGCTATATTCCTAAATCTTGATATACAGTGACCAGTTAACTTGTAAACTTTTGCAAAAATTCAAAAATATATTTCATTTTGATTGAATATTTTAGGATTATTGCATCTTCATCATAAGACTGAAATATGAGGATCGTGTAATTTTCGGGGGCGTTCAGTCAAAATGAGCTATATATGTTACTTGTGATATATAGTAATTAGATAACTTGCAACCTTATACTGAATGAATCTTACAAATACAACAAGGTTAATTATATTCAAATATATATTTCATTTTGAATGAACATTTGAGGATTATTGCATCTTCATAATAAGACTGAAGGATGAGGATAGTGTAATTTTTTTCAGGGTTGGGGAGGGGGTTCAATCAAAATAAGCTATATTCCTAAATCTTGATATACAGTGACCAGTTAAGTTGTAAACTTATGCAAAAATTCAAAAATATATTTCATTTTGATTGAATATTTTAGGATTATTGCATCTTCATCATAAGACTGAAATATGAGGATCGTGTAATTTTCGGGGGCGTTCAGTCAAAATGAGCTATATATGTTACTTGTGATATATAGTAATTAGATAACTTGCAACCTTATACTGAATGAATCTTACAAATACAACAAGGTTAATTATATTCAAATATATATTTCATTTTGAATGAACATTTGAGGATTATTGCATCTTCATAATAAGACTGAAAGATGAAGATAGTTTAATTTTTTGAGGGTTGGAGAGGGGGTTCAATCAAAAAAAGCTATATTCCTAAAGCTTGATATACAGTGAACAGTTAACTTGTAAACTTCTGCAAATATTCAAAAATATATTTCATTTTGATTGAATATTTTAGGATTATTGCATCTTCATCATAAGACTGAAATATGAGGATCGTGTAATTTTCGGGGGCGTTCAGTCAAAATGAGCTATATATGTTACTTGTGGTATATCGTTATTAGATAACTTGCAACCTTACACTGAATGATTCTAACAAATACAACAAGGTTGAAATATTCAAATATATATTTCATTTTGAATGAACATTTTAGGATTGTTGCATCTCCATCATAAGATTGAAATATGATGATCGTGTAATTTTTGGGGAGTGTTCAGTCAAAATGAGCTATATTTGTTGCTTGTGATATATCGTAATTAGATAATTTGCAACCATATACTCAATGAATCTTACAAATACAACAAGGTTAATTATATTCAAATATATATTTCATTTTAAATGAACATTTGAGGATTATTGCATCTTCATAATAAGACTGAAGGATGAGGATAGTGTAATTTTTTTGAGGGTTGGGGAGGGGGTTCAATCAAAATAAGCTATATTCCTAAATCTTGATATACAGTGACCAGTTAACTTGTAAACTTATGCAAATATTCAAAAATATAATTCATTTTGATTGAATATTTTAGGATTATTGCATCTTCATCATAAGACTGAAATATGAGGATCATGTAATTTTCGGGGGCGTTCAGTCAAAATGAGCTATATATGTTACTTGTGATAGATAGTAATTAGATAACTTGCAACCTTATACTGAATGAATCTTACAACTACAACAAGGTTGATTATATTCAAATATATATTTCATTTTGAATGAACATTTGAGGATTATTGCATCTTCATAATAAGACTGAAAGATGAGGATAGTGTAATTTTTTTCAGGGTTGGGGAGGGGGTTCAATCAAAATAAGCTATATTCCTAAATCTTGATATACAGTGACCAGTTAACTTGTAAACTTATGCAAATATTCAAAAATATATTTCATTTTGATTGAATATTTTAGGATTATTGCATCTTCATCATAAGACTGAAATATGAGGATCGTGTAATTTTCGGGGACGTTCAGTCAAAATGAGCTATATATGTTACTTGTGATATATAGTAATTAGATAACTTGCAACCTTATACTGAATGAATCTTACAAATACAACAAGGTTAATTATATTCAAATATATATTTTATTTTGAATGAACATTTGAGGATTATTGCATCTTCATAATAAGACTGAAGGATGAGGATAGTGTAATTTTTTTCAGGGTTTGGGAGGGGGTTCAATCAAAATAAGCTATATTCCTAAATCTTGATATACAGTGACCAGTTAACTTGTGAACTTATGAAAATATTCAAAAATATATTTCATTTTGACTGAATATTTTAGGATTATTGCATCTTCATCATCAGACTGAAACATGAGAATCGTGTAATTTTCGGGGGCGTTCAGTCAAAATGAGCTATATATGTTACTTATGATACATAGTTATTAGATAACTTGCAACCTTACACTGAATGATTCTAACAAATACAACACGGTAAAAATATTCAAATATATATTTCATTTTGAATGAACATTTTAGGATTGTTGCATCTTCATAATAAGACTGAAAGATGAAGATAGTTTAATTTTTTGAGGGTTGGAGAGGGGGTTCAATCAAAAAAAGCTATATTCCTAAAGCTTGATATACAGTGAACAGTTAACTTGTAAACTTCTGCAAATATTCAAAAATATATTTCATTTTGATTGAATATTTTAGGATTATTGCATCTTCATCATAAGACTGAAATATGAGGATCGTGTAATTTTCGGGGGCGTTCAGTCAAAATGAGCTATATATGTTACTTGTGGTATATCGTTATTAGATAACTTGCAACCTTACACTGAATGATTCTAACAAATACAACAAGGTTGAAATATTCAAATATATATTTCATTTTGAATGAACATTTTAGGATTGTTGCATCTCCATCATAAGATTGAAATATGATGATCGTGTAATTTTTGGGGAGTGTTCAGTCAAAATGAGCTATATTTGTTGCTTGTGATATATCGTAATTAGATAATTTGCAACCATATACTCAATGAATCTTACAAATACAACAAGGTTAATTATATTCAAATATATATTTCATTTTAAATGAACATTTGAGGATTATTGCATCTTCATAATAAGACTGAAGGATGAGGATAGTGTAATTTTTTTGAGGGTTGGGGAGGGGGTTCAATCAAAATAAGCTATATTCCTAAATCTTGATATACAGTGACCAGTTAACTTGTAAACTTATGCAAATATTCAAAAATATAATTCATTTTGATTGAATATTTTAGGATTATTGCATCTTCATCATAAGACTGAAATATGAGGATCATGTAATTTTCGGGGGCGTTCAGTCAAAATGAGCTATATATGTTACTTGTGATAGATAGTAATTAGATAACTTGCAACCTTATACTGAATGAATCTTACAACTACAACAAGGTTGATTATATTCAAATATATATTTCATTTTGAATGAACATTTGAGGATTATTGCATCTTCATAATAAGACTGAAAGATGAGGATAGTGTAATTTTTTTCAGGGTTGGGGAGGGGGTTCAATCAAAATAAGCTATATTCCTAAATCTTGATATACAGTGACCAGTTAACTTGTAAACTTATGCAAATATTCAAAAATATATTTCATTTTGATTGAATATTTTAGGATTATTGCATCTTCATCATAAGACTGAAATATGAGGATCGTGTAATTTTCGGGGACGTTCAGTCAAAATGAGCTATATATGTTACTTGTGATATATAGTAATTAGATAACTTGCAACCTTATACTGAATGAATCTTACAAATACAACAAGGTTAATTATATTCAAATATATATTTTATTTTGAATGAACATTTGAGGATTATTGCATCTTCATAATAAGACTGAAGGATGAGGATAGTGTAATTTTTTTCAGGGTTTGGGAGGGGGTTCAATCAAAATAAGCTATATTCCTAAATCTTGATATACAGTGACCAGTTAACTTGTGAACTTATGAAAATATTCAAAAATATATTTCATTTTGACTGAATATTTTAGGATTATTGCATCTTCATCATCAGACTGAAACATGAGAATCGTGTAATTTTCGGGGGCGTTCAGTCAAAATGAGCTATATATGTTACTTATGATACATAGTTATTAGATAACTTGCAACCTTACACTGAATGATTCTAACAAATACAACACGGTAAAAATATTCAAATATATATTTCATTTTGAATGAACATTTTAGGATTGTTGCATCTTCATCATAAGACTGAAATATGAGGATCGTGTAATTTTCGGGGGCGTTCAGTCAAAATGAGCTATATATGTTACTTGTGATATATAGTAATTAGATAACTTGCAACCTTATACTGAATGAATCTTACAAATACAACAAGGTTAATTATATTCAAATATATATTTCATTTTGAATGAACATTTGAGGATTATTGCATCTTCATAATAAGACTGAAGGATGAGGATAGTGTAATTTTTTTTTCAGGGTTGGGGAGGGGGTTCAATCAAAATAAGCTATATTCCTAAATCTTGATATACAGTGACCAGTTAACTTGTAAACTTTTGCAAAAATTCAAAAATATATTTCATTTTGATTGAATATTTTAGGATTATTGCATCTTCATCATAAGACTGAAAATGAGGATCGTGTAATTTTCGGGGGCGTTCAGTCAAAATGAGCTATATATGTTACTTGTGATAGATAGTAATTAGATAACTTGCAACCTTATACTGAATGAATCTTACAACTACAACAAGGTTGATTATATTCAAATATATATTTCATTTTGAATGAACATTTGAGGATTATTGCATCTTCATAATAAGACTGAAAGATGAGGATAGTGTAATTTTTGTCAGGGTTGGGGAGGGGGTTCAATCAAAATAAGCTATATTCCTAAATCTTGATATACAGTGACCAGTTAACTTGTAAACTTATGCAAATATTCAAAAATATATTTCATTTTGATTGAATATTTTAGGATTATTGCATCTTCATCATAAGACTGAAATATGAGGATCGTGTAATTTTCGGGGACGTTCAGTCAAAATGAGCTATATATGTTACTTGTGATATATAGTAATTAGATAACTTGGAACCTTATACTGAATAAATCTTACAAATACAACAAGGTTAATTATATTCAAATATATATTTTATTTTGAATGAACATTTGAGGATTATTGCATCTTCATAATAAGACTGAAGGATGAGGATAGTGTAATTTTTTTCAGGGTTTGGGAGGGGGTTCAATCAAAATAAGCTATATTCCTAAATCTTGATATACAGTGACCAGTTAACTTGTGAACTTATGAAAATATTCAAAAATATATTTCATTTTGACTGAATATTTTAGGATTATTGCATCTTCATCATCAGACTGAAACATGAGAATCGTGTAATTTTCGGGGGCGTTCAGTCAAAATGAGCTATATATGTTACTTATGATATATAGTTATTAGATAACTTGCAACCTTACACTGAATGATTCTAACAAATACAACACGGTAAAAATATTCAAATATATATTTCATTTTGAATGAACATTTTAGGATTGTTGCATCTTCATCATAAGACTGAAATATGAGGATCGTGTAATTTTCGGGGGCGTTCAGTCAAAATGAGCTATATATGTTACTTGTGATATATAGTAATTAGATAACTTGCAACCTTATACTGAATGAATCTTACAAATACAACAAGGTTAATTATATTCAAATATATATTTCATTTTGAATGAACATTTGAGGATTATTGCATCTTCATAATAAGACTGAAGGATGAGGATAGTGTAATTTTTTTTTCAGGGTTGGGGAGGGGGTTCAATCAAAATAAGCTATATTCCTAAATCTTGATATACAGTGACCAGTTAACTTGTAAACTTTTGCAAAAATTCAAAAATATATTTCATTTTGATTGAATATTTTAGGATTATTGCATCTTCATCATAAGACTGAAAATGAGGATCGTGTAATTTTCGGGGGCGTTCAGTCAAAATGAGCTATATATGTTACTTGTGATATATAGTAATTAGATAACTTGCAACCTTATACTGAATGAATCTTACAAATACAACAAGGTTAATTATATTCAAATATATATTTCATTTTGAATGAACATTTGACGATTATTGCATCTTCATAATAAGACTGAAGGATGAGGATAGTGTAATTTTTTTCAGGGTTGGGGAGGGGGTTCAATCAAAATAAGCTATATTCCTAAATCTTGATATACAGTGACCAGTTAACTTGTAAACTTATGCAAAAATTTAAAAATATATTTCATTTTGATTGAATATTTTAGGATTATTGCATCTTCATCATAAGACTGAAATATGAGGATCGTGTAATTTTCGGGGGCGTTCACTCAAAATGAGCTATATATGTTACTTGTGATATATAGTAATTAGATAACTTGCAACCTTATACTGAATGAATCTTACAAATACAACAAGGTTAATTATATTCAAAAATATATTTCATTTTGATTGAATATTTTAGGATTATTGCATCTTCATCATAAGACTGAAATATGAGGATCGTGTAATTTTCGGGGGCGTTCAGTCAAAATGAGCTATATATGTTACTTGTGATAAATCGTAATTAGATAACTTGCAACCTTACACTGAATGATTCTAACAAATACAACAAGGTTAATTATATTCAAATATATATTTCATTTTGAATGAACATTTTAGGATTGTTGCATCTTCATCATAAGACTGAAATATGAGCATCGTGTAATTTTCGGGGGCGTTCAGTCAAAATGAGCTATATATGTTACTTGTGATATATAGTAATTAGATAACTTGCAACCTTATACTGAATGAATCTTACAAATACAACAAGGTTAATTAGATTCAAATATATATTTCATTTTGAATGAACATTTGAGGATTATTGCATCTTCATAATAAGACTGAAGGATGAGGATAGTGTAATTTTTTTCAGGGTTGGGGAGGGGGTTCAATCAAAATAATCTATATTCCTAAATCTTGATATACAGTGACCAGTTAACTTGTAAACTTTTGCAAAAATTCAAAAATATATTTCATTATGATTGAATATTTTAGGATTATTGCATCTTCATCATAAGACTGAAATATGAGGATCGTGTAATTTTCGGGGGCGTTCAGTCAAAATGAGCTATATATGTTACTTGTGATATATAGTAATTAGATAACTTGCAACCTTATACTGAATGAATCTTACAAATACAACAAGGTTAATTATATTCAAATATAGATTTCATTTTGAATGAACATTTTAGGATTGTTGCATCTTCATCATAAGACTGAAATATGAGGATCGTGTAATTTTCGGGGGCGTTCAGTCAAAATAAGCTATATATGTTACTTGTGATATATAGTAATTAGATAACTTGCAACCTTATACTGAATGAATCCTACAAATAGACAAGGTTAATTAGATTCAAATATATATTTCATTTTGAATGAACATTTGAGGATTATTGCATCTTCATAATAAGACTGAAGGATGAGGATAGTGTAATTTTTTTCAGGGTTGGGGAGGGGGTTCAATCAAAATAAGCTATATTCCTAAATCTTGATATACAGTGACCAGTTAACTTGTAAACTTTTGCAAAAATTCAAAAATATATTTCATTTTGATTGAATATTTTAGGATTATTGCATCTTCATCACAAGACTGAAATATGAGGATCATGTAATTTTCGGGGGCGTTCAGTCAAAATGAGCTATATATGTTACTTGTGATATATAGTAATTAGATAACTTGCAACCTTATACTGAATGAATCTTACAAATACAACAAGGTTAATCATATTCAAATATATATTTCATTTTGAATGAACATTTGAGGATTATTGCATCTTCATAATAAGACTGAAGGATGAGGATAGTGTAATTTTTTTGAGGGTTGGGGAGGGGGTTCAATCAAAATAAGCTATATTCCTAAATCTTGATATACAGTGACCAGTTAACTTGTAAACTTATGCAAATATTCAAAAATATAATTCATTTTGATTGAATATTTTAGGATTATTGCATCTTCATCATAAGACTGAAATATGAGGATCATGTAATTTTCGGGGGCGTTCAGTCAAAATGAGCTATATATGTTACTTGTGATAGATAGTAATTAGATAACTTGCAACCTTAAACTGAATGAATCTTACAACTACAACAAGGTTGATTATATTCAAATATATATTTCATTTTGAATGAACATTTGAGGATTATTGCATCTTCATAATAAGACTGAAAGATGAGGATAGTGTAATTTTTTTCAGGGTTGGGGAGGGGGTTCAATCAAAATAAGCTATATTCCTAAATCTTGATATACAGTGACCAGTTAACTTGTAAACTTATGCAAATATTCAAAAATATATTTCATTTTGATTGAATATTTTAGGATTATTGCATCTTCATCATAAGACTGAAATATGAGGATCGTGTAATTTTCGGGGACGTTCAGTCAAAATGAGCTATATATGTTACTTGTGATATATAGTAATTAGATAACTTGCAACCTTATACTGAATGAATCTTACAAATACAACAAGGTTAATTATATTCAAATATATATTTTATTTTGAATGAACATTTGAGGATTATTGCATCTTCATAATAAGACTGAAGGATGAGGATAGTGTAATTTTTTTCAGGGTTTGGGAGGGGGTTCAATCAAAATAAGCTATATTCCTA
Organism: Catostylus mosaicus; assembly: GCA_964019065.1. Classification (NCBI taxonomy): domain Eukaryota; kingdom Metazoa; phylum Cnidaria; class Scyphozoa; order Rhizostomeae; family Catostylidae; genus Catostylus; species Catostylus mosaicus. The sequence goes on along the minus strand of OZ025184.1, from coordinate 9,482,549 downwards.
AATCTTGATAAAAAGTGACCAGTTAACTTGTGAACTTATGAAAATATTCAAAAATATATTTCATTTTGACTGAATATTTTAGGATTATTGCATCTTCATCATCAGACTGAAACATGAGAATCGTGTAATTTTCGGGGGCGTTCAGTCAAAATGAGCTATATATGTTACTTATGATATATAGTTATTAGATAACTTGCAACCTTACACTGAATGATTCTAACAAATACAACACGGTAAAAATATTCAAATATATATTTCATTTTGAATGAACATTTTAGGATTGTTGCATCTTCATCATAAGACTGAAATATGAGGATCGTGTAATTTTCGGGGGCGTTCAGTCAAAATGAGCTATATATGTTACTTGTGATATATAGTAATTAGATAACTTGCAACCTTATACTGAATGAATCTTACAAATACAACAAGGTTAATTATATTCAAATATATATTTCATTTTGAATGAACATTTGAGGATTATTGCATCTTCATAATAAGACTGAAGGATGAGGATAGTGTAATTTTTTTTTCAGGGTTGGGGAGGGGGTTCAATCAAAATAAGCTATATTCCTAAATCTTGATATACAGTGACCAGTTAACTTGTAAACTTTTGCAAAAATTCAAAAATATATTTCATTTTGATTGAATATTTTAGGATTATTGCATCTTCATCATAAGACTGAAAATGAGGATCGTGTAATTTTCGGGGGCGTTCAGTCAAAATGAGCTATATATGTTACTTGTGATATATAGTAATTAGATAACTTGCAACCTTATACTGAATGAATCTTACAAATACAACAAGGTTAATTATATTCAAATATATATTTCATTTTGAATGAACATTTGACGATTATTGCATCTTCATAATAAGACTGAAATATGAGGATCGTGTAATTTTCGGGGGCGTTCACTCAAAATGAGCTATATATGTTACTTGTGATATATAGTAATTAGATAACTTGCAACCTTATACTGAATGAATCTTACAAATACAACAAGGTTAATTATATTCAAATCTATATTTCATTTTGAATGAACATTTGAGGATTATTGCATCTTCATAATAAGACTGAAGGATGAGGATAGTGTAATTTTCTTCAGTGTTTGGGAGGGGGTTCAATCAAAATAAGCTATATTCCTAAATCTTGATATACAGTGACCAGTTAACTTGTGAACTTATGAAAATATTCAAAAATATATTTCATTTTGACTGAATATTTTAGGATTATTGCATCTTCATCATCAGACTGAAACATGAGAATCGTGTAATTTTCGGGGGCGTTCAGTCAAAATGAGCTATATATGTTACTTATGATATATAGTTATTAGATAACTTGCAACCTTACACTGAATGATTCTAACAAATACAACACGGTAAAAATATTCAAATATATATTTCATTTTGAATGAACATTTTAGGATTGTTGCATCTTCATCATAAGACTGAAATATGAGGATCGTGTAATTTTCGGGGGCGTTCAGTCAAAATGAGCTATATATGTTACTTGTGATATATAGTAATTAGATAACTTGCAACCTTATACTGAATGAATCTTACAAATACAACAAGGTTAATTATATTCAAATATATATTTCATTTTGAATGAACATTTGAGGATTATTGCATCTTCATAATAAGACTGAAGGATGAGGATAGTGTAATTTTTTTTTCAGGGTTGGGGAGGGGGTTCAATCAAAATAAGCTATATTCCTAAATCTTGATATACAGTGACCAGTTAACTTGTAAACTTTTGCGAAAATTCAAAAATATATTTCATTTTGATTGAATATTTTAGGATTATTGCATCTTCATCATAAGACTGAAAATGAGGATCGTGTAATTTTCGGGGGCGTTCAGTCAAAATGAGCTATATATGTTACTTGTGATATATAGTAATTAGATAACTTGCAACCTTATACTGAATGAATCTTACAAATACAACAAGGTTAATTATATTCAAATATATATTTCATTTTGAATGAACATTTGACGATTATTGCATCTTCATAATAAGACTGAAGGATGAGGATAGTGTAATTTTTTTCAGGGTTGGGGAGGGGGTTCAATCAAAATAAGCTATATTCCTAAATCTTGATATACAGTGACCAGTTAACTTGTAAACTTATGCAAAAATTCAAAAATATATTTCATTTTGATTGAATATTTTAGGATTATTGCATCTTCATCATAAGACTGAAATATGAGGATCGTGTAATTTTCGGGGGCGTTCACTCAAAATGAGCTATATATGTTACTTCTGATATATAGTAATTAGATAACTTGCAACCTTATACTGGATGAATCTTACAAATACAACAAGGTTAATTATATTCAAATCTATATTTCATTTTGAATGAACATTTGAGGATTATTGCATCTTCATAATAAGACTGAAGGATGAGGATAGTGTAATTTTCTTCAGTGTTTGGGAGGGGGTTCAATCAAAATAAGCTATATTCCTAAATCTTGATATACAGTGACCAGTTAACTTGTGAACTTATGAAAATATTCAAAAATATATTTCATTTTGACTGAATATTTTAGGATTATTGCATCTTCATCATCAGACTGAAACATGAGAATCGTGTAATTTTCGGGGGCGTTCAGTCAAAATGAGCTATATATGTTACTTATGATATAAAGTTATTAGATAACTTGCAACCTTACACTGAATGATTCTAACAAATACAACACGGTAAAAATATTCAAATATATATTTCATTTTGAATGAACATTTTAGGATTGTTGCATCTTCATCATAAGACTGAAATATGAGGATCGTGTAATTTTCGGGGGCGTTCAGTCAAAATGAGCTATATATGTTACTTGTGATATATAGTAATTAGATAACTTGCAACCTTATACTTAATGAATCTTACAAATACAACAAGGTTAATTATATTCAAATATATATTTCATTTTGAATGAACATTTGAGGATTATTGCATCTTCATAATAAGACTGAAGGATGAGGATAGTGTAATTTTTTTTTCAGGGTTGGGGAGGGGGTTCAATCAAAATAAGCTATATTCCTAAATCTTGATATACAGTGACCAGTTAACTTGTAAACTTTTGCAAAAATTCAAAAATATATTTCATTTTGATTGAATATTTTAGGATTATTGCATCTTCATCATAAGACTGAAAATGAGGATCGTGTAATTTTCGGGGGCGTTCAGTCAAAATGAGCTATATATGTTACTTGTGATATATAGTAATTAGATAACTTGCAACCTTATACTGAATGAATCTTACAAATACAACAAGGTTAATTATATTCAAATATATATTTCATTTTGAATGAACATTTGACGATTATTGCATCTTCATAATAAGACTGAAATATGAGGATCGTGTAATTTTCGGGGGCGTTCACTCAAAATGAGCTATATATGTTACTTGTGATATATAGTAATTAGATAACTTGCAACCTTATACTGAATGAATCTTACAAATACAACAAGGTTAATTATATTCAAATCTATATTTCATTTTGAATGAACATTTGAGGATTATTGCATCTTCATAATAAGACTGAAGGATGAGGATAGTGTAATTTTCTTCAGTGTTTGGGAGGGGGTTCAATCAAAATAAGCTATATTCCTAAATCTTGATATACAGTGACCAGTTAACTTGTGAACTTATGAAAATATTCAAAAATATATTTTTCATTTTGACTGAATATTTTAGGATTATTGCATCTTCATCATCAGACTGAAACATGAGAATCGTGTAATTTTCGGGGGCGTTCAGTCAAAATGAGCTATATATGTTACTTATGATATATAGTTATTAGATAACTTGCAACCTTACACTGAATGATTCTAACAAATACAACACGGTAAAAATATTCAAATATATATTTCATTTTGAATGAACATTTTAGGATTGTTGCATCTTCATCATAAGACTGAAATATGAGGATCGTGTAATTTTCGGGGGCGTTCAGTCAAAATGAGCTATATATGTTACTTGTGATATATAGTAATTAGATAACTTGCAACCTTATACTGAATGAATCTTACAAATACAACAAGGTTAATTATATTCAAATATATATTTCATTTTGAATGAACATTTGAGGATTATTGCATCTTCATAATAAGACTGAAGGATGAGGATAGTGTAATTTTTTTTTCAGGGTTGGGGAGGGGGTTCAATCAAAATAAGCTATATTCCTAAATCTTGATATACAGTGACCAGTTAACTTGTAAACTTTTGCAAAAATTCAAAAATATATTTCATTTTGATTGAATATTTTAGGATTATTGCATCTTCATCATTAGACTGAAAATGAGGATCGTGTAATTTTCGGGGGCGTTCAGTCAAAATGAGCTATATATGTTACTTGTGATATATAGTAATTAGATAACTTGCAACCTTATACTGAATGAATCTTACAAATACAACAAGGTTAATTATATTCAAATATATATTTCATTTTGAATGAACATTTGACGATTATTGCATCTTCATAATAAGACTGAAGGATGAGGATAGTGTAATTTTTTTCAGGGTTGGGGAGGGGGTTCAATCAAAATAAGCTATATTCCTAAATCTTGATATACAGTGACCAGTTAACTTGTAAACTTATGCAAAAATTCAAAAATATATTTCATTTTGATTGAATATTTTAGGATTATTGCATCTTCATCATAAGACTGAAATATGAGGATCGTGTAATTTTCGGGGGCGTTCACTCAAAATGAGCTATATATGTTACTTCTGATATATAGTAATTAGATAACTTGCAACCTTATACTGAATGAATCTTACAAATACAACAAGGTTAATTATATTCAAATCTATATTTCATTTTGAATGAACATTTGAGGATTATTGCATCTTCATAATAAGACTGAAGGATGAGGATAGTGTAATTTTCTTCAGTGTTTGGGAGGGGGTTCAATCAAAATAAGCTATATTCCTAAATCTTGATATACAGTGACCAGTTAACTTGTGAACTTATGAAAATATTCAAAAATATATTTCATTTTGACTGAATATTTTAGGATTATTGCATCTTCATCATCAGACTGAAACATGAGAATCGTGTAATTTTCGGGGGCGTTCAGTCAAAATGAGCTATATATGTTACTTATGATATAAAGTTATTAGATAACTTGCAACCTTACACTGAATGATTCTAACAAATACAACACGGTAAAAATATTCAAATATATATTTCATTTTGAATGAACATTTTAGGATTGTTGCATCTTCATCATAAGACTGAAATATGAGGATCGTGTAATTTTCGGGGGCGTTCAGTCAAAATGAGCTATATATGTTACTTGTGATATATAGTAATTAGATAACTTGCAACCTTATACTTAATGAATCTTACAAATACAACAAGGTTAATTATATTCAAATATATATTTCATTTTGAATGAACATTTGAGGATTATTGCATCTTCATAATAAGACTGAAGGATGAGGATAGTGTAATTTTTTTTTCAGGGTTGGGGAGGGGGTTCAATCAAAATAAGCTATATTCCTAAATCTTGATATACAGTGACCAGTTAACTTGTAAACTTTTGCAAAAATTCAAAAATATATTTCATTTTGATTGAATATTTTAGGATTATTGCATCTTCATCATAAGACTGAAAATGAGGATCGTGTAATTTTCGGGGGCGTTCAGTCAAAATGAGCTATATATGTTACTTGTGATATATAGTAATTAGATAACTTGCAACCTTATACTGAATGAATCTTACAAATACAACAAGGTTAATTATATTCAAATATATATTTCATTTTGAATGAACATTTGACGATTATTGCATCTTCATAATAAGACTGAAGGATGAGGATAGTGTAATTTTTTTCAGGGTTGGGAAGGGGGTTCAATCAAAATAAGCTATATTCCTAAATCTTGATATACAGTGACCAGTTAACTTGTAAACTTATGCAAAAATTCAAAAATATATTTCATTTTGATTGAATATTTTAGGATTATTGCATCTTCATCATAAGACTGAAATATGAGGATCGTGTAATTTTCGGGGGCGTTCACTCAAAATGAGCTATATATGTTACTTCTGATATATAGTAATTAGATAACTTGCAACCTTATACTGAATGAATCTTACAAATACAACAAGGTTAATTATATTCAAATCTATATTTCATTTTGAATGAACATTTGAGGATTATTGCATCTTCATAATAAGACTGAAGGATGAGGATAGTGTAATTTTCTTCAGTGTTTGGGAGGGGGTTCAATCAAAATAAGCTATATTCCTAAATCTTGATATACAGTGACCAGTTAACTTGTAAACTTATGCAAATATTCAAAAATATATTTCATTTTGATTGAATATTTTAGGATTATTGCATCTTCATCATAAGACTGAAACATGAGAATCGTGTAATTTTCGGGGGCGTTCAGTCAAAATGAGCTATATATGTTACTTATGATATATAGTAATTAGATAACTTGCAATCTTACACTGAATGATTCTAACAAATACAACACGGTTAAAATATTCAAATATATATTTCATTTTGAATGAACATTTTAGGATTGTTGCATCTTCATCATAAGACTGAAATATGAGGATCGTGTAATTCTTGGGGAGTGTTCAGTCAAAATGAGCTATATTTGTTGCTTGTGATATATCGTAATTAGATAACTTGCAACCTTACACTGAATGATTCTAACAAATACAACAAGGTTAAAATATTCAAATATATATTCCATTTTGAATGAACATTTTAGGATTGTTGCATCTTTTTCATAAGACTGAAATATGAGGATCGTGTAATTTTTGGGGAGTGTTCAGTCAAAATGAGCTATATTTGTTGCTTGTGATATATCGTAATTAGATAATTTGCAACCTTACACTGAATGATTCTTACAAATAAAACAAGGTTAAAATATTCAAATATATATTTCATTTTGAATTAACATTTTAGGATTGTTGCATCTTCATCATAAGACTGAAACATGAGGATCGTGTAATTTTAGGGGGCGTTCAGTCAAAATGAGCTATATTTGTTTCTTGTGATATATCGTAATTAGATAACTTGCAACCTTATACTCAATGAATCTTACAAATACAACAAGGTTAATTATATTCAAATATATATTTCATTTTGAATGAACATTTGAGGATTATTGCATCTTCATAATTAGACTGGAAGATGAGGATAGTGTAATTTTTTTGAGGGTTGGGGAGGGGGTTCAATCAAAATAAGCTATATTCTTAAAGCTTGATATACAGTGACCAGTTAACTTGTAAACTTATGCAAATATTCAAAAATATATTTCATTTTGATTGAATATTTTAAGATTATTGCATCTTCATCATAAGACTGAAATATGAGGATCGTGTAATTTTAGGGGGCGTTCAGTCAAAATGAGCTATATATGTTACTTGTGATATATAGTAATTAGATAACTTGCAACCTTATACTCAATGAATCTTACAAATACAACAAGGTTAATTATATTCAAATATATATTTCATTTTGAATGAACATTTGAGGATTATTGCATCTTCATAATTAGACTGGAAGATGAGGATAGTGTAATTTTTTTGAGGGTGGGGGAGGGGGTTCAATCAAAATAAGCTATATTCTTAAAGCTTGATATACAGTGACCAGTTAACTTGTAAACTTATGCAAATATTCAAAAATATATTTCATTTTGATTGAATATTTTAGGATTATTGCATCTTCATCATAAGACTGAAATATGAGGATCGTGTAATTTTCGGGGGCGTTCAGTCAAAATGAGCTATATATGTTACTTGTGATATATAGTAATTAGATAACTTGCAACCTTATACTCAATGAATCTTACAAATACAACAAGGTTAATTATATTCAAATATATATTTCATTTTGAATGAACATTTGAGGATTATTGCATCTTCATAATTAGACTGGAAGATGAGGATAGTGTAATTTTTTTGAGGGTGGGGGAGGGGGTTCAATCAAAATAAGCTATATTCTTAAAGCTTGATATACAGTGACCAGTTAACTTGTAAACTTATGCAAATATTCAAAAATATATTTCATTTTGATTGAATATTTTAGGATTATTGCATCTTCATCATAAGACTGAAATATGAGGATCGTGTAATTTTCGGGGGCGTTCAGTCAAAATGAGCTATATATGTTACTTGTGATATATAGTAATTAGATAACTTGCAACCTTATACTGAATGAATCTTACAAATACAACAAGGTTAATTATATTCAAATATATATTTCATTTTGAATGAACATTTGACGATTATTGCATCTTCATAATAAGACTGAAATATGAGGATCGTGTAATTTTCGGGGGCGTTCACTCAAAATGAGCTATATATGTTACTTGTGATATATAGTAATTAGATAACTTGCAACCTTATACTGAATGAATCTTACAAATACAACAAGGTTAATTATATTCAAATCTATATTTCATTTTGAATGAACATTTGAGGATTATTGCATCTTCATAATAAGACTGAAGGATGAGGATAGTGTAATTTTCTTCAGTGTTTGGGAGGGGGTTCAATCAAAATAAGCTATATTCCTAAATCTTGATATACAGTGACCAGTTAACTTGTGAACTTATGAAAATATTCAAAAATATATTTCATTTTGACTGAATATTTTAGGATTATTGCATCTTCATCATCAGACTGAAACATGAGAATCGTGTAATTTTCGGGGGCGTTCAGTCAAAATGAGCTATATATGTTACTTATGATATATAGTTATTAGATAACTTGCAACCTTACACTGAATGATTCTAACAAATACAACACGGTAAAAATATTCAAATATATATTTCATTTTGAATGAACATTTTAGGATTGTTGCATCTTCATCATAAGACTGAAATATGAGGATCGTGTAATTTTCGGGGGCGTTCAGTCAAAATGAGCTATATATGTTACTTGTGATATATAGTAATTAGATAACTTGCAACCTTATACTGAATGAATCTTACAAATACAACAAGGTTAATTATATTCAAATATATATTTCATTTTGAATGAACATTTGAGGATTATTGCATCTTCATAATAAGACTGAAGGATGAGGATAGTGTAATTTTTTTTTCAGGGTTGGGGAGGGGGTTCAATCAAAATAAGCTATATTCCTAAATCTTGATATACAGTGACCAGTTAACTTGTAAACTTTTGCAAAAATTCAAAAATATATTTCATTTTGATTGAATATTTTAGGATTATTGCATCTTCATCATAAGACTGAAAATGAGGATCGTGTAATTTTCGGGGGCGTTCAGTCAAAATGAGCTATATATGTTACTTGTGATATATAGTAATTAGATAACTTGCAACCTTATACTGAATGAATCTTACAAATACAACAAGGTTAATTATATTCAAATATATATTTCATTTTGAATGAACATTTGACGATTATTGCATCTTCATAATAAGACTGAAGGATGAGGATAGTGTAATTTTTTTTTCAGGGTTGGGGAGGGGGTTCAATCAAAATAAGCTATATTCCTAAATCTTGATATACAGTGACCAGTTAACTTGTAAACTTATGCAAAAATTCAAAAATATATTTCATTTTGATTGAATATTTTAGGATTATTGCATCTTCATCATAAGACTGAAATATGAGGATCGTGTAATTTTCGGGGGCGTTCACTCAAAATGAGCTATATATGTTACTTCTGATATATAGTAATTAGATAACTTGCAACCTTATACTGGATGAATCTTACAAATACAACAAGGTTAATTATATTCAAATCTATATTTCATTTTGAATGAACATTTGAGGATTATTGCATCTTCATAATAAGACTGAAGGATGAGGATAGTGTAATTTTCTTCAGTGTTTGGGAGGGGGTTCAATCAAAATAAGCTATATTCCTAAATCTTGATATACAGTGACCAGTTAACTTGTGAACTTATGAAAATATTCAAAAATATATTTCATTTTGACTGAATATTTTAGGATTATTGCATCTTCATCATCAGACTGAAACATGAGAATCGTGTAATTTTCGGGGGCGTTCAGTCAAAATGAGCTATATATGTTACTTATGATATAAAGTTATTAGATAACTTGCAACCTTACACTGAATGATTCTAACAAATACAACACGGTAAAAATATTCAAATATATATTTCATTTTGAATGAACATTTTAGGATTGTTGCATCTTCATCATAAGACTGAAATATGAGGATCGTGTAATTTTCGGGGGCGTTCAGTCAAAATGAGCTATATATGTTACTTGTGATATATAGTAATTAGATAACTTGCAACCTTATACTTAATGAATCTTACAAATACAACAAGGTTAATTATATTCAAATATATATTTCATTTTGAATGAACATTTGAGGATTATTGCATCTTCATAATAAGACTGAAGGATGAGGATAGTGTAATTTTTTTTTCAGGGTTGGGGAGGGGGTTCAATCAAAATAAGCTATATTCCTAAATCTTGATATACAGTGACCAGTTAACTTGTAAACTTTTGCAAAAATTCAAAAATATATTTCATTTTGATTGAATATTTTAGGATTATTGCATCTTCATCATAAGACTGAAAATGAGGATCGTGTAATTTTCGGGGGCGTTCAGTCAAAATGAGCTATATATGTTACTTGTGATATATAGTAATTAGATAACTTGCAACCTTATACTGAATGAATCTTACAAATACAACAAGGTTAATTATATTCAAATATATATTTCATTTTGAATGAACATTTGACGATTATTGCATCTTCATAATAAGACTGAAATATGAGGATCGTGTAATTTTCGGGGGCGTTCACTCAAAATGAGCTATATATGTTACTTGTGATATATAGTAATTAGATAACTTGCAACCTTATACTGAATGAATCTTACAAATACAACAAGGTTAATTATATTCAAATCTATATTTCATTTTGAATGAACATTTGAGGATTATTGCATCTTCATAATAAGACTGAAGGATGAGGATAGTGTAATTTTCTTCAGTGTTTGGGAGGGGGTTCAATCAAAATAAGCTATATTCCTAAATCTTGATATACAGTGACCAGTTAACTTGTGAACTTATGAAAATATTCAAAAATATATTTCATTTTGACTGAATATTTTAGGATTATTGCATCTTCATCATCAGACTGAAACATGAGAATCGTGTAATTTTCGGGGGCGTTCAGTCAAAATGAGCTATATATGTTACTTATGATATATAGTTATTAGATAACTTGCAACCTTACACTGAATGATTCTAACAAATACAACACGGTAAAAATATTCAAATATATATTTCATTTTGAATGAACATTTTAGGATTGTTGCATCTTCATCATAAGACTGAAATATGAGGATCGTGTAATTTTCGGGGGCGTTCAGTCAAAATGAGCTATATATGTTACTTGTGATATATAGTAATTAAATAACTTGCAACCTTATACTGAATGAATCTTACAAATACAACAAGGTTAATTATATTCAAATATATATTTCATTTTGAATGAACATTTGAGGATTATTGCATCTTCATAATAAGACTGAAGGATGAGGATAGTGTAATTTTTTTTTCAGGGTTGGGGAGGGGGTTCAATCAAAATAAGCTATATTCCTAAATCTTGATATACAGTGACCAGTTAACTTGTAAACTTTTGCAAAAATTCAAAAATATATTTCATTTTGATTGAATATTTTAGGATTATTGCATCTTCATCATAAGACTGAAAATGAGGATCGTGTAATTTTCGGGGGCGTTCAGTCAAAATGAGCTATATATGTTACTTGTGATATATAGTAATTAGATAACTTGCAACCTTATACTGAATGAATCTTACAAATACAACAAGGTTAATTATATTCAAATATATATTTCATTTTGAATGAACATTTGACGATTATTGCATCTTCATAATAAGACTGAAGGATGAGGATAGTGTAATTTTTTTCAGGGTTGGGGAGGGGGTTCAATCAAAATAAGCTATATTCCTAAATCTTGATATACAGTGACCAGTTAACTTGTAAACTTATGCAAAAATTCAAAAATATATTTCATTTTGATTGAATATTTTAGGATTATTGCATCTTCATCATAAGACTGAAATATGAGGATCGTGTAATTTTCGGGGGCGTTCACTCAAAATGAGCTATATATGTTACTTCTGATATATAGTAATTAGATAACTTGCAACCTTATACTGAATGAATCTTACAAATACAACAAGGTTAATTATATTCAAATCTATATTTCATTTTGAATGAACATTTGAGGATTATTGCATCTTCATAATAAGACTGAAGGATGAGGATAGTGTAATTTTCTTCAGTGTTTGGGAGGGGGTTCAATCAAAATAAGCTATATTCCTAAATCTTGATATACAGTGACCAGTTAACTTGTGAACTTATGAAAATATTCAAAAATATATTTCATTTTGACTGAATATTTTAGGATTATTGCATCTTCATCATCAGACTGAAACATGAGAATCGTGTAATTTTCGGGGGCGTTCAGTCAAAATGAGCTATATATGTTACTTATGATATAAAGTTATTAGATAACTTGCAACCTTACACTGAATGATTCTAACAAATACAACACGGTAAAAATATTCAAATATATATTTCATTTTGAATGAACATTTTAGGATTGTTGCATCTTCATCATAAGACTGAAATATGAGGATCGTGTAATTTTCGGGGGCGTTCAGTCAAAATGAGCTATATATGTTACTTGTGATATATAGTAATTAGATAACTTGCAACCTTATACTTAATGAATCTTACAAATACAACAAGGTTAATTATATTCAAATATATATTTCATTTTGAATGAACATTTGAGGATTATTGCATCTTCATAATAAGACTGAAGGATGAGGATAGTGTAATTTTTTTTTCAGGGTTGGGGAGGGGGTTCAATCAAAATAAGCTATATTCCTAAATCTTGATATACAGTGACCAGTTAACTTGTAAACTTTTGCAAAAATTCAAAAATATATTTCATTTTGATTGAATATTTTAGGATTATTGCATCTTCATCATAAGACTGAAAATGAGGATCGTGTAATTTTCGGGGGCGTTCAGTCAAAATGAGCTATATATGTTACTTGTGATATATAGTAATTAGATAACTTGCAACCTTATACTGAATGAATCTTACAAATACAACAAGGTTAATTATATTCAAATATATATTTCATTTTGAATGAACATTTGACGATTATTGCATCTTCATAATAAGACTGAAGGATGAGGATAGTGTAATTTTTTTCAGGGTTGGGAAGGGGGTTCAATCAAAATAAGCTATATTCCTAAATCTTGATATACAGTGACCAGTTAACTTGTAAACTTATGCAAAAATTCAAAAATATATTTCATTTTGATTGAATATTTTAGGATTATTGCATCTTCATCATAAGACTGAAATATGAGGATCGTGTAATTTTCGGGGGCGTTCACTCAAAATGAGCTATATATGTTACTTCTGATATATAGTAATTAGATAACTTGCAACCTTATACTGAATGAATCTTACAAATACAACAAGGTTAATTATATTCAAATCTATATTTCATTTTGAATGAACATTTGAGGATTATTGCATCTTCATAATAAGACTGAAGGATGAGGATAGTGTAATTTTCTTCAGTGTTTGGGAGGGGGTTCAATCAAAATAAGCTATATTCCTAAATCTTGATATACAGTGACCAGTTAACTTGTAAACTTATGCAAATATTCAAAAATATATTTCATTTTGATTGAATATTTTAGGATTATTGCATCTTCATCATAAGACTGAAACATGAGAATCGTGTAATTTTCGGGGGCGTTCAGTCAAAATGAGCTATATATGTTACTTATGATATATAGTAATTAGATAACTTGCAATCTTACACTGAATGATTCTAACAAATACAACACGGTTAAAATATTCAAATATATATTTCATTTTGAATGAACATTTTAGGATTGTTGCATCTTCATCATAAGACTGAAATATGAGGATCGTGTAATTCTTGGGGAGTGTTCAGTCAAAATGAGCTATATTTGTTGCTTGTGATATATCGTAATTAGATAACTTGCAACCTTACACTGAATGATTCTAACAAATACAACAAGGTTAAAATATTCAAATATATATTCCATTTTGAATGAACATTTTAGGATTGTTGCATCTTTTTCATAAGACTGAAATATGAGGATCGTGTAATTTTTGGGGAGTGTTCAGTCAAAATGAGCTATATTTGTTGCTTGTGATATATCGTAATTAGATAATTTGCAACCTTACACTGAATGATTCTTACAAATAAAACAAGGTTAAAATATTCAAATATATATTTCATTTTGAATTAACATTTTAGGATTGTTGCATCTTCATCATAAGACTGAAACATGAGGATCGTGTAATTTTAGGGGGCGTTCAGTCAAAATGAGCTATATTTGTTTCTTGTGATATATCGTAATTAGATAACTTGCAACCTTATACTCAATGAATCTTACAAATACAACAAGGTTAATTATATTCAAATATATATTTCATTTTGAATGAACATTTGAGGATTATTGCATCTTCATAATTAGACTGGAAGATGAGGATAGTGTAATTTTTTTGAGGGTTGGGGAGGGGGTTCAATCAAAATAAGCTATATTCTTAAAGCTTGATATACAGTGACCAGTTAACTTGTAAACTTATGCAAATATTCAAAAATATATTTCATTTTGATTGAATATTTTAAGATTATTGCATCTTCATCATAAGACTGAAATATGAGGATCGTGTAATTTTAGGGGGCGTTCAGTCAAAATGAGCTATATATGTTACTTGTGATATATAGTAATTAGATAACTTGCAACCTTATACTCAATGAATCTTACAAATACAACAAGGTTAATTATATTCAAATATATATTTCATTTTGAATGAACATTTGAGGATTATTGCATCTTCATAATTAGACTGGAAGATGAGGATAGTGTAATTTTTTTGAGGGTGGGGGAGGGGGTTCAATCAAAATAAGCTATATTCTTAAAGCTTGATATACAGTGACCAGTTAACTTGTAAACTTATGCAAATATTCAAAAATATATTTCATTTTGATTGAATATTTTAGGATTATTGCATCTTCATCATAAGACTGAAATATGAGGATCGTGTAATTTTCGGGGGCGTTCAGTCAAAATGAGCTATATATGTTACTTCTGATATATAGTAATTAAATAACTTGCAACCTTATACTCAATGAATCTTACAAATACAACAAGGTTAATTATATTCAAATATATATGTCATTTTGAATGAACATTTGAGGATTATTGCATCTTCATAATAAGACTGAAGGATGAGGATAGTGTAATTTTTTTCAGGGTTGGGGAGGGGGTTCAATCAAAATAAGCTATATTCCTAAATCTTGATCTACAGTGACCAGTTAACTTGTAAACTTTTGCAAAAATTCAAAAATATATTTCATTTTGATTGAATATTTTAGGATTATTGCATCTTCATCATAAGACTGAAAATGAGGATCGTGTAATTTTCGGGGGCGTTCAGTCAAAATGAGCTATATATGTTACTTGTGATATTTGTAATTAGATAACTTGCAACCTTATACTGAATGAATCTTACAAATACAACAAGGTTAATTATATTCAAATATATATTTCATTTTGAATGAACATTTGACGATTATTGCATCTTCATAATAAGACTGAAGGATGAGGATAGTGTAATTTTTTTCAGGGTTGGGAAGGGGGTTCAATCAAAATAAGCTATATTCCTAAATCTTGATATACAGTGACCAGTTAACTTGTAAACTTATGCAAAAATTCAAAAATATATTTCATTTTGATTGAATATTTTAGGATTATTGCATCTTCATCATAAGACTGAAATATGAGGATCGTGTAATTTTCGGGGGCGTTCACTCAAAATGAGCTATATATGTTACTTCTGATATATAGTAATTAGATAACTTGCAACCTTATACTGAATGAATCTTACAAATACAACAAGGTTAATTATATTCAAATCTATATTTCATTTTGAATGAACATTTGAGGATTATTGCATCTTCATAATAAGACTGAAGGATGAGGATAGTGTAATTTTCTTCAGTGTTTGGGAGGGGGTTCAATCAAAATAAGCTATATTCCTAAATCTTGATATACAGTGACCAGTTAACTTGTAAACTTATGCAAATATTCAAAAATATATTTCATTTTGATTGAATATTTTAGGATTATTGCATCTTCATCATAAGACTGAAACATGAGAATCGTGTAATTTTCGGGGGCGTTCAGTCAAAATGAGCTATATATGTTACTTATGATATATAGTAATTAGATAACTTGCAATCTTACACTGAATGATTCTAACAAATACAACACGGTTAAAATATTCAAATATATATTTCATTTTGAATGAACATTTTAGGATTGTTGCATCTTCATCATAAGACTGAAATATGAGGATCGTGTAATTCTTGGGGAGTGTTCAGTCAAAATGAGCTATATTTGTTGCTTGTGATATATCGTAATTAGATAACTTGCAACCTTACACTGAATGATTCTAACAAATACAACAAGGTTAAAATATTCAAATATATATTCCATTTTGAATGAACATTTTAGGATTGTTGCATCTTTTTCATAAGACTGAAATATGAGGATCGTGTAATTTTTGGGGAGTGTTCAGTCAAAATGAGCTATATTTGTTGCTTGTGATATATCGTAATTAGATAATTTGCAACCTTACACTGAATGATTCTTACAAATAAAACAAGGTTAAAATATTCAAATATATATTTCATTTTGAATTAACATTTTAGGATTGTTGCATCTTCATCATAAGACTGAAACATGAGGATCGTGTAATTTTAGGGGGCGTTCAGTCAAAATGAGCTATATTTGTTTCTTGTGATATATCGTAATTAGATAACTTGCAACCTTATACTCAATGAATCTTACAAAGACAACAAGGTTAATTATATTCAAATATATATTTCATTTTGAATGAACATTTGAGGATTATTGCATCTTCATAATTAGACTGGAAGATGAGGATAGTGTAATTTTTTTGAGGGTTGGGGAGGGGGTTCAATCAAAATAAGCTATATTCTTAAAGCTTGATATACAGTGACCAGTTAACTTGTAAACTTATGCAAAAATTCAAAAATATATTTCATTTTGATTGAATATTTTAGGATTATTGCATCTTCATCATAAGACTGAAATATGAGGATCGTGTAATTTTCGGGGGCGTTCAGTCAAAATGAGCTATATATGTTACTTCTGATATATAGTAATTAAATAACTTGCAACCTTATACTCAATGAATCTTACAAATACAACAAGGTTAATTATATTCAAATATATATGTCATTTTGAATGAACATTTGAGGATTATTGCATCTTCATAATAAGACTGAAGGATGAGGATAGTGTAATTTTTTTCAGGGTTGGGGAGGGGGTTCAATCAAAATAAGCTATATTCCTAAATCTTGATCTACAGTGACCAGTTAACTTGTAAACTTATGCAAATATTCAAAAATATATTTCATTTTGATTGAATATTTTAGGATTATTGCATCTTCATCATAAGACTGAAATATGAGGATCGTGTAATTTTCGGGGGCGTTCAGTCAAAATGAGCTATATATGTTACTTGTGATATATAGTAATTAGATAACTTGCAACCTTACACTGAATGATTCTAACAAATACAACACGGTTAAAATATTCAAATATATATTTCATTTTGAATGAACATTTTAGGATTGTTGCATCTTCATCATAAGACTGAAATATGAGGATCGTGTAATTGTTGGGGAGTGTTCAGTCAAAATGAGCTATATTTGTTGCTTGTGACATATCGTAATTAGATAACTTGCAACCTTATACTCAATGAATCTTACAAATACAACAAGGTTAATTATATTCAAATATATATTTCATTTTGAATGAACATTTTAGGATTATTGCATCTTCATAATAAGAGTGAAAGATGAGGATAGAGTAATTTTTTTTAGGGTTGGGGAGGGGGTCCAATCAAAATAAGCTATATTCTTAAAGCTTGATATACAGTGACCAGTTAACTTGTAAACTTATGCAAATATTCAAAAATATATTTCATTTTGATTGAATATTTTAGGATTATTGCATCTTCATCATGAGACTGAAATATGAGGATCGTGTAATTTTTGGGGAGTGTTCAGTCAAAATGAGCTATATTTGTTGCTTGTGATATATAGTAATTAGATAACTTGCAACCTTACACTGAATGATTCTAACAAATACAACACGGTTAAAATATTCAAATATATATTTCATTTTGAATGAACATTTTAGGATTGTTGCATCTTCATCATAAGACTGAAATATGAGGATCGTGTAATTCTTGGGGAGTGTTCAGTCAAAATGAGCTATATTTGTTGCTTGTGACATATCGTAATTAGATAACTTGCAACCTTATACTCAATGAATCTTACAAATACAACAAGGTTAATTATATTCAAATATATATTTCATTTTGAATGAACATTTTAGGATTATTGCATCTTCATAATAAGAGTGAAAGATGAGGATAGAGTAATTTTTTTGAGGGTTGGGGAGGGGGTCCAATCAAAATAAGCTATATTCTTAAAGCTTGATATACAGTGACCAGTTAACTTGTAAACTTATGCAAATATTCAAAAATATATTTCATTTTGATTGAATATTTTAGGATTATTGCATCTTCATCATGAGACTGAAATATGAGGATCGTGTAATTTTTGGGGAGTGTTCAGTCAAAATGAGCTATATTTGTTGCTTGTGATGTATCGTAATTAGATAATTTGCAACCTTACACTGAATGATTCTTACAAATACAACAAGGTTAAAATATTCAAAAATATATTTCATTTTGGTTGAATATTTTAGGATTATTGCATCTTCATCATAAGACTGAAATATGAGGATCGTGTAATTTTTGGGGAGTGTTCAGTCAAAATGAGCTATATTTGTTGCTTGTGATATATAGTAATTAGATAACTTGCAACCTTACACTGAATGATTCTAACAAATACAACACGGTTAAAATATTCAAATATATATTTCATTTTGAATGAACATTTTAGGATTGTTGCATCTTCATCATAAGACTGAAATATGAGGATCGTGTAATTCTTGGGGAGTGTTCAGTCAAAATGAGCTATATTTGTTGCTTGTGACATATCGTAATTAGATAACTTGCAACCTTATACTCAATGAATCTTACAAATACAACAAGGTTAATTATATTCAAATATATATTTCATTTTGAATGAACATTTTAGGATTATTGCATCTTCATAATAAGAGTGAAAGATGAGGATAGAGTAATTTTTTTGAGGGTTGGGGAGGGGGTCCAATCAAAATAAGCTATATTCTTAAAGCTTGATATACAGTGACCAGTTAACTTGTAAACTTATGCAAATATTCAAAAATATATTTCATTTTGATTGAATATTTTAGGATTATTGCATCTTCATCATGAGACTGAAATATGAGGATCGTGTAATTTTTGGGGAGTGTTCAGTCAAAATGAGCTATATTTGTTGCTTGTGATGTATCGTAATTAGATAATTTGCAACCTTACACTGAATGATTCTTACAAATACAACAAGGTTAAAATATTCAAAAATATATTTCATTTTGGTTGAATATTTTAGGATTATTGCATCTTCATCATAAGACTGAAATATGAGGATCGTGTAATTTTCGGGGGCGTTCAGTCAAAATGAGCTATATATGTTACTTGTGATATATCGTAATTAGATAACTTGCAACCTTACACTGAATGATTCTAACAAATACAACAAGGTTGAAATATTCAAAAATATATTTCATTTTGATTGAATATTTTAGGATTATTGCATCTTCATCATAAGACTGATATATGAGGATCGTGTAATTTTCTGGGGCGTTCAGTCAAAATGAGCTACATATGTTACTTGTGATATATAGTAATTAGATAACTTGCAACCTTATACTCAATGAATCTTACAAATACAACAAGGTTAATTATATTCAAATATATATTTCATTTTGAATGAACATTTGAGGATTATTGCATCTTCATAATAAGACTGGAAGATGAGGATAGTGTAATTTTTTTTAGGGTTGGGGAGGGGGTTCAATCAAAATATGCTATATTCCTAAATCTTGATATACAGTGACCAGTTAATTTGTAAACTTATGCAAATATTCAAAAATATGTTTCATTTTGATTGAATATTTTAGGATTATTGCATCTTCATCATAAGACTGAAATATGAGGATCGTGTAATTTTCGGGGGCGTTCAGTCAAAATGAGCTATATATGTTACTTGTGATAAATCGTAATTAGATAACTTGCAACCTTACACTGAATGATTCTAACAAATACAACAAGGTTAATTATATTCAAATATATATTTCATTTTGAATGAACATTTTAGGATTGTTGCATCTTCATCATAAGACTGAAATATGAGGATCGTGTAATTTTCGGGGGCGTTCAGTCAAAATGAGCTATATATGTTACTTGTGATATATAGTAATTAGATAACTTGCAACCTTATACTGAATGAATCTTACAAATACAACAAGGTTAATTATATTCAAATATATATTTCATTTTGAATGAACATTTGAGGATTATTGCATCTTCATAATAAGACTGAAGGATGAGGATAGTGTAATTTTTTTCAGGGTTGGGAAGGGGGTTCAATCAAAATAAGCTATATTCCTAAATCTTGATATACAGTGACCAGTTAACTTGTAAACTTTTGCAAAAATTCAAAAATATATTTCATTTTGATTGAATATTTTAGGATTATTGCATCTTCATCATAAGACTGAAATATGAGGATCGTGTAATTTTCGGGGGCGTTCAGTCAAAATGAGCTATATATGTTACTTGTGATAAATCGTAATTAGATAACTTGCAACCTTACACTGAATGATTCTAACAAATACAACACGGTTAAAATATTCAAATATATATTTCATTTTGAATGAACATTTTAGGATTGTTGCATCTTCATCATAAGACTGAAATATGAGGATCGTGTAATTCTTGGGGAGTGTTCAGTGAAAATGAGCTATATTTGTTGCTTGTGACATATCGTAATTAGATAACCTTCAACCTTATACTCAATGAATCTTACAAATACAACAAGGTTAATTATATTCAAATATATATTTCATTTTGTATGAACATTTGAGGATTATTGCATCTTCCTAATAAGACTGAAGGATGAGGATAGTGTAATTTTTTTGAGGGTTGGCGAGGGGGTTCAATCAAAATAAGCTATATTCTTAAATCTTGATATACAGTGACCAGTTAACTTGTAAACTTATGCAAATATTCAAAAATATATTTCATTTTGATTGAATATTTTAGGATTATTGCATCTTCATCATAAGACTGAAATATGATGATCGTGTAATTTTCGGGGAGTGTTCAGTCAAAATGAGCTATATATGTTACTTGTGATATATCGTAATTAGATAACTTGCAACCTTATACTGAATGATTCTAACAATACAACAAGGTTAAAATATTCAAATCTTTATTTCATTTTGAATGAACATTCTAGGATTGTTGCATCTTCATCATAAGACTGAAATATGAGGATCGTGTAATTTTTGGGAAGTGTTCAGTCAAATTGAGCTATATTTGTTGCTTGTGATATATCGTAATTAGATAACTTGCAACCTTACACTGAATGATTCTAACAAATACAACAAGGTTAAAATATTCAAATATATATTTCATTTTGAATGAACATTTTAGGATTGTTGCATCTTCATCATAAGACTGAAATATGAGGATCGTGTAATTTTTGGGGAGTGTTCAGTCAAAATGAGCTATATTTGTTGCTTGTGATATATCGTAATTAGATAATTTGCAACCTTACACTGAATGATTCTTACAAATACAACAAGGTTAAAATATTCCAATATATATTTCATTTTGAATTAACATTTTAGGATTGTTGCATCTTCATCATAAGACTGAAACATGAGGATCGTGTAATTTTAGGGGGCGTTCAGTCAAAATGAGCTATATTTGTTTCTTGTGATATATCGTAATTAGATAACTTGCAACCTTATACTCAATGAATCTTACAAATACAACAAGGTTAATTATATTCAAATATATATTTCATTTTGAATGAACATTTGAGGATTATTGCATCTTCATAATTAGACTGGAAGATGAGGATAGTGTAATTTTTTTGAGGGTTGGGGAGGGGGTTCAATCAAAATAAGCTATATTCTTAAATCTTGATAAACAGTGACCAGTTAACTTGTAAACTTATGCAAATATTCAAAAATATATTTCATTTTGGTTGAATATTTTAGGATTATTGCATCTTCATCATAAGACTGAAATATGAGGATCGTGTAATTTTCGGGGGCGTTCAGTCAAAATGAGCTATATATGTTACTTGTGATATATCGTAATTAGATAACTTGCAACCTTACACTGAATGATTCTAACAAATACAACAAGGTTGAAATATTCAAAAATATATTTCATTTTGATTGAATATTTTAGGATTATTGCATCTTCATCATAAGACTGATATATGAGGATCGTGTAATTTTCTGGGGCGTTCAGTCAAAATGAGCTACATATGTTACTTGTGATATATAGTAATTAGATAACTTGCAACCTTACAGTGAATGATTCTTACAAATAAAACAAGGTTAATTATATTCAAAATTATATTTCATTTTGAATGATCATTTTAGGATTATTACATTTTCATCATAAGACTGCAATATGAGGATCATTTAATTTTGGGGGTGTTCAATCAAAATGAGCTTATTTATTTCTTGTGATACATGGTAATTAAATAACTTGTAACCTTATACCGAATGATAATGATAAATACGACAAGATTAAATACATTGAAAAATATATTTCATTGTGAGTGAACATTTGAAAATTATTGCATCTTTATGAAAAGACTGTAAGATGAGAATCATGTAAATTTAAGGGCGTTAAATGAAAATGAGCGATATTTTTACCTTTTTATATACCGTGATTAGAGAACTTGTAAATTTATACTGAATCATTGTTCCAAATATAATTTGCGTAAAACATTTGAGAAATATATTGGACTTTGATCTTAAATTTTAAAATTATTGTATCTTCATTATTCTTTCATCAAGACTGCAAGATCATGTCATTTTGGGGGCGTTAAATATAGAAGGTAGGCTCAGAACGAGATGATTGGTAGGTAAAGGAAAAACCTTAATCCATATCATTTTGGCACAAATATAGGTTTAGCCTAAAACGATATTTAGCCAAGGATTAAAATTTAATCTCTTAAATTTTGGCAAGGAAGATAAGCTTAAAATGAGACGATATTTAGCCTAAAAGTAAGACTAAAATTGAGGTGATATGTAGCTAAAAAGAAATAATATTGGCATACAATTTTGGCAAAGAATGACACGCTATTCAGAAAAAGTTAGACTGCTACCATATAATTTTGGCTAAGAAGGTGATGAAATTTACCATAATAGTAAGACGAACATCTTTCATTCGAAGCAAAGAAGATGAATATAGAATGAGACTATATTTAGCCAAAAAGTAAGACTAATGGCATAAAATTTTAACAAGAAAGATAAGATGAGAATGAGTCGATTTATATCTAGAAATAAAGAATAATTCCATAGATAGGCTTCAAATAAGGCGATACGAGCAAAAACGTAAGATTCCAGCTGAGATTTTAATGAAATTTACAATGAAAGTAAGACTAACCCCTTGTATTCTTTTTTCAGAATGAGACGATATTTAGCAAAACATTAAGACACGTGGCATAAAAATTTGGCAAATAAGACAAACTTAGAATAAAACGATATTAAACTAAAAAGACTAATTCCATACAATTTTAACAATAAAGATAGTCTAAGAATAAAACACTGTGAAGCTAAAATAAAACTAATTCCTAACAATTTTGGCAACAATGATAGGGTTAGAATGAGTCGAAAAAGAAAGAATATTTTCAAAGATAGGCTTCGAATAAGATAATATGTAGTTCAAAATGAAGACTGATCCCATACAAATCTCGCGAAGAAGATCGGCTTAGAATGAGACGATATTAAGCACAAAAGTAACACTTATTCTAGACAATTTTGACGAAGAAGATAGGCTTAGAATGAGACAATATGTTGTTTAAAATGAAGACTGATCCCATACAAATCTCGCGAAGAAGATCGGCTTAGAATGAGACGATATTAAGCACAAAAGTAACACTAATTCTAGACGGTTTTGACGAAGAAGATAGGCTTAGAATGAGACAATATTTTGCAAAATTCTACTACAAATTCCATACAATTTTGACAAAGAACGTAGACTTGCAAGCGATATGCAGCTAAAAAGTATGACTTATCCCTATACAACCCAGCAAAGAAGATAGGCTTAGAATGTGATAATATTTACTTAAAAAGTAAGACTGATTCCATACAATGTTGGTGAAGAAGATGGGCTTATAATGTGTTCATGGTAATTGTCCAAAACGTAAGCAAGGAAGTGTGTACTTACATTTTCTAATTCCTTGACTTCTTTTGATTGTTGTGAAATAACATCATCCTGGTCTCAAATTTAGGGCGATGTAAGCTGCTACCAACATTTCTTTTTCCCACATGCCCAAAGCAACCATCAATGATATCAATAAGAGGGCCCATATCACCAGGCTGAAGAAAGAGAAAAAAGTGTTGATTAAATCATTTAACTTATGGATAAAGGGGTTAAGGGTGTTCTGCAGGTAGATAAAGGTCCGTGACAAGTTGAATGTTATGGAAAAATGAGCTAAAAGGGAAAGAATGCAATATATAAAAATGCTGCATCAGATGCACAATGATAACAAAAATGATTTAGACACTTTTTCTTAAACAGAATAACAAACTAAAAGGCCCTTCTTCTTTGAGCTTTGGAGCTTAAAACTAAACAAGGAAACTTCAGTTAAATATGGTGTAATCTTAGCATTTACTTACATTTGGACATAAAACACATTTAATTTTGAAATTGAAGATGATCTTGAAAAACCTAGAATGAAAGTTTTGAAATATTTATATGGAAAAATGGTGATAAAGCTCACCTTTGGACCAGCTAACAATATATTAAAGGGAAATAAAATGAGCTTGAGCTGAGAAAAAATGAAAAATTAAAAGACACACCACAGCAAATAAACATTAAATATAGTTATAGGAGCTTTAGGATTTTTTAAGAAAGATTTTAAAACTGGATATGATAGCAAGATGTTGGACTAAAAGTAGAAATGCTGCAAAAAAACCTTGTTTACTTGGATCAGGGAGGATTATTTGAAAAGTGTTGGGCACAAAAATAAAACCTTGAATCATTTGCTGCTATCATTTGAATACCACATCACCTCCATGTCACTGCCGCAATATAAAATATGAGGAGATCTTATCATGCCTTCACTATGGGTACCTATTGCTCTCAAGGGCACATTATCAAGATCATTAAGAGAGGAAAGTATGTACTGTCTGAACAATCTGAGACCCGAAGGCTTACCTTGAGAATATAAAAAATTCAATTCCAGTCATGTGATAAGTCGTGCCACATGTACCATGCCCTAGTGGGGTCAAAATTGGTAAATTTGGAAAAATAGATTAATGTACCATCCTATGATAGCAAAAAATAGCAAATGCTAAATATCAACTTTAAGCATTGCAAGATTTGACAAAGAAGGGACCTTACAACAAATTATTGCAGATTTTGAATATTGATTGTTTGTGCAATAGAGTGTCCTATTTTAACAGCGCTTTCCTAATACTGCCTATCATTACAATATGACAGGCTGAGCTTACATAAAAAATGCAAATAACTATAATATAATGCATAAATAACAGATGCTCATTCAGCTCATCTCTGGCAGCCTTTTGCCAAACGCACTTTCAAACATCAGTTAAGATCAGACATGAAAACATAAGTGAATTGTCTTTTGGAAAAGAAACACTTAACGCAAATAGAGATGAAAATTATGTCTGCGATTAGAAATTGGTACTGCACCAAAATGTACATTCAATTGTTGAGGTTGGAGACAATTTAACATTTACAGCAAGGCCATTTTTTTAACAAACTTGAGTAACCAGGCAAGTTTTTATATTTAGCAGGTCCATGTCAGCTTTGTGCTACCAAATTTTGACCAGGTTTGAAAAAATTATGTATGTGTGTATGTATGTATCCCACCCACACGTAGATTCCTGGCGTTTCTTTTTCTATTGCTACATTTAGGTAGGCCTACTTGCATAACAGACAACTTACCGCCATAATCCTTCTGATCAAAATGGTAGGGAAAGTTGCAATTGTGTAAATTTTTCTCCTTTGTGATTGGAAGTATCTTTGATGGTTGAAAGTAACACTTTTCGAGCATTACTCTCTTGAGTATATTTTAGTAGTTGGAATCAATCTGAAGGTTAGGCCATTTGCACTATCAATGGTTTGTAGAAGTTATCCCGCAAAAATTCGTTGGTTGAACGTATCTTTTGAATGAAATCCCATATTTGTATGAAATTTTCAAGTTGCTCACAATAATTAAAGTTTCAATTCATTTCACTGTCGCTTTAACTTTGCATTTACCATCCACAATTGGTATGTTTTCATGCTTTGAATACAGGCGGGAAATTTGAAGCAAAGCATCATTGGAGATAAGCATAATGGCCAAGTCATGATTGGCTGTTGGCGATGTCCCCTTGATGGGGATCCCCAGGACAATCAGATTGTCAGAGTTTCTTAAAGGGGCAGTTGCACGTGCGCACCCGCGGGACACAGGGCAACAGCCGTACTGAGTTGCTTGGGCTAAGGACCGTAAATTTTTTCAAAGCTTGATGCAATATCCAGTTGCATTGCCGCCACAAAAACCCTATAAATGGTCATATTCCTTTTTAAGTGTGGCGTCTTCGCCGCCGAAAAGAAGGCGTACGAAATTGTCTATTGCTTCCTCGAATAAACGAAACACGACGAACGACGAAAGTTTGGCGGGCAAATCACCGAAGAATCTTATTGGATTTGAAAGTTATGCATGCATGGACAAAAAAGCGAGGGCTATTTCTTCAATTACAGCAGCATTGCTGCTCATATTCTCTCTCTTGGAATGGGACGGCGAAGAGATTATGTGAAAAAGTTGATTTGTTTATTTAGGCCAGTTGGCCAAGACCTTATGCCAAATCAAAACAAATACGTTTGTTTTTACTCTCAGCCACTACATCCAAATCGCTCATTCAAGGTGAATAGCAATTGTCAACAAAGCAAGGAAAAACCAACAAGGAAGGGTCTTTCACGTAAGAATCCTCTTGGGCTTCGCCTCCATAACAATAGATCGCCTTTAATGCGCATACACCGACTACCATGAAAACAGAAACCCGCAGAAACGCCCTTCACGCGCTTTCAGTGCAACTGCCCCTTTAATCTTCACACGCTATGAAGATGTTAGCAAAAATATTATAACTGCCAGAGCATATAATCAGGGGAGTCATGGGTAGGCATAGGCGCCGACTACGTGGGGGCTTGGGGGCTCGAGCCACCCCTGGATACTGCTACGGGGGGGCTGAGCCCCCTCTGAGAAAAGTTCAAAAATTTGCTCTTTATAGCTTTTTAGCTTAATTTCCCGAATAGGCATAGTATCTTCATCTATTTTTAATGAATAGAATACAATACATCGTTAATCAAAGAACCAAACTGCGTTCTTAACTGATAATTTAGAGAAATTGGTATGTAATTGTTTTTCATTTCTAGTTTCAGCCCCCCCTGCTAAAATCAAAAGTCGGCGCCTATGTGGGTAGGGATTTATAGTAGGGGCACAATTCAATGATTTTCAGATAAGGGGTTATATTGAAATCCGATGGTGTCATTACATGCATGCACAGTATATTCAAGGCATCTACCCTTTTGAGGTCGAATCACATTGAATACCATGTGTCGTCAATTCAATCAGGGCGGATACAGGGGGTCGCACTTGTTGCACGGAAGACCCTCAGATTTTCTGAGTATTCAGTCCTTCAGTTTTTAATAACATTCAATAATATGTGCTGTACTTCATTCTTTGCTGTTAGTTCCAACCCCTTCTCTCCCTCCCTACCCCCAGCACCACCACCACCAGCAAGAAATCACTGAGTTTATGTTTCCGTGGTTTTGTCGCGTTTATGTGCCCAAGAGATAACGTCTAAGACTATAAATAGGCAATTTAGTCTATGAGGAAGATGATACTTATGCAATTAGTTTGTGTTGCACAGCCTTTTTATTATGCAAATGTAAAGCGGTCTTGACCAATGAAATTGCAATCTCGTGCAACAAAAACAGTCCGTGTGCACGATGTTAAATACATGTGTTGCACAAACGACAGGATGCACTTGATGCACTGTCAGGGATTAATTGAAAGTTGCGAAGGAATAAACACTGTAGACTGGTGCAAATCGAACACTGCGAAGCCACACTGCCAGATATCCGAGCAGAGCGCTTTGCACCAGCTTCGTTACGTTCGTTTAATGCAATGGATCTTTTACAGAAAGTTGGAGATCTTGTTAAGCTAGAGATTTATGTCGAATAGGACCATTTATATATGTCAGGGTTGGCAAAAATAGGAAAGCTTGCTCCTGTCACCTTACCGCCACCATCATTATATTTTGAAATGCCAGTCCCATTGGATATGACGGAAGACGACCGGCTAGAGCAATATCTAATTAAAGAGATGTTTTATACTATAAAACTTTAGGAGAATGGCAAAATATATGATAAAATCCTGATTTCAGAGAGTGTGATGCCCCCTCCCCCATTTGCTGATGACAATAACCTTGGGTGAACTGCTCTGATTTTTGGTTTAATTGGTTAAAACAGTTTTTTGTAAAACACAAATTAAAGCACAAAACTATCAAATTTTTCACATCTTCCTATTCAGTTTTTCATTTCTTTCAATTCAAGGATTGCAATATTACATGTACTTTTATAAATCTTTACTAGAGTAATACAAAATGTAAACAGCCTTTAAAACACCACATCAATTCTGGTGAATGAAAATAAGCACCTCTTCTTAGCACTAAGAGCGTCAACACTAGCAGAATTGTACTTGAATGCTAAGTATCATTCCTCACACCATACCTTTACACACTGTTGCAAATGAAAAGACATCTAGCCTTCTTGACATCTTTTTCTCCATTGAAGACAGTTTGAGGCAATGGTCCTTTTGCAAGCTAAGTCCAATTATTATGTAGACTAGATAAGGCAGGAAGCTTAAAAAATTTTCCAAAATCATAGTTGGTCTTCTTTTCTCTAAATGGCTCTATCAAGTTTGTTAGGGTTGCAGAATAAGATCCTTTTATAGCAATACTGGCTTCAGTGAACATGCCATATATGCTCTTCTGTTTTTTTAAATCAAAATGTTGCACCACATAACCCAATAAAAACATTTAATTATCAAATTTTTCTCTTTTGGAAAAGATTTGAGAAACATGAAAGTGTAAAAAGCACAAAATCTAACATTACCCAACCATGTATTTCCAACTTTTTTTCCGAATCAAAGAGTCCACCATCAACCTCAATGCCGGAGAAAAATTGCAAAAAAAGACCCTTTTTTCCTCACCACATAATGGAATTCAATGCAAAGTTGAATACCCTGTAGTGGCAAAAGACTTGTTTAGATAACTTTAAAACTGTTCCCTTGACTACTTCTGACCAAAAGGCCCATCTAAACAGTGATTATTCTGCAAGCCAACATTCATCTAGAAGTCAATATGATTTTGGAAATTTTTTAAATGCACTCAGGATCCTACAGAGGCCCAGATTTATGACATGACATTATAAATAATATTAAGAGCCTGATAATAATTTTACCTTTACATTTCATGCAAGATCTATTAAGAAAAGGAAATTTTATTCATCTTGGCTGCAAAGATGCTCATGGCTAGAATATTCAAAGGCTATTGATAGAGCTTTCTGTATCCCATGTGTGTTTCTTTCAGGGGAGAGTTGGACAAAACCCCTCTAACTAGAGAACCTGATCACTAAAAACAGAGAGATTCTTTCATCAGTCATGAAAACCATTCCTTCATGTGGAAGGCATGAATAAATTGGAAAAATTTTGTTAACCTGAAGGAAATGTTTTATTGCAAATTTGCTTGATTATGTCAGAATTTTGTCACTGCGCATGCGCATATTCACAATGATTTTTTAGGTGCAACCGTCAAAATAAATCCTGTATCTGCCCCTGATTCAAGTCATGGGAAAGAAATCTTTTTTGTGGACTAAAGTAAATCAGGGCTGGTGCTGCCAAGAGGAAATATGGTAATCCAATAATAAGGTAATTTAAAATAAGGTAATTTAACAATACAATAACACAACAAGACAGTTCTATTTAACAATTCATTCAACTTTCAACACATTTTAACTTTACTTTTAAACCTAGGTTTAGTTTAAGCAGGTCCACATTTTAATTTTAGCAGGTATATCAGCTCTATGCTGACTACTACTAACCTGCTATAAAAAATAAACAATGTATCTATGTATGTATGTATGTATGTATATAAACAAAAGTTTGAAGACCGCTTTGTTCATGTCGATATGTTAAGTTACTTTTAGTCTTAGTGCTGCACATACCTTATTATTTATAAAAAATGTAAATGAAGTGTTAACATTGGAACTGTAACAGGAATCATGACACTTGAATAACCAGTAAGTGTTAGTATAAAACTCAACATAGTCAATAACAAACATCAAAGCCAAACGGATCTCAAATTTCTGAAATTTTCTGACATTCAAATGTTATGTGGGCACTTGCCCCCCCTTGCCCCTCCCCCCCCAGCCACGATGCTTCTGCATATAATGACCAATTGTATTTACAAATTTTTTGATTCTGGATGTTATTTATAAAAATTAAGTCAATTTAGGTTATAGGTGAAACAAGGACTTTTAGGGATGTGATCTCTCCTTAATAAGACAAAAGTTCACTCGGTTAGAAAATTTAAGGGTATGCTTCAATTACATAGACTCTAATAAAAGATCTCAAAAGATGTTGTCAGCCAGTTTGGTTTTGATTTGCTGCAGAAAAGAGATGAAAAAGCTGTGTTTTTGAGTACAAGCTGTTCATACACACATAAAGCAGTAACCTCCTACCTACAATTCTACGTATATTACACGCACGCACATAAGGGAACGTATATTAACACATCAAGTTTTATTCAAAACAGTTCAGATAAAATTAATTGGTTGGCAGGACTTTTGTCAAAATCAAATAAGTTTTTTACATCTTGACCCATAGCTTCTCGATTAACCCATTTATCTTATTGAAGGGTTTTAAAAGAGCTTTCAAGCCATTGCAAAAATTTATATAAGTATATGTATTATTTTAAGCATTCATTGTTCAGTAAAGTTCTTCAAAGCTTCAAGACTGCATCTAAAGGGATGAGGCTAGCCAGGCTACTAAAACAAACCCATTCTTTTCTCATATATAATTGTAACTGTGTATCCATTGTAATGATATTGAGAGCTATCTATTTCCTATGCTGTGAAAAATTATTATTCACTGAAATAATAATATCACCAGCTATTTCCAAGCCACATTTTGTCTCCAAGGCCTTTTTGCAAGAATTTTCCTCCACAATTTTTGCCAAGGGTATAATTGTTCTTCCAACAAAATCTTTATCTCTTAGTTTAGCTGAAGGTGATTCTACATCATAAACCTCAAATAAAAGCCTTTGTAACACATCTTTGTAAAAGTCAACTTCAACTACGGTTGAAAAATCTGGACTGAAGCTGTTTTTAACGACTTCTGTGCGTCCCAATTCATCATATCGAGTTGTACCGCCATCCTTCTTTTGAAGGGAAACCACAACCATTGGGTTTAAGTTGGAAAGTTGATCTTTTTTTCTTAAATTTCGACAAGATAAATGGAGATAAACTTTAGAAGTGGGATGCCCTCGACTCAATGGGCGTGACTCTGCCTTCTTGGCACTTTGGGACGACGGCAGCAGAGAGATGTTGCGACCATCTCTTTGACGAGTAACAGCCTCTTGAATAGATTGCTGAATCAATTGTCCATACATCTTCCATATAAATTACTATCACTCACTTACATTACCTCCAGAATCTCTGGTATCCGTTGCAGGCCCATCAGAGATTAAGGTGCAGGCATTTTTCAACACAGCCGGTGCATAGAAACCTCGCTGTGATTCCATATTATGGTACGCGATTTGCTGTCTGAAACGAGGTTATGTTTTTGCACAGTTTTTGCATATTTAAGGTGCAGTGCAGGCCAGGCCAGGTTAATACATTCAGTGTTATAACCTCTGAGATACGTCCAAAAACAAGTCGGACTCCACCTATTGCGCATACAATATGCAATGCAGTATTTTCAAATTAATAACTTGTAACACAAATAAATACACCAACAGGGCCTCCGACGAGACTTGAGAAGTAGTGTGCCATGGCCTTTCATCTTCGGTGGTCCTGATAAATGGCATTGTAGGCTGATCTTCCCGAATGCTTTTGATTACCGACCCCCACTTTGCTGACTGCCGTTTGACTATTCCTTAGCCTCGTTTTCAATCTTCTCCAAATTTGCTTTTCTGTTTATTTTCTGTAAACAGATAGAGAGCACCGACCCTAACATAAACGGAATCGCAGAAGCCCAACCAATGCAAAAGATCAAGATTGGAGTAAAAATGACTGCCCTGCTAACAGTTACAAAGTTTTTTATTTCATCTTCAAGAAACACACTGAGAAAGCAGTTCAAACCGATTGCTGCTGGTAATCAATGGACAGATAAAATGTATTTGGTATGAAAAAGTCAGCGAGCAAACAACATTAGGGTTTATAGGCCTTTTGCACCAGTCTGCAGAGCATGGCAGAACTCGAAGAGATCTCGCGCGTGCAAGGAAAGAGTTGGGGGTGCACGGCATGCGCATCTGATTCTCTCGGGTGCACCAACCCGCTTAAGGTAGTATGAAACTCCAGATGAACCAATGCGCGCGTGCAAGGCCTCATTTTTGGGGTACACTTCGTTCTGCTGCAAGTTTTCTTGTGCGTGCAATTGCCACGCTCTGCAGACTGGCTTTGCAGATGCCAGAATCTGCAACAGTGACAAAAATTTAGTAAATCTGACAATCTAGTATATATTCAAAATTTCTAAAAAGTTGCATTTTCCATCAAAAGATAAGCTTCCAAAGAATAGTATCACCATTCTTTGTTGCTTTATTTCACCCATCTTGACCCTCTACCAAATATGTAGAAAGTCCTCATGACTTACCACAAAATAAAAAAGTCAAGGACCACCTTGACTCATTTTATGTTTCAAAACAAGAATTGCATCTTTAGGCCCTTCCAAAAATGACTTTGCGCCAAACAAAAAATGTGTTCTTCAATTTGCTGTTATTTGGAAAATTGGGAACCTGTGTGGCATCTAAAACTTTAAAACCCCAAACGTAGATGCCAAAAACCGGCGTTTAGAAACTTTAAAAACCCTTAAACCATGAGTTGTATAGAACCAGAAATCCTGCAGCCTTAAAAGGAAAATATGAAAACCTGAGAACGAAAGGTTGCATTCCATGGAAGTCAAAAGTCCCCCCTCTTATAGCATACACTAGCAGTGGCCTGGATGAGTGCAGGCTTATGAACCTAGAGGTTTGAAGTCAGAGACTACAGATGGATTTTTTCCACACAGTTACAGGGTGCAACCTAACCAAACCTTCTCAGCCCCCTAACTAAGATTAACAACCTTGCTTATGCTTAAAGTAGATGGCTACTTATTATAGTCCGTGCCATGCTTAACATGCTCAAAGCAAGAACCTGAAAAATCCTGCTTTGGAAATAATTGACTGATGCTCAAGAACACTTGCAATAGTTGTGATCCACCCTTGACTAGATATAAATTGAAACCTTTTTAATTTCTTCTAGTTTTCTGTTAGATGTCAGAGCAGTGATCAGATAAGCGGGAAAGTCGCTGCTAAACAGCCATTTGAAGTAGAGTTGGTGAAAGGAAAAAGATATGCTTGGTGTAAATGTGGATACAGCAACAAACAGGTTTGTTTCTGTAAAATAATAAATTTCAGTATGAATAGTCATTGTCAAATAAAGACAAATGCCATGGACCACCTAAATAGTGAGTTAAAACATTTCTTTAAAGAACAGTTGAAATCTCAGCCCTGTCTTGGAAAGGCCCCAATTCTGTTCCAAATTGTTCTACAGCAAGATGATAATTGTGTTAAGCTTTCATCTTTTGTTTTTCATCTTTCCTAATCCACCTCAACTTGTAAAATTTCATTAAATTTCTTATTGTAGTTTAAATATTTACACTAATTTAATATTTTGTAAGTGTTCTAAGCAAATTTTATTCTTTCATAGCCATTTTGTGATGGTCAACATAGAAGGTATGCTTGTGGCATTTCACCCATTCGCTTTAAAGCTGAAGAAACTTGTACAGCATTTTTATGTGGCTGTAAACAAACTTCCAATGCACCTTACTGTGATGGTACTCATATGACTGATAAAGTGCAAACTGCTAGTACTGCTTGATTGCTTAGCTAGTGAAATTAGTGTATTATAAAGTTTTTATCAATCAGTTTGAGTCTGAATTATAAATTTTGAAATAGCTGGATAATAAACTGCTGCTTTTTTTTGAGTATACTGTATACTTGAATACATTCTTTGATTCCAGCATCTTTTTTATATCTATATAGTACTGTTTTATATTTTGAACCATTTATATTTGAGAACTTTTACAGCATGGCTTGCATTTGAAATATGCAAAAATGTCAAATATGGAGGAAGATTGTTGTTATCGATTAAAAGAACTGCATGTCTTAATTCTAAAAATGATGGCCTCATTGAAGATGTATCACTCTTAGTGTTTCATTCACTTAATATGGAAACAAGATTTTGTTAAAACCCATTATTGACAGACGCGAATACTTCACTTGCTACATGAACAGACAAAGAATCAAATGCATGCGTCGGCAGGCTATGAAACAAAGATAAACAAGAAATCCTCCACCTTTTTTGGATAGGAAATAAATTCCGCAACCCTTTACTATAGCCTTCTCGACTATAAGTAATGACATATCCATATTATACTAATAAATAAAACGTTCATTTAAATCCAAATGCAGTTTCAATTAATAATAAGAACAACATAGTTACACAATCAGCATATTGATTATGAGCACTCTTAATTTCAATAGAAAAGGAATTGGCAGCTAAAACGGGTGGGTTTAAGGAGGAACGATACAGAAATCAAGCAGTGCAAGAAACATCAAGAAATTAAGCCTGTGAAATTTTTTCAGGGCAGACGTCACATTGATGCTAAACATGTCATTAAGCTTAGCTTAGCCATTTAATAGCCGCGCAATTTAAAATGGTATCATCCCATGATCTAATTATAGTCCTTGCTGTTTTACTTGTGTGCCTGGTTGTTTTTAATTTAAATATTGCCCCTCTTATCGTAGAAATTCAATGTTCTTAGAGCTTTTCCATGTTCTGACTGCTTGCATTCACACTTGCCTGAAGAATACTCACAACCCCTATATCATGCAGTAGCTTCATAACTGCCTTGGTGGGTCCTGACTGGTTGCTCTTTTGAATCATCTAGTTCCTCACATTAGGATTTGAATATTGTCCATGCGGTTCTTATCCAGCTCTTAGCACTTATTCCCACCAGTTTTAACTTGATTCTAAAGCTTAACTTTTGCAAACATACTTTTGGCTGTACCAGTAACATCGTTGTGCCGAAAATTAATGAAAACCCTGATAAAATTTTAATTTGAATAACCAATACCTGATAGGATAGTAATTTTTATTCCTGGTAGTAATCTACATTGCAAAGTTTACTGAACTACATGTATTAATTACTCCAATTTAATTAAAAAGGACGGACCAAGGGTGGAAATTAATTCAGTTCCAAGAACAAGTTGTGTATAATGATTGAAAATATGTAGCAAATATTGAAAATGACCAGATTAAATAAGGCAGAGGAACTATCAGATATTAAAGTTTTCGGGCCGTGCCAAACTCTAACTTTTCCACAGGATTCAGCCAAGTACTTGTAGCGCATACTAATTTTCCTGCAATTATCTAATTTAGCTATTCTCAATACTATCTTCGTAGCTTTGAGGAATAAATGACGCGTGAATAAATGAAAAATGAAATAAAAGGAAATTAAAAGTGACATTACAACAAAATGGTTTTGGGTTAATTCACTTCGGGTGTTATGCAACTTAGAACATTCTCTTTCGGACTACACAAAACATAACAAAATTACACAAACGTATAAGTTACGCATTTTCTTACTAAACTACAAGATTAAAACCAAATCCATCAAGCGCACATCATCCCATCCCAACCATTAATGGCTTGACGTCACATTATTGCTTGCAAAGTATTAAAACAAGAGTTCACGGCAATTCAAGGCTGAAGTAGAATGTCATCTTTCACTTGGACTGTTTGACGGCGAGCTTTTTCAACGGCATTTGTTAGCATACTGCGGCATTTGTTGTGCACATTATTCATTTCATCATAAGGCTATAAATAAGACACAATTATATTTTATCTTTCACGGTTAATAACCAGCCCGCATATAACGCAGTCTAACAGCAGAAAATGTTTGGCAGTTTGGCAAAATAAACTGTTTTAATCCTGGGATTATATTTGTCTTCCCACCGTTTCATTTTGTATTTGTCCTGCAGGATTACTCAATACTGAAATAAGATACAGCTAGTTTTATCGTCATCAGCCTGGATAACCTTTTTTGCAATTTCAAAACACCGTATATTTGCTAAACGTTTCGGCTATAAAGGTGAAAAGCGTCAAAAAGCATGTCTTCTGTTTGCAAAGCCATTCATGCGTGGACAAATAGAGACGATAAACGCAATGAAAATGACTTTCTCTGATACATCAACGGAGGTGTGTTGATGCAGAATAGAAGATATTGATGCAAGAAGCCTTACTAGAAATGTGCCTATCATTTGATGTTTCAAGTTTTGAGACTTGAGACGGACTAAGGTAACCTAATGTAAGAGCAATTTGTAGGATAATTCCAACCCTTAAATACACATATTATTGCACATGAAAATGCACTTTTATTCAATACTTTGCTTAAATTCAGTTAATAAAAGCTCCGAATGCAAGTGTGCAATTGCCTTGTAAGCAAGTAATCATGTGCAAAAGCCAATGCCGAAAAATTTCTAGCCCCATGAAAAACATGGCCAGTTTTTCGTGCACGGGCACCCTCTAAACATTACATCATAAATCATGTACCTACCATGAGAAATGTTTGTGTTCGATGCATCAGTAACAGAAGACCAGCAACTGCTAAGAAGTACAAATCTTTCACTGATGCATCTGTAATAGAAGGAAAATCTTTTTAAATTACAAATAGGAATACCGAATTTTCCAATCTACGGAGTTCTGGCAATAAACTCTCTCCGTTATTTAGGGGTGAAATGATCAGATGCTTGGAAAAAAGGCATGAAAATATCTTGACGAATGTTTTTGTCAAAGGTAAAATACCAGTACAAGGTATAATGCAATTAAATGGGTCAGCGTACCCAAATATAATTAAACATAACTAAAGGCCAGATCAACGTCGTAAACTAGTGACCAAAATCATTACATCAGTTATCTAAGTTGTTCAATGGGACTTCTGCCTTAATTCTTTAATAATCGAGTCATTTTAAAAAGGTGTTCTAAACAGGGAGTGGTTAATTCTAACCCAGGCCAACTACAAGCAACTTCAAATTGTTTTCAGGCCATCGAGACTTTCGATGATTTCAAGAACCTCCTCTCTTCTCACAACTCCCTTATATTTGATTTTAGTCTGCTGCGTTTATCTATATTGTATCGTCTCTATGCATTCGATTTTTCCTGTGGTATCGTTTATGTGTTTTCTAGGTAAAATTCAAAGAAAACATAAAAAATCGCCCACGACTTGATAGCAAAAGAACCAGTATGAAAAGCTAAGCGTTAATTTTTAACTGATTTATGGAACATGTCAACAATCAGCCGTTTGCAAGCAATAAATAAAGCTTATCAGGCCATATTTCTACAAAAAATAAAGGAATGACAACTGTCTCGTTGATCGTAGTAAATCAAAATAAAGAAAGATGAGGAGTGTTCAGTATTATGGCGCCAAATGGACAGAGAACAAAGAATCATGACAAAATGTCGTACAAATAGTTACCAGCACCAACGGCCAGTGAGGATAGGTGCTTGATTGATTGGCTGGCTGGTGGACTGAATGATTGATCAACTTACTAATTATTAAATGGGGCCCAATAAATATTCGAAAATCAATAAAGGGACATATTTTTCTATGAATAAAAATGAAGCAAACCAGAATTCGTTGCTTCGTGGTATCAGCGACACAAATATAGCCCAAGATTTGTCTCATACATTGGTCTTTCCTAGTTACCTGATGAAGTCTTAATTAATTGTGCGCTTTCAACGACCTTATTGATATTCAAATTGATATTAAGAATGTAATATTGACAATTCACTTTATTTTTCACTTATATATAGTATAGCCGCTGCTCCAATGAAAAGGTGAAATTAATGTTGACAAATTTTATCATATTAGTTATAAGTGCAGCCGACAATGTTACGTCAGTCGTACAAAATACGAATTTCACTAGATCAGCGCACTAAAGCTTTTAATAGCAATACACGGTCTTAGGAGTTCACAAATTGAAGCTCCTAATTTCTTCTACTTGCATCTGATATGCAGCTGCTCTTTTCACGCGTGAGAAATACGTACACTGTTGGATTTTCATACATTTTCAGAGGAGAGCACGCACGAAAATGGCAGATGGCTAATGAGCGAAGGCGAGCAAACTTTAACTATATACAAATGACATTGTTAGCGAAAGGATTAAAAGCAGGTGCAATCGTCTCTTAAAAGCACTTTTTCGATTATTTGTGTGAGTGGGAACAGAAAGCCTTTCAAGCGTGTCGCAGAAACATGAGAAACTTAAGGTCAAAGCAACAGCAGCTTCAAGAGAAAAAATGAATCATAAAATTTTAAATAGTTTAAAATATTCTTCAAGAAAACCACGCTAAAGATTATGAAACAACGTACACAAATCTTTGCCTTATTTTCTAAACTATTTGCGGATAGCAAATAACAATTTTCATAACAGAGCAACAAAAAAATCGTATTATATTCTCATAGGTGCAAATTTGCACTGATAAAAAATATCTTCAAATACAGTTTATCCTATTTTGTTCACAAATATATTTTACAGTTAGAGTTTCCCTGTCGCAAATCGGAATTTT
This sequence comes from Catostylus mosaicus, assembly GCA_964019065.1. Taxonomy (NCBI): domain Eukaryota; kingdom Metazoa; phylum Cnidaria; class Scyphozoa; order Rhizostomeae; family Catostylidae; genus Catostylus; species Catostylus mosaicus. Next base: position 9,443,296 of record OZ025184.1, on the reverse strand, counting down.
TCAAATTCTGGTTACACTTTTCACGGTCGCCGGTATGATTATTATCTTCAGGCCAATTGCAAATATCAGCAATTTAAGGTAATTTCTCTTGAAGTAATAAAGGCTTATTTAAAGTAAATCTTCATAAGTTGAATATATTTGCAAAAGGCCGGTCGGCGATTTCCTAATGCTTATTTGTCAACAGACTGTAAAATATGTATTGCATGAGTGCAGCTTACATGCCAGAAACACAGCAAATGCTGATTAAAGATGCAAAAGTAAATATACATTCAGCTGTTGACAAAGAACGGTGTGATTTGAGAAGAAAGCTTATTGTCAACTTTGAAAAGGGAAATGACGGCAGTTTTACGCTTCAAAGGTACCCTAATTTTTTGAGAAAGTCTTTGGTAATACACAAGCTGGACATAAAAGAGCGATGGGAACACAAACATTCAATAAGCTATGCGCATAAATCAAAAGCACACTTTGCGAAAGCACTATCCAAAACCGTTAAGTCAATAAAAATTTGTTGAAATAAAGCTGCACTATAGTGTCTGGAAATTATAAGATGATCATCATCATCTATTTAAATAGTTAACCATCATAAAATGAAAAGACAGACAAAAAATTACTCTAAACTACCAAACAATAGCTTCATAAAGGACAGCTATCAACATTTGTTAACTTTGTCAGAGAAACGCATTTGCTAGAGCATATCTACTAGTTGCATCATATTAGAGAAGGTATAGATGGCCATACATACCAATTAAATGCTGCCATAATAGGCGCAACTGGTTACTGACTAGCTCCATTACTGCTATCCATGAGTCAAAATCAAACAGTGCTATAACACCTTGCCCAAGCATGAAGACCGCCAAGTATGCTGCAAAACATATTAAATGAACATCAATTAGTCAAAGAAATGGTATGTAACAAATAACAAATAAAGAAATAAATAATGCTCCAAAATAATATGAACATTAAATCATTCTGAAGTTGCATGACAATAGTAGTAACAAGAACAAGGCTATCGTAGTGCTGGCTCTATCAAAATAAAAAGCAAAGCTCCATTTAATTCTCTTATTTAATCATGCATTAAGAAACTGCCTTGAATTCCTATAAACTGGTATTTTCAAGATGCCTTTGTTATTGGACACATAATTAGGACACAATGAATACTATGATGCAGCTGTGACGGATGAACTCTAACATTTTGAAAATTGAGGGTGCTTCATCGTCTCCCCATTCTTGTGCTAAGACTTAAAACTTTTGAAGGGTTGGTCATAACATTTCTTTAACAAAGAATGATACTAGAAATAAAGCTGCAATATTATACATTTCCATTACTTTAAAGCCCATAACAGGGATAAGTGGATTGGAGGAGGGCTGGACTGAAGGGATGATATCAGATCGATATTACTTTTGTAATGTTGGTACTTCCTTCTATTCAAGTCGCTCAAAATTCACATCTAGACAAATTATGGGGGATGGTTGTGCCCCCCTCCTCTGTAGCTTTGGACCTGTAGGATCTTAATTGGTGCTACATTTTCTGCATTTCATGTAAGATTAAGAGTGCTTTGCCATAATTTCTGAAGCTTTTGGAAATTCATTAAGGTTTGTCACAAATGACTATGCAGTTAGAGGTTTCCCGACATAACTTTTTTTGGTCTATGCTAACTGCCTGATCATTATTGAGTACCAGACTAAGGTAGGTGGCAAGTGCTAGTGGAAGGCCTCTTGGCCACAATGTTTTGAAGTTCAAATAGTATTGAAGAGAGAGACTGTCCAAATATCAAAAAGTATTGGAGAGAGACAGTTGATGTAAGATATGTTAATATGAAACCTGGTTATGCTTCTTATTATGTACCAGTGCATCATAACATATCACACATGGCATGGCATTGCCTTTTATTTTAAGTGTAAATATCAGCATGTACACTGCAGTATTACTTTTACTGTACACCTACGAGAAGTATTCAGATCACTTAGTTTTTAGTTTAAGCTGAACTTAGAGGGCTTATTAATTTCATGAATTTTCATTGGACCAAGGATATAATCTGATGTTTCAATACAATTGTTATAATTAGCAATTTTACAAACCACATAGCCTTAGAACTAATAAATTTTTACATTTTAGTCATTAAAGCTGCATTTAAGATGCTTAGCTCTGAAAGTTTTCATATCATTCAGAGTTTAAGAATTTCCAACCATGGCTTTTTGTGTCAATATGCCAAATTATTCACAGATAAGAGGTTCGATTAAGAATAATAATTTCACCCTGGGACTCATTAGAGGGAGTGCATAAAAAGAAAATAGGTAAAATAAAGAAGTAGCCTTTGCATGACAAGGCAGAGCTTAAGAATTGACTTATGATGTTGCATCATTTATGCCAGAAAGTGTGATCAGTGTATATAATTAACCTGTGAGATTTGCCCCACAGACCTGTACATAAGTGGGCATTTCAAGCTAAGAGGCAAGAAAACACACAACCAAAAGAGAGATTTGGCCTAATGTATTTGAATAGTGGTTCTTGTTACCTTTGTTCAGCAGACCAACAGGTAATGTGCGTGTGAGAAATCTTACACCTGATTGGAAGTTGATGATGAAAGCATCAAGCGATGATGGTTGATTTTGTGATATCAAATCAACCATAATGCCAGCAAGCCTGAGAAAAGAAGAAGTTTGATATTTGCTAGACATATTTAGCATGGTGTCATGAGTTTAACAATCTTTTATATCTTCTTATAAAACAGGTAAAACAAAACATCAATGGGGCCTCTCCATTTAAGGTACACCTCGGTTACAAATTTTGTGAAAATAACATATTCAGCTCCATGCCTGCTAGGACCCTTAGGGAGAGGGCTGCATTAACCAACCTCAAATTCAAGCATATAACAACATAGACACAATTAAACAAAGTAAATCAAGAAAGCTACATATATTGATGTGCTTGTAATTTGAATAAAAAATTACAAGATCAAAACTTGTTAAATAACTAAGACTCTTATGTGAGGCTTTTTATAACTGCATATTGCAAGTGCATAATAAGTTCTTACCAAATTTTCTTTTCTTAGCAAACTATATACAAATTAATTCACAAGCTCATGCCTAAAATGTTTATATACTTCTATAAAAAACTGAAATAGAAACACTTTTAAAAAATGTTTTGCTTTCGCTTCATCAGTTATACAGTTATGCTATTGAGTTAATGGAGCATATCATATCAATTATCAATTTATTTACTTGTCTTAGACTACTAGACCACAGCGCAACAGCCAATGCCAAATTTATTTAATATCAGGTGGCGACACATTTCAATTTTCTCGATTAATTCAAAAATTAAAATGTGCCTGTTTGGACTGAAAATGGAGAAATCCCAGTTGTTCACTAGCTGTTGTGTTCATATATATTATATAAATATATAAATATATATATATATATATATCATATAGGAAGTATATCATATAGTAATATATCATATATCAAATAGGATATATTCTGATGAAGATACAAGAGAAATGTCACTATAAGTGTATAAATACGAAAGCATAAGGAATGAATGTCCTGATGTTTGAGCAACATAAAAACTTGAGGTTTGGATATAGGCTTGATTTGAAGTCTAACAATTACATCAAAGATATAAAAAATTGGTTCAAGTATGATTGGACATCAAAATAAGAAATAACAGGAACATAATTAAGAATTCAAGTTTACCTGCCAGCAAACTCAACTCCAAGTCTAGGATCTTGGCTGTTGTTGAAGCCATGGATAATCAATCTGGCAAAGACATTTTTGTATCTAAAAAAGGAGAGGAGATGCATCTTGGAAACAGTTACAGAAAGTTAAAGATTGTGAATTGATTATCAAAACAGCTATACATTCATATAGCAAATGGAATTTTTGCTGGAAATAGAAAACTTTTAACCTGCAATTTTTTGAGAAATTTGGTAACAACTAGCACTGAGTTCTTATATCCTTTATCAATCATAAAATATTTTAAGCAGTTTAATGAGCCACATTTATCAGTTCAAGGCTTTAGGGATAATGCTCTTAAGTTTTTAACCTTTAGCTACTATCATGTTAGCCATATCAGTTGATTGTGATTTTTGTATCAAGTTGAGATTGCTAATTACTGTAGAGCTGAAGCATCAAGATTCTTACTTGGTTTCTAATAGTTTTGTTGTACCCTTTTATTTGGATACAGTCAACAGTTTCAAAAAATATTTGGATTATTTGTATATTATATATTTCTTTTACTGATGGTGTGCATTACAATATCAGGGGAATATGATGAAGATATTGACTCTAGCTATAAATGACAGAATATAAAAAATAGAATTTTGGTTGAACTTGATGACATTAGTTCCACAGCTTCAATAGCAAAACCTTTAATTCACATTCAGTTAAGTGTAATAATTTCTTCTTATTAACTGGCTGCATCGAATTTCAAGGTATCATTATCTTAATTCATACCTAAATAAATACAGCATGTGTTTGAAAACAGAGTTGCATCCTTTGCCCCCACACTGCGTGTGAATTTTTGAAATCTCCTCTTCAGATTTGTCACTATAAACTGCCACAGGATCCCACTTGTAGGCTGCAAATTCACTGCCGGCAGAGGGTGCTGTTGGAGTCTCTTCACTGTACAGCTTGAAAGGTAGAGGCAAAGGTACATTTCCCCAATAACTCTGGAAATACTGTAAGGCTGTACTCTCATTCCTAAAAAACCTGTAAATTGTATCAATTTTGTTCACATATCGGTCCCCTTCTTCTGAATCGGCTGAGCTCTGCCAAACAGCTTGGCCACACAAAGTATCAGTAACATTGATAACCAATTTCGGGACACCATAATTCGAACAGAGTTTCTCGTTTCTTGACCAACGTCTTGTCTTCACTTGCAGGCTTTGGCCAAGTGGAAAATAAACTGGAGATAGGAAGATATCAGAAAGTGGTGGAGGGCGTACATCTATCAGAAGGATGACAACGACCATACTCAAAGCGACAGCAACTGATACACAAAGAATCACTAAACGAAGGCTCGGCAACGGATATGGGTCTGGTGGCGGTGGTGAATATCTTCGAGCAATCATTTTGTCATCTTTGTCTTGTTGAAATTTAAACATTTGGAGCATCACAGTTCTTGTTTAAGGATCTTTCGCCTGAAAATCCTTACCACTTTCGAAGAACAGCAATTTCAATATAAGGGCAAATAATTAAAGGCAATTTGCTTTACGTGTTGCTTTGTCCGTGAGAACTGATCGTAAAGAAGATTCTCCTAATTAAAGTTGTACGGAGTTGCAGCTGCCTCTCTGGGCCTAAATTGTTTGTGAATAGAGCAACGACAACAACTGCATCAATTATCATAAATTAAATGCACCTGCCTCCTTCACGTCAAAGTAATGGTTACCGCGGGCCAGACTTTCGTAGCGCATATTTTGCACAAAACAATTTGTTATATTCTGCTGAGGTGCAAAAATCTTCGCCCTTTATTTCAAGAAATTATTCAATTAAAGCTTATAAATTTTCTGATCTTTGAATGGGCTATTCTCAATCATTGCAGCTTTTTTTTGAAATGGCACTATGCTTGGACAAAAGTATGCAAGTGCATCTAAACTTTTTCTGCCCAAATTTGCTAAATTTAAGGGTTGCATTTTCAGTAATGCAGACATTTGGATTGGGGTATTGCATTTCTGGCAGTCATTCTGAATAATGATAATGATAATGATAATAATAATATATCATATTTATAGTGGGTAGCCTTTGTAACTGTTATGCACAGTTCTTTACAAAAAGGGGTGTTGCAATACTTTTTGTCTTCCGTAATAATGGAATTGAACTTAAGTTATACCTGAAAGAATTCTGCTCGTGTTGCTAGATGGAAATAAAAGGTGTTTCCAACATAGGTCAACTTTAGGTTCATTGCTATTGACTGTTATAGAAAAATTGATGCACGCTCCCGTTATGAAAGTATCCGGACACTTTCGAATTTTCGAGAGGCAGATTTTTCTAAACCAAAATTCACAATTTTTGTTTGTTAGTATTTTATCAATGAGAATGGCTTATTTGTAGAAAAGGTACCTAGGCATGTTTCCAAATTTTTCCAATGAAACATTTTGTAAAAAATTTCGAAAATTCCTTTAACAAACACACTTTTATTGGGGTTTTTTGTTTTGTGTCAAAATGTATTGGCGCTCTTAAAAACGTTATTCCTCCAATCAAAGAAGAATCGGACAGAGCGTGAAAATCGAAGAAAATTAAAAAAATTATTTTTTTGACCAGCTAACATTGCGAAGAAAGCAATAAATTCGTTCATGGTTTCAATTAATTTTGTTACTGACAAACCATCAGAACGCCATTAATCCAGGGATGGTGGAAAATTATTTGGAATTGCTCCAATGGTATAAAATTCAAGAAAAACTTTCGAATTACGAAAGTCACATTCAAATTTTCAGAGGCATTTGAATTGATATATTCCCGGCGCTTATACACAGACGTACCTCCCAACAGCAACAATATTATTTAATGCTGTAAAACACTATATATTCTGGGGTTAACGAAAAGGTTTGGGGGTAGGGTTATGGTTAAAGTTAGCATCGGCTTGATAAGATCATGCTGATGGTGATGCATGATAAGGTGATGCTTGATAAGGTGATGCTTGATAAGGTTAGGGCAAGTGCAAAAAACCCAAATTGATTTTCAAAATTGGTTTTACTATCTGGGCATTTCAGGTACATATCTGCATTAGCAACGAAGGTACGTTAGTGCATTAGTGCTATCAGTTGGATACGGTTGTGAAGACGTCCAAGCTTACGGCGTCCCATAAATTTCACTGTATTGTAAAGCGATTGCCGATTCTTTTTCGTACAATCTTCGTGGGTACAAGCCACGCAGCGCGGAAATTATGTCCACGTAGCTCACGTGCTTGCACATCCGTTAAGGCAAGTAAAGGGGAAGCTACAACCACAATGTTTTGGCTTATGCCTAAATTCTTTCCAATGAAGTATGAAGAACTTGCCATGCTCTGTTGGCAGTAGCACAAAAGCACTCTTATCTCTGTATAAATTATCCCTCATGGCATCAAGCTATTGAGGGGTGAAACTCATAATCTTTGCAAAAAGAGCACCACTTCGAAATCTTCCTCTTCACTAGCGCAGAGTTGTCCATTTTCCATACTGCTCGATCTGACGATCTAGACCTGATAATTGTCTAGTATCCAGGTTACAATACCAAAACGCAGTTTCACAGGCTCTCAAGAGTATAAATATAGAAGCCCTCCATTTTGATTCCTTGCTTAGCTTAATTTTATTTCCTATATCATATAACTAGGAACGCACTTGAGCTTGCAGTAACGAAAACTTCAGTTTTTAGCAGTTCAATGTATTCACTTAAAAATTTTGTTGCAGTTCGAAGCTCAATTTGGCATACAACTTTCAATATTTCTACAGTGCAAACATCTTCAACAACTGGAACTGCATTCCCCACTTCGTCGCACTCCACAGCTTCCGACATTTTGAATGATTGAAAAGGGATCGCTCTATTACGTCATCAAGTTGAGCGGTAAGGAAACTAGTCTGCTCCTGCTAGCGCCATTTCATCTCCCCAACAGTGATTTCACCTACTTTCAGAGGTAAATACATCATAGCCTCTGATTGGCTGGCGAGTCAACAAAGAAGTGTCTCATTGAGCAAGACCTACTGATATCCCAATGGGTGGGTCTGGTGCCCAGGGTAGTATAATATGAAACATGAGGCCGAAAATAATATGCCATGAAATGAAACCATCGACGTAGGAAGCATTACAAAAGAGAGGGATGCACAAGTTTTAAGGGGCACCCTCAAATATTTTCTAAAAAGTGTCAGAGACTTCTTCGGAGAGCCTAGGGTGGCGGTGAATGAGTTAGTGACTCGTTAACGTAATTGCTTTTTCTCACTTCATGTAGCAACTGAGTATTTGAAGGTTCATTTTAGTTATATGGTTGGCAAAAAACGTCAACATTGCAAGCATCAAAGGGGCACTCTACCCGAATTTTTTTAAAGTAGAGGGGCACGTGCCCCCTTTGCCCCCCGGTTCCTACGTCTATGAATACAACTAAAAGAAGATTTGAGCAATTATCATACTTAAAAATGTTCTTGGACTGAGATTTTAAACCCAACACGCCTCTTGTACGTCCTTTTCAATACGTCGTCTTAGTTGTATTATGACCAGAAGTAAAATGGCAAATTCGGGGCTCAAAAGCCTGCTCACACTGACCCAAGCGGTGATGAAGTTTGTCTGTGCGGGCAGGACTCATCTCGTTAAACGCACTCTCTCTTTTTATTTCTATAGTTAAGTTAGATTTTGAAGGGGGTCAAGAGCTCAGAAGTAAGTAAAATTCTTCAGGAGAAATTGCCAAGATCTACAAATAGATTAAATACAGAAGATGCAAAAAAGGGCTTTAAATATTCGTTTCTAAATTTTGGAATGCTACGATAGGCGTCAACCTGTCCTTACTTTAGAAAAAAATGAAAACAAACCCACAGGCTGATCAAAAAACGTTAACGCTTAACACAACCCCTGGAAGAATGGCAATATTATCGATTCACATGCAGTATTGCCATTAATTTAACTTCTGCTTTTTCAAGGTTGCATACAGGTATTATCACATGAATTTTCGTGTATGAATAATTATTTCCATATCGTATCATATCATATCATTTTATATACTTATTCGGTAGGTTCAAAGCGAACACGATGCATTATTCCGTAAAATCGGAAAAAATTAATGAACCAATTTCTTCTTCATTCGGCCTTTCAATGTTGCAGCTAGTGGATGAGAGGAAATATTCAGCTGCTTAAGCCTGATTTCCATAAGGTGGAATTTTTCGCTAGAACTTCAATTTTCCGCTCGAAATCGTTCGAGCAAAATATTAAAACCATTTTCATGGTATTTTAGTTTGGAACGCACAAGTAATTTTATTTACTTTAAAATGGCGTCTCACAACACTCGCTATCTACTGAAAAGGTTAATAATCTTCCAATATTACGTTGAAAACTTGAGAGAAGACGGAGTAAATGCAAAAGGTCGTTTTCGACGAGACGGATTTTTCCAGGAACGTAAAGAGAAAGGGGAATTTCATTTGCTAGTGAAAGATATTAAACTCTTTGATCATTCGTTCTTCCTTAAATATTTTGAAATGAACCCTTCTATCTACGAGAAGTTGCTTTCCTGGGTAGGCGCGTTTTTGAAAAAGCAAGAAACACATATCGGGCGTATCGGAATTTTCTAATTTCATTTCTCTTGTAACATGCTTTAAAAGGACCCTAATGTCTATACCTAGAAAGCGAAACGGTTCCTCGAAGCTCTTTCGCTCCGGAGATGCCATTTTTGAGAACACTGTATCAAAGAACATTTGAGCGAAATCTGCAAAAAGTTTGACGAGTTTCAACTTTTCTGCCAACATGATTACGAGCAATGACAGCCTACGCACGGAAAAATAACACGTTATGCGCATGCTCAGTAGAAAGGTCGAGCGCAATTTCCAGTTCGAGCGAAATATTCCGCCTCGTGGAAATTAGGCTCTATGCGCGAAAGTTTATCGCATCAACCAACTGTTCATTTCACCTCACACAAACACAGGACATGGGTGGGCGAGAGTTTGCAAAATCATAACTTTTAACGCACTCTCAACTTTCAGCTGCCATCTAATCTTCCTTTGTTCATAAGGAAAAATTGTTATCCCACTCGATGAGTGGAATCTGACTTACATTTGCGCGTCTTTTCATCGTGGGAGCTAAGACCTTCTCGATAATATCAATTAATTATGACGCAGGATGGAGTGGATTTAAGAAATGCATTTGCTATGGTAGGCACTTTATTCAAATTAACGGACAATGTATAGCTATATTGCTGATACTTTGGTAAATATTATGTCGAAAAATACTGATTTGATGACAATGAATGCTTAAGAAATCAATAAGTGGGGTCTCAATTGTAACGACGTGATAAATTTTAAATTTTAACCATTCTATTGTTTAATCGAGATTGTATTGTTTATGTATACATCGTGCTTCTTAACTGATTCAGTTGAAGTTCCTATGTTGGATGCACTAACTCTCCTTCTTGATCCGTTCATTTGTGAGCTCTCACTCTTGATTAAAAGACTGTACAACATTAAATAAGTGAGCAGGGAAAGGCTAGCGAATTCCTCAAAGGAAGACAATTACCTGGGGTGGCAACGTGGCACTAGGCAACTAAGAGTAAGACAGACAGTTGCTGAGAGGGTGGATTCCCCTAAATAAATGGCCTATAATTATATGCATCAAAATCTAGGCCAGCCAGTTTTCCTCTTTACACCATTTTTGGTGATTGAATGTATCTCATTATTACAATGTTATTTGTTATTTACAAAGTTACTGGAATTGAATCTGAAATAAATTAACAAGTCTAAATTCTACATGTTGTCTATCTAAGACCGCGTAAAATAAAGAATCGATTGGAAAAATTGAATCATAACTCTATACCCATTAGTTCATTTCTGGATATAACCCTGCTGTTCAAAACTACAAATGGTTCTCTAGCGCCGTTTTAGTTTTCCAAATCATAACTCTCCTTTTTTAGCTTACAAATATATAGGTATGAAATGCGTGCGAAATGCATACAGATTTATAAACAAACACATACATATAAACATTAGGAATTTCGACTAGCATGGCGTGTCTTCGGGGCAGCCAAACTGTGTTAGTAACTCAGCACATTCCTTGCTCTTAGATTCATGTGCATATGTCATTGGGGTTCGTCCATTTGCATCCTGAGCTCTTGGGTCTCCAAAATACTGTGGGTGAAAAGCAATAAAACATTGGCATTCATATGGTTATGGAGGAAGTCTTACAATATTAAGCCATGGCAACATATATGATCTCAATTAAATGATGCACGACCGAAAGTGAGGAAAGCAAGAAACAGATAAACCAGCGATACATATCCTATGTATCGAATTTAAAGCTCTGAGGTAGAACTGTATTCAATTCCACGTCGATATATAATCACATATATCGTTGATTTCATTATGGGCCTTAGTCGTTTTGCGAAATTACTGTGTCAAACTGAGTTGCAAACCCTCTGCCACGACCATGTTGGCTTTACTGTTGAAAAAAACTCACGTCAACAGTCAATGAATTTATTGCAGTGAGCGTGAGCCAATGAAAGAACGCGAAAAAATTTTTCAATAGTATTAACGATAAATCTTAGAAAAATTGTCTCTGGCTAATCAATGGATAATTAAGTAAATATCAAAAGAATAAAAATACAATTTATCACTTACCCAAAGAATTAACTGAGTTATAACTGAATTTCCTAGTTTACAACTGATATGCAACGGTGTTAGTCTTCGACCGTCATTTGTCCGTGAATTTACGTCGTCTGTACTGCCATGAATTAACAGAAGGTAACATAACCTCCGGTCATCTTTCGTCACTGCTTCTAAAAGTTGCTATGAGAAGTAAATACAAATAACAGTAAATACAAGTAAAATTAGATGTGGACAGTTTTCCTTTTAAGAAGGGGGTGTTTAAGTTAATGAAGAAATAAAGAGGTATATTAAAAGCAAAAAACTTTGGGCAGATTATAGAAAGTCCCTCTCCTAGACAAAATTTGCTGGTTTTGGGTTCCTTGAGACGACAGACTGCAAAAGAAAGATTTTAAGTGACCTTTTATAAGGAACAAGTGCAACTATGCCTCATGATTTGGGACGATTCGTGATGATTTGTTTTTAGATATTGCTTGTTAAGCTTTATTTCTTATCATTTCTTAAATTTACCCATTCCATTCGAAGAAGAAATAATACCAATATCTATGGCATCTTATGTTGGAAAAAGTTAGAAACAATCGCTTTTTGAACCTCACTCAATATCAGGCGTGTTTATAAAACTGATAAAGGCGACTTGTCACGCTGCGATATACATTAAACAGGAATGACATATGAAATAGGCTTGCCATTTACGAATCCCTACATAAAAACACTTCTTTCAAAAGGACGCCAGGTTAACCAGCTTTTAACATAAGTAAGTATTTAAACCGATATAAAATGGTTTCGCCGAGAAAATTAACCATTCAGATGCTTTTTCTGACTTCATATGCTACATCGATTGTGGAGTGTAGAATGCAAAAACTGATTTTAGTCACACTAAAAGCTACTCCGAAAAAACCTTGTAAGCTAGCAAGAATTATGAGCTAAAAATTCAATCATTTTGTTGCCGCTGTTTTGAACCTGTGTATTGCGTTACTTCTTATTAGATGTTGTATATACGATACTGCAAATGCTCATTAAGAATTCTATAACCCGTCCGCATTATTTGCACCCACTTTACTGCTCCCAAAATTGCAAGAATGGCAAAAATACTAGAAGCTCCGAAGAACGCAGCATAGTTCAGCTCGTGGCTCAGATCATCTTGAACGCGTTACATGCATAAGAACTCCACTCAGGCCACGCGCTTTTTGCTCTAATAGAACGGTCGTTTTAATTATTTAAAGAACATTGACAGAGTTCGCCTTAATTCGCAATGAACAAGGAAATACGACTGAAGATAAATCGAACAGTTTGAAATACAACAAAACCAACTGGGTCATCCGATGAGATAGCACCATCTACTAACGTCATTCGACGAAAAGAATTTTCACGCAACTTAATGAGATGCAAATACAAATCCCACACTTAAAAGGATGTTGAAGGTTAGCAGAGAAAACAGGTGTTTCATGCGGAAAAACCTGGGTCATCAACAATGATAACCAAATATAAGTTCAGACGGTGAAGTCTAACAGCACAGTGATTTCCAAACTTCAGAATTCAAAATAAAGGCCGGTAATAAGCATTATATCCTATCAAATAGCACGTGAAAACTACGAAATAATTAGATGTAGTAGAGAAAGTTTGCATGTACAGTCTTGCTCACAAAACCAAAATGACCAAAAAAGTCCTCCGAAGTACAAAGAGTAAATTCTATGCTTGTTAGAGCTGTTACTAACGGAAGTGCACCTGTACAATTCAACCAATTATAGCTACGTAATTCATAAAAAACTAACTCAAAACTAAAGCAAATCACGTTCATGTTCGTTGTCTTGCACATACCAAAGCGAAGTTGTGGACACAGTTCAGTTAAGCGTTAAGGAAGCACTTTACTCCTTCAGCGTTTGGGAACTTGATACATTTAAGGGACGGTAACTAATAAAATTGCGGTCCACGACTTGCTTCTGTTGTTTCAGATTTAGGTTGCAAACAAAGGGGAGAGCCTAAAATGGTATAATGCTCCTGGTTTTCTATTTAGACAATTAAGTAATTTTTTTATAATAATCATAAATTCACCCACGACAGCCTGAAATAGCTTAATTGACACTAATGAAGGACTGATAATTAATTCAATCTTTGAAAATTTCACGTGTTGCTAGACCGTATTTACGGAAATTGGCTCTATTAGTGCAGCTATAAGAGGGCTCCTCCTTTAAAACATCCTCCTATTTTTGATTTACTTTGCTTTTAAGAATTATATTTCATTAAGTTTAGAGGTATAGATTTTCAGTCACAACTTAACAAATGACAGATTTACAAGTTACAGGAACTGAGTTAAATTAAACTGAAAGTTTAATATTTATTGTAACTATCGTGTCGATCAAACAGCTATATTAGCTTACCATATACCTTCTTAATCCTTTAACCTCTGTACGGGCCATATGGCCCAATGACAAACACCGGAAAAAATAATTTTTCAGGGGGTTAAGTACAAATATTGTAAATGTTCTGATGGCAGTTTTCTATAATAGTTTACGCTTTCAACTAAGTTATTTGACTACGCTATCCCCTGAAAAACGTAGAAATATATGGGTTTTAATAGTTAACTGGAAATAAATCCGGGTGCGAAAGGGTTAAGTTACTTTCCCAACAAGCCTGTGTCTATACGCCTGAAACATCCTGTCTGTGAATGCATTGAATCAACAAGACAATACGTAGAATGTCACTCACCTGGCCTAATGATATTCCATTTTTGGGTAAGGGTTCTAAAAACTCTTTTTTCCTATATTTCAAGTCTATCCATTCCTCTCTTTCTTCACTTAAATGGAAAACAAAATGAGACGAATTAATAAATAGAAAGTAAATAGATGGTAGCCTATGAATGTAACATCATCATCATAAAAAACAATAGGCTCATAATTGAGTGGCCGTGAACCTCTCCACCATTCTATCATTTCTGTCTACAATCATTGGTGTCGAGGTTTGTTAGGAGAAAAGAAAAGTTGCGTGGAATCCCCCAAGCTCCTTCTCAACTCGCAGTCCCCAGCTAAATAGGAGGGGTTATCTCCGCCGCTTTGGAACATTTGCACTGCAATGCGCCAGACATATTGTCTGTGAAACCAGTAATCAGTAGAACCGAATGTGTTTTCACCAGACATCCACTGCCCTGCTGCCGACAGCTTCACCGTAACCCTGGCACGGGGAGCTAATAGGGTGCTATCCTTGCTCAAGGGAACCCCAGGGTGCAGTTTATTGTCTTACCCAGGACATATAAATGTAACAATAAATATATAATATAGATATCTATTATCATATTTGACCAGGTATGTTGCCTGTTTTTCTATCTACCATTTTATTCGGTCAGCAGCATATTAGCAAAAGGGGATACACCCAGATAAGGCCCGTTTTTTGCCATTACATTCGCTAACTATGTATAAGTTAATTTTCCTTTTATTGCGAGAGAAAAATAGCTCACGCGTTGCGCACATATCCGGCTATAGAAATACCTACTTACCGAGTTGAATGTGGATGAGGCTTTTTTCTACCGTGACACGAGTGCTCCCACAATGTATTTACATATTCATTGCCTAGAACTGACATTATCCTCGTGCATTCCGGCCTATAAAAGAGTAACGAGAGATTTAACATTATTTTTCCTGAATGAATCACATATTGACAACAAACAGCACACGAGAAAGGAATTTGAGATTATATTACAAATAAAATTGTAGATAAGCAGGATGTTCATGTTCATTAAAATTGTCCAAATAAGTGCTGTTCGCTCCAAACTAAAATAAATTAAAACTCTTTTAATTTTATGTGGCTCTAATTTCAGGGGTAATCGTGATTCAGAGTTGCTTAGCTACAATATGGCAAAAGAGGACCAAAGTGGTACATATCTACCTAACTTTGACTGTTTTTTACAACTACCGTCAATATTTACTGATTTATGTATTACAAGAAGAAACAAAATGTTATATAATTCTTGACCTGTTGCTTCGTGTTTGCCCCGTTAGAGTACAATCGTTTTTTCTCGCCATTTTTGCTTAAATTTGATAAAAGCATGATTTCTAGAAAAAGGATTTCAGAGAACTGGGGGGTACAAAAAGGCTCCGTGTACCCAACGGGCCAATGAAATCTCTTACACACATGGTCACAAAGCATATAGCTAATAAACCGGGTCAGCGACAAATGCTAAAGTAATCGCTATTCAAACAAGCTAGAACTTATCTGCAATAAAATATGGAAGAAAATATTGCCTCAATGGGAAATTCTTTGAAGGGATAGTAATGAAATTTGCGTAAAATCGGGGACGAAACACATCAAGTTACTGGCTTTGTCACACGCATCTTTATATTGCAGTTTGCATCGAAACATTTCGGGTTTTCTAATTTCCCGACAGCTAATCATATCTCGATAAAATACAAATATCAGAAATTAGATATCTGTTACGACGTCTTGCAATCTCGCAAACATTTGAACGTTGGTCTTTTCTAATGGGATGCCTACGGTCAGGGCCGTCGAGAGCCAGTGCGGGCCCAGGGGTATTTCATTGCACCGGGCCCAATAAACAATCAATTTTTTCATTGAAGAAAACTTTTGCGGGCCCCAACCTCCTACCCCGCCTACCCCCCCCCCCCCTTCTTGACGGTTCTGCCTACGGTGGCAAAACTGCGGTCCTAGATGATTTGATGGGATGACAGTAAAAAAAACAGTTGGGGACCTGATGCGATCTGTTGCAAAATAACATGAATCTGCTAAAGTAGGTTACAAATTACTTACAAGATATGATGTAACATTATCTGAAAAATTCTCTCAAACGTGAAAGCATTTAGAAATCCAGAAAATCAAAGCTAATTTACTTACGGCCAATCATCTAAATCTAACGAGCGAACTTTTGACAAATGTGTTCCCAAATTTCGATGAACTCCAGAACACTCGATGCATATCAAAATTCCGAGATTGATAGAAGCCCACTCCGGATCTACAGGAGAAAAATGAAATTGTAATCCAGTTTGAATAAAAAGCTCAAAGAAGCAATTCTAAGAAAAAGTATCCTTTCTGATACATTTATGTGATGCTGCTTCATGAGAATAGTCTCAGAGTATAAATAGACACTATCTTTCATAGGTTTTCAATATAGGTTTTTTGTTGGATAGGGCAATAGTTTGTTCAATAGAAAGACCTTCCAAGAAACTCAGCAAAACTAGGCTTTCTTCCACATATTATAAGCAAGGGGCATGAGATAATAAATGTCATACCATGTACTATACAATCGCAAAATGAAAACCTTAAAGCTATATCATTTATTTCGAGTAAGATTTATGTAACAGAAGTTACTGCAATTAGTACGGATCTTTTTTAGATAAGAAAAGTGCTACATTTAAAATCAATTCTATTCATGTTGGAATAAGACGATTCTCATACCAGACAATGATATTAAATAAATACGAATACTGTTCCCACTGTTGCTTTATTGCTTAATTGCATTTATTTAACTAAAGAAGTGAAGAATTACGTCATATGCACGTGAGCAACTGTAACAGTGACCTGTATAACAAAGCATACACAGTGTCTCAAATAATTGAAAATTAGCACTTTTTTTAATGGCATATACGGTATAATCGTCAATGACAACGTCAATAGCTGTTAAGTGATTTGCATATTTATCGACATAGCAAATGTATATTGCTGCAAAAATGTCAAGTCATCTTTGAAAATTCAGTGCAAATCAACACATAGAAAGACATTGCAATCTATTCAGCACCAAACCCATAGCATTATGTTGGACTTATGTTTTCCAATTCTACATAATGGTAGACCTTGCAATACATTTGTTTCAATATGATTATAGATGATGAACTGCTGCGGTAAAATCAAGTAGGTTAAGTTCGCATAATTCTTCCCCTCTTGTTAATGGAGAAAGGCTTGAAATTTTTACACTACAAATTCAAACTACCCAGATACTTTCACTTTCAATCTGCATCTCACGGACTTAAAAGGCAAACAGATAAATTGGACGTGAATCAAAATAATCTTGTCTAGTATTTACCTGTTGAGCTACACTCTGCGCACTTATCGTTACCAGCTATACACCGCAAACTTGATTTTACAGACCCTCCACTGTAACCTGAGCTGTCGCTTGCACACTAGAATATGTAAATAACAATATTCACAATTTCATCAAAATTATAGTGCAGCTTTTATCAAATTCAACTGGAATTTAAACAACCAGGAATCATACCATTTTCCACCTACCTTGTCATTCGCATTGGTAAATAATTCCAAGTAGTAGGGCGGTTTATTTTTTCATTGTCTGGTTTACAGATCCACGGACGGTTTTTTGCGTCAAACATTAAAGTTGAAAATTTAGTTTAAATTTGAGGATTGGAAATTGGTCTTGTTCAAAGTGATGAATCGAGAAAATTTCCAGAATTGAAATAACATATATTTAACTTCCAAAAACTATGGGAATGATTCGAATTTTAACTCACGAAAAATATGGTGTTTTGAGCGCTAAAAAAATATTATTAATTTTTCTACACCATATTTGTGGATAAAAACTCGCAATGAAGCACAAGCAAACACCAAAGAAAACATCGCACTGAAACTTAATCAAAAGTCGGATAATGTGTTGTAGGAAGTCACGGAAGTGGTCAGAGGCAGAAGAATATCAAATCAAGTTACATCGGTAAGAAAACAGATGAGTGAAGCAAAATATTCCTGGGAGACGTCTGTCCAAAACATTGTCAAAACAAAGCCTGTAGTATGCACATTTTAAAAAACGTCCAAAATTGCTGAATTTCTTTGAGTTCCCAAAGGGGTAAAGATTTCAAAATCTTCCGCTCTGAAGAGCTTCGCTGGCACTTTTTTGTACACTACCCCTTCAATGAAAAATCAGTATTTCTGTCATTTTGTTCAAGGTCGTAAGGGTTCACAATGACTAAACAATGAAATTGCGCAACCCTACAAAAGAGAAAGATATCAGTGCCATACCCTATCTTGCTTGGTTGATGTTCCAAATCCATTTTGAAAAGCCTTCAAAATTTGATTTTCTATCGCATCAACCCAGCGATCTCTTTCCTAAAAACCAATAGTTGATGCTAATAAACTAATGCTTCTCTTTTGAATCCATTTATTATCCTGGCATTGTGCGATGATTAATTATAATAATGATACTTCAAAACTAACACTAATGAAAATTGGAGTAAAAATAAAGGAAGACGTCTACCATTCTTTCTTCCCACCAAGACAAAATATAAAACTTTACTGCTTTTTTGACAAAGTTTGAACAGGAGGCGGATTGACCGCATT
This sequence comes from Catostylus mosaicus, assembly GCA_964019065.1. Taxonomy (NCBI): domain Eukaryota; kingdom Metazoa; phylum Cnidaria; class Scyphozoa; order Rhizostomeae; family Catostylidae; genus Catostylus; species Catostylus mosaicus. The sequence goes on along the minus strand of OZ025184.1, from coordinate 9,424,742 downwards.
TATCGTCCACAGTGGTCATGTATTTTATTCTTTGTCCAGTTCTTTCCTGAGATGCAATTGTGGGGCATTAAATTAATAAATACCTCGTTTAAAAGTGTTTATGTCTCTGTTAAGAGCAAGGATGAAAGATTTCAACACATACGTCAGGCGTTGTTGATTCAAAATCCCAACTCTTTCCATCCAGTGAAATTATCGTAAAAACCATATCATCATCCTCTGAAAAAAGTAAATAACATAGTCCTATTAAAACTTTTCATTTCATTCAATATTTGAACAGCAATAGCATGGCCAAGTGAAATATCTAAACAAACGCGGTTCTCGTAACATATTAGAAATGAAAAGTAGGTATTTCATATCAAAATTCGTATCAGTTTGTATTCCATTTTAAAATAAATATTACAAGTATCACATAGATTATAATGCTCTGCTTGAGCTCTTTGATGTTTGTTAAACAATTTTTAGTACCAGCCGCCTTCCTGATGGGGCGAAAATTGTGAGATACATTTGGATTTCAGCGATAGTGACACGCCATGAATTCGTGTACCGCTATTTAAGGCATGTGCAAAATAAGACAATGTAATTGAAAGAAAATCTAAGATATTTCAACACCGGTGCTATGCAAGATCTTTTACCTAGATACGCATTTTTAAGCATTATTCAAAAATCGTTTCTGCCAAGCGTTTAAATTGGGGGCCTGCAAAAGTCAGGGTTTCTAAGTCTTGGCTTGGTGATTGGCTAAATTAGGGAGTCTCCAATGGCCCTAAAAAAAATTTTTTACAGTGATTAACCAAATAGTGTTTTAGCATTTTATCGATTAATGTGTATTAGAAGAAAAACATCAAATTTTGGTTTATAGCTCCTCTATTTATCATTTCTGGTCATTTAACCATCACCAATTTCATTTAATCATCATTGATGACCAGAACATAACCTCAATAGACCAATCAACTGCGATGAGTCTGGCTTTCCGCGGCAAGCTGCATCAAGCTAGATGCTTGCGTGGATAAAATGGTGAAACGCACTTTGCATCTGGCCAGCTCGAAAACATCAATAAACACGCTGCACTGCATCTCTGCTAGTTGCCTGGTTGTTCCTCCCGCAGTATATTTCCCCGGCAAAGCCTTTTACCCAGAGTATTGCCTAGGATTCCCCAAAACTTGGAAGGTGCAGGCCTAACTTAAAAGTTTCAGTGTCGTGTAATTTCAAAACACCACTACATAAAGTACCGAAAAAAAGTTAAATATAATTAAATATACCACACAATGCACACGATTACGAGATGAAAACAAAGAAATTGCATGATAATATTGCATCAAAAGCGAACATGATAAAATTATAAATTACAATCACACAGTGTATCATTTTTGTAGGATTACGTTTGTTATTCAAAGTTTCCTAATCGGGGCGACACCCACCTAGTTCATCTACTGAAAGAGTTCTTCCTTTGAGAAATTGTTTGAGTTAATTTGTATTTGTTGTTTTATTCATTTTATATATAAAAAATGTATGTAGTGGAATATAAAATTAAACTGAACCGTCACTTTAACTCTAGCTTTGTTATGCCGAGTGTCGAATGTATAGCAGATGATATGCTTAAATTTTAGCTTGTAAACAAAAGGAAAAGTCCTAATTTCCAGAATTGCAAAATGCTGGAACAGCCTCTCAACGGGAGCCAAACAGGCATCTCTAGTCAAAGCCTTCAAGAGCCACATTCAGTCTAGGCCGTAGTATTTATAAATCTTTTAGTCGTTTTAATCTGTTTCTATGATATTGTATTGATTAATCTGTACATTGTAATTTTAAAAACATTGTAATTAGGCCTTTTCTTTTTGTTAATTATTAAATTGCAATGTATACGGAAAGCCCCTTGCTGAAAATCAGCATTTGAAGGGCCACCCTCCTTAAAATATTTGAAATGAAATGTGAAATGAAATGAAAGTCACGTCAACTTTCGGATTATTCAAATGCGCGCGAAAATCATAGTAGCAACAAATAGATAAAACTGTGGTTGCAACAAAAACCAAAATGGCAGCTCGTAATCAAGGAATTCCCTGTGATATGGCCCTGCAGGATAAGTACAATTTTCCCTCCTGCTGCAACAAATTAGCCATCAAGTGAGCCCTATTGTAAAGAATTTTTCTCTTTGTAGAAAAATTATTATAGGCTAACCACTATAAATATATCATATTATCATTATAATTATTATCAACAAGATGGCCTTATTTACAAAGTGTAATTCCCTAAGAGTGCCAATCCTATTGTTAGTTATTTTACCAGCACAATGAAATGCAATACAACTCATACCCGTGTCAGTTCCTTTGTCAAATTGCAGCTCCTTCGCAGCTCCACTTTTGTTCCGTTTATGGGTGTTTCGCCGCCTGGCAGACAAAGGAGTACCCTGTGCATTTTCAGCATCACTGCACGCCTGCCCATAATCAATCTCACATGATTTTGCATGCCTTCCACCATGTCGGCGATTCTTCTTTCTCGTGGGTGATAATACATTCGGTGTGCCATGTATGCCAGTCGATATGATCCCTAGAGTGGCAAAGAATGGTAGATTAACATCGAGGCCACATACTGGGTCGGAGATAGCCGTTACGGGCTCAAAGGCAATGAGAAAGAGTGCTTACTTAGACGAAATCATTGTGTTAACTGGCTCTTGCAAGGACTTAAGAAAGAGATGTAGAAGTAATACTCATGCCCACAATGGGAGCTGTGAGAGGTCAAAAGGTGAAAACCGGGTCAATAGGTTCCCATTTTTTGATTGGGCTATTCAGAATCAGTTGGGTGAAATTCATCTGAAAATGGGATCCTTACCTATATGTATATATAACTATATGCCATTTCCTCTACTTTCAAGTTGCTAGTTTCCCCAAATCTTGCCTCTAATTCATTCTTCGGTAGTCCTGAAGGTAACTTACTCCTTCTAGTTCTCTCTTATTGGGCCTCCATCAATTCTTCTTCATTTGAAAATCACAGAACTGCTGAAATATCTCTTAGCGCATTTCCCCATACTTCCATTGACAAATAATGGTTATAACATGTGACCATTTAAGCACGATAACCTAACAGCATTGCAAATCTGTATGATTTTTTGGTCCAAAAAATACCAATACTTGCACCCCCTTTCAATCTGACCAGATGTCATTATTTTTACGGTACAGCTGAATTATCACCGGTAGTTGCGTGGTGGCATAGAGACAATGCCCCCCTGAAATTTTTGAGGAGCGCCGAAGGATCTTGTGGCATATTCTCTTGATATAAAGCCTATATTGCAATATTCAGATTAAATTTCATAGGCACTGGAAGATCCCTAACATAGCTTTACATTGCTGGTGTTAAAATTAATTTGTTTAAGAAACTGTTGAGAGGAGATTAAGAACATCTGAAATTGAATGTAAAAGGGACAACTGCGTTCAAGATCCGAGGGGGGTTGGAACATAAGTAAAAAGGGCTTAACAACAACAAAATGGAGAAAACATATCAATCTCGGAACTTCCTGCGTTGCCACCGTGATGCGGGCGTCCTCTGAAGCAAGTATACAGTCAAAATAAAGAAGGACACCAAACAGTTTCATTTAGGCCTGAAACATTACACAAAACAGTCCATGGGGTTAGCTTCGCATTATCGAACAGGAATGTGTAATATGTAACAATTCCAGGGAATTTGAAGTTTGAAAGGGGTGGTAAGTTCAGCTAATCTTCTTGATTTCCTAACAAGGGTCATTATTTTATTTTCTAAAGTGAAGCTGCCATAGGTCGAAATTAAAAACGTAATTGAATGAAAAAGATAAAAAGAAAAATCTGGTTCTGAAATAGAAAGACAAAGCTGGCTAGAGAAGTGGAAAATGAGAAACTTGGCTCGATGTTGTTAAATGACACAGGGAAAGGTACCAGTACCACAAAATTAAAGAGCAGTAGTAATTCGAATAACAAAACTGATAAAAGAAGTTTGGGGACGAGTGTAGTCAAGGGTAAGGGTAATGTAAGGACTCTTCATGATGCAGAAAGACATTCAATTCACCCAGCAAACATCGCTAGTGTACCGTTTTATTTGAATAAGAAAGCAGAAAGTCTTAAACAAGAGCCAAATCAGCCCACTAAAAGATATTTGCAAAGCAAGAAAAAGCAGATTGGAGATCGGGTGAGATATTGTTCCAAGCAAGTCTTTGTTCATGATAATGGCGAATAAAGAAGATGGGTCTCTTTTTCATTTAGTAAAGAAAATCTATTTGCATTCCATGTGTGTTGTTTAACAAGACATCATCATTACTAATGCAGTCAAATACATTCACGTCTATCGGCTTCTTCAATTGGAAAAAAAATATGAGGGAGTGCTAAAGTATCAAAAATCTGATGCTCACTTGGATGTCAAGATATCCGAAATTTAATCATTACAGGATAAAAATAATTTCTACTTTAACATTTCAAACTGAGCACAAAGAGACAAGAAGAAAAGCCTATGTTGTGCAAAACGAACACTTGTTGATGCGTATTATTGATGCAATTTCTTAAACAAGGGATGGCATTTCGAGCTCATAGAGAATCTTTGGTTAATTCATACATGAATGTTAGAAACTTCCTCGACGCATTAAAGTTCCTTTCGTCCTACGATGCAACAATTAATAACTTCTTGGAGATAGACCAAGAATACCAGCTGGCTTCTACAACAAAAGCGTGAGGCAAAAGAGGTGCTAAAGGCCGCCTCAGCAATGACTCTCAAAAGAATCTAACAAAGATAATTGAGGGAGAAATTTGTGACAGAATAGTAAATCTGATCAAGACTGGTAGAGCATGGGCTGTTATAGCCGATACAATACCTGATATCAGCCATCATGAGCAGTTAAGTATCTGGATCGCGTAGTAAAATCTTTTGGTGAATGTAGCGAGCATTTTTTATTTTGCAAAAGGGCAACGGCAAAGAACTTTTTGATAAAACAGCAGATGTAATGCGCTCGAGATGTCAGCTTTTCAAAGTTGTGTGCAAAATCACATGATTGTGTTTCAAATGTGAGTGGGTGCTGTGCAGTGGTGGACACTTGGGCAAAGATTGGGGGGTTGGGGGCAAGCCTATTGTTTTGGTAGGATGACATCACACATTTCCATTGTTTTAGAACAACAGAATTTTTTCTTCCAAAATATTTGGGGGCCATTGCCCCCCTCGCCACCTTAAGTGTCCGCCATTGGTGCTGTGGCGGGCTACAGACACTAATCAAAGAGCGATTTGGAGAATATGTTGTGTATGTTCATTGCTATGCCCAATGTTTGAATTCAGTACTGTCCGATTCAGCTGCAGCAGAAATTGATGTCAAATTAATGTTTGAAAGAACTTATGTGCTGTTTAACCGCTAAATTAAGGTTTTTTGAGAATAATCAAAGCTGTCACGAATTACCGGTGCTTTCATTTGAAAGTATCAACCGTGTACGATGGAGCTCTGGGGAGCGTAGTTTGCAAGTTTTCCAGGAGAGATTCGAATCAGTTCAACGTTCGCTTAACTAGATTACCTTGCATGCCTTGCATACCATTGTTTGAGCAATGAGCAAGAAAGAAGTATGTGCAACAGCTTGTTACTTCTGGGAGATATTTTCAGTTACAGGACCGCTTCGTCTAGCCATAACAATATGGTCTGTGACGCAGGCTACGCTACGTCTTCATCTGCAGACAGTTAATACAACGATAGGAAAAGTCATTAACATGATCTATTCTTCAATCATACAGTTACAGAAATTGGGACACAACCCAGAAATTATTCTCAAAATGATTGACGAGACGTATTTGAAAATAATTCGCGAGGCTTTTTGACAATTGAAATAAAACGAAAAAGGCGGTGACTGGCAAAGGAAATCGTAAATGACAAGCCAGCAGAAACATCCGTTGAACTATAAAAGAGAATCATATTTTACGTGACCGTTGATATCATTTGTAGTTCAATGGAAGATCGATTTGGAAAAAAAACCGTCTTTAAAATAAATGGTAATGTTTGCTCCGCTTCAAGAAGATAATGAAGGGGAAAGTCCAACAGCAAATGATTTGCAATAAAAAATTAAAGCATTCTATGGGGCGTGCAAGATCGATTGTTGTAGCTGTGCAAACTAGTTGTTTAGCTTTGCGCAGACTTTTGGAGACAAAGAATAAATGCGAAATGCAAGAAACAAATGCAGCAGAGGAAACCGCTAAAAATAAGAAGGCTAAACAACCTTCATTCTTTGATGATCTCAGATTGCTTTACAAAGAGCAGTACCTTTAGTGGACGCATATCCGAAGTAGTGCAAAGTGTATGCAATAGCGGCTGTTGTCCCTGTGAGCTCTGCAACTTTCGAGCGTTTATTTTCAGCCATAAAAAGAGTTAGTTCGAATTAGCTTTAGCTTTGGAAAATTTGTCGGATGTTTCCTATTTTTTCCGAAACGTTAACTACATTTCGCTTGCTACAATTATTTAACATTTTGTCATCGGAAAATCTGCCTTGAAAAGAATTAGTTATTACCTATGAGCCTGCTTAGAAAGATGCTCCAATGACGACACTGCACAGCGCATTTGCGGCAAATAATTGACATTTGTAGAAAAATCATAACTAGTTTTGAAACAACGTCATTACTGTAAAAACATCTATGTATATTTTGATACTTTTGCGTTTTTCCACTTGTCTAGAAGTATGGTTTTTCATGTATGTGCGTTTTTCTCGCAGTTTTTAAAGCTCATTTAATGTTTCATAAACTACTTATTCAACACCAATCTGATTTTCATAAGTAATTGCTCATCTTTATGTGAATTTTTGAATGAAATTTCAATTTTATGAAAAAAATCTCTCCATGTGCGATAACATCAATAACGAATAGATTAATAATATACTTATGCTCAAAATGAAACATTTTACGGAATAAACAACGGTATTTGCGATTGATAAAGTGGTAAAGGCGAAAGCAGTATGCCGCATTTTTTATGTAGAACGAATGTAGCTTGCAATTTGCAGTGAAAGTAGAGTGAATGTAGAGTGAAATTAAGGTGAAATACTGTCGTCTCTGTATTAAGCATTTTTTCGAGTTACTGATTACTAGTTTTCAAGGTGCGCTGGTAAAGGGTTGGCCACCCCTGCAAAAATATAGCCACCATGCCACTGATGACCAAAATGAAAGGATGATAAAAATTTCATGTCCCTAAATGTAGTTAATACCTTTGCTTGTTTTTACAATGGCACTGTCGATGTTGGCTGAATCATTATTCGTTTCTTGAGTTGAATTTCCAGCAGCTAATGAGTTAGATATAATAACAGCATCTATTGGCTCTTTTTGTACCGAGTTTCGTTTCGATGGCTGTGGTTTCTTGGAGGATTCATTGCTTGGTATATCAATGGTCAACTGTTTGTTGTTTGCTAATAGGAAATGCAACAGAATAATTTTAGTCGAACTATTTATTAGTTATTATTAGTATTTATTAGTTATGAAAACAAAGGACGGATACAAATCAAGACCTTGTAAACAAATTTAAACGTGCCAAATAACCTTATTAACTACAGTTTTTTTTAAAAACCATTCTAGTTGGGAGAACATTCGAATTTTCATCAGAGCACGAAAAAAATTGGACGGTTAATTAAATCCAGAAGAAAAAATGGGAAACAAAGGTCGTTTATTGATATGTATGAATAGAATCACTCACGTTGTAGGAAGTGTTGCAGGACATAAAAAAGTAATAATTATGCGTTAAAATGAGATGAGAGGCAATTCATGCTACTGTAGATAGATATGTTGCATGGCCTTGTGGAGATTTACCTCCTTACTACGTTAAAACCTTGATTCTTGTGCATGCCTAGATCCATATAACAAGGTCGCTTTATTAAGGCAGATGTTGTTCAATTAGTGAATCTATAATGCTCAATTAAGATGGCAATGAAAATCGTGCGTACCTTGTGAAGACAATTTCGGTGGTCGTCTGCCTGGAACTTTCACTGTTGTATGGGCTAAGTTGATCGTCTTTCCATTAACTTCCTCGATATAATCCTTGAAAAAGGAAGCAAATTTTACAACTTTTTAATTGAAAAGAAACACTAGTTGAAAAAAATTCTAATTAAAAGTCTCTTTGCCTGCATTCTATTCTAATCTCCTTTTTTTTTGGTCGCATATTCATTTCTTGACTGCTTTTCTACGAAACATTAGGATTTATTGCTTTCTGTTGCTCCAGGTTGCAAAGGGTTTTCTGACTTTTCAAAGCACAGTTTGATCATAACATTCTTGGAGGCATCACTGGCTAGGCTACCTGTTATTGATAAGAAAATTAAATAAAATTAAAGCAATCTCACCTTCATATTTGCATAATAAACAAGCGCACTGTTATCACAAATTGTGACATATTTCTTTTTCCACTCTTTAAGGCTATTATGGCTCCGTTTGTAGAGGTAACCCTGCAATGAAAGTAATACCAAAGTCAGCTAAGTTCGAACAACAAAATGTTTCAACGATTTTTTACTTCTTTCCACAGAAGAGTTGTTGGGAACATTGCGATCTTCCCCTATTGTTAATGACAAGGGAATTCTTCTCTGATTGGCTTTACTGCTCTGAAGAATGCGCAGAACATGTTAATTTCATGCAATTCTCGCTGTTGTTGACATAAATATATTGAAGGAAACAGCACAGAGAATAAAGTTGAAATATGTCTTAGCCTCAAATGCAATTTTAAGTTGACGTTGACATGCTGCCGGCTCTCTGCAATTGCTGCGCTCCTCCGATTCCACCATTACTAACTCAGCATTAAATGGAGAGCTCCTCAAGAAATCCCTCTACGCATGCCCAGATGCGGCACAACTAACCAAAGCAGGAATTTTGTCAGACTCGGACTATTTGTACCCCCCCCCCCTCCAAACAAAGACGTATGTCTAGAGGTAATAGGGGCTTTATATACCTGTCACTCAGCGAAACTGGAACATATCGATATATGAGCACGGTTTAAGATTAAAAATTGGACTATCTTCACGCAGAACCAGCGAATAAATCCGATCGGTTCTAACTAAAGAAGATATGTTGGGTTACCGGACATATAAGTATGAAACCATGTAAAATCTTGAAGAGGGTTAATAGCACAATACTTACACTGTGGTGTTAAGGCTTTGGCATTACATTGTTTTAAGAAAGACGAGAGTACCTAAAAACAATCAAGAAAAATGTGGCATACCTGCTTCGTAGGTATCATACGACCACTGCCGAAATCATCAGGGATGTCTTCTTTCTTGTCAGCTTTCTGCAAATAAAGGAATAGCAGGGATGTTATAAGTAATGAAGCTACAAAAAAAACGCGAGAATAGATATTAAAACGAAAAAGGAAGTACTTTTTCATGGGGCAGATCCTTGATTGTTGCATTAGAATTTAATGAAACCATTGCGCAAGCGGGCTAACAATGACAAAAATTTTTCGCTTCTTTGTAACTAACCAATATCGATAAAATTTGCGCTGGACCACTTTCATGAAAGGTTGAAAGCTAAAGCAACCATGCATGATAGTAACTCGTAGAAGGAAATTCAGATCGGGAGTCTATGAGATATATTATACGAACCAAAACACGCTGTACAGACACGAATCATTCAACACATACAATATATTGCTGTGAGTAATTGCAAAATGCAGCATTTAATTTTAGATGTTAGATGCCCTAGGACTATCGAAAAAAACATAAGAACCATTCTAAAACACTATTTGATAACAATGGGCAAAAAGAATCTTGAATCTTGATAGAATCTTGGCCTTGGTCTTAGAATCAAAGAAAGTGTGATGATAAGAGAATTAATTGGACAAGTTGATACGAAGACCTTTACCAACGAAGAATTACAAAACATGGGAGCAAGATGGAATTCCTTTTTTTCTGAGAACCTGTTCTCTCTAAATGAGTTGTACAAAACCTGCTCTTTATAAAGTAACATCGGGCAATCTTTACCTTTTTTGTTAGAAATATCACAATTTCGATAAGAAACAAAAGATATCAGAATACATAATTAGCTCAAAGATTAATCAATTTTGATATGAATACGAGTTAAGGAATGGCGATAAAGAAATTGAATAAAATCTTGAGTAGCAGGTGCATTTTTATTCAAAGGCACTGTCCGCTAGTTGTTAATGATAAAATGCCGCTTTAGCTAAATTGAAAATAGAATTGCTTAAAAGCAATAAGGGCTTCACAATGCAAAACTTAATTAAATAAGCATTACGCAAAAACTGACCCAAGAAAAACCAATCTTGTTTCGATTCAATCTGAGAGAAAACTGCCTCTGGATGCTATTTCGTCGTCCACTCGATCGAAACGATAGTCGGCCAAAGTCAGGACTAATTGTGAAATTTCGCCCGCCAACAAAACTCTCGCTCATTCTTCGATTAGTTCCACTGCTGACTTTCCTGCTCGAGATTCTCATATTGTCAAAATCGCTAATACCCGAAATAACCCCACCCTTATCCGAGTTATCCTTCCGAAACCTGCTCATACTTATGCGAATCAAAACTATCTATGTGAGAGAACCCCCTTTAGAACATGACGTTGCTGCAATGAAATCGAGCAAACCAGAGCGAATCGGAATTTGATGAGGCATTTACGGTTGCAGCACCACCAGGATAGAATCTATTTAACATTGTAAACATAGTAGGCCAATTTTGTGTCTGCAACTGCAGTTTCTTTAACCTTCTTGCAGCTTGAAAGAAAACACAACGTGAAGGCTTGAAATGTCGGTCGATGGCATAAATCCCGTTATCATTTGGTTCGATAAATATCCAAGAGCATAACGTATGCTATATTTTTTCACCTGCTTCAAATAAATCTGCTTCTGGTTAAATCGAAAAGCCAAATTTAAAACCTCGTAGTGCAAAAGCTTTCGAAAGCAGGTCTTGAAATAGTTCAGCTCAGTCTAATGATCTCATGCAATTGTGGAAAGTACAAGAAATTCTGCAAAATGTTGTATATCTGCACTCCTAGTATTACCACCGTTACGCTACTTTGATTGCCGCTATCTGAAGTCTACAGGCGAATCCAAAACAGAATGCCGAATGTATTCCCAAGTGTAATCTGCCTTTCTAATAATTGAGATCAGAAACTGTTGGTTTTCTAACATTAAAGCATTGCGACATCAGCCATATTTTGCAAACAGTACTTTGAAAACTTGAACGTTTACAGAAATGATCTTGATGTTCTGTTGAGAAATTTCACTGTGCAATAATAACTCCCTATTGTGGTGAAATGTTGAATTCATAACAGGTGGCCAATCAGATCAAAGACCAACATTCTAAAAACAATTTCTAGATAGCATGGATTTGCTCCTGATTATCCAACTTTGTTTTTTAAACTCATTCTCGCAAACTTCAGAGCTCAGAATTCACCCAAAAGCAGACCAGTTAATCTCCTGTATAATAATCACGATTGAATAATTCTGATCCAAAAGGAGTGTTAGCGATTCCTTTCAAAAGGAACTGTTATGCCGGCGCATAGTTCATATATTCAAATTAAGCTCGATCACCGACTTTTGTGAATATCTCGCTGTTTGGTTATTGGGTTACAAGAAGACTTCTCAAATTGATTACAAACACACGATGAAGGATCCGCATCAATGTGAAAATGCATTGGCGTGTTGTGCAATAAATTTTTATATTATGCAATGCCATTTTTAGCTTTTGTTTCTATGAGAAGACTCTTGATGGGCGAGCTAATAAATATTTCAGAGAGCCTCTAAATGCCTCGAGAACTTATCAAGGTGAGAGCTCACATTACTACAAAAAAAATCTAAATAATACATGAGTGGTAATTCAAAATTTTCAGTAAACCATCTTAAAAGATGATCCATGACGTGATAAAACATGAGTTAAAATTCTTCGAGATAAAAGACGCCAAGGAGTTGAATCCAAAGATAATTCGTGCACCATATCAACAGGACATCAACATAATCTCAAAATTAAAATCTATTGAATATTTTTCTCACGAAAAATAGTGGCTGATGTAAAATGCTGCAGTAGCCAAGCTGTTATATAAAACACAAGAGCCCCTGTTCAAACATGAGCAACATCAAGCGACTATCTTACAACGGATGGAATCTTAAGCTGAGATGCTATGCCCTGGAACAAAATACAACAAGCTTTGCTAATGTCGCTTGAGTAATAAATATTATTGAATGTGCTTACATTGGAGAAGTTATCTCTAACATGTTTATTTCCGACTAACAGGTTGCTTTTAACAAATTCATTTTGCTTGTAATATCTATTACGGTATCAATGACCTACTTCGAAACAAATCGCCTTAATAGCACTAAGATTCTCAAATAGAAAGAGTTTAACATGAGCTAGTTTCTTAAATGACAAACCAGGTTGCTCTTGATTATTAAGTAATGAATTCCATGCCGTTTTTAGCACTAGTAGTTTTTGAAATACTTTTTCGTCAAAATAAACTTAACTTATAGAGGTCTTTCTTCAATTAAATGTTTTCTCAGTTCATCAAGAGCTCAAGATATATCTGCATAGTCTGGGACACGAGAATAAACGCGACATGGATCAAATCATGGTTTCAACGAACAAAAATGCCTTACTACATACTGGTACACTTTAAGTTGTAAATGACACTTGCCCTCCACCACTGCGAAACATGTTTGAGCGATTTGATCATGGCAAGGACACACGAGGAAACGGCTCGCGTCTTGTGCTACCAAAAGTTAAAACTGAAGCAGGAAGAAAAACATTTGCCTTTCAAGGAGCACTGATTTTTAATGGATTGCCAATCGACCTCATAAATGAAGCTTATTTTGTTAATTTTAAACGGACGATACGCTTAGTGTTGTTTGAAAATTCGTGTAATATCCACGTTTTTAAAATTTCACGTTGTCAAAAGTTTCTTTCAAGAGGATTCTTATTTATAGCAGTACTTAACTTGTACTGAAAAGACTTTATCCTGTGTAAATATGTATCATTATTATTATTATCATTATTATTAACAGTAGCTAGCCTGCATCACAGTCAACTGCTTGCAAAATTTTGCACACGGAAACGCTGCTTAACTGCCCAGATCCAGAAAAAAGGGACAATAATCACGCAGAACGTCATTGTTGTTAAGTTATCGTAGAAGTGGGCAAAATGATGAATTTAAACTGTATGAATTTAACATGAATTTATCACAAAAAACAAACAACTATTTACATATGATAAGGTTTTAAGCATAGACTCGTGACTCGTTACTCAACTCAGTTCGACTTGTTAAATGTGATATAGTTAACGGGCGTGTCTATAATTTATGGCGTGTGAAAGCGAGGCTGTGTAGCAAGTGCTTTCAGCATTACAATAGTCATTTGATACTCCATTAATGTTGTTAGAAATATGCACTGGTAAGAAATCATATAATTAGATCTTTTAATTTGGCAGCTGGCCTTTCATAACTTGTAAAGAGCTATCAATTTCACTTGGGACATCATTTAATAACAGCAAAAAAAAGCCTTGGGCTCATATCCACTGTAGTCAATGAAAATAAAGATATTGACAAGCAAGAATATATTTTTCTGAAGTAATTAGGACCATTGATCTCACTTGATCATTTACCAGAAATAATGCCTTTAAACAAATATTTTATGAAAAAACAAACATATGGCACCTACCGAGAATACACCTTTCTTTTTCTGTTTCTTGACTGAGCCTTGAGATGCAATTGACAAAGTACTTCCATGGTTACTCGAAGACAGTGCGTCGATTGATGAGGCTGCTAAGTTGTATGGTGCTGGCGACGAGTGTATGTCGTATCCAGAACTGAGTAAATTGGGATTGCTCTTTGCTCTGATGATGACTTCGGAAGCTAAAAGAAGAAGAAATATACAAGCACAATGAAGGATCATTTCAAAGTCAAATGAAAAGTGGAGGTCTATGAACACCTCGTGCACAAACTTGCTAGAGCCTCCCTCCTCATTTATCCTGAGAAATAACCAAAGACAGAAAACTGGAAAACATAGCTAGTGCCCGAAAAACAAGCTATATCTTCAGTAAATAATAAAAAGGTGATGAAAATAATTATAATATACAAAGACGTATTTAACAATAAAAAACGATATCAGGGCTTCATTAATGAAATGCTGCAATGGACAGCAATCATTCTTGCTTCTTGGTCCCATGCTTTGGAAGAAATTGAAGTAGGAACTATAAAATTACTTGGTCGATGATACCTAATCATTCCATTTTCATTCTTGATATTCATATTTGTGTTAATATGTATTATGTATTGTTCAAATATTACAAAGTAAAACATTTATTTTTAAATAATTCATAAGTTCTTGTTAATACTTTCCCTTGAACAGGGTATCTAAAAATGTGGAACATTTGGATTGAAGTAGATGAAATATACACTGTAAAAATATGCCAAAATAAGGAAATGAATGAAGATGAAAAAAAGGAAAATAAAATATAAAATTACAAATTCTCTCGGCATAAATACTTGATAGATGCTTCTAAACATACAAATTGCGCACAATTAGCACGAGGTCGACAGTACATGATGACATTCGTTAAAATTAAGTTATCTGTTAAAAAAAATTCATTAAACATTTTTAACCACAATTTATGGTTGCTATGGTTTATGTTTTTAACCACATCTGCGCCTTTCTTATCGGCACTTCAAATGCGTGAACAGATGCTGCGTTTTATAATCAACGTTTTATATCAATTCTCGCGTAATCAATGGTAAATCCATACAATTTAGGCACCTCCGTTTACTTTATTTACATCAATCACTTACATTCTTTTTTATAAGAACACGCTTTATAAGAATACTGAGGCTGGATTTCCGAAATAAATAAGAACAAGTTTAAAACATGCTCGGCCTCGGATGAAGAATTAAATAAGAAACAAGACAAAAACAAAGTTAATTTTTAAGACAACGTGTTAATGTAAATATAATGCATTAAGCTATACTGTACTATACTATACATTGTACAATTTTTCTATTCATATATAATACATAGCTTTATTGCTCAGATATTTTGGCATCAAATGATACTTCACTATTTTCTTAGTAAAACTTTTTTAAATCGGATTCATGACTAAAAAATTATGCAAATAAGATAAATTAAGCAGTGATGATTTAATTTGTAGAAATATCGTTCGCAGAATGCCAATTCTGTCGTCTTAGCCGCTGCAAACATCAAGATTTGTATCATATCAATATGAGCGAATTATAAAAGTTCGAAATTTAGTATGAGAGAAAAAACCAAGTATCCCGCACGATGAAAAAACGCGGAATCCAAAGCCGCGCGGATGACCAAATATTTACATGCGCACAGGAACGGCAGTAAATTGACAACAAATTTTAAAATCATTTTAATAGGAAACGTAGATGAAACATGTCAGGTTTAAATATCTGTAAACTGTTAAAAATTTTTGATGCAAAAGTATCGACATTCAACCGTTGATCTTGACCAAGGCCTGTTCTAAGACAATTGCTGATAGCATGGAGGAGGGAGAAAATTCAATGATCCCAAAAATAAAACAGCTCTATCATCATTTCTTGATGAAACTGTTCTTTATTGTATGAACGCGATCAAATTGAAAGTTGCAAGGTTGAATGGATTGTTTTCATGTTTATTCTCAACTGATTTCTATGAATTCATCGCGTTGAAACATGAATAACAAAATGACCGATGTTGTTTTTGCTCGCCTCGCCGGTTGAAAAGTCAATTACAGTCACAAAGGCAATAGGATAATTGAAAACACAAGAATATTAAACTTTTTTTCTATTTTTCTTGGAAGGACCAAAACTAGACGCAGGAACTGGTCCTATATTATAATGCCTCTGTGTGAAAAACATGAACATATACAAAAGATCTATAAATTGACACAAAAACGACATAAAAAAATAATTCTAATACCAATTGGCAACTGGAGTGTGTTTAGAGCGGATGCAATTCCAAGCTCATATGAATATCTAAATTTCTCTCTTTTTGTGAACGGAAATTCCATAATAGGCTATCAACTTTTGGCGAACGCAAATCAACGACAGCAGCAAAAATCGCGCCTCATATCCATGCACAAAAAAAGGTTATCTGTGAGAAAGCTTCTGATAGTACTATTAAACCTTCTTGCCTCATACGCACGTATTTAAAAGTTTAACCAATGCTTGGATAGGATAAACGAATTCTGTTTAGATGAAATATCGTAACCTGCAAGCCACCATATGCGAGCGAAAAGAGCGAACGATAAGCGATAGTTTCACAAAACATTTGTTTCATATGGGTAAATTCTTTTGTACTACATTTATAAATACCACATTGTTAGTTTTGCAACATAAAGATGCGACTGGTCATGCGAAGAACTAATATAAACAAGAGTGATTGGCAAAATCCGAAAGCAGCTGGTCACCATTAGCAAATCACTAAATCGCGCGAAGATGAACAGCGTGCATCTTGCCATATTCTCAATATTATAATTTACCTTTGGCTATATCTCAAGGATGAGCTTACTCTACGCAATACATTATCCCTGACAAATGAAGAAAAAACAACCCCTCTCGCTCTCAAACAATGTCAATTGCTGGTAATTTCCAGGAGTATTGCAGAAATCCATCTCGGCTCTCAGGTGCCTGATGCTACGCATGCGCATGCAGCTCCCGCCCAGCCCGTGAACAAAAGCCTCTGCGTTTTACAGAAACACAATTGAAAATCTAGGTTACCAAAGAAAAACAGCTAGAAATGTGACGAACAGTAAAGATGATACGCCTGCAATACAACTTAAGGGCAGTTTAAAGTACTGGTAGCGTATAATAAGAAGTGCAACTACCACTATAGTGTGCAAATCGCCACTTTTCTATTAAGAAACGCAAAAAAAATTTGCTGAGTTGTGAGACGAAATTGAAATGAAAAGGAAAATTTGCTGAGTAACTTTAGAATGGCCCCCTTAAAAGCAATCCTAACAGATTGTAACGGGCTATCGTGCCTGGACAAAATTGAAATGAAAAGGCAGCAAAATCAACTCTCTTATGGGTCAATTTTAAGCGAGATCTCTCTATCGATATAACAACACATCCAAATCATCCCCGCTTTTTGATCACGCGAAAAAGATTGGCCTTACATAAAATTTCAGTTTCTTTTTCAACTAGTCGACCCTCGTACAACAGCAATTTTTGTTCAAGACCTTGTTAATACTGTAATGTTAAATGCGTCGATCGAGTCATGATAAAAAGAGAGAACAAACTTACACAAGCTGATTCATAAGCGATAGATTTGAAAATAATATTTGAAAATTATTTCCACTAAAGTTTGTAAATTAGAGTTCGTATGGTTACGTTTAGTAAATGAAATACCTTGAGGAACTTTTAAGGTGAACAAGGCTAGTCCATCATCCTGCCAGGGTGATTTACGGTGTTTTTTCAAATACAGAGGAAGCATTCTCGTATTACCAAATTGTATCACAGATTTTTCATTATGGTTTTACAAATGCTTTATAGAGCTTTCATTTCTGCATACGCATATTGTAAATGTCTAGGCCAAGGAACATCAATGCTTCAATCAAGACAAGTCAACTGTGTTTGGAAACTAACCAGCAATCAAATGTATACTAAATAAAATCAAAAGGTATTGAAATGCTAATTATTGAAATTTGACATGCTGAATTCACTGCTGCAAGCGATTTCGAAGCATAAGACTGCGTGGGAATAAAACAGCAGCTTTAAGGAGGCCGTTTCAAAATGGCGAACTGGCAATGACGAATAAATGAAAAGCAAAAATTCGTAAGCCAACTGAATGTAAATAAAAATAAAAATAATAATAAATATAATCATTTATTTCAAGTTGGAAAGAAGCTTAGTCCTACATTCCTGTTAAGATAGTAGATCACTGAGTAAAAATTTCCTCACTCTTTTAATTACACAAAAAGTGTGTAATGAAGTTTAACTTCACAAATAACATTTTATTGATAGAATAACAGCTGATTTAGAAATTCATTGCTCAACTGGTGAAGCAAGTAGTTCACGGCTTCACATTGTGAAAAATGTCATTTTTCAATAGGTTGCGTCGTACTTTAAAATGCTGACGATGAAATTTCTAGTGAGAGCGTTATGCGGAAGTTTCAGTAGTTTTGAGAAATTAATTTTGAGCGTTCTGGGGTCATTCCGAACTTTCCAATAAAACCGTGCAGTGCAACTTCAGGATTCTGATTCATTATCATTCAGGTTAAACCTCTATGCAAGAGGAGCACCGTGTGTTGGTCTGGTGTTTTTAGCTACCATACTAATACCTTCTTGACGCAGAGCTAAAACAAGTGTGTATCATTTTGTAAGCCCTTTGGCATTCAATACCACCCTGGAGCTCAAATTTTTAACCTTCTACATGCAATGCAAATATAAACACAATAACATTTTTTCCCGCCCTCAATATACTCTGGCAGAGTGTGAGAATGGATAAGCGCACTAAAGGTTCAATGCAGTAGCACATGATTTCATGTTGCCGATACCATGAATATTCTTGACCCACTGTATCACTTGTGGATGCATTCAGATCAGCATAATCGCTCACAATGCTGACATCCACAATTAATGTTTGCCGCCTAGGGAAACTGACGTGCCCCTCGCTCGGCAGGTTCCTTTGCAGGGAACACGAAGAAACTAACAACTAAATTTGCCTGTTCTGCAAAGTTAACCAGGCTTCATCACATCAAAACTTGACATTACATAACAACCCATTTTACTCTTGCTTCGGGTGCTACTTCATGTAATAACATCAGTTGTTGTTGTTGTTAGTTTCCTCTACTGTTATGACATCTAAGGGTGGGAACTAATTGATAACCCCCGACAAAACGAAAAAATTAGGCCTATGGTGACCGGCTTCGGTTCAGAACCCTCCCTATTTCGGAACCTTTTTTTTAACTAGTCTTACAGGAGGTTGCAAAATCTGTTATGTCTGCTAATGCGCTGGCCAAACCTGTAAAAAAGGCTTGCATTTTATGTCCATGGGACTTAGGTCTCCCACAACGGGTACACAAAATAGAATGCAACTGTTTTCTTTTCAACTAATAATTTTATCATGCTTCTCTTTGGGCTAAAGTTGAAAATCTCATCTGTGTCATACATTTATTAAGAATGATTCAGATTTTTCCGATTGATCTAGCTATTGCAAAAAGAGCTTAAATTTCAGACTGAATACTGGACTGCAGGAGGACAGAAACCCGTCCCAAACGATAATAAGGGATATGCGAAAAGCATCAATTCTGCAAAAGACACTAAAGCTGACACCAATAACCGAAATAAGATCCAGCTGAAGAATTATTTTGGTGCAAGAATTTGATTTATAGCTAAGGGTGTCCAAGAGATACTGAGCGAAACTGCCTACCTAGGCCATATTTGAGCCTAAGTAGGGATAATATCTTAAACAGAAGTCTTGAATAAAAATTAAACTGATGGCCTAAGCTCTGTAACTTCCAGAGGAATCTTCCAAAGAGTTGCTCAATTCTCTAAATCCCGATTACAAAATATATGGCCGCCTTCAAAAGCAAAATCGAAAATGGAAGGATTAAAACTGCAGCTACGAAAAATGCTGTGAATTGTGCTTTTATCAACCCCTCTTGTTTCACAACTTAAGACCCCCCTTGCATTAGAGCAGTTGAGACTCTGAACACTTGAAGTTCAAAATCTTTTGAGCCGTAATGAAACAAAAGAATTTACTTGACATACATAAGTTAAAAAGCAAGAATTGTCTGCAGACAAATACAAACTGCCAAGAATTATCTATTCAAAAAAGATTCTCATGATATGAAAGTGAATGGTGAGTGCTCATTCCTCTTTTAAAAAGAGGAATATCAATTAGAAACCCTTTGGACAAAGACCCCCTCTCCCTGTCCACTGGCGTCTTTATCCTAGCTAGCTCCCTCCCCCTACGGTGCCGACTTTCTTCATGGATGACCCCACGTTATCAACAGGGATTTAATAAAGGACCTCAGCAAACATTCCGAAACTGCTTAATCTGGCCATAAAACATTCAGATGGAGACAATGTAGCCATGATCAATGATCAAATTATTCTTGAAGACTCGAGTGGCAACGAAAATGTTTTACATGCGGCCGTGTTAGATACCTAATTGAAGAATTCATTACCTGGATGCAATATATCGCCTTGAATTTTACTTTGAGTCCATAGTATCGCATCTATGTGACCGGATCAATCTAGATAATACGACGGGGGTATTCACAACTTATTTTTTATTGAAAACTTAACCCTACCATTGCTAATCTCTTCTTTGTGATTTTCTTTATACCTTTAATGAAAACACGAAAATACAGTCTGAAACCAATCAAATCAATATATCACCTAAATAATAACAATTCAAATTTCCCAGATTAAATCGCATGAATCTAGTGCAATATAGCCCACACCAACATTAAATAGCAACGGCCAATAGTGCTTAAAAGAAAGACTGGATAAATTATGAGAAGGTAGCTATCACTTTCTTGATCAATACCAGTAATGCAATGCGTTGATAAGACAGTGCTTTACAAAAAAGTATTAATTGGCTCTTTAAAAATATTAGATTCTCGTTGAGAAATTTTTTTCAGAAACCTTTAGTTTAATTGATTTCTGTGTTTATATACTGAAGTCGTTTCAACTTACTCATAAAAATGTAAATACAGGGACCGCGGAGCGGAGGGCAAAAATCGGGCGAAGGGAAAAAAATTGGGGTCTGGTGCAGAGGCGGATCCAGGTCAAAATCTGACCGGGGCTCAAGTTGTGTCGCTCCATGATGGGTGTGGCACAGGGCGTGGTCACAGCATGTAAAAAATTCTCACGCCCATTTTTCAAATACATTTGATTGAGAATAACTGAATTAATCCAATACCTTTGATATGGTCATGATATGACCATTTCACTACACTATAAATTGAACTCCATAAATCTAAACAATCAGTTTTATCTAACATCAAACGCCTAGTTTTTGATGTCATCTCAGTTGACAGCAGTGCACTCATTTCCTTATCAAAACACAGGAAATGCCTAGAACCGAAATTATTTAAATTTCATGCGAATTGGTTGCTCAAAGTCTGTAAAGGGTTTTTTAATTTGGATATCAACATCAGCGCAAAGAAGCAAGTGCAAAGCAATTTATCGGTGTAAAACAAACTTCAAACACATTCACTCCAGAAACATATTGTTTTCTCAATTAACTAGAGCAAGGTTAATGACGTAAATGACGTGCACACAAATAAACAATAAAAATCAAAGGTATGCGAATGAATAGAAGCTGATATCAAAAACACTCTAAAGTGTTAATAAGCAAACAATGGAAGAATGTGTGAGATTCTAGCACTACATGATTTCTTACAAGCTCTTTTTCATTCCAATTTCTCAATAATTTAATTAATTATTGAGAAATTTGATATAAATGAAGTAGAATTTTTCCGACTTATTTTAAGGGATATCGATTTAAATCATATGTAGCATCATCAAAATTTTCCCAAGTGTTTGTCATCAATTTTTAGGTAATAATAATTAGGAAGTAATAATGCCAAATTTCAAAACATGGATACAGGAAGTGCCTATGCGAAATAATATTTACCAATGGCGGTAATACATGTAGGCCTAGCCTAGGCTGTTCTATATGCTGAGAGTTGCCTAAAAAACCTATGTCGTGAAAATTTAGGCTACAAGCCCGTAACACACTTAAACACCAGGCTGCCATCTTTGCAAGATGCACTGGAAGAACCTAAATATTGAAACTCAAGGCTGACAGAGGAAAGGGAGGAGGGGTCTTAAAATAATCGGTCGTCCTTGAGAGCTGATCCCCAAACCTATTCAATTAAAAATGTTAGATGCGTCAAAAACAAAAACATAGAGAAGAGGACGATATTTTATAAATACCTTGCTGGCATGGAATTGGGAGGAGCCCTTGTCATTTCAGTCTTCGGCAATTGCAATGCAGCAAAATCGTCTCCAATTATTCGTTTTTGGCCTCTAGCCTTTATGTTGTTTATTTGATTTATTATCATTTCTCCAATTTTTTCCAATTTGTTTGCAATTTCTTGTTTTGCTAAATTTTTATTTTCTATGATGGCGCGTATTTGATGGAGCAGCAGATTAATGTCAGCCATTTTGCACTGTATGAACATCATATGGTGAACATTGACATTGTTATGATATCGACCTTTTCGTCATAATGACGTCGAGCCCCGGTCAGCCCCGCTTTCCTATTGGTTAATTGCATCGAGCACCGGTGAAAATGACGTTGAGCCCCGGTGAAAATGAATCTCATTGGACAGATTGCTTTTCTCACATACATAACACACAGGCCACAGGGGCTCGGAATAAAATGACGTAGAACAATCCGAAATCACAAGGCTGTCTTTTGTACCCAGACCCGTAATGGTCCGCGGTTTATCACTATTTTCTTACGTAATAGATTTTTTCAAATGAGAAACAGCGATTATCAGAGGATAATCCAGAACGAGGCTGCGGGTAGGTAGCTTATTGAGCTCAATGTATACTTGTACGCCAGTAATTATGTCATTAACCGTCAAATGATAATGATAATATTCTACAATGGTTGAAAATCTGACCGGGGCTCAAGCACCCTTCGCCCCTGTCTGAATCCGCCTCTGTGGTGGATTCCCCCAGAAAAAAGTTTTAAGTCGCTCTTTTAAATTTAAGGAAATAGCTATTTTGGAAGCCATACCCTTCTGCTGATTCTATAATAGTAATTAGAAATTTCCAGTCAAAGTTTGCCAAGTGCAGACCATGTGAAATATTTGAAGAAACGTTAAAAACATTTATTGCTCATTTGTTTTTTGAAATGTTACTAATTAACTACAAATTTGTTGATCAATTATTGCTTCTTGGAACAAGCCTCATTATCCCTAAAAAACACCTGAACAGACCAACGCTAGAATTTTTGACTGGGCATGTTCCAAAACCTGTGTATGCATGGTACCCGGGAAGCTTTAGAAATTCCCACATTCCAGACTAGTGAGTTTCTCTTTAAGAGTTTCTACACCAAGATGGGTTATTTGCCACAACGCTAAGTAACATTTAACCCAGGTGCATAAAACCATCAACCATCACCGATATTAAATATTTTCACCTGTAAGATCATAATAAGAAACCTCGCGATAAAGCAAGCTTAGCCCTCATATCATGATACAATGTATACCTACTATGCAGCACAATGTAAAAACCAAGAGTTGAATAAATAATAAATATCATATTATAATAAGAAGAGGGCCATAATATGAAAATAGGATAGTCGAGGCCCCGAGCTGCCGATTTCGGTGCGGCAAGATTTGTTATTTTCCAACATTGCAACTAATTCTGCATTAACTATCTTTTCTAGCAAATCTCCCTGTTCATTGTAACGTTCATTGAGATATAGGTTATTAATAAATCGATTAAAGGTTTCTCTTTACAAAAATTTAGTTAGATGTGTGTCGTTTGACACATAAACAAGGTCTAAACTACTAATGCTGCTGAAAACTTTGATAGAAATACTTACGATTTTCGAGCTCAATTAGCTCGACCAAGAACGTGTATGATCCACTGCGAAACATCTTCCCAAAACTGGGGCTGTTAAACGGCGATCTTGTATTTATGTCAAAAATTTCCCATGTTTGATCTCAGAACTCGCCAGAACAACATGTTTCCCACAAAAACTCTTAGCTGTATTATCATTACCGGCAGCGAAGCTATTAGTTAATGATTAATGACCTGAAAGCGATTATTTTGCGACTCACACGTCTTCTTGCTTACACTGGCGAGCAGTTTCTCTCAAATCAAATTCGTTTTAAAGGGAAGTGGATGAACTCGGACGGGGGTACTTATATTGTCCAACCGTCTCCCAACCTCCCGACTTGGGGTTTTGAAATTTGAGTATAGTTTTAAGACGCGTTGCATAAAATTGATGAATTGATTTCATTGACTACGAACACAAAAGATTTGCGCATAGCTTAATCTTACTTCACCACAGAACTGTTTACAAAAAGGTTAAATTGGACTAAAATGTAGAGAGGTTCCGTGGCTACACATATTTTAATAAGGAATTTCAGCTTCGATTCCGTTGTTAAACTAAGGGGGTGGGTTCTGTCCTACTGAGCCAGACACCGTAGCTTTGTCCCATATGTTGCCTTTTACTCCAAAAACTAAACTAGCTTTGCCAAAGATGGATTTCTGCACGTTTCATGAAATATCAGCCCGTTTTTAAGCATTATAAATATTTTTAATTGCTTGTTTTAACTTCCATTCTAAACTGCATTTGTTGGAGAGTATTGCAGAGTGCCTCAGCGGTCAAATCCTAAATAATTCAATACCTTGCCATTGTTCAGTGCATAGTCCATAGATAGACTATGTTTAGTGCAAGAATGCAAGGTAGTACCGCCTCCCCTAGCACTTGAAATTTCTTAGGAAATCTAGGCTGTCAGAAGAGAAAACTTTCTCCACGAAAAAGTTACTATTTTATTATCACCTCTTTTGATATCAAATAGCACCTGACCATCTTGATGGAAAGATTGACCAGTAAATATCATAAATTTAAATCCATCTAGAATAATTTCTAGCACTACAGCTGCCATAAAACAATCCATACAAATATTATCAAATTTAACAAAAAGATTCATATTCACTTTCACTATATTTCGGCATATTTAAGACTCCCATTACCTTCCTCCCAAAATTTACTGTAAAAAAAATGCCAATGACGTTCAGTGACTGCCTAAACAGGGCTTGTGTATGCCCCCTGATACTCCGATGTGGCTAAAAAGTTCGTTAAACCGATTAAAATACGGCATGTGTAAATAATACTTAAGTTTCTATACTGCACAATTTCTTTACATTTTCCTACATTGTCAAAGGTAAAAGCGAATTCTATATGACATTGTTTGCAGCAACCTATAACAAATGACTATATATCAAACAGTAGTGAAAATGGGAAAACATTGACCACACTGCATGCTTATCATCGGGGTATCACATTCACCAATCTGATCTTTCTAACAAGTGAGAAGGAAGTAAGTTTGTAAAAGATTCACCGCTTAATAAAAAAACCTTAATTTTACTGATATAATCTCTAACTCAAACAGAGCCCCCGGTTTATTAAAATGCTATGGAACTAGATCCTATTTTTCCAAATTGGCTTATAACTCCAGCTCTCTGTTCTAAATGTATTGCATTGTTTTAGGAAAGGAACTTCTCTTCATCGAATTTCAGGAAAAATGAGATTCTGCATTGATAGAAAAAAAGTAAAAAATGCAAAACTTCAAGAATGGGAGAACAGGATGGGGGCGAAAGAGAGACGCATTTCTTTCGATTGCATTTGTTGTCTCTTCTTTATTGTTCAAGATTAAGAGTGAGAGTTCAACAGGCAATCGCACCTGCGTCAAGAGAACAAGATCAAACTTATTACCAAGAAGATTACTTGATAGCACAATATTAGGCTTCAACAGATATGGGATGCAAAACCTTTATAAAGAATTGGGAATAACTTTGTAGCAGAATTCGTACTTGCAGATCAAAACGGTACTGCAAAATTCAAAATACAAAAAAAATTCCATGTAACTAGAGGGGTCCACTGGGCACATGTTTCATTATAACAAGCTATTGGAACCACATGAAATCAATTCTAACATATCTAATGTGGTTAAATTGATGAAAAAGTGGTCGAAGTTCAAATAACGCTGATTTCATACATTAAATCTCATTTAATCGTTTGCAGACGGGAGGATAGCATATATTATAGAGGACCTTAGCCAATCTCGGCCGACCTCACAAATGCGTCAACTGATGTGAGTGACTTAAACTGATGCCACCCGAATTCCCTCGGTAATGTCACCCCGGATCTCCAACAACAGTTTAAGCAGCCCCGAAGGACAATTGCTGACTTACAAAGTATACCGTGTTACTACGACTTTTGTTGTAATAAGGTAGGCAACGATATATGATAAAAAATTGTGCCAAACATATATGATTTGCAAACAACCAAAACAAAGCAAAATACTAAAGTGTGTTTTTAATCTGGTTTTGAAAGTAAGAATGGATGGATTGGTACAATGGTCTGATTTTCAACTCCGATTAGACCATCTATGATAAGAGTTACAGCCGACACCGCAATGTGGGAAAGCAAAATTCAAATTATAGTAAATAAAGTAATTTTAACATTACAAATTGTTTACGAGAGGGGCCTTCGTAAAATTAAGGAAAGGACCAACTAAACGAAGTTTGGTTATCTTTTAATACACGTGGTACATGGCGAAGTGAGCATAATTTCACAGATACATAAACAAACTGCATACAGAGGCACAACCTCAAATTTCATGGTTTGTGAACAAAATGTGCCCTTAAATTTGTTTAATTTCATAGAAGCTGCGAGCTAGAGGCCTCGCACTGCTTGTTATTCTATTAACAACTTTTATAATGTAATCACTTTATCATCGAAAAATCTGTGTACAAATTTGTGACCTGACAGGTCCTACAATTGACAAATATAAATTTTCTATATATGCACTGTCTTTGCTGATTTTAATTAATATTCCCTCACAATCGAGAGACTGCATTGAAGCCCTATCTAGCAAAAAACAGCATTGTTGATCGCACGGCGCAACACAGAGTACCCATGTTATCCAGGTTCTATGTTAGCTATGATTAAAAAGTAATGATTAAGCCTAATTCGAACGCCCCCAGTGTAGAAACGCAAGACAGTTTCCAGGACTTGCATATAGATTAAAAAACAGAGAATCTTGACATTGTCCAAACAGATGCGGTCCACTTTTACAATGCCTTTCACATGGAGGCGGAGGCGGAGCGTGCAATACAAAAATAGATATTCTGCCATTGCAAGGGCCTTGAACAAATATGTTTATTCACAAAATACCTTACCTGTTTGAAATGCCTCAGTAACACCCACTCCTGTTTCCAAGCACGCACGAAAGAATGGACAATTGCCGTGGTCCTGGATGAACTTGCGTATCCTCCCATCATCTATCATACTTGCTGTATCCATAGCAACTGAATCTATAATAAAAATGTATAAAAATGACTATATTAGCCCTGGGAATGTATAAAATACACCTTTCTTATGCACGTCAGACTTCATTTTTGACCTATTGCTCGTTTGCCGGGTGGGGGAAGATGAGGTGGGGGCATGGGAGGGGCCGGGGAGGGGCCGGGTAGGGGAAATTTATTTTAATGTTGTACCTAAGCAAATGTTATGAATGAACTCTAAAATGAACATTAAATTCAAATACACAAATAAGAAACATAACAACAATACCTGAAGGTAAAATAATGTTAAAAAACACAAACGCCCTTTTAAGCTGGAGCAAACTGTTTTTATAAACATGTGTACTTCGGGAGATTCAAGAACACAGCTTATCTTCCTTGAAGACGATGAACTTTGAAACTCTCCCAAAGAACAATATCAATTACATATGTCCATTATTGGGACAACACGAGTTTTTGATGCTTAGGGCTCTGTCCATACATGATGATACATGGCAAATATGATGATAAATCTAAAAATAACCATTTTGTATCTTATCGAATATAATCGATCGATTTCACAAAATAATCATTATTTAAAGTAATAAATATTGTTTGGCCAGTAATCATTAACAACATTTAACGTTAACAACATCAACAACATTTAACATAAATTGCTTCATATGATTAAATAATTGTGAATGTAGGCTTAGAATTACTTAGGATTTCATGATTTTAAAACAAAACAAAGAATATTTAAATGAATCTCACTGTCTATACAACAAATCTTACTTCATCCTAGTGAATGAACAATGCTTCCTTTAAGTTGATGTACAGGGGCGCAGTGGAAACTGCTGTGCAGGGATGGGGGGGCAGAGCTGCAAACTTTCCGACAACTGATACAGTTTTCAGCAACAAACTCATACTTTTCAATTTTTCATAGTAAGTCATGTCGGTATGTTTCCCGACATGGTTTTTTAATCAAATGATTGTAACTTGCTAGCATTAGAATTCTCCGAATTTCTGTCAAAACAACATATTTTCCGGTTCGCCTTTTCAGAGAATTTTCTGACCAAAATTTTGGGCCCTTCAGAACCAAAATTTCCAATACAGCCAATAGCCTCCCGGTGGTTGATGCGCTGGAAAGCCGTCAGCGAAGCTCGCGAAGATCGGGATTGAAGCGGAGCTAGGAGAACATTGAAGTCACAACCTAGAGGAAGGTCCATGAGAAACAATAGAAACGGCTATTGCAGACCAAAGCAATGCCTATTTTTTGTAGCATTTTGTTCCAAAATTGGTAAGCTTCCTAAGAATGGTATCAAAGTTTGTTATCAGAGTTTTTAAAAAATCCCTTTTTGAACGGCGGTAATCGCAGAACGAAAGGAAAGAATGAACTGGTTTTCATACCACCAGCGTCTCAAATGCAGCCCTTTCCAGTGGCCAGTGGCGTAGAAGTAATCCTAGATGAAGGATCAGTTTTTACGCCCCCCCCCTTTTCAAGATATCCCCGTTCTCCGTTCTCCTATTCCTATTCCCCGGTTCCCCGTTCCTCCTTTAAAAGTAGCCTATTGTTTTCCTTCCCATTGAGCTTTTCAATCAACAAATCGAGCAAGGTAGCTTCTTGACCTGAACATAGATCTAAATGGCGCTAATGTACCATTGCCTCTTAAGAGTGGTAAGCAAATGTGCAAAAATGATAGACCAATAAGCCTTCTACTTAACATGCTTAAGTATGGCTAGATCAAAGAGTTCCTTCATTGCTTCTAAGAAGGTTGAGAAAAGGGTACAATACACAGCATGTCATGAGTTTCTTGCATTATCTAAAGCAATAAAAGACTGAAATTTTCCCCTCCTTGCTTTATTCAGACTAAGATAAAACTATTGGAGAGAAAACTGCGATAGCATACAATATCGCTCCTATAGTCACCAAGAGCTTTTACTTATTTTTGCAAATTTGACTTACTTTTGACGCCGATCAAAATGATTGGTAGACTGCTATTTCTATACATTTTCATTTTAGCATAATAACTCGAAATGACGTTGAAGCTGAGCTCGTCGTCGTAGCTGAATACCAATAATATTGCATCCAGCCATCTTGAAAACTAAAAAATCAAAAAGAAGGTCACCAAACGGCGTGTTATTAGCTCAATTGAGATTGCGACATATGTTTAGTCATGTTTATGTATAGTATATAGAAGACGCGCAATAAGTAAAAATAAGTAGAAACGCTGATGAATGAGGATGATGATGATAAGAGTGAGGATGGGCATATATGGAGATGATGACGACAGTGATTATGAAAAGTTTACGATGATGATGATGATTGTCATGATGATGATGGTCATGAATGAAAATAAGATGTTGATAAATGCTACCCTCTGAAAAGCGTAGAATTATATGGGTTTTAACAGTTAACTGAAAATAAGTCCGGATGTGAAAGGGTTAATGGCCGAAGGCGGTTTTTGGATATCTAGGATTATTCTACTAAAAATTGTTAAAAAGTGTTAAAAATTGTTGATCGTGTGGTCATTTAAAAAAATCAAATTCTCAAAGGAGAGCACCATTTAAAATAACTCGGGTGCACATTCCTGAAAACCAATCAAGCAATCATAGCAGAATGAGGAAAAACATTTGTGAAAAGGTTTTCTCCAAACAAAATAAAATGCTGAAATTCTGTAAGTATAGGGAGGGTCCGCTAACAACCACTGCATTACCTAATTTACCTACGTTTTTGCAAGGAATTTGGTTTTTTTCTCTTTAGACTCTTAATTTAAAAATCCATTTAACAGCGCAGATGGTATCGAGCTATGATATAAAATTTTACATAATAAAATTT
Organism: Catostylus mosaicus; assembly: GCA_964019065.1. Taxonomy (NCBI): domain Eukaryota; kingdom Metazoa; phylum Cnidaria; class Scyphozoa; order Rhizostomeae; family Catostylidae; genus Catostylus; species Catostylus mosaicus. The sequence goes on along the minus strand of OZ025184.1, from coordinate 9,394,979 downwards.
TCTTGCGTATTCGGTCCACAAAATAAACGAAGGCAATGTCTTGGCTTCGACTTCGAAAACTGGGGGGGGGGTGCTTTTCATTTGCTGTTAAATCTTGATAAGAGAACTGGTCGACGACTCGTCCCAGTGACGTTTTGGAGTATTTAAGCGAAGCGTCCATTTTCGATGTTTTTGAATTTAAGGTTTCTTTCCACTGTCTATTCACGTATACTCTCCGCAAAGGTGAATCGATGTATGATAAGAACGCACAAAAAAGTAATCTACTACTTCTATAAGTACATGGGGCCGAACCTGTCTCTTGCCCTGGAACAGCTTTTTAGGTACTGTAAACAACTTGATTATAAACCTCGTAGCCTTGTACCGTAAAAGTACCTTCAGTATTCTTAGTGATAAGTAAATTTTCCTAAATGAGAAACAAACAATTCCCTGCCTAAGGAGCTTCACTTTAACAGTATGGAAAACACTTTAAAGAGAGTGAAGTGCAGTACACCAACCTGTTATACAAGAACTTTACCTTCGAAATATATTTAAGTACCAAAGTTCGGAGGGCATTTCTTATAGAATTAAAGGCCGCGTTTTTAGACTCTTTGTATCTGGTTATGATGTAGACAAGATATTAAATTATCAAACTATCCTATTTCTAATCATTCTACATTCAACATTTTGAGCTGAATTGCGTAAGACACCCTCCGTCACACTCTTCTCTCTGCCAATTAAACTATTTAACATACCTGTGCGTCAGGGGGTCCTGTTTCGTCCCTTACCAGTAGTAAATACTTCTGCCCGTCAATGGTTATACATTTTTTATGTCGACCAGACAACACCTCATCTTTAGGACAGTATCCAGCAAGATATCGATGAACCAACGACGATTTGCCAGACAATGAACCACCAGCTAAACCCTTCAAAATATTATGTACAAAATTATGAATGAAAACGAGTATCCACGTGTGTATTATGATATGATTAAAAAATGCAACCGATAAGTTCATTGGGCTTAAAAATTGTGGCATACAAACGATATCGTTGAAGGAAAGGATTTCTAAGGTATACAGTACAAGGACTAGTGAAACATCGTTAAAGAAAAAATGTATCTTTCTGCTAAAGCTTTTTGAACAATTAGTTAGGGTTAAAAATGCTTATAATTGTTTATAATGTATCGAGTTGCAAGAAGCAAGGTCAGAATGGTTGCAGGGAAACTTAGTAAAAACTTAAGTCTGAAGATCGGCAGCATAATTGAGTTCTTGCAGAACGCTGCATGAGATATGCCATTTATCAATCCTTTGGCAGAGGGAGGGGGGCTTGAAAAAGGCTTAGGTAAATTTTTTAAGTGACAAAATACAAAGAATTTTGTTGACATATAATTCTGGAAGGGCAAAGAGTAGAGATGCGAGATTTTACAGAATGCATGTATACATCAACAGGTCGGTAGAATGTGGAAGGTTTTTGGGTTGAAATTGTTGGTACTATGTCTATACGAATTTAGCAAATTTTGTAACAAATTTTCCTGTCAAGAACCTTAAGTATTTTACAAATCTTTTTAACAAGATATGGCCTCACAAAAACATGGTATGTGTTAACAATGAATGGTATTAAAAGGATTTGCACCAACACAAGATTGGAATTTAAAAATAACATTTTGGTTGAAACAGTTGCAGTGAGCAGCATTGTCTGTGATGACGAATGAATGAATAAGTGAATGAGAGAATGAAAGAATGAATGAATGAATGAATGAGTGAATGAATGAATGAATGAATGAATTAATTAATTAATGAAAGAATGAATGAATGAATGAATGAATGAATGAATGAATGAATGAATGAATGAATGAATGAATGAATGAATGAATGAATGAATGAATAAACGAACGAGTGAACAAATCATCATGCACAAAAACTGTTAGCAATCAATTAAACAGTGAAAGTTCTCTTGCTATTTAAAAAAGCAAGCATAATGTTTTAAAAGAATTTGATGATTAATGGGAAATGAATTGCTTGACTGTTTACTCATAGAGAGGGGCTTTTGGATTTCACTGGTTGTGAGTTTGGCCACACTTTGCCCTTGGGCTTTTGGGTTTTTCCAATAAAAATTTTTTGGTTTTGGGGTTTTACATATCTGATGAGCTCGGAATTTGAAATCTCAATTAAAAGGGGTAAAAGTGTGAGTAATCTAGTTTCCAAGTTGTATAAGCATAACATACCAATCTCAGTTCTTTTATGGGGTTACCTCTTGGCACTGTAAATTCAGGGCAGTTGACAAAATCATCTAGAAAATAACCAGACAGAATGTTAAATACATCATTAATACTGTGCATTAGACAAGCGGTTAGGGAGCAGGTTATGAATCTATCTACAAAACTGTTCAGCCAATCCAGCTGTTTTTCTTTCAGAGGCTAGCAAATGAGTAAGGATATATTCTTAGGATCCATGCCACTGCACCCCAAACCCACATTAATTATGACTGCTAGGCAATCTTAGCCTTGTTGAGCAAATAAAATTGCTTATTCCTTCCTTGCTAGTTTGCTTTAACCTTGGGTTACTTCCTTATACACTATCAAAAACTGAAGACTTATGATATTATGCATTGAATTTGTATTTGGGGTTGGGGTCATTACAATCACTGTCTCACCTGAGATGGTGTGAAATTGTGAGCAGACAAAAACTACTCCCAAAAACAGAATGTGGCATTGCCAAAAGTTGTGATAAGCAATTAAACTGGGTGTGGAACACTCCTATGTCATGCTGTCCTACGTCCTATGTCCTACAGCAAAAGTCTCACTTAAATTATTCCTGACATATGCTGCATCGCGTATGCATGCAGTTTGCTTTGTTATGTTGATAGGTTTGGGCAAAAATTGATACAAATGCCCATATCAATTTCTGGATACATAGTGTGTAAAACTGATAAGATATAATTGATTTAGAGCTACTTAACTTTATAAAATGATTCAATTAGAATTAGTAAGCCTTCAAATTTATATCAAGTTCAAATTCAAATAGCCAAAGAATACGCAAAAACATTTTAAATTATAATTGGTGTTATTCTGCTCAATTCTAGAACATCAAAAAGCTGAACTTGCTATTTTTAAAACGTTTTGTAACAATCTTTAAGCTTAAATGATCATTGAAAATCCCAGTTATACTTTGTTGCTAGCAGGTGCGATTTGATTTTTTGCACTTCCAAATGTTGAAAGGAGCCAGGGGATAATAATCCTTGTTTAACTGATGTTGGTTATCAACTAACAATAAAGTTTATCTATTTACCAGTTGGGCCAATTCTTCCTCTAGCTACCTCATGCTTGGATCTACATTATTAATCATTCTGCTTTAAGCAAAAGTCCTCTTTAAGAACAATTAATCCTTGGACAAAATCAAGTAGAAGAAACCATACACTCTCAGTTGTGAACAAATGTTTTAAATTTTACTTAATACTTCATTGTGATTGATGACATTGGCCACCTGCATGCAAACACAATACTTTGACTAGGTTGCACCAGTAATAAAATGGTCATAAAATGACACAAGACTGTCATATTCCACCTGCCCTTTATCAGAAATTCAGAAGTGTTGGACTCTATGCTATGCTTTGGCAAGGAGGAACATGTAACACGAAGGATTAAGGATGGCAGCAGCAAATGGTTGGAGGGGTTATTCTTCATTATTCATAAAATGCCGAACCACTGATATTCTTCTGAGCAAGAATTTAAAAAATATGCAAATTCCAAAAATATGTGACCATTATATTAATTTGTTATCAAAATTTTATATAATACTTTGTTTTTGGTTGGGTCCTCCTGCAGATTGTAAGCATTTAATAAGTATATGTTTGGTGAGGGACCATGTGTTGTCTAAAAAAAAGTTCCAGCCTGTCTGCTTGCTGGTTTTATGGTCAATGCATGTTACAACTCTCACTGCTAATGATCCGTGACTGTTCCATGCGAATTTCATTCATAGACATTGCCATTCCAAAGGGATAAAAAGATTAAGCATAAAGTTACTTCAAACCACCACAATTGAAAGGAGATCAAGAATAGTAATCAAAGGAATTTAGAAAATGCACTTTAACCTGGCTATTCATAAAGCATGTTTATCAAAAAAATTTGGAAGGGTTTGGGAGTGGAATAAATAACTCTAACTAATTTCAGTATTTGCAAACAGCACAAATAACGCAAGGTTTCTGTCTGCATCAGATCGAGTGAAGAAGCCGAAAAATACCGCAAAATATGAAAACAGTCGTTGTAAATTTGGCCGCAAATAATGTACCCATTTCAAACAATAAAACATCAGTAGCAAAAACGTAAGGCGGAAGAGCTGACTGTTTGCAAACATCATGTTGCTGATGACAATCAGATTTTAATAAGCGCGAATGAGTAAAAAGCGCTGAAAAAGTAGAAATACTGAACATTGCGATATATGTTTGATACTGCGGAATTTTGATTGGCTATGTTGCTGTCAATGGTGTAATCAAGAATCATGTAGGTAATCTGAAAAAACTACAACCAGAATATATAGTAAAGCATGTTTATTTATCTGTAAAAATTGGCGAAAGTGGGGTTAAGTAAGCATTTACTGATCATTTTGTCAACAACTGATTCATCCCAATCAAGCCATCCATCTGTACATGGAACCACGGCTTTATCAAAATAAAAACAACCAAATTCAAATTTCTTTGATTCTTATAAAATCCAACAAAACCAAAACGGCATTGTTTGCTCGTATCTTCCACTTATCTTGCAGTTGCAACATATAAATGTATTTTACGGATGCCATATCCATCCGAGTATATCCAAGTACTTGGAAAAACAAATTAGCTAGCTAACAAATCACTCGAATGATAAACGAAAACTTCTCTTTGCATTCTAAAAAGTGGCCTAAGCAAGCACTGCACCTACCTTCCACTCGACTGATAATTTCTCTCATACGCCGCCGCACCGTGAAATTTTCCACTCTTTCCAGTACCTCATGTAATTCTAAAATACCTTGATAAAAATTCTCAAATCTTTCCGCTTCTTTCGATACAGGATCGTGATTTTCTCCGTTTGCATTTTGCACTGACAACGGCATCTTTCCTCTCATTAAAACACTTTCTTTGTCAATGCTAATAAAATCATTCACACAAGGACGCTGCGAAGGAACGAGGAAGTACGTAAAGGCTCAAACAATAGTCTCGTACTTGGGCAGGCCCGTACCTATTGCTAAATTTTGTGAAGCAACATTTGTATTTGAAAGTCATCGGTTTGCAATCAGGGATGCCGGAAGCATTGAAGGGCACAGGGGGGCAGATATTCTTTAAAGGGCACTTGACCGCAAAATACATCCTGTAAAATTGTAGAAAATGAAAGAAAATGTGCTTCTATTGAAGTATTGTAAAGGTAGTAATTCTTTTCAATACCCACACAGACACGAGTTGGCAGTCAACTAATCTGAGATTTATTAATGCTGCAACTTTTTAATGGAAAAAATCCTCTCTGTCCAGTCAAATGCCCATAAAATTGAACCATTTATAGAAGTGAGCAGGGCACTTCTTGCCCCCTCTGGACCGCTTTTGAAAAAAGGCAAGGGAGCTCGCTGTTTGCAATGCATTCATTTCGATACGAAGCAGCCATCCAGGTACCTCATTCTTTTTTTCATTCTTAATACAAACTTACAAGTATAGCCATTTTTCTATAACCAGGGGCGCAGTTGGTGCTTGATTTTGTGGAGCTAGAGACAGAAATCTTTGACAGAGTCTCCAAAACTGAGAAATTTGAATTGCTACTGCTCCAAAGATCTTCTTGCTGATTATTGATTATTTTTGAAATTGTTTACCCTTGAACGCGAATATGACACTTTAGCATTTGGAGTTAAAACGTGAAACTTTCAGAAATATGTTCAATAAAATGTACTGAAAATGTTGTTTTGATTATCCTATTGTGAAGTTAAAATTATTTACATCAATTACGCTTCATTAAGTTAGTTCCAGTTCAGTTAGCTGCCATTCCCCCATATTGGATAGTTTTGCCAGAGGCGGAATTTAAGTAACTGCTCCTCCCAATTTGATTTGACTCGGAAAGTTTTCTTAGCAAGAGTAGGATATTTTGATCAGGTACATTTTCAAAAGATGTTAACTAAGAGTTTCAAAGCCGAAGCGAATAAATATAGAATGTATTGATTGGCATAAGACAATTGTCAGTGGTCGAAGTTTTAAGCACAATGAGATACTGCATCGAAATCTTTTGCATTAAAGAAAGCAAATAAGATTAAAAGGCTTTTGGAGCCCAAGATACTCCTCTTTCGAAGGTAAGCTATACACGTTATTTTTTATAAGAACACTTGGTTCCAGTTTCAGCCTGCCGTTTCTTATTTTACCGCATATATTCAGCCTATGGTTTTTCTTATTCTGTTTCTTATTTTCGTTTTCAAATTTCCAGAGCATATAAGTGTCAAGACATAACACGTACTTGATAAAGTAATCCCTGTTCACATTTAATATCGGTCGTTGCATTTGTGGCATAGGATGTTCTACCTGAAGTTTTATTTTCAGCAAAGGAAATAAATAGATTTCAAATCACAGTGATGTCTCTTGATTGCTTTGACTGCGAAAGGAAATTCAGAAAATTGTTATTTTCGCTTGTTACTGATATTTTATTTCTTGAGATTTTTGAATCTCAGCCTGCCTTGTTTCTTAAGTTGTTTTTATTTTTTGGCCTAATCTCAGCCTGGTGTTTCTTATAAAGGTTGTTCTTATAAAAAAAACATGTAACATCACAGTAAAACATGCGTAATGACATACGCTTTATTTACGAGTGGAGCTTGTGTTGTGTTAGGTCCAGTCTCTTTTAGTATATATGCCTCCTAAAACACCCGTTCCTCACGTTCTAAATAGATTAACACTACCATTCTAAATTTTAGAACGCTGTTTGTACCTTCGTAAGATGGTGGGTGGACATATCATCCATTGATTTAGAATATAGACAATATACTATCTTCTAAACATCCCACAAAAGTACCGTACTGCCATTTGTTTCAATTGGCCTGTGGTGAAAATAACAAGAGACATAGCGAAGTGGCATACTCTTTTACGCCTCACCGATGAAGCGGAGCCGTTTGCGCCATGTTTATTGCGGTGTTCGCGCTACAACAAGCAAACGACAATGATGAGAAAAGTCCCTCCTCTAGACCTGAATTAAATGAGGGCTATGGCTAAGAATTCTTAGGAAGTTTCTACATCTGTTTACCGTTGCCTTTTTTAGTCTCCTGAGTAAGAAATTAATACTAGAGAGCTTCAGCCCCCCCCCACCCCCTAATAATTTTTATGAGATAAGAGTTTTGAATTTCACATAAAAAATGTCATGTAATTAGTAAGCGCCATATCTTGTCATACCACACTGTACCATGCCAAATACATGGACTATTCGCGGAGAGGCTATTCAATCCATTTGAAAAACTAAGAAGAGCTAATGGATTGGTGGAAATGTTCTCTTTCTAATGTCAAAGTTACTGAGATAAAAGCACGAATTCGTGGTGTGCAGACCGTCATGCCACCATTTCATTCCTTTTTTGTTAAGAGTTAGGAAGAATTCTTCTCAAGCAAACGGACACCCTTGCACTGGAGGTTGTGTTCACAATGGCGAATAATAAAATTGATGCTTCATTTGACCTGTTTTGGCAACGTGCATTGAAAAGAAAAGATGAGCTGAATATAGAAGATCCACCCCCAAGGTTGCCAGGTAAGGGGAAATTGCCAGCAAGATTAGATGAAGAGAAAGCAGAAAGCTCTTATTGCCTATCGAAGAAAACGCCCCGTTACGAAAGACAGCATAACGAGCAGCTTCAGAAGAAGGTTTGACAAGCCTGATTTCAAGATGCATATCAACTTGCAGGAAATATTTTTGAAACACATCAAGCAGTAACCTTGTGAAAAGGAATTGGACGAGATTTACACAATTTATGGCTACGAGTTTGACCGTTAATGTAACGAAGTACAGTTCCCCTCATTTACACACTGCTGCAAAAGCCATGGAATACATTCCTGATAAATTAACAATCAACGACCTCATGGAAATACTTGGAAAACTACAGCTATCCAAAATGTTGAGCATGAGCGAAGTTACAAAGCTGACAAAGCTTCTACTCGTGATGCCAGCACCAAATGCAGTGATGGAACGATGTTTTTCAGCCTTAAAACGCATCAAGACCTACTAAAGTCCAACCACAATCAACAAAAGGCTCAACCATTTGATGTTGCTCCACGTCCAAAAAGAGAAAGTTGATGAGCTGGGCATGATTGACATTGCTAATGAGTTTGTGAATAAAGTGAGCTGCAGAAACAAATCATCGGAGTTTTCTCTGCTGCAGATTTCAAAACTAAGCTTTGTCTTGAAAGCAAGGCAAACCCAGACTTAGGAACTCTTATTTTTTTTATGCTTGCAAATTTGCATAGATCTAAAATGGTGAAACTCTGACTAATGACGGAAATATCAAATAGCTTTGAAAGACAATCATGTGCTTGAAGGAACATTTTTTGTAAGAAACTAGTTTATAAGAATCTACGTTGGTTAAAAATTTAAGCACTCGTAGCGTATGATTCAACCTGTGTTTTTTATATAATGCCTGGATCCTGACTCTAGGGAATTAATCAAAGTGTGGCGCTAGAGGGGGCATGGGGCCGTAGCCCCATCGTCAGGGAATGTTAGCCCTTCCGTCGGGAAAATATTTCGTGTCTGTCGGGGAATTTTCGACGAAAATTTGTTTTCAAATGCAGAAAAAGATACCCTTTATTCTGATATTCAGCCCCCATGTCGGGGAACCCAGCCCCCTTTCGGGCAAATCCTGGCGCCACCCTTGACTTAAACCTTGTTGAACTTTGTGATGTTTCCATGTCCTCTACCCCAAATGTCCTGTTTAAAACCAAAAAAGAACTTTTCCAAGTACTTCTAAATTGACCCAAAATGCTTCTTGTAATGTTAAGCTAACCCCATTCTGCCCGTTCATACCAACCCCACCTTTTAACATCCTCAGTTCATACGAACCCCACCCAACCTCAGTGGGCGTGCGTATAACCAACACTTTCAGGAGAAAACCTCCCTTTTTCATTTCACAGTCAAATTGCCTGTATTTTGAGGGCACTCACCAAAGCGCAATATGACAGACAATGAAATTGTTTGCAATTGAAATCGCGTGCGTAAAACGACACATTAAAACTAAATATTTGAAGACAGTAGGATATACGTTGGAAGCGATCTAGCAGGATTGATATGTTTTGCGTATGATCAAACTGTGCACAGCACATTTTTATAAAACCGCTTTATGGAATACGACACGACACAGCATATAAAGACGGTGTTTGGTTTCGTGCAAGAGCAGGTTTAAACAACATTTCATATTCACAAACAAGACTCCTTGCTCCAACATTGACCTGCTGAACGCCATTAAGTAGAAGTTGCTACGCTGAACAAGAAACCGTAAGTTTTAATACGGCTTGCAGTTATCTTTGGCTCGTAGTCACTGCATACCACACCATTTACTTTCGTAGAAACGTACCAATTGAAAAGAGTGATAAACACCATATTATCTCGTTAATTTTTCAAACAAGTTGGTGCGTGTCTTTAATTTTGAAATGATTGATCGCAAATGAAGGGAAAATGTGCACTTTTCGTTTTATTTGTAAGAAACTTGTTAATGTGAAAAATGTACGTAGTATTGGCACCATCAAAATTGAGAAAACTTCAGAACACGTTTTTTTTCTTATAAGAATACTTAATTTTTGGCTGTGCCTCAATATTCTTAAATTTTTGTTATTGTGAACCTCGGAATATTCTTAAATTATTCTTTGTGCGGCAGAAAATACAGATATGGCAATAAATTGTTATTATTATCATCAATGCCAAAAACGCACACCTATAACAAATATGGTGGCCAACAGAACAAGTCATCAAAATAAAATCTAAAAAATAGACTTACAGAATATCAAAGAAAAAGCAGTAGACAAGTACGAATAATTAAATGTCATAAAAGAATTCAGAAGTAAAAAAACACCCGCTAAAAATATTTGTTTCACAAGATCTTGAGCCTGACAATATTCTTAAAATATTCTTAAATTTCACAAATTTTGAGCCTCAGTATTCTTATAAAATTCATTCTTATAAAAAAAAGGAGTGTAGCAGCTTTCTCACTATTTCTAGACTATACCTTCGTTGATTAGATACAAGCAGATTTAACTGGTTAAAGAAATATGGTTTTGAAATTTCGAAGTGTCGAAAATAAGGCGTTTATTGCTTTGCAAAGCCTATACCCCTTTGAAGAGAAAAACTTGTTTTGAACTCCCCCACGCTTTTGTCAATGTCTCCCTAGGGATGGCAATATTCCCCGTAGGTTTCCAAAACTACATACATCGCCTTGTTTTCCCCTACCGTATGGATGGTTCTACACATTACTTCCGAATTGGCTGTTTGATATAAGTTTTCACTTTATATAACAAAGCATTTATGGCTCCACGTGGAATAATTATCCTGCTTTGTAGACTCAACGGACAATTATTGCTAGGAATAATTTGCACGTTGTGGCAGACGTTATTCGTTAACCCTGGTTTCCGTTTACGGTACCGCCGGCACTCATAAATTTAATGGAAACAGAGTTGCCGGCGTTCCCAGTGTGCCTTGCGTAAAAATTTGGCGCGCGAGTTTCTTCCACACAACAAATACGGCAGCGATCAATCGACGTCTTTTAGTCAATTTTCAACTCGCTTTGCTTACGATTTACATTCGGAGACGACAACGACGGAATGAAGTGAAAAGAAAGCACAAATTATGGGTGCGGGAAATATTTCGTCAGCGTCAACAGCATGGGCAATTTCATACTTCATCTACTTCGTTTTCCATCATGTCATGTACCGAATTTTAAAAAGATACCAACCAAACAAACAATAAACCAAAACCTTTTTTCGAACTGAAGAACAAAACAACTCTGACGCTATTTATCAATAAAAATTGCGCGTTTTTAAGAAGAGTTGATTGGCTTTTCTAGGTCAGCTGTTCACAGGGAATCAAAAATGCAGAACTTGAACATCTAAAGCACGTTGTTGCCGTTGTTGCGGCACCGCCAACATGTTTCCATATAACTTAATCTCAAGATTGACGGTGCCGCAATGAAAAAAAGTTGAACTCGAGTCAACTTTTTTTTTAATGACTGCGATGGGTCGCCGGCAGTTAGAGTGAAGTGTTTCCATTAAAAATTTTAGTGCCGCAAGGACGTCGCCGGTGGGTCGCCGGTGGGAAAAAGTTATATTTAAACCAATCACCAGGAAGTATCAGATTGCGTTTACATGGGCAAATATGGTCTCGGGTAACCAAGATCCCTCCTATCAAAGCCGGGATACCGGCAGCTGAAAATTGCCTCGGCTAGCCGGTACTATTTTAATTCTCATAAAAACGCAAGTTTAAATTACAATTGATTGTATAGGGAGGCGGGATCCCGGCTGGCCGTGACATAAACAGCCACCAAGACGTTGTTCGTCAAAAGTATCGAGGTAAGTACGCATAACAGTGTTTTGAGTGTCGTTAAACTCCTGGCAGGCCAGTCGAGAGCCAGCTCGGGCCCTGGAGCTATGAACGGCATGGGTCCTTAAGCAGGTGTAGGGGTGTAAAGGCAAGAGGGGGGCTTTAGCCCCACTAAAACATTATTCAACTCACCCGTCTGAATCAAATTACAACTGAATCAAATGACAAATGCATAAGCAAAACTGTTTGCTGGCCCTTCTTGAGACCTGGGCCCCAGGAATTTACCCCGGCTCCCCTTTATTGGTACTTACCCTTGGGTAGAATACTTTAATCAAGGCCGGCGGGGCATGGGGCTGACCTTTTTAAAAACCTGAATTTTTAAAGACTTTCATACTGCTACGTTGATAATGCCAGATTTTCTGAATCCCACTAGCAAATAAATCATAAACTTCTTCTGTGGATTTGTGGAAATACGCCAAAAAAACCGTAGTTTTATAGAATCTGGATATCTTAATATGTAAAAGCACATGGTCAAACAGGAAATTTTATACCCCCTAAAAGTCACGGTAAATACATTATGAAAGCAGCCTAAGGTCCACGAATAAAAAGATTCAAAACTAAGAGTATATGATCTCAAAGGGGGGTTTTTTATCACATATCAAACATAATTAAATATATTCTATTATATATTTCATATTTTATATTTTATATTTTATATTTTATATTATGTATTTTATATTATGTATGTTATATTTCATATTATATATTAAAAATTATGATGAGGTGTTGATCTGTGAGATTCGGGTTATATACACTAAATAATTAAAGAAGCAAGCTTCAAGTTGCGATATTTGACTGCCTTTTCCTCATAATCAGCGCCTCAATTAACCTGTATTGTGCATTAGCATGTATTGTACATACATTTCTTGACTATATACATGTTAACTTGAGTTGAGACAGTGGTGGCGAGGGCTCAATTTGGCAACATTTTATAACATGGTATCGTTAAAGATATCAGAGTTTATTCCATATTGCTGAATATAACCAGGTCCCGTGGATTTCTTAAGAGGTAGCGTGACCGTTCATGAAGTTATGATTCGACTTTCAGTGACCACGATACATGATTTATATTTATCAAACAAATCTTGTTGTTAGTCGCCTGTTGATCTTGAATAAGCTTTGTTTTATTCCCAACTGAAGGTTGATCTTTGATATTTACGTAGATAAAGAGCAGTAATAAAACTATAATGCTATTTCTGAAATTCTGGCAAACATCTGCTTACAAGTTCTAAAGATTTAGCAGGAAAAACCTGCGGTATTGTTTTAAATTACTCTTTGATGATTAAAACATTGCTTCAAAGTGCAGTGGTGTGCCTGCAGCTTTTCTGTTACGTTAAGCGACTGTCAATTGTTTATGAAAAGAAGGTAATCTCAAACATCAGAATCTTTGTCTCTTTCTTTCATACTATTTATTGTGATTTAATGATTAAAAACAAGGTTGCAAAGATATATTTTGATCAAGTTCTTTAACTGTTCTTTTAAGATCAGCATGTCATATCAAAATTTTTAGCAAGCAACACTTAACGAAAAATCATGTACCAGCGAAATTATCCAGCACAACACCTAGCCTATTGTTTACAAATAATTTCAGTCCAATCAATACCCTTAAACACCAGTTAGGTAACTTTTTTATGGAGAGAAGAGGGAGGGGCTAAAAGCATACAGAAATTATGGCGAATGCTGCAAGTGTTTTGTAGTAGAAGCTAGATGTAGACTGTTTTACGTTTTGAAAAATTGACACCTATTATGTTCTAAGTTGCTTTAATTGAATATCTAACCTTAACAATGTAGAAATAATAACTGACGAGAATTTTACAGGGAGGGGACACCATTGACTGAAAACAAGTGGAAGAAAATATAAAGCTCATTTGAAACAAATAAATTTCATTATCATTAAGCGCACGAGCCCCAAAAAAATAGTCATCGAAGCAATATTTTAGAAAATCCTTTCATTTCATCCTTTAATTGTTGAATACTATTCGCTCTGCCAGTTGGTCAAAAAGCAATCGTAGTTTCCATGTTTCTTCAGTAACGCTAAAATAGCTACGGCATTGGTTACTTGCGAAATGTGCAGTTTTCAGTGAAACAAAATGTCAAGTTTTCAAGAGGTAGATGTAGGATCTTATGCAATAGGAATTTTTTTTGACAAAGCAGAATTTCAACATCACATAAAAAAAGAGAATTAATTGCATATGCTAAAAATACGTGTTGTTGAGCATTCTTATTTTTCAACGGTGATATAGCAATAGATGCAGATGGCAGATCACACACAAAGAAGAGTAACGGATCTGATTAGCTGCCGGATATATTTTGTTACGTTTCACATAGTTTGATTTTTAATATCTTATCTAACTTTTCGCTTTGTCCAAGAAAGGATGATATATCCGATATGAAGGTAAATGCTTGGATAGCAATCAATTTGCCCATGTGTCATGTTTTTTTTTATCTCATAAGATTTCCAGAAACAAAAAATTACAATACAAAAGCATAAGAAGCATGGAAATACATAACAACCTAAGACTTAAACAGAACATAAATAAAGCAATATTACAAAAAAAATTGTCACAAAATATTAAGCCATAAAAGTAATTGCAATGATGTTGCCCGTTGTACCCACAGCGTCGCAATTTTGAATAAATCTTAACGAAGCGTTATTAGGAGAAAGCAAGTGTATCTAGGTTCCTTGCTAATCTGCTCAATTGGCGCCAAGGCATGATCAGCGATATCATTCTAATCATAAAGAGAAACAAGTTTACAAATGCGTTATGTCTTCCGACATTGACGATCATTGTAACCAAAATGTCTCTTTCCTTTGAACTCTCATTCTCTGTCCAAGATTTTGATTGATTGATTGATTGATTGATTTGATTTGATTTGATTTGATTTAACTTTTTTCCATTATTCTTTTCATTCTCGCAACATGCCTTTGTTTTTGCCCGCAACTTGCTCTTTTTCCTTTCTATGCTCCCTAAATATCCGAATATCTCTTTTTTGCATATATCACCAAATATGGTATTTGTCGTATTGCAATCAGAATCATGTGAGCCAAAGATCTTCTGTTCCCAAATAATGTATTTTGTAATTTCTACCGTACATATGTTGCACTCCAACCCAGGTCCAACCCGGGCTACACCATTGCCTGTTGTTGGAACCGCAAGGGTCTCTGGATATTGATTACTGATTAAAATGCTCATTTCTTATAATGAGGTAATACGTAACTGTACATTAAAATAATAATAATAATAATAATAATAATCACTTTATTTAAAGTTGGTAACATAAATCTATAGTATATATCAAAGGATGTGTACTAATTAATACCAACTATTTACATAAATTACAAAAATAACTACTTACAATATCTCTACTATTTAAATATAGTCTATTTACAAGCTCTACAGGTACAGGTATTTCCACTCCACTCTCTGATTTTTTTAAAAGAAAGGACACTATCGCAGCTCTTTAACACACCAGGTATGCTATTCCAGAGGTAGCTGCCTCTGTATGTAATAACACTCTGTATGTAAATATCATTTCAACTAGTTCATTTATCTTGCTAGGTCGACTGCAGTTCTTTGGTAAAGCGATGGAATATGAGCCATAAGGGAATATCTGTGTCATATTGTAGCGCACAGCCATTTGAAGAAAAAATTCGCGAAACGACGGCAGGTAGTTTTAAATGGATTAAAAACAATACAGACGAAAGACTTGTTGCAAAACATTACGGGACATACCATCTTTAGGCACAAGAAGTACACACGAGGTGGATTGCGGCACAAAATCAATAAAGAAATGGAAAAGGGTAAGAGAGAAAAACTTCTTGCCATTGTTGCCTTGATTTCATTTGCGATAAAACTATCGGCAAACATAACATTTTTTAGTGACTCCTCAAAGACCTTCGCAGCTTATGATACTGAGTTGACGCCTGTGGGTAGCCCATTGCTCCTGTGCAGGGTTTGCTTTGCTTTGCCATACTCCTTGGTGCTTGTCCTCTACTGTGTTGCTTCAACTTTCCGCAAGACGTCAGGCTGCACAATCATTGAATCGAGGTTCTACCTTTCATTCTCGGTTTCATGTATTTTTGAAGCTATTCACATCGGACTATGGGCCTACTCGTGGATCGTTTCTGCCTTTATATTCATCTGTGCTGCGTCGTTCTGTCAATATGTCGCTTTGTATCAAGCATTCACGGGACTTTACGCTGCAAAATTAAATACAGATGATCTAGGGGGAAGTAAACTTTGGAGCCAGAGGATCTTCGTTCAATCATCCCTGATCTTCGATTGTTCGTGGAACTCTGTGCTTACAATCCTCGTGCTTGTTGTCGTGCTTTGTTATGGAATCGGGCTGTCATCGTTTCAGGCATCAGTCATTGGATTGATAATCTTTTCTATCGGATTACTAATCTGGTTTCTGATTGAAAATCTTGTTGTTGAAAAGTATGTGCGGTATGCAGGTGTGGAGTATGTCGCAATTTCGATTGCGATGACAAGTTTGCTTACCAGCGATCGAACAAATACCTCCATTTTACCAATTGCCTTACTATCGTTGATGTCAATGGTTCTTATACTACTTTTTCTTCGAGTATTTGCAATCATATGTTTAGAAAGCAGACGAACAAGCCGCAGTCAATTATACACCATGGTACAAATCTGAAGCAATCGGAAAAGCAGAACTTTCAGCGTGGAATAATCGTGCATTTGTTCAAGAGGCAATTGACGATCTTGTCAAATACTTACCGTAAAAGCTCTATTAGGCACTCTCCCTCCGTTTTAAGCCCCCTTTCTATCAAGCCTCCTTTTTTCAAACAAGAAAGATTGCATAGAAAAATGCAATGTTTAATGATAGTTGACGATGTATTTCGTCGTAATTTGGCAAATTTCTAATTTCATTTGTTTGAGAGTCAAAATGTTCTCGTCCAGTTCTGTCTTGGCGTCTCTAGGAGCCATTTTGAGAAAAAGCCAGAAAAGTAAAGAATAAAAATTATTTTTTATCCTTGAGCTTGAATTTTCAAATAAGTCACCCTCTCCATTAAGTTCCTCTTGGGAACGTCGAAAATTAAGTAATCCCCCCAGGGCTAAATCAAGCTTTTACGGTAATCAAACTGACATCATTCAAAAACGTTAGAAAAAATTTAAATAACTAGTATTAATTTAATGTAGTTTTGAAGTACACTTTAACTTTAGCCTTATTCAAGTGTAAGAATAACATAATGGTTCGTTTGACTTGCTTTTGGTTTTGATATGATGCCTCGTGTTTTGACCAAGGACTGCTTTAGAGTTTTTTTGGGAGGACCCCATTGCAGATAGCGAAGTTTACTGCTCATGTAGATAGTGTTTTCAGGCCCTCTAATTGTTCAAAGTCAGACGATACTTGACCAAAGTTTACATTTGTCCCAAATCCTATAATAAACCCCATGATAGGATATTGATTTTTTTTCAAATTTCCAAGTAAAAACTAATAAACTCAAAAACGTTCAAAAGAAATCTTATTTGCTCTTGCCAGAGGTGAGCCTAATTTCAATTTCAGGGTTGCTAAACGCCTTTTTAATAAGAAAGTTCCTAGCAATCGCTGAATGTCAGTGTAAGAAAGAACTTTCTTAACGAAGAATTCAAGTGCTATGCAGTTCTTCAAGAAGGCCGCTTTCGCCAAAAATGAGTATTAAGGGCAATGTTTCACCGGGCAAGAAGTAACATTTTTAATACAGCTATCTGCTAAGGGATGGAAAGCAACTTCCGAAACAAGATATAGTTACATAATTTCTTAGGGGTGAAAGACTCAATACTCAGATTTCCTTACTTTACGAATCGAAAACCTTCGTATAAACCACATTCTCATAAAATAACTTGTACCTGTCTTGTACCTATCCGTGGATTAAAACCATTAAAATTGCATTAATTTGCCGAAGTCTTGATCTTAAAGCTTCTACATTTTCCATTGCTTTCTGAAGTTAAACTTAGCGAAAATTACCAGCAACAAGAGTAAACGGCCAGAGACCGAAGAATGCTAGGTGTAAGGACTCCCAGAGAATTTTGCTTCGAAAAATAGTCAATTTTTCAGCATAATTTTAATTCTTAGATATTCTAATCCTATGTCTCCCTTTATTCAAACATTTTTAATCCTTTCAAATTTATATCCATTAAATTTATATGTTATACAATATTTAAAAAATACCCAATAAAACATGCTTTAAGAAATTGATTTCGTATCGTCACCTGATTTCGTGTCCTCTATTGTTGTTAAAGAGGAGACAGGCTGTATAGAACCCTGCATGCGAGAGAAAAATGTGGACTTCTTCTTGAATGCAGAATATGGATTAAAGTTGTCTGGATCAATATCGGCTGAATCTTTATCCCTGTAAATTGGAAGAACTCTGCATGTTATCAAAACATATTCATTTTATAACAAATTAAAAGTTCTCATATCAATTTAGATCATTAAATAATAAATCTATTCTAGAGAAATTTTTTGCCCATTCGGACGAATTTGAGAATGTTTAGTTGAGAGCAAGGGTTTAAGCTAAGAGTTTGTGGCAACAACGTTAGAAACGCGGAGAGAAAATCGACTCTTGACAAGGAAATGTGAAGCATAGCAAGTTATATAGGTACATAGGGTTTTATTCTCGTTACTTTATGGCTAGGGATACCAGAAAGGGTATTGGGAGAACAGTGAAGGCAGGCAACCTTCCAGTCATCTTCTATAAGGCAAAAAGAGGAAAAGAGTAACCTTCTGATAAAAAACACGTTGTCACTGAGCAGCATTTAAAACCAGTCCGATGAAATCACCATCTTGTGAGAAATTCAACTAACCATTACATCTTACATTGGGTATATCTGTCATTATTGGTATGGTAGGCACGCCGGATGTGTTATATTGAAGGCATATGTTTCTAATTTCACTAGGCAAAGGGCAATGTGACCTATGCCTCTTGCACTTGTCTTCTTCTTGACACTTTCCCCATTACAAAGTTTGGGCATACCTTGACCTTTTTATCGACTTCTAAGGAGCACCAGCATAAACTTGAGTGACCACGCCCAAATAGGGCTGGGCCCAATCTTCAAAGCCCCCCTCATGCGAAAATATGCTCCAGCGTCCCTGTATGGATGTAGCAATCATCGTAAAAAAACCCCAAATCCGAACATGTTTTTCTTTGGCTTTCTGCTTCGATTTTAGGCCTGTTTATATTTCATCAACCCCTCTCCCTCCTTGCCTACTTGTAACGATATCCCTTTCATAGTGACGAAAAAAATGGAAAGGCTCACCAGAATTCAGGGTCTACATTCCCAACGTTGTCCGGGTGTCCCACATTTTGAAGACGAAGTTCTGCAACTCTTCTCATCAGCTCTTTCATATGCGGATAGTCTTGGAGAATAGTATCGAAGTTTTCCCTTGATAATGAGAACACATCACATTTTGTCTTCGCACGAACAGTTGCAACGCGTCTGGCTTCCTTTGACATCAAAGAGATTTCTAGAATTCAAATCAAAAAGAAAGCGTTGAGAAATAAAAAACAACAATAACCAAAACCCGTATTACTACCCCCACTGCACTTGTGGTAAGTAGTAATTGTTCCGAAATGGAGAAGTGTTATCATCACTATTATTATTATTATTATAAGAAATCCTTTCCTAATGGTATGCAACAATTCTCCAAGTATTTCTACATAAAACTGAAAAATGGTTGACATTCTTCATGGCATCAAGAAATATTTCAGGTAAATTTTCTCTCAAACAAAAGAAAAGGGGCAGGAAGTAAGTGTCTTGTCGATAAAACAATTATTCTCATGCTGTTATTGGAAAATGCATTCTATTTTATTGCCAGTTACACATTTATGCACATGAAACACAGGAAATAATGTGGATTGTGCAACGATGAAGTGGAAATAACAAGTAAAAATTCACATAATTTGATATATTTTCAATACTTCAATACTAAACTAGATAACTCTGTAATAAGTCTCAATTCAAAACTCGTTTCTTCTAGTATTTTTCCTTTTTTGCTCCTCATCTGTTTCTTGTCTTCACTTTAAATAACTTTTTTAGCCATGATGCTTGTTCGCCTTTGGAGTATCAGGCATTCGTCTACACTACTTATTAATGGACATAACAACAACGTACAATTGTTGTTGCGAGTGTATGATAAAGTTTTTACAATGATGAAGATTTTTTTTAGAATAAAGCATGAAATTAATACCTCCAAAGTGGCATCCTTTATCCAAAGTGGCAGTGACTTCTCCGGAAGCATTGAGAATCTCCACTATGCCATGTTCGACAAAAAACATTTTGTTACCCTTGCTGCCACCTTTTATGATGACCTCATCACTCAAGTAAACCTCAAAGTGGAGATATGTGACTAATTGTTCCAGAAACTCATTTTCTGCGTTTTTGAAAAATGGAACTGAACGGAGTAGGTCGCCAAGGTGATATATAAGAACCTCCTATAACAAGATGAAATACAATGGATGGGTTAGTATCTGAGACACGGAGTTTAAATTGTTGATAAGTTCTAAAGATACACAAATAATGATGCCAAGTCGTTAATTTAAATTTGTTCGAATGCGGGTTTCTTGTTGAACAATGCTGTTAATAGGGTCGTTACAAACAGCGACACGTGTTATCCCTTTCAAACAGTTGTAGGATTCCCAAGTCGATTTATAGCTCTAGAAGCAACTTTTCATAATAATACATTTGATAATTGGTAAAAAAACATGATGTTGAAATACAGAAAAAACGGATATATTTCGAACTGTTAGATGCTTGGAAAAAAATAGTGTTGCAGTCAGCGTTTATGAAGTTCTCAGAATGTGAGTATCTTTTAAATTTAAGTTCTTACTATATGAACCTTGGGTCTTAGGTGTTTGTATGCATCGATGCTTTTATTACTCTTAAGAAACTTGGAATGTCAAACCACAACTGTCAATGCTCCTAAAAGGACACCCTTTATTACTAGAATTCTAGTTTATTCTCCCGCCCCCTTGAAACTAAAACCCTGTGTTCTAGTGCAAAGCTTTTCATCAAGAACTTTGTTATGATTCCTGATGATGATATGGCAGAGAAGTGCTATCTTTCTGCCATTTCACTAACACCAGCTTTCTCTAATCTGAAATCAAACAAAAGGCAGAGGGAAAAGACCTACCAACCTCTTTAAGTGATGGTGATATTTCCTTTAATATCTGCTCTTCATCAAAACATTTCCTTTGATAACGATGTTCATAATAATCCTGTACTTTGTTTCTCAATGATCTGGGCAGTTTTCGAAACTTCAGATATTCTTTCACTTGCTCAATCTATATAAACATATGCAAATCAATGTAAGATGAACCAAAACTTCAATAATGGCGGTAAAAGACTGCGTTACAAACATAAGAGGTTTTTAAATACATTCTGTTGGAAAGTGGGACTCCTAGCACCAATTTCTCCGATAATGAATCTGATTGGTAAATACAGAGCTGTTAAAGTCATGTTGATTGACTTCTTGACAGGGTCATTCCTAGTCCCTTCCGTTGCAGTAACCAATCAAACTATGATAACCAGTAAATCAACAAATTAACTTTGGACCATAAAGCATAGGCGTCAAATCTTGATTGGCTGCAGCGGGATCTCCTTTGGCGGGACTCTCCGTGACAATCAGCCAAATTGAATCAGTAAATTTGGCCAAAGGGGGTGGATTTTCACCCTTCCTTTCAAAAGAACCTTTAAAGAATTTTTTGAAAGAATTCCCTAATATTTACGGCTGTCAAAAGTTCCTTCAATTTTCTGTGCGTTTTGTATACGAATTCCCATTATTTGGCCTAACACAATAGATACATTTTCGCGGGAAATGTTTTTCTCTAAAAACGGCCGTTTAGAAAAGAGTGGTCGCGAAAATTATAAAATGAGAGCAATACTGCAAGGCTAAAAATTTGATTTGATGACTTTATAACATTTTATCAAATGATCATGTCAAGATCCACTTAGTAGTAGGCCTACTAAGTACGCCATATTCATTTTACTTTCTGGCTCGCAAATTCTTCAGGTCCTTCATAGACACTTCAAGCTCGTGGGCTGATTTAGGTTATTTAATTCTTCACTTACAATTAAGCTTTCTGTCAGATTTGCACAGCTTCCAAAACATAACACGTTTTTTAAAACATGTAGCAAAACTAACTGTTTGTTGTATTTCATCGGTAATTAGCTCACCTTTTCAGCGTAATGCCTTCCTGCAGAATCAATGGAAAGTGACAGGGTAGATATTCCACCAATAAATGTAGCATAGAATGCTCCACCAACCATCATGCTAAGTGTTATCACCCAAACCTCGGTTACCGACTGCGGTGGATAACGGCCGTATCCTATGCTCAACATGTGTGACATAGCTTTGAACGTCGACCAGCTATACTTTTCCCAAACAGTTGCATTCTGCATTAGATAACAAGGCAAGTTATCAACTGCTTTAGTGCAAGACTGTTCATCAAAAGACGTTCATCAAAGTAAAGAAAACTAAATCTGGCATATAAGAATATAAGATGAGGCTTTCAAACTCGATTAATATCACAATGTCCTTATTCTTTGACCTCAAGTTAGCCACATTTTTCCATACAACATTCTTTATTAAGTCCTGCCTTATGTTTTCTCGCTTCTATTATTCCATTTACAATTTCATTTTCAGTATATAGGCCCCAGACTTCATGTTTATATTTGCTGAAGATGACTCAAGCCAAACTCAAAACGTCTGTATATGTCACCATTGAATCACTGTTCAAGATATTCGTTGTTGTAAAATCGCTAAATATATACAAACTTGAGATGTCTTTTTATTGTCGTCATCGTCATCATAAACTGTCCTATTGTCATTAAAATGAAATTCAAACTACTTATCTCATACTTCGATGTAAAGAAGTGACAATGCAGCCAGCCTAGCTTCTTTGCAGATAGGTTTGAAGATCAACTCACACTACAGTAACAAGTCATACCCCATACTACGAAAAAATTTGGGGATGGTGCATAGGGGACTCTATACATAGGAAACCTTTCTAACGATCTGGGACTATCCACCAATTGTGAATTATTTCTTACACATTTCACAGCAAATGTTTCTTAAAATGGCAGACCATGCTCTCTCTAACAAAAAAATACAATATCCACTGACATTACTAAATGCATGTATCATCTAATTTCTGATACTAAGCCATGTCAATGGTTTTGGAGACTTCAAAACAAGCAATATCGAGCCAAGATATTTCTTACCACGAGATTTTCACGAGATACCCAACAATCACTTGGGAAATCTTGCAAGTAAGGGACCAGATATTGCATGCAGCCACACCAATGAGCCAACAGTAACATCAAAGCAATCAGTTTTAACATTCGTAGATGAGACGATGTGATATTTGTTGCCTAGAATGTCAAAATGCAAGCAATTTTACCAGAATTACTCCAATAGTAAGTTAGAATGGGGCCTGTTTTCTATATTCTAACTCCTTACACAGCTCTTTCTTTTCTCAATGGCCTGCGTACAACCAGAAGTCCTTAATTTGCATCTGTCAATTGCAGCTTATAATCGTACATAGCAACTGTATAAGACACAAAGTATAAAAATATATTGAAAATGCAAATACGCTCCCCCCACAAAATCATTGCACCACCCTGGTTCAAAGTGGAGGCAATTTTTGGCAAATCATTTTTAAACTTAAAGCATCTATTCTGGGAATGCTTCAAACCGTAAAACAATGCATGGGTACCCAACAAAATATCAACAAATCAACCTTACAAGAGGCATTTGTAACAGTATTTCTGTTGCTTTTAAATCATTATAAATTGAAGATTGATTAGTGGACTTTTCATTTCCATTGAATTTTAATTCGCAGGATTATGCCGGCTCATTTTCATAAAAGCATTTCAAGTGCCCTGGCCAAGGACGACATTTAGGCTTTCGGTGGTGCAATACTTTTTTGAGGGAAGTGTATATGATTGACAGAACTTACTTCTTCAAACCTTCTCATATACCTCAAGAGTCTTGTCAGACGAAACAATTTTAGCAGACTTAACATTTTCGCAAGTTTAAGAATCTTGAAACCTCTGGATGCCTTTGCAATGGCCTGACTTTGATTGCCTCCTTCGACAATGAAGAAGATGTAATCAAGTGGAACAGATGAGACCAGATCAAGGAAAAACCAGCCTTTTATGTAACGCTTGCGAATTTCTTTTTTGTTCAATATCGTCTGCAAAATGAAAATAGATCTTTGAAGTGATCAAAAGTGACAAAAAGATGCTTCGATGATCAATAAAAGGGGCAATCATCCCTTCAAAATGAGAAACCCTGTTAGCGCAAATGTCACATTCCATATTTACCTTCTCTATTCAATTAGCATATCGGTATAAGATGATTTTGTCTACTGGCGTTATGCCCGCTAATTTTCAGAATGAGCATTGAAAAAAGCTTCCAACATATCAAAAAACACGCAGCTCGGACTATCATTGAAGAACATACAGTAGCAGTGAAAATGCTGTTTATAGCGAGAATCTCATGAATATCAAAGATCGATGGAGTGAGCAAAAAAAGCGGTTTTAGAGAGAGCAGGAGTAAAGATGAATTTGATGAAAGTTATTAAAAATAGATGGGTCCAGTTTCTAGGGCATATGATGAAATTTAAAGGAATGAAAAATAGACAAACATTGAAGTCGAGAGGAGCAAACGGGGACAGAGACAAAAGTGCATTACCAGCTTAAACATGATCTCCAAATTAGAGTGAATACGAGATTTCAATGCTGCTGAGAGAGAAAGAAATAGAAGGCCATGATTGTTAACGATGGGGAGGAGCAAGACATATTAGAAAAGGAAAGGAAGTACCGTCTCAATGAGTTAAGAATGTCTAAAGCATTTATTTCTCATCCTTTCTACAAAAAGAAGACTGATCCGATGGTATGCAAGTTTTGCTCTTTAAAAGTAGCAATTAAGTTCCTTTATTGGAATGGTCTTTTCGGGTAATGCCTCTATTTGATAATTTACTCACCAAATGCTCGTCTTCCAAATCAGGAATGCCAGTGAAGAAGTTGAGTACAATGTCAAGTATAAATACCAGGTCTGAGATTCCATTGATTGCTAGCCACGTTGCAGAAAAGTCGGTGCTGAAGAAGGCAATGTTAACGGGTAATACAAGTACTTGGAAGAAGAGAAGTGTTATGATTATCATGTCCCAGCAAAACCTGTAGAAAGAAATGAAAACCATTAGCATCAATGTAACTCTAACAGAAACCCCCGGTTATGAAACATTTGTTTTTAACTTATTGTTTACATTTTTTATTGTGTGTTGTAAACTTCAATGATCCCTGTGTAACTGTCTTCCAATTCAGCCACTGGTCATGTTTCTAAATTTAAACTTCGATGGGCATGCACAGCAACGCAAATAGAACTACGAGAATAGAATGCTTTGAAAGACCTTAACCCTTTCGCACCCGGATTTATTTTCACATTACTGTTAAAATCCAATTAATCTACGTTATTCAGGGGGCAGCATAGTCAGATAAATTAGATGAAAGCGTAAACTATTATCGAAAACTGCCATCTGAACATTTACGATATTTTGTATTTTACCCCCTGCAAACCTTACTTTTACGGTTTTTGTCATTGGGCCATATGGCCCATTTGGGGGTGTAAGGGTTAATAATCGATTGATTTTCTACAATCTAACAACTTTTAACGAAGATATAATATCCTTGCCACGATAAAAAACAGATTTTTAGAAACAAAAAAAGCATGCTGACCAACTGCAATAAACATCATACAAACCAACGCACTTTAACTGCTAGATTATTAAAAATTTCTGTTTGCGACCATGCTCGAAGAATTCAATCCAACGTTGATATACGCAATATATCCGCATCTTAACGCTTTCGCACCCGGATTTATTTTCAACTAACTGCTACAACCCATATAATTCTACGCTTTTCAGGGGGGGACATAGTCAAATAAATAAGGTGAAAGCGTAATCTATTGTAGAAAACTGCCACCAGAACATTAACAATATTTTGTGCTTTACACCCTAAAAATCATTTTTTAAGGAATTTGTATTTGAGCCATATGGCCCATCCAGGGGTGAAAGGGTTAATTTATTTGCTTACCTCTCTAGCTCTGCATTTTACAATTACACTGAGGGGCTGTAATAATGTGCTATTTACTTTGTACACTTTATCTAGGATCCTAATAACAATGTATATTTAACTTTTTTATACACTTTCTGCTTTCAGGCATTCATGGGTTGAGATGATATTAGTATCATGCTGTATTGGTCCGGGTTGGAAAATAGGGTGGTTCAACACTTCCGTCTTGAAAAAAAATAAAGCATTTTGCTGTAAGAAAAAGACGATGATGCAACAATGAACAATCTCTCCATAACGCCATAATGGGAACATCTGTTTCCTTAAAGGTCAATTTATGTTCTACTAACCTGAAATCGCTCATAGGGTGAATGATGTATTTCTCCATGCCATCCTGTCTTTCTTGCTCAGCATCAAAATTACGGTGGTGCCCATACAACTTTAAAGCCACCTTACTCTCCAGGTTCAAACGGAACATTTCCCTGAAAGTAAATATATAAAATTTGCAATCATTATTTCTCTGATCCTACATTCTAATGATGCAATGCCATAAGCAATGTCATAATTTTAAAAGCAACTTTACTCCCGATTTCTAAATAAACAATGATGTTGCTTGACCTTTTCACTCCCGGTGGTATTACAATTGCACAGTAGCAATTAACGCTCCTAGTCAGTTGACAAGGGCTTCTCTAATCAATGATTTTGAAGCATAGTGACTATGGTTGAAGTTGAACTTCAATGGAATCCAGTGCATTGGTCCCTTCTCCTCAGATATCACCAATTTTCCTTGATAATCCAAAGGGCCATATGGTCCTCAAGGAATGAAAGGGTTTATGTCTACAAGCTCTGTTATTACCATCAAAAACTTTAGCGAATGGGCAATGATGTTTAACCCTTTCTCCCCTGGACGGGCCATATGGCCCAATGACAAACACCGGAAAAGATAATTTTCAGGGGGTTAAGTACAGAATATTGTAAATGTTCTGATGGTAGTTTTCTATGATAGTTTACGCTTTCGCCTAAGTTTTTTGACTATCCTACCCCCTGAAAAGCGTAGAATTATATTGGTTTTAACAGTTAAGTGAAAACAAATCTGGGCGCGAAAGGGTTAAGTTCCTTTCGCTGAAGGTTATCCACCCCAGTTACAGAAAAGTAAATAAGAATGGAGACCTGCTTGAGCACAATGATGTTTACGGTGCAATTGGAGTCAAAATTGAACTAAAATACCCGCCAAAAGTATTGGACCACTCTCTTTCTTATTTTAATGCATTCTCTCCCCTCCTTCTCTATGCCATTCTATAAGGTAATGGGGATATTGGCTGATAAAGTGCATCAGAGGTCACGGCCATGTTCATCTTTCTTCCCAACGTTGTTTCAGGGAGGAAGGGGGACTATCATTATTATTATTATTATTATTATTATTATTATTATTATTATGAATAATTTCTTTAAAGTAGGCGTTCAAATATATAGCTAAGTTAGAGCTAATTTAAGCCTACTAAAACAAAAAACAAAAATGAAATAAAGGGATCTTTAAGTGTAAAATAATTAGTTTACAAAGTACAATAGTTATATATATAAAATCACAGTATTATAGATATTTACAAGCGGAAATTAAAAAAAAGTTGATGTAAATAAAGAATCAATCTAAGTACCCAACCTGTGCTACGAATGTTTTGCATAATCTGCAGTTCATTCCTCGCCCTTCCACTGAAGCGCAAAATATAGATTTGTGGCCGATAAAAACCTCCATTAAAACTTTTGATGGCCATTGTAAAGTAGTAAAGTAGTAAAGAGGGTATGATTATCAAAATTACTATATCAAAACGACAATATATCACTAATGCATGCAAGGCTTCGATTACCTTGATCGCTTTATGTACAGAGGACCAGATTTTATGGCAAGTTAAGCAGCAGCGAAAAAGTCGAATGTTTTGAATGTGTTGCATACAAACTCGACTGATACTATTTATTTTCTATCTTATTCTAATCCTTTAGAATACCCTAGGGTCGAAATTGTAAATGCAACATCAAGAGTCAAGAAATGAAACTGTTTTGAAAAAGTGATTGAAAGTGGTACATCTGCTCGCATTTGCAATTTTTGATCACTAACCCAAACTTCCAGATCGGAGATCAAAGACTGCAAACTGCATCACCACCTATTCGTATAATTTTATTGTGGGAGGTATGTTTGTAGAGTAAGAGTAAATTCAAGCTTTTGTACATACGAAAATAAGTTGCCAGCCTTCCGATGTATTTGCATAATATGCGGCGTGTGAAGTGAGCTTCGACGGTGGTAACTGTCTAATGAATGGCGTCTTGGTTTCTTGCCAACAAAAAGAGAAAGTGAACTTGCTGAAGTGAAAAAATGTATTTTCTAGACTTCTCCTTGGTTTAGAACATTTAATCTTACTGTTATTCGATTTTTCAATGTTAAGTGTTATAACGTAATCAGTGCAATGCTATAAACTTTAACGTTATGTAATGTAATGTAATGTAATTTAATAAAATGTAATGAAATGTAACGAAATGTAATGTAATGCAATGTAATCTAATGTAACTTGAAGTAATGAAATGTAACGAATGTACTGCAATGTAACGTACTGCAATGCAATGTAATGTAATGAAATGTAACTTGAAGTAATGTAATGTAATGAATGTACTGCAATGTCATGTACTGCAATGCAATGTAATGTAATGTAATGTTATGTAATATAATGTAATGTAATATAATGTAATGAATGTAATGCAATGTAATGTAATGCGATGCCATGTTATTTATCGTAATGTCAAATAAGTATTTAAGTATGCAAGATGACACCGCACATCCTAATGGAAGAGTCGCATTGTTCTGCAAACACTTTGATGTCTGGAGGAATTATCTCCTGTAACTGTAACAGCTTTATGATATGGAGGCTTTCGTACAATGCTGGTTGATTTGGGGTCAATCTCTGATTCGTGTTTGTCAAACGAATTGTCCGTCAACAAGGTTGAATTGTAGCTCATGGTTGATGTTTACAAAACAAGGTTAATTTATGTACAGGCTTTATGACTGAAATATGCCATGAAAGAAGAGTATCTTTCAATATTAGGTATTCTAATTAACTACAACGCATGAAATTTAAAACAATGTGCCTTAGAATTGATGCAAGGTTGGTTGGGATCTAAGCGTAGAATACGCATCTCTCAATTAGCAGATCCGCTGTAAATCTCTCCAGGCCCCTTTTTAGTTATGAACGCCATGTCAAACCCAAAAATAGCAATAATGCCAATCAAGACTATGTAGCGGCTTTTTTCGGAAAGGAGTTTCAGAACAAATCGTTTATTTTTCTGTATTATTAAAGATATCATTATTGTGGGTATTTTAATGAATAGTTAGCCATATTTGGCACTTGCTTTTATTACAAAGCTTTTATTTCATCAAAATAAAAAGTGAACCTGATAATACTAGTCGTGACCATACATACATAATCCTTAAACTTATATCTATCTGTAGCTTTAACCAAGCTTGTAATGGACCAATCAAATTTTTCGCGTTCGCCCGCAAAATTTGAATGGAGTGGAACCACAACAATCAGTGGTAAAAGGAGGCATAATTTGGACTAATAATACTTTTTGGCCCCGTAGCTTCGTAAAATTGCCGTGGATCATTATCAGGTCTACTTCTCCCTGAGAAACAGGCAGAATGTTTTAGTTGTTGCTACTCCTTTGCATTAACACCGGGAGTGAAGGATTGAAGTAATGAATAACTTAATATCGTCGAAAGCATGTATGCGAATAACTTGAATAAATGTCAAGACTTTGAAGCAGTTACAAAATCTTCTTACCATCGATTTTTCCACTAGCTTCAGAATTGTTCTCTTCGCCAAAAACAGTAGGAATCTGGTTTATTTTTGCAGTCATATCGATTTGCTGCCTAATCGATCGCTCCTCAGATTCAAAAGTGATTGCGTTAAATCGAATTGACAGTCGAATGCCGTGAAATTAGCCGAATGGATTGATCTGACGTCATAAAAGACATAATTTTGAAGGAGAAACATATAAAACCACGTGTGAGGAGAACTGCCAACGCGCAAGTATAGACATAAAACGAGGTTTCTGGCTTTCTGAAAAAAAGTGATTATAACGGATGCATCAAATAAATTAAAGCTTAATTATTTACATAAGCATTTCAGGTGAAAAGATGCAACATAAACTTCATTCAAAATGTAGTTCTATTTTCGAGTTAACATCGCATGATGAGGATATGACAAAACTTAGTACGGCCTAGACTGTTTATAATTATTTAAGATTTGATCAGAATATTTCAGACTTTGTTACAAATTACAAACTTGTAACCACCAAGTCCCATTTAAAGTATTGGCTTTCTTCTCGGTTTCTGTTTTGTTTTCCTTTATTGTTTCCCTCATTTCATTGATTTTTATGCCCAGATGGCCCCGGAGAAGTCATAGCCCTTGAAACTCGGAGCATCGTTCTAGATGTCTAATAAATGGATAGTTATTTTGTAAGCTAGTATAAATTACAAGTTTGTGATGTAACTTGACTGTGGTTTTAAAAACATTAACCGTATAATGGAGCTTTCTTCTCTTGAACTATCTTACGCCATCTTTACCATCTCTAAAATGTTTTTTTTTCGGAATTTTTTCTAATTTTAATGTTTCAAGTGATCTATTTCTCTCATTTATTTGTCAACAAGTACATTTTCAGAAAAAAAATTCGCCGAACAAAAGCCAGAACAAGAATACTCGCTGAAAAATTTAGTCAACTTTCCCGAAAGCTTGCCTTCAATGTTTTCTAAGGAAGCAGATACAGAAGAAAGCTAATGATGAAGTAAGAAAGAAACAACTATCTTACCACTTCATTCTGTGGAAATCGCCTTTTCTTGTTGCTAAAGGAGCAATGACCGCACCAATTGACAACACCAGGTAGGAAAATCGCAAGTGGAAAAGTGTTCTGCGAAAAACAGCGCTCGTTTGAGGCAGGCACAGCATTTGACGAGATCGCAAGATGACAGGAGAGGCTGCGGCAGGGTAAGTGAAGTGGTCTGATTGTGTAAACCAGCATCCTAGCTTTGCGGAAACCCTCAGAGGTAGTCCATTTCTTGAAGATGTTTATTTTACTACTAGTTTCAATACGTTTGTTAGACATCGTCAGCTCCTGCATCCTCCTCATTTGTTCTATATCATGGAATTCCAAAGGTGCAGATATCATATTGTGCCACTCAAATGAGAAGTGGTAGGATTATGCAGGAGGGGTATGCTGTCATAAAATGCCACACATTGATGATATATTGTGACTTACATCTACATTAAGGCAACAGTATTCTCTTTGCCACGAGAAGCGATGACACTACGGCAGCCGAGGCCTCAGTACTAAACAGGCATTGGATAAGGCTTTTTGTCAATGAACATGCCTGTGCTAATCAAGTATTGAAGCTTGTAGAACCGCTTTAAAACTGACAAAAAAATTCTGGATCTTCGGCAGCCATGATGTAGAATTGTTACATTACTGCGACAAAAAAAGGTCAAGGGGTTGGGATACTCTATTGAGAGCTCCCTTCCTGAGTGACTAGATATATCGACACATAATATGAAGGAATAAAGAGAAAAGTAAATAAAAAGAGTGGAAATAACTGAAACTAGTATAAATTGCGAATTCTATCATTAAATAAATCTAAAATTTTTAAAGCTAAAGCAGAGTGTGGAGTATTGCAGCATTAACCTTCGATTAGAGAATGATTTTGAAGTTATTTAATTCATTTTTTCTGCATCAAAATATGAACGTAATTAACTACATTTACGTATCAGTAAAGAAGCAAATTTCAGCGTCAAAAGTGTGAGATATCATGTTGTTTGCAATTCAATTACATACTGTAATAGGGGCTGCTTCCACGATAGAGATGAAACAGACAAATCACTTGCACCATGTCTTAGAACGGGCACATCAGAGTTAAAATAGATAAAACATTATGTCATGATTTCCATAGCCAAATATGAATCGTCTGTGAAAATATACAAAGTTTTCTCCCTGCCATACCTAAACAGTATTGGTATGGAACCTTTTTCTCCTACTAAAGTTTATAATAATTTAAGGTTAACAATTCACGGGCAGATTAATGACACTCGAATGCTATGCTAGAAAATGGAGGGTTTTTAAGGATCAAATTTATATGACCACCAGCTCGGACTAACATGGTGACTTCTCTCGAAGCTGGCAATTCAGAGAAGAGAATAGAAAAGCTAGAAAATCTACACTTAATTGCAAACAAAATAACATCCGATCACTTATGAAATTTGGTGAATGGTACAAAGACCAGAACCAGGCAGGCTTCTGTATTAGTATATACAATGTGACATGTATGATCAACGCACGCGCAGCAAAGCAAAGTTATAAATTTCACTATTACTTCAGCCTCTAATTTTCTCTCCTTTCGGCCCATTCAAGTTTGTCTCGATGTTTTCTACAAGCTTCTTTGCAGCTTCAGGAATCTTCGTACCTAATAAGATACACAAACAAAGGTTTCAAATGAGGTTTGTACACAGAGGAGAGTAAATATTTTGTAGCATCTAAGATATTGAGAGTAATCCCTTTTGGACAGGTTTTACCTCAAGTTTTTCTATACACCGTCTTCCATGCAAATCGTTATTTGCAATAGATTCACAATGGTCCAGTCTCACTCGAAAAGAGGAATGTGAGAAAATGTTCGTCACGATGTAGGTGTGCTTCGCTGAAACATTTTCAAAAACTGTAGGCAACACATTAAAAGGTGTCCTTGCAGATACGGAATATCAACTGATTCTACTGTAAGGATATAAGCCCTTGATGTAGCTCCCCAAAGCAAGGGGGCAGCCAAAAAGAGGACGCAGCAAAAGAATGGCAGAAACGACGAAGAAAAGAAAAAAAATGAAAAACTGGAAGATGGAGAAATAAAACGTTTCATATTTGGATACATTAACGTATAGCGAACTCTTCTGTAGACATTTGTCATGAGGTGAATTATGAAGTATTGTTTTGTAGTAGATGACCTTGAGCCCTAAGCTACCGCAAGACAGAGTAACCCATGTAGCATTACAGACAACGAAAATACAGCTGTAAATGAAATAAAACAAAGCAATTACCTGGCCCGAATACACTTGTGACTCCGCACTCAAACAGGAACGGATAATCTTGAGGAGGAATTACACCACCAACCACAACAACGATGTCACTTGGAGAGAAAACGGCTCAAAATAATTAAAACATATAATTGGCAAAATCATGAATTGCCATTTTCCCAGTTGCGTAATCATAAAAACACAAAATGCATTGAAAACCTTTTTTCACCGACCAAGGCTTATGAATTTCTTTTTATAGTGTGAAACTACTGCAAAAATGTATTTATTTAATCTTGACATTATTGCTATCGCTTTTTTGGTATTTCGTAAAATATAAGAAGATGGGGCAAAAAAGGGATTAATAAAGCCATCGTTATAGTTTTCATGCAACAATAACAATTATTTTTATTTCCATAAAGTCTATGACCTTGTAGAAATTTTTATTGAAGCTTTGAAGAGAACTAGAAGCAAAGTCATTTTCGTTATAGATCTGTAGGTGTCTAAATTTACTCTCTTTCTCCTCTCCATTTTCATTTATTGACAAAAGTGTTTAAAATGAGAACTGTTTCAATTTTTCGACAAAACACTTTGGAGAGAATATATATATGTTGGCGGATTTATTGAGGTGGATTCAGCAGGTTACGAAAATTGAAAAGAAAATTAAACATTTTGACTTCTGCTTACTCTCTTCCAAGTTCCTTCAGAGCATTTATAAGTTCTGGTACCAATGTTCTGTGTCCAGCTGCTTGGGTGCTAACTCCAACCACGTGCACATCAGAATCAACAGCAAGCTGAGCACATTCTTTAGGCGTCTAAAACGGTGTGTGATTTAAAAAACAAATGTCTAAGCATTCTTTAGCAAGATTGCACATGCCTTTCATCCCTCCTGGGTATACATCACATAAGAAGCACATGTATCAATTGATTGTGAGGAGTACATTTATATCAGCAACTAAGAAGTGATTCCAAAAGAGCTGTTAAACATCTGGAAAAAGCTATTTAGAAATCATTAATAAGGTTAATTATCGGTTCGTAAAACTGCAGAGAGCTAAGGCGAAATTACAGTGTATTTTTCTGAGCATGAAGAAATTGCCTTGGGCATTATTTCTGCGGCATTTAAAGCAGCTTGCAGGCAGTGGCGGACACTTGATGGCCCCCCAATATTTTGGAAGACAATAGCCTTTTGTTTGCAACAATGAAAATGTGTGATGTCATTCTACCAGAACAATAGGCTTTCCCCCCCCCCCAATATTTGCCCAAGTGTCCCCCACTGCTTGCAGGGCATATACACCATCATTCCTTTGTAAATTTTGAAGGACCGGATAAAGGTTCCTACCGTTGGGCCCTAAATATACAGCATATTAGATTAAAATTGTTTATAATTCACATGTTGAAGTGATACATATATTGATATACCTGGAAGAGCGGTCCAACATCGACGTCAAAGCCAAGATCGGCAAACCCACTTGCAATGACTTTTGCTCCACGGTCATGACCATCTTGCCCCATTTTCGCTACCAGCAATCTTGGCCGACGCCCTTCCATTTCCATAAATTGCTACAAGAGAACAGACGGGAGAATTTGCAGGGGTGCATTGTTCTACATGACCGCTTTAGTGCAAAACTGACAGGTTGACACAGGTATAAAACTAATTCTATAACCCCCACCAACTTTTTGAGGAGAGGGATTTCATTGAAACTAGGTGGGAAAATCAAACCCATTAAGGTTTTGCTATCTTACATAGGAAGAGAACTCTCTTTGATCTTGATGTTAGGTTTATACACAGTGAGCCTAGCAGCAAAAGCACATGTTGAGTGGGACCTTATCGTAGCTTACTGGAGACACTTAGGCAATGAGATCTAAATATACCCATCCCTTTATGGATGTTAATGCCACTCTATGCCAGGTTGTTATTACTGAAGTTAGGTGACATCTGTAAAATACATATTATATCTCCACACATAATACGCTTTGAATTTATAAGTAACTACAGGTTATAGAGTTATGATATAACATTTTGCTGTCATAAACGATTTACCGATTACTAGCGCCATTATGAAATGAGGGAAAATTTCACTCGCCCCAAGCCCCCACATCAAAACAAAAAATTCGTGATTTTCAACAACCAGGTTTTACATCAAAATGTTATCATTTTTTGTAAATTCTTTGTTTATGATAAAGTTTAGCTATTAAACTATGTATTGGATACTTACTTCTGATGATTTGCTTTGTTTGCGTGTTGTCAACTCTTATCTAATCCCACGTGGTAAAATTCTCCAACTTTCAAGGTGTTCCCTTCAAGGGGGAATAACTTTTCGTTCGGTTGGCCCAGAACATCGCAAAACCTTTGGAATGAACCCTCTTGAGTTTGCCTCACCGTCAATATGCCTCTCTTCTGCATCAGTATCGGATTGGTTGGAATAGTGAATGCCAAAGTCTTCCCTCATGATCAGCTGATTTCATACAAATACGTCATACACGGCGTGGTTTCAATTTGAATACATGACGCATACTGACAAAACTTCCTATTCAAAACACAGATTAAAGTAACGAGGTGCTAAATTTGCTTTGACAGGGGGTTCCATTTAAAATCTTATCATTTAGTTGTTTTAAATATGGTGCGATAAGTTTCTTATCTCCGGCATATGGTGGAAGGGCTTCAGATAAATTCATAACGGAGGACAGTGGATTTTATAACATGCTATTACCTGGTGACCAAGAAATGGTTTATCGTGGTTTTAAAATCAGAGATTCTTTGGCCTATTATCAGTGTACCCTAGCCATACCCCCTTCCAAAACTGGTGACATGCAACTGCCAAAAAGCGATGTAAGCAGTCCTCGCTGATTGCAAACGTTCGAATTTTCGTGCTGCATTCACAAACTTAAAAGAACCTTTATTGAAACAATGAAGATTTTTAATTAGTACTTTGCTTTGATACATACTTTCTGCTACCTTAATCAACTTATAATATATTAAGATTTTACCTAAAATTTACCTAACATGCATAAATGCGTTGATAGGAGTTTTTTGTAAGCACTATACCCTATGAACCTTGTTATTTAATCTAGAAAAGGGACCAGGAATGCCGGACAGACCAAGGGGCAGTTGGCCAAATGTTTAAAACCCCAGCCCCGGATGCTTTTACAAAAGC
This sequence comes from Catostylus mosaicus, assembly GCA_964019065.1. NCBI lineage: Eukaryota > Metazoa > Cnidaria > Scyphozoa > Rhizostomeae > Catostylidae > Catostylus > Catostylus mosaicus. The sequence goes on along the minus strand of OZ025184.1, from coordinate 9,359,122 downwards.
ATCAGCAAATTTAGCACCTCGTTACTTTAATCTGTGTTTTGAATAGGAAGTTTTGTCAGTATGCGTCATGTATTCAAAATGAAACCACGCCGTGTATGACGTATTTGTATGAAATCAGCTGATCATGAGGGAAGACTTTGGCATTCACTATTCCAACCAATCCGATACTGATGCAGAAGAGAGGCATATTGACTGTGAGGCAAACTCAAGAGGGTTCATTCCAAAGGTTTTGCGATGTTCTGGGCCAACCGAACGAAAAGTTATTCCCCCTTGAAGGGAACACCTTGAAAGTTTGAGAATTTTACCACGTGGGCTTAAATAAGGGTTGACAACGCGCAAACAAAGCAAATCATCAGAAGTAAGTATCCAATACATAGTTTAATAGCTAAACTTTATCATAAACAAAGAATCTACAAAAAATGATAACATTTTGATGTAAAACCTGGTTGTTGAAAATCACGAATTTTTTGTTTTGATGTGGGGGCTTGGGGCGAGTGAAATTTTCCCTCATTTCATAATGGCGCTAGTAATCGGTAAATCGTTTATTGGGAAAGGATATGGCACACTGATTCAGTTGGGCTCGTTGAGCCCCACAGACAAGACAATCATCTGGGTAATTTTTCAAAAATCTTTAAAAGCCCTCAATCGCAGGGTTGGCAAAATCTCCTTATATTTAGAAACCAAGATACAGACGATGATTCAAACCCAGGCGTCAAACACTAAATTAACATGCCAAATGACCATACCTTAATTTTATCTGCAACTTCTTTGATCTCATCAGCTTCTCCATATTCTGTTTTATACGCTCCACTTACCATACGATCGCTGGCAACATGGCGTTTAAATACCTAATGATAAAATTTACATGTAAAAATTGCAATGCTGAGAAACATTTATACTAATAGTATAGTTAAAGTTTGAACTCTTCGTGGCACATTGCTGTGCACGTTTATTGTTGGTAAGAGAAAAAAAAAGTTCTTCAAGAAAATCTAGGATTTGTAATATCTAAAAAAGAAAGAATCTTTGTTTATCCTCAAGGTCAATGAAAAAGTTGTTTCTATAGCAATACGAGATGCGCTTTCTGAAGATTTTCAGATTTGAAGATTGAAAAGTATTCCTTCAATCACTTTACATTCACAGGCTTTCATTGCTATGTTAGATACAGTTTTTAGTGAAATATCCAGCTTAAGAAGCTACTTAACGGAGTTAGCCTTTATTTGGATGTGAGAGTTTCACAAAATAAAAGAGGGAAGAAAGGTTTTAACGCTCAGTGGAGGATAAAAGGAGTAGATTTGCAAGGAAAGGGGTAGAGATGCCGGCAGAGGGGATAAAGGCCTAAATAGTAGGACAAACAAAAAGGGAAAGATGATAGCTTGATTAAAATGATTATTAAGGAACAATCTCTGCAAAAATAATGAGGGTGGGTGGAAACAATAGGCGGCTGAAACTTATTAGCCGAGGAATAAAACAAGACGAAGGGCAATAACGGTAAACGCCCATGTGACCTGAGCTGAACAGTGGCCAGATGCATTACATTGAATATTATGGTTAAAATTAGGAGTCGTGGAAATTTTGAGCCCTTGAACATTCTTGTGCATTTAAAGATTCTTTAGGATCTGTTGTGCTTCATTGACCGAGAATCTGTAATTGTACAGAGGCGTTGGGCATCTTAAGGCAATGTACAGGCCTGCTGCTTCCTGTTTAAAGCACCATTGGGTGATAGCTTGCACTCTGTGGCTAGAAACTATGATGACTAAAAGCACCACACAATCGCTGATGAGACCAAATACTCAACAGCAAACAAAACAAATATATTTCTTACCAAACTTAATGAAAGAGGATCCAGGCTTGGTTAAACATAGATGAAAACTGCTTAACATATCTGATATGACCATTAAATAAATCGAAATAAAGAAGAAACATCACATAAGATTGCGAATTATGCAAGATACTGTGCAAGACATTCGAAGCACATAACAAAACAGCAGCTGCTCAAAATTACGTCAGCGAGATAATTTGAGATATAGACTAGAAAGGTTTACCTTCTCCATTGCATCGCTAATTTCACCAACTGTACATCTGGCACGCGAAGCCTTTGAAAATATAATATCCATTTTATATTAGTTGTAACAAATAGTAAAATTATCACTGAAAATTAATATTTATACAGAACGAGGCCTTCCTAAGTAAATATCACTATACAGTACCAAAAATGATCATTTGTATCTCTATGATTTTATCAAAAAATGTCTAAAATATCAATGAAACCATTTTGCTTTCTGATCAATTATGGATCCGCTGATGGAGAAATGCTATGGGCGACACCATGAATCATGAATCTTTTAGTTGATATGCTTCTGCTCTGTTACCAAACTCATTTATTTAAATATTTAAGCCCAATGAAATTCATAACAGATAAGTTTGCACTAGCGATCTACATCTTAACATTGCCAGAAATATGGAAAAAAAACTCTTTGTACATACGGCAACATAAAGTCTGCCTTCTCAAAGTGACAAACCAGTGGACGAAACCACAGTTTTGAGCAAATGAAAAGGTGCGTAATTTTATTTTTTTTTACAGAAATCTAATATTACTATCAATAAGCACTTGAATCTTAATATGCTAAACCACAATACTCACCTTTACAGCTAGATCAAGCAAATTTCCCCTGTTTGTTTCACAGCATTCTATGATGTCATCAAGAGCTTTCTTTGCCTTCAATTCAAATTACACATTGAATAGGAATTTTCGATATTATACGGACCCTGTAAAATAGGCTTAAGCGTGACGTACGATTGACTTAAAATCACCCTACATAGGCCATACACCAAAAAGTCAAAACGAATCAAAACAATCAGATAAAAATAATGACATAAAAAGAAATGAAATAATATTATAAACATGAATACAGTTACACCGAAACAACATATTTATATCGCTAAAAATAGCATATAGTAAAAGGAAAGGGCACTGAGCAGCTAAGTCTAGGTAATAAACTGTGATTAAACTCGAAACTGCTTAGAATACGAAACGGAAAGTGATGCCAAAATGCTAAATAACATAATGTTAAATGGGAAAAGATATCAAATTCAAGCGAGAAAAACTAATTAAATAATATACGACAAAGAAGATAAAATTTTACAAATGAACATGAAAATGATGAAATGTGGCCAAAGTCAAGTAATACAACTCTATCATGGGATACAACTCAGACGTAGAAATAAAAACCTTAATACTGACTAATTGGATTTCAAATGTCCTCTTAATCAGAGCTGCCACGTATAATCAGACTAAATGCATTAGTTGTTACCTTATAACTTCATTATCACAGGGAGTGAAATGGTTAACTTCACTAAGTTCTGAACATGCAATCACGTCATGGTGCATTTTTACATTACTTATCCCATGATGCCTGAAAGGAGTTGCACTGTCACTATAATGCCTCAAAGCAGCAAATAATAAGTAAATACATACAGCAGCACTGTCTCTTGTGTCACGGATACGTTGGAGTTTGGCCACCTGCAATCAGATTAAGAAAATCAACGATGGAAGAGGAAGTTAACTATATCACTTGCAAAGCCTAAAAGCAGCTCCTCCAATGGAACATAGTGCGTAAAATCGAAGGTAGATTAGCTTTCTCCACTACGGATGATATCATGCAATAAAAAGAAATTGTAAAGTTCCAGTAAGGCCTAGTACTTTTGGCCTAGCCTTAAATCTCAGTAGCGGTACGGCACAAAGTTGTTTTCTGTTCAAGAATACTATAGCAAAATTCTGCAATACTAAAGCACATAGAAAGATCGCCAGAATGTGGTTATTCTCTATTCTCTGTCGTGTTAGTCTGTTTATGACCTATGTAAGAAGTATGACCATAGACATGCTAGCCAAGAAAAGTTACCACAGTCAAAGTTAGCAATATTTAAAAGACATATTAGTTACCTGGCTCTCACGAACTTTGGTGTTGTCGACACACAATACATCAACAGGGTCCTCATTGGCCAACTGATATTTATTAACTCCAACGATAACCTCTGTAAAAAAGAATAAAAATACGAATTTCAGTCTAAACTTAACGCATATGGCCCTAGCATAAAGCTCGCCTTGTAAAAACAATTTCTACATAGGATCCATCAACTATGACCATTGCTAACTTAGTAGCTAGGATTTTGTGTTTCAATCAAGGGCTAAAACTACCATACAAGTCTATAGAAGATAAAACAGAAGAAACGAAACATTGCACGACTGCACCAGAATTAGTTCAACTTCAACGACCATAGCAGCTTTTAACAATGTACCACCGTTGTTAACATGCAGATTAAAATCACATCCGAGTGTCTTAACAGGAGTCGCACATAAGAGTAACGCACATAAAAGTAACTTTTCCTACTAATTACAGAAACAGGTTTACCTTGGCAAGAATCAATACGAGCTTGTCTTCTAGCAGCACACTCTTCAATGCGCAGTTTGGGCATTCCTGATGCAACGGCTTTGGCCATTCCTCCCATTTCTTCAATCTGCACAGAAAGTCAAATGAAGTTCTTATTTTTAGTTAATGCGTGCATATGGTCGTTGGTACTGCGGTGTACGTTCTAGAGGTCCATAGGATACCCATTTTGATTCTTTCAAAACTATTCCAGAAGATTCCTGCCTTAACAAGGATGATACAGATGAAAATGAGGGCGTTGCAGTATATCAAAAAACAAATTTATTTGACGCTTGAGGCTGCTAGTATTAATTATCATTTTATCCTTAGAATGTGCATCAGAATAGCCCCAGGGCTTAATAGATGTTCCAAAGTGAGTTTACTTTTGCTGACAAAGACGATGGTTCAAATGAGAATGATAGATAATGAGCACCGCCCTTGACACTAGCTTGTGCAATTAAGATAAAACCCATGAGAATTATATCTACCAAGCAAATTTCCACGGGACTTCAGTTGCCTTATTATTTACCAGACACAATGCCATAAATGCATCGATTCATTCATAACATAAGCCTTTTTTTACTAGAAACCAATATTACTGCATGAAACTTGAGTTTGAATGGAAATACAGTATTAAAAGGAGATACATTCAAACTCTACTTGCCGCATAACAATAACTGCCCACCAATTCCTAAAAAATGCTAACGATGGGAATACAAGTTCTACATCAAGAGGTCAAAATGTCAAAGTCCATACTCGAAACCGACAAAACCTATCAGAGTCATGTTTCCCTCCTAGTACAAGCATGTGATTATCAGGAGAGACATATATTTGAAAATTACGATACAAGCGATGTTCCCAGCTCCCATAAAAAATGTCAACAAAACAAGAAAACTTCACCTTAAGAGGCTTTAATGTCAAACTGCTTCACTTCAAAGCCTCATCAAAAGGCCGAACTATAAAGGTCATATTGATCCTTAAAATATCTAAATACCTTACCTTATTTTACTTAATACAATGCGTTTATATTCATACCTCATCGATCACTTTAGATGCTGCGTCATAGATTTCATCAGTTAAACTTTCCATCAAGTATGAGCCTCCCCAAGGGTCGGCAACCTACGATGAAATAAATACTATCTAGCGCAAATAACTTTATAATTTTTGTTAACCACAATTAATAGAATTGATTGCTAATCTAAAGGTATCCTACGGCATAATTTTGGCATTCCTATACTCTAACAATCTAGCAGAATCAACAATTGAAATAAGTAGCAGACATTGTGTTTCGGAAGATTGAATTTTATTCAACTAGTTTCAAAATAAGGTGAGATCTGACCATTCCGTGGCACAAAATTTTCTATTACGAGATATAGGGAGGAAATAACCTGGTCTGTAGCTGGAAGCAATATGCTATGCTACATGCTTATAAAAGTCACAACATGGAAAGCTGCATAAATGCAGTTAAGTAGCTTTTGGCTAAAGTAGCTTATGGATAATAGCTCTAGTATACCATAACGATTATCATGGGCCCTGACACGACATTACGTGTCCAGACAATTAAGATTAGTATCAGGCCTGCATAGATTGCTTTGTTTATTTTGGATGAATATCATCCCTGAAATGAGGAAGACATTGTGAAGAAAGAGAATGGGGCAAGCAAAACAAGACGATTTCGAAGGCCGAAAAGATAATAAAGGAAAAAACTTTCAGACATGCAAACAATAGATCTGAGAACATAATGTAAGGTCGTCAACATAAATTCCCATATCTATTGTGCTACGAAAATTCCATACTGGTATCCAATTGACAACATACTTTTGGTATCCCTGATTCTGACTGCAGTATGATTTGCGTATTTCTTGCAAGCCTTGCACTGAATACCGACGGTAATGCTAATGCCTCATCAAATGAATTCGTATGCAGCGACTGAGTGCCGCCAAACACAGCTGCCATAGCCTCGATGGTTGTGCGAATAATGTTATTGTATGGATCCTGCAATGGAAATTAAATGACTGTTAAAGATTCGAACTGATGTGTCAGTTTCAACCAGTAACTCTTCCTGTTTCGTGCAATAAAATATTTATGCATGCTGCTCATTTTCCCCAAATGGGCTCCAACTTCTAAGTGGTTCTTTACTTCCATTCATCTTCCGATCATATTTTGACTTATTTGGGTATTTCCAATTTTTGACGGAATTTCAAATCATTCGCTTTGTTAAAGACCAAACTGCATATGATCAACATGTTTCTAACGGTTCACAGGTAACTATTATAAATCATTCAAAATGAGCTAAATAGATCCGTTTACAAAAAGTTAAGTGGAGTCCCTTGTCTGCAACATCACCTGCGTATTGCAAGACATAGGGATTACAAAATTTGACAAAATATATTGCAAACAATAACCAGCTACCGGCAAAGATTCTAGGCTAAGATGGGCTAGGTTTAGCTGTCTCACAAAGTTTCTGTAGTTATTTGCAAGTCTTCCTCAGGATACCGTTCATGTGACTGACTTTAGATTTTAGAAAGTCTTTTATGAGGTACATATCTAACAGGGCAAATCACCGACTCCCTAAAGAGTAGAATATACTATAATGAAAGTTAGAGAAAGAAGGCAAAATGAAGTAAAAACTAGCATAATCAACATATTTTTCAATTTGAAAATAAAACAAATTATACCGCATTTTATCAAGGATCATGAGCGTGACATACAGCATTTACAGATTGCTGAACACCATTCCCCCTCAAAGGGAAAAAATAGGTATCCTGTCGCTGTGTATGAAGAATGCTGGTAAGCTTTGATGCTGTTGCAGATGACACTTGCTATGCTTACTATGCTTTCTACGCTTGCAATGCCTTCTACTCTTGCCAAGTTTCCTATGCTAGCTACATTTACCATACTTCCTATGCTTTATACGCTTGCCATGCTTACTATGCTTTATACGCTTGCTATGCTTACTATGCTTCCTACGCTTTCAATGCTTTCTACTCTTGCTAAGTTTCCTATGCTTGCTATGCTTACTGCGCTTCCTATGCTTGCTATGCTTACTCTGCTTCATACGCTTGCTACGCTTGATATAGTTAACTTAGCGATCTCCATAATACAAATACCATAGAACCTCTAACAACGGACCTGAGAACGGCAAGGTTGAGCGATCTAAATAATACTAAAAGTCATAACTCTTGGAGAAAAAAGAAAGAAAAAAGATTAAAAACAGAGATCGAGTTGTAGTCTATTGCAAACAATGATTAACTACCTGTTCAGTTAAAGACCATCCAGATGTTTGTGAATGCGCTCTCAAAAGCAATGACTTTGGATTCTTTGCATTAAACTTCTCCTTAATCAAATAAGCCCAAAGTCTGCGAGCTGCTCTCATTTTGGCAATTTCCATATAGAAATTCATGCCCACTCCCCAGAAGAATGAAAGACGAGGTGCAAACTGGTCAATGTCCATTCCAGCTTTGATTCCTTTACAAGAAAATTGAATTTTGCAAAACAAAATCATTCCCTTGTTATTTGTACAATACTGATGACTTCAATTTTTATTTCACATGTCTACTAATCCTTGTCTGATACGTCTTGCATATATTACAACACATCTTTGATTTTAGCTTGTATTAATTGCTGTAATTATTTGGAGTTTCCTACATAAATTTCATTGCTTTACAATAACATTAATTTTCTATTTAATATTTTATTGGAAGTCAGGCTGTGAAGAAATGTATTTGAAACTTATTTGAAAAGTTTTTCTTATGTAGGTACATCTAACCATCAGAATCCCCGTCTGTTTACCCATTTGTCTGTTTTTCATTCTTTAGTCTTTATTATATATAATACATAAGAAGTTGGAAAGAAAAAGTAAATGCTGTTCTGAATTATTTCCAAACAGTATTGGCAATTTAGAGAGATCTACCCTGTCGCAAATTTGTTGATTTATGCTTTGCGTTTCTGAGATAACATATGAAGGTATGCAGTAAACATACTAAATGATTCAAGAGAATGCAAATTAGGTGGAATTTTCAGACCAACAATGTCATTTGGATGATGTCTGCAAACCTGTTCGGCAGTACTCCAGACCATCTGCAATGGTGAAGGCCATCTCCAGTATGGCATCAGCTCCAGCTTCTTGCATGTGGTACCCAGAAATTGAAATACTGTTGTATTTTGGCATGTTCTGTAGATGAAATATTGAGCAGTGTAAAAGCTTCAAGCATACATAGGAAACAGGCAATCAAGCAAATATTTTGAGCAGTTCAGGTACTAAGTCTGAAATTCCTTGTAAAACAATGCATGAAAATACTAACTTTGGCTGTGTATTCAAAAATATCACCAACAATTCTCATCGAAGGCCCAGGTGGGTAAATATAAGTATTTCGAACCATGAATTCTTTTAAGATGTCATTTTGAATTGTGCCAGAGAGTTTGTCTGCGGTGACTCCCTTAAAAATGAAACAAATAGTATTCTAAGCATTTATGGTGATGGCTCATCATTAAAAATAAAATTATAAGGTACACTTCAGACTAAAGATGAAGGCAAATACTCTAATCAAAGCTAGTTATTCATAAAAATATTTTCCTCATACAATTTAAACTCATAAGAATTACTTTTTGGAGTTTTATTGTAAAGTGCTGTGTATCATGTCCAGAAAACTGTATTAATCATTGAAGATACAACAAAACCATGTTATAGCATCTATCATGAATATCTTATAATCATATCTAGTGTGAAACTGTGAGGAACAACTTCTACCATGCTAATAATCATAATGTATCACATGCCATACCTGTTCCTCGGCAGCTACAATATACATGGCCAGAACTGGCAAAACTGCACCATTCATTGTCATAGAAACACTCATTTTATCCAGTGGGATGCCATCAAATAGTTGCTAAGAGATGAAGTGAAATTTGACAGAAATGTTTATTTTCATTCATTTTAAAATCTTTCTTTAAAACCGTCCCACCCCAAACCTTCAAAAAGATTGATCGCAAGTAGCTATGCTGAAAACACTGGTAGACTAGCATTTAAATTACATCGAAAATTATTTTTCATTATAATAATAAAAAAAAATTTTGCAATCACACTGTAAGAGAATGGCTTTTGACTTCATGTTCACATTTCTGGGACTTGCCTATCACCATTTTTTTACTGTGTGTTCCAGAGGCAGATCCAGCTTTTTAGCTGACTGGGTTACAGGAAAAGACCTTTTGAGACCACGCCCTACCAAACCCCGGACACGCCCTTTCAAAACAAAAAGGAGCTCAAAAAAGTATCTTTGTGCCAATGCAAAAGAAAACGCAATCTGAGTTTTCTGTATATATTAGCTACTGTATCCATGTGTCGGTCGTTATTCGTAAACCTAGCTGCAGCACAGAATTGCCTGTGGATCGTCGCGCATCATGATCGTTGTATGATTGTCCTTTTGATCCAACTGAACCCTCTAATGCATCACACGCATCACTGATCTTTTCGCAGCTGAATCCGATTGTTCTCAATGATGAAAACAATTGTTTGCCCTTGGACAGCTTTGTCCAAAATAAAACAAGCGTGCTAGGTGTTCGTCTCAACCCTCTAAGGTGGGTTCAGCCTGCGCAGTGCGATCTAAATTGTCCAATGCGCACATTTTGCAGGGTTACAAATCTTGTTGTTACGCTTCATTGCTTCATTGAAAAACACTGATTGGTGATTGAAAAATCGCCGACTAGACTTGATGATGTTTATCCAAGCCTCTGCGGAGAAGTGCCATCGCTGCCCATTTTGGAGTTTACAAGAGTTTTAGAATTTATAGATATATATATTTTTCTGTTTAAGTATTAATTTATATATAGTCTTTATCAAAACAATAGGCCTATTTTATGCAAAACAATTTTGAGTGAGTTACAGAACCCTGTGAACCCCCCATGGATCCGCCCCTGGTGTGTTCCCTAATCAGGAGAAGGTTCATTTAATAGAGTCCCAGCAAGGTCATTAAGTTTTCATCATGTTTTATCAAGTTAGCAAATTTATACCACTTGTAAAGGTATTGACAAAAGAGTCAAAATTAATGCTGGTTACTATTCTATCTACAAGGTTTGCAACAACTTGCAAACTATTCTCCTACATGCACTCAACATTATTATCAATAATCATCCATTAGTTGCTCCAAATAAATGTAAACTTGGCCACATATTCACATAACTGTTTATTGCCTCTGTTCACTATCTACTGTCTGACTTTTTTTAAATAGTTGAAAATAGTTGTATCTGATAGCATATAATGGAAAAATGCCTCAAAGACAGGTACATTACCTTCATGTCTTCAACGGAATCAACAGCTACTCCTGCCATGCCAACATCACCATGAACACGTGGATTATCTGAGTCATATCTAGATGGGAAAATATTTGGCTTACTAATATGTTTCTTAAGGCTGAGACAGTAAGACTGCAAACAATTGCTTATGAAACAGTTATAAGAATTATTGTGTGTATAGTATATCCAGGATAATATTCACTATACTAAACTGGGTATCTTTTTACTCCTCTTCATCTCTAATAATACAGAACTACATACACTTTTTACATGTAAAAACAGGCATAAGAAAATGATTGCTATCATTTAAAATACCTAGTCATATTTATGAAAAAAACAAGGGTGACTGTTTGCAAGCTTGTGGTGACAGGTTTCCCTCTGTCAGTGCTTCCTATTTAATTCCCATGGGAACAGTTGTTTTGAGTAATCTTGGTCATGCAATTATAAGATTGGGAATATGCAACAGCAATTTAGTAAATAAATAAAAGGTACCCTCTATGAGTGGCAAGATCAAAAGCAACACTGAGTCCCTGTTGACCAGCTTTAATATTTGCTTTATAAAATTTGTTACTTTCTTCAACCGTGCTAAAACCAGCATACTGAAAGGAAAACAGTTAAAAGACAAAAATCACAATGATAATGTAGAATGTATGATGAAATTGATTTTGAAATAAAGTTACATCAACCATATGATAATTTTGATTTAAAAGCAGGGGCTCCAAAACCAAATCTGGCATGCAAAAATTTATCATTCTTCAGCCAATAGAAGTAACAGAAGTGGCCAAGACCAATATGAAACATGTCTTCTTGGATGCTTTCCATTGTGGCAAAACACAACATTGCCATCTAGTCAAATTCAAAATTCCCTCTGTTGGGGGCTATCTGAAATATTGATACCATTAAAAAGCCCCCATTTCAGTGAATGAGTTCAGAATACTAAGGCATATTTTAAAGCACATATTTTAAAGAGCTTTGAGGGTATAAATCCCAGAACTGATTCAACCATAACCTAATATCTTTCTAAACTTTATGGAGAATTTATAGCATAAGCATGCATTTTGTTTATGCAAACCCTTATTACTTGCTAACATATGGACTTGGGTTAGCAAGCTCAAGGCAACCTTAGGAATTCAAAACTTGAACAGATGGATAAAATTATGGCAGAAATATTTAGCAATATGTAGCAGAAATAGTCTCTCTTTCTCTAGCCTCCTGTTCACTGCATGTTAGATAAGAGAATAAGACATGATGGCTTGGTCAGCCCGTAGAGATTGAGACATGATCTTGGCGAGAATAATATCAGTAATTTCTTAAATAAATTATCTGAACCTGTTTCAAAGACTAATCCTGGGCTCTTACCTGCCTGATTGTCCATGGTCTGTGAGTGTACATCGTTGCATAAGGTCCTCTTGTAAATGGAAAACTTCCTGGGGTTTCTTCTTCAACATGTTCAACATCAGTCTTGGTGTATAGAGGCTTAACCTTTATTCCCTTTAAAATAATAACATAAGGAAATTCAGGAACAATTTTAAATCTCTATATTTCGCAATTATTGTTATTAAACACATGACTTTGTAATGATTGTCATTCTGTTCAAATTGTTATGTTGGAATCGATATAATATTTATGAGAAATTTCATTCATGACTCCTCAAATTAAGTACTTCCTTGGATGAGTAAAAATATTGCCAACATCACAGAGAAAGTAAAGCATTAAAAGGCAGCTCAAAAAGTAAAAAAAAGTAAATGAAAACTGTATAAATCATACATTTGTTATAATAAGAAATGTCAGAAAACTTTAGGAATCCTGCTCTACCAATTTTTGAAGTACACATCTTACGAACAAATTTAATGGAAGTAAGGTCATCACCTCTAGGAATAAGTCTAGGTACAAAATTTTAAAAAGAAAAATTTTTATTAAGAGGCAAAACTAAAACATATCATTTGAAAGTTGTATCAATACAAAATGAATGTAAAATGAATTCCCCTGGTACCCTGGTATATGTATATAATTTCACTTAAACCAATTTGCAATACCAGGTAACATTCTACATTTGGATATGTCTTTAATACAGTACTCTTAATCTGCTTTTTTGTGGCCTAAGTTTGACCTGGTTAGAATAACTCATGCATGTATGTAATATCTATTTTGATCAACAAAGTATTCAAAAGGCTTTATAATCCTACTAACACGTAATTATGTCTGTTCTCATTATTGTCTTATTGACTGATCTGAAAATTGTCATAAAGTTTTGGTGCCATTAGTCTTTGACCAGTTTAAAACACATTCAGGATCAATGAATTTATATATGTATGTGATCTTCTATCAAATAAGTATTTCAAAGGCAGTATAATCCCACTGACATTTAACAATGTTTGCTTCCCATCATTGCTTCATTGACGGCACTTCATATGTTGATGTTAGTGAAAGGGTACATATAATGCAAAACTCTAGTGGATGAACTTTAGTTACACTCCTAATGCTCAGGGGAAACTGGCACTGTTCTTAGCAAAGGCTTTCAATCCTTGTCATGCTTTTAATACAAGACTTTATAAAGAATCTGTACCTCTGGCGTATTCCACATAAGTTTGTTATTTGGATCTGCACCCTTAATTTCCTTTTTAGCTTTTTCAGTCCATTCTGGGTGCAGTGGCTTTCTATGCAAATTACAGGTTGCCTGATATGTACCACCCTGAAAAAAAACAAAACATACTGTTAGTATTTGTGACCATAAAAGTGAGAGAAAGTGACAAACCACTGATTAGCGTAAATTTGTGAAACTTACATGCACATGATTATATTTTGCTTTGCAAGTCATGCTTATGTGATCATTGCACTATCTGACAGATAGTGTACATTAGGTAAAGCAAACAAAATCATCAATTTTTGAATGATTTTTCAAGAAAAATCCTGGCACTCTTATTGGAATTGTTTCACAAAACATTGCATAATCATATTCTCTTCATTCTACTAGTTGTGCTCAAGAGCATTTACTGATTCTTCCGTCAAATTCATCTACTCCTTTTCTCATTGGTTGCTTTATAAATGATCAAGTGCAACCGGTTCTAAGTTTATTGGATAGGCCTAAACATAGCAAAAGTGAAAGAGCGTGTAAAATTTGGAAATTCTAAGCAAAGTTGTTTGGCATAGAATAGAATTTCTCATTTGCATGACGTTTTTACTGAAGGCTTAAAGCTTTTGAAGAGATAATTTATGTAACTTGAACGAAACGACCCATACTTTCAGGTCCCACTCGTTGACTTGTGTAGGCCTGACTAGGCCTCCATGCGTATTTGGAAACCTACCTTCCTGATTTTTGTTTGGTGAATAAATCCTATACATCATCAATTTGAAAGGGTAACACTAATAATACCTACCTGAAGCATTAGTTTCATAAATGCACCATGCTTAGCAAGCTTTGGTGTAGTGTTAGTCAAACGAGAATACATTTTTTGCTTGTTACTTTTGTTGCCCAAGCGTTCTTCCTTGGTAGATCTGACAGGCGACTTAAGGTGGTTATGTAACGAAGGCTGAAATACACGATCAGTTTTGTTCGTAAGGTTTGATCTTCAGTCAAAATCTGTGTCAAACCCAAGTGGACAAGTGATAGTTGGGAAGGGCGCCGGAGCCACGGGGGCAGCGGGGGCAGATGCCCCAGTTGCCCTAGTGGTACGGGGGCAGCAACAACGTTTGACACCTTGAGCAGTGGTGGAGCCATGAGGAGGAATGTGGGTCCCGTTCCCTTTACTTTTCTAAGAGTTTTTTGCTGAGATGTAATTAATTAAACAATCTAATAAAGTTTTCTACGTATGTAAAACCAACTCTAAATTACGACAATATGGTGTTGCCTTTGTTTTCCGAAATCTTAAAGGGTGTGGTCACGCAAAATTTCCCTTGGGTCACGCCCCAAACCACGCCACTTCTCAAATACTGACTCTGCCACTGATCTTGAGGTGCCCTTTTCGCTGTTTCTGCCCCGCCGCTTCATGAAGCTTCTGGCGCCTATCTAGATCATCTATAACTGTATGTTTGGCGTAAAGCCTGGTTTCCATATCGTCGCAAGCGACGGGGACGTGTCCCAGCAGAGGATCGGCGATGGAAACGCGTTTATAGTGATTTCCCCGACGTCCCCGTCATGTCGCCGACCTCCCCGTAGAGATAAAAAATAAAGTTCAACTTTTGAGAATGTCCCCGATGCATCGCCGTCATATCCCTGTCGATGCGGGGACAGTTTTCTAAATGGAAACCACAAATTTGTGATCGGCGACGACGGGGTCGCTCAATTCTTCACTTGGAGATTCATAATAATGCATTCGAGACTCAAAATTACATTATCAAATTACAAAAACAGCCCTCCGACGATATCACTGGGATACGTCCCCGTCGCTTACGACGATATGGAAACCACATCATCGTAAGCGTCCCAGCAGCATCGCCGACCTCTGCTGGGACACGTCCCCGTCGCTTACGACGATATGGAAACCAGGCTGAATGGGACATCCAGTCTGGGCCAAGGTCGGAATTTTAAGTGAGCCTCTTAATTTGTTCGCGTTTATACAAAAACAACTAGGTTATGGATAACCATAATATTTTCGCTTCTCATAATGGAAAATTGCATATACGGGTGCAGAAGTTCAGAATTCGCAGCCGATAATAGGTCCGCCTTTTGGGCAAATTGTCAAACAATATTCAAAAAAAGTACAAGGGATGAAAAGGTTGATGGGCATTAGACTAAGCAATCAGTCTTGTTTTAGTTCCTTTTCACAAGGTATTCGGATTATATAGTCATTTGTCAGTTTTACATAGCACTACTGACCTATACAAATAACTTAGGCTATTCAAAAAGTGACGCCTATTTCCGCTTGGCTTAGGCTAAAGGAGAGTTTTTCCCGATTTATGCTTTTTAAAAGTCCACCAACATTCGTTTCTTTTTGTACTTAACAGTTTTTAGCAATTTGAGTTTAAAGTGCAAACATGTGATCCGTTGACTGGTTCCCTTTCAGAAATTTGATTTGCCTAAACAGGATCCCATGGCTATACTCATATATCATCTCTGGCAAACAAAAGTCAATTTTTTGGAGGTATTTTTCATCTTCAGTGTTCAAAAGATCAATTTATCCAGACCATCTTTTTGTTGTTATGTTTTTGACTTTTTGTAAATTTCCACAGTCCAATAATTCAATATGTCTTCATTTCAAATAATACACAAAACCATGAAATGACTGGACAACTGAAGCCAATCTGCTCGCAGGGGCACTACCACACCCGCGGATAACAAGGTTGAGGTATGAAAGAGAGGGGCAATGTATATGGAAAGAAAGCTATATCTTACAAAATAATTTGAAAGTAAAACGTTACGGAATCATCTTTAAAATACAAACAAGATCTCAAAGCAAGGGAAAACTTTATGCATTACAAGTTTTCTCCTTGAAAAGTTGGCAAAATGGTTCTAATATAAGCCATAACAACACTGACTATATTTCAAACCAATAATGGCGAAAAGACTTAATATGCAACATTTGTTTATACAGTATACATTTATAGAAATAAAAATCGTTCTGACGCGCCAAAGAAGTATTTTTCATTAAACATTGTACCATATAATGTAAACTGTCAATTTCTCAACATAGGGTAAACTGTCCAAGATCCCAAGTTTAAAGAAAGAAAATGGACCTATACTATTCTCCACGACGCACCCGAAAACAATAAATATTAACAGGTAAATTTTAAAATGACTGCATTCAATAACCGCTAGGCGATTAGGTCCTTGTTCAATATCCTCTCTTGTCCTTATTTCGACGGGCCCTGAGACCTACTTGGTCTAGTAAGAGTTGGTTATCACTGACATCCAAACAATATAGACGTGTTATAATTTGCTAGATCTGTAGCACTTCGAGCATCTTAAAGCACTTCAGTGAAGCCAGATTTTTAACTTCGATGAAACTAGAATATGTCCATGTCAGTGGCCAATATAATTGAAATTCTCACGTGACTCCTTTCAGTCCAAATTTTTTTAGGCTCGTCCTTACAAACAGCACCATTAACAGCTACATGTAGGAACAAGTTAAATTATCATTTAAATTGCTTTAAATGAAAAATAAAATCCTGGTGAACTGGTTGTATTAAACAAAATATATACCATATTACAAGAATGCTTGGCAACGACACCTTTTTATCCTAGTTTAATCAAATGTCAAGCTACGACTTCTGTCTGCGTGTTTTCAGTTGTACTAGCGTCCATGGAAACATCTCCGTTTGACCCCGCAGTTTCTGAATGCACATTCTCCTCATGGGTTGTTTCGACTCCAACCTGATTATCTTCTTCAGCTTCAGCATCGTTGCAGCCGTCAGAACTTTTGTTTGAGTTACCTATAACAAAGATAGTCTAAGGGATAAAATAAGATCTACCTAGACGGGCCTGAAATCTTAATCCTGGTTTCAATATAGTCACTGCAGTTGGGGTTGACAGTCGAATAGGGTTTTTGACAGACGTAGTAGGCTATTGATAACCGTAACGCGCCGTAAAGAGTCGTTAAGTGTCGTAGAGGGTCGTAGTGGATCATTAAGCAGTATGGGGCAATCTCGTTAATATCCAATCATGTGTTCCATAGGGTCGATAAGGGTTGTTGTAGCCCTTTAACAGTCGCTGTATCTCCACGTTCCCTGTTTACTAACAAACAAATGCTAAATTTGAACTCTTCAACAGTTCTTTGTAGCCTTTATAGTAATACGATTCAAGTTTTTCGGTCGTTGACCGCGATTGTCAAGAGGTAGATATTGTATTATCTTAACAACTGGATTCATTGTGAGTTGTTAGCAGTCGCTGACAATCTTTTCCTTACACTGCTTATGAGTCTGCTGTAAATCTCTTAATGATCTAATGTAAAATTAACTCTAATTTGTCATGAAATGATGTTGAAGTGCTTTCTAGATAATTCTACATTTGTAATGCATACTCTAGCTGATAGTATGCTGTTATTTTTTAAAATAATAATGATGATGATCAGATTTCCATGTAATTGATGACAGTTTGATGACAGATTTCCATGTAACTATGAATGGAAAAGACTGCTAACGATTCTTAAAAACTAAATTAAAACCACGTTTAAATTCTTTTGGGTACAGTGTTACCTGAGTCGGATGAGAAGTGAAAGAACAAAAAACTTGTAACGCCACAGGAAAATGTGGTCGGGGACAATTTCCGGTGGTCTAGAGCAAGGGCCAATGGGGCGAACGGTAAACTAGATAAACATATTATCAGAAGCATGAAGAATACGAATAATTTTGAATATAAATTACATAATAGTTTTGCCATGGCCACAAGATACAAGGTATATACATTCCTTCTGTGAAATCCTTATTGCCAATAATCAATAAATGCAAAGAAAGCGCAAAGGGGAAAAAATGTTAAAGGACAAAAGAACAAACGTTAAAATGCTAACTTACTGTTTGTCCAAATGAGTCTTTCTTCATAGAACTTGATAACCATTTGAGGGATTCGAACATTAGCTATTCGGGCTGGTACAAGTTCTGCTTCATTTGTATTAACCCTACAAAAAATTGGTCCAAAGAATTAATACAATTTTGACCGCCACTGCGGAGGAACATTAAAACACGCATCTCTTATATTTTATTGTATCTTCTTTTGCATTTACTTTTTTCTGTTTTAATTTATTGAATCTTATTTCATTCTTATGTACTTTCCTTTTGTTTAATTCTATTTCACTTCATCTTGTCTCATTTGAAAAAGTTAATTTTTTGAAGACCTAAGCAACGAATAAATTTAACTGAAGAATTTTTGAATTAGAACCCAAGTGTGCTTTCATGTAAATTCATATAGTTTGTCCATGCTTCCAAATTATACAATAATGCTGGTATAACCTTTTTTCTAACAACAGCAGTTGGATCCTTGTCTTCATCTTTCTCATTTTGGATTCGTCCCCTATTCTTTTCATAAATGCTACCATCCCTCTACATTTTGTTCCTATCTCTTCCAACTGCTTTTCTATTGTTCCATTTTCTGTAATCCAGTTACCAATGTATTTATACTGTCTTGTTCTTGTTAACCTGCCTCTCTCTACTTGTATATCCAGTTCACTTTCCTCCTGTTTGTTCCCTGTAGTACTTATCATGTATTGGCTTTTCCCATTATCATTATTAAAGGTTTTCTTTTCCATACTTTTTCCCTATTGTTTCTACTACGTCTTTATAATATCATCTATGTAAACAAGAGCTCCTACATATAACTCTGGTATTATAAGTGTCATTGCTTTTTCTCTCACATCATTTATCCTTGCTGAATTAACAAAACACATCAGAGGACCCAATACTGTCCCTTGCTTCACCAAATCTTTGACTTTGAATTCTTTTGCTTCTCCAACAGGTGTCCGTATCTTGATCTCTGCTCTTTTATTCAAACTATAAAGCATTTGTATTTCTCCTTCTTTCATTCCTGTTTCTTTCATGTCTACCAAACAATCCTGCAACAATTACAATTGAACAACTGCAACTAGCTGCAGCTATGTCAGCTTTCAATATGGCAGAGGAGGCTATGGTTGAGTTTTACAAAAACATCTCCTATCTCCTTTCGACAATCACATAACTGCTTTGCATTGCAGAACTTGTAAATTTCACAAAATATTGAAACATAACATTTGATACAGACAAGAATGCTTAACTTTAATGCAAATATTGAGCATCACCATAGCTTAGCACTTTTCTCAATGAATTAATACACTAGCTAAATTGGCCACTGAAAAAGGAAAGATTGGAGGAGTTTTGCAAAAAAACCAATAACACCAAACCCAAACAAACAATTGAGATTCAGCAGTGTTTAAAGAAAATGTTCAACAACACACTTGTTCAAATTTTGAAAAAATATATAAAAAGTTTGACAGGAAGGAGCACATGTGGGTTTGATAATTTGCTCAAACTCAATAATTAATTATTATGGAATGTTTCATACTATGAGAAGAATCAGTTGAAGTGCTTTTTATTAGGCTGAATCATGTGCCTGCTTTAGTGTACAATTTTCAATTTTTGGAGTACCAAACAGTTATTCACATTAGAAACATCACCATTGTTATAATCCTTGAAGTGACATACCAATTTATGAGAAAATGGAGTTCACCACCAGCTGTGTCTGTTGCGCCAAGGATACTTTGTGCTTGGTAGCCTCTATCAAATCCTGTAACAACTTGGTTCTTCTTTCTCTTCCTTGGACTAACATGAAAAAAAAAAATTGTGAGTGAATAGAGAAAAATCGTTTGATTATAGTGGGAAGCATTTGTCTTGACTGAAGCTGTTGGTAAAAATCATACAACATTTCATGCCTGTAAAATCTTGTCTTGAAATTCCATCCAAATTTTAAATAACCCAAGTAAAAAAACTTCATGTTGCTGTATAGACCTTGATTTCAACAATGGAGCATAAAAATAAACTAAAATAAAATTTTTTATACTTCTTTTACCAACTAAACATTAAAATAAGAATTGTCTTGGTTAAATATGACAAAATTCAGATTGTTTTTAAAGCAAATTTTATGCTGCCATCTTGTCGTATTTGCTTGGTGTTACTATCCCTTCGCATTGTTACTTATATTTATTATTGTGGGATGTGGGAATAAATAAAAGTAATTATGCCACATCCAAATCTCAACCTATTTTGTATGTTTAGTAAAATGTGAAATAGAGGGAGCTTTTAACTCTGTTTTTGACAGACAACATTAATTAATCATTGAAATACCATAAAAACTCCTTGTTATGATTACTAATGAAGATGAAAGTAGAAAGGTTTAAAAAATTCAAATACTAAGAAGATCTATAAATTTTTTTTAAAAATTTCTATAAGTTAGGAGCATATGATCTATTTAATACCTTGAAACATCTTTTGTTGATTTCCTTTTGGCCCCCTTTGTTTCTTTATCTGCTATTTTCTTTTCATTTTCTTTTTTGTCTTTCTTTTCCTTGTTTTCTGTACCAACTTCCTTTTCTTTAGAGCTTTTAGCCTGTTTTTCTTTCTTCTCTACATCAGAAACAATTTCCTTGTCATTTTCAACAGGCTTCTCTTCTTGTGTGGTGTTGCTAACTGGCTCTTTTACATTTTCTTCCTCTTTGTTTGTAGCCATTTCAAAGCTTCTTTTAAACTCTTTCAGAAGTTCTGTACAGTTCAAGTTTTCTTCTGGTTCCCAGGTATTTTCAAGTTCTGAAAAGCCTATCCATTTTAAAAAATATTCAACTACTCCATTATTAACTCTTCTGTCAATTATCTTTTCAACTTGGTATTCGTTTTTCTCTTCAACCACTGCTTTTCTTCCCTTTCTTTTGCCCATTTTTATCCTGTTATGATGAAATCACTAAAATGTTTACTATGCAAAGGATACTATATAATACTAATACTATGTAATACTAGGTAAAAAGTAATACTATGCAAATGATATTGATAAAATGAGGTTAAAATTATGAACTGCATTTTGCATGTTTTACAAGCTTTTAACCCTGGCAGTCAGAAATAGAAAGAAGTTCAGACAGATTTTTTCAGACAGGATAATAAATAAAACCCTCCAAAAATCAAATGCCAAATGCCTGTGCGACAGTCTTGATCTGTACCTGGAAAAATTTATAAAAAAAATGACTCCTGGAACTTAGGCTTTTATCATATATGGCAGAGTGCAGCCATAGACAGCACTTATAACAAATGGCAGAAAGTCAGGTTTTTGAATGGGGGGGCTCTGTACCATATTTTTCCGACAACATGAAGACTGAACCTAAAACATGATGAACTCGAAGAGCTCGCAAATTTTAAAGAGGTCTTACTTGCCTTTGCCTTTCAAGCGAAGTACATATGGATTACAACTCAAAAGCTTTATGCACATTATACACATTATGCACATCGCACAGTGTCAAAATTAGAACATTAACAAGATCAATAGTGTGTTCAAAATTGTCATAGAAGCAGGGATACGTTTTAGATACCTGGTTTATACTTTATATATTAAATATTGTGTTAGAAGCAGCACGATTTATTTTTCCTCTTTTAATTTCTGCATCTGTCTTGTTGTAAAAGTGGAAATGATTCTATTTAAAATGCTAATCAATTAGGAAATATTGCTAAATCAGTAACGAAACACTTGATGACCGATCTTTCAATCTCCGTTTTAAAGTGGCAACAATGTCAAGTGCAAGACCATAGTCCATCAGTCTTTGCTGCTCAGTTGAGACGATGGCCAAATCTGAAAACATTGTTGCCCTTAGATACGATTTTATTATCTTGAGCTACGAGAATGTGCTTTCTGCTTCAGCACTTGTGAGTGGAATGGTTAAAAAGACTTGTTGCAGCTTTTTCAAGTTCAGAAAAACTCTATAGAGCTCAGATTTGCGCAGAAATTTAAAAGCATGTTTTGCGCTTTTGCATTGAGATATCTTTTCTTTGATTTTAAAGACTTCTTCTGTTTATTTCTGCTCGGTGATGCACTTCTTCATAGAAATTTCTATCACGTTACTCTCTTTGTATCTGGTTTGAAATATAGAATACTCCCCTGAGTACATCTTCATAAATATCACCAGATCCATTTTCACCAAAATCTTGAAGGAGATTTTAGGCAATGTAGATTCTCCTCCAGTTGTCGTTTTAGACCCCGTTGATTACTCTGTTTAAAACAGTTGTTTAGGGCCAATTGCTACTTCATCTGAAGATATTTCATCAAAACTTCGCTTTCTTCACTGAGATCTCTTATTGTTAAATATGGCTTCGGCGTCAGCACAACTACTGAAGAGCATTTAAAGAAAAAGCGAATTTATTTCTCTTGATTGTAGCAGATGTGTTGTTAAACTTTTCTTGCAATGATCTCAATACCTGCATTTGCAATTTTTCAAATATGCAAACAAAAACTTTTAGAAAACTTTCACTGACACAAAAGTGAAATAAAACACTGAAACAAAGTAAAATGTGTCGCAAAGCAGTCACTAAATGCCCTAAAATTATGAAATTTTTGTCCCGATCCCCCTATCAATATCGCTAGAATAATCATATTAATACTAAAACAGACGACATATAAGTAGTTTACTGATTGCTATTGAGAATTTAGTTTGTAATAGCAAAGCAGAAACCTCGAAAGGATCTTTGGGAGCTCCAGCAATCTGAAACTCAATCTTAAACTCTTTGGCTGTTTTAACAAGTTTCGATGATGTTGTTTCTTTCGTATTTTCCTGTGGTCACGGTCGAAGATACAGCCGCACTTAACGGATTCAATATTTTTACGTTTTGGAGGCATCCTTACAGGCGAATAAGCCTTAAAGTTAACTGAAAGTTAAATGGCCTAAAACATATCAATTGGCACAAGAACACACCAGAGTGATCTTGTGCGATATGATACTTTAGTGATTTCTAATTTTTGTGGTTTACATGCCCAACCAAAATTACTGCTACAGTGTTTATATCAGAACCATTCCTTCTCACGTAAAAACTCTCTATCCACTCGTCCACTCTATAACAACTCTAATAACACTATAACACTCACTTACGTTACAGCGCTGCATATTTCTCCCTTAAAATTAACAAAATTAACTTTTATTGTGCACAGTTGTTATGGTTTCTTAGGTTCTCAAATAATGATTGCCCCCGAAAAGCTTACTCAAAAAGAAAATTGCCTTCAGAATCGGTATCCTAAATTTTATGACAAATACGTCATTTTTTCCGACAGACTTGTGCCCCCCTGCCCCCCCCTAGAATTTCCGCCTCTGCTTATAACTACCAGTAAGGGACATATTTATACTCCTGGGTGGGGAAATTTTGTCTCAACACCATACCCAAGGACCACAGGACTACACCTTGGTGTACTCTTTCAGGCTGATCACCAGTTATTCAGCCTGGGTAGGAACCCACAGTATAAACACACCAGACCAGAATATTTGAAGCATACCCACAATTTATTGTCTGGGTTGCCACTTGCAAATTTTTAAAACTGAATGCTCAAACTTATTTTCTTGACTGTGCAAAAAAATTAGTATGTAATTTGAGAAAAATCAGTTTAATACAGCATGTTCTTTTGCTATGCGGATGCAGAAAATTACACAAAATCATGGTAGGGCACAGTTTGGGAAACTTTTTTACTTGCTTCAATGATGTGATGTCAAAGATTCCAATCTAGTTGATGCATACTGAAAATATGGTTTGATGAAAAGTTTAACTTCTGGTTGCTAATTTGCATATTTTGTCTGCATAATCCTGGATTTTTTATTAATTGGTGGTGGTATGATACAGCAAAGGTGATTGCCATGTGACATCCGGGTTGGAAAATATGCCTGTTTTTGCCTATAAATAGTTGTGACCAAAAGCAGTTTTTCTGCTGCGATGAGCGAGCAAAGCCAATTTTGCACCAACATGCGACAAAATCAAAGGAGTTGCTAGCAAAATCAAGCCAATCTTTAATGAGCTGCGTGTGTTATTATTCCTTTCCCTTCTTATTAGTACTTCATTCAAGTTGAACCAGCCCCCCAATAGTTTGCCGTTTTAGAAATGGTGTGAAACGTCTATATTGTACTACTTCATTTAACAAAATAAGGTGCAACAAATGTTAGGGGGTGGTGCGACACATCAACATCAAAGGGAAAGTGTAGCTGCGAGCACATGCAAGTTTTCCAGCCAGGTGTGACATCATTATTGAAAGAGATCAACAACTACTAAACCTTGTGGGAGGCTTTGCTGAATTTTGAAGTCTGGCCTATAAGTAGGTTGTCTCTTTTACTTTCCACTTCCTAGTTATCTATTTGAAATTACTGTTTAACATTTTTCACTTATGAATATGATTTAGTGTTGGCTATTTCATAGTCACAATCTTCTATTAAGGGGGCAGTATCTGGGAGATAGATACATACCAAGGTAAAGCCTTGCTGTTTAATTTTACAATCTAACACGCAAGAGCAGATAAATTTACACTAGTTAAGGTTTCTGATTAACTTGTGTACATTTCATTGTGATGGGCTTGGTGCAGGGAATCACAGTCCGTTAATAGAACTGCTGTTAATGCAAATATAAAAAAACGTTTTGTAGAATCATTTTGATGTAATGAAGTTTATAAAGAATAAAAATGAACTGCTGTTTTGAAACGTTCCATTCCGTTTTCAAACAATCCCCAGACCAATGTATCAAGTAAAATGGGCCTAGGCAGATAATATCCACGTTGAAACAGCCGTGTTGTGAAACCAAAAATTAGTGAGTTAAGTATGTTAACAGATGGAGTAAATGTGCAAAGAAAATCGGCAGTAAAATAAACAATGTGGTTTTTACCTGTCAGGTTTAGCTGAAGAAAGAAACGTTGAGCTTGCTTTGAAATCGTCGACTGCGCCTGTAAGCATGAATGTTCCTAAAAATGGCGGCAAACCACTGATTGCGCAGGCGCAATACAACACAAATGGGAAATAGGATTCAGGAACAAGGAGCCTAATACCCTAAGCATCCTCTCAGGGAAACTGTCAATGCCAGTTGCCTCTACGGGTATAAAGGAATTTCCAAATTGAGACATTAATGTACAGTTTCCACCGTCATTGCAATCTGATTCATTGACCAATTCTTTATTATCTTTCTTACAAAACATTGTTTGTTTGAAATCCATGTTACAGAGAAATCGAGAGTTTCTGTCTCCTTTTTTGTTAGTCCCCATGTGCCATAATTGTATGTCAACACTGGTTTAACAAGGATCTTGTATACCTGTAATTTTCTCTTGTTGTTGACTTTAGACTTTTTCCATATTTTCTTTACTTCAGTCATTGCATTATTTGAAAGTTGTTCTCTCCGTCTCATATCTTCATAATCTCCTTATGATGATCCTAATTTCTTTGTTTTCCTCCATTTTTCATTGCTCTTCTTCTTTTTTCTAGTTATAAAGGTTCCCTCTGTCTCATCAACATCAGCGTTAAATCGCCGGATCCATCATTATATTGGTTGTATGGGATGAAAGAATGCCCGCAAACTGAATTGCCAATACTATCGAAGTTAATGAAAAATGAAAAGGATTCGTTAATCGAAACGTCCAGGATTAAAGATGATAGTCAAACAATTTAATCAGTTATGAGAAACTTGTCACCTTTGATCGTGCCGTTATGGCCTATCGTAAATAGACAATGGCCAGAAAATCTCTGGAACAAATTCCAACGAAGATCCCAATGCTTCAGCTAGCTATGACTCACGATTCTGCAGAGATCTTCAGACTCCGATCAGGAAGCTTTCTACCTTGTATCAATTAAAAAACAACAACTAAATAAATATTTGACGAGATGAAACTCAATTAAAACACGACTGCCTGGAAGATCAGCCATTTATAAGTATTTATAAATGTATTATGCATGATATTAATTAATAGTATTTTATATTTATATTAGACTTCGCGTAAGCGATTTTGTGTTTAAATAATAAATGATAATTATGGAAACTTTTCATTTATATTCAATCTAAAACACATTTACGAATCTCACTATTACAAGATAATTTGTAATTGGCTAGCTTGGGTTTACAATATAAAAACTATATAGCAAGTGTAAAAAGACCAAACTGAGTAAAAAATAGTATTAATTATAAAAATAATAGCATATGATGTAATAATATTAATAAAAATAATTGTAATCGAATCAAAGTTAAGAACAGGGAAGGTTCCTAATATCAATGAATTTGCTGCTTTTTGGGGAGGTATTTCGGAAGATAAGATGGTCCTACTATTCCTACCATGAATTGATGAAGTTGCAGGAAAGCTGAAAATAATGGCAGGGGAAGTGAGAGAGTTTGATATAACGGAAGAGAAGTTTGTAGAAGTAATCAAGAAAAGAAAGAACTGGTCCTCGCCTTGTATTGATGGAATACGGAATTACTGGTTGGAAAGGTAAGGAATCAAATCATGGCATGGGCGGATCCAGGGAAAATTCTGTCTGTCGCAAGAAAGGCTGCAGCTGCTACACAGCAGGGGGTATGGGTTTGTGGCTCCTTTTTTCGTTGTGATAGGAATATACAGCTATCATTAAAGTTTATCTTGTGAAAAAGCAGTGATTAAAGAAACTCATGAGGGCTTCTGTGTTTCATGCCTGTTCCATTGCTGCAGATGCACTTACCAAACTAGTCAATCACCTGCTACCAATACGACATAACGATATAATGCAAACAATTTAAAATTATAATTGATACCGGGAAAACCATTGAATACCAGAATACCACAAATGGCTGCATAGCCATAACAAATTGTTTTCTGGACCTCCCTGTTAGAGATTTCGAAATATATCAATTCAGCTGAGAAATCATAATTTTTCAAATTTTCAGAGCGGATTATTATTAATCACTTTCGAATGATGTTTTCTGATTTTGTCAATTAGATGTTGTTGTCATGCTCCCCAGTTAAGGGTTTTTTAAAATACCTTTTTTAAACGGATGCAGTCCCCAAACGAAAGGAAACAACGAACTGATTTTGATACCACCAGTGTCTCAAATGTTGCCCTCTTAAGTGGTGTAGAAGTAATCCTGGACAAAGGGACAGTTTTTTCGTTCGCCCTTTTGGAGGTTGTCCGTTCCTCCATTCCTGTTCCCAGATTACCCATTCTCTCTTTTACAAGTAGCCAAAATTCCCACCCTCACCCATGTTACCAGCCAATTGCCTATTATACACTCAATCTAGCAAAATAGCTCAGTCTCTTCTTCTTCCTGCCTCTCCCGTTCTCAAGTACTTAAGGCGTTACCGCCTCTTTTATCGCACTGCAATATGATAGGACTCTCTTAAGCCACTCATTGCTTGAGTTATTTTTCTCGTTATTCAAAACGATCAGTTGATTTTGTCCATCGGATAAGTGCACTACAACTGATACAATGGCGGTCATTTAGGATTGAATTTAATTTATTGGAAGGAAAGTCCCTCTCAATCCAAGGTTTATCAGGTTTCAACCAAAAGAATTAACTCAACTAGTTGACCACTCTATCTCCAGGGGGTTTGTAACACATGGATTTTTAAGAAACCCGTTATGAAATCTAGTTAGGCATCCAAATGAACTTTTACAGATGAACATAATCTATACATTTATATATATAAATCTAAAGCATTTTTTGCGCTGATTGTTATCAAATTCAGTTGACAGGAAAAGCTTGTCTTCCATATTTTTTTAATTTTGATTTTATTCTTTTAATTGTTGAATTGGCAAATTCATCCATTCCGTTCTTTCCTTGCAACAAGTCCACAATTGCGAAAAACATAAGTAGAAAGTGGTCTACAAGCAACCACAAAATGATGATGGAATTGTTTAGCACTAGCAAAATGATACTTTCAATCTTGTTTGCGGAATTATGGGCCACTTTAAAATCTGTTTTGCGGAATTATGGGTCACATTTCTCCAGACATGTGCGGAATTATGGGTCCAAAATTTTGAACCAAAATGGCACTTCCCCATCCAAAACTAGGCTTAGTTGGCCCCCCCCCCCCGAGGGTGTAATACCATCCTCAATACATGAGAGGTCTGGTTGTCGAAATTATCTGTATAGCCAGGGAATCATTAGCAGTTGTAGCAATACTAACACTTTCCGGACCCCCACTGCAGCCTCCCTCTCAAAGCACTGTTGTTTGAAATCAGTTTCATTACCACCAATTCAATAAAGTCAGCTCCAATCAATTAACGTGGTTTTATCCTTTCCAACCAACATCGTGTTTGAAGTGAAGAAACTCTTTTTGGGATTATTGGTTGGTAAAGTAGAAAATTCACTCGAACATGGTTTTGTCACAGGTGTTTTAACGACATATTCCATGCGCTGGTAAGAATGATGCTTTAAATAAGAGCCTTATTTTGCTTCCCATGCTTCTGTTATTTCACATGGAGCTCAATGCTTGCTGTATTTAAATCTGTATTTTTAAAATTTTTGATCAAAGTTTAGACACAACTTTTTCAAGGATCACATAAACAGTGACCAACTACGCATGGATATACTGAAAGCGGACTGTGTTAAGGTACAGATCAAAATCCCGAGACTACAATGACTGCCAAAAGTGTTTGAAAGCTATGTTCATTTTGTCAATGCATTATCTCCCCGCCCTTTCTGTACAATATGATATGGAAATAAAGGGAAATTTGGGGTATGAATCGAAAAAATGTACCAGAGGTCTTGTCACATGTTCATATTTCGCTTCCAAACATTGTTTCAGGGGGAGGGAGACTGTTTACGTGAAATATGAAAATAAAACGCAAAATATGTATTTGTGGCCAATGAACAACTACTTGTTACTGCCATTGTATCTATAAACAAACACTCCCAGAAAAATTCCCAGCTTTTTCACCGCCTTAAGTAAATCTTTCTACCAAATTCTAAGTTTTGCGCCCCCTGGCTGTGTATGTGGATGACTTCAAAACGAGGAAATTGAATTTAAGTCAAGTATTGGATCTCCAAAGCAAATAAACCAAGCTGTGTACTCGTTTGTTTGGCCAACAAACACGAGTTTCTGAGATAATTCGGTGATAAGACACTCTTCGGCAATAATTTCGCATGTAGAAAACACGTTCTGCAAATAAACACATATAGCAATTTTCCTGAATAGGTGATTCATACGCTAAGAACAGAAATTCGCCAGTTGAACCTGCTCACAATTTGGGAATCATTGGCAAAATTCCAAGGTTGAATAGAAATTCATGGAAGACGTGAACTACCTAGTTGATACTAGCAAGTCATGGGCGTCGATTTTATTTGATGAAGTGTGTCCGTGTTGCTGCTGAGTGGCCTGTAGCGGTAATTGGCAGATTGCAGTTGAAGTTTAACTAGTTTGATCACACGCCATGATGCAATTCGCTACTTCAAAACCAATTTCTTCGCTGTCTTCTTGAAACTGTGGAAGCGATTTTCAGAATATAGCTGATGCAATATCAGGTGACCAGGCACGTTGAGCAAAAAGCTGTTACCTTAAAGAGGACCGTCCGTCGGAAAAGACTTATGTAATAACAAGATTTGCCATAAATATTTGAGGATAACAAGGTATATAGCTACGCACTCAATCGTAATAAAACATTTCGTTCTTTAGGAAAGGAAAAGTTGATAGCAAATAAAGTACCTGTTAGAAATAACATCATACTGAGCAAGAAAATTTGCAAATAATTATCAACGCTATGCAGCTTGAACTTTACGCCGCTAATAGAAGCTGAAAAAAGAGACATATTGATAGCAAAGTGCTAAAGAAAGAACGAAACAGCGATTAAACTCAATAACTTTTCCAATATGATTTTTTTGGTAGAAAAGCAATACTAAAGATGTACTTGCGAATCAATTGCAGTTAATTCGAAGTAGCGACGTGTTCGTGACCTTTGTAGCACTCAAACGAGCAAGGATGGCATCTACAAATGATGATGAACAGACCGATATTATATTCGGCTACTCTGTTGATATTGTATTAAGCACGTTGTACGTAATTTTGACATTGATAAATTTTGTTGGAAACACAACTATGATATTCCTTATCATCCGCCATCGACAGCTTCGAACTACAGTTAATTATCTGCTCCTGAACCTCAGCTTGTCTGATATTGTAGGCGGCATTGGTGTCTACCCTTATGTATTTGTTTCTGATATTTCTCGCATTAGTACCGACGAAGCAAATTTAACAATGATATGCAGTCTAACTCAAGGACTTTCCATTTTCTTCTTGGCTGCTGGTGTAGGCTTGATGACTCTTTGCGCCGTTTCGTTCTATAGATATTGCATCATTCGCTTTCCTTTACGAGCTTTATGGACCAGGTCAAAAAGAACAGTGGAAATCATCGTAACTTTCATCTGGATATCAAGCATAACTTTTGTCTTTCCTGCAGCTATATCATATCGATATTCCCCTAAATACAATCTTTGTGAGAGGGACTGGCGTAATATCGATGGTGAAACGTATCGCTGCATCGTAATGATAGTCTCGATTATCCTACCCTCTGTTTTCATGTTCATGTGTTATTTTGCGTTGCGACATGCTCGTCGTAAGATAACACTTCGACGGGTAAGCGCAAACACAAACCGCATCAAGATGTTGAAGAGAAGTGAGAGGCTTATCGCATTGCTTATCGCCAACTTTGTGATATGCTGGACACCCTTTCTTGTATACTGGGGAATGGTAACTTTCAGCTCGCTATTCCCGAACACTTACGATGGCCAGCGTAACACAGTGAAGTGGATTCGCGTGACAGTGATATTTGCTGTTATAAATGGGACTGTCGATCCCTTCTTATTTGCTGCAAGTAGTAAAGAAATACGAAACAAAGTCAAAAAGTTGCTATTTAAGGTATTTCGAGCTGGATCATCTAGCACAACTGTTATCAGACTTCGATTGAGAAGACCTCAACGTATTTTCACTGTTTAAACCATTATTCGCTAGTTGTTTTATGTATAATGGACACTTACTTGCCTGGGTATTATTTAAACCCAACTGATCAGCGTTTAGCAAATCAGTTAAAGCCGGTGCAGTTATGATTATTAAGATTTGAAAGAGGACTTAGAACAGTTGCTTTTCAACTGTGAAGTGAATTATCCTCAAACTATCTAATTAGAATAATTCACGCAATTTTTTCTATTCCAAAGTGCAGTATTTGTTAAGAAAAACGCCTATTTTGTTCTGCTAGAAGATGCTTTTTCATACATGAGTAATGCATTGCCTCCTTACATAACAGTGGAAATTCAGGATTATATTTAGAGGGGCCCGGTCCAGTTTCATGTATAAAAAGAGTAAATAGTGATTTTATGCTAAGGTGGGCTGCACAACTTTCTTGCAAAGGTCACTGTTTGTCCTGCAATTTCTAGGCGAAAATTGGCAGGAAAATTTTTCTTAAAGCAGAATCGGAAGCTTTCCATAGTTGCAGCCATGATGGTTAAAAAGCCACGTTAGAAAAGCCATTGTCTAAATACTGATATGAGAACTTCCAAAAGTAATCTCTTTCAGAAGTTTTGAGCACTGCTCAGAACGCC
Source organism: Catostylus mosaicus (assembly GCA_964019065.1). NCBI lineage: Eukaryota > Metazoa > Cnidaria > Scyphozoa > Rhizostomeae > Catostylidae > Catostylus > Catostylus mosaicus. The sequence goes on along the minus strand of OZ025184.1, from coordinate 9,327,458 downwards.
TGGCCTGATCATGTTCGTTTCGCATACTTAGTAACTTGCGCGTTTAGTTAATCGTTGCAGAATAAGTGCTTGTTAGTTCCCAAAATTACCAGATGATGCCTTTCTTACCAAGCTTCCCATTGGTTGATGACACCTCTAACAAGCAGTGCCAACCTTCTCTGGTTCTTTAGATTTTAGAGGCTTTTATTTATGCAAGCAAGGTGTGGGCCAGGGGTGCTACGGCATGTACCCGTGTTGCTTAGGATTTCTCTTGAGTACACATGTATGAATCACCTGGGAAAGATGGACAGCTACACTGACTGAAGGGCTTGTTGATAAAAGCTTTCACCTTCGTCTCGAATTGCGATTCTCTATTCATTCTTGCACCGTCAAAAAATAACCATGCGATCATTGTTTTTCTCATACTTGTAAATTACGTAACTTAGTGAATAACTAGCATATGTAAGTAAAAGGTCATTGGTCGTTCTTTGAAGTAGGAAATCAATCTACAAATAAACTACCAGTAAAAAATCAACAGAGTTAATAAAATATTTGCAGTCAGTTTTAAAGCTCAACAAGGCCCAACCCTATGGGGAGTAGGAAACTAAAACAGTTGATTATTCTGTAACTTTGCTGTACCTCTAGCGCAACAACTGAATGCATTGGAAATCAGTAGTCATCAATCACTAGCAAAATGTCACCAATTTGTCATGAACTACTAAATGAACGTAATAGCGGTAGTGGAGGATAAGCTATTATCTACATAGAATGTCAAACAGTCGCTTTTATTGGAACGTATTTTGATAAAAAGCTTGATTCGTGGAGTAAAGTTTGGTTTATTGCTTGTATTTTTGCCTTTTATTTTATAGAATAGAATTGCACCAGCGCTAGCTTGCGTATCTAAGATGTGATTAAGCATGAGTGACAAGAATTAGTCTCAGATTAGGCTGGCTACCTTTACGCTTTTGAGAAGATTGAAAATACAATTTGAAAATGGTACTGATCCCCATAGCCCTTAACCTAAGCCCCGGTCAACTCCACTTTTCTGCCTCAGCTACCATCTTCATTACATAATTTTGGGATGTTGGTCAACTTTTTTCACAGCACGTCAGGTTTTGCCTGTACAATTTAAGTCAAATTCATGAAATTTTGGGGCAAAGATTTATAAAATATAAAGAGTTGTGTAAATCAAATTTGGCATTGAGTTTTCAAGATGTTGTAACAGATTGCATGTTTTTGCACTGTTACTGTAATACAATGTGTAATCACTTTGTGATTTATAATGCTGTTTGAAATCCAATCTACGAGTCTGTATCATTTTCAATCTAAAGTGCTGTCTCCAACATGAGTACGCTGACCCCTCAGGATGTGGTATAAGTAGTACGTAATGGATGTGAAACGCTCATTTAAACATGCTGCTACCGTTTTTAAAGCTTCAAAGCCTTACATTGTCAACCTACACTTTCATCATGATTTCAGTTTTTGCTTATGATTTCTAACTTTTTCAGAATTTGAGGAGAAAATGAAATCAAAATTAGGAAAACTGGACGTGATGGGAAAAATGATTGCTATTTTCAGAATCAGCTTGGGTTAATTAGCTAAAATCATCTAAAATGGAAATGAGCAGAAGACTAAACATTTTTTTGTTGACCAATGTAATCCATATTTTCCAGTTTGTAAAAAAAACAGAAGCTACTGTGTTTGAAAACAGCAAATACAAAGTATAGATATGGATTTAGATTCTTTAGAAAGAATACGGCGAATGATCCTAGAATGAATACGGCTTTCAAGATTCAATTGAATCTTTTAAAGTACTTAAATCACATTTAGGAAGCCTATTAATTATATTTTTCTTCAAAGATCTAATTCATAATCTTGTGCAATCTCTGCATATTACAAAGGCTTACTCAAACAGTAAAATTATCAGTTTTGCTTTGGCAAAATGCCGACAATATCTGGAGCTAAGAAGGGTGTAATTCACTGACCAATGCAACCCTTTATTCATTTTTGTATTAGAGATGAAAATTGAGAACGCATTTCAAAAATAATTACTGTACTGCTAAGAACAAGACACTAAATTTTACCCTTCAAAGTGATCCCATATAGGTGTTTAAATAGAATTAGGGACGATTCTATCACCCGAACTTTCCTTGCATTCTTAGCAGAAGATTTCGCTACTGAAATTTTCTAAAAAATTTTCTTAGCAACAGATGGAATTTATAAATGTTTACCTCTCTAGGTATGATCTTGTCGATAAATTATTTCTATTTATAATCCTCTAATTTAAAAGTCCCACTTTTAACGTAGCTAGTGGAAGGCATTGCAAAAATTGCAAAATCGTGCAGAAAAATTTGCAGTTATGATACTCCTGCAACCCTTTTGATTAAGAACCTTGATTGGCACCGACAGCAAGAAGTAAAGGTGTTTTTTGTGCGCACGCAAGTTGTAAGAGCCAAAGCGAGACTGCCGGAGAGCTCCTATGTCATATCTCTTAGGTTGAATCTCGATTGGGAATCTGGTATTCTTTGATCGCCTTGAACGCTATGACACATAACTTTGAAATTTCCCGCCAAGCAAATGAAGTTGACTTCAACTTAAAAAGCTTAAGAATAAACAAGTAGATTTTTGAAGGCAAACACAGAGTTTTGGGAAAGTAATGAATAAGAAATGTTACGTTCGTCCTGCTCGATGGCCTAAATTCGATGTGACCTTGCCATCGCAGAGGCCTTCGGGATCACTTTTTTGCATCGGAAGAAATTAATTATTGCGTTTGAACGCAATATTTCCGATGGATAATGAGTTCTACAGGAAAGCCTTCTGTGCATACGTCAAAACCATTCACGCCAGTCGTGAAAAAGGAAGTTTCGTGTAAAATCTGTAAAAAAACAACGAGGTGAAGTTGCGTGATGAGGCATGGTCCTGATTTGATTTTTATTAAATCTTAATTGGAATGATGGGAATTTGAAACTTATGTTTTGGCTAATTTTGAGCAAAGTCGGAAAACGAATCGTTAAGGAAGGTAAATGGCACAGATAGAATTCTACAGTTATAATCATGAAGTTTCAAATACAACAAACGGTGAAATATTTGAAAATTATTTGATTCTCTTATCATCTGATAATTTTGACCCGAAAAATTTAGCACCATATTGCACAGCTAAGAGTTGTATGTATTAACGACGATGGAGCAATAAAAGGCATGTTGAGCTCTACCATTAGAAAAGTTGGCGATGAAGCATGGTGAAGTTTTTTTTTTGCAAAACGTGTTTTCATATTCCGGTGGTTTTCACAAATTAATGCATGATTACCGTAGGTACAGGAAAATATTTCCACGCAATGATGCCAATGAATGTTTCTTATTCGACACCGTGGCGCGTCAAAAGTCGTTGTAAACAAAATCCCAATTGTAGTTTGGGAGCATGGAAAAGAATGGGGTGCGATCGGGCAATAAACCGGCACTTCTAAGTTTTTGGCCCGCACCCTCTCTACAAATTATTCTCTGGCATGGCAGACGCAAAGTGTCCTGTGATCAGCGATCTCACATATTTAATTCTTGCTGTTACCGACATGACTCAAAGTGAAACAGTTAAAGTGTTTTATAAAGCAATAACTGGTCTCACACCTAGCCACCTTTCCAATTTGTTTAAAAAAATACTGACAGACATTTAAGTATCAATATTGATATTAAATTGGGATCTGTACATCCCCAGAATGACAAGAAGCAATGGACCAAAAGCGATATCTTTTCATGGCGCTTGGAATCAGCTTTCATCAGTTATAAAAGAAGCTCTTAGAAAGAAGCTTTAGCTCTTATTAGTAAGTTATTGTAGCAAGGGATTACCAATTTTATACGTTTTTAACACAGACTTTGTAAAGCAGTCTTAGATTGATAGGGCTACCGTGTATGAACAATGAAAAGTGAAACGAACTTCTAAAGGCAAGAATGTAGAAACCTGGAAAAGGCTAATGGATATGTATCTATGTACTACGTTGCTTTAAGTATATTTTTGCTAGAAATTTGAGGGGTCTAGACCGTTCAAAAGTAGCCCTCACTTTAGCCACATTTTGTCTCCCACTATACCATCAGCAAGCAAGAAAAAATACTTTGCACCAATCAGATTTTTTTTGCTGCAAAGCGTTTTTCCCATAGAACCACAACCTCATTTGCCCCCTTAAATGTTGCCAAAAAACAGAACTAATGCAATACCTTTTAAAGAGCATTTTATGCCGTGCAAAAAACTTAGGCTAGAGTTGATAGAGTTGTCTGCTTGGCAACAGGATAAATAATGCAAAAACCCAACCAAACTGGTCATTTAAAAACAAACCTAGCAGAGGTATGACGTATTTGGATTTTCATGGACGAATTTCTTTCAAGAGTACCGCATGTGCTCGATTTTTCCCCTATTAAAAGCCAAGAAAATATTTTTCATAACGTTTCCAGTAGAAAGCCAAAAAAAAAAAGAAAATAACACAAGAAACGACAAAAAATACCAAAATTGGCTTTAAAAAGCTAATCTGCAGGATTGTTAATATACAATTTTTTGTCAGTCCACAACTGTCATTAAAAAGCCTCTTTTGTCACCCTTATCAATTCTTAAATATCTCTTTATTTTAACAGACAAAGCATGAATGTTTGAACAATTTAGAAATGTGCGTTGGAGCCAGTCATTGACGTCAATTATGAAGATTTCTCGAAACTTTCGAATTATTTCTCACGATACGATAACAAGATATATTAATGGCAAATTATCGGATTTTTGTAGATTTTCTGTCGCTATACACTCAATTCACTTTGGAAAGGTAAACAAACTGATTCAACATCCTTCTTTTGCCTTGCCAAAGATTTGATCTCTTCGTGTACGTTGCACATTTGTTTACTTTTACCTAAACAAATTAGTTTACAACTTTATGATAATCATACGCCATTCTGCCTCACGCAAATCTCAACAGATTACAACACAATGGCTCTCGAAATGAATGTGATTGGTCAATCTGACCAATTGCAAAGGAAACGAGGTCAGTTTCTACCAGTGTGCTGTTAGACAGGTGTTGTCACAATGTTTCGTGTTCGTATCGCATTGAGCTTTCTCGTTAAATGCGTCACACTCGATGAAATTCGAAATTCTAAAGTTCACCATCTGCAACGCAGGCTATTTGGCAGCGACAAATATTTTAATGATATCATGTGATTGCTTTGAATTGTTGACTTATGTGGCATTGAGTTGCATTGCTTAGACTAGTCCTAGAATAGGAGAATAGTCCTCCAGACATATAAAATTTGGAGACCAAGTGCTTAATTAATTTTAAGGCGCTCAGTGCAAACATTGTTTATATATGGGTTCCAAAACGAGATGTTTGCGTAGGTATTTACATCAGTGAATTACTATTAAACCCGAAACACGACGGGCAAAGTTGTAACCCTGAGTTTCATGCTGATTGGGCAGTAACCTAAGGATCCAATCTAACGTTAAGCTAATAGTAAATCCACAGTTGTGTCCCACGGTTAATGGTTACAGGCCCATTGACTGCAAAACAAACGAAAACAGCACAATGTCTTCATAAACCTCGCATGGATATGTAATCAGATTTTAGGCATGATGAAAAAGATTCATTTTTCAATTTTGGAAAATTTCATGAAATTGAACACAATTCAATAATTGTTATAATTATACTGAAAGTTACGTTAAATGGTCAACAGCTACAGGCAGAAACCAAGGCAGATTTGAGAGTATAAGCCACTTTCTCAGCTTTTCTTGACAAAGAGGCATTTAGGGTAGTCTTGGGAAGGTCACAAATTTGCTCCTTCCGGTCCCCCAAGAAGTTAGATGTCTATTTTGATTAGGCTAAATTAGGTGAAAATGTACGAACGCACGCTAGAAGTAATCAAGGTAGTAGATTAAGTCTAAATGGGTGGCTATGAATAAGTCAAAACGCGAAACACACACCTTTCTATAACAAGTGGTTGAACAAGAAAGTATTTTTCTGGTACCAATACTGAGTTCTCAAGCTAAGATAGCATTCAACTCTTTTTTATTGCAGCAATTACTCTCTATTCCTTACAAAAACGGCCGTACTGATTGTAATAGAATTGAATGGTGAAACCTTCTTCTTCAAAGAACGGTGTGGTACTTGGAAATACTTAAGATGGTGAGAGTAAAATTGGATAATTGAAGAAAAAAGGATTCGGGGCATTGAGATTTCTACTTGCACATTCGGTGAATTATCCCTCATGAAATAGTTTTTCTTGCTTGCCTTATGCCACAACCTTATTTCTTGTGAAATTCAACAAAATTATAAAATTGAAATTTTTATTTATCATGTAAACCAAGGGAATAGAAACAAGTGAATCACTTCATTAGCTCAATTTTCTTACATTTACTTGACCTTTAAAAAGAAATTGAAAAGCTACATATAAAAATAGAGAAATCACTTTTTTACATCGAATGCTGACTCTATTCATTTTCTTAGCATGAAAGTTGACGAAAAGAATTATGAATTTATTTGAATGACACAGTTTCTAGATCTACTTTAATATTGATGAAAAGTTACTTTTATCAATTCGCAGCAATACACTCACGTTTTCATCATCGGCGAAAGGTTTGTGAAGGCAGGAAGTGAAAGGGTTATTCCAAGGGCGTCTGCCCGAATTAACACAAGGGCGTCTGCTCGCATTACCAAGACAAATACTGAGGTCCTCGTGGCAACACTAGTTATTTGATTGTTTCCAGTCCTTTTTAAATTCATCACGGTGTAGATAAAAAGGGCAATGCTGTGGTTATTGTAGTACTCACCGACTTTGACATTGTAACTTTTGACGCTTTTAATCCGCAACATGTTTTGAATTCACACTCTTAAATTTTGAACAAATTTCATTCCAAAAACCACAAAAAATCCAAAGGTATTGATGCGGGTATCAAGCTTTGGCTGTTTTAGTGTAGTCGGGATGGGCTAAAGGAACAGTTTTGAACTAGCAAAGTGTAAACAGGAGACCCAGACGGTGCAGTGTAAACAAAATAGGCAAACGGAAAAATTTTGATGTAGTAAAGTGTAAACAAACATGCAACGGTTCAGACGATTGTGCCATCACAGTGCAAACTTTTATGTATATTTTGAAGAACAAAACGCGTTAATACAGAGAAAAGAACCACATCGCAATTCGAATTATCAATGAACATGGGAGAAAGGTTGGTTTGGTTTGGAAACAATTCAATTCAAGTTCCTTTACTTTTCTTGGTCCATGTTGTGACTAATCGGATAATTAGCTACCATGGAAACTGCACACTAACAAATATAAAACTCCTAAATAAACTAAATAAAATTTCATTTCATTTTCATTACTAATGCTAAGATTAAAATATTTGACTAGAACTATGTATTAAGTCAATTTGACACACTTGATTATTCATTGCATTGGCAGATTCTGTTTGATGTAATTTACCACAAGTCTCCAAGGCCGTGTCTGAAATTCATCGAGGATATCCTTATCCAATGATATTTGGTCTCTTTCCAGCCTGTTTAATAGCGTGACACACACAATTGCTGCTTTAACTCCTGCTCTGTGGCACAATGATGCAACTACAAGGGATTCCATTTCAATATTCCTTACACCAGCTTCGTGTGCTTTCATCAGAAACTCCATCTTTGCTTCCTTGGAGAATTCACAAAAAGCGCCGTCCATTCTTCCTTGGCCTAGATTAATGTTACAATGTAACTGTAGTTTGTAGAATCATAACTTTTATATATTGTTATAAAATCAAGGAGCCCATTTTACTCTTCCAACAGTGCCAGAGAACAGGTTTAGGTATAGGTTTCTTACACAAAGGAAATTACGTACTCCCCGTAGTAGCTTTATAGATGAATAGAAGTAGGTTACTTACCTTCGTAAAAGTCATCACAACACATGGTGTCTCCTTGGACTATATCAAATTGGAAGTCATTGTCATTGCTGTAAGAAGCAAGTTCATCTGATAATGGTGAACTGATGTCAGTTGAATGCATTATCGTTTTTCCAAGTACTTTCTGGCAGGTAAAAAAAGACAGTGTTTCAACCTACTTAGTAATACAGCAATCTTCTTTTGTGGTTACATTAACAGGGGGACTAAATCAATCTATTTAATGAAGATAATTCGTACTGTTGGCGAAACATCTATGTCAAGGATGCCCATCAACTGCTAAACAAAGAACTATTATTTAATATGTACCAATGCAGCTAGCTATGCTGTAAATAATATTGTTAATTGTTTGTCCCATATCCTCCTACTATTCTATACTTATTACCATTCTAATCGTCACACTCAAACTGCACGTCTTCCTTGCTTATACCATCAGTCGCTTCTTAATTTTATTGAGAAACTCTCTTTAGCAAAAGCCTCTTGAAAGATTATTTCAGTTTTTGTTTGATCTAACCACATGATTGAGCATCGTCATATTTAGAAGCTTAATTTATGCGGTATTAATTTAATCTTCCAGTATCATTGAAGGTTACCTTTATCAAAACCATACGTCAGAATTAGAATAACGTAGCATCAAGGCAGGTCTCACATGGAAAAAAGTTAAATCAACTGATGCGATGATACCTCCTGAAATATCATAATTTTAATTATTATATAAGCACACAGGGTGGGTCATAAAACATTGAAGTCATAAATCTTTTTGATAGATTTGAGAAAGTTCAGTACGGTTTTTTTCGAATCTAAGAACAAATATTTTCTAAGAAAGAATCGATGAGAATGGTATTAGCTTGACTCTTTTTGTGGCAACTACATATGGTGTAGTTGAAGCTTAAAATCCCTCCTAGAAAAACGTCAAGAAATGGCCTTGTCTATTTGCAATCTAATCACAGGAGTAAGGTGTCGGATTTGTTTTTAAAGACTAGCAGAAAGCTGAAGTGGCCTCCTCCACAGTTGAAGTTTCGTTGTTATACCGACAACAGATGATTTCAAGCTGACGAAACTTAGCCTCCATTAACAAGTATTTTCAATATGCTGCGAATATTGATATACTCAAAACCCGTTCAACCTTCTAAAAGCAAACAAAAACGCAACTTCTTGGCGGAATAATCTTTAACGGAGAAGCTGGAATAGGGATGCAGGACTATTGACGTCACATTATAAATACTTAGATTTTTATGTGACCTGGCTTTGTGGAACGTTAAACGAAGGGATGAAACCACGATCAAACAATATTCCTGGAAATCCAAATACAAAATTGCCTTTATCCTCCTTTAACCACAACCAAATAAATTGGCTGTCCATAGAAGGTCATCAATAACATTCTATAACTTGCAATCAATATCTATAGCACTAAAAGGGCTCAAAGGTTAGCGGTAGGATCCTGTATTTTCCTATGCACATGTCTATTTTTCTCAACCTTGTGGTGAGCCTTGTAGCAGATTTATCAAAGGCATTCCTAACGGCGTAATGGCACAGCCCAACCAACCCCCACACCTACCACAAGTTAGAAAAGAGATTCACATCCTTCCTTTACCTCAATTCACCGTATAAAAAACCCTTATGAAAGTTGCTTACCTGTTCATGGTACGGTCTTAATAAACCATCAACTGCTCGCTTGGTAACAACAACGGCTCCTTCTTTTACACCTATGGACATTGGAAAATATCTATGATATTATAATTGGAAGGCATTGGGTGTGCATGTCAAACTTCGGTGTGGAATCAAATCGAATGAGTCAACTTGGCAAAAATATATTATAGCTGTACATATCCTGCATTCGATCTAATTGCTGCAACCAAGTTTCTAATATGACATTGCTTTCTGTGAATAGAACAGATGCAAGAAAGCAAAATGATTATTTAATTCTATGCGTTTAGATTCGTCTCCATCCTTCATCTTCATCTTCATCCTTCACCTTCATCCAAGTAAAAAAAATTACAATCCAAAAACCCACGTTTTTTAAACCTTGAAAACATTGCGAAACTGAATAGAGGTAGACATAACACCGCGAGGCTCTTAAACTAGATAGCATTTTAGCAACTATATTTTTTACGAAAAAAGTTTTTCAGTCCGAACGAAAGAGTTGATTGAATGAATGAATGATTGATTGATTGACTAATTGATTGATTGACGGGTTGGTTGATTGATTGATTTAAAATATCTGAGGACCTACAGTGCTGCTGTTTTTCAAAGAATTTCCGCTTCAAAAAATACAAATTATGATATATTAATATATCAATATAAAGAAAAATACAATGATCATAAAATAATTCAATATTGATCAAAAAGTAAGGCTAGTGCCTATTGTTAGTAGCAAAACCTATGTGCATCCTTAAATCCAATACTTTACGCTGTTTATCCCCAGCCATATTCTCGTATAAGAGATAAAATAAAAAACTGAACGTATTTGAACTGGGCAGACAATTGTGATGTATAAATATAAACTCATATTAACTTCAAATTTTACCTAGTCCACCGCTTGTTCCCATTCTGAAAAGTACCACATCCTTTGCACCAGCATAGTGAAGAAGCTTGAGAACTTCATGGAGAAGAATTGAAGCTGAAGGGACGCCCATTCCATGCTGATTATAAAAAAAAACAACACTACATGCGAATGTAATTATCGAAAATGTCATAGCTACATAAAAGTATTGATAGACCTGTGAATATATTATTATAAAATTTTGCATCACTTCTTGAATGTGAATGGCGATTCAACGAATGATGCATGTGTTTAGAACTGCCCCTCTTTGGTCAATATTGCAGACATCTAAGCATAAAAGTTGGCATATTTCCATTGACTATGTCACATACTAACAACGATATACCATTGCATGCTGAAAGTGCTCTTCGTTTGACTTTGCCCAAAAATTGCCCAAAAATTGAACATATTTAGTTAAGGCAGTGTTTCCTTTGCTTGGGGTCCATCAATAGAGTTAACATTTTCGCTTTACCATTCAATTTTACAATACGACACATTACAATATTGTCATGAATTGCATCTATCATTGAACAATATTGTGATGAATTGAATACAATGTAATGGTGAAACTTTTACCCGATTTGAAACCCGATTGGTTCATTACATAAAAACTCAAGGAAAATGGTTCAAAATGACACTCACACTTATAGCAAGGATTGGTCCAACTTTGTACATAACATATCTATCTGTCAAACATCTATCGTGAAGTTCTTCTCCTTCGTTCAATTTCAATTCACTTTGAAGAAACTGGGCAAATCTCAGAACTCTGCCACTACTACCGCTGATGCATACAAACTGCAAGTAAGAACAAGAATTGCTTATACTTGGCGTCAACTTAGATGTCAGCTAACTGTTCTAGGTTTGAAATAGTGATCTTCAAGGGAGGTCTTATTTTAGATACCTTGTTTTGTAAGAATGGTACTGATTGAATTTAAACCTTAAAGTACGGCTAACAGCCGCAATGCCAAACGTGAACAGCATAATGTATGCACTTCAAAAAATCAATTTTGGGGTCAACAAAGGAATGCAAAGGAATTGAACAATTAAAAAAGACTGTGTGTGTCTGTAGTAGCATATTTCCGTTGAAGAGACACTTTTACTTTTTTAGAGACGAGGTTTTACTATTTGCAACGGATACTATGGCAAGTAGGACTCAAAGTAGACGTTAAAAGGCAAAATCTTCTTGTGATCATTTAAACTATTAATATTAGTATCTATTCCAACCACGAAAATCATACCAAAAATAAGATATCTTTATCAATGAGTGGAAAGTCAATCTCTTCCTACATTCGCTTAACTATTGACATTAATGGCTTTTTCAAAAAGGAAATCTAAACCAGAAAGTCCAAAGTCAAACATTTCATACAACTGTTCAATCATTTATAACATTGCTTATTTCAAGTAGGAAATCTATACTAGGAAGTCAAAAGTCAAACATTTCTTACATCTGTTCAGTTATTGTTATAATTCGTCATCATTCTATAACGGTGCTATGCATGTGAGTACACAAGAATTGACAGTTTTATACTAATGACGGCCTAAGCCACAGGGAGTTGTTAGGCAACATTTGAATTTTGTCAGATATCAGAAGGCGCATGCGCTAGCGGTCCTTAAAGCTAGAGACAATACTTTTAAGCACATCGTTCTTTGTTGCGGAATACAAATAGTTCAAGTCTGATGATATTTCAGCTTCGGTAAGGGTACTCCCTGTCGTACCGCCTTGGAGCATGCGAAGAGGGACTATCAGAGGAGCTCCCCATTTGTTGCTGACCGAGTAAAGGCGGGATCGGAGGAGTGCGGCGATTTCAAAATGCTGGCAACATGTCAACATCAACTAAAAATTGCACTTGACGGGAAGACACATTTGAAGTTTAATTCTATGTTTATTTTATGTCATCAACAACCAGAATTACAGGAAAGTAGCAAGTTCTGCGCATGCTTCACTGCGGTATAGCCAATCAGACTTTGGATCATTTCCTTTGTTACTAACAATAGGGGGAGATCGCAATATTCCCAACAAGTTCAATGGATAGCCGCAGCCAAAATCGGCAGCAAATTTCCAAGTAAAGAATCATAACATAAAAAGGCTTTTTAAAGGCTTGGTTTACTATCTTAAGCTGCATTTCATCTTGTTTTTTTCGATGAATTAAATGATAAAAACGGTTTTGCTAAGACTCACTTTAACATCAAAATACTCTTTTTTCACATCAGTACTTGATGTGTTGAATCCTAAATGATGAAAATGGTCTTCTTCAATAGAGACTAGATGAGGATTGCCAATTTTAACATTATTGTTATCCATAATCTGCAAAGGAACAATAATTTATATAGATATATACATAGATGATTGAATAAAAAAATTCAACTATAATATTTCAGAACGCACTTCATCCTTTAATGAAGAATCTTCAACGTCTTCTCTTCTTTTCAACCAATATCTATACATCTCTGAATAGTGATTTAATCACGAAACAGGCCTCTAGAGATATGAGACGTAGTTTGATCATTCACCTGCTACTTTATTTTACAATTGGGTAGAACCCTTATGGTTAGTGTATATACTCCATGTCAGCCATTGCCTATTTGAAATTATATATATATATATATATTTATATATTCATATCTAAATGTATAAATAATAGTATAATATGGAAAAGTATAACATGGTATATAAACAATTATGAAGTTTATAATGATGACGATCGCACAACAGGGAGGAGAAAGATGACGATTTATGATGATGATGCTGATGATGTGAAGTTAATCATATGATATGCACGGGTCAATCAACTTGCCTGTGCATGCATGCGCAAAAGATCTTTCAGCCTGAACTCAGAATGGACTTTGGCATCAGGGGCCACCTCAACATGGCGCACTACATCTCATTGCCAAGAGGTTTCTTATTTATCTCAGTATTAGAGCTTTCTATAAGCCAGGCAAAAACTGCATTAGAATCTTCGACGTCTTCCTTCTTTTCAGCAAATATCTATATATCTCTGCATTTTAAACAATGTTTTATAAGCACCCACAAAGTCAACTGTTGCCAAGACCTCAAAAAACTACCGCCCACAAACAATAAGGGTCTTTTGTTGAGCAAGAAAACTTAAAATTTCAGCCCTCTGAAAATAAGCTAACAATCCTGAGTTACAATTGCACTCTCAGGGGTTACGATGTCACCTTAATGAATTACACCAATTTTCTATTTTAAGAACATGCAGTTCATATTCAATAGAACATGACTTTAAAGCAGTCTTACATATTTTATCATTGATATGAAAGGAGGAAGTTGATCTTCTGGCAGCCATTTTTTCTTGTGAAGATCACGGCAAAGAAATCCTTCATTCGTCATACACATGGCTTCAAAAGAACTTGAGGCAGATGCAGCGATGTGGGTGATGATGTGAAGTCAGTGTTACATCCTCAATATAGGACAGAGCTAGAGGCAGCACTCCCACGAAAACAGTTGGTCCAACCCTATCTTTCTCGGTAAACATTACAGCTTTTGCCTCTTGCGCAAAGCATGATGCTGCCATGCATTTTGGAAAGCTAGATTAAATTGTTAGCGGCCATTAAAAAAGCTACGTACGCTCTAAATGCGTTTATTTTAGAACCCTTCCCACCTTGTACATATTTGTAGATTTATTGGACAACTTATATATCATATATACGTATATATTGACCTACAATGTCACCATTTCCTTCAAAAAGATATTCAAATTTCATATGCAGGTTTCTACCTATTACTTGGAAATGCAAGAGGTGTTTAATTTAAAGAAATATTGAAATAATAGTCGAAATCCATACTTGCTAGCTTTTAAAGAAGAAATATATTAGTTTCCATTACATATTAGACAATATTAGAAAAAATCAAATCAAAAGCAGAGTTATGAGACAGTTGAGTTTCAGAATCGACCGTACGCTGCTTGAAGACATCCCTACCTCTTAAATGTCTTTTGAAGTGGTTGCAGGGCGTTCATATTATTCAATTAAAACTTTCTACAACCTTTTTCTGACCTGAATCTTATCTCAGCCAAAACGCTTAAGAAGTAGCGAGTAGCTGCTAAATTTTTAGATACATGTGTACAGAAATACAAAAGTTCATTATTCTATCTACTGTTGCTTTTGTGGTATTCCATTTGAATAGGAAAGGTTTCGACCTTTGCGATTCTCACAAAACCACCATGTTTCAAAAAGTTTCAGAGAGGTTTCCAAGTCCTAACTAGCTTGTAATGGAGATCAATGTTGAACACATACTCACAGATTCCTCAGTATCGGTTGCTGGGAAATTGACGTTCGTTTTATCACTCAAACTATACTTCGACACAGGTGTAGCCAATTGATGTCCCCTTGCTTTATGTACTCTCAACACCGCACCGGTGAATATGAAGTCTGGAGTAACATTTGTGCAAATTTATCCTCTCAATATTGATGTCTCGTATTCGATTTCAGAGCATAAATTTGCATTTTACCACGTGACTTGGCACAGATCCAGTTTAAGGTTAAGTTAAGTTTCAATTTCAAAGCATTTATTATTCCACTCTAAACAAAAATTGTGATCAAATTCTTCGGCAACACAAATCATTCGTTGCATATATGGTTGCTGCTCCAAACTTTCGTCATTGTTGACAATTAAAGGAACGGTACGATTTGAAGATTTTGATCGATCAAATTACATTCTTGGGGCCGGGCTTACAATCATCATAATCATAATCATTATCTTCATCGATTGTCACATTTTCAATGGGTATCGAGGCCTATTTTAACATACTACGGCAGATTTCAGATCATTATTTCACTATGAGCTTCTTAGAAAAGTGTATTACATGGAATGTTATATATTCAGGGGCTTTCTGTCCTTTGAAGAAGAGATCCTTTCTCTTCCAGAAATTTTATTAGCTCTGTCCTATAAACAGTCTTTTTTGCATTTCTATAATTTTGTTCTCTGTAAATATGTCATGAAAACTGGGAAAACCTCCGTGTTGATGTTTTTCCCAAAATCTTGGCTTATTTGAAAAAATTTTGCGTTCCTCTTCGAGCAGATGGACTTGTGCCAACTGGGCAAAGGGTTGGTCAGGCAAAGAACCAGAGCTTGATCGATCAGTATGCGGTACAAACATATTCATTGTGTTCTTTGTCAGAATAAAACTCAAAACCTGCTTTCCTTTCCTTAGTTAGCTAAAGTTCATAACTAGCTCGGACCATTCATTCGTAATTCGCAAAAATGACATCAGATCTGCAGAATAGAAATTTTTTTCTGCCTGAATACAAAGATAGCTTTTGTTGAATATTCTTTTATCTTGTAATGTCAAGGTCAAAGATCTATCAATGTTATTTACTTCCGAGCAAAGGCTTCTGTTCGCTTCACTTTACGAATCAGGCGGAAGCTTTACGTTTAGCATCATGCATAATAACAATTAAAAATGATGGTTATGACGATTCGGGAGGTAAATCACATTTTGTTATGATGATTCGGCCGCAAAGTGCTAGAAAATTTCTCAAATGTAACGTTTTCCTTACATCGATGAAATTTGATATTTTTAAATAGAATGAAGGTTGAATAAAGTACCTAGATGCATCTTCATCAATGAACCCAAAAGCGGGTTTGACTTTTGCGAGTCCCTTAAAATTGCCCAATTATGAATCATTGTCAACGGGTTTCCAAGATAAGGTCATCGAGGTTTGCATGCAAGCCTTTTTACAATATAATGGGTGCTGGAAATCTGGGTTAACACTTTGACCGATAGCAAACCTAAGAGGAATGAACAAAGGGTTGAGAGACCATCCCTACAGATAAGGCCCCTCCAAATTATGACTCAGAAAGGGAACGACTTGACCATTAAAAATATATTTAAGAAATGATTATTTCTGTTCTTAAACACAATTTTTGCCTTTGACGATAAATTTTATCAACAAATGCAGAGATCTACTAGGGGGAGACCCGTTAAACCAAATAAGGCCAACAACTTTAAAACCAGAGAAGAGGGGAAAATCCTAGAAAACGCCTCGTACATATAATTTTGCACCGATTCATAGATGACGATTTTTGTTTGGCCACACCCAATAGTAGATTTTGATAAATTCATACAATATACAAGCGGGGTTCACGTTTCAATTAAATTCGTGGCAACGCCTTCGCAAAAAATCTCTTGGAAGCAACCCCGAATTTACGAGAAACTGGATTAAGAAACCAAGAGACACTTTTTCAATCTACTTCATCGTGATTTCTTCTATCCATGGAAATGTAAATCAGGCACCATTTAAACCCTTTGCTACAGGAGAGTAATAACTGACAACGACAAACTATATTCACACCAGTGGTGTGGCCAGGGCCCCTTTTTTTGGGGAAAATAGCTAGCTAAATGAGAGCGAAAGGCTTTTTAGGGCCATGCTCTCCAGAATGTTGGAAGACCCCTTTTTGGAAAAAACCATCCAACAATGGAAACAAAAAGCTTTTTAATTGCTCGTCAAATGTGAACGAAATCTAATAACAGCGACGCAGAGAAGAAATTTTCTAAGGTTTTTTAAATGCTACGTAACAAAGAATAATTATCAAAACTTAGAGTTATCACATAAGGTGCATTTCCGCAGGAAGCTAAATATATTTCGAAGCTTTCAATGTCTTCGGGTAATTAATATATCTATATGGTAAAAGTCCATTTTCCTAGGGGCAGCATCCACGAAATATTTAACAAGCAGTCTTGCGTGGAGATTTGCAAGGACTTCTGATTCGACAGACATCAACATAAGACTTTGTAAGCTGGTCCCGTGGTAGATCTCAACCTCACCTTGATCAACTTCAGTTTAGAAAATGCTCTCTCTGCACTGCAGGATGTTAATGGTAGGAGCAACGCAATTTCCAGCAAATATTTCATATCGCCATAGCATAAAATATATCTTTTATTGCGTCAAACAAATCAACGACTGTTGCTCCTCACTCTTCCACTCTTCCTTTCTTGCTTTTCCTTTGCATGGCCTTTGGAGGCTTAGAAGTTGACCTTTCAATGATTCAATCTCCCGGTCGTCTTTGTACCAATCCACAGCTTTCTTGTTTTTCATTGCATCTCGGGATGTCTAACGTTCCGAACCTAGGTAGCCAAGACTTTTCAGGATTGGTATAATCTGACTGTTGAGTCATCTTACACAGTGAAAATGATTCAATGCAAAGTTCCATTTGTTCTAATATTTTATATAAAGGATAACGATCATCTGCCTTCACATTAACTGCGGTTGATGCTTTTATAGTGCTTCATTGTGAAATCAATTCGCTTTCTCCATATCAGATATTGATGATTGGAAGACTGTTTCACTGTTCGTTGCACAGCTGCTGATTGGTTTTGACTTACTTTGTGAAGCAGCATCAAACACTTTAGAGGGAGCAAACATGAACGGGTCTGTTGCATGACGATTAGCTGGCCAATTTCCAGAACACTTCATAGAAGATTTCATTATATCTTGTCTAGCTGCCTTATGCAAAAAGTGAATGCCTCAACAAAAACATGTGCAAAAGTTCTCTTAAAAACAAGAACTCCAGGATGTTCAAAGGATAATTTTGTGCATGTTTTTTTCCATTCTGCTTTGAGAACACTGAACAAGCCACGGTCTGCTGGTTGCATTACGTGCGATTTATGTGGTGGCAATCGGAACAGAAGAATTTGGTTTGCCATTGCAAAAACACTGTGGTGTTGAAATCTATATGTGACAAATGACCATCCACTAATAGCACCAAAAAATGATTTTCTATCCAACCATAAAAATGATAGGCCTCCATCCAACAGTTTTTTTTTTGGAAAACCAACGCAATATTCTGGACTTAATGATTTTCCAGGAAAGTGAACTGCAGTGAGGAGGACTGACCCACTAGTAAATATGCAATGGAGAGTGGAAAGCTCTTGCCAAGTGGAAAGCTCTCTTCATCATTTTATCAACGCAGACTTTTTTATGCAGGAAGATTGAAGAGGAAGGCCTGGCTCATCGCAAATAAGCACTTGATCAGATGTCGTCATATCATGTTCTTTGCAAAATATTTCAAATGCATCAAACCATGCAAATACGACCACTTGTCGACATGCAGAAGCTCTTGCCACCTCTAAAGGTTTTGCTCTTATCATATTAAGGTCTGGATGTCTCCTTAAAAAGCCATACCAACAGTTTCGTCATTACTAAACTGGAACTTCTCTCCTTAAGCATGTTTTTTATGAGACGACCGAGGGTTCGAGCAGACATTGTTGTGTAACTGGCTTGCCTTTCTCACTGACATGCCATTATTTTCATCATCAATAGCTTGTTGACTTTGCTCTTTTGTGATCTTCCGTCTTGTTAACGAGATTTTGGGTGTGTTCCAGGGACAGCAAAGCCCTGCATACAATGACCAAAAGTCAGCCATATTTTGGTACCCAAAAAGAAGTCATCTCCAGTCCGGAACAGACTCCCCTTCCACCTATTTATTTTTCAAGAAATGAGTATAGGCCATTCTTATTGCAACTCCCTGCTTATCAATTTCAAGCCAAGGAGGACATTGTCCCAACCAGACCCAGAGTTACCAGGTAAAACTAATTCTTACAAAATTTAGTTATCCACGGCATATTTTGGTCTTCTCTCCATCCCATCTATAACACCCCAACCCCTAGTTATTCACCTAATAAATTTTTCCAACCCCCTCCGCCTTATTTATCTCAATCCCTACCGTTTATTACCACCACCTCTCTCTAGATTCCGGACAGGAGGGGAGGAGAGTATCAGTCACAAAATATTGATTTATTGCTTCTTATTTTAACCGTCTCGGTTGTGTCGTATAGTTGTAAAGTAATTATATAGTATAGTAGGTTTTAGTTGTATTTTAGTTGCACTTGAAACACACCATCGCCAGAGCCCTCGTATTCAACGTTCCCAGCCACCATATAGACTATGTTCAAATAAATATCGACTTCTTCTTGTCCGCTTTGATACGTATAACAAGTTGAGGAGTTACCCCCAGGTCGTTTACTACTCATCGTCGTGAACAGTGGTGGACTGGCTTAGAATTGCTCACCGGCCATGGAGAACTTAGTTGGTCTCTACTGGATGTGGCTTGATGTTAGGACGTGGTCCTGAGAGTCACTGAGGTTCTTGATCTCTTTCCAATATACCATAGCAGTTAACATAATTACAAACTAATCTTATATTTACTTCGCATATAAGATGTAACTATTTTGTCCAAACCTGTTCCTCGATAACTTTTCCTATTTCATTTCCTTGCAAGAAATTTTTATTCATTTTATACGAATGTGGAAAGTGATTTCCAATGGGGTCGTTTTCATCCAAAGGGACCCTTGGAAGAATATTCAAGGGGCCCACAGGCCATTGACCGGTGGACTGGTGGGCCAATCCGCCACTGGTCGTGAATGAACAAAGGTATGACAAAACACGTGTGATGAAGTCATCAACCAGTCCCGTTAAAAGCGAAGCAAATCCAGCAATTGCACAGGGACGGCAAAAAAATTAAAATTTTTGCAAGTTATCGATTTGGAGAAAGCATAAGAAGTCATTCCCGTGTAGTCTTGCTTTAGTACGTCAAATACCATTGAAAATGGAGCTAAGCAATAACGAACCCAGAAAACACTTTGTACAGTTTGAAATAGCTGTCTTTGCTTTGCGTTTACGTTAAGAAATTTTGTAAACAAATTTCACCTACTCTCGGTGGCGTCAGCAAAATAATTTTCGCGCCGAAATAACCAGGACAACTGTAATTGAGAAGAATTTGAGCATAGGCGCCGACTTTTGATTTTAGCAGGGGGGGCTGAAACTAGAGATGAAAAACAATTACATACCAATTTCTCTATATTATCAGCTATAAGAACGCAGTTTGGTTCTTTGATTAACGATGTATTGTATCCTATTCATTAAAAATAGATGAAGATACTATGCCTATTCGGGAAATTAAGCTAAAAAGCGATAAAGAGCAAATTTTTGAACATTTCTCAGAGGGGGCCTAGCCCCCCCGTAGCAGTATCCAGTGGTGGCTCGAGCCCCCAAGCCCCCACGTAGTCGGCGCCTATGAATTTGAGGGCATTATTTTCCCCTCGATTAACACAGGTTCGGCAAGAGGGCGACGACGTTACTTGCAGAAAAATGAAGTTTAGTTTTCACTAGCACTCAAAGCGCCATAGTTTTTTTGAGTTAAAATTCGAATCGTTTTCATACTTTTGCAACGAAAGTGCACAAATTGCATCGCAGACGGCTCCAAGCCAGTAGCCTCGTACTGGGTATCTGATGTGAGTCCGCTGTTTACTTGCCCTGCTATTTGCTGGCGCTCCGAACCAATGAGGTTTACGTTATCAACATCTGATCACAGCAATATTATATCTATTTAGTAATGATTTTGAAATCTCGCATTTCGTATACGCTGTTTTGAGCCGGAAAGTTACTCAAGGTATGTATGATATATTCATTTATAGAATGATTTTGTAGTCTATCAATAATTGTTCTACATCCAACGAAAGCGGTCAGGCACAAGGACAAGGTTTACCATGCAGGTAGGCTAGTTTTATGTCAAATGTTTTGATTAGGCCACAGGAATAGTTTAAAAATGTGCCCCCATATTTTTGTTCTTTCCTGCCTAATTTCAAGTCTATGATGTGACATTTTTTTTAAATAATGGCAACAATTATTCTCAATGCATTAAGCTTTGAATAATTAGTAATTATCAAGATCAAATCGGCCTGTTTACCTACACGTACTACACCCCCTTACGAAAGTATCCGGACAGTTCGACAATCGAATGACAATTTAAACGCAAATTTAATGGATGCCTTTGGAAATTACTAATCAAAACAGTTCAATTTTTTCCGACCTCGTTACGTTAGCAAAGAAATAAACGTTATTTTCTGATAAAACATGTTTCCGAGAGTATAAAAATTGACCTTTTGACTTATAATTCCACGTTTTTATGCACACAATGGCCCTTTAACTATTACTGGGTTGTTTCGGCAGAAAAAATGGCCTCGAATTTGTGGCTGTCAAAAAAACGCAACCTTACATTTATATTGTTACAGAATTTTAATCTGTGAGTTTGTGATGCTGATTTTTATCCACAATGGTTTCTGACATTTTTAGTACTAGGAAATGTTGTGATAAAGAAATAATTTCACCGCTGCTCTTTTCTAATCGCTTTTTGTTTTGGACACCCTCAGCAATAAAATGCTGATTAATTTGTTGCAAGAAAAATTTCTTTATCTCTATTGATCTACGGTTATTTTGATTTTCAGTCATTGAAATATATTAAATTGACCTTAGCTTTCATTTGTTTTTGCCAATGTACCTTTATCCGCAACAGTTTTCAAGATCTTCAGCCTTTTCCATTATGGGGTATCTTCATCCCATCCAAAGATCATGACCTGGCATCCATCGACATTCCATTACCCTTTGCTTTGAATGCACTTTTTTTAGTTGAAACCCATTTATTTATTCCTCTTCGATAAAATTTTCTTTTACATAGAAAGATCTTTATTATTTCGAGCGGATACCAATGTGATGAATTACTATTATTTTATATTATTGATTATTTTTGAAATAATTATTTTTGTTTAGAAATGTGACGCAGAGTGAGAGGCAAATTGACAAATGAACTTACTTAGATTTTACTGGTTTTTTAATGTTTTATAAAACAAATCGAAGATCATTATTTTTGCCAGCTTCATGAAAACAAGATATTGGTACAAAGTTGCAGAACTTAGACAATTGCAAAAGATAATTAAAGTTGTGAAGCGATTGTTGCATACTTTGCTAATGACTACACATGCTGATCTAGGCATTGAAGGTTTCCTTGGCCTTCCCAGCCGTGCAGAATATTTTTTGCTTCTTCATGGAAATTTCTTTTCCACACATTTAATGTTAACATTTTGGGCATCTTTTAAGCTTTCAACTTTGGCAAAAGCTCTTTTCATTTTTGTGGTGGAAGTCAATTTCATGACGCTGCTCGTAAGTCAATTCTATCTATTTGATCGCAACCAAGTCAACAAAAAACCCCAATAAAAGTGTGTTCGCTGAAGGAATTTTCAAAAGTTTTACAAAATATGTTATTCAAAAACTCGGGAACATGCCCAAGCCCTTTGTCTACAAAAAAGTCATACTCATTGATCAAATATTTACAAACAAAAATTGTGAATTTTCGCTTGGAAAAATCTGCCGCTATAAAATTCGAAAGTGTCTGGATACTTTCGTGACGAGAGTGTAGTATAGTTTTCAACTCCCTTGCTGTAGTTCCGCTCAATTTGCCATATTATTTTTAGCTATGATTTATCAAGCTTTTCGCTATGTTTCTTAATACTTATGAAAAGTGAAACTAAAAGGAGGGGAACAGATTAAAGTTTTGGTAGAATCTTGGATGAACTGGCCTAAATTTTAATGATGCCCTATGTTGTAATTAGATTAATACGACAAAAAAAAACATGCTCTGTTTGCAAAACCAAAAACTACCCCACCCTAAATTTCAATGATGGTCCCATTTTGCTAAACCAAATACAAAACAAAAGTGTAAAGATGGAAGAGTATCAGGAAGAAAACCAAAAGCACTACAAGGACATGACAAAAATCCAGGTGAACTTGCATGTCTCCTCTGCAGATTCCACTCATCAAAACCCCACATCAAGACTGCAAGGCATGACACCAGGCAGGGAGATGTAATACCATGGGTCATGACATTGCAATTTCCTCAAGGATGCCCACAGCCAGGGGGCAGAAAAAGTTCCTCTCCCACCCCTAGAAAATAACCCTAAATTTTTTCTGGTACTGTTTTGCCCTTATTTTTATCTTTCTTTCCTGGAGTGCAGCAGGTGCATCTGGTTTATTCACCTGGCTTTTAAAAATTTGAGGGCAACTGGCAAATTTGAGGCTTTTTTTGAAAACATAGGTTAATCAAACAGGTGGAACCACTAGTGAAAAATATTGCTAATTTTCTTATACCTACAAATATGCAGCGCAAACAATACAAAAGCGATTTTTGTTACGTTTTATTTGACAATTAGAAATTGGGACCCTTTCACCATATGACGAAAAAGATTATTTAAATTATCCAAGGTTGATCTACCAAGAAATACAGTGCGCCCTGGGACACCTAAATATTCAATATGCTTTGTGAATAAAATAGTTTTAATTTACTTTTTAAAACAATGAAAGGCTACTGCAAAACAGTGCAAAAACTTTAACCCTCACACAATCAGGTATTGATGCTACATCGTCATCATAGGGAGCATGATTGCCTTTGGTCAAAGTTTATATACACAGTAAGAAAATATTTGGAAAAAGGGACAGCATGCTAGTTTTGGGTAGGGTTTAAAGCTTTGCTTTTGCTAGTATTTCTTCCTGCTAAGTTTTGGTAGGGGTATTTTGTGAACAAATTTGAATCTAATGTAAAAAAGAAAATTTCTCAGCAAATTTCTATTCAATTGGGAATACAACATTGACATATGTGGTTGAGCCATATAGCTTGGCAGGTAAAAATAGCATGAATTGTTGGGGTGTAGAATGCGTTGGTGTAGATCCTATGCACCAAAGGCTTTGCATTTTTAGACCACAGTTGCAAACATTCTCCCAAAGCTGCTCAGCCAACACAGCTGTCCATCCTTTGGAGGTCTGTAAATAGGTACTCAGAAGAAGTCCTTAGGGCACAGGCCCATCTCAGGGTGGTAGCTTACAGAACCCCATCCTGGCTTTACAAATAAATAAAACAAATTTGCAAATAAAGAAACAAGCATCAAACACTGAATTTGATTAGTTCTGCCATTGTCTATATCAGTTAACAAATCTTTGCATCAGTAAGACACTGTCTGATAAAGAGTTCTGCATGTTAGCAAAGTAGAAAGTATTTTTAATATCTATGAATCAAGAAGGAGGAGCTTTGATACACCACAAAGCTCACTAAGGCTGCTTAGACAGAGCTGCTACTCCACTGTTTTCAAAATCATTGCATTCATCAGGCAATGCTGTCTTTTTGTTTTAATTTCATTGTCACAATATGTGTTTTACAAAGTTTATTGTAAAGAGTGTTTATAGACAATGCCTGGAAATCATAAGAATATAGATTGTTTACTTCAAGCTTTTAACCTTTTTATGTTTTCATTCAGCACATTTTTATCACAAGAACATGCTATGTAGTTCTGTGAAGAATGAAATTATCAAAAATATTGAGCCGTAAATGTTTTTGTTTTACTGAAAATATTTTGAAACTACAACATGCTTTGGTGATATTTCATTCTTTAATGAGATATTTTAGGACATGGCAGGGCAAATACATTTAAGTGAACTATATTTATTGTTTTTTATGGCCATGGCTTCGCAATGGTATTGTCAGAAGATTAAGAGACTTGCATATTTTTAGGTGGCCTGTATGGATGCTTTGTTCTCGTGGGACTCTTAACACTCCTACATCTATATTCATGGGTGTGGATTTATCATGCACAGTTTAAAGTGATTTATACTGCTTTTTACGTTGGCTTGAAAGGTGTTTCTGTTTCTGTGCATGCTAGCTTTTTCTCACTGGTTTGTTTCAAGTATAGCATTTGATCATAATTTTGTTGCGTGGAAACATATTTGAATATCTTGTCATGACTTGCTTTGTTTTGCTAGGCCGTAGATTCACTGGTGGAAGCCTACTCAGCAGTTTGGCAAGTAACTTGACTCAGTCTTGCATTTCCATTTGCAAATTCTAGTAATCATTTACATGGAATAAGATGTTGTCCTATCTTATTGAAATATCGTAATGTCTTCCCAATAATGGCCTAAGAAGAATTTTCAGTTCCTTGTCCTTTTTGTCGGATGTAGCTTAGCTTTGTTCTCCTTCGAAGAAATTTATCTATGTCATGACTTAGGATACATCAACTAGATTGACTTGTATTTTGTACTAACAATTATATACTTACACGCAAGTAATACGTACAAATATACCTAGTTATTGTTGCTTATAAAGTTAATTCAACGATTTATATTTTTGTTTCAATGAATTAGCCCATTACCTACATTAAAGCGATCATGTGCAGTTCTATATTCGCAGAATTTTATCGGATAGCAAAGGAAAATATCATAAACCCCAGCCGTAACTTTCTAGCTCCTTTTCCAACCTTAATGTTATCACATGTGATTTCCTCCAATACAATATCTAATTGTCATCAATTCAATACTTTTAGTTTGATTTTTATAATAGCTAAATTTTCAAAACGAGATGCCGTTAAATGAGTTTTATCGTGAAAGGACCTTCATGGCCAACACTTTTCTTAAACTACTTTCAACATCAATTTGCATAAATAAGCTATCTCGTTAGCCGGGAACGTGTCTTTCACTACATATTGTGCTTCGTTATCAAATTTTCCTTATCTTTCTCATGAACACTTGTCGCGAAATTATGGTTTCTTTCTGTTTGAATATATCTTTTCTCGTAGTTATTGTTCCGGCACCAGATTTCATCACATTTTGGCTATTCGTCCAGCATACATCAGCGCATTAACCATTTTCGCATGAACAAACTCTCACGCTTGCGCACATTCTTGAAAAAAAGGCGCCATTTTTGTAATCGAAGTAATTTCAATTAATTTTCGTGCACGATTATAATGGATTTATTCAAAGTTGGAAATGAATTTAATATCGAACAAAATTGCATCCTGCAGTATTGCCTGTAAAATAGCTCTACTCTTAGAGGTCGTAGGGTCTGACCGTTTGCGTCATCTCGCTTTTTTGGAACGGTTTTACTGTTTTCGGCCATAAGAATGACGGATTTATGGTTCCTTTCTTCCACAGCAGTTTACGGATGTCTGCACTAATATGATTCGAGAGGTCAAATTATTAAAAAATTGAAGATAGAACTTTTTAACAACAAATTACAGGCACTGGATCTAGTTTTGATTTTTGTCGGTTTTTCCTAGAATATTGTCGCGGTACACGGCTTCTGATGCCCCTCCCCCCCCTATGACCCTCACCTACAGGCGGGACATGCGCCCGGCAGAAAATGCTGGAAAAATATCCCTGCAGAAACGAGGTACGACAATGACATTTTTTTGAAATTATGAAGACAAGAAGACACATCTGTTACATGTGCGCAAGTGCGAGAGCATGTTCATGCGCAAATGATTAATGCGCATGCATGCCAGACGAATAGCCAAAGTGTGATAAGATCCGGTAGTTGTTGTTTTTTTAATCTTTTCGTCATTTGTGAACAAGAACGAAACATCTTAACATTTATTATAAAATGTCTTTGCAATCGTTCTCCAGGTTATGATGATGATCTAGTGATCGTGGATCAGAAAATTGTCTCCGTCACTTCTGAGGAGAGCCCCCATTGGAAAAGAGTGAGGAGAAGCTATGTCTTGGTCTTCCTGTACAAGGACCTGTCCTAGGAATGCATTTTTCTCTGTAATTGTAGCTTGTCCCTCACATTTCGAATGTCTGCGTCATTACATGCATCGTTTCCAAATCTACTCTTAAAACTGGAAATGTAAACATAAAGAAATTGTAAGAACAGAGCCCATTGAGAGCTCCCACCTCTACACTTTGGACCTGAGACTTATATTGTATCTTTAGAGCAACCTATACCGGGGTTATCATAACTCAAAAAATGTCCGGTGGTGTTTTTTGGTTTGGACAACATCGATCTATTCGTCTGCTTTTCCTTTTGCAGTTACTTCTATTTTGAAGTAATGCCTTTCAACGCAGATCTGCTTTGAACTAGTTTTCTGATTTTATAGATGATTATGTGGTAGGATTGCAGGTATTTTAACTATGTTTGTTCAAGTTGCAGTTGTGTGCTCCTTGAAGGCTACAAATTTTCATTTCTTGTCCACACAAAGCATTGTATTATTTTCAACCATTGCATCTCTGCATTTCACCATTTTTCATTTGACCACTTGATACTGAATAGCACACATGAGATCTAGGAAAAGAAGCTTGTATGATTGAATATTTTCCAAATTAAACAGGGATTTTGTGAGTTTGTAACTATTTTATTTGTATTGCATGCCTTGGTTCTTAATACTGGATGCCAGAAGAAATAAATAAAAGTTAAAAAAAAGTTGATGATAATAGTTATAACTTTGTTGTAGCATACCTTGGCCGAGGGTATTGCTTAATCTTTGATAATGATGATGAACAAACTTTGGAAAATAGGCACCAAGACTGGATGCCAAAAGAATTTAAAGAAAGTTATAGATATTTGATAATAGTAATTGTC
Organism: Catostylus mosaicus; assembly: GCA_964019065.1. NCBI lineage: Eukaryota > Metazoa > Cnidaria > Scyphozoa > Rhizostomeae > Catostylidae > Catostylus > Catostylus mosaicus. Next base: position 9,299,855 of record OZ025184.1, on the reverse strand, counting down.
ATTTTTAGCTTACCTTAGTTGAGGATATTGCTTAATTTTTAATGATTATGATGATAAGAGTTTTGATAATAAGCACCAAACCTGCATGAGAAGAAGATTGAAGACAGTTGGTGATACTTTAAATAGTTTTAGGAAAGCGGCGTTTTTAATCTTGCGAATTGCGCAATTTCATCTGACAAGTTCCCAGCGATACAGACAGGTGCAAAGATGAAATCATCTGTAATCCTCAGTAAAGTTTGATTAAAATTTGATCAAACTACCAGTGTTGATGCTAGATTGATTCATTTTAATTACCTTGCATATGTATCTAACTAAGAAAATTAACACACTATCTTTTATATGAAGAAAGCACTAGGTCCTAAGAAAACGTAAGGGCCTGACAAATTTCAGATTGAACCTAGTATCCCATCCATTTTTAGCAATCACAGGATTGCAGTTCTGAAATTCTTTCAAATCATTTCCATCATTTTCAGCATTTTCATCTTTACTGACTTTAGCATTGTAAGGACTTCAGCTGGAGAGTTTCAGTACTGAAGTTTCAAACTATTTAAGGATCCTACCACTATTTTCTTATCAGCCACATTTCTAAAGGAAAACCTGTAATGACGTTAAAGAAGAAACATAATAATATGCGCTATTGATACCGCCAGCATGTGATGTAAGAATCATTCTCTGCTGGCCGTTCATTACAGTATAATGCTCGAAAAGTTGAGTCAATATAAGCGGGATTGTCTCACATTCAAGGAGATTCGCTCAATAAGAACATTTACTATATGGGACAGGTTTCTGAGGGCCTTTTGGTGTTCCTCACATTGATGCTCGAAATTTTTTTCCATCTTCTCTAACCTTTTGAAATCTTGTCGTTCCCTGCAAGAATCGAGTTCTTGTTAGAATTAGAACTTTTTAAGTTTCCAATGGCCAGTTTGTGTAAGTAAAGCGGGCTTAGTGTTCCCTAATTTTTCTGCCATGAAACACCTTTTGTATGGATGTAGATGTGTAAATTTCTGGAGGGAGCTGTGGTGACATCATCACTTTGTTACCCCTTCCAATAACATGTACATAGTTACGGCACTGGGTATTCTACGAAGCAGTAAATGATTTTTTCAACGGACAACCAAACCACTCATACTCATCATAACGATATATTTTCTGACGTTTCTTACAGCTTGGCAAACATAAAGATTGAGTATTTCTTCCTGCCAAAGAAACAAAGGCTCCTCCACAAATGCATTGAGGGAAGCATTCCTACCAAAATGAGCGAGAAAGAAGTTGATATGGAACAGAGGCTATCGTCTTTGACTGAACAGCTGATGGCAGAGAAGAGTATTAGCCAGCAGCTGCGTTCAGAAATCGATTCAGCTTACATGAGAGAGAAGGCTGCTCTTCATAAATTGAAAGAATTCAAGGAGAAACTTCACAATGCTTTGGTTGAGAAAGAAAATCTCAAAGCTGAAAATGATGTCTTCAGATCGCATTTGACAGAAAATAGAAAAAAAATGCAAAGGAACCGTACTACAGAAGAAAAAGAGGTAGGAAACGAATGTTTTATTCTCTACCCATGTTTGTGAAAGAAACAACTGTACAGGTTAGATGTCGGTTTCCTATAGCTTACGACGGTTTTAGTACCAATTTTATTCTTCTAAGTATTGTTTATTTCCAACGCTTCGACGTCAAAGGGACTTTCTTTAGATTTGCTATCACCGCGTCTAACTGCATACTGATATTAAAAGGCTATTGAGTGATATTTTGAGGTCTTAGCAGCGCAATTTATCAATATGGACTGAAAATGATGATGGCTGAAAATGAATCTATAATAAGAATAATGGGAACTTTTCATTTTAAATTGTAACTACCACAACACTAACCTCGCTATTTAGGTAGTTTGTACTGGCATGCTTAATTACAGCGAATAAAAGTAATTGTCAGTAGCAGCGATAAATGTTCAGTTTAATATTAAGAATATGTGAACCAGTCCATTCCTTGTTTCTATGACAAATATAAAGTAAGTTGTGGAAATACATACGCTAAAAAGCACAAACTAATGAATGCTAACTGCCTTACAACTTTTCAATTGTACCTCCTACAGGCCAAATTATTATGTATGATGAAATAAATACTGAATATCAAGCTCTTCAGAAACATTTTCCACAAACAAATACCCGTTCTAGACAGTAGTTACAAATTACAAGCACTATTCGGCGAAGACAAAGCAGCTTCTTTTTATCAATTACGTCATTGCCATGTGACAAGAAAAACTTCCACCTTTGTCTCTTTCGCTTGTCCCATTCCTTTTCTATTTCCAAACACCACTGCCTCATTTGTTGGTACCCTAGGTATAATGTTCATTGCAGACAATTATATTTAGTCCTCTATTCATATTGTATAATATTTGATTTTTTATTATTTTGTGCAGGTCTCGTGAGAAAAACAGTTAACTTCCATTGATGTGTTGTTTCTTTAGAAATATAATGATGTTGTTACAATCATTATTGTTATTTTTAGCATTGCGCTGTGAAATGTTTCATGTACACCAGACACTTTTCCTCGCTTCAGGTTACTCCTATCCCACCAGTGCTACGTGAATGCAGCCATTTGACCCAATCAGCAAGTGAAGGCAACCATAGTGGTGCTTCATCATGCACAGGCTCGAGACGGGGCTCCAACCAACTGATGACGATGGGCAGCTTGCGCGACGAGGCTGAAAAGGCATTGTATTTAGAGCAACAAGTGCTATCACTTACGAGAGACAAAAAGCAACTTATGACTCATTTGCATTGGCTCTCCAGACAACGGGAAGAGCAGTCATCCATTGATAGTATTGGAAAACGGTTAGAAAACGGTGCCAAGAAGTTGAGCCTTGAAGAAGGTAACGGTTTCGATTCACATTTAGCAGGATCTACAAATCATGGTGCTTGCCTAGCAAGGGGACAGCGGTTCGAATACTTCAGTCGAAGTGCAAGTGTAGATAATGCTGCAAATGGAGAATATCTTTACACCGAAGGCGGCTTAAAAGAAATTGGCAAAATGCCTGATAAGGAGAAGGCTATTAAATTGCACACAGTCAACGAAAAAGAGCTTTTGGAGAGGATGAAGAGGTTAAAAGCTACAATGTTAGCAGTGAAGCAAATCGTTACGAAGAATAATGAAACATGTGATAGCATTTTTCAACTGTCATTTCAAAACTTTAGACATCCAAATGAGCCGAGAAGCTACAGTATGTGGTCCAGCTGTGACGAAGAGCGTATTATGTCATCGCCACCTCTTGTGAAATCCCAGGAGAGCATGAATTACCTTATGAATACTGGATACCGCTCTCTGGAAAATTATCCTAATGAGCAAATAGGTGGGAAAGATGCTTTTCATCCATGTCATAGCTCCTTATTTAAGAAAAAATCCTCTATCTCGTCACCAGAGTTATTCCTAGGAGAAAAGTACAAGTTAAATGATTTGATGATGAATTCAGTCTCATCTGAGTTGGGAAACAAAGACAGCTCGTGTTTGTCGCGTAGTCTTTCAGACCAAGATTCCAACTACAGATCGCGGATGAGAAGCTGTTTTGGGAACCTGTCTTTGGGCAAAGGAGCAGCAAAGCCTGTTTTTTCAACGTTGACGTCTGCAGAGGATTTGGAAAATGATCAATGCAGTACTCGTGTCATTCATGACGTGTCACACCCAATACATTTTAGCTCATTAGGACAAATGATTAGGCAGCCAGAGAATTCTCCTAATGAGGAGAGCAATCGATTGGTTTTAGCTTCATCTTCATTTCCTTGTAGAACTTTCTACTCTGAAAACCTTATTTCATAACTTTGATCTCATACAATGCTCCTACTTTCCCAAATATCTGGTATATCGGAGATGCAATTTTATCTAGGAAAACCGTTATCGATGACAGAGTACCTGAGGCGTTTTCTTCTATCCGTTCTATTTCTATGAGTTGTATTGGAAGCTCACCTGGAATATTGAATTTCATGACCACCCCACAGAACGTGTTCCTACAATTGATTTGGAAGGTGTTTTCAACCTTCCTTTAATTGTCGATGAATGAGTTTGTGAGGGAAACGTTGATCAAGAAATTCTTACTATCTAATACCTCCAGAAAATCAACCTGGACACCCCTAGTTATTTGGGCACGCACCAACCGATCTGCATTCACAGAAATTTAAAATAAACTTATGGCGATGCTTGTAACCATTTTGCATCCTGGGCAGTGGGCTAACTTATATTGTTTGAGAATAGCGGAACTATACCTCCATATTGCGATTGTAACTTACTTATCAGAAAGGGAAGGGTGGAGCCAGGTTTAAAACAAGTGAACTTTCTTCAAGGCTAACAGTTCGAATTCGATCACCACGGCCAGGGTGCAGCCGTGTACTTTCTCTGATTTATAGCGTTCACAAATCTTTCTAATGGATGCCCATATATCCCTTTCATTTCTGGAGGAACCAAATAGCCCTCTGATCATCAGCGAGAATCGGGTACTTCGTAGGAAGGGCTATGATAGCTTGATTCATTTTTTAGTTCAACATTTGAAAGGCTTCTTTGCTCAAATTTCATTAATTATAGTACCTCCGTGCAACCTAACCAAGCACATTAATTCCTTCTGTATATCTTTATTATCAATGGAAGTGAATGTAAAATACTGAAGTAAACCAAACGACAAATTCACTGCATCTTCTCACGGTCTTGCTTAACCTTTCCTTTTAATAATCGGCTTGGCCTGACCAGTGCCGTTTTCGAATATTTATTGTAATTGTATGAAATGAAATACTTGTAAAGATTGAATTTGATTGTATTAGGAATGGTCTGATTCAAAACAGATAAAAATTGAACTCGCTTTGAGTACTTAGCTAACTTTTGAAGAAAGTCTAGTATCTCATCTACTGCTCTATCTCGTGTGTGCCTTGTCCGATTGCATATTTTAGGTTATTCTAACGGATATATGGTTGGGTAAGGGGTATCATATTATTGATCGGTTTTCAAATTATCTGGTTGGGTAAGGGGTGTCAATGTCATCTTATTGATCGGTTATTCAAATTATCTGGTTGGGTAAGGGGTGTCAATGTCAACTTATTGATCGGTTATTCAAATTATCTGGTTGGGTAAGGGGTGTCAATGTCATCTTATTGATCGGTTATTCAAATTATCTGGTTGGGTAAGGGGTGTCAATGTCATCTTATTGATTGGTTATTCAAATTATCTGGTTGGGTAAGGGGTGTCAATGTCATCTTATTAATCGGCTTTTCAAATTATCTGGTTGGGTAAGGGGTGTCAATGTCATCTTATTGATCGGTTATTCAAATTATCTGGTTGGGTAAGGGGTGTCAATGTCATCTTATTGATCGGTTATTCAAATTATCTGGTTGGGTAAGGGGTGTCAATGTCATCTTATTGATAAGTTATTCAAATTATCTGGTTGGGTAAGGGGTGTCAATGTCATCTTATTGATCGGTTATTCAAATTATCTGGTTGGGTAAGGGGTGTCAATGTCATCTTATTAATCGGTTATTCAAATTATCTGGTTGGGTAAGGGGTGTCAATGTCATCTTATTGATCGGTTATTCAAATTATCTGGTTGGGTAAGGGGTGTCAATGTCATCTTATTGATCGGTTATTCAAATTATCTGGTTGGGTAAGGGGTGTCAATGTCATCTTATTGATCGGTTATTCAAATTATCTGGTTGGGTAAGGGGTGTCAATGTCATCTTATTGCTTGGTTATTCAAATTATCTGGTTGGGTAAGGGGTGTCAATGTCATCTTATTGATCGGTTTTTCAAATTATCTGATTGGGTAAGGGGTGTCAATGTCATCTTATTAATCGGTTTTTCAAATTATCTGGTTGGGTAAGGGGTGTCAATGTCATCTTATTAATCGGCTTTTCAAATTATCTGGTTGGGTAAGGGGTGTCAATGTCATCTTATTGATCGGTTCATCAAATTATCTGGTTGGGTAAGGGGTGTCAATGTCATCTTATTGATCGGTTATTCAAATTATCTGGTTGGGTAAGGGGTGTCAATGTCATCTTATTGATCGGCTTTTCAAATTATCTGGTTGGGTAAGGGGTGTCAATGTCATCTTATTGATCGGTTTTTCAAATTATCTGGTTGGGTAAGGGGTGTCAATGTCATCTTATTAATCGGTTTTTCAAATTATCTGGTTGTGCAAGGGGTGTCAATGTCATCTTATCAATCGGCTTTTCAAATTATCCTAATTTGAAATTTGGCAGAAAAGATTTTCCGTATTAAAATGTAAATATGATTGTACTATAGAATATTTTTGGATCGTTGATAAGGCGGACGACTAGTACTACTTAAGGGAGGCAATGCTACTGCGTTCTGTTACAAGCAATAATTGGAAGAACGGAGAAAGTGTAACCGTAAGGAAAGGGTAGCACCAGGGCTGTCAGTTGTCTTTAGTAGAGGCATACTGTGACTTGGGGGGGGGGGGGGTAGTTTGGAATTTACTGAAATATTGGGAAATGCAAATCATATTCTTCACCAATAACTTGTGTAAAAAAAATATGTTCGGTGCTTTTCCAAATTATTCTTGAATTTAAATCCAATCTTATTTTTGCTATAATTTAAATCGATAATTATAGCAAAAAGCCTCCGCTAACTGACTTACAGACCAAACGAGTATCCTGAACTGACTGTGTTTAACAATGCGAGAAACAATCTTTTTCATGAACAAAAATCTCATGTTACTAAATCCATGTTTGTTTAATGAATCTCCAACTCTTTTAGTTCTACCTCAGTTCCGTTCAGTTCAGTTCAGTTTCATTTAAAAGATTCCATTACATACAAAGATCTATTAATAAAACTACAAAGACATTTTACAGAAGATGAAACTGATAAAAATTAACTTGAAACAGAAAGAACACTATAGAAATTGGAATTTGAAGGAGAAGAACTCTAGAAAGGAGAAGCTCTCAAAGTAGATAAAGTAATTTAGGAAAGAGCACCCCCTTAGCTAAAACCCTATTGTTCAATTTGAAATGTTTTCAGCAGTTCGAGATTTATTGGTGCTAAAAGACAAAAGTTTATAACTTTATAATTATTGTTGCAAAAGTTTGGAAACGATCGCGAGGCAAAAATGGCCGCCCCGCTGTCAATTGAAATGAACGATGAAAAGAGAGCAAGGCAATTTCTCGTAAATTTCTCGCGCGAGTCTCCACGCAGGCTAATAGTTGCGTAATGTGGTTGTTTGTTCGTTCATTCGTTGAAAATGGAACTCAAGGCTTTTGGCGTTGGCCTTAGGAGTATCGAAATTAATATTTTGCTTGACCAATGATTGGGGAAATTTATGGAACTTTCATGGTTTTATATCCTACTATTAGCAAAGCTACCGCAGAAATGCAGAGCAAGAAATTTCCAATAAAATCACAAAATTTTTGGTACCAACATGTTACTCAAAACTCAATTGCAGCCTTGTTGTTTACATTGCCCATTGGATGCTCTGAATCAAATAAAGCTAGAACGAAATTGCACAAAATATTGATTTTTGAATGAGGGGTTACCGTACAAAAAACTGCCAGCAAACCTCTTAAAATGTGCTGCAAGAGCGGGTGATTTTTGAAGTCTTTACCCCTTTGAGAACTGGGTCTGATAGATCTTTCACCATATTACAAGGTGTGGTGAAGTGTTATGAAAATATCACCCTACCGAGCCTGCCTTGGATCATGTTGATGACCATCTAATAAATTTTCAAAAAAATTATGGAAGGAGATATCCTGCTAACAGACCCAAAACAAGTAGAAGCAACTTCAAATAAAATGAATCATACAACTTGAGAATTTTCAAGTCAGAAAAAATAGGAGTAGATGGAGAAGTAAAGCACATAAATGAAATAGCTACAACAACTTTCTTTTGCAGGATACACTGTTTGTTGGTCTAGGATAATTGTCATCAGTAACTACCCAGAAAATGATACCATGTAAAAGAAACGAGGCAAACAACAAAATTATACAAGGAACTCAAAACCTTGGTTGGCAAAAGATGCCGGTTTTTGAAGAAAGCAACACAATGTCTTGCCAACTTTTTTTTGAAAGTTTACTTCCAACAAAGGTTTTCATTCAAGAGAAGGCAAAGAAACTTGACATAATTAGCCTGCTTTAGATGTTCTTTACCAATCTTGATGGTAACAGTTTCATACAAAGAATTTTACAAGGGATGAAAAGTGATTAAGTTAGTCTAATCTACATTCAATACAAGTTTATTCGCATCTAACCACTTTTTAACATGCTAAAATTCTTTGTTAGACACTTTTTGTAGTTGTTTCAAACTGTAAGATTCAAAGTAGATATTCAAAGATGTACAAAAACTTCTTCCGTCGGAATCATATCAATGGTCTTCCAAGGCCAGCTTAAAGCGCCGATTTAAGCATAATTGAAAACATTTGGACACCTATAAAATTCCAGCCGAACTTTAAGAAAGAGGAGCTCCAAAGACAAAAGATGACATGATTACCTGTGTTATTCAAATCTGGAATGGACTTTCGGGAGAAGTCACTTTTATTTTAAGAAGGATTAAAGCCATAAAAATAATGCTTAGTAACCCAACAAAATATACACTAATTAACATTACAACAAGCATTGGTAACGGTAATTTTATTGCAATTGAGTCAATATACTGTAGAAATTTTTTAAACATTTCAATGGTCCCAGTAAGTAAAATACGATGTACTGTTTACCCCTGAAAATCATGTTGTGCTTGTGCAGGCGATATGTTCAGTATGCCACGAAAGATCTGAAGTATATATGCATATTGCATGCATACAGGTGTGCATACCTGATACAGAATTCTAGGACAAGGTATTATGAAAATCATAGGAATGCCTTCATTCTATGACTTGTGTCCCATGGCCTGTGCAAGGACGAGGTCAAATGCTATTGAAATGGAATGTTGAGGAGATGCACCATTGTGTCATGTGAACTTAAGCCCACAGTCCTTGTATTTAGACTATTATTGAGATACAGTCACAATGAACACATCAATGTTTGAGCCATGCTCCATGGAAACTACACACAAGGGCACCATGGGGATGAATCCCAGGTGAATTTAATGGGCACTGAAAGTTGAAATATATGGAGGGGTGGGAAAGTCTCCAACAACACCTCAAAGAAAATGTACAAATGCAAAATATGAAGGGAAAAATTTACAAATGGTCTGAAAGCCTTTGCATAGTACAGTCAACTTGAGATGCAGTCACTCCACTTGTAGTCATACTTCGGTTATTTACATAGTTATATTGTTTTCCAAATTTAAATCTGGTCAAAACCATTCAAATAAACTCCTTTTATAGTCACTCCGCTTTGTGTCACACTCTGCTTATAATCACTACTCCCCCCCCCCCCCAAACAGCAAATAACCTTTTTTACAGTCACATTTCAGGATAATATTGCTGAATACTTGTAATAAGTATTTTGCAAGACAATTATCTCACTTGTCTAATTCATTTTTATGTGCAAAGCATACAATGAAGTACCTACCAGTGGTGATCTGACTGATGCAGATATTTATCAAAAAATGTCCTGTTGATGACAAAAAAAGGGCAAAGGGGAAAGTGAAGATGCTAATTTTTGCAATGATTTTATGTAGCTATTTTATATTTGCACCTATGCAGAGAAACCTGATGGTAAAAGTGCTTTGAAATAGTTTCTGTACCAGAATAAAGCTACCATCATTCATTTTGTGTAATCTATCCTGCTATATGGGCAACTCAGAGAAGAAGCCCCATGTTATTTGGGTAACTCTGCTCGAAGTCACACTCTGCTTACAGTCACAGTTTTTCAGAAGATATTTGACGTGGCTATAACCAGAATCAACTGCATTAGAATATGGTTGTTACATTTTGATAATTGCTGATCTAGTCTTCCTGTTTATTCAACACAAATGTCATACCCCAGCAGTGGCAGAGCCATGAGAGATTTTGGGGTGTAACAATTATGGTGAAAATTGATCGCAAATATTAGACCTTTCTAAACCTATCTGAAACAGTAGCAATGTGTTCCAAAGGGCGTTTCCAAATTTCCGAAGGGCGTGCCCAGACCTCAACATCATTTTACCTCCCCCCTTTGCTATAGGGCTGGTGCCACCGCTGCTATCATGGTCATATGCATAAGGAATGCCACTTTTTCATCCAAATTCAGTCAAAATAGAATTGATAATTCACTGTATCTTTTCTTTAAAAACATTATAGTTCTTCTTAAAATGTTCCTAAATGGGCCTTCCAAATGGACGAATTCACAGAACAAACCCCTCCCCTCTGGTCCCTTAAAACCGAACACTTGCCACCCTTGGTCTTGGCTGTGGAGGAGCTACCGGCATTGCCGCCCTTAATTTTAAAAATCAATTTGGCGTCAGGTTTGTACATATGATCGACCAAACCTTTCAAACCACAAAATATTCCTTTCAACTCTGCAAGACCTCAAATTTTGACGACCAACACAACCTTATCAAGATCAGAAGGTATTATAGGAAGCTTTAGGCCGGTCTCTTATCGCACGACATCAGCGCCGAATGAAGGCAACAGTACTAGCCTTAAGCACAAATGACGCGTTCGGGCGGAAAAATATCTAATTCTTGCAACAACGAATTAATAAAAATAAACACATACCCGAGCAATACTGCATTCAAGCAACCATAACTTTTTGACTTCACTTTGGGTAAGTTGACTTATGAAGCGTTTGTAAACAAATGTTATGAATGAATTATGTGTGGAAGGCCCCACAGCGAAGTCTCTTTGTTTTAATTAATCAATTTATTGTCTTGCTTGGATATATAGGACCTTCTATAGCCACGTAGATTGAAGGAGGTCGTGGGTGTGTCGGGGGCAGTGTTCCCACGCGTAGGGGAATTCACCTACGGTAGGAGAAAACAGGTCGTTGTGGGTAGTAGGGGAAAGCTACGGGAGAAATTGCCATCCCTAGGGGAATAGACAAAATCATAAGGGAATGGAAAGCAAGCTTTTCTGTTCAAAGGGGACTAAGCAATAAACGCCTTTTTGACACTTAAAAATTTCAAAAACATATTTTTCTAATATATTGTTAACAACAAGAAACTTTTTTTATAAATTTGTTCATGATTGCATAAATTTCATAAATTTTTGCTTGTTATCTACTAGTTAATATGTAAACATTGTTTACACATACAAAAGTATACTACTTGTTTGAGAAGAATTTCTGTCCCGCAGTACCCACCTGTCTATCATCATTCAAAACCCTCTCTCCCAAACCACAACTATCTAGTTATTGCACTTCTTGGGTGAGAAGAACAACCTACATCAGCCCCAAAGACAGAAGACTTTCTTGATAGCTTAGCAATAGTGCTTGAAACGTCTGATGACCTTGGCACTTGTATCGAAGACAAATTGACCGAAATATTAACCAAGTGTTGGGGAATGACGTTAAGTCCCGAAAAAATTAAAAATCCTTTTAGACCAATATAAAAGGCCAGCTAACTGTACCGTATTGTATCCAATAAAGTTGGCTAACATGCAAAAAATATTGCGTAAAGTTGCATACGCAATGTTAGAGGCCACAGGCTTCCTCCATATACAGGCTTTTCCTCTTAAAAAATGGCGAGGCAATATCTTTTTTCTCAGACACAGCACTTGGACTGTCAAACAATTTGCTCTTCTGTCACTGATATCCCACATGGTTCCTATCTTTTCGGTGACGATTTGAATAAGCAGCCCAAAGAAGCTGAAGAATTTAACAAGGTTTCTGAGGCTTTCAAAGGTAGCTTCAAAAGTTGCTTCCAGCAACAGCTTTAACCAAAAACCCCTCCTAGCAAAACAATGCAGGGTGTGATTTTTCATATAGTTCGGTCTGTTAATACAATTTTACACATCAATCGTGCAAAATTCGATACCAGCATGCAACTTTCCAGACATATGTAGTTTGAGCCGTAGAAAACGATGCGAAACAGACCCAAGCTGTAAAATGCCCTTAAAAGCTATTTTTAGAACAGGGGGCTCATTTCCAGTCCTCAAACTCATAAGACTGACTTTGCAACCAATTAATACCTCTATGCCCGTGAAAATAAGTATTCTTATACAATTTGATACGTACAATACAATTAAATTGACAACAAGTTCATTAAGTACCCCCTTTTCTATTTTTAGAACAGGGGCCTCGGTCCCAGTCCTCAAATTGATAGGACTGAATTTGCAAACAAGTAATACCTCTATGCCCGTGAGAATAAGTATTCTTATACAACTTGATACGTACAATACGATGATATTGATAACAAGTTCATAAAGTACCCCATTTTCTATTTTTAGAACAGGGGCTTTGGTCCCAGTCCTCATACTGATAGGTCTGACTTTGCAACCAAGTAATACCTATATGGCCGTGAAAATTAGTATTCTTATACAATTTGATACATACAATACGATGAAATTTATAACAAGTTCGTTAAGTACCCCCTTTTCTATTTTTATAACAGGGGGCTTGATCCCAGTCCTCAAATTGATAGGACGGAATTTGCAACCAAATAGTGCCTCTATATCTGTGAAAATTAGTATTCTTATACAATTTGATACGTACAATACGATAAAATTGATAACAAGTTCATAAAATACCCCTATTTTCTATTTTTAGAACAGGGGCTCGGTTCCAGTTCTTAAACTGATAGGACTGAATTTACAACCAAGTAATACCTCTAAACCCGTGAAATCTAGTATTTACATATATACAATCTAGTGTGTGCAATACGATGCAGTTCGTAAATTACCCCATTATCTGTTTTTAGAACAGGGGCTGGTTCCCAGTCCTAAAACTGATTAGACTGATTTTACAACTACGCAGTATTTGCATACCTGGAACATTGAATATTAATAAACAACTTGATGCATGCATTGCGATGAAGAGTATAGAACTACGTGCGTTGAATACACCAGTGTGAGAGAATAGAGGCTAAAAGACATGAACACCCCAGTGAAAGATGTGTATAGAGTAGGAAAATGAGAGTGTTGAATATATGGTGTATGTGTGTATAGGCTCTAGGCCATTCGTGTGAGAAAGTATGGAAAAAGTAGTACCACTCCTCAGCTGCCACCTATGATCAACGTTTCAGGGGTTTAAGGACAGTACGTTATAGATCACAGTACCCCCAGCATCCTTTTGGGATACCATCGTACTAGTTGGAGAGTGGTGTGGATGGAAAAAATTGGCATGAGATAGAGCCAGTCGGAAAGAACGTAGTAAGGTGGGGTCAATTAGAACAAGTAATGCTCATATACTCGCACACCCACATAAGACTTTTTCTAACATTGCGCACGCGCACATACGTATGCGAGGTTTAATAAAATACAACAAAATAAGGATATAGTAGAAAATATCTTAGATTTTAGCTTTGCAAGACACTGGTGGTCTTTGATATCCATTTTCTTTTGGAAGGCCATTGTTGGTTCAAGCAAGGTTTTTGTGTCTATGAAGTGACTTTAGTAATAGGTTTCCATCGTTTGGGAAGTATTTTACCAACAGGTCAAGCATTGGTATTAAAGGGAACTATAAAGGGTAGGATATTGGGTGTTTTTGCTTTTTTATTTTGTAATAAGTCATTTCTCTCAATGCTCAAGAAATTGTTTTAGTTGGTTCTCTAATTCAGTATCATCGGAAATAATTCTTCTGTTGCGTAAGTCTTGGCACTAGATAATGCCCCTTTTGCAATTAGGGGTTGGAATGATTGTGCATGTAATAATGAACAGATATCGGTGGGTTTCTTGTAAACAGTTGTGTTGATACAGCCCTTTTGGTCCAGAATTGTTAGTGTGTCCAAAAAGGGAATTCTGTCAGTGGAATGAGACATTTCAAATTGAATAGTCTAATGCAGTGAATTCATATGGGAGCGGAAATTATTGAGAGCTTGGATATCCCTTGTCCTGATGACCTAAATATCATCAATGTAGCGGACCCAAAGAAAAGGTTTTTGCCCCTTGGGGCCGTAGAAAGGATATGTTGTTCCAGGTAGTGCATGAAAATGTTTGCATAATTTTGGGCACAGGGGTTATTAGTTGTTCTACTTGCCCCCACCTTACTACCTTCTTTCCGACTTGCTCTATCTCATGTCAATTTTTTTTCCATCCACACCACTATCCAACTAGTACGATGGTATCCCAAAAGGATGCTGGGGGTACTGTGATCTATAACGTACTGTCCTTAAACCCCCGAAACGTTGATCATAGGTGGCAGCTAAGGAGTCGTACTACTTTTTCCATACTCTCTTACACGAGTGGCCTAGAGCCTGCATGCACCATACATTCAACAATCTCATTTTCCTTCTCTCTACACATCCTTCGCCGGGGTGCTCATGTCTTTCAGCCTCTATTCTCTCACGCTGGTATATTCAAAGCACATATTTCTATACTCTATTACCAGGGCTACATAGACCACTGTGGGATGTAGCTGCCATTACTCCATATTTCTTATTTTATTCACTTAATTTTTGTTTCGTTACACACGCTTAAAAAGAATGTGTAGAAATAATGACCTTGGTGTGCTTTTCATCGCATTGCATGCATCAAGTTGTTTATTAATATTCAATGTTCCAGGTATGCAGGTGCTGCGTGGTTGCAAAATTAGTCCAATCAGTTTTAGGACTGGGAACCAGCCCTGTTCTAAAAATAGAAAATGGGGTTATCTACGAACTGCATCATATTGCATACATCAGCTTGTATTTATGTAAATACTAGATTTCACGGGTATAGAGGTATTACTTGGTTGCAAATTCAGTCCTATCAGTTTGAGGACTGGGACCGAGTTCTAAAAATAGAAACTGAGGTACTTTATGAACTTGTTATCAGTTTCATCGTATTGTACGTATCAAATTATATAAGAATGCTAATTTTCACAGATATAGAGGTACTACTTGGTTGCAAATTCAGTCCTATCAATTTGAGGACTGGGGCCGAGGCCCCTGTTCTAAAAATAGAAAAGGGGGTTCTTCATGAACTTGTTATCAATTTCATCGTATTTTACGTATCAAATTGTATAAGAATACTAATTTTCACGGGCATAGACGTATTAATTGGTTGCAAAGTCAGTCTTATCAGTTTGAGGACTGGAAATGAGCCCCCTGTTCTAAAAATAGCTTTTAGGGGCATTTTACAGCTTGGGTCTGTTTCGCATCGTTTTCTACGGCTAAAATTACATAAGTCTGGAAAGTTTCATGCTAGTATCAACTTTTGCACGATTGATGTGACTTCAGACCTTACTAATATTGACGGAGCCAGAATCAATTTCAGAAGAATGAAGCAAACCATTGATTCTAACAGAAATCCGGTCAATCACAACAACAAGGTGAAAAAGTTTGATTTATTTAAAACAGATAAATGTGAGTGAATTTAATGACTATTTACCTTCCCTAGTTTCCGTTCTTTCACACGAGTCAGAGGACTTTAGAGCTGGTAAAGTATCAAAATTTTTACCAGAGTGGATCTCACTTACTATTGACCAGGATATTATTTCGAATGTTTCTGGGGTTAAGATAGAATTAATGATAGAATGTGATTGCATTGTTATCGAAATAGATGCATTGTTATCGAAAGTGGTTCTGCAACCAGTGTCGCCAGTAGCTGGAAAGGTAATCTCGCCTTCTTTCTACGTCTAACCGGACGGGACGCAGCTGTTGACACAATTTAAAGGGGCAGTATCGTGATATATCGCCATTTCATAATGGGCACATTTAATACAATACGCCCAATTGTTTCATCGAATCACTAGATTTGAAAGGTGCCTATAGAAAATATCTCAGGCTTGAATTCAATGGCCAGCTACTACCATATACCCCATTACCAAACGTTTTCTTGTTGTTCCACGCATTTTCAATTGAATTCAAAAACCGGCCTTGTCAACTCTTCATAAAGCGCTGCAATCGCTTAAAGCACAGCACAATTGCGTACATTGATGAAAATGATGATATCTATTTGCAATGCGACAGTTTTGAGGAATGCCTAGCAACTGCGATTGAGGCAGTTTAGGTGTTTACTAAGTTAGGCTCTATTATTCACCCTCGTAAATCAGCTTTTATTTCAAGTCAGGAACAAAACCTCCACTGGAGGGCTATGGTCATTTGAAGGGTAGCAAAATCATAAATTATTTAGAATTGATTGCTATTTTCCTCCTAGCACTGAAAGCATATGCAAAAGACCTTAAAAACACAAATAATTAGGTCTTATCGGCTAACACAATAGCACTAACAGTTCTATCTCACATTGGTACTAGCCGCTCAATTTCATGTTATAGTTCATGCAAACAAATCTGGCTTTGATGCATTGCACGTGATTATTATATTAAATATATGGTTAGCAATTGCGCATATCACTGGAAAACCAGGGGCGGATCTAAACTGTCGCACGAGTCACACAAGCGACAGTCAGAATTTGAAGTTTTACCTTTAAAGACAAGTATGATTACACAAAAATTTTTTGAGACACGAAAAGTTTTCTAATCTTGCCCTTCCTTTTCAATAATCATTCTTAGATTAAATTATTCAATGGTTTTTCCGATTTCTAATCATAGTACTACAGGTTTCACCTTGATCGAAAAATGTATTCTCCAGAGATGTCCTAGTTGTTTGACGTTTGACATCGCCGACTCGGTTTTAACGGACCTTTGCGCTCAGTGTGTTGAATGCTACGCAGAGGTAGCTAAATTTGGAATGGAGAAGCTGAGGTTGGGCGGAATAACCACTCCCTAAATATTTTCGGAATATCTTCATCAATTTCACTTATGTATCTTAATTTACAGATAAAATAAACTTTTTTGATGGAAAAACGCAGGTCCGATCTCGACGAACAGCAAAATTACTTTTAAGTGGCTCTGTGGAGGAGCCCGGCTTTGCCTTGATATTGGAGAAGTTCCTCATTCCTTTCTTTGCATTTGGCATATCCCCACCATAGAAACCCAGCACACTCGGTGTCTTGGTAAAGTGAATTAAAGCTTTGCTCGAACAGAGATAGAACTACTGAAGGTTTGAAGCATGGTTACGATAAATGATATTATATCCAATATTAATTTAAGCATGTACACTAAGCATGCATAGAATATACCAAAAGCAGAAATTGACTTGGATCAATTATCGACGTAGGATGGCGTGTCATTGGTTGTCATTACCGTTTGAAAACACAGGCGCACTAAAAAAATTCTGTTTTTTTCCAAGGTTCTTCAGATTTCTGCAACGTAGAATCATGTATAAACGGCAGAAAATAATTATCAAAAACCTTTCATTCATCTAAATTATTGCCATTAAAATCACTACTCTTTCATAGCAATAAAACATTTGTTTGCAGTTATGGGAATAACTAGATATTTTTCATGAATCTTAAGGTGTCATACACCAACCTCCATCCAGTCCACTTCTGCTTAGCAGATATAAAAGAACTCTAACTAATTGAAAAATGCCTGAATTCTATGACTATTTCACTTAAAATTCTTGAAAATTATACAGCTTTTATGAAAAGATTAAATTCCGAAACATAACATGACCCAGGTGAGAGTGAATGCATTAAAAATTTTATTGAATAGATTTACAAAAGCCAGACGCTTGAAAACGAGCAACCTTTTTCGTTTTTAAGAAAAAAATTGAATACAAAACTCTAAATGACATTCGGTCGAGTGTGGCAGATGCACAATAAAGATTTGAAAAAGTCTGCCAATCAAGCGAGAATCCTATGGGTATGCAAAGGGAAAATGGAGGTGCTCTCTGACAAGGCTTTTCAATAGAATCGATACAAAAGTGTAGCGAAGCATAGAACGGGCCAGGATGAAATGTTAATGCGACTTAGTTGAAGTGAGGCAACAATAAACTGGCTTCGAGACCATACAAGCTACAGTTTTATCTATCAAGCGTACTACAATATTTTATTTGAAGCAAAAACCACGTTTGAGAAAAGCCAGCGAATAAGTGCTTTAGAAGTTGGTCTTGCCTAGAAAAAGATAAAAATATTAAACATCAGCAAAAGCAGTCAGTTGTTAGCAAAAGGGATCTATCAATGTTTATTGACTTGACGCGATAATGCTTTAAAGGGAAACTATATCTGTGAGGTATCGATTTACGTGACAAAAGTTTAGTACCCCTGCTACGTCATAGCCTCGCACATTGAGGTTGAGAAGGAGGCAAATATGGCGCCCTCCACTGAACGGAAAAAACCACTGATCTCAAAAAAAGACTGGATCGAGCAACCTATTGTTTTCGAATCAAACTTTTTGAAGCCAGATCGGCGCCATATTGGTAGGACCCAAACAATGAACATCAGCGAACACGTGGAAAAGTATACTCGATAAAGTACAAGTATATCAATAACATTTCATCCGAAAGCTAAAAACCTGTTAAATGGCATTTGATAATCCATGCTGAGTGGCTTGCTTTTGACTCTTCACTTAAAACCGCAGCTTTATGGGTCCTAGTAAGATGGCCGCCATCGAAATTTTTTGGCTTCACTTTTCAAACAATAGAAGCTCGATCCAGTCTTTTTGCGAGATCAGTGGAAAAAACCAGTTTGATGGAGCCATAAATCGAGATTTAGTGGAAAATAATTACAATCATGCATATGTCTCGTAAAGAAGGGCTCTTCACAAAGGTATAGTTTCCCTTTAACTGCACCGTTCAGGTCAGCCCCACATCATTCTTCACGTGTCTGTATTTTACCTACTGCAGCTGGTAAATCTTTCCTCCAAATTTTAGAAGATCTAGGGAGATCGCATTTTGAGGAAAGTGGGCCTATTCCTCCAACTCTGGGGTTGAGGTATTTAAATCGCTTTGTGCAGAGAATATGCAAGCTTAAAAATCTTTATAAGAATTTAAATAAAGTTAAAAACCTAAAATGTTAAATATCTTACGTATTAATAAGACCTAGTTAGGGACGCAAATTCGTTTTAATTTTGAGGTTGGGAGGAGGGTGTATTTTCAACAGACCGAGATATTCAAATTATAACGCAAATAACAAGTACAACTTACTTATCGTCTGCTTGCTCTAAGAAGCAAGAACAAGAAGGCAATGATACGAAAACCAATCGCCAATACGACCATGATTCCTATATCTAGGCCCAGTCGACTCTAAAAAACAAACATACATTTAGTGAAACATTAGCTGTCCGGCCTTGGTTGACTCAGATCGGATCAAATCAGATCAAATCAGTTAAGCGTATAAAAAACTTATAAAAACAAGATGGAGAAAGTTTATTAACAGGTTCATAAACATTTTTAAAGAAAGTTTCTTTCAAAAAAGATCCTGTACATTGAAAAGATGGAGATCGAGATTTTTGAAGATTCATTTGGTTGGCATTTACATTTAGACTTAAAATTAGGCCTATAAATTGAACCTGAATTGAAAATAATATAAACCAACAAAAAGTTTGAGTTGTTATTGTGTTTTGAATGAATTAATCGACTAACCCCAAGGGAACACGTAACTCGCACTGCGATTAAGTTGACAACGACAGTTTTTAGTTTTTTTTTATTACAAGTTGAACGTTTTCAGAAAGCAGACACGTTGTTTAAATGTCTCATTCTGTTAGGCCTAGATAAGTAAACATAAAATTTTGGCGCAGTCGACAAGATTCTTTTTTATCTTGGTTAAAAATGATGTCCGTTGATAGTCCTGAACAGGCTGGACAATGCAGAACCTTTCCAGCACAGAGCAGTATATCAGGATTCCTGAGGAATTCGATGAAAGAGACCTATTTCACACGTGGCGCGTGTTAACCTATTTTGGAAAGTAAATAAAGTTGATGAAGCGGAGAAAAACGATCAATTTTTGCTTTTCGTCGGACGTGACGTTTTCGAAAAGTTGGCAACGCTCTTCTCGCCAGAAGAGCCGGAAGAGGTCACAGAAAGAGCTCCTTAATCTGCTGCGGAAATATCATAAATCAAAACCTTCGATTATAGCCGAATGTTATGGGTTTTATAACAGGAAGCAGATGCCAAACGAGTCGGTAGATGAGTATGAAGCAGAAACTACTGAAGCCGCACAGAAGGACTCTCATCAGTTCAATACTTTTCCAGTGAGAGCATCTCGTGCTTTTCATCTTGTTTAGCAGAGAAATAAGGAAAAGAAAATTCGAAGGGAAGATTCCCACTGTTTCTTCTTCATTTAAAGGTAAGGCAATAGTTAAAAGACTAAACCCTTCCATTTAAGGGGAGCCATTTTTGCTAAAAACCCATCATTTCTTGTACCTCCCTTGGAACCAGAACAGAAGCATTTACTGTCACTGTGCAGCTCTATAATCACAGGGGGTGAAAAGGTAAAGTTAGGCAGTCTAAATGCTCAGTGAAATACCATCATCGATGTTAACTGAGCAGTAAAATTTACAGTGTAACTGTTACGATATCTATTGTCCATTGCGAGGCACGGTTAGGATTTATAGCAACAATATGTAATCCAGTAATCCAGCGGAACTAGTGACCGATAATCTGAAGTCATCCAAAATCCACTTTTGTTATCAATAATCTATCATCTATCTATCTATCAAAAACCAATCATGTATCTTTCCAACTGCTCTCCAAACAAATCTATTATGTACGTTTGAAAACTCAAAACATCGTGCTGCAAAGTATATTTAAGTCCTTAACATATCAAGGAAACATCTTGTGGGTTTACGTGTAGTATAAAATCAAACATACTGGATCCAAATCATAGAACTTTAGGACAGCATTGCCATTTTTGATGCAAGGAAGCGCCGTACTAGAACCATTAACGGGCGGGACTGAAACTGGGCAGCCTGCATTAAAAAGAAGAAAAACATAAAAACAGGTGATCATGAAAATGATTCGAGTTCAAAATGAGACAATTTTTAAACAACCGCAAAAAAAATTTGTTGTTTGGCAGGTCTCTTTTGACCTCCTGGTGAGGAGGGTTCAAAGGACAGGACGCTCAGTGCTGGAGCGATAAGAGATTTCGGAGATTGTCATGGTTATCACGTATTGTCATGGTAATCACAGTGCAGTGAAACAATGGCTTAAGAGTTCCTTTATTGTATCTTTGGTACATAGGTTAAGGCATGAGTCTAACTATCTAAACAACGTTGGTCAGGGACCTGTCCCTTTCCCCTACTGTAAATTAGAGCATTATTTTTCACCCAGGGTATCTGGTCCGCAGCTATGAGCGCCGTCTACAACTGGACCCTGCTCTATCCCCTATTTACATAAAGCGACCTCAAAAAAGTGTTGTTAGAGTAGAGTAGGCTTTTGCTGATGATAGACTGTTATCAACTGTTACCTTAATAAGTTTAGTTGATTTGGCTAAAATTGCTTCATGTCACAGCCATGCCTGAAACTGATGCAATTGATAGTAAACAGAGGAAAAGATCATGTAAATAGACGTACTTAAAGCACCATAACCATCCCATTGGTTAACTAGTAAAGCCTCGAAACTGTACTTGAACCACGATAAATATTTCAACCATATGAAATAGACTGGAACGGATCTAAAAAAAATGATCAATAGCTCATAGTGAAACAGTCAAAAATCGAATAAACCCTTTCGCACCCGGATTTATTTTCATCTAGCTATTAAAATCCGTGTAAATCTATGCTTTTCAGGAGGAAGCATAGTCAAATAGATTAGGTGAAAGCATAAACTATTATTGAGAACTGCCATCAGAAAATTTACAGTATTTTGTACTTTACCCCGTGAAAAATTATTTTTAATGGTGTTTGTCATTGGGCCATATGGCCCATCCGGGGGTGAAAGGGTTAACAAAGGGGCCGTTCAAGCATAACGCAAGTGTTTTTCATAGTGCATTCAGTTATTTAAAGTCGGAAACCCTTTGTGCAAAGAGATCAACTAATGCCAACTATGTGCAACCTATCTACAACAAAATTAGAATATGATATACAATACCATAAATATATCTTGAATACAATAATTTCAAACTGCTGCTACTTGCAACAAATCTTAACAATCTCAGCCCTCAGAAAAATCTTAAGTCCCTCATTTTCCCAATATTTTGCCATTGTTTTCACCGTGTTGTCCCCGTTGCGCTGGTGGACAGCAAGCGTCACTGGTTTTGCTCTTATGGTTCAACACGGAAGAGGCTAGGCTGCTTGTGGAACAAATGTATACACAGAATGAGTTCGATTTTCCCCTATTCATTTATAAAGATTTGAAATGAACTTACTCATCTTTAAGGAAGAATCCTCCGAACAAGAGAAACGGCATCATCATCGGTGCACCTAAAGCACTTGCAACTTGTACAGACGGTGACATTGTGGAGACAAGGTATCCTAGAAAAAAAACAGCTGTGTTACTTGCAAACTAGTATCTATGGCACCAATGCCAGACCTCATAAAATTCGGCTAGTGAATAAAGTTACCCTTCCTTCAACCGGTTAAAAGAGTTGGTCAACAACAAGACTGGGGCTCATAACATTCATCACACGACACTTTCCTATTCACCTAGATGCTAGAGCCTCACTTTCATAGAAAAAGTCACCGCGAAAATGTTTCTTTGTTACATTGTTCAGCATTAACGTGTTAAGCTAACTCCGCCAGCGGCAGATTGAACCCTTACGTCAGTTAGTCGACTCCAGTATTTTGTTCATATTATTGTGTATTTAACCGTTAAGTTCACTTAACACTTGGTATTGCGGTAAAAGCCTTTGTGATGAGCATACGTCTGTGTCTAATTGCAAGAATCTTTTAAAAAGGTTTAAACAAGGGCAATAAACAAAAAAGTAATTAAGGGTTCTTTTGTAGCTCACAAAATCACTACAGCTTAAGGCCTGGCCAGAGTCTACATATAGGTAAGTAGAAAATCAATTTTGAACAGGGTCTTTAAAAAACTTATAGCAACTATGAGTAGGAGAGTTTGTAAAATATTTGGTGATGGGACTACGCCGTCCGTTTTTAAGTTATTACCCAGAAGTGGGGGTTGATGTGGTCGACATGTGGTCTACAGGGTACGGGAATAAAGATGCGTCCAACCTAGATATCAACAATGTGTGAAAGACATACTGAGACATGACATCGCTTGAAAATATTCGGGGCCTTTTTTGAACGAACTGATATCAAGCTGCCCCAAGGGTCGCCCAGCTTTTCGAAGCTATTGATTAGCCATTGATTAAGATTACTCACCATAAGACAATGAACATTGATTTATTAGTAATATAATGCAGCAGAAGATGATATAGTTCTCAAATGTCGCCCTTAAACCTGCAAAGTAAGAAAAGTTATGTATATATTCTGAACCTTTTTTGCCTCTAGCAATGCCGATTATATCGCCTTATATTGATACATTTAGAAATAGCACCATACAAGCTAATCCAAGGTAATATTTTAACGTAATAGAATCCAAAGGTGAAATCCCATATTTCTTTCTATTAAAGGGTGCGGCTAGTTTTAATTTCCCTCGGGTTTTATCAGTAATAAAGGAAAAAACCTGACTGTTCAAAAGTCAATCTAATATATATCGGGTTAAGGCAAGTACCTTATTAAATAGATAGATAATTAAAGTCATAGTTATTGGATACCACAGTGGCTTATGCCTAAAACAGTGCCAGAAACAAGGAAACCCTGTTTCGCTTCCAAGTGATGGCGAACTATAATTTCTAGCCATTTCTGAAAACTTGTGTTCAATATGCATTCATTGTCGACAAAAAATTCTAAATAACCATTTTGCATTGAAAATATACTGCAAGAATAGGGGATTGCTGTCAAATTATGACTTTAAATAAATCCAAGGTATTTATGGGCGCCTTATACTATAGGAAATAGACTGACCTCGAAGAAAATGCATGTTGGTATATCATGCAGCAAAATATAGATGGTTGGATAATAGTTGCTTTCAAATTCATGTCAAAGTTAAATAAAAACGACTACGGAGAAAAAATATTACGAAAAATAAGGTATAAGCTGTGTAAGTGATAAGTGTGTACAGCAAGCACTTATTAGTGTCCACTAGATGGCGATAACTTATTGATTATGATGGTAATGCTGCGCACAGAAATGAGGGTACTGTGCATCAAGTGTCTGACTCCCCCAACTGCTAATGGTTTTGACATGTTTTACCAAACAACGAATGAAGTTAGAATCACTTACCAACCATCCAATATATAATGGTAGAGAAAAGAAACGGACCAAATATGTACCAGGGTAACTGAAAGAAAACAGCAGGTCTTAACTAATTGTGTCCGTCAAAGTGGTTATTACTTTTGTAAGGTATAGATTTATTTGCAAGCAATAAATTACGATGTTGTGTTTCATTATGTGTCTTTCTGTAGTTATGGTCAAACGCAGCACCACAAACTCCACACTGACTTATAACTTTCTTCTTTGGTGGCATGATAGCTATTTACGTTCAATTCTGAGCATGTTCTGGGCAACACGAACAGCAGTCTGCAGAATATTTCTTTTAAAGATCAAGATATAGTAGTAACGTAAGAATTGGGACCAGGGGAGCCCAACAGACAGACATAGAAGACATAAGAAGATGAGAAAGCTTTCTCCATGCGAAGTTCTTTAAATTTTTGCGGATTTAAGGATTTAAGAATATTTGTACTTTCATCAGTACGGGACATAATTTTCGCCAAACAGCAGGCTTACCACATAATTTGAAAGCTTAGTTGTCCTATTTGGAACTAGACCTTGCCTGCTAGCACCAAACAGCATTCTTCCACGTGTAGTGCTTGATTTTCCAAGCGCAGTTGAATTTTCCAATCACTATTGGGGGAAGCGCTACGCCCCCATGTCCCCCGCTTTTTACGTGCCTGATTAATACAGTGACAGCGGTTACAGGCTCGAAACCTTTACTTCGTGTTAACTTATAATGTTGCTTCAATCCCAAAATGTACACAGTTAAATAGATTGTTCCGAAATATAAAGAATTTCGTGAATTCATCCATATACTCGAGAAACATTTTGGTCCATAAATCATCCATTAATCAACTACATGCATTACTGCAAGCATTCCTCTAAAATCTGATAAGCAGCCTGCTAATCAGCTCTCCACTTTTTCTGCTAAAATTCAAAATAGCCAATACCAGCAAACTAAAAATCTAGCTAAACTGCAACTTTAAGACAAACGATTGATACAGAAAATGAAAGAAAAATTATCGATTGTTGAGCAAGCTATTAACGAGAAAAAACGGTCAATTATCTACATCAAGGCTTTTTCAAACATGCAAAGAGTCATCTTACCTCTGCCAGCATTTTACTGAAGAAATAAGTGTCACAGCGATACATCCCAAGCTTATGCTCTTTCATAAACACAGGCAGCTCGGCTGGAAACACCTGGGGAGATAAACAATATCTTGGAGCAAACGGTTGTAAATCAGCTTTTTTAGTGGCATAGATTATATGATCCTAGGAGAGCCTTATTCTTGGTCACGTACGTTAATTCTTGGTACAGTTACCCAAAGAGGTTGGTAGAGGCAGTTCTGAATGACGGTAAACTCTGAAAACCGGGTTGCAAAAAAAGCTGGCAACTGCAGATCCCATGTCAGAGGCAAAATAATTTAATGAGTCGATGGCATGGAAAGATACAGACTTCAGATCTATGAGCTCGGGGTTCGAGACCACAATGAAAACCTTTCCTCTCAAACTGTTTAGCCAACCCAGCTGTCCATTATTTCGAGGTCGGCAAATGGGCACTCAGGAGAAATCCTGAAACACAGGCGTTAATGGACTAAACTGAGGCATGGTTATTAAACATGTTTCAATTAAAACGGCAACCAAACGTATTTTCTAGCTATCTGTTTCTGCCCTAAAAACCCATACTTAATAGACGATCGTTTATATTCCTAAGTTAAAAACTTTCCTCTATTTTGCAGATAAGTCCTGAATCAACTTGAGATTTCCTGCTGATAAGACAAGTTGTATTGACAGAATATGCAAGAGGTTGATATGGTAAGCATTAGATTCTGATCTAGGGTCCGAGAATTTTTTTTATGTATTGCATGACAGGTCAATTCAGGAAATCGTTGGTTAGAGTACAAAGGGCCTTCGAGAGCCAGTGCGGGCCTCGGGGTATTTCATTGCATCGGGCCCGAGTCAGCAATCAATTTTTTCATTGAAGAAAACTTTTGCGGGCCCCGGACCTCCGGCCCCGCCTACCCCCTCCCCCCTCTACAAAGGCGGCTAGCGATGGCCCTGTGACTAACCAGCACTGCTTTGAGCTGGACTTGAATACTCAGACCAGGGGCTCAGCAGTTGTGGCTGATAGAACCTTAGTGCTCGAATGAACACCTTTGTGCACCACGACGGAGTAAGCTCACTTACGTCCCACGCCAACTTTGATACGTCGTAGCCACTGATCTAAAAAACGACTGGATCGAGCTGCTATTGTTTAGAAAGTAAAGCCAAAATTTTCGATGGCAGCCATCTTACCAGGACCCATAAGCCTACGGGTCCTAGTGTGGAGTCAATAGCTGGTGACTCGGCATGGATTATTAAAGGCAAGTTGACAGTTTTTATAGCTATTGGAATGTACGTTTCCGATATAATTGCACTTATTATGTATATTCCTCCACGTGTTTGCTGTTGTTCTTTGCTGGGGTCCTACCAATATGGCGCCGATCTGGCTTCAAAGATTCTAAAACAATAAGTTGCTCGCTCTAGTCTTTTATAGAGATCAGTGGTCGAAGCTGGCCTGTCATGTCATGCGCAAATTTTGCTGATCACGATTGCGAATGGTACAGTGGGTGCCAGAAGATCGCTGTGCAGTAACATAAACTCTTGAGCACAATATTCCGCATTCCTCGTCTTTTAATATTCTGAC
Organism: Catostylus mosaicus; assembly: GCA_964019065.1. Classification (NCBI taxonomy): domain Eukaryota; kingdom Metazoa; phylum Cnidaria; class Scyphozoa; order Rhizostomeae; family Catostylidae; genus Catostylus; species Catostylus mosaicus. Next base: position 9,273,139 of record OZ025184.1, on the reverse strand, counting down.
CCATAGCTGCGCACAGTGTTATAATGTAAGTAACTTCTAGTTTATACTTACAAACAAAGCTGAAGTGAGCGAATTGAAGGATGATGATGTAATACAGAAGAACATGGCGCCGGCAATATTTTGAACACTTGCTTGATCGTAATCTTGTTGAAGGTAGATGAGTCCAGCAATAATTGCAATTGCCTATAATGAATTAAATCCAGAAAAATCCAATGAGAGCGAATCTCAATGCTAAGAGAAACGAGCCAAAGGCTGATGCAGAGGGTTTTAGGTGCTTCGAAGACACCAAAATTATAGGCAAAAAGTCAAATATTAGCTTAATTCTAAGGCAAATTCTAATGTTATGAGATAAAACTGAAGACATTTGTCAAGGCAGTGGTCAAGATTTCAATTTTATTCATCCATTAAAATATGCCTCAGTTAATTCTAAAGTTTTCCTTTAGAACCACAACCAGAACCAGTACGTAGGATTAAAGAAGTTTTTTCTGATATTTCTCAAAGAATTTATATCAAGATGCAATTCAAAACTGGCCTAAAAAGGGTCAAAACTAAAAGTTGAACATACAATAACTTGTGCCGTTCTGATGGTACTGACGAATGGTTCTCTTTTATTGCTCATGGTCGAACGCCACAAAATGGCGCCCATTTGACGGAAGAAACCAACTTTGTATCTGAAAATTTGAAAAACAACATGATCTGATAATTAGACATCCTGCTATTTTGTAACATGCAAGAGACATTGTGGCTCAAATTTTGCAATATCTCCAAGACCATTATAGTCTTGACATGTAATCACTCTAATGGACAAACAATGTTTACAGAAACTTTACACTAACAGTCATTTACATATTAAAACCATACTTGTGCTCTTCGAGCTTGGTTTCTTCAGATCCCTGCAGATAAACAAAGAAAAATCATTAAATTGGTAGGTTATTCCTAACCTGCATCTGTGCCAACTCAAAATGGGTAGCTCAGAATAATAAATTCGTTGAAGTCGCATAGAGAGTCTCGATACATTCACGATTGCAAAAATCAATATTTAAACTCATGTCTGTTATCAGGATAACGATAGCCTCAGAATTTTATTTCCTTCAAACAGAAATCGATCAAACTAGAAAAATGTATAGTTAATGTTGTGGGCCTTAATCAAAGGCCGCTGACAAGTCTTTCATATTTTTATCCGATCAAATTTTTGAAGTCACCGTTCATTCTCGCCCACCTCCTCCCCACCTCCTTGTGCGTAGGCACCGTTTTCGTTTCATACTTTACAGAAACCTTGACACAATGTATTTCCTTGACACAATTTTGACCATCTAAATGGCGTTTTCTTTTTCGCTTCTGATGCTCTTGTTGTATGTGAAGTCTCATGCAAGGTAATCTTAAATTGTGAAAGTCATGGTCTCCGAAAATGCTATGAGTTATAGTGAGCTTCTTCTTTTCTGAATTTTTAATATTTCTGGAAGGCACAAAAAAGCAAAAAAGAAGTCAAGAATAATAAAAAACAATGTAAGGACTAATTTTTAAGAAATTTATGTTTTCAAGAAATTAAAACTCATACTTACGCTGTGAAATTCATGATGGCCTGAATGTTGAATTTGGGCACGCTCTTCGAATGCATCAGCAAATTGCTAAAATATGGACAATGTGTTAAATTTTATTATAACAGAAAATTCTTTTGAGTGCAATGGCGCAACAAGGGAAATAAGGGAGGAAAATGGTTTACAACTAACAAAGCTTCTTCTTACTATTAAAACATGAGGTTTGGAAAAATTCTATTTAGTTAATAAGAAAAGGCACACAAGAAAAGGCGAATTAGAGAATAATGCCATAATCCGCAGTTTCCTTATCGATCTCACTTGCAGTTTTCTTATCGATCTCGCTATTAACCCTACTACCAGCAACTCAATCTAATGGGTAAACTTCTGATTTATAGCATGAGACCAGGGGAAAAACACGACTGCAAGCTTATTGTAAATTATTATGATCAAAATAGGCCTTATGGACAAAAGTAATAGGAGAAGAAATGACACGCAGATAAAATGGCGATGATGCCGGCGGTAGCATATAACGTTGAGGCATTCCTTTTTTGAAAAATGTTGCGCTGGTGACATTCCTAAGAATCAAAGACAGGGAAATTTGTGCCACACCCTGAGAATGTGCCTGACCTTTTTTTTTAAAGTCAAACTTGGTCAAATCGAGCATGGCAAAGATTTTAGAGCCAGAAACAAATTTCAAAAATCAGCTGGTCACGTGATGCATGAAATTTTAATATTAAATGGAATTACAACAAAGAACGGTCGTATCTCAATAAATATTCAATATTTCTCAGCTTCATATTCAAACTTCTCGCAGCGTATCCTTTTATTTGATATGCTGTTTTCTATCTTTCGCAAAAATAAAATTACAGGTACTCTTTTGACAAAAGCATTCTTTTATGTTTAAGAAACGTTTTACCCCAAAATGCGCTCTTTCATCTCAGAATATTGCTTAACCACACTATGATAGTAAAACTTATTATGAAAATCAGTGTGTAAAACCAAGTGGTAATAGGTAGAAAATCAGATATTCACTATTGCTGCTTTAACACAATTTCGTCTCTTTATCTTTTGTACTGGGTTCAGTTAAACGACATCCCACATTTTCCATTCCAGTCTCCCTGCTGAGACATTAGGATCCCCCATCTATTCCATCCCAAACTGTAAAATGGTTTGATCTGAAACACAGGGAAAGGCGATATAGGAAAAGGCGGAAGGAAAATTTGAAGCGTACTTTTGATCTAGCCCTGCATTCGGTCTCTTTTCCAGGGACGATGGCCAATGTGCTTATGAAGTAATCAGCTGGATTGTAGTTGGCTGGACATGTATAGCCAAGACTAAAATAAGTATGAAAACACAAGTTTACGCTTGGCATACTTAAATAATAAGAAATAATGTTTATTGCTTATCCAACCTTGTTTATTCAAAAGAATGTTAACTTTGAAAACTGAATCAGTCACTGTTGAAAAAGTACTAAAATGAGTTAATGAACGAATCAAATGTATGAATGAGTAAATGAATGAATAAATAAGTGAATGAATGAACAAATGAATGAACGAATGGATGAATGAGTGAATAAATGAGTGAATGAATGAACCAATCTATCAATCAACAAAATAAACATAGTAATGTTGAAATCATTTTTATCTACTGAAAATGGTATAGAGAAGCCCTTTCCCCCCTCAACAGTTCAATGATTTGTTGATTTCGTACATTGGACATACCTGGAAAAAAATGGAATAGCACCATCAACTGTGCCAATGTATGCCACGCGTCCTTCGCTCATAAACAATACCCTGTAAATGCAAGTTTATGATGTTTTTATGACCATAGCATTAGAAGGCCAACATAAACACAAACAATTGAACGCTTGCAAAGTATTTTTTGCTCCAACACCATCAATTCACTTGCGAAGCGTAGTATCTGTTAGTAAAAAACTCAGTTGCAACTATAATTACCTTTACATCTATGAGGCACAGCCTCTACCTCGTCATAAATTACAGATTCTTAGAATAATGAAATGAAACAATCCACAGATTCTAGTTGGAATTATATATTCTTTAATCGAACAATTGTTCACGGTTGATCTTAATTAAAAGATGATATAAATGAAAGTGCATGTCTGGGTCGCGGGGAAATTGGAAGTAAAATTATTTCCGTTCATTACGTGTGTGTTATTTTCTCTCTGAAAATTTTCATGTTTTATTATGGCACAACGCGATAATTGTTTATTTAATTTCATCTGATTTGTTTAGGCACGTCAGTCAACTGCTTTTCAGATGACCGTAGCAAAAAGATCTAAATATTAAGAGAGTATGATTTTTCTCTTCTGGATGGCAAGAGACAGAGCCACTTTAAAGGAGAACTGAACTACATTATTATTTGTTATATGTCCTAGAACTTTCTGCCATTTCTAATGTTTTTTTTATTCAATGTACTTTTTGAGCTATACACCGTTTTAGTTTTGAACCGATGTATTTTCCGTGCACGACCGAATGCCTGCCAGCGTGCTTGAATAGAAGTTCAAAAATACCCTTCTACGGACTCTCTTCGCAAATGCACCACCAGAGGCAATTGAAGTTTTTTCTTGGGCTTAGACTTGGTTCCATGTGTCTCCTGGACCTGCTTTCAAAATATGTCCCCTTTCCTTTCACTTGGTATTTGAGTTTCGGCGACGAAAAGTCAAATTCAGTTGGGACCGCATCAGGTTTCAAATTCAGTTGGGACTGCATCAGGTCTAACATAAATACCCGCTAATTCCATCATTGCAGGATTTCTCTCGAAACCACTTGGCTCAAAATCATTTTGACAACGTTTAGAACGATCAGTTGTCCTAAACCTATCCCCAAGAATGTTTTAATTCATTTCCTTCTGAGTTTCATCGCCTTTCCCTTCCCAGCTAAGTTTTATGCCAAGCAAGTAACCATTTTCAAATGACCGACTTTAACTAAAGAAATAACGATGCTAAATGCATCTAAATTCGGAAGGGGGTTAATAGGTATCACTGTGGGTCTTGCTTGTGTGGGATTGGGTGGGATGCAAATATGATAAGTGTAGCATCACAGCATCCTTTGTCACGAATGCTTCCGACAATTGGCGAAAATACGTTGTCGGTACATAGGATTTTAGGAACAATAAATCTGTTATAGCGTTGTTGTAAGTTGTCGATAGTGCGCTATTCGTTAAAAAAAGCTTCAAATCCAAAATTCTGCGCACCAGAATCAATATCATATTGAAAAATAGTTTTGCAGTTCAGTTCTCCTTTAACTCATTTAATCCCTGGATTAACCATTTGGCCTAACTAACTTCAACGGCACTCGTTTATTTCTCAGCATCCTGGTCAAAGAGGGCGAGGGGATTAATCCAGGATTATCAAATGTTGTTCCCCTTTGCTAAAACATTAAGTTGATACTTAAGTCCACGAACATATTGCCTGTTGTAAGTCGTCTATTAAGATGAAAGAATCAACGAAAGAACAATTTCGGCATTTGTTAATTCTCTGACAGAAGAATCATATAAGCAAGTTGGAAAATTGCAATTAATTCGCAATATACACGGACAAAAACTTGAGATCGAGAGAATCAGCTCAAACAATTCTTAACGTATTGTTCAAAATAAAACAGACCGTTGCTCTGTCAAACGGTAGTACTAGAGTTCATCCAGCAGCGATCCACATGATATGTTCTAACATACAAAATGACCGTTTTACATTTTAAGCTGAAGGATTGAGTGACCTGACCTTTCTTTGCAAAGAGGTTTCTGCTACTAGGTTGCTGCTGTTTGAGCACACAATCTAAATCGTTCAAACAAACGTCTAAGTATGTAAAGCATGTATATCAAACTTATTTACCATATGCCAATAACACTTTAGCAAGAGAGTCGCTACAGGCAGACTTTGACGTCCAAAAAGCTTACATTTTACATAAATGCTGATAAAAGTTTTCGATGGAGTTAGCATCAGGCGGAAACGTATGCAGTAAAAACAATAGACGTGAGGCCAATAATTTTCTTAGGCCATATGGAGGGGAATATCTAGAAGATAGTTGGCTTTGGCAACCATCCGCATTAAATATAATTTTTCCCGAAGTTAGGATTGAAGTTTACGAGTATTTGGAGTGAGTTGTATGACTGAACATAAACGCAGCGATCCTTTTGGTTCATGTGAAACAAAATTTCCTAATTTTAAGCCAGTCTGTCGAGTAATGCAACTAAATTGCAATTGGTTATAAGGTGCAAACAAAATGCCACATGCTACGCGTTTATTATCACGCTTACTGGCTGCAAAGATGAAAAAATATAAGACACATACTTGTTGAACATATTGTAGACCTCAGAAGATGGTTGATGAATTGTTGCAAGGATGGTTCTTCCTGATTCTGCCATTTTCTGCAACGCAGCAATTACGCTTTGAGCCATAAAGGCATCTAACCCAGATGTTGGTTCATCAACAAACAACAAAGATGGATTTGTTAATATCTAAGAAAAAACATAATATAATTGTAAAATAATTTTCAACCTTTCTGAAGCGTCTTTGATCTTGCATGTTTTAAAATGTGGCCATGGGTTTCAACTTAAATCGGCTGCTAGACTGCCAGGTGGTGGAAGACCCACTCATTGGCATACTATGGGCATTGTATTGATATTAAGAATGCACTGACGAGAACAAGTCTGCAACGTTGCAAGTAGCAACTTCATGGAGTCAATGGCGGATGATGAATAAATGCTTTCTTTCTATGCTTAACACTAATATATGCCTAAATCATTCCAATGGTTCTTTATCCTGCTAAATTCGCCGACTAGGTTGTTTGATGTACCAATGGGTTCAGTATCCACCATTATTGGATGCTGCATCTCATTCACTCTCCACCGTAGTCCTGTCGTACCATTGTCGAAACCTTAACTAAGCTCAAAAGGTATTTATTGCAATCTGCAAAGATCTCTGATGCAGCCTTCAGCCATTTAAAAAGTTAAAAGTGTTATAGAAGAAGCATTTTGCAGCAAGAAATTTCAATCATTGCACATAAAGCATTTAAAGATTCTACGTTACTTTAAAGCAGAACTGTTTCTTGTTGCCCTTAAAATTTCAAGTAAAAGCGGAAGGACTATCTTGCATATTGAACACTTTGGGTATTGCAGTTTGATGCAGGCAAATTAAAAAACTCTTTAATAGAAAAGCAATTTCGCATGTCGGATGAGTCGAATTTGCTTCTCGTCAGTATATTTCTTTTGTGCAAACTGTATTCTCTACAAGATTTTGTCAAAATGAAGCATATTTGCTCGCAATTAGCTGTTAAATGCAATATTCCCAGGGGCCTTGGCGTCCCATTTTCGATTCATTTATTCAACAAGAGAGATGACGTGATGACAGGATTTCCTTCCCTAGCTTGTAGATCATTTGTTACTGGAGTCAAAGATAATGAGAAAAAATGCGAAAGTGATGAGAAACAAACCTCAGAAGCAAATGAAAGTCGCTTCATTTCTCCCCCAGATATTCCTCGTATTCTGCCAGGAACACCAATAATCGTATCTCTACATTTTGTCAAACCAAGCTGAAAATAATCATGTGAAATCTTTAGGCGCCCTTAAAACTTATCTTCAAATCGTCCTACATTCAAAATAAGGTTTTTTTGGCTGCTCTATAATAACTATAACACATGGATGGAAATCAAAAGAACGCGATGAAGTCCGATCCAAGCAGACACAGTGTTGATTCAAATAAATTCTTATTCAAATACAAATATTGATATGGGGACATGGGTCACGAAAGCGACCCAGCCTTGAATTCATGAAACATGGAACGAAAAAACACAGGAGTGGTCCAAAATTTGAATATTTGTGTGTATAAATTAGATTCAAAGTTATTGCTAGAAGTTCTTCCAAAGAGTTGTAGAGCATCAAAAACCGACAAATTGGGCTTGTTTCAACTCGACTAGACATTGTCATCGGAAATGTCAAATTTTTACGAATTTCCTTGAAATGGTATGAATAGAATAGTGAAGGCTGTAATCTGTGGTATTGTTTTGATAAAAGTCTAGCATATAGAGGCATTATCAAAGCATTCTGCATCCAATGAATAATTACAGCATTGACAACATTGTAGAATTTCAAAACATAAGAATGCTTCAAACCACGATTGAATCACCTATGATGGACATTTTAAGGGGGCTTAAAGCGAAATTTACGTCTGAAATAAATGCAACCAACCTCATGAATAACTTTGTTTGCACGCTCTTCTTTCTCTGCCTTAGGAACACTCGATTCGATTCTTAGCAAAGCCTGAGAAATCAAACACAGGAGCCATGCATGAAGATTAAACTATGAGACTTTAATAATCGATGAAATTTATAAAAGAATGTAGTACGGTTTATGTTAGTTGATATTACATATGGTGTTGATATCTAATCGTGTTGTAAAAAAGTTGCGTTACCTGCAATTTGGCAGTTTTTTCTTTTTTTTAGGGTATATGTTCAACCCGATAGCCACGAGTTATACAGATCGCACCTTTTAAATAAAAAACTCGGGTCTAATTTCAGATATGGGACTTACATTGCAAAACTTTCCAAAAGGCGGAAACTTCCTTGCTCTTGCCCCGATGGTTTCCGCTAATGGGAGAGAATACTGGTTCGTTATTTCATCTCTAAATGATAGTTTGCCAACATACCTGGAACATAAGATGTTCTCGGACTGTCAAAGTACCAATGAACAAATCTTCTTGTTGCACATAAGCAGAAAGACTTTTGATGCGTTTTCCTACTTCTTGTCCGTTGATTTTGATTTTACCAGATATATTCAGTCGCGACAGATTCTGATGAGCCAATGTATTCATCAGCGTCGTCTTTCCAGCGCCACTAAAGAAAAACACTAATCATTACCTTAAGACAACTCTACCTGAAAAGTGTTGTAAGGAAATGAGAAGGGGGACTCCACCTCCGTTCAATGATTCGGCAACATGCGGATGCAATCCGCAAAGAGAAAGTTGACCAAGAAGTGCACAACGGCAACTTCTGCCTCTAAAATTCTCAGCATTTGGTTCATCTTACAGTCGCTCTGCAGATACCCCTACGTGATCGTCAGTTGATTTTACAGCATGGTTAATTCTTATTTTGTCAAGTACAAGGGAACCAAGTAACCTAGAGAGAATTTGAAGTTGAAGTCGGAAATTCATCCACAATGATATAGTAACCTATATTTTGTAATTTTTCATTATCGATAGAAATCGGAAGCATCATTTTTACTGGTTTTAAAAGAAATTCTAACTGTCTTTGATCTATCTGTGTTGATTGATCCCAAAAGAATCAAAACCCATAATTTGTAAATCAGCTACCAATAACTATGAAAAGGACCTGAATTTAAAATAGGTATCCAAAAGTATCGGATCACAAAGCAACTCCCCCTCGTACATAACAAGTTCAATTCACCCCTTGAAATTTCATACTTTTGCTAGCCTTCGTGCAGCCCCGACTTTTCAAGACATTTAACTGAATTGTTAAGGCATGTTGTACTGCCTTCACGACTCAACTCAGTGGCGTGATATGGTCCAAACAGAAAGGGCTCCAAGCAAGCTACATTTTCACCTCCATCATGTTCTGGATATATGAATAACATCAAGAAAGTTTTCATAAACATTCCCATTGAACTAATATACCCTAACTTTTATCATCTAACTTGTATCATATTCCGATGGTCGTGCCCCGTTGCGGACTGGCATAAAATATTACATCAGACATCGCTAGAATAGTGTTGCTGGAACCAGATTGCAGCAAACTTTCGCGGTGAATCTCCATTTCTCCCGGCCTACCCAGAAAATCTTGCACTATATCGTACTTCAAAAGCACAGCTCAAACAAGGTTGATATGGTAAGCCACGAAAAGGAGCTCTGTTTAATGATGCTGTCATCCCCGGTGAATCCATTTCCAGAGGAATCCTATGGTAGCAGGCGAACCCTAGAGGCCTGCAGAAGTGCGAAACCATAACAGTACCCTTGCTAACTCTAGGCAAGACCTACGGAGGTACGATCGAGACAACGAAGAATCAGTTTTACATTAAGCATTATCCATATCCTAACAAAATCATTAAAATTACTCTGCACAGGAAACCGATCTAGCCTAACAATACTTTCATATTTAATCTGGTGAAATAAATATGAAGGTAATGTGACAGAGAAGGCAACAAGAAACAAGGAATTATAGAATTGGTTTGAACAACTTTTGTAAACTAAATTGAACCTGTAGTTTATGTCGCATAGCTGCGAGGATAATAGTAATAAAATTAAGAAAAAACAAAGCAAATATCAAATGGGCTCAAAAGACAGACAAATGTTTGGCATATCTTTAGATTTGAAGCATAAATCCTTTAATGACGACTTTTGTAAAAATATAAGATTATAAGGATTATTGTTATTTGATTACAGCGATTATAAAAGAAAAGCATTTTTCTGTGCGAAATCTGTTATCCTTACGACAGTCCTTATCTGCCTCACTTGCATACTAGTGCTTAACGCACAATGACATGGAAGCGCCGAAGGCGCTACATGTCTAACTCGCAGGTTTTGAGGCAAATTTTGATTTGGCGGCTATTTTGAATGGCGGCAAAAAGAAGTATCGCCAGCACTGAGCCTTATGAATTGGCAGAAAGTAAGAGACGATTTTGGACAATTTTACTCGGATTTTGAAACTGCAAGTTGGCAAATCTTGTTATATTCCTTTTTTTGGTGATTCTTACATTTCTCTCGGCGTTTCAAGCAATAGGAGGTAGTTGCTGTGGGGCGCTCGTGGCAAAATTCAAAAAACGATAACTAACGAATTTTTATAACGTAGCAATGAATTTATTAGCAGCTAATTCGATTTTAATTATTTGGGGTTTTTTCTTTGAAATCTGGAAATAAGTTTTTTTCTCATAATTTTCCTAATGTAAGTGGATTTAATGCGAAAGCTAAGTCAGCAGGTGCAAACCTAAACCTGAAAACGAACTTGTGCTGTAATTTAGTAGTTCCTCCTTTGCCGCGTATTAATGATGTAGTATATGAGTGTGATGTAGGGAACTTTATGGGCTGACATGACATCCTTTTTTTAGAAAATGGTTAAATGCTGCTCTGCGTATGGATGCACAAATCGTTTCTCTAAAATCGGTATTTCTTTTCATAAATTTGGCCTGTCGGAGTAGTTCACATCAACGTCAATGGCTTTATTAAAAGCTACATGAAATTAAATTTCTATTACAAGCCACAAATTCAGGTGTACTAGCAATCACTGAGACCCATCTACACAAGGATATTACAGATAAACAAGTGGGTATAGATGCATATAAACGGCAAGAGAGAACTCAGAAGACAAATGGAGAGGGTGCATTATACACTTTGAAGAGCTAAATAGTTCTATAACATCTCAAAAAGCCCCCATATGATCTGTCTATAGACAGCCAGCCGACACAAAGTTTTTCCAAAACTTTCAAAACTCCTTGGAGCTAGTTTGCCCGGAGAGAACCAGCATTCCAGTATAGTTGGGATTTCAATGCTGATTTATACTTTCAAAAAGGTGTAAAAAAAGATACGAAACCAGAGAAACTATTTAGGCAACAGAAATGTTAATAACTGTCAAAAACGTAATCTTTTTGTAATAAAAAAATTAACAAAGCCTAATTTTCTAAGTTCGTGGAAGCGACCCACAGCAATTGCCCGCCATGCAACTATTTAGAACTCCGCAATAAGTCCAGTGATCGCCAAAATTTAAACGAAATTGAAGAAAAAAGACTTACGTTAGGATTTCTCGCCATATCAAACCATTGAAATCCAATTCGAGCTTTTCGAAAACGGCCCTTACTTTCTCTCAATGTATAAGGGCGCGGTACTTGCCATAATTCTTTGCCATCACTCAAAATGGCTGCCAATTCAACATTTGCCTCACCCGGTGTAATGCGCAAACCCCTTAGTTGGAAATCTAGCCCCTTCGGAGCCTACATGTGCACGTTTTTTTATAAGAACATCGAATGTCGATGAACATAGTTATGTTCTTAACTTTTTGGGTTTGAAAGCTAAAAATGTTCTCAAGAAGTTCTTAATTTCCTTGCTTCCTTGCTTATAAAATGTGCATTGATTTCTCAAAAGAACGATAATTGCTCTGAAAGGAGTCGCGGGTCAAATTTCAGCACATATGTCTTTTAATTCACCTTGCATCAAATGCTAACATTTTTGGCTAGACAAAACAACATACTTGAAATAATGATTCGAACACTTTTCAAACACTATTTTGACACAGTGTTTTACTCTTTTATCTTATTCATTTTAAGAATGCTTTGACGCCTTGTCATTTTCTTAACATATTCTTAACTTTTAGGCATTTGAAGCCTTATGTTCTTATATGGTTTGTTCTTATAAAAAAACGTCTAGTTTAAAACTTATGTTGTTTTACATTCTTGCAATTCCAACATGTAAAACAATATCCAAACTTTTGTAGGTATATTCACTTTGTTTTACAGAAATAAATAATTACACAACATCACACAATTTGAACAAGAAAACAAAAGGTGGTTGAAAGACATTACATACCTTGCTCCCATGACAGCGAGGAGCGTTCCTGCCTCAATTTTCCCATTTACTGAAACAGTCAAATACATCAATAAAAAAAAAGGTTTTGATAATTAATATGTTGAGATAATGTAAAGGTGCTTCAATGTGCTTGTTTTCATGAAAAAAAATTAGGCAGCAAGAACCGTCAAATAACCGCACAAAAAACCAAAATTAATTGGCTTATTGAAAACAAGGAAGCTATTTACATCCATCTTATAAGAAACTTGTTGTTAGCTTAAGGCACTCGGAACGGCTGAAATTGCAATGAGATTAATTATTGAATAATGAGACACTTTGGACAAAATTGAAACATGAAATATTTTGGAAAAACAGAAATTTAACATGGAGTATCCCATCGAATACACAGAGCAGAAACCCTAATTCTACCAAATCTGAATGTTTTTCCATTGGCGTTATGACGACGAGAATCTAATGTTAAGCGCAACTTCAACTCACCATGTTAAGGAATTTAGTTACTAAAAATATATTTAAATATGATCAAATGGCAAGCTATGTGTAATCGAGAACGTTTATGAAAATCGATTTAAGACTGTCACCACTTCCAAAGTTGTGGTATAAGGTAAAGCTACCAGATCAGGGTTACCAAAAACAATAGCTAACGATATGAAATTTAGATAGCAAGGTCGAGAGCTTTCCCGGTTCTATGTTTTTATTACTTTATAAGGAAGCTGAAATTATACGGAAAAGTAGGAAAAACAAGTCTGAAACTGAAATCAAGTGGTCACTCCCATCCTTCGTCACTAACATTCATATGTACATGAACACCTGGAGCACCTCACGGCAAAGGGGGAAAGAGCATTATATTAAGGGCAACCCTATAGCAAAGAAAAGAATATAGTTTTTTTCAGTGGACAGGAGATTGCCCCCGTCGTTCTGTAGGACTATCTGTATGGCGATTTTTGATATTCCTTATTAAGTTACGGGGCTACGGGTTTGTATATAACAGTCAATAACAAATTACTTATGTAATGGAACAGCGCAAGATTTATACTCCTTTGAATTTAAAGAAAAAAATTCTGAAGCAAGTGCAGGGAAGTGTCGGCTGACCAAGAGATTGGAATGTTATTAAAATGTCTATGTTATATAAGAATCAAATAGGCTGCATAATTAAAGATCGTTGCACTCACCATCGAACAAAATCTGCTTTTTTGTAGGTTTCGTAGATTCACCATCTTTTTTCAAACATCTTTTAAGCAATGATGGCTTCGGAAGCTCTGCTTCGACGCAGATATCCTCCCACGAGAGATTGACTTTCTCTTGCAAATCTGAGGCGAGAGACTGATTTGAAACAACGATAGATTTTTCATTATCATGCATCATAAATTCACCTGATTCTGGTGAACTGAAGCGCTCAATGCCGTTATTGGCATCTCCCGGCTTGTCGTTTGCTGACGAATTAGTGACGATGACCACCTCAGGATAATCGGTGTCTAAGGTCTCGTTACTCTTCTGAGAAACGGACATAGTGCGAACAACAAGCGCATCATCCGTCGCCATCCTCCTTATCCACTTGCTTTCAAATCAATATGGCAAGACCACGTTCAATAATCAGGTTTGTGGCCTAATTTCATGCGCAAATTACGAAAATTGCTGCCTGTGAATGTGTGGCTGTGTGAATCTGTGTTTATATACTGCTCGATTTTATGCTTCAGAGGTAAAACACAGTAGTAACCTTCTGTCTTTATCATAGAAGAACATCACGTGTAACAACAGAGTACGGATCAATGAACGACCTGTTGCGAGCCAGCACGGTTACCGCTTAAACAATAATGCTTGGAATAAACGGATAGTTTTATCTCTGATATTATTTTTGCATAAAAGGAATCTTTTACGGAAGCTTGCACCAAAACACGCGAAATATTAAGATAAAATGTTTCAAAATTTGCGATTTTCAAACTTTTAGTTCAAGGCTGTCGACCGTAGCAATAGACAATAGGCTTTTAGAAACGTCTTAGAATTTTACTTCGGCTTTCAACCCCAAGAGCAAAAGACGTTAAAAAAGGATTACGCAATTTTCATTTTCTGCTTACTCATGCTGCCTCGCAATTACGCATAAGGACCCTTGAAGTTATGAACAAAAGATGCTTCGCATGTTCGTGCTCGAACATTCATGAAATGCTTACTCATGCTGCCACGCAATAACCTACACGGACCCTTGAGGTTATGAGTAACAGATAACTGGAATGTTCTGGCCCTAAAATTAATGTAATGCTTACTCATGCTGCCTCGCAGTTATATTGAAAAGCAACTTAGAATACGGCATCAAAACTGTTAACTCATGCGCCATCGCAACCAATATTCAGACGATTGTGATAGGATGTTTTAGGCTCTTTTTTTAACATGTTTAATCATCGTAATCGTCATCTGAAATAGCTTCATACGTTATGAAAGAACATTCCTTAAATGTTAAATAATATGTTTAATAATTTGAGATCCAAATTTTAAAGGAAATCCAAGGAAGGGTATTTTTATAGGGCAATGGTAAGATTCGAGGGTCTCTGTCCCCCTTAGCTTCATACGAAGAGAATCAATTTTAACATATTTAAAGTTGTTCAATAGTTAAAAAAAAATCAAAGTCGATAATATGTACTTTATGGTAGGGCTGCTTGATACCACCAGGTCTGCCCAAAAATGTGTACGAAATCAATGATCACTAAATAAATTGGTTTCATTATTGGAAGCATAATATCGATGCATTATATTATATATTATATTATATTATATTATATTATATTATATTATATTATATTATATTATATTATATTATATTATATTATATTATATTATATTATATTATATTATATTATATTATATTATATCATATTATCTTATATATTATAGTATATATAATATTATACCATATATGCGTAGCATTACTATGCATTGATGTTCTCTGTTGTCCAGTTAGGAAGACCGAGTCACCTGGACGGCTTATTGAGCTTTTAAGCTGAGCAGCGGTCTGGCAAGGAGGAGGGTAAGCCTCTCCAACAGATTTGTTAAAAAGGGCGCATTAGTAATAAGGGGCGCCAAAATCTAGGGAAAGCTCGGTACAATGCTTGCCTACTTTCATGAACACAATGTAGAAGCAAAGGGTTTGAAGAATGCTGTTTGTGGCAGTGCATTCAAGACAATAGATTTCAAGCAATCATAGCAAACAATTTTGAAAGAGAGAGTTGGACATCTTGTTTTATTTCCAATACTTTAAACATCCATTCCCCCTGATTCAGATAGTACGCCAGTTTTCAAGTTATAGAGACCGAGGGATTGAGGCAAAACAAAGTTGTTAAGATAGAGGTATGGAAAGCGAATCAATAAGAATAGCTAAGTTCAAGACTTATCTTGTTAGCTTTTGTCTAGATTATTTGTGCGTAAGAATCAAATGCATTTTGACAGTGATAAAGTTATCGTTTGCCTGCTTAAAAAAACAATCTCTCATCTTTGAAACTACTAGAGCCAGAAACGTCCATTCAATTTCAATGTGCTCTCGTTCGGCATTGGAGCATGCTTAGAAGGATTTCTTGGGGAGCTCTCTATTTAATGCTGAACCCGTAATGGCGGGACAGGAGGAGCGCGGCAGTCTCGAAGTGCTGGCAACAGGTTAATACCAACGCAGCAAGTCTTGGCAGCGCTCTTTATTTCTTGCCTGTTTCTTGAATCCAAATCAACTTTTTTAGCAGGTCTCAGGACAAAATAGACAAGTCGGGACAGTAATATTTGAGACAGTGATTCAAATACAGGTAGTCTCGTTTCGATTGCTATCATTTTTTGAGCAATAAGAGCACTTGTATATTTCATCCCTGTTTCCCTATTTCGTTCGGGTTTTGTTTATATTGTCCCGAACGCTGCCAACCCGGCTCTTAAAAACTTGTTTCCAAGAAGGGCCTCATTTGACTACTACCCCCTCCCCTGACGAAAAAAAGCCGCTACTGTTCATAACAAAACTGCATTGACTAAGCATCATTTCCCCCCAAGCATCAATTTTCATCATCAAGTAAAAAATCTTATATGCTTACCTGATACGTCCTCAGGTGCAACCACCGACCCTCTAATAACTTTAACATGCAAAAGTGACTGTGACATTTCTGCTTTTGAGTCTTTACAGTTTTTACAAAGACATTGTTCAGAGGGAAATCCTAAATCTGTGAAAAAATTGTGCATACATAGGTTATTAGTATCTTTATTTCATGAAGGGTGTCGTGGGGGGCAGTGGCGGACTGGCCAACCGGAATACCGGTGGACCCTTGCCAACTGATGGTTTTGTTATCGTCTTTAGGCCCTTAAAATAAGAACAAGCTATTTCTATTACTTAGCATCAAGTAAGAAGGGGACTCTTCTTCGAATTCCCAAGATCCTGAGTTGATACGAGACTGCATCTTCGGCTAGGGTTAGGGTTAGGGTATGGGCTAGGGCTAGGGTTAGGCCATTGGCTTTAAGGTCTGATGGCCATTGGCCTCTGATCTTGGGCCACTCCATGTCTATGAAACCATAAAGTTTACCTTCAGCCCGGGGCCACTTCAGCTTCGTCAAATTTGTTAGTTGCTTTGTAATGGTAGTTTTATTTCATATTTTGTTAACTTAGTTTGCCTACCATTTAACCTTATTGTAATTTTGGTATATTTGTAAATGGATATCCGTTGATGCTGTGGTGCTTGCAATCACATTACCCACTTTGTTTTGCACAAAATTATGCACGAGTTCGGGTAAGAATCTTTTTTGAGGGACGATGTTGGAGTAATAACTGTCCAGGAAATTTGCAGAACCACGTCCTGAACTACGCATGACGCAGTTTCGTTTATTTACGCGTTTATTTCATCTCTGTCTAGAAGATATTTTGGGCGATTTCTTTTTAGACATGACTCGTCCGTGATTAATAGTAAAACTACTCTGGTGGAAAAACAGGTATCAAAATCAATTATGAAAAGCGGTGCTCAAAAACAAAAGATGAGAAAAGAGGAGCTCGTTGAGGCAGCAAAATACCCAAAACATTGAAAGTTGAGCTTTCCTGGCCCTGGAGTGCAGGTGAATGAATCTAATTCAGTAGTACAACTGCTTCAATCATTGCTAGCTTTAAACTTTTGAAACAAACCGTTATGAGAAACTGAAATCTTTCTCTGAGACAAAAAAAAATTTTGAAACTCGAGTACTGGTAAAAAATTTATTTTGCCAGAGAAGGATCTGTAGCATATTTCTACTAATTTACTTGTTTACATACTCTTTGATGCTAAGTGAATCGCCAGATATCGGCCCCTTCTCATAAAATCGGAAGATCTCCAAAAACAGAAAGTAATATGGGCTGGAAAACTTTCGAAAAAACTTTTAAATGAAACTTTCATGCTCAAAATCTGAAACCTTAGGAAATTTTCTTTCCAGTGACTTCTCTTTTTTTTTTATATCAAACGCAGCTGCATAGAATCTTTCCTTGAAAGAGTCATGATCGATTTTATTGATAGCTTTGATCGATTTGGAGTTTTGACTAAAAGTAAAACGGAGTAGCTACTTCATTATAAAGCCAACTTTTTTGAAGCAAGTAGAGTTATTAGGCACAGAAAGGGAATGATGTTTCCCCTATTCTCTAAGTTATCTATGTTGCATCCTTGAGGATGTGTTTGTAGCTGAAATTTAAATTTTTTGGAACTTCTCAAGTTTACAGAATTGAGTGTGCCTTTCTGCAACATTTGAGGGGCCTTTTTCTGCATCACATGTTTTCGAAACTTTACCGTGGCTAGCTCAATTTATGCAAAAACTTGTCAGGAACTAAATGGTCTTCGCTACCATCAGTGAGGGGCACGCTGCGTAGGAGCTAACCGTTGACAGGCGCGCCATTTGAATTGGATTTCTAGCAATGGCGGGTAGGCCTAAACTTTCGAGCGACATGAACGAAGACAACAAAGCATTAACAAGGTAAGAAATTCTAATTTCTAAGCGACCAACTCGGTGCATTATTGCCCGTGTTCTGAGTAGAAATCAGTCTGTCGCCGGAAAAAATTCATTCTCGTTGTTTACTCAAAAATTCAATACCCAGTGTCACAGTTTTTTCTGGTTCGGCTTGTATTTTTAAAAAATTCATTCACTTGAACTCAATCAGAGTGATAACCATAATTATTTTAAACCGTGGCTGGAATTACTGCGGAGTGTGAACTGGGAAATGAACATGCATGCATGAATACACTTAAGCAGAAAATTTGCTAAAGTCAACTTTTTAGGGCGAGCTCGGTCAGGAATTTAGATTGATTAAAATAAAAATTAATAAGCGGGGGCCCTGATAAGAGCGAGGGGGCTTGGAAAAATGGAAAAAGTAATAAGCGGGGGGTGGGGGTGGGCGCTTATGAGGCACCCATGAGTAGAACAATTCAAGAAAGTGATGATCGCGATTGCTTCGTTGAAACAATGTTTGTTAACTAAGGAAGCAGACTTCAAAAGGATAAATAGATCTTTTGGACTGTAATCCCGTATCGCGCTGTATCATCACTATTTACCAATATCATTATTAACAGAGATAAATGACATTTTCTATGGTTGGAATCTCAAAAGCCTTAAGCATTTATGAAGGCTGGACTTTTTTGATGAAACCAAATTGTTGATTTAGAAAATAATAAAACGATAAACGAATAAATATGACAATGTTGTCTAATGTGTCGATAAACGTGTGCGTCGCAAGGCCCCTCAGACTTCTGCATACTGCACTCTTCTACATAGTTCGTCCTATGATTGGCTGTACAATGATAATTAATAAATTAAATATTCTAATTCCCTAGACGAATAGCGTAAAAGTTTAATGATTGCTAAATTGTGCAATGCTGCCTTAGAGCCAGACTTACATTCAATTTCTTTCGATAAATCCAGCAAATGCTCAGAAAGTTCAACTTTACATTAGCTAAATGTCAACCAAACCAGGTTAGCACGTTTCTGCACATTCTGATTCGTAAGATGCTTTATCTGTATTGCATTAATGCGATTGTCTTTGCTATGAAGTACCTGCTATACTGAAGGAATAGATTATCGCAGATGTTGTATGATGCCACCAACAGGAGGACCATATACTTCTAAAAACATCTGCTTTCATGAATTATTACTTGTACATTGAGATTTTAGCTCCAATTAAAATGACTGATTTTGATCGATTTCACTTCATACGATGATCAAGTTATCGATCGGATTTTCAATCAATTTTTTCTGCAAAGGAATCTCTAACATCAGGTCAGATCTGCACTTCTGCGCACATACTTAAGTGCAAATATACGATAAGAAGATTGTTTCGACTCATTCGTGTTCAATCGAAAAAAGAACTTTAATAAATGTCTGGGAAGGGGGGGGGGAAGGGCTCACTAGTGCTAGCAGCGATTTCTCTATGTGCCAGACTTTACGTCTGTCTCCTTTCTCCTCTTACTATCAGTATCAACTGAGTTCAGTTTTCGATTTTCTTCCACAATCCTGTATACCAATTGACATTAAGTAAAACATTGGGACAAAATTTAGCAACTTCGAGCGCCACTCTAGGGGGGGTAAGCGATTTGTAAGGAAAGCCATAACTTAGGAAAAATCATAGCTTCCATTTTTCAGTTCTTTTCCTTTCGCGCATGCTGTGCCTTTGATAGGTAGGCTTAGGTGGAAGGAGGAACATGGAGAAGAATATCTATAAATGAAGAAGAATTCCAAATAAAATTCTTTGTAGAAAGCTTCAAAAAGAGCGAGAGCGCAAGCTGGTTTCTTTTGAATATTTCTGGTATTTGCTGCAATACAGCAATATTTGCAGATATACCTGCACTTTAAAGATATTTGTTAAGGCAGTTATATGTATTTGAATAGAATAATCGAGTAGCAGGTAAATGCTGTTGTGAAAGACACTGAGACCATTGGATGAGGCCTGCCGACAGCAAAGGATCCGAGGATGGGGTCAAGCTCATCTATTTTGTAAACGCTTTACATCATGTGTCTTTCTACATTTTTTGAATAACGAATTGGATAGCTTATATTTCTCAATTAGATATAATTTCTACTAATTTTCTTGTTTATAAATTACCTTCATGTATGTTAGCTTTTATAAATATCGACTGCAAAGAATTAAATCATAACATGAAATAGGTCTTAAATAATACAAGGAGGGGGTTGTAGACACTGTGGTCTTTGCTCAAATTGTTGGATTTTCCTCCTAAAATATTATAAAATCAACTCAATAAAAAAAGTTTATCTGCATCCTGTTAATTTTCGTTCATTAATGTATATATATTTATAGAGTTCTTCAGACATTTTACTGAGGATGGCCACCAGGGGTTGCTGAAGGATTTAAGTGTTGAGATTATCGATAGGTTAACGGGTGGTTAGCGGACCTTTAGGAATACTTTTCAAAGACTATTCAGAATAAAGTAACTCTACACAAAAAGAGCTGAGTTGCAGGACTCACAGTAGATCATAGGGCAGAAAACGTCATATCCTTTATTTTGAAACTAGATTTTCAAAGTAATTCTGAAATCCTATGGAATCAATTTGTTCTCTCAATATGGAACGGGGGGGACATCAATAGTCACAATGACTTCAAGGGGGATATCAAATTCATTGCTCGCAGTTATTAGGGATCGTAAATTTACTTTTCCAAAAACATAATGAAAGCAGCCTAATGAAGCAGCGGAGCTTGAAGGTGGCCGACGAAAATAGTTTGAATGCAAATTGCGAAGTCGAATTGGAAGCATATTGCATTTAGTTGCGAGCTCTTAAAAGATACATAGTTATCTTTTTCAGATGTAGAATCATGAAATTGGTATATTTTTTGGGATTCGGGGATTTGGGGATGTAAAACAAACCGGTGGATGTTTGAGTAAGTGTCTGATAGCACCTTTCGAAATTAATTGCTGATAGCGATCACGCCATTTCCTTATAATAAACAGGTTTCTATGGTGTTACTTCCTTTTCTGTATCTAATAAGCGCTTGTAAATAAACATTTCCATCAAATATTAGGTAGATTAATTAGAAATAAAAATTGCCATTGATTATTATTTAGAAGGCAAACTAACCTTCTCCTGTGGTAGAGATGCTCTGCCAGGGACGCCTGACGTGCTTGAGCTTCAGGGCAAGGGTACAAGGCAAAGAAATATGAGGGTAAACTAACAGGAAAAAAGATTTAAACTTATTTTCTGACGGCAGGAGGGGCAATGGCCAAAGTAACCCCTCCAATTTATGCTCCCTGGCTCCACGCTCAAGCTTAAACTCCATTAACATGAAATCTCATGAAATCAACTGAACAGAAAAAAGCAAAATTTGACTTACCGCTGCTTAAACATAATTTGGAATAATTATTGTATCCATCAAATCCATTGTCTGTTGCCATCTTAAGGGCTTGGTGACTTTAAATCGAGTTAGGTAGTTACAGAAAGGAACAGAAAGTTACATTATTATATGGAAACTTCGAAGCTCGTTGATCCGATTCCTCAACAGGTACGATATTCATTGGCAAAAGGTGCAATAACAGTAATTTGCTTATGGATTGCATGCGGACAAAAGGCTTGTTGTCTGCGTAGTGTAATTGACCGTAAGCCACCGGATACACAGCCCCATGACCACACATGCGGACGATAGCCACACACGCGGACGATACACTAACACAGTATTCTCACTGTAGATTTACTAGGGATCCGGCAGAGTGCATTTCGTGAAAAGTCCACGCCATATTTTGAGCAGAGGAACAATAGGAAAATAGCAGAAAATGGATCCTGAAAAATGATCAAGGTTGAGTAGTGTGTTTTTTAATGACTATGGAGATACCCCCATACAAAACAAAATAATTCAGTTTTTAGGGCAGGATGGGTATCTGCACCGTTGCCTCTCATCCAGCGGGCATTCCTGAGTTTTTCAAGTGTAAGAAAAAAGCCATTTTAGAAAACGGTCTATAAGAAAGTAGAACTCGGCTCCCAAAAAATTATGAGAGTTCAGTGGTGAGTTTCTCCAAACTCAAAAATTATGTAACGATGGTGCAGAGACTCTCAATTTCATTGGTAAACTAGTTTCAAAAGGCATTAAGGCTCACTTGAATCTAATCTATGATCATGAAATCATGAAATGTCTTGCGTCAAAAAAGGATCGCCGATTGCCAGCAAGGGCCCGACTTTTATTCATACTTTGGAGGTTCTTCAAATACCCATTTATTTGCCAACAGAAGAGTCGCAACTTGTAAAGTGTTGACCTTTCTTGCAAGCTCAGTTTGGATGCTTACTTATGTACGGTTGATTAACGTTTCCTTTGCTATTATGCCCCTTATCAGTCTAAGCTTACGAGAGGAATCTGCTGATCCAACTTTACTGGCAATGTAAAGGCAAAGATTTGTGCAGCTGAGGGCGACATTACCACACCTCTATCAGGACCGACGCCCCAAGGCAGTTAACTTGCTACCTCTCTTAGCAGCACTGTTTAATCCTTGCTAACTCTGTCTTCAGATCCAACCTGACTGTCATCATGTCCATTAGTATACCAAACTCTTAACGCTTGCCTCCATGTTAACATTGTGAACTTTGGGGGTCGATGTCACTGTTGACAAATGGCCTGAGGTGGACCAAGGGTTTAAACGTTTTACCAAATATTGGCTTTCTTCTCAAATGATGAGCCAGCTTTGTCCCAAAACAGGGTATTACCCAATTTCGTAAATCTTGATGTTATTTATCGTATAACTATCTATATTAGGTAGGACTACTTGTGTCTGCTTAACGAAGGTAGGGTCATGAAATTTCTAAGCCCCTGAAGGGCGTGTTTCCATGCAGTCCTGAAGGATTGCAGAGGATCTTTCACCATCCTTGATGGTCTTACAGGCCACATAACCACTGAGGTCGTTACAAATAGATTGCTGCTTGGGTTGTTAATGGTATTTGGAAGGTTCATTGGTTCAAATTTTCCCATCTTCACACCTCAAATAAATGGGTTTTTGGTAGCTTTTAACTGACGTGAACATTCTAAAATGTTCTTAAATGTTAGTGATGTTTGCATACAGGAACGCCTATAACAGAGGGTAGCAGGAACAATTGCCGTTCTTGCCCTCAACAGTTAGCCTAACTGTCCTGCCACCTATTGAATGTATTGTCCTCCTTGCCTCAGAGTACAGCAGGCGCCCCTGCATATATGCGCTGAAGGTGTTTTTATTTAGGAGCGACTGCAAAGAACAGCAAATAACCATAAAAAGCTCTACGGAAGCCAGTCTCAAAGACATTAAACAAATGGGGCTTTCAAGACTCGGAAACGGCGCTGAGGCCAGGGTTTCTGGGTGCTCAAAATCTAGTAAAGCCTGTGGTCAGGGCAAGTGTTTGTAGAGATATTTGTTAAATGCACAAAACTGGCACTTTGATAGATCAAATTGCGGTTTATGGCTCGAAAGAATTCACTTAAGGAATTTTAAACTTAGCTAACAGAGCTCTAAAACCTTATCTTACTTGGCCTACTGACACTTTTTGTGAGAGGCCCCACCTACGTTTTGATGGCATCACAGACCATGTAGGAAAACATGCTATCAATGAAGGAAGGATAGAAAAGTGGTAAATAATAATGTGAATGCTGCTGCTGCTGATGATGATGATGATGATGATACAGGTAGGAAGGAGTACAAGGTAGGAAAATCACTAAAATTGAACCTTCAAAGTTAAGTAACACTTCTAAACTTCCGCTTTAAAGGTTGCATAACATAAGTTACATTAGTTTCTTTGCACAACCTTTTTTGATACTTGTTTGCTTTTACAGGAACATGTAATGTAATCAAATAATCGACAGTAGGCTAGTATGAAATAGCTATATACATAAAAACTATGTACAAGCTAATTTAGGCCTACTTTAAAAATATTCAGAATAAAAAATTTAAAACTAATAATTAATAATTACATGAGTTTTCTCAAAAATCTCAAAAACATCTCAAAAACATCTCACAAATACACAAGTCATCAAAAGTTTTTGAAAGTGTTTGACATTTAATTCACAACGATTGGCAAAACGATAGAGGTTTGCGTGAATAAACCTACTTCAAATTTGTGAATAACTTGCCGTGCTGCAAAACTTTAATTTAATAAAATAGACAAAATCAGGGTCATGAAAATGGCACAATATTCAAGCTTGACAACTCTTGGGGGGTGGGGGGGGGGGAATGACTGTACTACAGGGGACAGCCATAAGACCAGGGGGTTTTACCACTAAGGAAGTATTTCAAAAGAGGCCATGCATACATGAACGTAAACATTACAGGCATCCCGTTAACAAATGCCCAAGGATAGAACTGCAGCTTGTGATTGAGATGTGCACTCACAAATTGCTTTACATCAATATAATATAGAGTAACATAATAATTTGAATACAAGATACCAATAATATGAATCCACCTGTACATGGCTACCTAAAGTTAACTCCCATTGCCCAAATGAGAGGCTCAGTTGTTTCGACAGTCACTTCGGGGTTCTGCTGAAAAGTGTTGGATGTGCTGATCAAGGATCCAAAAGATAATCTTTCGCCATCTAAAAGAAATACCCAACAAACTGATATATACATATATATATAGAACAAACACTAATTTGTTTCTTTGCCTGATTTTAATTTTTCCATAGCCTCTAAAGAAACTGTGAAAAAATCGAACACATACACAAAATCTACTGCAACCTTTTGAGGTTTTTTACTGCACACATCCCACTTCCAGTTTGGTAGCTTCCCGTTGTTTTAGAAGTCTATAAAAACGTTTAATATTTTCGGCAAAGGAGGGTTTAATGTTGCAATATGGGCCCTTTTGTACCGATAGTAACTTTGTTCGCTCTATTGTGAATCAATTAATTTGGTTTCCTTGCAAACCACGGTGTTTGTTTCAGTTTAAATTTATTTCTTGCATGAAAAATGATTCAATTAAGAAACAGTTTCATAACAGCTATAGAGTATTCTCTCCGACATTAACTTCAAGAAACTAATTTTCAGCAAAAAATTAAACATTGATTGCAATTTATATAAAAATACTAACAAGAAGTATTGAAAAGTAAGGAATCTGACAGAGATAAAATGGGCTGTAAAAAACGAGAAATATTCACTAAAGAACACGTAGAAATAATTCAGACGAGATTTCTTGCTACGTGCCCATGCTTACCATGCTTACCCATGCATTTTAAAATCCTGAAATTTAAAGGCTTAATAAATTTTGAAATATTTGAAGGTCGATTCATGGCATATAATATATAAGACAATCTAATGAATTGATATTGTGCCATTTATCGTTATGATTATAGCTTTTATAGTTCTGATAGCTACATTGAATTATTTAAAAATGGTCTCTACGAAGTGTGGAAGAACCGAACTGCATTGCACCTCTTATTTGCAACTTTTAATCTAACTGTAGAAAGTACTAACAAGAAATCTTTACACATAGTTTCACCCCGCGGGAACATGCAACATTCTAATATCCTTTGTTTTTTATTTTCTTTTTAGTTTCCAGCTCGAAATTGGAGAGAGTGATTTTTGACCATGACCTGCTAGCAACATGCAACATAGTTTAAAAAGGCTTTGAAATCTTGATGCCAAAAGAGGAGAGTACCCTGGCTTCTCCTTTCTTTGGTATGATAGGCCAGTTAAGCTGAGGCCAATGTTGTCAAAGCTAAAATGGCAAAGCGTTAGAACTAGACAGAAAAAATTGAGGAGGTTTTCAATTACAAAAAAGAAACTTGGTCAAATTGTTCCTTCTACTATAACTGGATCCATGACTTTACTGTAT
Organism: Catostylus mosaicus; assembly: GCA_964019065.1. NCBI lineage: Eukaryota > Metazoa > Cnidaria > Scyphozoa > Rhizostomeae > Catostylidae > Catostylus > Catostylus mosaicus. The sequence continues at coordinate 9,247,310 of OZ025184.1, read as the reverse complement.
TAGCAGATTTTGGATCTAAAGCGCATTCACAATGGACTAAAAGGTACCTTATTCATTTAAACTAGACTACACTTCATCAGGGCTGTATTTCAATATCTATCTTCATTTATGCTACAAATTTTTATATAGTCCTCGTTTACATCTTTTCTGCTAGAAAGCAAGAAGCAAAAGCCCCTATTTTTTCCAACAAGATCCCATTACGTTTAACAGAAGTATTCCGCTACAATAAAGGAACATTTCCCGACCATTGCTAGAAAGCGTGACAGTGTTGCAAATCATTATCATCGATGCATCGCCAGGTATACCTCCACATGAAACTGGGCAAAGTCTACATGTAACATTTCTGTTCATTTTGTACCAGATCAGGTGCTGTAATGTGCAAACATTAAACAAAATACAACAGGTTCTTATATATATATGAATTTCAGCAGGGCTTTCATTTCAACGGCATTTACTGCCTCATAAAGCAAAAAGGTACATACTTAGATTCCATTTTAAGCCTGTAGTGTAAACGTGATTGGCTGCTGTACCAATTGGTATTAGACTACACCAACTGCCTTCAAATCCAGTATCCACATGTAATACGTGTGAGCCCTGAAACAAAAATTAAACTGCGTTATTTAGATTTTAGTTAAACTTCCTTCCCTCACAGTTAAAGTTGGGGGCTACCTTTAACCGTTTTGTCGCCACATGTGGCTGTGGAAGCTGGCTGTATGCTACAGTAAATGCGAGCATTCTCTTGGCATTTGGTAGCCCGGACCCTTTCCATGATTTGCCATTCCAGAACTTTAGAAAAATAACAACATGATGGCAAAAAAGCGGTAACATGCATATTGATGCAGATTGAAATCATGTGTGCAGTAGAACAATACGATAAGCTACTTGGCCAATCAGCGTTCTCTTTCACCTCACTTGGACAAAAAGGGTCGACTTTAAAAAAACGTAACAAGTAAAGTAGAGTAGAAGAAGACGGCGTTGTTTATATGAAATGTCGATAAAATAGAAGCAAATGAATGCCATCGCTTCCTTCATCCTTCGCAACAGAACGACTACACCTTTTTAATAAACAACTTAAATTTGAATGCGCCCCAAAAATTGTTTAGCTCAACAATAAAATCGTCCCAAATAGTTGTTTAGCAGTTGTTAAATTTTTTAGCCAATTTCGACAAAGAGGACGGACAAAGAAATATCTTTGATTTGTTTGTGAATGAAGTCTTCTGAACTTTTTTAAGGAAACATGCAATGCAGATACTGTAACCATTTTCATCAAGTCTTTTTTTAATTATATCTTCTTATATGTTAAAGTTTTAAAAAGAATACGATATGAACGACACCTTTCACGTAATGTCTAAAAAGTTGTTTAATTTTATTGCCACAAATTTGCCCCATTAAAGTTGTTTAGCAGTTGTTTAATTTTTGAGCCAATTTCGGGGCATTTGTTTATTTTTGGAGTTGTTTATAAAAAAAATTGTAAGTTTGAGTAAGCTTCTCGTCGTTTGCTGGAGCATACTTAGGATTGCCTAACCATTTACGATGAACTTTTCGAGCTGCACCTTCAATATTACTCAAGTTTAGCTTAATAGTGAAGCAAATGTGTACGAAAAAACGCAAAGCGAACGATGACAATACTCTGAAGAAGCCTTGTAGACCGGGGCAAAATATATGTACCCGTATTTGTTTTGCGTTCCTGCTGTTCCAGATCACGTGCTCCTATGCAGTGGCATGTGACGTCAAATGCACGGGCTCCTTCGCAGTGACCCATGACGTAACCTTCCTGTGATTCGTAGGGCCACTGGTGCACTCGAAGGCTAATTTAACAATGTCTGTCAACTCGCGTTTCTAACGGTCGCAAGCATTGGCGAATCGAGAACCTTGTAGGAAGACTGCTATTTTGTTTTCTACTTTAATTGTTATCTATTACCGTGTTATATGCAAATCTATGATAGAAAATGTAATGCAGGCTTATATCAGAGAACCATAAACATTGGCATTAAAATATGCAAAGTCTAAAACTCCCATAAAAATGCACTTTTATGTTGAAGAAAAGAACCGAAACGAGAGGGCAATTGCTTTTCTAATCATCATAATTCTAAGCTACAACAATTAATTCGATATGGAGATTTGAATATCAATTATTTGTAGCGCACAGTGCGGGTCAAATAGATGAAAATGCAACGTTTTAATCGCATCTTACTAAATACGCCTGCGTCGAAGATTGCACTGCAGTATCTATGCTAAGTTCATAGATAACCGCTGACGGCTCATGGCCCCTTTCTTCATGTTGTTGGTTTAGCTCTTAGTCTCGACTGTACAGTTAGGGAGTAGAATTTTACGTTTCTGCATCGAAATTTACCTGAACTTCTTCAGACAGTCGAGTCAGCTAGCAGGCTATGAAAAATGTAAGTAGGGTCTCGAGCATCCTCAGAGCGCAACGGAAAATCACTGAAAACAATTGAACGATGTTCTGAATCAGGCAAAATCCTGTAATTAGAGAATTGGCCATTGCTTGCTTTTTGAATCAATAACGATTTTAACCAGGATTTAATATCAGGGAAGCAATTGTTCTACTGAAGATAAGAGTTTTGATAAAAGGAAGGAATTCGCTTTTTCGCATGGATCGACCAGCTATGAGAGGGGTGGCGGGGCCTAGACTGGTCATTATTATCAATCATAATCATAAAAATAATCATAATCAAAAACATAACCATAAAAGCTTATTTATAGCTGACTATCTATGATTAACAACAAATAATTTATACCAATAACTAATATAAAGTATAATGGTAAAAACAAAACCTGAATAAAGTGCAGATGTAGCAAGTACAGTTCCTGCCATCCAAGCTATCTAGTTCTATTTGAAGCTGGCATCACAACAAGGTCACGCATGCATACTATTTCTCCACCTGACATGGCTTATGCCGTAACTAGTTATTTAGTCCTACCCACCTTCTGGTCATCATATAACGTTGCATACTTTCAATTGGGTTTAGTTTAATTCATTGATTTCAAACTCCACTCAATATAAATACGTTATTAGTTCAACTGCGAGGAGAGTCTGATGAAAAAAATGTTTTTCTATATGCTAAGTTATGTCTGCGCATTCTTGTCTAGTTTTAAATTGCTTGTGTAGCCTTATCAGTATTGATTAAAAAGAAAAACTTGACGAAGCTGCAATAAAATAACGGCAAACTTGAATACACTGATTAAACAGCTTACGTAATTGCTATTTTCACTTGGTGCAGTGGCGCCGTGGGTCCAGATTTCGAGGGGGGCCGATAATCCTAAATTTCCGACAAAATATGATTTATTACCAAAACTGCAGTTTATGAAAGCATCTTATAACTGAAGTTGATGTGATACGGAATGCTACCAAATATTTACTAGATCATAGTTACCGACTGCAGGCCTTATCCTAACCTGGCAACTTTTATGCAGAACAGCTATTCCGGAAAAGCAAAAATGACATTGGATATATTCATCCATTCACGTGACAACTAGTTAAACAAGGTGCAAAGCAAAACTCAAATTGACATAAAACTTCATTAATGGACACCAAGTGTGATCTATTTATTGCTATTTTTGAGCCCCTCTGCCAACTCCCTGGGGAAAGAAAAGTCTTTATCTATGGAACAGATTATTACAATTGTATTTTCGTTCATTATTATCTAAACAAAAAATTAGATTACTAACAGTCGTCTCAACAATGGTGTGCTTGCAAAATCATTTATTATTGCATCTTCATTAATATTTTGTAAGAGATCACACTCTACATTCAAAAGAATCAAGGATCTCAATCGATCTTGTCCCATTGTGGAGCGCAGGCAATTTTTGATCATTTTCAACTTTGAAAACGTTCGTTCGCATTTTGTAGATCCAATAGGAAGGGTTACAAGAATTCTATACAGTGTGTGCAACTCTGGGTATGCACTTTGAATTTCATACATTTTAATGAACTTCAGAGCTGTAATGAAATTTTCACGTGCAAGGTCCTTGTTTCTTTCTATTATTTGGTTGTTAAGCGGTTTTTCTCCTTTTATCTTTCGATAAACACGAATGAACGAGGAATACTCATCTCTCAAAGCTGTCACATCTAAACCGTAATTTTTTCCAGCATTTTCAAAGGCATCTTCAGGTAGGACGTATGAATCAATAACTTCTTGAAATCTTTCTGGATCAAGCCAAGCAAAGTCCCGGAGAATGGCTTTGTGTGAGGAAAAGCGTGTCCTGATTGCAGTCAATGCAGTGTCAATGGCAACAATAAATGTTTCACGTCTGTATTTGCTTGTCTGATTTTCTTCAACTTCATCATGGCACAATTCATCGATCATCCGTTTTCTTTTCCTTGATCTTTTTGGAGGAAAATCTTGCTCCTCTACATTGTGCTTTTTGCAGTAGCTTTTAGCCTCAGATAGTATGACGGCAAACTGGCCTCGAAGAATTCTAAGTTCTTCTTCCGCTGTCTCTACCAAACGAATGGCTGTTAAGAGATCAATTTTTTCTGATTGTAAATAATTTGAGGCAGGATCTGTGATTCCAAAAATTCTCTTGAAAATGAAAGCAGTCATGATCACTTCAAATGAACAAAATTTGTTCTCAAGTGCATCGGCATCTGTCACCGTCTCTAAACTCTCTTGCTTTGACTGGCAACGTCGCAAAGTATCAATGAAGCAATCAAACAACTTCTCCGAATTCGCAAAGAAAACATTTTCAAGAGATTTTTGATGGGACCACCATCTAGTAGTGGACACTCTTTGTGGTCGATGAATATTTTCAATTTTATGTTCTTTTTGCACTTTTTCTAAAATATCACTTCTCTTGTGCGAGTTGGAAAAGAAAGAATAAAGTTTTTCTAAATTTCCAAAGAGGGTTTTTGCTGCCAAGGAAGACTGACAAGCATCCATGATAACCAGATTTAACACGTGGTCAAGAGTCCAAATATAAATGCAACTTGGGTTTCAGTTTGGACAAGCTTTCTAACTCCACTGTATTTCCCCCTCATGTCAGTTGCTGTGTCGTACGATTGCCCAACAGCATCAGCTAGAGTGATAGAGTTCTTTTCTAGTACATTGCTGAGTGCTTTGAAGATGCCTTTAGCACTACTGTCTTCAACGCGCTCAACGTAAATTAATCTTTCGACAATGTCGCTAGATTCGTTGAGGTAGCGGATAATTATTGATAGCTGATCCTTTTTAGCTTTATCTGTTGTTGAATCCATACAAATGCTATAGTATCGGGCCATCTTCATTTCCTCTAGAATGATCTGTAAAATATGTGCAGAAACGCTATTAATTATTTTGTTTTGCGAATCCGAGCTCAAATAAGTTATCAAATTACCCCTTCCACTACTTTTCGATTTCTTGTCAGTCTTTCTCTTTTTCTTCAAGCTGCGCTTAGCTTTTTGCTCTTTAACATCCTTCAAATGGTTTGCTAGAACATTATCATATTTCGCAAGTAAGTCAACAGTGGCTAAAAAGTTCCCTTTTTTTGAAGTACCACATCCGTTTCCAATTTCGTCCCGATGTCCCCTGAATGCCAAACCTTGCTTCGCTAAAAAAGTTGCGATATCTATTAGTCGTTTCATTATTTCTCTGTTTTTTCTTACTTGAAGTTGTCGAAGTGATTCCCCCGCTTGCTTCTCGTCTGATAACTGTTCTGTTATGGGTTTCTGGAAACAGTAGTTTGCAAAGTCAATTGAAGCGCTTATATGGCTATAACTCTTCTCGTGCTTTGTGAGCTTCTCTTGAGCTTTCTTCCAGTCATTGAATCCTAATTTAGTAAAGGTTGTCTCTTGCGCTTTCCCAAAAAATATGCAATGGTGGCAAAAAACGGCATCTTTGGCCGGAGAGTATGATAGCCATTTTCTTCTAAAACTTTCTTTTCCAATTTTAGCAAAATACCAACTTTCATTGAAACTTCTGTGATGGGACCCAGACATTGTCTTGGGGAACTCTTTCCCTGGTAGTTCACTCTGTTTTGGCTGATTTGGTCCTTTTAAAATTATCCGATTTCGTTGATGTTGACTGAGTTTTTCATTAATCAACAAACCAGGATCTCCATTCATTCTCTCGTCCTGGATCTCTCCTGCGTGTAAAGTAGCTTCAGCCGACTGTAGATAACAAGTAGTTTCAGGTTCTTCATGTAAACTTTGATTTTGCAAATTTTTCATCGGATCGAAAAATAAATTATCTTTTAATTCCTCTTGACCTGTGAAAGATTCAAAATCAACTCTCCTGGAAACGCTGCTGATATCAATCAGCTCCTGTTCCTTTGCTGCAGGAGAATCACTGGTTGGTAGGTTTTTAAAATTTTTGTTGGGGGAGAGAAAAATAGAAGTTGGTAGGACTGCACTAGTTTCTAAGGTAGGCACAAGAGTAGTAGAAGGGACTGATTTTCCTTTATTCACTGGTACGCCTCGTGCTCGAGCAGCAGCCTAAATAAAGAATGATAAAAGGCACTAAAGAACTAAATCAGATTGATTTGCTGAAAATTTTTTTAGATAGTTGTATTTGTTGTAAGTGAAAAGTGATCTCAACAGAACACTGACACATATATAACTAAGAATTGAAAAAAAATTAAATAGGGACAAATAAAACTTATTGAACAATTTCACGTTTGGAAGGCAATACTCTAAGAAAAAAACTCTCTGTATGATCCTTACTCACAACTATAAAATTGAGTTATGGATACATTTTGTAAGATTTAAACACACACAGGGATTAGAGATTGTGACAATATGGGTTTTCTAATTCTTGTCAAACTTTTGTAAGAAGTAACCTTTCCTCGCTACCAATTATGATAATTAGTACCTAGAAATAATAAATACGGAATGACCCCAGTACTCAAACGTTATTGCTAGCAGGGCCTATTTTACGAATATCGCAATCATCTACACGGCCTGAATCTCAGATTAAGAAGTTTGAGGTGTGATGCAATCCACGCCTCCCTAACTTGACGGCTCTGACTAGCAAATAATAGGTAAAATCTTTATTACAAACTGCCAAAAATAAAATACTAAACAAGTCAAAATATTTTCACCCACAAGGTATGAAAATTTCGATTACTAGTTTTTTGCATTTGACATACGGTTACCATATAGTTTAAATATTGCACATCTCTGCATTTAAACCTTTGTAATACTGCACGCTTAATATGCCATGGCCTAGTTGATGCCTTTCCTCAAACGGATTTTTTACCGCAGATGCATCTTTAAACGGTATATGTTTGTGACTTCTTAAAAGATTTTTGTGGTGCCTTTCGTTGTGTAATCTTCTGTGATCACTGTCAAACTGTTTCTTACAAACCAAGCACTCAATCTTGCGGCGTTTCGCTTTAGGTTCCATTGCTTTTTCGAAAGGAAGTCGGCGGGAAAGAGTAGAGATACAGCACACGGTTGATTTCAGTGTCACATGCGGCACGTGAAGCCCACAGGTTGCCAGTGATGAATGCATTGTTGAATTCACGATAGGACAGGAACTGGTTTGTCATCAGAAAAGCATAAAAGATTATTGCAGATGGAACTATCCACTGCTGCGAAGGAGACAAATGCAGAACTTACAAGATTCAAAGTCTGCTCGTTGCTTTGCGACAATGGAGCAATTTTTTCATTTCCAAAAATATAAACTTCGAAATTTCCGACAAGCATCGAAATCATCCGATAAAATTTTTCAGGGGGGGCCAGGGGGGGCCACGGCGCCACTGGCTTGGTGACAGAAGCACACAGTTTTTGTGATACAAGCTTTTACAACTCACGAACATCAGTCTTGGTCTTCAAGCTGAGCCAAACTAACAGCAGCCAAATAAAAGTCAGGCAGTCGTTTAGGGCAAACAGTTTCGCATGAAGCGATCTACAAGACCCCATACACACGAGAGCAGATCCGTTCTAAGTCGTTCTCTGCCTAAAAAAAGCACACGGCAAGATAGAAAACGAGGTGAAATTTCAATGAACTTTAGGGAAAACTTCAATTCTAGCCGCCAAATTTTGATCGATTTATGATTTCAAAGTCTAGGTTGGGTCTAGTGTCGAAGCACTTTTTTTTGGGTCCATTCCCGTGACTTGAATTAAAGCGACATTCAAACTCAGACTTAAACCCAGCCTCTCTCGTGTGCACATAGTCTAAATGAAGCGAAACATACCGGTTGTAACAGGCACACAACTTGATTAGGTGATAACAGGTAACACGGTTTCTTTTGCAGTTCGCTCGCTGTATAGAGAGTATTCACATTTGCCATCAAATGATCAAATCTTCCACCAAATGCACCAAGACAGACCAAGCAATCATACTGGAAAGAAATAAAAGCAGAGCGTGGATCATTTCAAAAGTAAACAAAAGTCCATTCAATTTATCATCAAGATAATATTTATGAAATAAAAGCAGATACCTCTATAAGTAAAGCCCTACTATTGCTATAAATCATGAACATAAATTATCTTAAACATAATGTTTTTTATAAACAACTTTAATACGAAACATCAGACTGAGATTTGCTGAAAAAATAAGAACAACATACCAACCAAAACAGATTGAATCTCCACAAAACTAAGTAAAGAAATACCAACAACAACTCAAACTTAGCAACAGTACAAATTCGATATTCACCTGCGTTTTTGCATCCGAAGATACCAGGTACTTAAATGGGTTAGCAAGAGATATATCGTGAAATGCTCTTTTAGCCTCCTCGGGAAGCTAAGTGACAAAGTCACACTTAGTTTCATTATGTGCCAAGAATTGCTTTAGGGGCTCTTTGATCTTTGTTGAATTCTCTATCTTGTACTTCATCTGATCTCCTTCACCCTTCGAAGATTTCTAGTGGGTTCTTTCAAAGTTTTTACGATATGTGTCGAATACAAGTCTGAGTTCCAGCTTTTAACATTCTACATCGTCGGATTAATTTTTTGGCTAAATCTTTGCAAGTTTCGATTCTCTTTTCTCTCATATTTATCGACTGGACAATAGTTATTGTATCTATCACGCAAGTACACACTGTATTTTGTTGGTCTTCGACAATATCCTCTAAATCTTTGACGATTGATACATTCATTATTTTTTTTTGAAACAACAAACTTGACCCAATTGCCATTCCAAAGTATAAGAACAAATGTTTGTTCAGTTTCACCAAGTCAATTGCTTTTATCTTACTTTTTAAAATATCGGGATCGTGCAGTCCTTCGATGAACAACTGTTTTCCAAAAAATGAAACTATATGCTGCGTAATGCCCCAAAACGAGACTTATTTTGAGCCTGCAACGAGTCTTTTTAAATGGCTGTTTATCCTTAATTCTTTCAGCTAAGCATTGGCAATTTTTAAAGTACTGCCTACTTTGCTGAATTCTGTTGGTTGATGCACAATTAGATGGTAGTTGAGAAAAGTACACCAACATTTCTTGCCTCCCTTATCGAAAAGCTTGTTGGAGACACCCTGTCATATAACCCCCTTGCTAGGCCACTTCTTGATTTCATGATCAGAATAAATAACATACATATGCACTGACAATATGAAAATAGCTTCTTACCTCTGCTTTCCGATCTGCTAAAGTTTGAAGCATTACCCGAAGTCCTTTGGTGAAATCAGTTTCATCTTGATCAGGAGTGGGAATCACCAATGAACCCTAAAAGGCAAGAATGGATCTTTCAAGAGAAAATCAAAGCAGTTGATTGACAGCTTAGTTGATAGACTGATCAGTCAGCAATTGATAGACTGATTGCTAATGGATATAGCAGTGCGTAAGAAGTATTGGAAGATATCAGAAGTGTTTGATCATGTAGCTTTTGATGATAAGTTATCAGTTCAATTCATTTCAGTTCCTATCATCATAATTAAACTAGATATTAAAATCCTTGTTGCCTTTTCGCCACGTTTGCACCCCACCCCACCCTTTTCTCGTGTTGGCATCCCTGATGACAACTACACGAAAAAATTAAAAAGACAAAGGTTACAGAAAATTAATACATGGAAGTAGAGCGCAAAATGCAACGATAAAAAGAATTTACGGGAAAAAGTGTAGACAGGGAATTACTTAAAAGAGAAACCCTCCAAATAAGCTAACTCTGCGAGGAGAGAGCTCCCCAATTGTAATATATTAAGTTATTTCCCGGTATTGACAAATGAGCGACTTATTTTTCTTTCTTATTTCCCTTATCCATCTTCTCTAGTGCTGAATCAAGTGACGTTCGCGACCTGATGCCAATAATTTCTGGTCTGGGCTGCGATTGGGATGGACATCGTGTCATGCCATGTGGGCAGCGAAACTTCCAAGAAACGTTGTTTTTTGCCGTCTGTTGTTTCGATATTCCTCGATGTTTTCTGTTAAGCATAGCTTTTTCAAGCCTCTCTCTTTACCTAGACAATGACGCAAAAACTTCAACTGTCTTTTCCTTATCGTGCTTAGCAGCATTATCTCCCTGCCCGCTTTCTGTAAAACCGATGCATCGGCTAAAGAGTGGGGGGGGGGGCTTATGAGAGAGGTGGGCCAATTAGAGAGGAAGGAATTATTAACAGATTAAAATGATTTTCTGCTTTATTTATTAATAAGAGCAAATGTTATTTATTTGCTTCCAATGGAAGAGCCTAATAAAGATAGGTACCTGATAGAAATGGCCTAATAAAGCTTATATAAAGAGGTTAATCAAATAAAGAGGGAAGCTTGATTCTAAATCATCCAAGGGTCTTGCTCTGCTGTCATTAAGGGCTTTTTTGTCATGGCTGATTTTCGTTCATGGGGTAAGCAAATAAGCATTTCTTCAATTTGAAATCTCTTGAATCTCTTGAGATATCATGGGTAGCCATCATAAAATGCTCCTCCTGGCTGTCCTTGTAATGTAGTAGAATAGTTTTTTGTTATAGTTGACATGTGGCTATAACATTTTATATCAAAAAAAAAGTAATGAATAACAATTACTCAGATTGACACCTAGGGATTGGGTTGCAAATAGCCCAGAGTTCTCCAAACAAGTAAAAAATTCCATAAAGCCAATTAACCTTTTTCTTATAGTATGTTAGCAGCTCTTCATTTGCTGAGTCAAAATCACCACAGATCACATCTGGTAGGTATCTGAATTAAAGAAGTCAGAACTGCTCATATGATAATCTGATGCAATATGATACAAAACACAAAATTTATGCAAAAAATTAAATCCTTCTCAATTACAGGGCTTCATCGGAAAAATGTACGCCACAGTAAAATATTAGTAACAACAAATAACAAATCATCATCTGGTTGTATCATTTTGCCTTGTGTTTCTGGCGTTAGGCATTGTTTTTTATATTTATCATAAAGATGTAGATTTGATCATGGGTTCTGCCTTATCATGTGCTTTCCACTGCTCTACAGAAAAAAGTACCTGTTTATTGACATGAAGTCATTAGTGTCACTATAAATGGAAAAGTGGGGTCTCTACCATGAAATTTCCAAAAAATGCCAAATTAGGATCAAATATATCTTATTTTTCACAGAAAAATTCTTTTAAGCGTATGTTTCAACCTTCATGTCTCCCTCTTGCTATTACCCTGTAACAGGTTGTTACAAGGTAATGTGAGTTTAACTGGTGCACATAACTCTATTTTATGATCAAGTGCCCCAAAGGAGTCTCTTGCATTGCAGGTCTTCAGCCAATTATTTTAATAATCATGGTACACTCTTAAGCAATCAGAGTAGCAAGTTGCCTCTTCCCAACAACTTTATAAATAATCAAAATAAGAAAAATACAATGTAGCAAGGACACAAATAATTATAGCTCTGAGAAAGCTGCTCTTTGCATAATGTAAAACTGAAAGAGATTAACAGTGTTTAACTAAAAACTTTCTGGCAAAATAGTGAGACAGAAAGAAACTCCCTTCTAGGAAAATAGAGAAAATGGAAGACAGAAAAATAAGATAATGCTCCTAGGTGTCTGTAAATCAAAATCAGTGTAAGTAAAATGAGGGGGCATTGAATTATTAAGTAATGTTTAGGAAAAAGGGCAGGGAATTGAGAATGTAAAAAGTACTAAAAATATAAGAGTGTTTGAGCAAGAAAACTTTATTCTTTTTTGACATGCTCAGCAAAAACTTATACTTTACTAATAACTTTTATGATGAACTTCTTCATCTCCCTAGTTGCTTATCTTCCTATTTTGCTAGAGACTTATTTTATGAGCACCATTAGCCAAGAAACTAAAATGTTAATACCAAGCATTGTTTTTTCAGGTTTTGCCAGCTTTGTTGCATCTTTTACTCAAAATATACTGTTACCTTTCAGACTCTTCACCGACAGCTGAATGTAACCTGTTGATGCCTCCATCAGTGCAGATCTTTATTAATGCTAAAGAAGAAAAGAATAGTCAAGGATTTGATTTCATGGTAAGATAAGGCAGTTATTTACTCGGGTCAATAAGGTTGGTGACATCCAGGAATTTTATGCATGATTAGAAGCTGATAGGTGTAATTTTTAAAGAATTTTAATTTTCTCTGAATTGACATAGAAAAGCAATAATTATTACATTGTGGGTGCTTTCTCTTGCACTAGTTGTGTAATCCTGTCCTGCAAATGTCAAAAAAGAAGAACTCAATGGATGCTGAAAGAAAATGTACATAATGATCAGCGTGCAATTGTAATAAAAGAAGACTCACTCTGCTCCCAAAGTCTTTTGAGAATACAAGAATCCAGTGGCTGATTTAATAGAATGAGACATGCTCTGATACCTGAAAAGGAGTAAAATTCTTCAACACCATTTAAGTGAGTTTTGCTACAGCAGTAGCACCTTAGAACCCAGATTAACTGATTGGTGAAGGGCCAGAGCTAAAAGTTTTTGCATAGTGAAGTATACCACTGGATTTAAGATCAAACATGGCAAAACGCAAGCAAGGAAGCATGGAAGAAAGCAAACAAGCAAGCAAGCAAGCAAGTGAACAGAAAAAAGGAACGAGCAAGGATACATTTTTATTTGCAAATACAACCAGGATCATGTACTGTTTAGCTGTTAAGCTCATGTGCTTTCAGGTTTTGCCCCAGGATCCTTCCTGACTACTAATTACCAACCAGGAATGGAACATCTTTCTTGCTGGTCTCAGATGGTATGGCTTCATTGCTCCCCCCAATGCAAAAGTCTGTAGGAATTGGATTTTGGACTAGATTTTCTAAACATTTCTAGAAATTCTAGTGGAAATCCTATTCTTACAGATTATATACTTGATTTTTATCAGCTCTAACTAATTATACATGGACAAAAACTTTCAGCAGTTGTAGATCATGAGATAAATCTGCTTCTAAAAAACTGAAATTCTATAAAAAGGGATGTTTTCCTGCACTTTCAGAAGGAAATGATTGAAAACATTTCCTGGGTGCGATAAACGAAAAGTAAATGATTATCAAAGGATAAATCACTTTATTTTTATCCAGAGATTCGAGCAAGGGTCTACCCACATTCAGGTCACACCCATAAACTAAAAATATTGTCCAAAAAAGCTATACCTTATCAGCGTTCAGTGCACACTCCACATAGAATTAAGAGTAGCCAAAATTTATAAAAGTAGCAAAACATGTCCTTCTACCAGCCATCCCTAATACTAGATCCTGGGGGAGTGGGGGAAATTAGCACATTTTACTGACGGGATGTGCACTCCTTTCCGGGTATCGAACAAGAGCATTTTTCTAAAGCCGGTCGCCAAACGGGAAATTTTGCAAGAGTGGGGGTGTTTTTTTACGTTTTGGAGTAAACTTTTTCTAAAGCGTGGTACCATTGGTAGGAGGAAATTCTAGAGTCGGGTCAAAAGGTTTTTTCTAGGAGTGCACTCCCCCGTACTATTTTAGGTCAAGTACCCCCCCCCCCCCCCCAGGGTACTAGATGCTGTATTTTTAATAACTCGAGTGCTTCGATAGATAGCCTACCTGTATCTCTGAGGAAATGTAGTTGTGTTTGGTGCTGCCATATGGAGTTGCCAAGACGAGAAACTCTAGCCATTTCTTTACAAAGATCTCAATTTATGATGAGATATTTCGACCTACTGTCTATCAGTACTTTGACCTCTGTTGTTCCTGTCTGTTCGTGTACTGTTTGCACCATACACCATTTGCATTTCTCCATCACAACAAAACAACAAAAAGGCCTTTGCAGAACTGAATTGAATTGGTGGCGGGAATTTTGAATTCAATCGTGGCTTGAAACGAGGCTGAAAAGTGTCATGGCGGATGAGACGAACTTGATGGAGCCTTGAAAATAATAATTACAGATGACGAATGTAATGAGTTTTAAAGGACTTACCAATAAATAAAGAATGGCTTATCTGAAAAAGTCAAAGTTCTTTCCAAAGGAAGAGGCAGGTATGCCTAGTTCAAATTCTTCTGACTTGGTGATATAAATAAAAATATTGACAGCTATAGACTTAGATGTAATGTAAGTCTGTAAAATGTCTTCCGATGGGGAGAATTTTGATTAAAAAAAACTTTTGAAGGTAGACACTTTTCCGGTGGTCATTTTCTACTATTTAAATGAAATCTACTTATAAGAAAACGGGGGTTACTTGAAAAAAGTTGTTGTCTATGACAGGGGCGGATCCATTGGGGGGGGGGGGGGTTCACAGGGTTCTGTAACTCAGTCAAAATTGTTTTGCATAAAATAGGCCTATTGTTTTAATAAAGACTATATATAAATTAATACTTAAACAGAAAAATATATATACCTATAAATTCTAAAACTATTGTAAACTCCAAAACGGACAGCGATGGCACTTCTCCGCAGAGGCTTGGATAAACATCATCAAGTCTAGTCGGCGATTTTTCAATCACTAATCAGTGTTTTTCAATGAAGCAATGAAGCGTAACAACAAGATTTGTAACCCTGCAAAACGTGCGCATTGGACAATTTAGATCGCACTGCGCAGGCTGAACCCACCTTAGAGGGTTACGACGAACACATAGCACGCTTGATTTATTTTGGACAAAAGCGGTCCAAGCGCAAACAATTGTTTTCATCATTGAGAACAATAGGATTCAGCTGCGAAAAGATCAGTGATGCGTGTGATGCATGAGAGGGTTCATTTGGATCAAAAGGACAATCATACAACGATCATGATGCGCGACGATCCACAGGCCATTCTGTGCTGCAGCTTGGTTTACGAATAACGACCGACACATAGATACAGTAGCTAATATATACAGAAAACTCAGATTGCGTTTTCTTTTGCATTGGCACAAAGATACTTTTTTGAGCTCCTTTTTGTTTTGAAAGGGCGTGTCCGGGGTTTGGTAGGGCGTGGTCTCAAAAAGTCTTTTCCTGTAACCCAGTCAGCTAAAATGCTGGATCCGCCTCTGGTCTATGAAATGAATCTAGACTTTCTTCTTCTTTCTTCGCTGCTAAACCCAGGTACCCGGGTTATAGGTAAGAATGGGCTTTACTAGAGACTTATATAGCTAAATTCTCAGTTTTTTTCTCTACATTTTCTGGTCCATATGTTGCTAAGATTGTTGTAAACCTAGTTTTTTAACCTTCCTCCATCTTTCCTTACAATCCTGCTTGGTGATCTTCAGGTTGATTCCTTGTTTCTTTTCACATCTGAATGGAACCTTGATTTTCCTTTCAAGTGTTGTTTCTTTTTCTTTGGATTCATTTCCTTTAAGGTTTTATGTAAGCAATATATCTCTGATAAATGATTTTAGATTC
Source organism: Catostylus mosaicus (assembly GCA_964019065.1). Classification (NCBI taxonomy): domain Eukaryota; kingdom Metazoa; phylum Cnidaria; class Scyphozoa; order Rhizostomeae; family Catostylidae; genus Catostylus; species Catostylus mosaicus. The sequence continues at coordinate 9,231,675 of OZ025184.1, read as the reverse complement.
TCTTCTTCTTGATAATTAATTGTTATGAAGTCTGCATCATCAGCATATATGGTTTCTTATGGTAACATGTTTTATCAACATTGAAAAAAGACCTTACTTTATTTATCACATGGTCAAAGTAATTGTCAAATAATGTTCCACTTAGCACATTGCCTTGGGGCAAGCTGATATTGCTTCCAAAGGGTTCTGTGTTGATATTGTTCAATTTCATTTTAATGGTAGTGTTGAACAATAGTAGCTGGATTATTCTTATTTTATCAGTATCCAGAAATTAAAATGGGATTTCTAACAACTTTCCTCGCCTTATAGTATCAAACGCACTGCTCATGTCAATCCCTGTTATGTAAATTTTTTCTTGATATACTTGAACTTTAGCTATGAGCCATTTATGAGCCCAAACTATGTCTGTGTGAACTTTGTGATTTGGGTATAAAATTTTCTACTTTTGGTCTTGTTCTTTCTAATACAATGTTTGACAAAATCTTTCTAAAAACAATGTAACTGGTCTCAAATTTTTAACCGGTCATTTGACTTTTCCTGGCTTTTAGTATAGAGACTAAAATTCTACACCTGTCACAATATCATTGTGTTTTTCAAAAGGTTCATTCATGATGATTGGGAGAATATTATGGAGTTCATCAGGGCCATGTTTTATCAACTCTGTTGGTATATTATCATATCCAGCTGATTGATCATTGTTTAAATTTTTTGACATTTTTCATTACTTCCTCTTCCCTGATTTGAGAGTTGAGTTTTTGTGGATTTCCTTCAAAGGGTTCTAATTTTTCAATTGATGTTCAACTTTTTTATTTTCTGGCCTATTGTTATTGTGCTGACAGTTGATTCAGCTGCCTCACAGATGATCAACTGAATTGTTTTCCATTCGATATTTTCATTTCCAAGTTCTTCAATTTTCGCTTCTAGTATAGTTTGGTGTTCTTTTTCTTTTGTTTTTCATTGATGAGCATTGAACAATTGTATTGTCTGTTGCTTTTTGATATCTTTTGCCTGTATAATTTGTAGAGATGGATCTCTATTTTGCAGATTACAAGCCTGTGGTTACTGGCTACTAGGGTATTTGAAAAAGATCTTGCATCAATTGAACGATGCTTTTTGTTCATAGGACAAATGATATAGCTGATTGGATTAACAATGTTTACATTAGCGCCATTCCTGTCGGGTTGTTATGTGGTGTGCTGGATTTATAAAACTGCTGTTGCAAATAAATAATTGATTAGTTGTACAGAAATCGATCAGACTATGCCCGGAGTCATTTCGGAAGCCACGAGAGTAATTGCAAACACATTGTTCCTTAATTGTGGATTTGCCTTTTTTTGCATTAAAATCGCTGCATTAAAGTGGTAAAGACTTATTTTTCATTTCGGTTATAATGTTATCAATTGGTGTGTAAATGTCATTTAATATATTTTGGTAATTTTTCACATTTGCTGTTGTTGATGCATATCAATTTATGATCGTGAGAAGTTGCTGTTGTTGTGTTGTTTAAGTAATGCGTAGATTTACGTTCGTTGGATTTTTCCTAACTTTGTAATATTCATGCTCTCTTAAGATTAGCTGAATAACACAAGATTTGAATTCATTTGTAAGTCCCCTGACATTGAATTTCCTATCTTGAAAAGATTTCTCTTTGTCATTGTTTGAACTTGTTAACTGAATTTCTCACCTATTATGCCGAACTATAAAATTCTTGTTGTAACCAGAGTAAATAAATTTGCAGTGAAAACACATCTCCCATGTACTGACTCAACCTTCATTCGTAAGTCACCTGATATTGAATGTTCCTGTCTTCAACCTTTTTCTCTTTGTCATTGTTGGAGTATGTTAACTGAAATTCTCGCCGATTTAGGCCCAACTATGAAATTCTTGTTGAAACCGCTGTAAAAAGATTTGCACTGAAAACATTCCACTGACTCAAGCTGAAATTTCGATTTTCACTTGGCACGCTAAATTACCTTGATTGTCTGTCACATTGAAATATTAGATTATGTTCCTTTAGACGCTATTATTGAGACCATAAATCTATGATCTTTATAAGAGCAGCCGTCACCTAGCCCCAGTTTGACTATAACTACTACAGTATTATCACGACAATAATAACCCAAAGATATTATTGTATCAATTTAGTTGGATTTAAATTATCTTTTTAACATGTTGAAGTCAAGCAGTTGGGGATACACATTTTTTTATAAGAACAAACCATATAAGAACAATAGGCTTCAAATGCCTAAAAGTTGAGAACATTTTAAGAAAATGATAAGGCTTCATAGCTTATTTTCAAAAACATAAGAAAAAAGGAGTAAAACATAGTTTTAAAATGGTGTTTGAAAAGAGTTCGAATTATTATTTCAAGTACCTATAATTTTGTTTAGCCAGAAATTTTTCATTCGACGCAAGGTGAATTCATAGACATGTGTTAAAATTTAACCCGCGGCTTCTTTTCAGAGCAATTATCGTTCTTTTGAAAAATCTGTGCACATGCTAAAGGCAAGGAAATTAAGAACATGTTAATAACATATTAAGCTTTTAGACCAAAAAAGTTAAGAACTCAACTAGGCTTCATCGAAATTCGATGTTTTTGTAAAAAAAACGTGTAGTTTTAACCAGACTTTACTTGCCTCAATGTGAAATATTACTTTATCAGTTTAACTATAACTTCCAATATATCATAACCACACCTATGAATTATTGATATTATTAAAGCAGTTGAGGTGGATTTCGATAGCTGTTTATCGTTTTGATGTAATGGAATTGTGAGATATTTAAACCAGAAATTACATGCTTCAATATTAATTTTTCTTTTCTCAGTTTGACTATCACTTCTATTATATAATTACGACATTTATGAACTATTGAAACTATTATATCAGTCTCGTCGGATTTCGAGTATTTTTTAACATGTTCAAGTAAAGGAATTGGGCGTAGTTTAAACCCTACTTTGCTTTCTTAAATGTGAATTATTCTGTATCAGTTTGGCTATAATTACTGTTATTTTATTACAACAATTATGAACTATGGATATTATTACATCAGTTTTTTACATAATTATTAAATAATTTTTTAACTTTTTAAAGCCATTGACTAGGGTGATATTTAGACCAGACTTTACGTATTTCAATATGAACTTTTATTTTATCAGTTTGACTGTAACTACTATTATATTATTACCACTTATATGAACTATTGATATTATTACATCAATTAAGTTAGAGTTTTATTTTTGTTTAACTTTCCGAAGTGAAGGATTTGGTAGATATTTAAACCAGACTTTACTTTCCTCCAATATGAACTATTATTTTATGAGCTTCACAATAACTACTATTATACTATTACAACAATTATGAACTATAGATATTGTTATACCAGTTTAGTTTGATTTAGATTATTTTTAAGCTTCTCGAAGTCAAGGATTTGTGAGATTTTTAAACCAGACTTTTTTGCTTCAATATCAACTACTATTTGATCAGTTTTACTGTAACTACTGTTATATTATTACCACACCTATAAATTGTCGATATTTTTATATCAGTTAAGTTGGATTTCTATTATGTTTAAACTGTTGAAGTCAAGGAATTGGGGGTGCTTCAACCAGACTTTACTTGTTTTAATGTGAACTGTTACTCTATCAGTTTAACTATAGCTACTAATATATTATCACCAAATTATCAAGTAGAGAAATTTTTATATCGGTTTAGTTTGATTTCGATTATTTTTTAACTTGTTGAAGTCAAAGATTTGATAGATTTTTAAACCAAAACCTTTTTTTGCTTTAATATGCACTATTATTTATCAGTTTGACCATAATACTATTAAATCATCACCACATTTATGAACAATCGATATAATTATAGCAGTTTAATTTGATTTCGATTATTTTTGAAGTTGTTGAAGTCAATGGATGTTTACTTTCTTCTAGGCTTACCAGACTTTACTTTCTTCAATATGGACCATTATTTTATCAGTTTGACTTTAATTGTCAACATATCATCACTACAATTATAAACGATAAATATTATCATATCAGATGAGTTATATTTCGATTATTATTTAACTTGTTGAAGCCAAGAAATTGAGGGTAGTCTAAACCAGACTTTACTTCCTTTGGTATGAAATATCATTCAATTTGTTTGAAAATAATTACTCATATTTTATTACCACAACTTTGCACTATAGATATTACTATATAAATTATGTTTGATTTCGATTTAACTTTTCGAAGTCAAGGAGTTTGAAGTAATTTAAGCCAGACATTAGTTGCTTCATTATTAAATACTGTTTTATCATTTTATGAACTATTGATAATATTACATCAGTTTAGTTTGACTTCGATTATTTTTTAACTTCTTAAAGTCAAGGAATTGGGAGATATTTAAACCAGATTTTATTTGCTTTAATATGAAATTTTATTCTATCAGTTTGACTATAAAGACTAATATATTATTACCACATTTAGGAACATTTGATATTATTGTATCACTTGACCTAGATTTCGATTATTTTTAAACTTGTTCAAGTCAATGAATAGGGAGATATTTAAATCAGATTTTATTTGCTTTAATATGAACTTTTATTTGATCAGTTTGACTATAACGACTTATATATTATTACCACATTTATGAACATTTGATATTATTGTATCACTTGACCTAGATTTCGATTATTTTTAAACTTGTTCAAGTCAATGAATAGGGAGATATTTAAACCAGATTTTATTTGCTTTGATATGAATTTTTATTTTATCAGTTTGACTTTAACTACTAATATATTATTACCACATTTATGAACATTTGATATTATTGTATCACTTGACATAGATTTCGATTATCTTAAAACTTGTTCAAGTCAATGAATAGGAAGATATTTAAACCAGATTTTATTTGCTTTAATATGAACATTTATTTTATCAGTTTGACTATAACGACTAATATATTATTACCACATCTAGGAACATTTGATATTATTGTATCACTTGACCTTGATATCGATTGTTTTTAAACTTGTTCAAGTCAATGAATAGGAAGATATTTAAACCAGATTTTATTTGCTTTAATATGAACTTTTATTTTCTCAGTTTGACTATAACGACTAATATATTATTACCACATTTATGAACATTTGATATTATTGTATCACTTGACCTAGATTTCGATTATTTTGAAACTTGTTCATGTCAATGAATAGGGAGATATTTAAACCAGATTTTATTTGCTTTAATATGAACTTTTATTTTATCAGTTTGACTATAACGACTTATATATTATTACCACATTTATGAACATTTGATATTATTGTATCACTTGACCTAGATTTCGATTATTTTGAAACTTGTTCATGTCAATGAATAGGGAGATATTTAAACCAGATTTTATTTGCTTTAATATGAAATTTTATTCTATCAGTTTGACTATAACTACTAATATATTATTACCACATTTATGAACATTTGATATTATTGTATCACTTGACCTAGATTTCGATTATTTTTAAACTTGTTCCAGTCAATGAATAGGGTGATATTTAAACCAGATTTTATTTGCTTTACGACGGACTTTTATTTTATCAGTTTGACTATAACTACTAATATATTATTACCACATTTATGAACATTTGATATGATTGTATCACTTGACCTAGATTTCGATTATTTTTAAACTTGTTTAAGTCAATGAATAGAGAGATATTTATACCAGATTTTATTTGCTTTTATGTGAAGTTTTATTTTATCAGTTTGACTATAACTACTAATATATTATTACCAAATTTATGAACATTTGATATTATTGTATCACTTGACCTAGATTTCGATTATCTTTAAACTTGTTCAAGTCAATGAATAGGGAGATATTTAAACCAGATTTTATTCGCTTTAATATGAACTTTTATTTTAATAGTTTTACTATAACGACTAATATATTATTACCACATTTATGAACCCTTGATATTATTGTATCACTTGACCTAGATTTCGATTATTTTTAAACTTGTTCATGTCAATGAATAGGGAGATATTTAAACCAGATTTTATTTGCTTTAATATGAACTTTTATTTTATCAGTTTGACTATATCGACTAATATATTATTACCACATTTATGAACATTTGATATTATTGTATCACTTGACCTAGATTTCGATTATTTTTAAACTTGTTCAAGTCAATGAATAGGGAGATATTTAAATCAGATTTTATTTGCTTTAATATGAACTTTTATTTTATCAGTTTGACTATATCGACTAATATATTATTACCACATTTATGAACATTTGATATTATTGTATCACTTGACCTAGATTTCGATTATTTTTAAACTTGTTCAAGTCAATGAATAGGGAGATATTTTAACCAGATTTTATTTGCTTTGATATGAATTTTTATTTTATCAGTTTGACTTTAACTACTAATATATTATTACCACATTTATGAACATTTGATATTATTGTATCACTTGACATAGATTTCGATTATCTTTAAACTTGTTCAAGTCAATGAATAGGAAGATATTTAAACCAGATTTTATTTGCTTTAATATGAACATTTATTTTATCAGTTTGACTATAACGACTAATATATTATTACCACATCTAGGAACATTTGATATTATTGTATCACTTGACCTTGATATCGATTGTTTTTAAACTTGTTCAAGTCAATGAATAGGAAGATATTTAAACCAGATTTTATTTGCTTTAATATGAACTTTTATTTTATCAGTTTGACTATAACGACTAATATATTATTACCACATTTATGAACATTTGATATTATTGTATCACTTGACCTAGATTTCGATTATTTTGAAACTTGTTCATGTCAATGAATAGGGAGATATTTAAACCAGATTTTATTTGCTTTAATATGAACTTTTATTTTATCAGTTTGACTATATCGACTAATATATTATTACCACATTTATGAACATTTGATATTATTGTATCACTTGACCTAGATTTCGATTATTTTGAAACTTGTTCATGTCAATGAATAGGGAGATATTTAAACCAGATTTTATTTGCTTTAATATGAAATTTTATTCTATCAGTTTGACTATAACTACTAATATATTATTACCACATTTATGAACATTTGATATTATTGTATCACTTGACCTAGATTTCGATTATTTTTAAACTTGTTCCAGTCAATGAATAGGGTGATATTTAAACCAGATTTTATTTGCTTTACGACGGACTTTTATTTTATCAGTTTGACTATAACTACTAATATATTATTACCACATTTATGAACATTTGATATGATTGTATCACTTGACCTAGATTTCGATTATTTTTAAACTTGTTTAAGTCAATGAATAGAGAGATATTTATACCAGATTTTATTTGCTTTTATGTGAAGTTTTATTTTATCAGTTTGACTATAACTACTAATATATTATTACCAAATTTATGAACATTTGATATTATTGTATCACTTGACCTAGATTTCGATTATCTTTAAACTTGTTCAAGTCAATGAATAGGGAGATATTTAAACCAGATTTTATTCGCTTTAATATGAACTTTTATTTTAATAGTTTTACTATAACGACTAATATATTATTACCACATTTATGAACCCTTGATATTATTGTATCACTTGACCTAGATTTCGATTATTTTTAAACTTGTTCATGTCAATGAATAGGGAGATATTTAAACCAGATTTTATTTGCTTTAATATGAACTTTTATTTTATCAGTTTGACTATATCGACTAATATATTATTACCACATTTATGAACATTTGATATTATTGTATCACTTGACCTAGATTTCGATTAGTTTTAAACTTGTTCAAGTCAATGAATAGGGAGATATTTAAACCAGATTTTATTTGCTTTAATATGAACTTTTATTTTATCAGTTTGACTATATCGACTAATATATTATTACCACATTTATGAACATTTGATATTATTGTATCACTTGACCTAGATTCCGATTAGTTTTAAACTTGTTCAAGTCAATGAATAGGGAGATATTTTAACCAGATTTTATTTGCTTTAATATGAACTTTTATTTTATCAGTTTGACTATATCGACTAATATATTATTACCACATTTATGAACATTTGATATTATTGTATCACTTGACCTAGATTTCGATTATTTTTAAACTTGTTCAAGTCAATGAATAGGAAGATATTTAAACCAGATTTTATTCGCGTTAATATGAACTTTTATTTTAATAGTTTTACTATAACGACTAATATATTATTACCACATTTATGAACCCTTGATATTATTGTATCACTTCACCTAGATTTCGATTATTTTTAAACTTGTTCAAGTCAATGAATAGGGAGATGTTTAAACCAGATTTTATTTGCTTTAATATGAACTTTTATTTTATCAGTTTGACTATAACGACTAATATATTATTACCACATTTATGAACATTTGATATTATTGTATCACTTGACCTAGATTTCGATTAGTTTTAAACTTGTTCAAGTCAATGAATAGGGCGATATTTAAACCAGATTTTATTTGCTTTAATATGAACTTTTATTTTATCAGTTTGACTATATCGACTAATATATTATTACCACATTTATGAACATTTGATATTATTGTATCACTTGACCTAGATTTCGATTAGTTTTAAACTTGTTCAAGTCAATGAATACGGAGATATTTTAACCAGATTTTATTTGCTTTAATATGAACTTTAATTTTATCAGTTTGACTATATCGACTAATATATTATTATCACATTTATGAACATTTGATATTATTGTATCACTTGACCTAGATTTCGATTATTATTAAACTTGTTCAAGTCAATGAATAGGAAGATATTTAAACCAGATTTTATTTGCTTTGATATGACCTTTTATTTTATCAGTTTGACTATAACTACTAATATATTATTACCACATTTATGAACATTTGATATTATTGTATCACTTGACATAGATTTCGATTATCTTTAAACTTGTTCAAGTCAATGAATAGGAAGATATTTAAACCAGATTTTATTTGCTTTAATATGAACTTTTATTTGATCTGTTTGACTATAACGACTAATATATTATTACCACATTTATGAACATTTGATATTATTGTATCACTTGACCTTGATATCGATTGTTTTTAAACTTTTTCAAGTCAATGATTAGGAAGATATTTAAACCAGATTTTATTTGCTTTAATATGAACTCTTATTTCATCAGTTTGACTATAACGACTAATATATTATTACCACATTTATGAACATTTGATATTATCTATCACTTGACCTAGATTTCGATTATTTTTAAACTTGTTCAAGTCAATGAATAGGGAGATATTTAAGCCAGATTTTATTTGCGTTAATATGAACTTTTATTTTATCAGTTTGACTATAACTACTAATATGATACTACCACATTTATGATCATTTGATATTATTGTATCACTTGACCTAGATTTCGATTATTTTTAAACTTGTTTAAGTCAATGAATAGGGAGATATTTAAACCAGATTTTATTTGCTTTTAGATGAACTTCTATTTTATCAGTTTGACTATAACTACTAATATATTATTACCACATTTATGAACATTTGATATTATTGTATCAATTGACCTAGATTTTGATTATTTTTAAACTTGTTTAAGTCAATGAATAGGGAGATATTTAAACCAGATTTTATTTGCTTTAATATGAACTTTTATTTCATCAGTTTCACTATAACGACTAATATATTATTACCACATTTATGAACATTTGATATTATTGTATCACTTGACCTAGACTTCGATTGTTTTTAAACTTGTTCCAGTCAAGGAATTGGGAGATATTTAAACCAGATTTTATTTGCTTTGATATGAAATTTTATTCTATCAGTTTGACTATAACTACTAATATATTATTACCACATTTATGAACATTTGATATTATTGTATCACTTGACCTAGATTTCGATTATTTTTAAACTTGTTTAACTCAATGAATAGGGAGATATTTAAACCAGATTTTATTTGCTTTTAGATGAACTTTTATTTTATCAGTTTGACTATAACTACTAATATATTATTACCACATATATGAACATTTGATATTATTGTATCAATTGACCTAGATTTCGATTATTTTTAAACTTGTTTAAGTCAATGAATAGGGAGATATTTAAACCAGATTTTATTTGCTTTAATATGAACTTTTATTTTATCAGTTTGACTATAACGACTAATATATTATTACCACATTTATGAACATTTGATATTATTGTATCACTTGACCTAGATTTCGATTAGTTTTAAACTTGTTCAAGTCAATGAATAGGGCGATATTTAAACCAGATTTTATTTGCTTTAATATGAACTTTTATTTTATCAGTTTGACTATATCGACTAATATATTATTACCACATTTATGAACATTTGATATTATTGTATCACTTGACCTAGATTTCGATTAGTTTTAAACTTGTTCAAGTCAATGAATAGGGAGATATTTTAACCAGATTTTATTTGCTTTAATATGAACTTTTATTTTATCAGTTTGACTATATCGACTAATATATTATTACCACATTTATGAACATTTGATATTATTGTATCACTTGACCTAGATTTCGATTATTATTAAACTTGTTCAAGTCAATGAATAGGAAGATATTTAAACCAGATTTTATTTGCTTTGATATGACCTTTTATTTTATCAGTTTGACTATAACTACTAATATATTATTACCACATTTATGAACATTTGATATTATTGTATCACTTGACATAGATTTCGATTATCTTTAAACTTGTTCAAGTCAATGAATAGGAAGATATTTAAACCAGATTTTATTTGCTTTAATATGAACTTTTATTTGATCAGTTTGACTATAACGACTAATATATTATTACCACATTTATGAACATTTGATATTATTGTATCACTTGACCTAGATTTCGATTAGTTTTAAACTTGTTCAAGTCAATGAATAGGGAGATATTTAAACCAGATTTTATTTGCTTTAATATGAACTCTTATTTTATCAGTTTGACTATAACGACTAATATATTATTACCACATTTATGAACATTTGATATTATTGTATCACTTGACCTAGATTTCGATTATTTTTAAACTTGTTCATGTCAATGAATAGGGAGATATTTAAACCAGATTTTATTTGCTATAATATGAACTTTTATTTTATCAGTCTGACTATAACGACTAATATATTATTACCACATTTATGAACATTTGATATTATTGTATCACTCGACCTAGATTTCGATTATTTTTAAAATTGTTCAAGTCAATGAATAGGGAGATATTTAAGCCAGATTTTATTTGCTTTTATGTGAAGTTTTATTTTATCAGTTTCACTATAACTACTAATATATTATTACCAAATTTATGAACATTTGATATTATTGTATCACTTGACCTAGATTTCGATTATCTTTAAACTTGTTCAAGTCAATGAATAGGGAGATATTTAAACCAGATTTTATTCGCTTTAATATGAACTTTTATTTTAATAGTTTTACTATAACGACTAATATATTATTACCACATTTATGAACCCTTGATATTATTGTATCACTTGACCTAGATTTCGATTATTTTTAAACTTGTTCATGTCAATGAATAGGGAGATATTTAAACCAGATTTTATTTGCTTTAATATGAAATTTTATTTTATCAGTTTGACTATATCGACTAATATATTATTACCACATTTATGAACATTTGATATTATTGTATCACTTGACCTAGATTTCGATTATTTTTAAACTTGTTCATGTCAATGAATAGGGAGATATTTAAACCAGATTTTATTTGCTTTAATATGAACTTTTATTTTATCAGTCTGACTATAACTACTAATATATTATTACCACATTTATGAACATTTGATATTATTGTATCACTCGACCTAGATTTCGATTATTTTTAAAATTGTTCAAGTCAATGAATAGGGAGATATTTAAGCCAGATTTTATTTGCTTTAATATGAACTTTTATTTTATCAGTTTGACTAAAACTACTAATATAATACTACCACATTTATGATCATTTGATATTATTGTATCACTTGACCTAGATTTCGATTATTTTTAAACTTGTTTAAGTCAATGAATAGAGAGATATTTATACCAGATTTTATTTGCTTTTATGTGAAGTTTTATTTTATCAGTTTGACTATAACTACTAATATATTATTACCAAATTTATGAACATTTGATATTATTGTATCACTTGACCTAGATTTCGATTATCTTTAAACTTGTTCAAGTCAATGAATAGGGAGATATTTAAACCAGATTTTATTCGCTTTAATATGAACTTTTATTTTAATAGTTTTACTATAACGACTAACATATTATTACCACATTTATGAACCCTTGATATTATTGTATCACTTGACCTAGATTTTGATTATTTTTAAACTTGTTCATGTCAATGAATTGGGAGATATTTAAACCAGATTTTATTTGCTTTAATATGAACTTTTATTTTATCAGTTTGACTATATCGACTAATATATTATTACCACATTTATGAACATTTGATATTATTGTATCACTTGACCTAGATTTCGATTAGTTTTAAACTTGTTCAAGTCAATGAATAGGGAGATATTTAAACCAGATTTTATTTGCTTTAATATGAACTTTTATTTTATCAGTTTGACTATATCGACTAATATATTATTACCACATTTATGAACATTTGATATTATTGTATCACTTGACCTAGATTTCGATTAGTTTTAAACTTGTTCAAGTCAATGAATAGGGAGATATTTTAACCAGATTTTAATTGCTTTAATATGAACTTTTATTTTATCAGTTTGACTATATCGGCTAATATATTATTACCACATTTATGAACATTTGATATTATTGTATCACTTGACCTAGATTTCGATTATTTTTAAACTTGTTCAAGTCAATGAATAGGAAGATATTTAAACCAGATTTTATTCGCTTTAATATGAACTTTTATTTTAATAGTTTTACTATAACGACTAATATATTATTACCACATTTATGAACCCTTGATATTATTGTATCACTTGACCTAGATTTCGATTATTTTTAAACTTGTTCAAGTCAATGAATAGGGAGATGTTTAAACCAGATTTTATTTGCTTTAATATGAACTTTTATTTTATCAGTTTGACTATAACGACTAATATATTATTTCCACATTTATGAACATTTGATATTATTGTATCACTTGACATAGATTTCGATTATCTTTAAACTTGTTCAAGTCAATGAATAGGAAGATATTTAAACCAGATTTTATTTGCTTTAATATGAACTTTTATTTGATCAGTTTGACTATAACGACTAATATATTATTACCACATTTATGAACATTTGATATTATTGTATCACTTGACCTTGATATCGATTGTTTTTAAACTTTTTCAAGTCAATGAATAGGAAGATATTTAAACCAGATTTTATTTGCTTTAATATGAACTCTTATTTCATCAGTTTGACTATAACGACTAATATATTATTACCACATTTATGAACATTTGATATTATCTATCACTTGACCTAGATTTCGATTATTTTTAAACTTGTTCAAGTCAATGAATAGGAAGATATTTAAGCCAGATTTTATTTGCGTTAATATGAACTTTTATTTGATCAGTTTGACTATAACTACTAATATGATACTACCACATTTATGATCATTTGATATTATTGTATCACTTGACCTAGATTTCGATTATTTTTAAACTTGTTCAAGTCAATGAATAGGGAGATACTTCAACCAGATTTTATTTGCTTTAATATGAACTCTTATTTAATCAGTTTGACTATAACGACTAATATATTATTACCACATTTATGAACATTTGATATTATTGTATCACTTGACCTTGATTTCGATTATTTTTAAACTTGTTCAAGTCAATGAATGGGGAGATACTTACACCAGATTTTATTTGCTTTAATATGAACTCTTATTTTATCAGTTTGACTATAACGACTAATATATTATTACCACATTTATGAACATTTGATATTATTGTATCACTTGACCTAGATTTCGATTATTTTTAAACTTGTTCAAGTCATTGAATAGGGAGATATTTAAACCAGATTTTATTTGCTTTAATATGAACTTTTATTTGATCAGTTTGACTATAACGACTAATATATTATTGCCACATTTATGAACATTTGATATTATTGTATCACTTGACCTTGATATCGATTGTTTTTAAACTTTTTCAAGTCAATGAATAGGAAGATATTTAAACCAGATTTTATTTGCTTTAATATGAACTCTTATTTCATCAGTTTGACTATAACGACTAATATATTATTACCACATTTATGAACATTTGATATTATCTATCACTTGACCTAGATTTCGATTATTTTTAAACTTGTTCAAGTCAATGAATAGGAAGATATTTAAGCCAGATTTTATTTGCGTTAATATGAACTTTTATTTTATCAGTTTGACTATAACTACTAATATGATACTACCACATTTATGATCATTTGATATTATTGTATCACTTGACCTAGATTTCGATTATTTTTAAACTTGTTCAAGTCAATGAATAGGGAGATACTTCAACCAGATTTTATTTGCTTTAATATGAACTCTTATTTAATCAGTTTGACTATAACGACTAATATATTATTACCACATTTATGAACATTTGATATTATTGTATCACTTGACCTTGATTTCGATTATTTTTAAACTTGTTCAAGTCAATGAATGGGGAGATACTTACACCAGATTTTATTTGCTTTAATATGAACTCTTATTTTATCAGTTTGACTATAACGACTAATATATTATTACCACATTTATGAACATTTGATATTATTGTATCACTTGACCTAGATTTCGATTATTTTTAAACTTGTTCAAGTCATTGAATAGGGAGATATTTAAACTAGATTTTATTATCTTTGATATGAACTTTTATTTTATAAGTTTGACTATAACTACTAATCTATTATTACCACATTTATGAACATTTGATATTATTGTATCACTTGACCTAGATTTCGATTATCTTTAAACTTGTTCAAGTCAATGAATAGGGAGATATTTAAACCAGATTTTATTTGCTTTAATATGAACTTTTATTATATCAGTTTGACTATAACGACTTATATATTATTACCACATTTATGAAAATTTGATATCATTGTATCACTTGACCTTGATAACGATTGTTTATCAACTTGTTCAAGTCAATGAATAGGGAGATATTTAAACCAGATTTTATTTGCTTTAATATGAACTTTTATTTTATCAGTTTGACTATCACGACTAATATATTATTACCACATTTATGAACATTTGATATTATTGTATCACTTGACCTAGATTTCGATTCTCTTTAAACTTGTTCAAGTCAATGAATAGGGAGATATTTAAGCCAGATTTTATTTGCTTTACTATGAACTTTTATTTTATCAGTTTGACTATAACTACTAATATAATACTACCACATTTATGATCTTTTGATATTATTGTATCACTTGACCTAGATTTCGATTATTTTTAATCTTGTTTAAGTCAATGAATAGAGCGATATTTAAACCAGATTTTATTTGCTTTAATATGAACATTTATTTTATCAGTTTGACTATAACGACTAATATATTATTACCACATTTATGAACATTTGATATTATTGTATCACTTGACCTAGATTTCGATTATATCTAAACTTGTTTAAGTCAATGAATAGGGAGATATTTAAACCAGATTTTGTTTGCTTTAATATGAACTTTTATTTGATCAGTTTGACTATATCGACTAATATATTATTACCACATTTATGAACATTTGATATTATTGTATCACTTGACCTAGATTTCGATTATATCTAAACTTGTTTAAGTCAATGAATAGGGAGATATTTAAACCAGATTTTGTTTGCTTTAATATGAACTTTTATTTGATCAGTTTGACTATATCGACTAATATATTATTACCACATTTATGAACATTTGATATTATTGTATCACTTGACCTAGATTTCGATTAGTTTTAAACTTGTTCAAGTCAATGAATAGGGAGATATTTAAACCAGATTTTATTTGCTTTAATATGAACTTTTATTTTATCAGTTTGACTATATCGACTAATATATTATTACCACATTTATGAACATTTGATATTATCTATCACTTGACCTAGATTTCGATTATTTTTAAACTTGTTCAAGTCAATGAATAGGAAGATATTTAAGCCAGATTTTATTTGCGTTAATATGAACTTTTATTTTATCAGTTTGACTATAACTACTAATATGATACTACCACATTTATGATCATTTGATATTATTGTATCACTTGACCTAGATTTCGATTATTTTTAAACTTGTTCAAGTCAATGAATAGGGAGATACTTCAACCAGATTTTATTTGCTTTAATATGAACTCTTATTTAATCAGTTTGACTATAACGACTAATATATTATTACCACATTTATGAACATTTGATATTATTGTATCACTTGACCTTGATTTCGATTATTTTTAAACTTGTTCAAGTCAATGAATAGGGAGATATTTAAACCAGATTTTGTTTGCTTTAATATGAACTTTTATTTGATCAGTTTGACTATATCGACTAATATATTATTACCACATTTATGAACATTTGATATTATTGTATCACTTGACCTAGATTTCGATTAGTTTTAAACTTGTTCAAGTCAATGAATAGGGAGATATTTAAACCAGATTTTATTTGCTTTAATATGAACTTTTATTTTATCAGTTTGACTATATCGACTAATATATTATTACCACATTTATGAACATTTGATATTATTGTATCACTTGACCTAGATTTCGATTATTTTTAAACTTGTTCAAGTCAATGAATAGGAAGATATTTAAACCAGATTTTATTTTCTTTAATATGAACTTTTATTTTAATAGTTTGACTATAACGACTAATATATTATTACCACATTTATGAACCCTTGATATTATTGTATCACTTGACCTAGATTTCGATTATTTTTAAACTTGTTCAAGTCAATGAATAGGGAGATGTTTAAACCAGATTTTATTTGCTTTAATATAAACTTTTATTTTATCAGTTTGACTATAACGACTAATATATTATTACCACATTTATGAACATTTGATATTATTGTATCACTTGACCTAGATTTCGATTAGTTTTAAACTTGTTCAAGTCAATGAATAGGGCGATATTTAAACCAAATTTTATTTGCTTTAATATGAACTTTTATTTTATCAGTTTGACTATATCGACTAATATATTATTACCACATTTATGAACATTTGATATTATTGTATCACTTGACCTAGATTTCGATTAGTTTTAAACTTGTTCAAGTCAATGAATAGGGAGATATTTTAACCAGATTTTATTTGCTTTAATATGAACTTTTATTTTATCAGTTTGACTATAACGACTAATATATTATTACCACATTTATGAACATTTGATATTATTGTATCACTTGACCTAGATTTCGATTATTATTAAACTTGTTCAAGTCAATGAATAGGAAGATATTTAAACCAGATTTTATTTGCTTTGATATGACCTTTTATTTTATCAGTTTGACTATAACTACTAATATATTATTACCACATTTATGAACATTTGATATTATTGTATCACTTGACATAGATTTCGATTATCTTTAAACTTGTTCAAGTCAATGAATAGGAAGATATTTAAACCAGATTTTATTTGCTTTAATATGAACTTTTATTTTATCAGTTTGACTATAACTACTAATATAATACTACCACATTTATGATCATTTGATATTATTGTATCACTTGACCTAGATTTCGATTATTTTTAAACTTGTTCATGTCAATGAATAGGGAGATATTTAAACCAGATTTTATTTGCTTTAATATGAACTTTTATTTTATCAGTTTGACTATATCGACTAATATATTATTACCACATTTATGAACATTTGATATTATTGTATCACTTGACCTAGATTTCGATTAGTTTTAAACTTGTTCAAGTCAATGAATAGGGAGATATTTAAACCAGATTTTATTTGCTTTAATATGAACTTTTATTTTATCAGTTTGACTATA
The DNA here is from genome assembly GCA_964019065.1 of Catostylus mosaicus. Lineage (NCBI taxonomy): Eukaryota > Metazoa > Cnidaria > Scyphozoa > Rhizostomeae > Catostylidae > Catostylus > Catostylus mosaicus. Next base: position 9,213,624 of record OZ025184.1, on the reverse strand, counting down.
TCGACTAATATATTATTACCACATTTATGAACATTTGATATTATTGTATCACTTGACCTAGATTTCGATTAGTTTTAAACTTGTTCAAGTCAATGAATAGGGAGATATTTTAACCAGATTTTAATTGCTTTAATATGAACTTTTATTTTATCAGTTTGACTATATCGGCTAATATATTATTACCACATTTATGAACATTTGATATTATTGTATCACTTGACCTAGATTTCGGTTATTTTTAAACTTGTTCAAGTCAATGAATAGGAAGATATTTAAACCAGATTTTATTCGCTTTAATATGAACTTTTATTTTAATAGTTTTACTATAACGACTAATATATTATTACCACATTTATGAACCCTTGATATTATTGTATCACTTGACCTAGATTTCGATTATTTTTAAACTTGTTCAAGTCAATGAATAGGGAGATGTTTAAACCAGATTTTATTTGCTTTAATATGAACTCTTATTTTATCAGTTTGACTATAACGACTAATATATTATTACCACATTTATGAACATTTGATATTATTGTATCACTTGACCTAGATTTCGATTAGTTTTAAACTTGTTCAAGTCAATGAATAGGGCGATATTTAAACCAAATTTTATTTGCTTTAATATGAACTTTTATTTTATCAGTTTGACTATAACTACTAATCTATTATTACCACATTTATGAACATTTGATATTATTGTATCACTTGACCTAGATTTCGATTATCTTTAAACTTGTTCAAGTCAATGAATAGGGAGATATTTAAACCAGATTTTATTTGCATTAATATGAACTTTTATTATATCAGTTTGACTATAACGACTTATATATTATTACCACATTTATGAAAATTTGATATCATTGTATCACTTGACCTTGATAACGATTGTTAATCAACTTGTTCAAGTCAATGAATAGGGAGATATTTAAACCAGATTTTATTTGCTTTAATATGAACTTTTATTTTATCAGTTTGACTATCACGACTAATATATTATTACCACATTTATGAACATTTGATATTATTGTATCACTTGACCTAGATTTCGATTCTCTTTAAACTTGTTCAAGTCAATGAATAGGGAGATATTTAAGCCAGATTTTATTTGCTTTACTATGAACTTTTATTTTATCAGTTTGACTATAACTACTAATATAATACTACCACATTTATGATCTTTTGATATTATTGTATCACTTGACCTAGATTTCGATTATTTTTAAACTTGTTTAAGTCAATGAATAGAGCGATATTTAAACCAGATTTTATTTGCTTTAATATGAACATTTATTTTATCAGTTTGACTATAACGACTAATATATTATTACCACATTTATGAACATTTGATATTATTGTATCACTTGACCTAGATTTCGATTATATCTAAACTTGTTTAAGTCAATGAATAGGGAGATATTTAAACCAGATTTTGTTTGCTTTAATATGAACTTTTATTTGATCAGTTTGACTATATCGACTAATATATTATTACCACATTTATGAACATTTGATATTATTGTATCACTTGACCTAGATTTCGATTATATCTAAACTTGTTTAAGTCAATGAATAGGGAGATATTTAAACCAGATTTTGTTTGCTTTAATATGAACTTTTATTTGATCAGTTTGACTATATCGACTAATATATTATTACCACATTTATGAACATTTGATATTATTGTATCACTTGACCTAGATTTCGATTAGTTTTAAACTTGTTCAAGTCAATGAATAGGGAGATATTTAAACCAGATTTTATTTGCTTTAATATGAACTTTTATTTTATCAGTTTGACTATATCGACTAATATATTATTACCACATTTATGAACATTTGATATTATTGTATCACTTGACCTAGATTTCGATTATTTTTAAACTTGTTCAAGTCAATGAATAGGAAGATATTTAAACCAGATTTTATTTTCTTTAATATGAACTTTTATTTTAATAGTTTGACTATAACGACTGATATATTATTACCACATTTATGAACCCTTGATATTATTGTATCACTTGACCTAGATTTCGATTATTTTTAAACTTGTTCAAGTCAATGAATAGGGAGATGTTTAAACCAGATTTTATTTGCTTTAATATGAACTTTTATTTTATCAGTTTGACTATAACGACTAATATATTATTACCACATTTATGAACATTTGATATTATTGTATCACTTGACCTAGATTTCGATTAGTTTTAAACTTGTTCAAGTCAATGAATAGGGCGATATTTAAACCAAATTTTATTTGCTTTAATATGAACTTTTATTTTATCAGTTTGACTATATCGACTAATATATTATTACCACATTTATGAACATTTGATATTATTGTATCACTTGACCTAGATTTCGATTAGTTTTAAACTTGTTCAAGTCAATGAATAGGGAGATATTTTAACCAGATTTTATTTGCTTTAATATGAACTTTTATTTTATCAGTTTGACTATATCGACTAATATATTATTACCACATTTATGAACATTTGATATTATTGTATCACTTGACCTAGATTTCGATTATTATTAAACTTGTTCAAGTCAATGAATAGGAAGATATTTAAACCAGATTTTATTTGCTTTGATATGACCTTTTATTTTATCAGTTTGACTATAACTACTAATATATTATTACCACATTTATGAACATTTGATATTATTGTATCACTTGACATAGATTTCGATTATCTTCAAACTTGTTCAAGTCAATGAATAGGAAGATATTTAAACCAGATTTTATTTGCTTTAATATGAACTTTTATTTTATCAGTTTGACTATAACTACTAATATAATACTACCACATTTATGATCATTTGATATTATTGTATCACTTGACCTAGATTTCGATTATTTTTAAACTTGTTCATGTCAATGAATAGGGAGATATTTAAACCAGATTTTATTTGCTTTAATATGAACTTTTATTTTATCAGTTTGACTATATCGACTAATATATTATTACCACATTTATGAACATTTGATATTATTGTATCACTTGACCTAGATTTCGATTAGTTTTAAACTTGTTCAAGTCAATGAATAGGGAGATAATTAAACCAGATTTTATTTGCTTTAATATGAACTTTTATTTTATCAGTTTGACTATTTCGACTAATATATTATTACCACATTTATGAACATTTGATATTATTGTATCACTTGACCTAGATTTCGATTAGTTTGAAACTTGTTCAAGTCAATGAATAGGGAGATATTTTAACCAGATTTTAATTGCTTTAATATGAACTTTTATTTTATCAGTTTGACTATATCGGCTAATATATTATTACCACATTTATGAACATTTGATATTATTGTATCACTTGACCTAGATTTCGGTTATTTTTAAACTTGTTCAAGTCAATGAATAGGAAGATATTTAAACCAGATTTTATTCGCTTTAATATGAACTTTTATTTTAATAGTTTTACTATAACGACTAATATATTATTACCACATTTATGAACCCTTGATATTATTGTATCACTTGACCTAGATTTCGATTATTTTTAAACTTGTTCAAGTCAATGAATAGGGAGATGTTTAAACCAGATTTTATTTGCTTTAATATGAACTTTTATTTTATCAGTTTGACTATAACGACTAATATATTATTACCACATTTATGAACTTTTGATATTATTGTATCACTTGACATAGATTTCGATTATCTTTAAACTTGTTCAAGTCAATGAATAGGAAGATATTTAAACCAGATTTTATTTGCTTTAATATGAACTTTTATTTGATCAGTTTGACTATAACGACTAATATATTATTACCACATTTATGAACATTTGATATTATTGTATCACTTGACCTTGATATCGATTGTTTTTAAACTTTTTCAAGTCAATGAATAGGAAGATATTTAAACCAGATTTTATTTGCTTTAATATGAACTCTTATTTCATCAGTTTGACTATAACGACTAATATATTATTACCACATTTATGAACATTTGATATTATCTATCACTTGACCTAGATTTCGATTATTTTTAAACTTGTTCAAGTCAATGAATAGGGAGATATTTAAGCCAGATTTTATTTGCGTTAATATGAACTTTTATTTTATCAGTTTGACTATAACTACTAATATGATACTACCACATTTATGATCATTTGATATTATTGTATCACTTGACCTAGATTTCGATTATTTTTAAACTTGTTCAAGTCAATGAATAGGGAGATACTTCAACCAGATTTTATTTGCTTTAATATGAACTCTTATTTAATCAGTTTGACTATAACGACTAATATATTATTACCACATTTATGAACATTTGATATTATTGTATCACTTGACCTTGATTTCGATTATTTTTAAACTTGTTCAAGTCAATGAATGGGGAGATACTTACACCAGATTTTATTTGCTTTAATATGAACTCTTATTTTATCAGTTTGACTATAACGACTAATATATTATTACCACATTTATGAACATTTGATATTATTGTATCACTTGACCTAGATTTCGATTATTTTTAAACTTGTTCAAGTCAATGAATAGGGAGATATTTAAACTAGATTTTATTATCTTTGATATGAACTTTTATTTTATAAGTTTGACTATAACTACTAATCTATTATTACCACATTTATGAACATTTGATATTATTGTATCACTTGACCTAGATTTCGATTATCTTTAAACTTGTTCAAGTCAATGAATAGGGAGATATTTAAACCAGATTTTATTTGCTTTAATATGAACTTTTATTATATCAGTTTGACTATAACGACTTATATATTATTACCACATTTATGAAAATTTGATATCATTGTATCACTTGACCTTGATAACGATTGTTTATCAACTTGTTCAAGTCAATGAATAGGGAGATATTTAAACCAGATTTTATTTGCTTTAATATGAACTTTTATTTTATCAGTTTGACTATCACGACTAATATATTATTACCACATTTATGAACATTTGATATTATTGTATCACTTGACCTAGATTTCGATTATTTTTAAACTTGTTCAAGTCAATGAATAGGAAGATATTGAAACCAGATTTTATTCGCTTTAATATGAACTTTTATTTTAATAGTTTTACTATAACGACTAATATATTATTACCACATTTATGAACCCTTGATATTATTGTATCACTTGACCTAGATTTCGATTATTTTTAAACTTGTTCAAGTCAATGAATAGGGAGATGTTTAAACCAGATTTTATTTGCTTTAATATGAACTTTTATTTTATCAGTTTGACTATAACGACTAATATATTATTACCACATTTATGAACATTTGATATTATTGTATCACTTGACATAGATTTCGATTATCTTTAAACTTGTTCAAGTCAATGAATAGGAAGATATTTAAACCAGATTTTATTTGCTTTAATATGAACATTTATTTTATCAGTTTGACTATAACGACTAATATATTATTACCACATTTATGAACATTTGATATTATTGTATCACTTGACCTTGATATCGATTGTTTATCAACTTGTTCAAGTCAATGAATAGGGAGATATTTAAACCAGATTTGATTTGCTTTAATATGAACTTTTATTTTATCAGTTTCACTATCACGACTAATATATTATTACCACATTTATGAACATTTGATATTATTGTATCACTTGACCTAGATTTCGATTAGTTTTAAACTTGTTCAAGTCAATGAATAGGGAGATATTTTAACCAGATTTTATTTGCTTTAATATGAACTTTTATTTTATCAGTTTGACTATATCGACTAATATATTATTACCACATTTATGAACATTTGATATTATTGTATCACTTGACCTAGATTTCGATTATTATTAAACTTGTTCAAGTCAATGAATAGGTAGATATTTAAACCAGATTTTATTTGCTTTGATATGACCTCTTATTTTATCAGTTTGACTATAACTACTAATATATTATTACCACATTTATGAACATTTGATATTATTGTATCACTTGACATAGATTTCGATTATCTTTAAACTTGTTCAAGTCAATGAATAGGAAGATATTTAAACCAGATTTTATTTGCTTTAATATGAACTTTTATTTGATCAGTTTGACTATAACGACTAATATATTATTACCACATTTATAAACATTTGATATTATTGTATCACTTGACCTTGATATCGATTGTTTTTAAACTTTTTCAAGTCAATGAATAGGAAGATATTTAAACCAGATTTTATTTGCTTTAATATGAACTTTTATTTTATCAGTCTTACTAGAACTACTAATATATTATTACCACATTTATGAACATTTGATATTATTGTATCACTTGACCTAGATTTCGATTATTTTTAAACTTGTTCAAGTCAATGAATAGGGAGATACTTCAACCAGATTTTATTTGCTTTAATATGAACTCTTATTTAATCAGTTTGACTATAACGACTAATATATTATTACCACATTTATGAACATTTGATATTATTGTATCACTTGACCTTGATTTCGATTATTTTTAAACTTGTTCAAGTCAATGAATGGGGAGATACTTACACCAGATTTTATTTGCTTTAATATGAACTCTTATTTTATCAGTTTGACTATAACGACTAATATATTATTACCACATTTATGAACATTTGATATTATTGTATCACTTGACCTAGATTTCGATTATTTTTAAACTTGTTCAAGTCAATGAATAGGGAGATATTTAAACCAGATTTTATTCGCTTTAATATGAACTTTTATTTTAATAGTTTTACTATAACGACTAACATATTATTACCACATTTATGAACCCTTGATATTATTGTATCACTTGACCTAGATTTCGATTATTTTTAAACTTGTTCATGTCAATGAATAGGGAGATATTTAAACCAGATTTTATTTGCTTTAATATGAACTTTTATTTTATCAGTTTGACTATATCGACTAATATATTATTACCACATTTATGAACATTTGATATTATTGTATCACTTGACCTAGATTTCGATTAGTTTTAAACTTGTTCAAGTCAATGAATAGGGAGATATTTAAACCAGATTTTATTTGCTTTAATATGAACTTTTATTTTATCAGTTTGACTATATCGACTAATATATTATTACCACATTTATGAACATTTGATATTATTGTATCACTTGACCTAGATTTCGATTAGTTTTAAACTTGTTCAAGTCAATGAATAGGGAGATATTTTAACCAGATTTTAATTGCTTTAATATGAACTTTTATTTTATCAGTTTGACTATATCGGCTAATATATTATTACCACATTTATGAACATTTGATATTATTGTATCACTTGACCTAGATTTCGATTATTTTTAAACTTGTTCAAGTCAATGAATAGGAAGATATTTAAACCAGATTTTATTCGCTTTAATATGAACTTTTATTTTAATAGTTTTACTATAACGACTAATATATTATTACCACATTTATGAACCCTTGATATTATTGTATCACTTGACCTAGATTTCGATTATTTTTAAACTTGTTCAAGTCAATGAATAGGGAGATGTTTAAACCAGATTTTATTTGCTTTAATATGAACTTTTATTTTATCAGTTTGACTATAACGACTAATATATTATTACCACATTTATGAACATTTGATATTATTGTATCACTTGACCTTGATTTCGATTATTTTTAAACTTGTTCAAGTCAATGAATGGGGAGATACTTACACCAGATTTTATTTGCTTTAATATGAACTCTTATTTTATCAGTTTGACTATAACGACTAATATATTATTACCACATTTATGAACATTTGATATTATTGTATCACTTGACCTAGATTTCGATTATTTTTAAACTTGTTCAAGTCAATGAATAGGGAGATATTTAAACCAGATTTTATTCGCTTTAATATGAACTTTTATTTTAATAGTTTTACTATAACGACTAACATATTATTACCACATTTATGAACCCTTGATATTATTGTATCACTTGACCTAGATTTCGATTATTTTTAAACTTGTTCATGTCAATGAATAGGGAGATATTTAAACCAGATTTTATTTGCTTTAATATGAACTTTTATTTTATCAGTTTGACTATATCGACTAATATATTATTACCACATTTATGAACATTTGATATTATTGTATCACTTGACCTAGATTTCGATTAGTTTTAAACTTGTTCAAGTCAATGAATAGGGAGATATTTAAACCAGATTTTATTTGCTTTAATATGAACTTTTATTTTATCAGTTTGACTATATCGACTAATATATTATTACCACATTTATGAACATTTGATATTATTGTATCACTTGACCTAGATTTCGATTAGTTTTAACCTTGTTCAAGTCAATGAATAGGGAGATATTTTAACCAGATTTTAATTGCTTGAATATGAACTTTTATTTTATCAGTTTGACTATATCGGCTAATATATTATTACCACATTTATGAACATTTGATATTATTGTATCACTTGACCTAGATTTCGATTATTTTTAAACTTGTTCAAGTCAATGAATAGGAAGATATTTAAACCAGATTTTATTCGCTTTAATATGAACTTTTATTTTAATAGTTTTACTATAACGACTAATATATTATTACCACATTTATGAACCCTTGATATTATTGTATCACTTGACCTAGATTTCGATTATTTTTAAACTTGTTCAAGTCAATGAATAGGGAGATGTTTAAACCAGATTTTATTTGCTTTAATATGAACTTTTATTTTATCAGTTTGACTATAACGACTAATATATTATTACCACATTTATGAACATTTGATATTATTGTATCACTTGACATAGATTTCGATTATCTTTAAACTTGTTCAAGTCAATGAATAGGAAGATATTTCAACCAGATTTTATTTGCTTTAATATGAACTTTTATTTGATCAGTTTGACTATAACGACTAATATATTATTACCACATTTATGAACATTGGATATTATTGTATCACTTGACCTTGATATCGATTGTTTATCAACTTGTTCAAGTCAATGAATAGGGAGATATTTAAACCAGATTTTATTTGCTTTAATATGAACTTTTATTTTATCAGTTTGACTATCACGACTAATATATTATTACCACATTTATGAACATTTGATATTATTGTATCACTTGACCTAGATTTCGATTAGTTTTAAACTTGTTCAAGTCAATGAATAGGGAGATATTTTAACCAGATTTTATTTGCTTTAATATGAACTTTTATTTTATCAGTTTGACTATATCGACTAATATATTATTACCACATTTATGAACATTTGATATTATTGTATCACTTGACCTAGATTTCGATTATTATTAAACTTGTTCAAGTCAATGAATAGGTAGATATTTAAACCAGATTTTATTTGCTTTGATATGACCTTTTATTTTATCAGTTTGACTATAACTACTAATATATTATTACCACATTTATGAACATTTGATATTATTGTATCACTTGACATAGATTTCGATTATCTTTAAACTTGTTCAAGTCAATGAATAGGAAGATATTTAAACCAGATTTTATTTGCTTTAATATGAACTTTTATTTGATCAGTTTGACTATAACGACTAATATATTATTACCACATTTATAAACATTTGATATTATTGTATCACTTGACCTAGATTTCGATTAGTTTTAAACTTGTTCAAGTCAATGAATAGGGAGGTATTTACACCTGATTTTATTTGCTTTAATATTAACTCTTATTTTATCAGTTTGACTATAACGACTAATATATTATTACCACAGTTATGAACATTTGATATTATTGTATCACTTGACCTAGATTTCGAGTATTTTTAACCTTGTTTAAGTCAATGAATAGGGAGATATTTAAACCAGATTTTTTTTGCTCTAATATGAACTTTTATTTTATCAGTTTGACTATAACGACTAATATATTATTACCACATTTATGAACATTTGATATTATTGTATCACTTGACCTAGATTTCGATTATTTTTAAACTCGTTCATGTCAATGAATAGGGAGATATTTAAACCAGATTTTATTTGCTTTAATATGAACTTTTATTTTATCAGTCTGACTATAACTACTAATATATTATTACCACATTTATGAACATTTGATATTATTGTATCACTTGACCTAGATTTCCATTGTTTTTAAACTTGTTCAAGTCAATGCATAGGGAGATATTTAAACCAGATTTTATTTGCTTTGATATGAACTTTTATTTTATCAGTTTGACTTTAACTACTAATATATTATTACCACATTTATGAACATTTGATATTATTGTGTCACTTGACCTAGATTTCGATTATCTTTAAACTTGTTCAAGTCAATGAATAGGAAGATATTTAAACCAGATTTTATTTGCTTTAATATGAACTTTTATTTTATCAGTTTGACTATAACGACTAATATATTATTACCACATTTACGAACATTTGATATTATTGTATCACTTGACCTTGATATCGATTGTTTTTAAACTTGTTCAAGTCAATGAATAGGAAGATATTTAAACCAGATTTTATTTGCTTTAATATGAACTTTTATTTTATCAGATTGACTATAACGACTAATATATTATGACCACATTTATGAACATTTGATATGATTGTATCACTTGACATAGATTTCGATTATCTTTAAACTTGTTCAAGTCAATGAATAGGGAGATATTTAAGCCAGATTTTATTTGCTTTAATATGAACTTTTATTTTATCAGTTTGACTATAGCTACTAATATATTATTATCACATTTATGAACATTTGATTTTATTGTATCACTTGACCTCGATTTCGATTATCTTTAAACTTGTTCAAGTCAATGAATAGGGAGATATTTCAACCAGATTTTATTTGCTTTGATATGAACTTTTATTTCATCAGTTTGACTATAACTACTAATATATTATTACCACATTTATGAACATTTGATATTATTGTATCACTTGACCTAGATTTCGATTATTTTTAAACTTGTTTAAGTCAATGAATAGAGCGATATTTAAACCAGATTTTATTTGCTTTAATATGAACATTTATTTTATCAGTTTGACTATAACGACTAATATATTATTACCACATTTATGAACATTTGATATTATTGTATCACTTGACCTAGATTTCGATTATATCTAAACTTGTTTAAGTCAATGAATAGGGAGATATTTAAACCAGATTTTGTTTGCTTTAATATGAACTTTTATTTTATCAGTTTGACTATAACAACTAATATATTATTACCACATTTATGAACATTTGATATTATTGTATCACTTGACCTAGATTTCGATTATTTTGAAACTTGTTTAAGTCAATGAATAGGGAGGTATTTAAACTTGATTTTATTTGCTTTAATATGAACTCTTATTTTATCAGTTTGACTATAACGACTAATATATTATTACCACATTTATGAACATTTGATATTATTGTATCACTTGACCTAGATTTCGATTATTTTTAAACTTGTTCATGTCAATGAATAGGGAGATATTTAAACCAAATTTTTTTTGCTCTAATATGAACTTTTATCTTATCAGTTTGATTATAACTACTAATATATTATTACCACATTTATGAACATTTGATATTATTGTATCACTTGACCTAGATTTCGATTGTTTTTAAACTTGTTCATGTCAATGCATAGGGAGATATTTAAACCAGATTTTATTTGCTTTAATATGAACTTTTATTTTATCAGTTTGACTATAACGACTAATATATTATTACAACTTTTATGAACATTTGATATTATTGTATCACTTGACCTAGATTTCCATTATTTTTAAACTTGTTCAAGTCAATGAATAGGGAGATATTAAAACCAGATTTTATTTGCTTTAATATGAACTTTTATTTGATCAGTTTGACTATAACGACTAATATATTATTACCACATTTATGAACATTTGATATTATTGTATCACTTGACCTAGATTTCGATTATTTTTAAACTTGTTCATGTCAATGAATAGGGAGATATTTAAACCAGATTTTATTTGCTTTAATATGAACTTTTATTTTATCAGTCTGACTATAACTACTAATATATTATTACCACATTTATGAACATTTGATATTATTGTATCACTTGACCTAGATTTCGATTGTTTTTAAACTTGTTCAAGTCAATGCATAGGGAGATATTTAAACCAGATTTTATTTGCTTTAATATGAACTTTTATTTTATCATTTTGACTATAACGATTAATATATTATTTTCACTTTTATGAACATTTGATATTATTGTATCACTTGACCTAGATTTCGATTATTTTTAAACTTATTCAAGTCAATGAATAGCGAGATATTGAGACCAGATTTTATTTGCTTTAATATGAACTTTTATTTGATCAGTTTGACTATAACGACTAATATATTATTACCACATTTATGAACATTGGATATTATTGTATCACTTGACCTTGATATCGATTGTTTTTAAACTTCTTCAAGTCAATGAATAGGAAGATATTTAAACCAGATTTTATTTGCTTTAATATGAACTTTTATTTTATCAGTTTGACTATAACGACTAATATATTATGACCACATTTATGAACATTTGATATGATTGTATCACTTCACATAGATTTCGATTATCTTTAAACTTGTTCAAGTCAATGAATAGGGAGATATTTAAACCAGAATTTATTTGCTTTAATATGAACTTAACTGATCAGTTTGACTATAACTACTAATATATTATTACCACATTTATGAACATTTGATATTATTGTATCACTTGACCTAGATTTCGATTATCTTTAAACTTGTTCAAGTCAATGAATAGGAAGATATTTAAACCAGATTTTATTTGCTTTGATATGAACTTTTATTTCATCAGTTTGACTATAACTACTAATATATTATTACCACATTTATGAACATTTGATATTATTGTATCACTTGACCTAGATTTCGATTGTTTTTAAACTTGTTCAAGTCAATGCATAGGGAGATATTGAAACCAGATTTTATTTGCTTTGATATGAACTTTTATTTGATCAGTTTGACTATAACGACTAATATATTATTACCACATTTATGAACATTGGATATTATTGTATCACTTGACCTTGATATCGATTGTTTTTAAACTTCTTCAAGTCAATGAATAGGAAGATATTTAAACCAGATTTTATTTGCTTTAATATGAACTTTTATTTTATCAGTTTGACTATAACGACTAATATATTATGACCACATTTATGAACATTTGATATGATTGTATCACTTCACATAGATTTCGATTATCTTTAAACTTGTTCAAGTCAATGAATAGGGAGATATTTAAACCAGAATTTATTTGCTTTAATATGAACTTAACTGATCAGTTTGACTATAACTACTAATATATTATTACCACATTTATGAACATTTGATATTATTGTATCACTTGACCTAGATTTCGATTATCTTTAAACTTGTTCAAGTCAATGAATAGGAAGATATTTAAACCAGATTTTATTTGCTTTGATATGAACTTTTATTTCATCAGTTTGACTATAACTACTAATATATTATTACCACATTTATGAACATTTGATATTATTGTATCACTTGACCTAGATTTCGATTGTTTTTAAACTTGTTCAAGTCAATGCATAGGGAGATATTGAAACCAGATTTTATTTGCTTTAATATGAACTTTTATTTTATCAGTTTGACTATAACGACTAATATATTATTACAACTTTTATGAACATTTGATATTATTGTATCACTTGACCTAGATTTCGATTATTTTTAAACTTGTTCAAGTCAATGAATAGGGAGATATTTAAACCAGATTTTATTTGCTTTAATATGAACTTTTATTTGATCAGTTTGACTATAACGACTAATATATTATTACCACATTTATGAACATTTGATATTATTGTATCACTTGACCTTGATTTCGATTATTTTTAAACTTGTTCATGTCAATGAATAGGGAGATATTTAAACCAGATTTTATTTGCTTTAATATGAACTTTTATTTTATCAGTCTGACTATAACTACTAATATATTATTACCACATTTATGAACATTTGATATTATTGTATCACTTGACCTAGATTTCGATTGTTTTTAAACTTGTTCAAGTCAATGCATAGGGAGATATTTAAACCAGATTTTATTTGCTTTAATATGAACTTTTATTTTATCAGTTTGACTATAACGATTAATATATTATTTTCACTTTTATGAACATTTGATATTATTGTATCACTTGACCTAGATTTCGATTATTTTTAAACTTGTTCAAGTCAATGAATAGGGAGATATTGAGACCAGATTTTATTTGCTTTAATATGAACTTTTATTTGATCAGTTTGACTATATCGACTAATATATTATTACCACATTTATGAACATTTGATATTATTGTATCACTTGACCTAGATTTCGATTATTTTTAAACTTGTTCATGTCAATGAATAGGGAGATATTTAAACCAGATTTTATTTGCTTTAATATGAACTTTTATTTTATCAGTCTTACTATAACTACTAATATATTATTACCACATTTATGAACATTTGATATTATTGTATCACTTGACCTAGATTTCGATTATTTTTAAACTTGTTCATGTCAATGAATAGGGAGATATTTAAACCAGATTTTATTTGCTTTAATATGAACTTTTATTTTATCAGTTTGACTATAACTACTAATATATTATTACCACATTTATGAACATTTGATATTATTGTATCACTTGACCTAGATTTCCATTGTTTTTAAACTTGTTCAAGTCAATGCATAGGGAGATATTTAAACCAGATTTTATTTGCTTTGATATGAACTTTTATTTTATCAGTTTGACTTTAACTACTAATATATTATTACCACATTTATGAACATTTGATATTATTGTGTCACTTGACCTAGATTTTGATTATCTTTAAACTTGTTCAAGTCAATGAATAGGAAGATATTTAAACCAGATTTTATTTGCTTTAATATGAACTTTTATTTTATCAGTTTGACTATAACGACTAATATATTATTACCACATTTATGAACATTGGATATTATTGTATCACTTGACCTTGATATCGATTGTTTTTAAACTTGTTCAAGTCAATGAATAGGAAGATATTTAAACCAGATTTTATTTGCTTTAATATGAACTTTTATTTTATCAGTTTGACTATAACGACTAATATATTATGACCACATTTATGAACATTTGATATGATTGTATCACTTGACATAGATTTCGATTATCTTTAAACTTGTTCAAGTCAATGAATAGGGAGATATTTAAACCAGATTTTATTTGCTTTAATATGAACTTAACTGATCAGTTTGACTATAACTACTAATATATTATTACCACATTTATGAACATTTGATATTATTGTATCACTTGACCTAGATTTCGATTATCTTTAAACTTGTTCAAGTCAATGAATAGGAAGATATTTAAACCAGATTTTATTTGCTTTGATATGAACTTTTATTTCATCAGTTTGACTATAACTACTAATATATTATTACCACATTTATGAACATTTGATATTATTGTATCACTAGACCTAGATTTCGATTATTTTTAAACTTGTTTAAGTCAATGAATAGAGCGATATTTAAACCAGATTTTATTTGCTTTAATATGAACATTTATTTTATCAGTTTGACTATAACGACTAATATATTATTACCACATTTATGAACATTTGATATTATTGTATCACTTGACCTAGATTTCGATTATATCTAAACTTGTTTAAGTCAATGAATAGGGAGATATTTAAACCAGATTTTGTTTGCTTTAATATGAACTTTTATTTTATCAGTTTGACTATAACGACTAATATATTATTACCACATTTATGAACATTTGATATTATTGTATCACTTGACCTAGATTTCGATTATTTTGAAACTTGTTTAAGTCAATGAATAGGGAGGTATTTAAACCTGATTTTATTTGCTTTAATATGAACTCTTATTTTATCAGTTTGACTATAACGACTAATATATTATTACCACATTTATGAACATTTGATATTATTGTATCACTTGACCTTGATTTCGATTATCTTTAAACTTGTTTAAGTCACTGAATAGGGAGATATATAAACCAGATTTTATTTGCTTTAATATGAACTTTTATTTTATCAGTCTGACTATAACGACTAATATATTATTACCCCATTTATGAACATTTGATATTATTGTATCACTTGACCTAGATTTCGATTGTTTTTAAACTTGTTCAAGTCAATGCATAGGGAGATATTTAAACCAGATTTTATTTGCTTTAATATGAACTTTTATTTCATCAGTTTGACTATAACTACTAATATATTATTACCACATTTATGAACATTTGATATTATTGTATCACTAGACCTAGATTTCGATTATTTTTAAACTTGTTTAAGTCAATGAATAGAGCGATATTTAAACCAGATTTTATTTGCTTTAATATGAACATTTATTTTATCAGTTTGACTATAACGACTAATATATTATTACCACATTTATGAACATTTGATATTATTGTATCACTTGACCTAGATTTCGATTATACCTAAACTTGTTTAAGTCAATGAATAGGGAGATATTTAAACCAGATTTTGTTTGCTTTAATATGAACTTTTATTTTATCAGTTTGACTATAACGACTAATATATTATTACCACATTTATGAACATTTGATATTATTGTATCACTTGACCTAGATTTCGATTATTTTGAAACTTGTTTAAGTCAATGAATAGGGAGGTATTTAAACCTGATTTTATTTGCTTTAATATGAACTCTTATTTTATCAGTTTGACTATAACGACTAATATATTATTACCACATTTATGAACATTTGATATTATTGTATCACTTGACCTAGATTTCGATTATTTTTCAACTTGTTCATGTCAATGAATAGGGAGATATTTAAACCAGATTTTATTTGCTTTAATATGAACTTTTATTTGATCAGTTTGACTATAACGACTAATATATTATTACCACATTTATGAACATTTGATATTATTGTATCACTTGACCTAGATTTCGATTATTTTTAAAAATGGTTCAAGTCAATGAATAGCGAGATATTTAAACCAGATTTTATTTGCTTTAATATGAACTTTTATTTGATCAGTTTGACTATAACTACTAATATATTATTACCACATTTATGAACATTTGATATTATTGTATCACTTGTCCTTGATTTCGATTATCTTTAAACTTGTTTAAGTCAATGAATAGAGCGATATTTAAACCAGATTTTATTTGCTTTTATATGAAGTTTTATTTTATCAGTTTGACTATAACTACTAATATATTATTACCACATTTATGAACATTTGATATTATTGTATCACTTGACCTAGATTTCGATTATCTTTAAACTTGTTCAAGTCAATGAATAGGGAGATATTTAAACCAGATTTTATTTGCTTTGATATGAACTTTTATTTTATCAGTTTGATTATGATTACTAATATAATATTACCACATTTATGAACATTAGATATTATTGTATCACTTGACCTAGATTTCGATTATTTTGAAACTTGTTCAAGTCAATGCATAGGGAGATATTTAAACCAGATTTTATTTGCTTTAATATGAACTTTTATTTCATCAGTTTGACTATAACTACTAATATATTATTACCACATTTATGAACATTTGATATTATTGTATCACTAGACCTAGATTTCGATTATTTTTAAACTTGTTTAAGTCAATGAATAGAGCGATATTTAAACCAGATTTTATTTGCTTTAATATGAACATTTATTTTATCAGTTTGACTATAACGACTAATATATTATTACCACATTTATGAACATTTGATATTATTGTATCACTTGACCTAGATTTCGATTATTTTGAAACTTGTTTAAGTCAATGAATAGGGAGGTATTTAAACCTGATTTTATTTGCTTTAATATGAACTTTTATCTTATCAGTTTGACTATAACGACTAATATATTATTACCACATTTATGAACATTTGATATTATTGTATCACTTGACCTAGATTTCGATTATTTTTAAACTTGTTCATGTCAATGAATAGGGAGATATTTAAACCAGATTCTTTTTGCTCTAATATGAACTTTTATTTTATCAGTTTGACTATAACGACTAATATATTATTACCACATTTATGAACATTTGATATTATTGTATCACTTGACCTTGATTTCGATTATCTTTAAACTTGTTTAAGTCACTGAATAGGGAGATATATAAACCAGATTTTATTTGCTTTAATATGAACTTTTATTTTATCAGTCTGACTATAACGACTAATATATTATTACCCCATTTATGAACATTTGATATTATTGTATCACTTGACCTAGATTTCGATTGTTTTTAAACTTGTTCAAGTCAATGCATAGGGAGATATTTAAACCAGATTTTATTTGCTTTAATATGAACTTTTATTTCATCAGTTTGACTATAACTACTAATATATTATTACCACATTTATGAACATTTGATATTATTGTATCACTAGACCTAGATTTCGATTATTTTTAAACTTGTTTAAGTCAATGAATAGAGCGATATTTAAACCAGATTTTATTTGCTTTAATATGAACATTTATTTTATCAGTTTGACTATAACGACTAATATATTATTACCACATTTATGAACATTTGATATTATTGTATCACTTGACCTAGATTTCGATTATATCTAAACTTGTTTAAGTCAATGAATAGGGAGATATTTAAACCAGATTTTGTTTGCTTTAATATGAACTTTTATTTTATCAGTTTGACTATAACGACTAATATATTATTACCACATTTATGAACATTTGATATTATTGTATCACTTGACCTAGATTTCGATTATTTTGAAACTTGTTTAAGTCAATGAATAGGGAGGTATTTAAACCTGATTTTATTTGCTTTAATATGAACTCTTATTTTATCAGTTTGACTATAACGACTAATATATTATTACCACATTTATGAACATTTGATATTATTGTATCACTTGACCTAGATTTCGATTATTTTTCAACTTGTTCATGTCAATGAATAGGGAGATATTTAAACCAGATTTTTTTTGCTCTAATATGAACTTTTATCTTATCAGTTTGACTATAACGACTAATATATTATTACCACATTTATGAACATTTGATATTATTGTATCACTTGACCTAGATTTCGATTATTTTTAAACTTGTTCATGTCAATGAATAGGGAGATATTTAAACCAGATTTTATTTGCTTTAATATGAACTTTTATTTTATCAGTCTGACTATAACTACTAATATATTATTACCACATTTATGAACATTTGATATTATTGTATCACTTGACCTAGATTTCGATTTTTTTTAAACTTGTTCAAGTCAATGCATAGGGAGATATTTAAACCAGATTTTATTTGCTTTAATATGAACTTTTATTTTATCAGTTTGACTATAACGACTAATATATTATTACCACTTTTATGAACATTTGATATTATTGTATCACTTGACCTAGATTTCCATTATTTTTAAACTTGTTCAAGTCAATGAATAGCGAGATATTTAAACCAGATTTTATTTGCTTTAATATGAACTTTTATTTGATCAGTTTGACTATAACGACTAATATATTATTACCACATTTATGAACATTTGATATTATTGTATCACTTGACCTAGATTTCGATTATTTTTAAAAATGGTTCAAGTCAATGAATAGCGAGATATTTAAACCAGATTTTATTTGCTTTAATATGAACTTTTATTTGATCAGTTTGACTATAACTACTAATATATTATTACCACATTTATGAACATTTGATATTATTGTATCACTTGTCCTTGATTTCGATTATCTTTAAACTTGTTTAAGTCAATGAATAGAGCGATATTTAAACCAGATTTTATTTGCTTTTATATGAAGTTTTATTTTATCAGTTTGACTATAACTACTAATATATTATTACCACATTTATGAACATTTGATATTATTGTATCACTTGACCTAGATTTCGATAATCTTTAAACTTGTTCAAGTCAATGAATAGGGAGATATTTAAACCAGATTTTATTTGCTTTGATATGAACTTTTATTTTATCAGTTTGATTATGATTACTAATATAATATTACCACATTTATGAACATTAGATATTATTGTATCACTTGACCTAGATTTCGATTATTTTGAAACTTGTTCAAGTCAATGCATAGGGAGATATTTAAACCAGATTTTATTTGCTTTAATATGAACTTTTATTTCATCAGTTTGACTATAACTACTAATATATTATTACCACATTTATGAACATTTGATATTATTGTATCACTAGACCTAGATTTCGATTATTTTTAAACTTGTTTAAGTCAATGAATAGAGCGATATTTAAACCAGATTTTATTTGCTTTAATATGAACATTTATTTTATCAGTTTGACTATAACGACTAATATATTATTACCACATTTATGAACATTTGATATTATTGTATCACTTGACCTAGATTTCGATTATTTTGAAACTTGTTTAAGTCAATGAATAGGGAGATATTTAAACCAGATTTTTTTTGCTCTAATATGAACTTTTATCTTATCAGTTTGACTATAACGACTAATATATTATTACCACATTTATGAACATTTGATATTATTGTATCACTTGACCTAGATTTCGATTATTTTTAAACTTGTTCATGTCAATGAATAGGGAGATATTTAAACCAGATTTTATTTGCTTTAATATGAACTTTTATTTTATCAGTCAGACTATAACTACTAATATATTATTACCACATTTATGAACATTTGATATTATTGTATCACTTGACCTAGATTTCGATTTTTTTTAAACTTGTTCAAGTCAATGCATAGGGAGATATTTAAACCAGATTTTATTTGCTTTAATATGAACTTTTATTTTATCAGTTTGACTATAACGACTAATATATTATTACCACTTTTATGAACATTTGATATTATTGTATCACTTGACCTAGATTTCCATTATTTTTAAACTTGTTCAAGTCAATGAATAGCGAGATATTTAAACCAGATTTTATTTGCTTTAATATGAACTTTTATTTGATCAGTTTGACTATAACGACTAATATATTATTACCACATTTATGAACATTTGATATTATTGTATCACTTGACCTAGATTTCGATTATTTTGAAACTTGTTCATGTCAATGAATAGGGAGATATTTAAACCAGATTTTTTTTGCTCTAATATGAACTTTTATTTTATCAGTTTGACTATAACGACTAATATATTATTACCACATTTATGAACATTTGATATTATTGTATCACTTGACCTAGATTTCGACTATTTTGAAACTTGTTCATGTCAATGAATAGGGAGATATTTAAACCAGATTTTTTTTGCTCTAATATGAACTTTTATCTTATCAGTTTGACTATAACGACTAATATATTATTACCACATTTATGAACATTTGATATTATTGTATCACTTGACCTAGATTTCGATTATTTTTAAACTTGTTCATGTCAATGAATAGGGAGATATTTAAACCAGATTTTATTTGCTTTAATATGAACTTTTATTTTATCAGTCAGACTATAACTACTAATATATTATTACCACATTTATGAACATTTGATATTATTGTATCACTTGACCTAGATTTCGATTTTTTTTAAACTTGTTCAAGTCAATGCATAGGGAGATATTTAAACCAGATTTTATTTGCTTTAATATGAACTTTTATTTTATCAGTTTGACTATAACGACTAATATATTATTACCACTTTTATGAACATTTGATATTATTGTATCACTTGACCTAGATTTCCATTATTTTTAAACTTGTTCAAGTCAATGAATAGCGAGATATTTAAACCAGATTTTATTTGCTTTAATATGAACTTTTATTTGATCAGTTTGACTATAACGACTAATATATTATTACCACATTTATGAACATTTGATATTATTGTATCACTTGACCTAGATTTCGATTATTTTGAAACTTGTTCATGTCAATGAATAGGGAGATATTTAAACCAGATTTTTTTTGCTCTAATATGAACTTTTATTTTATCAGTTTGACTATAACGACTAATATATTATTACCACATTTATGAACATTTGATATTATTGTATCACTTGACCTAGATTTCGACTATTTTGAAACTTGTTCATGTCAATGAATAGGGAGATATTTAAACCAGATTTTATTTGCTTTAATATGAACTTTTATTTTATCAGTTTGACTATAACGACTAATATATTATTACCACATTTATGAACATTTGATATTATTGTATCACTTGACCTAGATTTCGATTATTTTTCAACTTGTTCATGTCAATGAATAGGGAGATATTTAAACCAGATTCTTTTTGCTCTAATATGAACTTTTATTTTATCAGTTTGACTATAACGACTAATATATTATTACCACATTTATGAACATTTGATATTATTGTATCACTTGACCTTGATTTCGATTATCTTTAAACTTGTTTAAGTCACTGAATAGGGAGATGTTTAAACCAGATTTTATTTGCTTTAATATGAACTTTTATTTTATCAGTCTGACTATAACGACTAATCTATTATTACCCCATTTATGAACATTTGATATTATTGTATCACTTGACCTAGATTTCGATTGTTTTTAAACTTGTTGAAGTCAATGCATAGGGAGATATTTAAACCAGATTTTATTTGCTTTAATATGAACTTTTATTTTATCAGTTTGACTATAACGACTAATATATTATTACCACATTTATGAACATTTGATATTATTGTATCACTTGACCTAGATTTCGATTATTTTTAAACTTGTTCAAGTCAATAAATAGGGAGATATTTAAACCAGATTTTATTTGCTTTAATATGAACTTTTATTTGATCAGTTTGACTATAACGACTAATATATTATTACCACATTTATGAACATTTGATATTATTGTATCACTTGACCTAGATTTCGATTATTTTTAAACTTGTTTAAGTCAATGAATAGAGCGATATTTAAACCAGATTTTATTTGCTCTAATATGAACTTTTATTTTATCAGTTTGACTATAACGACTAATATATTATTACCACATTTATGAACATTTGATATTATTGTATCACTTGACCTTGATTTCGATTATCTTTAAACTTGTTTAAGTCACTGAATAGGGAGATATTTAAACCAGATTCTATTTGCTTTAATATGAACTTTTATTTTATCAGTCTGACTATAACGACTAATCTATTATTACCCCATTTATGAACATTTGATATTATTGTATCACTTGACCTAGATTTCGATTGTTTTTAAACTTGTTCAAGTCAATGCATAGGGAGATATTTAGACCAGATTTTATTTGCTTTAATATGAACTTTTATTTTATCAGTTTGACTATAACGACTAATATATTATTACCACATTTATGAACAATTGATATTATTGTATCACTTGACCTAGGGTTCGATTATCTTTAAACTTGTTCAAGTCAATGAATAGGGAGATATTTAAACCAGATTTTATTTGCTTTGACATGAACTTTTATTTTATCAGTTTGACTATAATTACTAATATAATATTACCACATTTATGAACATTTGATATTATTGTATCACTTGACCTAGATTTCGATTATTTTTAAACTTGTTTAAGTCAATGAATAGGGAGATATTTAAACCAGATTTTATTTGCTTTTATATGAACTCTTATTTTATGAGTTTGACTATAACTACTAATATATTATTTCCACATTTATGAACATTTGATATTATTGTATCACTTGACCTAGATTTCGAGTATTTTTAAACTTGTTTAAGTCAATGAATAGGGAGATATTTAAACCAGATTTTATTTGCTTTGATATGAACTTTTATTTTATCAGTTTGACTATAATTACTAATATAATATTACCACATTTATGAACATTTGATATTATTGTATCACTTGACCTAGATTTCGATTATTTTTAAACTTGTTCAAGTCAATGAATAGGGAGATATTTAAACCAGATTTTATTTGCTTTTATATGAACTCTTATTTTATGAGTTTGACTATAACTACTAATATATTATTTCCACATTTATGAACATTTGATATTATTGTATCACTTGACCTAGATTTCGATTCTCTTTAAACTTGTTCAAGTCAATGAATAGGGAGATATTTAAACCAGATTTTATTTGCTTTAATGTGAACTCTTATTTTATCAGTTTGACTATAACGACTAATATATTATTACCACATTTATGAACATTTGATATTATGGTATCACTTGACATAGATTTCGATTATTTTTAAACTTGTTCAAGTCAATGAATAGGGAGATATTTAAGCCAGATTTTATTTGCTTTAATATGAACTTTTATTTTATCAGTTTGACCATAACTACTAATATATTATTACCACATTTATGAACATTTGATATTATTGTATCACTTGACCTAGATTTCGATTATCTTTAAACTTGTTCAAGTCAATGAATAGAGCGATATTTAAACCAGATTTTATTTGCTTTTATATGAAGTTTTATTTTATCTGTTTGACTATAACTACTAATATATTATTACCACATTTATGAACAATTGATATTATTGTATCACTTGACCTAGGTTTCGATTATCTTTAAACTTGTTCAAGTCAATGAATAGGGAGATATTTAAACCAGATTTTATTTGCTTTGATATGAACTTTTATTTTATCAGTTTGACTATAATTACTAATATAATATTACCACATTTATGAACATTTGATATTATTGTATCACTTGACCTAGATTTTGATTATTTTTAAACTTGTTTAAGTCAATGAATAGGGAGATATTTAAACCAGATTTTATTTGCTTTAATATGAACTCTTATTTTATGAGTTTGACTATAACTACTAATATATTATTTCCACATTTATGAACATTTGATATTATTGTATCACTTGACCTAGATTTCGAGTATTTTTAAACTTGTTTAAGTCAATGAATAGGGAGATATTTAAACCAGACTTTATTTGCTTTGATATGAACTCTTATTTTATGAGTTTGACTATAACTACTAATATATTATTACCACATTTATGAACATTTGATATTATTGTATCACTTGACCTAGATTTCGATTAGTTTTAAACTTGTTCAAGTCAATGAATAGGGCGATATTTAAACCAGACTTTGTTTGCTTTAATATGAACTTTTATTTTATCAGTTTGACTATAACTACTTATATATTATTACCTCTTTTATGAACATTTGATATTATTGTATCACTTGACCTAGATTTCGATTATCTTTAAACTTGTTCAAGTCAACGAATAGGGAGATATTTACACAAGATTTTATTTGCTTTAATATGAACTTTTATTTTATCAGTTTGACTATAACTACTAATATATTATTACCTCTTTTATGAAAATTTGAAATTATTGTATCACTTGACCTAGATTTCGATTATTTTTAAACTTGTTCATGTCAATGAATAGGGAGATATTTAAACCAGATTTTACTTGCTTTAATATGAACTTTTATTTTATCAGTTTGACTATAACTACTATTATATTATTACAACAATTATGGACTATAGATATTATTATATCAATTAAGTTGGATTTCGATTAGATTTTAAGTTGTGGAAGTCAAGGAATTTGGAAATTCCAGCCAGACTCTACTTCCTTCAATGTTAACAATTATATTATTTCAGTTTGACTATAGTTACTATTATATTATTACATAATTAATGCATTTTAGATATTATTTTATCAGTTTAGTCAGATTTCGATTATAGTTTAACTCGTCGAAGCCAAGGATTCGGGGGTAATGTAAACTAGACTTTACTTGCTTCACTATAAAATATCATTTTCTTTGTTGGACTGTAATTACTGATATATTATCACCATATTTATTTACAATCGATATTAAGATATCAGTTCGATAGGATTTCGATTTTTTAATATGTTGAAATCAAGGAAGTGGGGGATATTTAAATCAGACTTTTCTTGCTTGAATATGAACTATAATTTTATGAGTTTGACTATAACTACTATGATATCAGCACTAGAATTATGAACTTTTCATATTATTATACCAATCTAGTTTGATTTTGATCTTTATTTAAGTTGTTGATGTCAAGGATTTGTGAGTTATTAAACTACACTTAACATTTATTCAATAATCACTATTATTTTATAAGTTAGACTAACTACTTTTATTTCATGACGACTTTCATGAACTATTGATATGATTATATCAATTTCGTATGATTTCGATTAGTTTTCAATCTCTTAAAGTCAATGAATTGGGAGATATTTGAACCAGACTTCTTTCCTTCAATATGGACTATTATTTTATCATTTTTACTCTAACTTCTCTTATATGATCACCAGAGTTATGAACTAGAGAAAGTTTTACATCGGTTTAGTTGGATTTTTAAGATTTTGTAACTTGTTGAAGATAATTTATTTGGGATAGTGTAAACTAGACTTTACTTTTTAAAATACGAATTATTATTTTACAAGTTTGACTCTAACTACTATTATATTATCCCAAAATTATGTACTTTTCATATTATCATACCAATCTAATTTGATTTCTTGCTTCAATATGAAAAATTATTTCATCAGTTTGACCATACTACTACTGTATCATCACTTTAATCATGAACTATAGATAATATTTTATCAATTAAGTTGGATTTCGATCAGTTTTCAACTTGTTGAGGAAAAGGATTTTGGAGATGTTTCAGCCTGTCTCTACTCCCTTCTATATTAACTATAATTTCATCAGTTTGTCTCTCAATACTATTATATTGTTATCACATTTATGAACATTTGATATTATTATATCAGACTTTACATATTTTCAATAATAACTAGTATTTTATCAGTTTGACTATAACTACTAATATATTATCACCTTATTTATGAACTACTGATATCATTTTATCAGTGTTATTAGATTTCGATAATTCTTTAACTTGTTGAAGTCAGTGAATCAGGAGATTACTAAAGCAGACTGTACTTTTCTTCAATATAAACTTTTTTTTATAAGTTTGACCCTTACTTCAATTATATCATTATGACATTCATCAACTATTGATATTATTTTATAAGTTTCGTCGGATTTTGATTCATTTTCAACCTCTTGTATTTTATATTTAAACCAGAGTATTTTGCTTCAATATGAACAATTATTTTATCATTTTTACTCTAACTACTATTATATGATCACCAGAATCATGAACTAGACAGGTTTTTTTATCGATTTACTTGGATTTTTATAATATTTCAACTTGTCAAAGTTAAATTATTGAGAGATACTTAAACCAGACTTTACTTGCTTTAACATGAATAGTTATTTTATCAGTTTGACTATAACTACTTATATATTATTACCACATTTATGAACATTTGATATCATTATATGAGTTTAGTCCGATTTCGATTATAGTTTAACTCGTCGAAGTCAAGGAATTGGGGGTAGTGTAAACTAGACTTTACTTGCTTCACTATAGAATATCATTTTCTTTGTTTGACTGTAGTTACTAATATATTATCACCATTTTTATGAACTATCGATATCAATATATCAGCTCGATAGGATTTCGATTTTTTTTTAATTTGTTGAAATCAGGGAAGTTAGGGATATTTAAATCAGACTTTACTTTCTTGAATATGAACTTTTATTTTATCAGTTTGACCACAATACTTTGAAATCATTACCACATTTGTGAACTATCGACATTATTATTTCAATTTGGTTGGATTTCGATCAATTTTCTAACTTGTCGAAGTCAATTGGGATATTTTTAAACCAGACTTTAGGTACCTTCAATAATAACTACTATTTTATCAGTTTGATAATAACTACTATTATATTATCACCATATTCATGAACTATTGAATTATTAAAGCAGTTTTATTGGATTTCGATTATTCTCTAACTTATTAAAATCAATGAATACGGAGATATTTAAACCAGATTTTACTTTCTTTAATATGAACTTTAATTTTATTATTTTGACTATTACTACTATTATATCATTTCGACATTTATAAACTATCGATGCTATCATGTGAGTTTCGTTGGATTTCGATTAGGTTTCAACCTCTTGAAGTCAAGGAATTGGTGGATATTTAAAACAGACTTTTTTGCTCAATATGAACTATTATTTTATTATTTTAACTTATTTTTTATCATTTTTACTCTAAAAGCTTTTGAATGATCACCAAAATTATGAACTAGAGAAAGTTTTTTATCGGTTTAGTTGGATTTTGATAATTTTTTAACTTGTTGAAGTCAAGGATTTGTGAGATATTCAAACCAGATTTTACATACCTTCAAAAATAACTATTATTTTATTAGTTTGACCATAACTATTATTATATTGTTACAAAAGTTATGAGCTATCGATATTGTTATATCAACTAAGTTCGAATTCGATCAATTTTCAATTTGATATTGTGATAATTAAACCAAATTTTACTTGCTTTAATATGAACTTTCTTTCATCAGTTTGACTATAACTTTTATTATATCATTACGACATTGATGAACTATTGATATTATTATATCAGTTTCGTCTTATTTTAATTAGGTTTCAATCTCTTGAAGACAAGGAAGTTGGGGGGGGGGGATATTTCATAGTTTAACTCGTCGAAGCCAAGGAATTGGGGGTAGTGTAAACTAGACTTTACTTGTTTTACCATAAAATATCATTTTCTCAGTTTGACTGTGATTACTAATATGTTATCACCATTTTTATGAACTATCGATATCAATATATCAGTTTGATATATTGATATGATAGGATTTCGATTTTTTTTTAATTTGTTGAAATCAGGGAAGTTAGAGATATTTAATTCAGACTTTACTTGCTTGAATATGAACTATTATTTTATCAGTTTGACTATAACTACTATTATATGATCACCAGAGTTATGAATTAGAGAATGTTTTATATCAGTTTAGTTGGATTTTGATGATTTTTTAACTTTTGAACTTAAGGTATCTGATGATACTTAAACTAGACTTTACTTGCTTTAGCATGAATTATTATTTTATCCTTTTGACTATAAATACTATTAAATTATTACTAGATTTATGAAATTTTGATATTATTATTTCAGTTTACTAAGATGTCGATTATTTTTTAACTCGTTAAAGTCAAGGATTTGTGAGATATTGAAACCAGACTTTTTTTTCAATAATAACTATTATTTGATAAGTTGGACTATAACTACTATTATATTATTGCAACAATTATGAACTATAAATATTATTACGTCAGTTTACTTTGAATTCAATTATTTTTAACTTCTTGAAGTCAATGAATTAGGATATATTTAAACCAGACTTTACTTGTTTAAAGATGAACTATTATTTTATCAGTTTGACCATAAAACTACTTTATCATCACCACAATCATGAACTATAGATATTATTATATCAATTAAGTTAGATTTAGATTATATTTTGACTTGTCGGTCAAGGAATTGAGAGGTACTTAAAACAGACCTTTTTTGCTTCAATATGAACTTTTTTTAATCAGTTTGACTTTAACCAATATTATATCATTACCACAAATATGAACTATAGATATTATTATATCAATTAAGTCAGATGTTGATTACTTTGTAACTTGGTGAAGTCAAGAAATTTGGAGATATTTAAGCCAGACTTTAACTACTAAAAATAACTACTAGTATATTATTACCACAAATATGAACTATAGATATTAATATATCTGTTTAAGTGGACTTCTATTATTTTTTACCCTTTTGAAGTCATGGAATTGGGAGATTATTAATTCATTCTTTACTTGCCTTAGTATGAAATATCATTTTATCTTCAGTTTGAATGTAATTCCTATTGTATTATTGCCACATTTATGAACTAAGTTGGATTTCGATTATTTTTTATCTTTTTGAAGTCATGGAATTGGGAGACTATTAATTCATCCTTTACTTGCCTTAATATGAAATATCATTTTATCAGTTCAGTTTGAATGTAACTACTTTTGTATTATTGCCACATTTATGAACTAAGTTGGATTTCGATTATTTTTTACCTTTTTGTTGTCAAGGAATTGGAAGATTTTTAAACCAGACTTTACTTTCTTCACCATGCACTATTATTTTATCAGTTTGACTGTAATTACCATTATATTACTACCACATTTAGAAATTATTGATACCATTATATCAGTTTAAGTGGATTTCGAAAATTTTTTGTATAATTTTTGAAGTGGAGGAATTGGGAGATAATTAACCAAGAAATTACTGTGTCATGGACTCTTGTTGCGATTAATTATTTATAATTTGACTTCAGATATTTTAGTTCGTAAAACCGTATAGTTGCTAATTCTTGTACTTATCTTTCCTTTAGGTAATGTGTAATACATTTGGTATACTCTTTACGATGAACATTGGGATGGTACTGATTCTTGTATGGAGTTAAATTGCATCACCTTCTTGCCGAATGAGCAAGACTCAACTACTGAGAGAAGTGATCACTGTCACATAGAAAGTCATCATGGTGAAATTGATTGAAGTACAGAACATAACTTTCGCATTGTACCAATCTTTAGGCACCTCAGAGGCAGTAGTTTTTTGCTCAAGGTAGAAATAAATACCCCGCATTCTATATAGATATCATTGGGGCAGTACTCTACCTAATTTCAAAAGTTATGCAAAAGTTCTGGCTCAGTAATTTGGTGGCCTACTTATGCACCATGGAACTTGCCTGGCTAACTTTCGGGTGGAAGATTCTTCCTGTCCATTGAGAGATGATTTCCCTAAAGATGCCTAGATAGAATTCTAAATAAAATTGTCCCAACTCCTGCATGCACATTTTTATATCCATTTGTTTTTTATAATATTCCAAAAGCATTTTATTTTGACTGATTTGCCGGAGCCCTCGAGAGAAATCGTTATCCAACTGTGTAATGTCTCAACTTTAGGTTGTGCATAAGAAACTTTTGCTGATCTATTGATCTCAATAGGACGTATCCTGGACATTCCAAGGTCAAGGGATCGTAGGAGCACGTTGCTCAAAGGAGGTCATTTTATGCTGTATATTGGGGAGGTGCTTGCTCATCTTCCCCTGCACAGACCACTCTTTTGGTGTGGGGGATATCATGTTTTGCTCTGAAAAAAGATTGATTAGAAAGTAGCACTCTGCTTCAAAAAAAAAATTAAAAAAAACGGTATTGATTTACTATGAATGAATGCAATTGCTTCAAAAAAAATTCATTAGTTAACTGGGATAGTGTTTCAAAATGCTGAAGGTTTTGTGGCTATTATAGTTAATAGGTTATTTTTTTTAACGTAAGTTCTAGCTAAGAAAGGATGAGTACGAGCAGTTCCTCTCTTTTTTTTGTAAAAGAAGAACGTGTAAGAGATAAATTTTCCCTTATTAAACTAGACCGATCTATATGATGACACTGTTATTAGGGGCCTCGACGACCCTCAATACCCCGAAAAGATACTTCAGACATAATCATCCAACGTTTCACCTTTGGTAGTTTTAAGATTAACTTGCCTCAGAAATTTATTCGATGATGGTGGAGTTTTGACTAATTCTGCTGCTGAGGACGCCCCCACTTTGGTCAATTTCCCAACACCTATTATTGCTTGCCCATGCTTCTGACATCTCTCCCCTTGCTCATCTGCGTCTACAGATTTTTAGTTCCCACCATTTATATATGCAGATTTTGTCGTGCTTGTGTGTCACTTATCCCCGGCAAGTGTTAAATAACGTAAGTAGGATGACTCTACATAACTCTACTTTCCTGTCTCTTTTCTGGGCAAAGACCCCCTGAGACCCCCAGGTCTAGACTTCTGACTTCAGATTCAGAAACGTCTCCCCCACCGAAAATAAATCTGTAACATATGTCTAATTATGCTTTAATTTCTAACATTCATCCATAAATTTTTGGACATGACGTGTGATTCTTCACCGCATTATTGAATCTCCCCTCAGCGATAGACAAATCACTTTGATTGAGAATATTATTTTTCTTGTTACAGATTTCTGACGTGCTGATTAGTACCATTTATTTTCTCAAGAATCTTGTACAATTTCCAAGCAGTGATTTGTCTATCGCATCGAATCGCGTTGAAACGTGTGTTGGAATAATCTGGGCTTTCTTTCTGGGGTATTTATTTGTTAGACCATTGTAGCATATCGATGCAATGCCAGCAATCTTCGACAAGGCTTGCAAAATGATCTCATTCTAGTCTTGCCAAGCCAAATTTGATTTAAATTCAATTTTCTTCCGTTGATTAAGTTCCTTGAAGTTCACAACATTAGGCCTAGCAGTCAACAACGGTAAAGAAATTTGCCCTGAAAGTCAATTGAAAACCTTTTGAAAGGTTATCTGTTATCCTTTTCAAATCCCCTGTGCTAAGGTGTGAACCCTTTTGTCGCAAGAATTGAGTAACTTTTCGATTTTTCCTGGACAGAAACCATCATTAAATTTAATAAATTTTATATCTCAGTTGCTAGCTACTTAGCTGCATGTTATGTTAATTTTTTTCTTAATTTTCCGTTAATTCTTACTAACATTATTGGCAATTTTCCTACCCGTTCTCCAGGTAATCCCAGTTTACACAAAGCATTTCCTTTGTTCCGTTTACAAAAAAGCAATTAAAACGGGAAAACTCGATTTTTGGCTTTGATTTCCTCCCAATATCCACGATTTTTACGTTGAAAGATGCAGAACACATTTCCCTACGTTCTGATATTTTTTTCATTTTTTTCGTGCCTATATTTGCTAAGATAATCAGCTTTTTGCTCCGTGAATTTCTCAAAAGTGCTGTTTTACACAAAGAGATTCAAAAATAACAATGGCGACCTCGTTTTGAAAAGACAAAAGAAAATCGGTTTTTTGCAGTTAATTTCGAAGTTTCGAAAAAACCTACCCATTTTTATTAAATTATAAGATGCGCCGTTAGATTCTGCATCGTTTGATGTATAATTTACATAGGTTTTGGCTTAATTGGCGGAATTAAAAAATATTTTCTACTTTTGTCCATAATGGCGGAGAACAAAAGAATTGGTAAAATTTTTTTTTCAAAATGCGTCGCAGCGTCAAGACCAGAATCGAGCTAGATGCGGTGGCGCTTTGATGTTCTTGGCTTTTCCCGTTGATTTTCTCGGTTAAAAAGTTGATAAAAACGCGGGGAAAACGTGTAAATATATATAAATTTTGTAGATATACTTAAAGTTTTGTTTTTAAATGTATTTCATGATATTTTTCTGTCAGCTGAATTTATTTTGATAATCAGTATATCATGAACAGATTTGGCACGCTGTAAATAAGATGATTTGCTGCCCTAAGTTGCTTACTATTTACGAGGTTAATATTTTCTTTAAGTCTCGTGAAGTCCTTGATTTAGAAGTTATCATTCATCCATGCTATCTTGATACATATAATACAACGATGAATAAGATGGTTTGCCTCGCACGATAAACAAAAATTTGTTTTAGAACACCTTGGTCAATTTTACACGTCAGGGTGTTTATTTTGAAGTTAAATTTTGATATAAATTGGCAATACATAATGGTTTTGCTACAAACATTCTTTGTTTATCAATGAAAATTTTATTCTGAAATTATGTTTGTGAAGTTTTCTCTTGGTTTCCTGCACCAAAACAAATAATGTAACAGATTTTATTCAAAATGATCGATAAATAGGAAGAAATGATGTAAAACATCACTTTTGGATAAGGCTTCGTAAAAATAAATTTCTTTTGATGAAATAATTTGTTACGCCATTAGAAAGCACTTTGTTACTCAGAGATTACCCTGAGGAGAGCCCAAGAATAGAGGGTAATACCAAAGAAAAACAGCTGATTTGATAGAGAAAAGCAAAATTGATAAAATCATTGATTAAATAAACTACTACTCTTGCTCGTTTTACAAACATTGCTCTTCAATTTTAACTGGCAGAAAAATATCTTGAAATACATTTAAAAACAAAATTTTAAGTATATCTACAAAATTTAAATATATTTACACGTTTTCCTCGCGTTTTTATCAACTTTTTAACCGAGAAAATCAACGGGAAAAGCCAAGAACATCAAAGCGCCACCGCATCTAGCTCGATTCTGGTCTTGACGCTGCGACGCATTTTGAAAAAAAATTTTTACCAATTCTTTTGTTCTCCGCTATTATGGATAAGAGTAGAAAATATTTTTTAATTCCGCCAATTAAGCCAAAACCTATGTAAATTATACATCAAACGATGCAGAATCTAACGGCACATCTTATAATTTAATAAAAATGGGTAGGTTCTTTCGAAAATTCGGAATTAACTGCAAAAAACCGATTTTCTTTTGTCTTTTCAAAACGAGGTCGCCATTGTTATTTTTGAATCTCTTTGTGTAAAACAGCACTTTTGAGAAATTCGCGGAGAAAAAGTTGATTATCTTAGCAAATATAGGCACGAAAAAAATGAAAAAAATATCAGAACGTAGGGAAATGTGTTCTGCATCTTTCAACGTAAAAATCGTGGATATTGGGAGTAAATCAAAGCCAAAAATCGAGTTTTCCCATTTTAATTGCTCTTTTGTTTATGAAACAAAGGAGATGCATTGTGTAAACTAGGATTGCCTGGAGAACGGGCAGAAAAATTGCCAATAATGTTTGTAACAATTAACGGAAAATTAAGAAAAAACTACAAACGAGCAGCTAAGTAGCTAGCAACTGAGGGTATTAAATTCATCAAATTTAATGATGGTTTGTGTCCAGGAAAAATCGAAGAGTTACTCAACTCTTGCGACAAAAGGGTTCACACCTTCGCACAGGGGATTTGAAAAGGATAACAAATAACCTTTCAAAAGGGTTTCAATTGACTTTTCAGGGTAGATTTGTTTATCGTTGTTGACTGCTAGTCCTAATGTTGTGAACTTCAAGGAATTTAATCAACGGAAGAAAATTGAATTTAAATCAAATATGGCTTGGCAAGACTAGAATGAGATTATTTTGCAAGCCTTGCTGAAGATGGCTGGCATTGCATCGTTATGCTACAATGTCCTAACAAATAAATACCCCGGCAAGGAAGTCCAAAACGACTGGAGGCAATGGACAAATCACTCCACGGAAAGCGTACAGGATTCTTAAGAAAATAAATGGTTCTAATCAGGCACGTCAGAAATATGTTGCAGGAAGAAGAATATTTTCAAAGTGATTGGTCTATCACTGAGGGGAGATTCAATAATGCGGTAAAGTGTAACATATTATTTGCAAACATTTATCGATGAAAATTAAACAAAATAATGAAAGTATAACTCAGCAAAATTCACAGGCTTATTTTCGGTGGGAGCAGACCCTTTACTTGTTTGTTTGAAGTCTAGAACAGTTGAAAAAAAGTTTGAAGAACAAGCAAGCCTATGCTGCATAACAACGGGCTCCTCCAACAATTCGATCAAGCCAAATGCACCTGAAAAAATAAAAAAGATTTTTTAAAAGGATGTAGGCCTTTTTTAAGGATGCAATAGTGACCTGCTAAGGCATTTATTTATAGATTTGAGGCATATTTCATTAAAAATTTTATTAAGGAGCCAAAGCCACTTTGCAATGTAATGGAGGAATGAAAGCCAATATCTACATCCGAAAGCCAGGGATGATGAGGATATTTGTAAGAGCAAAAATTTTTTTTTGTATTTCAGGTTAACGCTTCCAGTTTTGTTATCTGCACGTGCATTACTCGTTTGGTGCGGTGATGAGATATTGCAATTCATATGGCAAGCTGCGATGTCCACAGATGCTCAGGCATTTAAGATAAGGTTATTATTTTGGTCTTATTTCTTAATATGTAGAAAATTATTTGGATAAAAAATTGATGAGAAAATTATTTGGATAAATAATTTAGGCCACATTTGGCCAATTTGCCCCCAGAGCAGTCTTAACACTTTGCTTGAGGTCGTACAAATCTCATTTACTCATTAACAATTAAGTCTCACTGAAAATAAGTTTAGGAATAAAATTAGTGAGAAGATTTTGTGAAATTGTGTTTCGTTTTGCAAATTTGTTAAAGCTGATACACGACCATGCTGCTAAAAAACTTTAACAATTCGGTGTTTTGACGTTTTCGAACTGCTAAATTGCCCTTGTTATCGTTCTCTTAATTTGTGTAGACCAAGACGCAGAAAAATAATTGATTTGTGTTTTCTTTTCTTTGGTCTTTAAACGTGATTATTCTTCGAACGTAACTAACTAACTTTTAACTTAACTCACTAACTAAATTCTTTTTACAATCATATTTATATATGGAGGGTTTGGATTAAGAATAGAGTAGGAGGAAAGGTGGAATGATTGGTGGTGACAATAAAAGGAAATGGTTTAGGCCTAATGATGGTGAGAGGTATGCGATGATGCGCGTGAAGGGGAAATGGAGGAAATCATGAGGTATGAATAAATGCTAATGTATGGCAGAAAGAAAAACAAGTTGCTAAGTGAATGGATGAAAGAAAAAGTGTGTGAGGTCACTACAAAACAAAGGATATGAGAAGAAAAACTGCTTGGGGAGGGTTAACACGAATTGCATGAAAATTCAACAGAATATAGTAAAACCAATAAGAGCTCTTTTCATATTGGACTCTTCTTTTTTCAAGACGAGCAATTCTATAGAATTGGCATAGGTTCGGAAAATTGACTTTTACATAAGAAACTCTACGATCCACCAAAACTGCGTTCTTGGCAAGTTTTTGTGCAGCCATTTACCCTTTCCGCACTTTTCGGGAAAACTATGGGGGATTTTCAGTGCTTTGGTAATTGCAATAGGATGGTAGTTTAGAGTGAGGGCAGTAATTGGTAAAGTGTGGTAGGCGTAAGGGATTTCCATAAATATAATGAGATACTTTCCTATTTTGTATTTTACGATATTATTGTTAAAAAAACTCTTTAAAAATCTGAGAACGGCTTGCGTTGTTGGATTTTTTAGTGTCTGGAAGAATTGCCAGTTAGAGTTTTGGAGGGGTGTGTTGTCGTTGTTGTTGTTGTTTTAGGTGGATACGCGGCGCTAAGAATGATATTTCTTAGAGCTCTCAAGGTCGCATGATAATGAAGATTCAAAGACAATTTAAAATATAATACCAAGCACCAAATTTTCTTTTTCTAATCAAATAGGCCATGCATCCCACTCCACAAAAAGTCATTGATCCATGCGTTTTTATGATCCTAGACATAAGATGATACAATCTTATGTATACAAGATGGAAAGATTTGACTGGAAATAAACATACCTTGAAATGAGAATTTGTAGATGAGATTCCTGAAAGCTTCCAAAAATAATCGTTTCTATCAAAGGAAGTAAAACTTAATGATCAAATGCTACAGAAAATTAGAAAATGAAATGTTGAAGTAATATAAAAATCATATATGATTAATTTGATCGTTTGTAGTTTGTATTTTGTTAATCTGTGCACTTTACCATTTCTTTGATTATAGTGAAAGATACAGAGTAAGAATACTTGGGAGAATGAAAAAAGATCGTGGAAAAAAAAGGAAAAGGTATTTCTCTACAAGGTTAATTGCTGAGTGTTATAAATCTTAATAACAAAGTTTGTGAGAAGTAGGAAGTGGTAGATAAATGTGAGCGAAAACTGACACCTAAAACTTTAGCTAAACATTAGGAATTATGAAATATGAAGAGATCTCATTGCACATTTATAAAGTTATCTCATTGCATTTCCTTTATTCTAAGTTGGCAAAAGGCGTGGTCATGACAAAGAATTGGAAATGGTGCATTAAAAAGGTTTGATTTATATTTGTTCATTTAATAATTTTGTTATACTAACAAAATCGGAGCAAATAACTTAAAGAATGCAAAGAATAATGCAAGTATAAATAAAGACGGTGGTGGCAGAATCAATGGAACAAATAGCATTGAAAGAAATTGTTTTATAATTACTCATTTTATCAATAACAAATATTCATTGTATTGGTATGGAAGGAAAATATACAAAATAAGATTTTACAAGATTTTACAATTAGATCGCACAAGAACAAAGGAAGCGAAGAAAACATAATTTTTAACCTCAAAACATTTCTGTGCCAATATAAATATATATAACAGCCGAGAATCGAGAAGGTATCATTTACACTCTGATTATTGATATTTTTGATAGATGTTTTATGGAAAATTGCAAATCTTTTGGCGCAATGAAAATACAATGAGGATTGAAGAATGGTTGAAAGAAAAAGTCAACGAAATGATGGAACAGATACCGATATGTAATATGTCCGACATTTATTTATTATAATCATCTTGTAAAAACTATGGATATGAAACTGAGAGACATTATTAAAGAAAGAAAAATGATAGAAATAAAACTTGGTAAAAGGTTTGGCTTATATATTTCAATTAATTGATGATTTTCCCTATTTATTCAAAAGATGGAAGCAAGATGACAAAAATATAATTAATTTTCTAACGATTATTAGATGGAAATATGAAGGACATTGAAAGACAAAATTCTGCTTGAAATTACGAATTGCGGCAAAACGTATGGAAATCTTCAACCAGTATCAATTTCATTGCATTCTTGTAATAGTCATTATTTGATT
This sequence comes from Catostylus mosaicus, assembly GCA_964019065.1. Taxonomy (NCBI): domain Eukaryota; kingdom Metazoa; phylum Cnidaria; class Scyphozoa; order Rhizostomeae; family Catostylidae; genus Catostylus; species Catostylus mosaicus. The sequence continues at coordinate 9,175,186 of OZ025184.1, read as the reverse complement.
ATAGAATTATCTTTTTGCAGATATTGAGCATGAAGATGCAAAGAATATGAAACAAAGTTAAGTTAAACTTTCTTTTTTCTAAGCCATTTTTTGGTATCGAGGACAACATCAAGACCAATATTGAATTCAAATTATAGAATATGGCAAACTAAGGGCTGCGATTCGCTATTTTTCGTCTTTCTTTATCTTCAACATTTCATTCAATATTGTACTTTGTTTTAAGAAAGTTTTAGCTGTTTATATTTTAATACTGCTGATGTTAATTAACTGAAAATAAGTAGCAGATGCTAACTCATAAAGAAAAAGAAAAAAGTGACAAAAAGGTCTTTGGCTTATAACAATTTTCGTAAGTGTAAGCATACTAAGGTCACATGGTTTGTAAAACGTAGACAAAGACGAAGAAAAAACTGAACTGACCTATATATGAACTTTCATTATTTCCATATGTATTGTTTTATGCTTGCAAAACGCCAGTCGTAACACACTCTTGCTGCAAAAATATAATATAATAAAACACAAATCTTTCCCATGACACAAATAAAGAGATGCCCGATGCAACAGTGGCTAAAGTCAATTTAATGCAAGTTTATTCAAATTGTGATGTCGGGTCAGTGGAGAGCCAATGGGAATGCAGAAAAGAAATAAAATTCCCCGATAAGAGATCAACTATGATGTCATCAAGTTTGCTCTTGTCTGGTAATAAAATGAAAGAAGCCCACAAAATCCAGCCTTGGTATTGTTTTTGCATGTCCACGTCATCTCTATAATAATTTTTTAAAAATCCTAAATAAACTTCTGTTTATAAAACTATTGCGCTAAATAGCATGAGAAAAGATGCTTCTAATGTCTAATCAGCATAAAATTACTAAGTGTCTGAAATTAAGCGGCCATTTTGTTAGTCATTGAAATGTTTGAATTAAGAAACCTAGACCTAGGCTATAGATCTTAAGAACGAGGAACTAAATTATACTAACAGGAAAAACAAAGGTAAATGTAAAAAAATAAAAGGGGTGAGGCTTTTAATTGTTCACATTGAGTACGCCTCCTTGAAATGAATCTTTTGCAACAAAGCACACTTTCCCTTTGCAATGGGTGCAGATGAATTTTGTTGAATTCACAATTACAATATTTGAAATTTACGAATGCCTCAAACTTTGAAAAAGAACGTTAGCAAAAAGAATTAAACAGAGAATTCGTCGAGGCATTCAATTTAATTTCTTAATTAACTGACTTAATTAATCAATAAAATAACTACTTCTCTGTCTAACATCGGAAAGAAAATGCAAACTGGCAAAAAAGGGAAAGGAAGAGAAGATTAAGTGTAAGTTACCATTTGCACTATAATGTTTTAACCTGATTGCTAGAGTGTAAGAGGCTAGTTATGATATAGAATGGGGCAGATGGCTGCAACAGCAAAATTGATATAAATGATGTTCTGGAACATGGGTAAAAGAAACTGAAGGGCCCCACTAAAAACGTTTCACAATAAAGGACGAAGGCGACAGTGTAATTGCTGACAATACATGTCAAAATATGTTCTGTTGCTCTGGATCTTTAGCATATCTGTTTCATTGGATTTGATTCTGGTCAAGAATTTAGCCCGGGAATTATATTATACTCAGGTTCAGAAGTTAACGACCATGTTTTAGATACAGGTTTTAATTTATGAGAAGCTTAACACATGTCGGTAAAAACAAATGAAAACAAAGAGCAATTCCGCAGCTTATTTTTTAAGCAAAACTAAAGATCTCTGGTAAAATAACTAAAGCATTGGGAATATGCAATAAATCAAAGTTGAAATGGTGGACATGACGGATGTTGGATAAGATGGTTGAAGTTGGTTGAAGTAGTTAAGGGGCAGATGGTCGGAACTAGGCCACATTTCATCGTATGTTAATCAATAAACTTTAGAACTATGCTATGAAATAAAAAAGCCAGAGAACACAAATCAATGATCCTTGAGCTAAACTTTTACTGCGTTCCTTAATAACAGATTTTATTCAAAATCACCATTAAATTTATGATATTTCAGGGGTGCAGGGAACGGGGGGAGCTTCAGCTACCTCGTCTTTAGCAACATTTCATTTATAGCCATCAGTTTTATATATTTGCAAAGCATTTCCTAAAATAAACTGAACTCCAAAGCTGCATTCACAAGAGGGAGACTACCTCATTTGCTCTGCACCCTCCCCCCTTATTTCAAACTTATGACCATGTGACACTATAACGTTTGTAGGAAAAGTGATGTCTGCATTAAATAACGAGTAGAAAATTCAATTCCAAACCCATATGTCTCCCTATTTTAGATATGATAAAATTCATCAGGATTATTGGGCTAAATAAGTGAAGGGCAAATTCCTTCTGGGACCTAAACTAGAACTCCTGATGCATAAATTATAAAGAAACCGGCGCTTTTAAAAAGCAAGGCCTAAAGTTTCCTTCTTCTCATAACCATAAACTTCATAACCTGGCGATAGTGCAAGGACAGTTTCATTTTTATCATTTATTTATTTATGATAGCATTAGCAAGACACATCACAATCGATTATCGATATCATTTTTGAAATAGATTAAATCTTTAACTTACATCGATTTATTTGAATTTCTTCGCTGACTTTCATGAATGAATTGACCATTTTTTTGCTGCTTTTTTGCATTTCAAGGTTGAACGCTCTTCACGCTACTGAAATAAAGATCAATAAATGTACATGAAGATGATGAACGAAAACTAGAAGAACTATCTGGTTTATAATTAACATTTAAATTTGTTCATTTGATTATAAGAATAAGCATAACCATTGCAAGCGACAGCTGCTGATCGATTATCGGGCCGATTTCCCGTTTTGACAAAAGAAATTAGAGAAAATGTAGGATGTTTAAGCACACCATTTTGCCTTTTCTCCAATATTACGCTATAAAATTTGGACTTATCCCTGGACAAAATCGGCTAATGTCTTGTTCATGAATAAAATTGGCAAATCGCTGGGGCAAAATAAGCTTGTACTCATGTCCATCCCTAAGATTTTAGGAAAAGAAATCCTGTTTAATTTGATGTCGTTTGGGTAATGCTTAATCATGATATTTCATGTGAAATTATTTTCATATCATTTTGATTTAACCAGCCTTTGAATCTATTGTGTTTGGTGTCTTAGTTCGTTTGGTGTTTTCTTCAAAGACAATGGATGGGGTTTTCCCATTGATCTTTGATAAAAGCACCATGTTAAATCAGGCCATCCTTCACATCGCCAAATTGTTTCTTAGGGCCTTTTGCAAAGGCTTATTAGTGTAAGGGTTGTGAAACCAAGTCTTAACTTATTTTTACAACTTTTACATTTATTAAGCAAAGTAGATTAGAACCTTTTTCTAACTTGTAAGTAGTAGAATTCAAGATCAATGAGGATTACATTTACAAAACTGATTTCTTACCTTCGTATTTCTACCGGTCTGCAAACGAGGCTACTGGGAGCGCATGAAAAGGAAGCCCAAATAGTCAAAGCCATCCTGATTGGCTAGAAAAAAAAGATGAAAATAATGAGAATTCAAACTAAGGAGCCCTGATTTGGTGTAATTTGATACCTAGACAGATACTGTAATTCTATTGGCCTGAATTATAACATTGTCAATTGCATCTGATTGGCTATTTAGCAAGAGAAAAATGACAAAATCGACATCCGATTGGATAAAAAGTCAAAAAGAAGCAGCCTGATTGGTTTATTAACAATAGATTATTGAATATCCCGATCGCTGATTTGCTACTTTAACAATAGAGTGAGACCAAAATACTAGAAACTACTACTAAATAATAATTCTGGTGTAAAATCAGTAAACGCAGTTTATAAAGCAGAATATGGCAACGAATTGGGAAAGATGATTGAGAGTCTAATGGGAAAAATAAGGGTTTTTGCAGTACAAAATGCAATAGCATGATACCCATAAAGAACAAATATATATCTTATTTTATAATGGCTAAGGGAATGATGCAAATAATTGTTCGGATTGAAGATAATACACAAAAATCGACGATGAGCCGGGAATGATTCACAAGAGATATGATGGGCCTAAGCTTAACTAAGCAGCGTTCGATTAGAATGCTTTGAAATTTGGATAACACTAAGGAATTAATTAAATCGTCAAAATTTTCAACTCTAAAAAAATTTCAATGTTTTACTTCATAGCAAATCCTTATAGCATAGCATAGGAAATCTTTATAGCAAAAAGGCAGGCATAGAGCGTTGTAAAGCAATTTAGAACTTGTTCAGCCAACAAAATTAAAGCGACAAAACTATCATAAAACCAAAGGTATTGTAACAAGTTTGGAACTCTTGTATCAAAACCATTAAACCTTGAGCACAGAGAAAGAATAAAGGCCTTTCTTTGAGGACAAATTACATAATAAGTTTCTAATTAATTAAGGGAAAAATGAAGACTATTTATTGAACACCGCTATTAGGACAAAATGGAATTCTCTGTATTTGTCACAAGAACACAAGACAATAAATCATTCGGCATATAGGCAACCCCATGATACATTTCTTTCTGCGAAAATACTGATTCTTATGAATACAAAAAGAGTTAACCAGAAATGCAAGCCTGTAGCCCTTCCTTTGGCAAATATCACAGAAGTAGTAAAGGCCCGATCACCGAGATAAACATCAAGTCCACATACAACAATTGAGGAATTTTTGCAAGTAACGAACGTGGAAAAAACGGCACATATTCAGGAATAAAGTGTTACAAACTTCATAATTTATAAAAACCAATGATATTTCGAAGGGAAAGCCATTATATAGCCTTTTGGATTGCAATGATTTTAGCCCACGGAAGCAATAAATTTGCGCATATTGTTCAGCATACACTATGTATAGAGGCGTACTTAAACCAAAAATTCAATACGATTTGAATCCAGATATTGTTGAGAAAATGCAATTCCGCAGAGATACTTTCAGCGCAAATGTAACAGACTGAAATCCATTAACGGGAAGTATATAAATTACAGACTGACAGTTCAAGTTAAGGACTGAATCAAACAACCAAATTATTGAGCAAAGCTCAGATCGTCAAAATTTAAAAAATCATTGAAAATCTCTAAAAATTTTGGCCGCTCTTTACGATTCTCTTTTAGCACAAATCTACCATTTGTTAGATTCAACAAATGTTGAGCAAAAACCCTTGCATGAAACCCTATATTTGGCCAACAAGTTTTAAGGTTACAAATTATTGGGGAAATTGGCAAATAGCGAGAATAGAGACTAAAGTTGTGCCGAAGGTTAAATCCTTTTAAAGCTAATAAATTTTATGCAATAGACTAAATTATAGAGTTTGGTTTTGGCAAAAATTTCAGGATCTCTTATGAGCAGTTCTGAAAATAGAATAGTTTTGTTTTGCTCATATTACATAGCTTCTGAAACCACGGAATTTTGAGAAAAAAGACAAACCTTTAGCGTTACTGTTGGCGAACATAAATAATCGCAGATAAATCATAAAAACGTCAATCATTGATCAAAGGGTCTGTATTAATACATTTTAGAAAAAGTTATCACTTTGTACATGCAATAGATTGGAAGTTGTCAAGTGATACTTCATGGCAAAATTCAGAGCGCTCTCGTGCAATATATTTTTTGAGATAAAGGTAAGCCTATACCCTTAGTTCTGTCCAAAACTGAAGACCATAACTGGTTCAGGTTTAGGTTCAGGTTTCATATTTCAAATTCCACAAAACATATATTTTCCATTAATAAAATACAACAAATTTAAATTACACAATACTACAAGTCAAATAGAAAGATTACATACGCCCGGGGCGCTCATTTAATTTTCGTCATTTTGCGGGGGGCGCTCATTAGAGGGGGGCGCTCATTAAATTTTTCGGATTTTAATTACTCCAATTCTAAGATTAAAGAACAGAAGGGAGGAGACTAAGGACGCACTAGAATATACGCAAGCAGCCCCTGAGATAGTTGCACGTGTTCCTAATAGTAATAATTCCAAAAAAGACCAGATACAAAAAAACTCACAAAATGTAATGAAGGTCTTACAAAAAAAGATGGCGAGAACTTTCTTAACTGTGCTTGAATTTGAGTTGGTTTATAAAATCGATTTTGGGAGTGCAATTAGGGGGGATCATATATACAAGAGCAATTGGACGCCAGTTATCGGAGAGACGTTAATTTGCCTCAAAGATTTTAGATTAGAGGCAGAGTTGTTTGATAAGCATGCTGTTGGTGTTCACAGAACCAGAGACGAGAAAAGCATCTTGTGGGACATGTACCGATTGAACTTTCAAAGATATTAGACTATTTTTTAATGGCAAGCAATAAAAACAAGCTAATTGTAACCGCAACCGGAAAAAGAAAACGCGAAGTTGGCCTAATTGTTCCAGGAACATATCAAGCAATGACAAAATATTTTCGAAAATATTAAACGATGAACTTGAGAAAATATCATTGAGATACAAACATTTTGATTTTAACTTCGAAAAGAAATCCTTACAAAAACAACAACATTTTATGACATAAATAATGAGGTTTTTCGAGGGGGGGGGCGCTCATTAGAGGGGGGCGCTCATTAAATTTTTGATGGATTCAGGGGGGCGCTCATTAGAGGGGGGCGCTCATTGGAGGGGAGGCGCTCATTAGAGGAAATACGGTATCAATATGAAGCAAAAAGTAACAGTTTGAAATGTATGAAAGGGAATCATTTAAAGGAAGAACACCCTCAATAGCAAAGCTAATCGAGGAGAGAGGCCCCCCTGCTTGCAGAAACATTTACTATTTCACAGAGATCAATGTAAATTATTTGAATGATAATCGCAAATTTGATTCTTTAGGACATGAAAAGAGAGTGGAAAATTTCAAAGGCTAGTTGCCAATGCTTTTTGCAAGTAAATATGACTTTAGTTTATTGCGAAAACAAACCAAGGATGCAGATTCTTTAACAGTTGTAGGGATACTATTCCAGGATTCAGCACAAGTGAAACGAACAGATCTTTTTCTGTGTCAAGAAAATGTCATTTTTAGAAGCCTTTAGAGTATCATATTGATGAATGGATTTGATTGATTCAAAGAAAAAAAGGGAAAACAGACAGGAGAAATCTTATTAATACATTCATAGACAAAGGAAAGAAGTTTATATTGAAACAATTCTTGCAATTTCAAGATCTTTTTATCGGAGAAGATTGGAGAGGAAGGTGAAGAAAAACTTTGAAAAGCAATAGCGCGGATTATTCTCTTTTGCAATAAGAAAATTGGCTGAATGTGAACATCATATGCAAAACCCCAGACTGCAATTCCATATTGAAGAAAAGAAGCAAATAAAGAATTTTAAAGACATGTCAACTGGAAGAAAGTGTCTTATCTTAAAAAACATGCCACCAGTTCTAGCTAATTTTTTAGCAAGTTCGCTCAAATGGTACTTCCAGCTGAGATTTTCATCCAGTAGAATACCTAGGTATTTAACATATTTGGATCGTTTTACATCTTGTTTACCAATTTTTATGTAAATATTATCTGTTAAGGGGTGGTGTTTCTGTGACCTGAAAATTATAAAGTTAGATTTCTCTATGTTTAAGGACAATCTGTTGGCATCAAGCCACTTTCACATTACCTAATTCTTTATTTACAACTTTTTCAAGGTCACTAATTTTATCAGTTCAAAAATATATTTTAGTGTCATCATCAAAAAGATAAAAACAAAGCTTGGGAGACGAGTTAGGTAAGTCATTTATGAAAATAAGAGAAAGCAGAGGACCGAGGACAGAGTCCTGGGGTACCCCACATGTAACACTAAGAAGGTTGGAATTAAACCCATTCACAGAAACATATTGTTTTCTATCTGAGAGGTAAGATCTAAACCAGTTAAGAGCTAGTCCACGTATTCCATAGTGTTTGAGTTTGTCCAAAATAATTTCATGATTTACAGTATCAAATCCTTTTTGCAAATCAAGAAAAATTCCACAACCAAATCTTTTGTTGTCTAAGCTTCCCTTTATCTTCTCTGTCATACTGATTAATGCATGATTTATAGAATGGCTGGCTCGAAAACTGAATTGCATAGAATATAAAACGCTGTGTAGTTATAGGAAGTGATACAGACGTTTGTTCATTACTTTTTCTAGAATTTTGCTGAAAACTGACAAAAGGGATATGGGTCTTTAATTAGATTCTGTAACAACACAGCCTAAAAGCATCCACTTTTTCAGAAAGGATGCAAACCTATAGCCTTACTTATTGCCAAATTTATTTCTGAACAGAACACCAGATCCACATCCTCCTTCACGTATTATTTGAAAACAATACTATATAAGAACATAAGGCTTCAAATGCATAAAAGTTAAGAACATGCTAAGATAATGACAAGGCTCCATGGCTTTCTTTCAAAAAATATAAAATAAAAAGAGTAAAACACAGTGTTAAAGTAGTGATTGAAAAGTGTTGGAATTCTTATTTCGAGTGCCTGGAGTTTTGTCCAGTTAAAACTTTTACATCGGATGCAAGGTGAATTCACATACATATGTGCGAAAATTTGACCTGCGGCTCCTTTTCAGAGCAATTATCGTTCTTTTGAGAAATCTGTGCACATTTTAAAAACAAAGTTAAGAACATGTTAACCACATTTTTAGCTTTCAAACCAAAAAAGAGGAAGAACATAACTAGGCTTCATCGAAATTCGACCTTCAAAAAAAGCAAATACGGAGAATGAAGTTGTGCCAGACTTTAGAGCTTATTAAAGCTAGAAAAAATCCAGTTAAACAGGTTACCACACACCGCCTAAAATACAGGGAAAACGTTTGGGTATATTATCAATTTTAGTTGGGGTCCGCTATTAATTTGTCCCGTTATTTCTCAGCGCTCCGAACTAATATGGTTGAATTCAAATGGTTATCAGCAGCGTAAAGCCTTTATCTTTGGGTTCCTCTATCTAGGGGGCAGGCAGATTAGGCCAAACTCTGATGAAGGGTGATCGCCCCTCAGAAACGACCCAAAACAAGTCAGATCACATTAAATAAAACTAATGATACGTGGTTTACTGAATAAACAACAATATTTGACATAAACGCATACCTCACTGGCGTTGCAGCCTGATCTTTCTCAATCCATTGCAGCCTCACAAAAATAGGTTGGTGATAGACAAATTTTTTCTTCCTAGCAGCCTCGATTTGAGGAAGGATCCTGGGCTGCCACTGCCACTATCGATATGGTGTTTCCACCTACAGCGCAGTCTCAAATCCCCTACTTTCCCCTCCATCTCGAAGGCGGTTTCCCCCTACATTCCACTGCAAATATCGAAATCCACCTCCATATTTTACGCACATCATTTTTTCGAAGCCCGTGATTTTTCTCAGGGGTAAACAAATTACTCAAAAACTGGGGAAGTATTACTTTTGAAGGGCACTTGCCACAATCACCTCACAAGCCAGTCTTTATATGTTCGAGTATACATTTGACCGATTTTTCCAGAACTGGATATCATTCGTGAGGAGAATTTCAGGAAAGTCGAAATACGAAGAAACCAACATGACTTGTAATTTGGATTCTAAGATTCATCTGTTGGTTAAGCTTCGGGGGAATAAGCGAGCGTATCGAGCCGATGCAACAACGGCTAAGTACGCTCTCTATGACAAGGTAATTGCAGCATTGAAATCTGATTTTGTGAGGGTTATGGCTACAAATTCTGGGGGAGATTTTTACATCTGTTTTTTAATTGCCTTTCACAGTTATCCGAGTAAGAAATCAAATCTTTGTAACACGCGGAACAATGTAGAATTTCAAATCGCGCATGACGGCTTGCTCGGAAACTTTGGGCCTAGCCATAAGCTATTAAAGTCACGTCAGTTCTTACGCTTTATTTGATTAATATGGTTACTTCTGTAAAATACGAGAAGAACATCTTCAAAAGTTGATGTTTATCGTGACTTTTTTTTGAAATCGCATTTAACAAAACCGCTGTTTTGGATTACCCTCAGTGTGTCATGCCTTCCTAGTGACTGCCCTCTGTGTGACAGCGCGCCCCAAACATAGATGTCTAATGCTTCATGTATAAATGGTCAAATGTGTTGAAGGGGGTGGAATACATCTTGCATACCTTGACGCAATCGTTTTCTGCCGCTGTTTGTATGAATTATCCAGGATCATTCGTGGCCCATATTTGGTGGCAATTGTGGGTAAACAGCAAATAAGAAGGTTGTTACTCTGAATAGTATAAGTATCAGAGATAACATTGCATCTCTATCTCTACACTAAATGGTTTGGAAAGTTCTTTCATCTGGGTATAGGGTATCCTCACATACGTAACGAGTTAAGTAGAGGACAGAATAGCAGGCTGCCTACCGGATTCTCGAGGAATACTTTGTACGATGTATATAAAAATCGGATATATAAAAAATGCAAAATGACAGAATTACACAACAAATATGGCAAGAGAACAATTCTATATTCATATATTATGTTGCCAATATTTCGCACTGTTATACAGGGCTTCTTCAGAGTATGGTATATATGTAATTAAACGTTATCAAATAATGCAACGCAAGATGTGCAAGAAGTTTTGTAAAGTATCCAAATGAATTTTCATACAATTTATCTTCAATTTATCAAAGACCGTGGTGAAAAAGAGGATTCCGTGACGAAAATCTATGCAGCGGCTAGCACTGATTAAGAAATGGCTGAGATTCTAGCAAATGGATACATTTCTAGTCAAATGTATTTTCTCACTGGGAATCGGGTCCATTTATAGCTTTCCTCTATGCAGTAAAGGCTTAACCATGTTGTGGGCTAATAAGTTTGGTCCTTTTTTCGCTAATACGAGCATTAAATCCAAATTACTAAGATTGGAATACCAATCACCCTAGAGAAATCCTTTCTGAAGGACCAATTCTAACGTTTTAATATTAGATGTAGAATATAACGCTTTATTTTTCAAATATGTATCAAAATGTAATTGGAAATATCGTAAAGGATAGGAGGTTGGAGGGATTGGTTTTGGAAGAAAAAATAGATGGCTCAAGATCCTAGATTAGCAGAGAAACTTAGATGATCTGGCTGCTGCGGTGGCATACTTACGGAAAGGGGAGCTCTCTCATCTGCTCAGAACAGAGAGAGATTCAAATGCATGGTAGCCAACGTCCATTGACCTGGCGCATCAAAAAGAAGATCAAAATGTATCTAGTTTAGAACCATGATGCATCTGCTGTTTGTATGACTATTCATTTGTGAAACATCTAAATTCTGTTTTATCAGGGGAAAACAAACTGGAAAAAATCTAACTTTGCAAGACTTACGAGTGCTTTTTGGTGTTTGAAATGCAGACCATTGCAAGTTATTCGATTGGCAAGTAATTTGACAATCAAAATTTTTAGCGTCATTTTTGTATTTTAGGTATTATCTCTGGAAATATCAATGGGGAAATTTTTGTTTCAAACTCTACAGAAATAACTGAGGCAGCTTCGTTCTATATTGTGATCCGATTCCTCATCATTTGCAACTTTCTGATTTCACTTTTTTCCCCGTGCCTTACATGCTTAAGTTTGAAACGACGCTCAGTCTGAAAAATTTTAAACGGTTGCTATGATCAGCTATGTTGCAGGCTCGAATGGGCAACGAGTTTAAAAACAGATCGTTAAAAAAGTCTAAACAAGTTAAACCTGTAGCAGATTATTTCCATGTTGCTTTTGGTTTCTCCCTGCTTCCTCTCGACTGATTGGACTTTGATCTACTTGCATCTTTTTCGTTATTTTCAATCGCTGCTAACTCTTCATCATACCTAAGAATAAGAAAGTGAAATCTGTTAAAAGTTACTCAAAATAACGTGCCTCTGAGATCAGCATAGTCGTTAGTTAAAAGCAACAAAGTCTCTCTCCAAACTAAAACAATCGATTGCATTCCCTTCAAACAAACAAACACCATTAACACGAATGAAAAATACCAATAGCAAAGGCTAAAAAGACGTGATTTGTTCAAAGCAATAGCACAACCATTTTTGAAACCAAGCTTAAAACGTCATCCACCATACGTTATCAAATAAAGCTTTTTTTTCAAAATTCTATCCCTTTTTCTCTAAAACACATTCCATGCGCGGGTACTCCGAATTCTTTAAAAACGTTTAATGGAAAATGAAACTTAATACTTGAGAAGGGTGTTGATAAATCCTCTACACTATTTTTTTATTCTGTTCTCAATAAGATGAGCATCTTGCTCCAGTAAAATATAGAAACAGACCAAAAAACAGCCAGTTAATGTTTGGTTTTTTTCACAGCATTTATGTGGTTTATTTTTTCTAAAATATTGAAGGTTGTTTGCGATCTTTTGGCACTCATAAAGAAAACTATTAATAGAATATATCATATTGAGGCAAAGAGGCCGCGTAAATATTAAGTTATATGTATGTCTGGATATTAAAAACCTTAGTCTCCCCCCTACAGAAATTGTCATCTCTCGCTGAAAGTCGTGGAGCCATATTATCAAATAAGCCAACTAATTCAAATTCGTTTTTTGTGAGGCTGATTCGAGGGAGGTTCATATGAAAGAAGGCTTATCATGATTATCTTAAAGACACAATACAAATAGATCATTTTTTAAAGCTCGCTTGATTTTCCCAAACTCGATTAGCTACCGGTTTTATTTTTTTTTCAATGCTTGATTGATCATAGTTTAAAATTAGCTATTGCATGGTAACTGCACTAAATCGTTGAAAGGCGTATTGAACATCATATTAAGAAAAAAATTGTTCATGCGAAGAAAGAGGCTTCGTCAAGGATGGCAGCTAATTAACAGTTTCAGTGAGATACTAATTCAAAGAGTTACTAAGCATGGAAAGCACGTAAAAGATTAACGCTATTTTACTTACAAAACTTCAAAGTTTCCAAGAGCTTCTTTGGTGGGCAATTTCTCTCTGCGGACACTGCAAGTAAAAACAAATGACTGTTTGACTGAAACTCTAAGTGAGATTCCTTAGCAACAGATAATTGCAAAAGATCCAAAATAAAAAGGTACACTGGCCACCATGTAGAGCCCTTGGTTAATTATTCCAAATTTTTTTGAGATCTATATCTGTTTAAGTAAGCATCTATGCACAAATTAGGTCAAAATCACCACTACATCACTAGAGTTCAAATATCGGCAACATGTATTTAAGCTGCATGTATTCAAAGAGCTTTGAGAAATGCAAGTTTGGTGCCGTGCACTCATTTTCTTTGCGCACTTAGTTACAAACCAAATTAAATGCTTAATCAAAAAGCCCTCCATTGAAACAAAATATCCAAAGCAAAGAAATTTAGCTAAAATTATTTACAAAAAATAAAGAACATGCAAATTTTCCGTTGGGTCTAATGTCTAAAAAGCACTTGATATCTTGATATCTAAAATTATCTTGCTAAAAACCAATATTTGCTAAAGGTTCTCCATACAAGTTGGACTTAATCGAGTTCTCAGTTACTCGTACATACCTGAAAAAGATTTTGAATTTGCAGACATGGGAAGTTACGGGTAGGGTAATGAATTTTTGTATGTATGATTTGCAGTTTGCACTTCATTATGAACTACAGTCACAAACTGTAATAGTTCAAAATTCTAGCATAACATATGTACTCTATATAATGTTTTATTGCACTGCAAAAGCGGTCAGTAGCGAAAATGAGGCTTGCAGCGTAAATCTATTGGGAAATAGTAATGACGATGGCATCAAATGCAAACAAAATACCGTGATTAACGTACTCAGGCAGCTCTCCATTTGGTGCGACTATGTTGATGATATCATTGATCAATGAGAATTTCATAATTCTGTCGGCTGCAGTTGTAGATGATAAAGATGGAGACGCATTGACCTTAAATGTGAAAATGTTCAGACATTTATAAAGGTGAAAAAAGAATGATTTCAAACGTACGTTTCAAGTTATAGATTAGTAATTGAAAGGTTAGAGATAAAAGAACAAGATTATATTGCGTAGGAAAGGAACAATTCACAGAGGCGGAAGAACACACCAAATAATAATTATATATTCATATATAACTATTTTTATCTTTTTTATGTAACATACGTATTTATAGTTTCTATTTGGTCATATTTGATATATATAGTTATTACTTGGTTATAGTTCCCCTACCGCTTTACGTTGTTCCTCATATCCATCATGTATATACATCATCACAAGCATTCCACGAGCAACCGGTAGGCAGCCTGCTGTTTGTTCTCTTTTTTAAATTTTAAACATTTCATTAAGTTGGTTTTAGCTGTTAGTCTAGTGTATCGTTTAGTTAACTACAACATGCTACCAACAGAGAGAACATTTTATACACATTCGAAATTGCAAGAAAATATGAGAGCTTCAATTATTTTACTGAGAAGTATATTTTCCTTAGTGCACTCTTCCAAATATCGAACGATGGATGTTGACCAAAATCCAAACGAAAATAAACAAAGGCGCAAATGTATCAAGGAAATTCTTTGTGAATCTTGTCTGCTTCAAATTCAAATGGAATTTGACTTGTATCAGCAGGGTTGTTATCTGTGAAATGATCTTTTAAACACTCTGCTGACTTTTACTTCGAATGTCTGATGGCTTCTAACACACCTTTCATACAATCTACCTGTCCTAAACACGGTTAAACAATCTGCTTTTCGTAAACAAAGGCCAAAATTCGAGGGATATTTGCTTAACGATACCAAATTGCAACTATTATAAAAAAAGTACAAGTGCTGCATAGAAGGTAACAGCAACCGAGACAAATGGTCCTACTTTCCAGCTTTTGGCACCTTATCTACCAGATTTGTTGCATGAGTGATGAAATTTGCTATGAATTGAGTTACTAGATGCTGAACTCATCTTTCAGTTTCCAGTAACCTGTAAGCGAGGTCCGTAGTGAAACTGAGACTTTAGGTGTAATTCTATCAAACTCGTTCTCATGATAGAATACTTCACTATGTTTGCATGAAAATCTTGGAAAATCTTTATCATGGTAGTGACAAATGAGTATTCATATTAAATTTTAGGATCTTTAAAAGGTCTCGTCTAGGCTGGCCTATTCTCGTGTTGAAATCATTCACTGCAATCCGTCAGTGCGCAAGATATGGGAAGAACTGATACTATGATGCTAAAGGAATCTTGAATAAGGATACGTTACTTATCAGAGAACCGTGCTAGGAAACAGTAGCCGCTGTACAACACCGTTTCATAATTGCAGCATAATCTATATTGTATATTGATCTTTGCGTCGTCATCATCCAAGGGGAGGTTTAAAATAGACCGCCGTGGCCTTCCATGTCCTTCTATCCTGTGCCAGTCAGTGCAACTGAACCATACTTCTTCCACCCGAAATCTCTTAGATGTTGTCGGAACAAACGACTGGTTATGTCCTTTCCCATAGTATGGTTCCAATAAAAGCCTTTTTTCAACGATTTTTAATTGTTAGTAGCTTCTCATTTACTCCCACCTTACCATATCCATTCATTAGTTATCTTTCCAGTCCGACTGATGCGCATCAGACGACGTTAGCACCATAATTCAAATGCTCAATCTTCTTCTTGCCTATATTTTTCAATACCAAACATTCTGAGCTGTAACTGGCTATGCTCAAAACTGATGTGTATAGCAGCCTTTTCTTTTTAGCTATAGTAATACTTTTTACTTTCCATGTATTTCTTGATGAGACCATTGCATTTCTTGCTATGTATAATCTTCAGCGGAATTCTTTTGGGTCATCGTAATTATAGGTTATCAGAGTTCCTGACCTTAACTGTCTTCATAAGTTTTGTTTGGGTCCTACTTTGGATCGTGCATGATGATTATTTTAGTTGCTAGAAAATTATATAAAGTAAATAGGGTTGTTTCATGTTGTAAATTGGTATTGCCAATAGTTTGCGAGCTGAGAGGTTTGTTTGTAAGTTTCTTAAAGTAGTCTAGTCGTAGCTGCCAAACTGTATCCCTTGATATAGCCCATTATGGCCGTCAAGCCGCTAAGTTAGTGATTTAACCGACCATTTGATGAATGTATTTACGAATTAGAGGGAACGGCATTGCGGTGTTTTAACTGACAAACCGAGGGAACGGCAAGCCGCTAAGTTAGTGATTTAACTGACCATTTGATGAATGTATTTACGAATTAGAGGGAACGGCATTGCGGTGTTTATCGTGTACATTTCTATGTATTTGCAACAGCAATGGTCACGTCATGAAATAAAAAACGAAGGAATGGTAAAAAAATTCTACGAACCTCGATGAGCCAAGGCTTGAGGTTATCATCTATGATAATATCGTATCTGAAAAATAAAATTAAAATATGATTAGACAACCTTTTTGAACTAATTTGCTGCTAATATGACGCCTAATTTCCAGAAAGGAAAGTGGGGTGGGGGGCTACCCCTAACAACTTTGATACAAAAAAGGCACCCTGGCACAGCATGATGAGCTGCCTTGAACTTTTGTAAAATATTTATTTTTTCACTAAAATATGTGTGAGTTCGGTCTTACGCTGTTTAAACGACTATTTTAGCAGATGCAAAAGGTGTTTCCAAATAATGCTGAATAAAAAGGACCCCCCCCCCCTCCTCCCGTCGTTGCAAGTCTTGTACTAACCACTAGCGCGGGCCCACAACCCGAGATAGAAAAGATGGCAAATTGGCTATGGAAAGACAACACAGTTAATCACACTCATATCTAGGTCCAAGATGCCGGGTTTTCAATGAGAAGAGTGTTACAAAGGATCATCAGACGGAGATGGTGTTCATTGTTTATAGCCAATACTATGAATGCAAATGTCTGTTCAGTTGGTAAAGACCTTGCAAGCAAGATTGAAGCTGTCCCAAATCCGATGCTCCTTTCTGAAATGCCTTCTTCAAGCAAGCAAACTCATATCTCACATTAGCCAATCCCTAGTTGGTGTGAATTTCTTTAGTGCATAGTAAAAATATATGATATTCATCTTGCTTTTTTGCTTGCTGTTCAACATTTGAATTTGTGTTGTCATGAAAGGGTGCTATCATCATTGCCGAATGAGTAAACGGCGTGGTCATGGATCCAGGAAAGTAGGAAACAAGTTTTTCAAATATATGAAAGTGTTCGTCTATGATCAATGGTGCCAAATGCATCTGTCGCTACAAGCCGCAATTTTGGAAGATTCGTTCAATTCGAACAACAAAAACCGGAAGCAAGTTTCGTGTTTTTCAAAATTCATGATTTTTGAGGGTCATATAGTGGTTTAGGGAAACAGGAGAACAAGGCTAAAAAATGGTTGGGGAACAGGGAAAAAGCAAAAGTATGTAGAGGAACAAGGGGAACAGCCAGTTTTCTTTCAGGAATCGGGACACTGTACATTCAAAATTTTCGATATGCTTTGTGCATTTGCTCCTGGGTGCCAAACCCACCCATTGGGACAATAATATCCCAAATGGTGGGTCTGGTACCCAAGATGTGAATTGATAATAGCTAAAGACCCGAAGGGGAAGGGTAAAATACTCATATACTTTCGTAGACGAGGACGTGTCACGGAACAGGGTATCGTTTGAAGACTCCAGACTCCGGGACAGGGTATCTCTCTTTATCTCTGGCTCCATAGCATCCTTTGTTGGCTCCATGAAAGGGTAAAATGCCTGAAGCCATATATAAACTGAAAATTTGAATCGTAAAGTTTTGTGATAAATTCTCAATTCTCAATCCTTTTCTCTTTCGTGTAAATTTTGTTTTTCTCTTCCATTAGAGTGTAAATTTTAGGGTTGTCTAAAGTGTCTAAAGACATAGATGTATGCAAGATAAAACAGGTATGGTGTTCAAATATTTTTTTGTTTATTTTTTTTTCTGAGAAAGTTCGCTAATTCTTCGTCTTGTTTGTTCAGATACAAAAACTATTTTTCTGGACGTAATGATTTGAAAATGCCAAAATGGCGTATTACAGAGCAGTTTGATGATTTTCGTTTGAGATGCATTTTTGGAGAGAACATTTTCAAAATTCCTTAGGGAACATGGGAACAAACATTATTTTTTAAAAGGAACATCGGATCAAGGACCCCCCCTATACGACCCTTATTTTTTTAAACATTTCTTTGAATATTTCACGTGGTCTGCTTTGTTTACTTTTACAGGGTATTTTTAACTAGTAATAAAGGATGGACATGAGGGTTTGGCTTCTAAATATCCTTTTCCTTGTTTCTAAAAGGGGCGTGCACCAAAAATTCTTCTTGGGGAAAGCCCCCAGAAATAGCCCCACCCCATTTTCAGATCGTGGTCCCTGATATACGAGTTAGCCATGCCGTTTTCTTTGAGGCAGTTCTGGGAAGATTTGCCGAATAAATCTCTCAAAGCAAAAATTTTATCCATTTCAACATGGTTTTCCAATAGTCTGCTTCAGTCCTCCCCTTCTAAACCGATCTGATATCGTCAATAAGTACCTACTATGGTCTACGTCACGGATACCTGAATGGAATAAATGAAATTAATTTTTTCTGTCCTGATTTCGCAATGGCACACAACAGCTGTACGAAGAGATAAACAAAAAAAAGCAAACGAGTAAGTGGGTATTTGTTGAGGGAATCCAATTGTTCTCAGGCATGAATGCGCGGAATTCCAGTTGACGGTTCACCAGCCTCTCCCATCAACCTCCACTTTTGCGCGGCTAATCAACTTTTGTTTACTTACGGTAGTTCCTCCTAACTAATTATCTATGTAGATATTTCAAGCCTTCTCTCACCAAGTATAATCACAGGAGACAGGCTTCAACATCATCTGTTCTTGTCATTGCTAATGTGCCACTCTTCCTCCTACATACTCGAACTAACTGTTGCATTTCAGACTAATCTAGACGTCAATACCAACCGCAAGAGAGACAAATACACAAAGAATGAAGTGTGCTAAATAGCAGAACTCATAAAAAATGTGGCAGGCTGCAATTTTATCGGAAAAACAACCTTTGCCCTAATGTATTGGCGATTTCCTTTACATTTTCTTTTCTTTTTAAAAAAATCTTTAAATTGTCCTAATCAGGTCCAGATTTAAGCATCCCTAGGTGTTCTGACAAGTCCATGGGTCGGAGAGGAAAAAGTCAAGAGTACAGCAACAGAACAGAAGGCATCTCATGGCATCTCATGCAACCGGTGTAATATGCGTTTAAATTCCCCGACAGGCATAGAATTTCTTCCCGACGGGAGGGCTACAGCTCCCGCCTCCTCTGGCGCCAACCCTGCAGCTAATGGCAGACAAATGAAAACGGGCACATTAAATTTACTACAGCCCAGAATTCCAGATATTTTTAGTAGCCACTGTGAAAATTCCCGGTGCGCCACGATGCCCCTCCCCTCCCCACTTTTTATTTTCTCTTGCGTCCAAAAAAGAGAGTAGAAATCTTCCTTTAAAAACTGGGAAGCACTTTTTTGCAAATTATATCTTTAAAAGGCAGCGCATGATCCTTTGCCGTGGTAATTTTTTGGTATCGAAGCTTCCCCCCCCTCCACTTTGTTGGTCTCGTCGGAGGCCCTGCATTGGCGTAATCTCCGGTTGGACTTTACATGGACTGCAACCTCGGGGAGCAGTCAAACAGCTTAGAAGCAGAAAAAAAAGGACGAGGGAAAAGCATTGGACTTAAAAACACTCTGTTTTATTACATATTTTGCACGCCTCGCTTGTCCTAAAGTTCAATTTTCCTTCCCACAAATACGGTAAAAATGTATAAATTCCTGCTTACTCTTTCCCTTTAAATGGAACATTGCATACCTTGCCTTTGATCTTCGCCTCGTATTTCAATTTTTGCGTCCGGAAGTTACAGGGAAGCCCCTTAATTAACCAACAACAACAACTTGTTGAATAGCGGGCGAAATCAAAACGATATTGCGGCAAAGTCAGTGAATGAGAACGAAAGAACGAAAAATGTAAAGCACGTGAGCCGAAAAAGATCGTTGACTTTGCTCGGTGCAACTCGGGAGAAGTGTTATCGTTGGACTTTGAACGACATCAATGCACTGATCTCTAAAAAAAGACTGGATCGAGCAACCTATTGTTCTCACTCACCAAAAACTGAAGCCCGCGTATTTCAATCGGCGCCATCTTGTTGGGACCACTATTGAGCATATTGACTCCAGACGCAATGGGTAAAAACGGGACGCAGTGCTGTGCTTTTGGTTGCAACAAGCGAAAAAAACGAAAATTTGAAGAGGTTGCACGCAGAAGTGACAGTGAGGGAAGTGAAGATGACCAAACAGCTATTAAAAGAAAGTTTCCGCGTACTTTTCATTCGTAAGTTTAGGCCTAGAGGCTTTTACATAAATTGAAATACTTATTTAAGTATGCATTTGGTGAAGTGTTATGAAATTGCCCCTTTCAAGTAAACATCTTTCAGCTAAAAATCTATGCTGAACCAGTATATAAGAACAACTCATCGTTTTTACAACTACGTCAGTCTTTTCAATGGTGTAGTCTCTTAGCGGATGCTAATAGCCTGAAATCTATAATTTATTATGCAGTTTTAATAAGTACTATACATAATTTGTGTGCTGTTTACATTTAGATTCCCATCAGACTCCGCAAGACGTGCTGCATGGCTTGTCAATATCCACCGCGAAAATTGGAGCCCAAGTGCACACTCTAGAATATGTTCTGACCACTTCAAGGAGCAGTTTATTAATCGCACTGGACAAAGGGTAGAGTTGAGGCCTGATGCTATTCCCACTAGATTCAAGAAATTTCCAAAGTATCTACAAAAGGTAAAACCATTGAATTTTTTTCACTATTAATGGCAGCACCAATGGGATGATCTTGATTCTACAATGTTTAACTGAACTTGATTTTGACTTCATATAGTATGACTGAGAATCCTTTTAATAATTTTTTTATTCACGGAAGAAACAAAAATAAGAAACAAAGTCAACAATGAGTCTTTGGTCAGAACAGCGGGAATGACAATACACCTGCTGCCCATAATCATTATTATCAATATATGTACATCCCATAATGTAAATTCTACTTAAGTTATTTAAAAATCCAACTACTATCAATAATAATGTTAACACACTCCATAGTAAACATCCTCTTTAATACCTAACATAACTAACAGCTTTTGCTTCTGTATTAGGCATCAAAACAACGAAAACCTCCTCAAAATCGAGGTCAAAATGTATCACAAGTTGAAGACAGCGTTCATATTGGGTGTCCAACTGAGGTTGCCAACAGTGTTTCTGGGCTTGCTGATCACTGTTATCATATTGCTGCATCACCCCATTCTGAATTCACGGAACCCCTGTGCTAAAGGATTCAAATCTGCTCTTCGTAAAGGTAACAAAGAGGCCTGGTCTCCATTTCTTTCTGATGCCTTTAACTACATTCTGCATCTCAAGGATCCAAAAGGACAGCTCATGTATACAACACGAAGGAAGACCGGTTTTGTTTGGTTTCTTGTGGCAATCGAAAGCACCAAAGGAGTTTTTCATGACTTAGTTGAAAAAGATCACGCACCTTTAAAGTATTTGTTGACCTACAAGCTCAGCCAAGATCATCTAGAATTATTCTTTGGGGCTGTACGTTCAGCAGGGGGCTTCAACAACATTCCTACTGCCCAGCAGTTTACAGCAGCTTACAAGCGTCTTCTATTGAGAAGCAGCATCGGTGGAGGAAAGGGAAACTGTCAAAAACAAGATCCAACTCGACTTCTTCATGCATTTGACGATACCTGCAAAGTTGGTGATCAAGATGTCACTATTTCTCATGCAGCTCTCATTAGAAAGTATGATATGACAGAAAGAAGACCAGTTCAAAGTGATCATGACTACAGTGACTCACCAAACATGGCAAATCTAACTGAATTCAAAAAAGCTGCAATTTCTTACATTGCAGGCTATGTTGCAAAGATGGTGGACAAGCAAATATTTTGTATTCAATGCTGTTCTGCCCTTGGCTCAACCAAGTTTGTTGCTACATCACATTTCCAGAAAAAGAAGGACCGAGGAGGACTTTTCAAGCCAACACAGAGTGTAATTACCATCTGTGAAGAAACTGAGCGACGATTTCAGCGAATGCTAAACACCACTGGTGGTATACTTCCTCAGGGTATGCATTGACTTTGTTGACTTATGTTTTCAATGTATGCATTGTTTGTTCACTAAAATGATTTCTTTTAGGTTGAAAAGCTGATCTAATGGATTATTTTAACTGATTGGTTGATTGATTTGTTTAATTGATTGATTGACTTGTTTTATGCAGTAGCATTGTTAATTCCAAAACAGCCCATATTTGATGGAGGCTCACAGAAAGGCACTGTCAATTTTAAACTAAAATATCTAGTTCATTTTCTCACAGGTCATTAGTTAAAGATCAAAATGCCTCAAAAATAAATGAAATTTTATGTCAAATTCGTTTTTGCTAGTTTCTAAATATAAAGTTGATAGAAGGATTATTTTTTCTCAACTTTAGGTAATGGACTTCCAGATGCAATCGCTACCTCTGTGTTGGGTGAAACAAACCTTGCAGCCATTTTCAGGGACCTTGATGATCATATGGTGGACACAGCAGTCAATGACAATCATGTGTTTGCATTGGTAAAACTTGTTGTAAAAGGCTACTGCAAAGTTAGATTTTACCATCTTGGTAAAGAATACAGTCAGCAACTCACTGGGGACAAAGTTCGGAAGAAGCTGAGCAAGTTGGTCCTGTTCAAGCATCAATGAAGATCTGAGCAGAAAATATTTTCCTTTATATTAACAAACAAAACAGCTTTTTTAAAAGCTACTACAATGCCAAGGTAACCCTGTACCTACGACCGCACAATGAAGCTTGCTTGGCCCTTTGTGTCATGATACACAATAAAGACTGTTTTCTTGAGCTTTTTTAGCACTTTAAAGAATTATGACTTAAACCAAATTAAAATAAGCCTTTACGATTTTACCAAGTATCAAAAGATTGCAATAAAATCTTCGGCTAGGTAAGGGGAAAGGTCCTGCTACAACACAATCAGCCTACCTATTTTAAGGCCTAGGAATGAAAAACATCCCTTATAAAAGTATAGTGTTAGCCAGCAAATTTACAAAAATGAACCCTGAAAGACTATTTAGTTGCAATATATAACAAATTCTTTCCTCACCTGCTTATTTCACGGTAAGCGCCAATCACAGTTTGTTTCAGTTCATTTTCTCTTCCTTGTCCACAGTTGCGTTCAGGTCTCAAGCACTGATCTCAGTGGTCTCAAGGTGGTCCCAACAAGATGGCCGCCACTGTTTTGATTTGGCTTCACTTTTCGAACAATAGATGCTCGATCCAGTCTTTTTTTAGAGATCAGTGCATCAATGTAGGTCAAATTAGCAACTCCCCAATTGAATAGGTTTATGCCGTCAAATTAAAGGCAGTTGTTTAACAATGGAACTTGTAAAATGCGGGGCTACGGTCAGTGGCCAGCGGCTGAAGGTATTGCACCGTGAAACATCTCGCAAAGGGCATGTGATTAGGAGAGAATAGATATTAGTTTACGCAATGCCCGTGTCGTAGTTCAGGGTAAGAGAGGTACGGTAGTTGTTTCGTCTCAGTAAGTTGGAGAACGTATTGAAAAAGTTGACAGAATGGCCGGACCATGGAGACACCTTATGATGTGCTATCCGAGGTATTTCAACGTGAAACATTTTTTATTGAATGCCCATATGGAAATGAAAAGGCCGGTATCGCAAAGCTTGGCAGTTTCCCAATGGAATAACTTTTTCAATGCGCTCAAAGATCTTGGGGTGAAGATCGAACTTATTGAAGAGCAGCCCGACCTTGTTGACATGGTTTTCAGCGCAAACGCTGCCATCATATTCAAAAATAAAGCGGTGATCGCAAACTTCGGCGCAGAACCGCGTGTACCCGAGTCCGAGCATTACAAGAAGTTTTTCGCAGAGAGAGACTTCGAAGTTATTGACCCGAGCGAAGATGGAGTGCACATTGAAGGCTGCGGCGATTTTATGTCGTTATACGACAAATCCCATTATTTTGTAGCTCATGGCTTCAGGAGTGACTCCGCGGCCTATCCATATCTTCGTGACGTGTTGCAACTCTCAAAAGATGACTTAACACCTATGCAACTGGTAAACAAGTTCTTCTATCACATCGACACGTGTTTGACTAGCCTTTCACGTGGCCATCTTATGTATTTCCCAAATGCTTTCAACGAAGAGGGAAATCGCCGCATTCAAGAGGTAGGCGGGAAGAATTGTATCCCCATTTCAGAGGAAGATGCCTTCTATTTTGCCTGTAACTCAGTAAATTTCGAGCATGAAGGGAATCATGTCATTGTTGGAAACAAGTTTTCAAAGAGTTTGAGTGGATTGCTGAAGGATAACGGTTACAAACTAGTTGAAACACCCTTCAATCAGTTCTTGCTGTCCGGAGGCAGCACGAGGTGTTGTGTTTTGGACATTGGGAGATATTAAAAAACTACTTTAAATCAAACATAGTATTGGTAGGATAATTTGAACAGTTAAAGACTTCCGTAACTTAGTAAACAAACGACTTAGGCCTACAGTTGTAGCAAGGAGCGCGCCAGCTGCGATGTCTGAGCAGGATTATTTTGAAGAAAACCATGACACTAAGCTTTAAGTAGATATTTGAATTCACGTTTGTAGATCAGGGCTGGATTCCGGCATACTGGAATAACCAGACCCAGGACCGTAGGACCGGACCCCAACGGACCGGACCCCAGGGGAATGCCCTTTTCCTCGCTTTAAGAAAGCAATGCATACTTCACAATTTCTTTCATATGATCACGGTTTTGACTGAATTTTAAGCCGGTTTTTCGCTTTTAGTAAATGCTTAAGCGGTTCAACGGTTTTCGTTAAATATTTAGGCAGTTATACAGTTTTTGAGCCTTTCCTACTATACCGTTTTGTGTCGTAAAGGGTACAGGTCTGTCGCCCTTTCTCTCGGAACTAAAGGCAAGAAATAGTTGGGAATATAGCCCATTAACTAGACTGGATAAAGTTTCAATAGTTAATCTACAATCAGAGATGCAGAATGTAGAGAGAGGGGCAGGGGGCAATTTGCCCTAAGGCCTCAGCCTTGAAGGGGCCCAAAATGAGTTTAAAAAATGTTTAAGCTTGTCTTTTTCGAGAAAATGGAAATACATTCAAAGATATGTTTGTTAATATCATAAATGATGGCAGAAAGTACTTATTTGGGGAAAGGAGCCCTGAAAAAAACTACTAAGAAAGTTAGGTAGAAAATATTTATACTGCAGATATTTATACTGCTTACATTAAAAAGTAATGCTTTTAATGAAGTTTTAGGACAATTAAAACACATGATATAACATGCATAACCTCTGGGAATAATGGGTTTTATGCAGCTATAAAGGGTGTGGTCCCAAAAAGTTTAGTATTTAGCTATTGGGCCCCAACCAGGGCAATGTAGCCTTTGATGTTCCTGTGGATATTGATGCTTTCCCTGTCCTTCTAAATATCACATTTACCTGAAAAAAATTCTGTTCAAATTAGGTTAACAGGGAAAAACTGTCTTGGCTTGTAAGGCTAAGGAATTATTACTGTATGTTCAGTGCTTTTATAGTCATAAACTTAAGAAATTCAAAAGCCATGGCAAAATTTTTAGCAAGACCATTTGCCTCCTAAAAGTGAGATGGAAATGATGTGACTATGGGACAAACCACTCAGAGAAAAGCAAGGTTTGTAGGCCATTTCGCCAACCTCATTTTATATCATTGCCAATACAATCAACTAATTAAGAAGCCAAAGATTAAGCCTAGCATTTTAGTACCATGAAAGTCATGAAGCACTTTGAAATTTGGTCAATTTCTAATGTAATCTTACACTTTGACAGGCAAAGAGCTCTGGGGTACAACATATCTATTTGCCCTTAATTCCTTTGGCAAAAGATCAATGAAAGAAGGCATAATTTTTGATTTAAAGGATGCTCATGTTTCCAAGGAACTTAATACCTTATCCTCACTGACACCCTGTTTATGAAGATGAAACAAAATCCAGTTACCATGTGATATGTTTAAGACTGCAAATGAAACAAGGCATATTGAAATGGGAGCAATGCATCTTAGATACAATTAGTATAATACTGTTATCAAGAACCTTTCTGACAAAATCAGTGACAATGTACTGAACATGTCAGTGATCCCCCACACTTGTAGATACCACCTCATGTTGATATATTGCTCTTCTTTGTTAATTTGTATTTTCATATATTCAATCAGCAATTGCTATGCAAATGTTTCACCATAATGAATTACTTAAGGGTGCTAATGAACGATAAATTCTTAACAGAACCCTAAAATATTCTTCCCTTATTGCATTAAAACACAAGAAATACAATAATTTATCTTTCTGAGTCTTAAACTAAAATTCAAATAATATTTAAGTGGCAATGGGGGGTTTCTGGAAACCCGGAACCCCCCTAAATCCACCCCTGGAGGCACAAATACGACTTGAAGAAAGCTGTCGTTTTCGTAGACATATATTGCAGCTTTTTGTAAGCTTCTCGTCATCCGTTCACTAGTCAGAATGAAGTCGCATTAGGATGATTTTTCAGGCTTACGGTTAGGCCCATCGATCGACCTGAGCATGCTACAGTCCTTCCTTTCCTTTAGCAGGAAAGAATTTTGTCTGCAGGTTAGATGATCCAACAAACCATGCATTTTCACGTTTCTTAAGGCACCCATGAAGTAGAACTTTCTTTCAGCAGCAATTTGTTGTCTTATTTTGAAGAACACTGCTTGCCGCCATTGCAAATGGACGAGAATGGGCATTCCCCTGGGGTCCGGTCCTACGGTCCTGGGTCTGGTTATTCCAGTATGCCCTGGATTCCCTGTTTTCTACGCTGGAGGTGTCTAGCGTTGACCTCTCCAAATATAAAAGGTCGCGTGTTTTTTCCATTGTTCCTAAGCGTAAGATCTGCCGTTTACTTTGAAGGGAATTCGCCCTGTTTGTAGATTGAACGACTGGTGACTCAATAACTTTCTATGAACCAATTTCTCGTGAAATATCGAGTTGCCATTCGAAACGACAGATAATACTTCGTTTAGCGATCCCCCGTTTCGTTTAGCGTTTTAAGTTCCTTCTTTTTTAGAATGTAACATCAGTATCATTTAGAGTTTTTTTTAGCAATTTCTTAGCAAAGGGCCTATCACCTTAATGTATTAGCACAGCATTTGCGAATTAGACTACATTGTCATCAAAGTAATTCATTATACGAAGATTTTTACTCGTGTGTGGAAATTCTTTATTTGGAGAGAAATGAAAATGATCAAAAAGTTTAAAATAAAGCCATTTCATGGCTGAAATCTCATCCCTTATTTTGGGTTTTAGTTGTTGAAAGGCAGTACACTCCCCTTACAAAAGTATTGCGCAGGTTTGTAAGTTAATCATGGCGGATATGGCGTCAGCAACTATTCATATGCAAATTTAATGCGTCCAATAAGAATCAAGTCAATTGTTTGAAGAAAAATCTTACAACGAATCAAAACCCTAGACATTCAACAATAAAATATACAAAATAAATTAGTTTTCATCATGCAACGGTCCCAATAATTTAATATTTTTTCGGGTAGCCACGAATCTTCTGAACCTCATTGAGACGACGTGGAATTGAGTCGTAAAGTTTAGCAATATAACTCTGAGGTATACGTCGCCATTCTTCAAATATGCGAACAACAAGTTCTTCTCTCGTCGTTGGAGGGCCTCTATGGTCATTATTCAGTTTGTTTTTTATGAATAACCAAACATTTTCGATGATGTTAAGATCGGGACTGTTTGCAGGCCATGGAAGCACATCAATCCCTCGCAATTTTGTATATATTTTGGTCTTTTTGGCACGATGTGGGGGTGCATTGTCATGTTGAAAGATGAATGGCCTATTTTGTTCTCCAAAGATTTTTTTTATGGACTGGTGAAGGTTGTCCTGCAGAATCTCGATGTATTTTACTGCGTTGATTTGACCGTGGCATTGAACCAATCGACCTACGCCGTTAGGCCCAATGCACCCCCAAAACATAACAGAAACTGAATTTCTTAAAGTGGGCTGAAAAAAGTCAGCGTTGCTGGCTTCTGCAGATGTTCGCTAAACGGTTAGTGTTCTGCAGTCATTTTTTAATCCAAATCGGCATTCATCGGAAAAAACGACATCTTTCCACTGGTCAGCTGTCCAATGGCTAAGAATCCTGCTCCACTGGACACGGTAGCATCTCTGCCTTAAATTAACGAAAGGTTTACGCTTTCTTTTATAAGATTTTATTTTATATTTATGAAGAATCCGCCTTACTAATGCTGAGGATGGATTTTTGGCTGGAAAAGAAGACGCTACTTCGTATGCGATGGCTTTCAATCTGCTGAATCGTTGAGTCCTTGCAACTCTGCAGATAAATCTTTCTGAACTCCAGAACATCCCATTGGATGGACTCCAGAACAAACATTGCATCGCTTTTATGATCTGCCTCTTCAGACGCAGTTTGATTTTTAGAAAAGCTTTTCTCACTGCTACCATTGTAGCTCTTATACGATTTCATGTATTGTAACCATAGTTGAACTTCGATATGCAAAATTTACCCTCTTCAGTTTGGATCAACTTGACAAATATGGGCTATTGTTTTAGATTACGTTATAGCCTTCCATGTAAATCATACTGTAAAAAGGGCAATGTTCCTTTTCGGGCAATGTCTCAATGAGGGCTCTAAATTCTCGTACTCCTCCGTAGCGACGGAGCAGATGATGAAATAGAATAAGCCAATCAAACGAGACTTACCTGTAAGTGATGTTTGATTGTGATTCTATGAATCATCGGCCCGGAGTGAAGGAGGTGTACGCCCAGCCCTTTGTAGCCTTGAATTATAGGGCCCACCCTACCAACTATTTTTGTGACCTCATCGATCCATTGCTGCTCTAAAGACTGGTTTGGATGAACTACTGCGCTCTCTCTCGTACACCTCCTTCACTCCGGGCCGATGATTCATAGAATCACAATCAAACATCACTTACGGTACTCCTCTGGTCGAAAATTACTTTTGTTTTTCAGTTTATTTTTGATCTATAGTGTTTAAAATCTTTGCACAAGAAATATTTTTTACTTAGCATATCTATAAGTATGAATAAATTGTATTTTTATGGTTGCAGGTCGTCAAATCGCTCTCATAATTGTTGAAATTTTTCTCTGTTTCCGACCACGTTTCTTAGGCCATGCTTCTCCGACTGCCATACTCCCATACACCATTAGAAAGCTTGTTTCCCTGGCTTTCTCGATATTGAAAGGGTATTCTTGTTCCATGCTTTGTTTCATTGTTAAATTGAGGAAATGATTGGCTATAAAACAATCGAAATCTGTTTCCTTGGCAACAACAGTTAACAGGCCGTACGTGATTGGCTATGGAGTAAAATGCTGGCTGTTCATTGGTTAGTGTTGAACTGCTGATAGAATCGATAGGTGACCGTTGAACGTTCAGTTTCTCAGTTTTCGAAAGTTCTTATGTGAGATAGATTTTATTGAAATTACAATGGTAAAAGTTAAAGTCAGAACCCTTAGAGCATTTGTTGGTCGCCGGAGAAACCCAAAGTTGAAAACAAAAGCTAAAAGGAAATCTACAATGGAGGAGGAAGTTGATATGAATGTAGGCCAACAACAAAGTGCAGCCGACCAGCAGACATCTGTCAGTGCCTTGAAGTTAAATTATTTTGGTGTAGACCTTGATACTGATATCGATGAAGCTCAAGATGAAGATATGACAGATGACTTCTATCTATTTGCTCAAAAATCTTGCTTAGATATGTTCATTTGTCACTTGATGTGTCCAGAATGTTCAAGAAAGGAACTTTGTTTTGAAATTCAACCAAGCAAGGCCTGTGGCTTCTCCAATTATGCTGTTTTGAGTTGCTCGGCTTGTCATTTCGTTATTTTTAAAGATTATCTGTGTAAACGTGTAGGAAACAGTTCATCTACAAGAAGTCCCTTTGAAGTAAATGTTTTATCAACACTGGCCGTTAGAGGCATTGGGTGTGGATTTTCAGCCATGAAGAACTGGTCTGGAACCATGAATATGCTCAACTGCCTCAGTCAAGATTCTTATCATCAAAATCAATTAAAAGTGGCAGAGGCAAGCAAGAACACATTTGAAGACATATCAAATAAATCTGTTAAAGTTATATTTGATGCCTATTCGAAACTTGGTGTGGATCCTGATGAGAAAGGTGTACTTGACATTGGCGTTACTTTTGATGGATCCTGGCAAAAGAGGGGTCATTCATCACATAATGGAATGGCCTCTGTTATTGATATTGTAACAGGGCTTCCAATTGATTTTGAGGTTCTGTCGAATTTCTGTCTAAAGTGCAGCTTGGCAGGAAGAAATAAATTAGACAGTGATGACTGGAAAATCAACCATGCACCAGACTGCTCAAAAAATTTTGATGGAACATCAAATGCCATGGAGGTGGAGTGTGCAAAACGGCTGTGGGGAAGATCAATCGAAAAGCATAGCCTACGCTACATGACCATGGTGTCTGATGGTGACAGCAAGTCCTATGATCAAGTTTGCCAGGCTGGAGTTTATGGAAAAGACAAACTTGTTGAAAAAGAGGATTGTATAAATCATGTCAGTAAAAGAATGGGAACTGCACTAAGGAAGCTTGTTGATGTCACAAGAGCACAGGGAAAGTCAATTTCTGGAAGAGGCAAGCTTACGAAAGAAAAGATAATGAAAATTCAGAACTTTTATGGCAGAGCAGTGAAGGACTATTCAAATGATGTCCCATTATTAAAGAAACGTATATTTGCTATTCTATTTCACATGTCTTCATCAGATGAGCACCCAAAGCACATGCACTGCCCCCCTGGGGAAAATTCATGGTGTTTTTTTCAAAGGTCCTTGGCAAAATCTGAACAACCAGGAAGCCACAAACATCATGATACCATTAGTGCTGAAGTGGGAAAGCAACTCGTACCCATATTCAAAAGACTTACAGCACCAGATCTTTTGAAAAGGTGTTCACGAGCAATGACACAAAATGCAAATGAGTCATTGCACAACTTGATATGGAAAATTTGCCCAAAAGCTATTTTTGTTGGAAGGAGGACCATGGAAACAGCAGTGGCTATTGCTGCTTGCCAGTTTTCAATGGGTGCAACTTTTAAAGTTGCACTTTGCAAAACATTAGGGATAGAGCCAGGAAATAATTTGAGAAGATCAACCACAAGGCAATCAAAAAAAAGAATAAAATTGGCAGAGAAGGCAGCCACCACAGAGGCAAAGAAAAGAAGAAAACAACTAAAATTCAAACAAACTGACTCATCAAAATCAAAGAAAGAAGCTGAGGGACTAACTTATGCTGCTGGTGCATTTTAACATATATCAAATTTTAACGGATGGTGTTTTATGGACACATAAAGCTTATTTTTAAGGTCAATTTTGTAGCCTTTAATCTTGTTTTTATATTATTTTGTTGTATTTTCAAATATAAGGTATTCTATCATATTAACATAGTATTTAAGTAGGCACAACTGCTATGGAATGGTTAAATGCACTTCGAAAACTTTTAAACTTCGTTTTCTCAGAATCAACTTTTTCACTAGTCGCGCTCCTTGGAAAATGCCTCCTATCCTTTAAGTAATTATAAGTTAGGATAACTATACATCATTTTGCTCCTGAAGGAATGGAGAGTGGACTAAACTATACAGAAATTTCATCTGTTGACCATGTGAGAAGTTGTTGTATGAAATCTGAATGGTAATAATTTGATTTGATATGTTTTGGCTTCTTCTGCCTGTAGAATCAAAGTTTCTTAAAATAAATAAAAATTAAATAGATAAGTTCACTCAATAGCTATTGGGGATCATTTTGATACATCACAGGCACTGATAAAGGCTTGGGTTGCAAAATGAGGCATTACCCAGCCACCTCACTATTTTCACATTATTTTCATGTTTCCATGGAAACCAATGACCAC
Source organism: Catostylus mosaicus (assembly GCA_964019065.1). Lineage (NCBI taxonomy): Eukaryota > Metazoa > Cnidaria > Scyphozoa > Rhizostomeae > Catostylidae > Catostylus > Catostylus mosaicus. Next base: position 9,143,305 of record OZ025184.1, on the reverse strand, counting down.
ACCCAAAATTTTCTTCAATTTTCAAAATCAGCACCCAAAAGTTGGTATTGTGGCCAAGTTTTACTTCTGTATGTCATAAACTCTAAAAGTTAGTTTTTCGACCAGAGGAATACCTTACAGGTAAGTCTCGTTTGATTGGCTTATTCTTTTCTAAGCTTTTGTCTATGCTGGAGTATGAAATCCCTGTGACAAGTCAGGCTTTCAAGATTTGGCATGTCTGACTACAGGGCGTTGAGGTAACAAAGTGCTGGGATATTGAAGGCTGAAGAATGATGGATTTCACAAATATTCCTAAAGATTTAAAGAAAAAAGCTTAATTTTTATTACTTAAAAATACATCAAGCTTTGGAAATCTTTGGTCGTGCTGAGCATGACCAGCATGGCCGCTAGCTTCGCCACTGTGACCTGGTAATCGAACTTTATTAGCTAGCCGCAAAGATTAGTTTGGACAAGGGGTCAATCAAAAACTTTTTTATCTGGGTAAAGGAATAAAAATATATCTGTGCCAACTCAGTGTGCAATTAAAGGGTCACTGAATTTGTTTAGCAATTCACTGGAAGAGACGATGAAGGTCTGGTGATCCTGTTGAAAATTGCGCAACTTTTTTGTTTTCTTTCTTGATTTCTAGTTTACTTTGCTCAACCTCAATAGCCCTAGACATCCTACCAAAGCAGAAATTCAGGTTATGGAAACGAAGAAAGAGGATTCTATGTGCTTCGTTTCTTATTATGATTATTATTTTTGTTATAAAAGATATTGCACATTGTTCTGCCAACTGTTTTACGCTACCTCAGTGCTGATGAAAAATGTACGATGGTGCCGATGGAAATTTATGAAGTGAAACTGCTTGCACCTAGAACGGTTTTAGCGCATGTTACCTCCATATGAAAGTCCATGTAACGCCATTAGCTTTTTGCAACAATCAATTTTAACCATGTACATTAATTTTAACGTGTATTATATAATTATATCAGGGGCGTATCAGGTACAACATGAAAATCGAAACTAAAGAATCGACATTTACTAAAGAGAATTTCAGTGTTGAGCCATTTCTGGGCTGAGCTCGGGACTCTTTCCTTTTGTCTTCTCTCCTCCGCAGTTTCATTTTGGTTAGCTAAATCTTAGGGCGGGATACACAGTGAAGAAGGGTCGCTTTTACTTGCAAGCTAGAAGACTACACGGGCGACACGGCCCTTCCGGGGGTGAAATGTCGCACAGAATGGTGATTAAAACATTATTTAAATTCACTGAATTATCATTTTTTTCAAAGGCGCCGCAGAAAACCTTGCTTCACATAATGTTTTGATGAAAAAGGAACAGCCTAAAGTTTCGAGAAATCAATTAGGAAACAACGTAAAACGGGTCACACAGATATACCTCTAAATCATAGAAAGGAGAGAAGGGGCCAAGATTGACGCATTTGGACCGTGCGTTCCTCTAAAGTTCTTATTAGTTCGGGTCCTTCAAGATTAGAGCAAAACAGAATAAAACGGTTAAAAACAGCAACGGTATCCATTATGCTGCATAATTTTCTGGCTTTGAAATGAGGCTTATTATTGTTTTGATAGCCAAGAATTTTGCAGTGGCGTTCTGACTATGAATAACTGGACTGATCTTAATTAAAAAGATTGCATCTAAACAAATTTCAGGTGTGGATCCAGGGAGTATGGTGACAGGGTATTTTGGGGATTTGTGTTTATTTGATGTGGCAAGCAGTTCTTTGCTGAAGTAAACAAAGTGGCAGCTCCTTGCTGACATAAAATACGACCAACGGAAAACGATACATCACGAGACGAAGGAAAACGATACATCACGAGACGAAGGAAAACGATACATCATTAGACGAAGGAAAACGATGCCCAAATATGACTTCCATGTCCAATGACTTTCAATCATGTGATTTGCAGCAGCCGCAATCCCTTGGAAGCTCCTAGCCGAAAGTATCCATAGCACAAGATGCCATATCCATAACACGGTGAAAACACAAGACGATATGTTAACATTGAAATATTGAATGAAATATACTAATACTTTACCCCGGTATACATTACCCTGCTTCAGAGTTAAGCAGGTTATTCGCATGACCTAATGTTTGTCGTCTTTTTTGCTCTGTTTCTGTTCCTATTTATTTTGTCCATCCTCATTGCGAGTGTCTTTAGATCCAGAGAACGGCCTATTACCGCATACAGTGGCGGAAATTGAGATTTTGCATGGGGGGGCAAGAGTAGTGAATAATCCGAGAATAAGGGGCGTGGTCCTCCCAAAATTTTTCAGCCACGCCCTTTTATGGCCACTCCATTGTGATCAGGCCCTTTTTGTAATACAGAAAAGACAACCCTTTCTGAAAAATCCCAATGCTTCAATCTTAAACGCAAAGGTAATCCGAAGCAAGTAAGAAATAAATGGGTCTACCCGTTGTTTTTTTATCTATTTCAGAAGAATCCATGTCCTTTGGTCGAGGTTTTTGTTGCAAAACTTTACATAAATAGAACTAGTATCAGAAAATGAATAAGATTTCTCTCTCCACTTTGCAGATCAAAATATCCGACTTTTATGAAAATTTTCCGAGTCATATCGAATTGGGGTGTACTTGCCCCCCCCCCCCCCAACCCCCCACAATTTCCGCCCCTGACCGCATACACTCCATTATTCGTTATGAGATATACGCCAAAGGCGAATCTAGACTGCCGCACGAGTCGCACAGGCGATAGTCAGAATTTTAAGTTTGGTTTTTTAAGGCAAGTGTGTTACAAAAATAAGTTTTGAGATACGAAACGTTTTCTAATTATCCTGGTTCCTTTTCAATAATCATCTTAAAATTACTTTATTCAGGGTTTTTTACAGATTTCTAATCATTAAACTTCAGGTTTCACCTTGAATAATAAATTCTTCAAAGATGTCCTGAGTTCATTTGAATTGTCTGACCAATTGGATTGTAATAGAGTTAATTTTAGGATGCACTTCAGTGATAAAACATTTTGAATTTAGGCTATTAGTTAAGAATTTAAGTAGGATATTGAACCTTCTAAGAAACTGCTTAGGCCAATAATTCTGCAAAAATAGATATTTCGCTTGCAATGGGGCATATTTAAGTTATACATGTAAGCCTCATTTAATTTAGATAATGTAAGTTAAGTCTAGGTCAAGACAAGCAGGCGCAAGTGACTTGTGAAAGCTCTTGTTGCCCTTCCAATTAAAGTTAACATTTCTTGAAATTTGACGTCGCCGGCTCGGCTTGACAGACCTTTGTACTCAGAACATCAAAGTTTAGCTAAATATGCAACGGAGAAGCTGGGGTTGGGCGAAAGTTGGGCAACGGTTGGGCGACAGCTGCTGCGCAGGCCCGGGGGTATGCACAGAGGGAATCATGTTGCTTTTAAAAGTTGTGCGAAAGTTGCTCCAGGCAAGCCAAGCCAAATGCTCCTTAGCACATATTTCAAAAACAACACCGATAATATTCTGATTCGTGCTCAAAACCTTGACTAAATTTCGAGCTAACTTGCTGTTATTTGTGGAAGCGAATCTTCTCTCACGCTAAAGAAGCCTAATTAGATCGGAAGATGTCGCCAATTTGCAGCCCTTGGTAAATGAGTAGAATGCGTCTTTGGGCGAAAGAAAACCAGTCTCTTCCAGCTATTGCCTAGGCCTAGTGAAAAACTTGTGTGCAGAAGATGCACTGCTGCCCAAAAACTTTGGATCGCAGATGAATTTAGGACTCCACGAAGCAATTTATCATGTGAGGTTTATCAATAAATTAGATGTTAATACAACAGTGTTAGGAACTTGCTTCGTGGAAAAATATGTTCTCAAACAGATTCAATGTTGATATCGTCTATCGTGGCAATTTTGCAACCACCAAACGGATGGAGATGCAAGGCCTAAGCCAAAATCGTACATTTTGGTGGATCCCGTGCAGCAAAAGTTAAAGCTTGCCGGGGTGCGCAACTTATTTTTGCTTAGGACGGGGTCGGGGTTGTACCCCAGTTGGGCCGAATTTCATGATATCTTTTATGCGGAACGGTCTGGGCACACCAATGAGGGTTTTGTATAACTTGTATTGGGTACTGATATTGACTGCGGTCACGCCAAGGGCGACAATCACATTTCAGGCTGGATCCGCCCCCGTATGCAGACTTCTTCGCTCTCAATACTGTTGAGTATGGCGCTAACACCTACATCAGCAGGTCAAAGCATAAAAACCTCATATAAGCCAGGCTTATAAATTTTAGTTAGGTAAAGTTCGCAGATTGCATTATTAATATATTTCGAAGCCGTATCTGCATGATAAAAGATAAACTGAGTTGATCTAGCGATAAATCAACCCAAGCCAGACAGATTTTCAATTTAGAAACATGGTCGCAAGCATCCGTTTAGCCAGCATCCGTTAAGAAGCCACTCGGCAGTCTCCTATTTATCTTTTGCTTTACTTGCAACACACGTTGACGCCTATCCACAACTGTTGCAAGAAATCGGCATAGGCGCATTCAGAATTTATAGGTATCAATTGCAAATATGAGGCCCATGATTATTAACAAATAAGGGAAATGGGTATTCAGAACACTTATAGTAAGCATTAACTTTGCTTCAGAGCTCAGCAGCATAAGAGGGCACTGGTTGCCATGCATGTGGTTAGCTTTATATGCGTTTCTCACGTAGGGGGCATTGGTTGCCATGCATGTGGTTAGCTTTATATGCATTTCTCACGTATAGTATGCATTGGTTATGAAAACTAGGAAACTGCGATGAGGAAGCTGTAAAGAATTATAGAACAAAGTATACAACTCACCCATAGTTTTCAAAGCAATGACGATCACTGGTCATGACGTTCTGCAAAAGAAATGTTCGATTAGATGGTTAAATGACTTATTTCAAAACAAGGCGCGGAGCTGAAAGCCTCCCCTCCTTGACAATCAGAGTAGATAGCCTTGCAATTTCTTCAATGTACAATTGGTTAAACTAAAACAGGTATAAAGCATGCCCCCACTTGCTTCGTCTGCTTCGTAATTTCGCTTTTCTTATTTCCATACAAGCTGTTAAATCTATCTTCACTCCTCTGATGCGATTCGAGTTTCAAAAGATTTTTCCATTTTCCAAAACTTCAAAAGACCATGTGGAGTGCTTGTCTATTTTTTGTTGGGTCGTCCTTAGTTTTGTGTTCAACTCAAATGTTTGTCGTTGGTGCAACTTGTTTTTATACAAATAATTGGTCTAGCCTATGGGCCTAGCCAAGTTGTTTCTTTAAGAGTTCAATTTCAAAATTAAGAGCAGCCAAATTTAAAACAAATCCATAGAAAACAGCTCCTAACGAAGGCTTAGATTTCCTAAGAATTTAGATCCCATTTCCTAACTCTTTGCCATTATGCTATTTAACTAGAAGTGACAATCTTTATAGCATTGTCCGCAGATTATGATAGCATATTTAGCGCTGAAGAAAGTTAAATATTGGGCTCAAGGTTTTCTGTTGCAATACAGCCGATATCCTGATGCCAACTGTACCATTTGTACCATCATAACTTCATAATCAGCAGCATTCGCGCATGACGAAGCAGTCCTGCTTTGGTGTACCAGAGTTGGCGAGTTACATTGGTAAGCTTGCTGCTTCGTCGCACACAATGAATGTACTTGCATGTTGCCAAGGATAAAATCCCTTTTTTCTTACCTGAACAGCTTTCAATGAGTTGACAATCAGCCAGTCCATCTCATCAAAAAGTTTCTCAGTCACCTAAAAAAAATAACGAAAAAAACATGAAACTATAAACAATAAACTCAGTTAACATGAATTGCACCACATATTGAAGTCTAAGGTAACAATAAGTATATATAAACTTTTCAACACAACAAAATTAATTAAACTTCTTAAAAAGCTAATTTAGATCCCTAAAAATGGATTTTGCTGAAGGACAGATTAATAGACCTCTATAAAAGCTATCAAGGCCATATATCTGCCCCAGTGACAATATTTCTGCATGAACAGATCAAAAGGAGAACATAAACAGTCAACAAATAAACTGTAATAAAGCAAATGAATTGCCAAATGGCAATAAAAGCAGCAATGCAATAAAATAAAGACAAAATAGAAATAACAGAAATAATATATTCCACATCACTGCAAGCGAATTTTTTTTCATTTTTAGTCGTTACTGCTATGCCAAATGTAATTAAATCCCCCTATCAGCGAGTCAAAATCTGTTAAAAAGGTTTTGCAGCCAAGAGGTGTTCTATCAAGCGGTGAAATAATATACCACATTTGGGTTGCTAAACACCATAGGATGATAGATCGATATAAAGAACAGGATCTGCATACGCATGCCTGATATATTCGGCTTTGGGTCTCCGTAGCTACCTGCAAAATCCTTGAAAAAAATCTTCTTAAAATCTGAACCTATTGAATTTTTTGCTTCCAAGATCTTAAATATTGCAGCATTATCTTAAAAATATTGAATATCTTACTTAACGCATATGCCGCTCTATCAGATCGTTAGATTTTTTCAGCACAAAATAAAAAGAGCTTCTAAACAACTTTATCATCAACAAATTTAACTCTAATTGATGTGAAGATGTATGCTTTGCATTCAATCAACGTGTGTTGTGGAATCTTTTTCATATTCATTTGAATTTTAATGAAAATGTTTCCAATTGCAAAGATTAAATTGCTTGGTTTCCTTCCTAAATGAAGTACGTTCTGATTGTGCCATGTGATGTATTTCAAAGAATTATTTCCACCATGGAAAGTCAGTGAAGCTGTTACACCTAATGACAGCATAGTGGACAACAGTTTTAGTATTTAGGTAGAGTTTTGGCCTTATCTTTAGAAAGATGCTTTGGTTTCGTACATACAGGCGTCACACTGGCTAGGGACTTCACAATGAACCGAGGATAAGTCTGAAGTTGCCTATCAGCAATGCTTATATCTACCCAATATCAAAGTTAAATACAAAGGTTTAATAACTCGGTTCTTTAAATGATTGGCACCTTTCCTCTGCCTCAAAGCAATAGAAATTACTTAAATCTGTCAAAGCTAGAGTAATTGGATCTAATAGAAATTAGATGAGTATTTATGAGGTTCAAAGAGTACAAAACCGTTGATTAATCACCAAAAAGCTAGCGTGACAAATTCAACACAAACACAAAAATTTGTGAGAAAAGAAAATTCATGCTCTCTTCAAAGAAAAGAACGAATGCCGATTGGTGAAAACAAATAGCCAATCACATGCACTATTTTCCCTTCTCAGGTAGCTTTGATCCGTAACTGTTGAATTAACTTCCGTTAGTATTGATCATAAATCTGAGTATTGGATTCAAAGAGCAGGTCAGCCTGCGAAACGATGTGTCTGTTGAATCGGAATTTAACAGCATTTGCATACAGTAAACACCCGCGTATAAGAACCTGTGAATTAAGAACCTACAGGCTGAAATTATGAAATTAGACCCTGCCTGAAATCTTAAATATGTTCTTATTTGCAGGGCATAGACAAATAAGATTAATCTTTGACATGGAACTTTCATGCCATTATATTTGAAAACAATAACTAGCTGACAAACTTCTCATTATTCTACTTAAATTGAAGTCTTTTGTAGACTCCATTTTGCTCAGCTTTCTGACTACTTTTCGTAGGTAGTATGGGTTCCCATTGATCAGTTTGTAAGCAACAAGAATTTTAAGACTTTTTCCTCCTCCTTTGTTATATCTGTTGCCAATACATTCAGCTTAAATGCTGCCAAGTTTAAAATAAGAGCCAATTTAAGAACCTAAACACCCTCATTTTCCACAAAGCACCCTATATTTAAGAACCTATACAGGCTGACTTACAAAATTGTAGATTCTTATACGCGGGCGTTTACTGAATAAGAATAAGTGATATATCATTGAGACTGAAATAATACCTCTTTTCCTCTTGTTCCTTCTAGATAGACACGGAGGTTGTGCACAGTCCATTTACCACCATGACTACTGTTGTATTCTTCCTAAATTGAAAAAAAAACCAATATGGAAGGTATTTTTAAAAAAAATAATTCACCATGAAGAAAGTTTAAAACTCATCTGATTAAGGTCAAAGTTAGGTTCGCCAAGGCTAGATTCGATACAGAATAGTACCAAGGATAAAGCGAGAATCTTCAAATTTTAAAGTTAAATTTAGAACATTCTAAAAAGAGATCTTCTTGCAAAGTTCTGATGGCTTGGAATTTTAGTAGTTAAAAAGGAGTAAAATTAGTTAAAAAGTAATTGGATGAGCTAAAAACCAGTAGAAACACGACCCCTGGAAGATCAGCAGTCTATTTAGATTAGTTCTTTTAAATTTCAATTGATGATTGCGATTAAAGTTTTCTTTCTTTGTTGGATAATTTTATAAAATTGGTAGCTGAAGGGATTTGGTGTATAAAAAATTAGAAATAGAATATTAGCAGTGAGTTAAATCTTAGTAGTTAGGCCTGGTGGCAGAACTATTTCCAAAGTTACAGAAGCCTATCAGTTCGGGCTAGGCTTAGGTATAGGAGCAAGCTTAGAGTAAGGAATTAAGTAAGGCCCTGGTTTGTTTCTGTTGGCCTTACCTTTAAAATAAATTCAACGCTGTTTACTGTTTGCTGTTTGCAATTTGTTGCAAGTTTTGGAAGAAGATTCTATTTACTTCACACGTTGTCATCAAATTAAAAATTTACTGCAAATTGCCTCTAAACTTTCATATGCATTGAGCATTAAGCAAGTTTTTTCGCAGATAGTATAATCAGGGATAACTCAAAAAAGGTCATTAAGCAATGTAGTAGGTATTTCATTCAAATCAATATTAAGTAAGAGATCCATTATTAAAGCAGCAAGCCTTGCCAAAACCTCTTGAAAAAACCAAATTCTGCTGAACAATCATCCCAGGGTATCGTATTGTGAACACAGAGCTCTCCCGAACCCACGACCCCTAAAACAATGTTGGTTTGGATACATGTAGCCATGGATTATCGCCTCACATCATTGCTAACAAATAGCTATCTTTGGAAAGCATTAAGCAAGAAAAAGCGAACTTAGGAAGTGGTTGTACATTTTTTTGGCTGTATATGATCTGCCTAAAGTTTTGGCAAGGATAGCAGACCAAAATAATATTGGGGCTTAAATAGATATAAAATCGGTTTTTGTATAATAAGGGCGCAGCTATAAAGGATTTAATCCACATTGTCGAAAAGCAGCTCGTTAATAACCCATTTCCAGTCAAACTGTGGAAGAATTGCCCAGTACAATTGTCTGCATAGCATAAGGGGAAAGGGGAGAGTCGCAGCGTAACGGGAAGTGATCGCAACAAAAAGTACATGACAGATCTTCATTGTCTTCCGTTTTTAGCAGCCTAATCAACTGGCTGGACTAGAAAGGTCATGAGGTTTGGTAGAGCACGGTGCTTAGATGAACATGGGGCTTGGTAAAAAGTGAGGCTTGGTTGAACTAGGACAAGGGGTCAAGTTAGCCCCCTCTCTGTCTAGTTTCAAATTAAAATCTAATGACCACAAGCTTTTGATTGTGAACATCTCATTCTTTTTTAGATTTGAAAATATTTCGTTATCTTGTGAATTAATATGAATTATATCATAGGTTTCACCACACTCCCCTGACAAGCGATTGGACCAAAGCGATACAAAAGAATTGGAAATGAAATGAAATGGCTAAAGCGACTTGTATGGCCTTAGCATGTCTCAGGCTACTTACGCCGTGTTTCTGAATTGAAACATTCGTTAGATGCACAAACATATTGTCGAGTTCACTGACATCAGCATTGTATTTCACGGTGCAGAAACGACAAAATCCAAGCTTATACCTTGAAAAGAATAGAAAAAGTTAGCTGCAAAATCACAGCTACGAAACATTTTAATCAAAAATTAATAAATGTTTTTCACTTGGCTAACTTCAAAAAAAGGTATTGCTCAGGCTTCTCTTTAAAGATGACTCCTCAACGTATAGATGGCAAAAATTATAAATCTATATATCGTTAAAGAGGGCTGATTGTTTGCTATTCAAATATGCAATTTTTTCGAGAGTATAAGTTATCAGAAAAAATATCAGAAAAATTTAGAGTGGCTCAAAGTGCATTTTGTCAAAATTGACGACGTCGTCAGAAAAGTTGGCCTCAGATCAAAAATTTTTTGCCCCATCTTGGATTTGAGATCTCCATAGTCGGTTCAGTCGCCGCATGAAATAAAATTAGAGGTTAGCTACTTTGACAGTTTTTTGTAGAAAAATCCCTGTCTAGTAGCCTCAGGGATGAAGGTTAAAAGTATTCCTAGGTTAAAAGCCAAAAGTTAACAAATCACAGATGTTGTGTAACTTTGCAACAAGTTGTAAAATAAGAATATCGTAAACGCTGAACCCCCTCAATCTACCATGTTATGCTTTTGCTTCGCTCTCAAATCGCTAAAGCTATGACTTCCTTCACTGAAAGAGAAAACTAGAGGTCTTGAGACAACAATGGAGATCGAACCGTAGGCCAAGAGGTCGAAGGTCATGAGGTACAACTGCAAGCTTATATAGGCCAACTGATTAAAGAATCAATGCTGTATATAGGTAAGGTATATACGTGATAGTTGTCAAACTCTCATCCATAAAGGCCCGTCGGAACGAAATTGCACTTGGATCCACACCGCAAGATTTGGTGCTACGATAAGGCAGACTTTGTAGCTATTAGGAAGAGTATTGAAATGTTTTCTTGGAACGATCATCTTAACAACTTGAAACGCCCTAATGAACAGGTAAAACTACTCAATTAAGTCCTTTTGAATATTTTCTCTAATTTGATTTCCAACAAAGTTAAAACAATTAGGCCTCGCCAAGCTCCGTGGATAACACAAGCCGTCAAAAAGTTTCTGAGAAAAAAAAATCGTGCATACAAAAGCTTTGCGAGGAGCGATCGGCCGGATGACAGTTCGAGGGTATTCAAAAGATGATAAATGAAGGCGCAAGGATGATTGATGAAGCCAAATGTAATTACTTCCGTAAGGCTGGAAAAACTTTGGCTGACCCTGGTACCAATAGCAAAACCTACTGGACATTAATCAATACCGTTCTACACAAAGCAAAGATTCCTATGATACCACCTCTCTTAGAAAACGGGCTGTTCGCAACCGATTTTACCGAAAAGGCACCAATATTTAACGAATATTTCATACTTCGAATATATTCAGTGCACGACCATTGACACAGGCAGTGAGATTCCACGAGATACTCCAGTAACCACGACACTGATGAATGATTTTGTCATCTCTGATGAAAAGATACTCAATATTATAAAATAACTTAATCCTAATAAAGCACATGGCTGGGATCATATATCTGTGAGAATGATAAAGTTGAGTGATGTTGCGTTTGTTCTCCACTAAAAAAAATTTTTGCAAATTGCTTGAGGTGTGGTATGTTGCCTGCAATATGGAAGTGTGCGAATGAAGTGGCGGTTCATAAGAGAAATGAGAAAAATGTGAAGGGGAATAACCGTCCTATTTCTCTTTTACCGATTTTTGGAAAATACTTGAAAAACTCTTATATGACTCTCTATACTCCCATCTTGTGTCACATCAAACACTTGACCCAAATCAATCAGGTTTTCGCCCAGGTGACTTAACAGTTAACCAGTTACTCTCAATAACACATACAATATTTAAAGCGTTTTACTGTAATCCTCCTCTAGATGTTCTGTGTATCTAGATATTTCTAAGGCTTTTGATAGGGTATGGCACGATGGTCTAATCTATAAATTGAAACAGTGTGGTGTCTCGGGAGAACTTCTTCTTCTGATCTAAAATTTCTTCAAGCATCGAAAGCAGAGGACCGTACTGAATTGACAGAGTTCTAGCTGGGGAAATATTTCGGCAGGGGTGCCCCAGGGCTCTATTCTATGACCTTTGCTTTTCCTCGTGTATATAAATGACCTAGCCATAGGCCTGAAGTGCAATGTTAAGCTATTTCCTGATGATACATCATTGTTCACAGTGGTTGAAGATTCCAATACAGCGGCCAATGATATGAATCATTATTTGGACTTGATAAGCCAGCGGGCTCACACTTGGAGAATGTCTTTTAATCCTGATCCGATAAAACAAGCTGTCGAATTAGCTTTTTCAAGGAAAAGAAATAAAATGGATCATCCCGTGATTCTTTTTAACGACGTGCCTGTGAAGAAAGTGGATGAACATAAACATTTAGGAATGATCCTGGACTTAACATTATCTTTTTCATCGCATATAAAATCAGCCATATCTAGAACAAGGAAGGGCATCGATTTGCTGAAATTTCTCTCCAGATATCTGCCCAGGCACACCCTTACTGAATTATGTAAGCTCTATATTCGACCCCATCTAGACTATGGTGATGTTATTTACCATATTCCAGCTAAAATATGTGAATTCAGCAAAAATATGATCTTACCTAATGTAATGGAAAGGCTAGAGTCTGTTCAGTCTTCTGCTGCTTTGGCTGTAACTGGATCATGAAGGGGGACATCTCGTGAAAAACTTTACGCGGAGATTGGCTGGGAGTCATTAAGTTCCCGCAGATATGGAAAAAACCTTACATTGTTTATAAGTTTGTAAATAATCGTAGCCCTGATTATACAGTATTTCCCATTCATCCACGTCACAAGTCGCAGTACTGCCACCGCAACCGGGATGTCGTTGGGCGACTGAGGGCAAGAACAGAAAAATTCAAGTCCAGTTTTCATCCATACTGTTTATCCGAATGGAATAATCTTGAGCCTAAATTGAGACATGCACCTTCAGTTACCGTTTTCAAGAAAAAGTCGCTATCAATAATCCACTCCCCTGAAAAATCTGTTTTTGGAATTTACGATCCAATAGGTTTGGCCCTTCTTACTCAACTTAGGGTTGGTCTCAGCAAGCTAAATTGTCACAAATTCAAGCATAATTTCAGGGATACCATTAACCCAATGTGCCCGACAAGCGATGGGATTAAGGATACGGAGCACTTTTTGTTGCCGTCCTTTGGTAGTCAACGAAGAGATCTTCTTGCTGGAATTGAAGAATTATTACGACCATTTGTGTAAATCGCTAACCTATGAAATGATGCTTTGACATAGCTTTTACTATATGGTGATAAAGACCTTTCTTATGAAGTGAACGGAGATATTCTTAGATTTACTCTGCGTTTCATTCGTGAAACTGGTCGCTTTGATTGAGATTTATTGAAGCTTCAGCTTTTTACAAAGCAACCATCAAGTATCTTAAAGTAAATTTATCTTGTTTCTTCCTTTGCAAATTCTGTTTCATATTGGATGTCAGATCCTTGTTTTCATCCAACATCAAGGACGAGTTTGCGCTCGTTACTTTCCATTTTCCAACTTCAAGGACGATTTTGCGCTCGTTACTTCCATTTTTTTTTCATCCTAACCCCGATCCAACATCTAATGCAAGACAGAATCTAGTAGTGCATCCTGTAGTCCTAGTTTAATGTTGTATGTTTTTGGCCTTGGGGTAGTTGTTGTTTTTTCGCTCCCCTTGGTATCGTTCCTGTGGTGTTATCTAGTATTTTTGGATAGGTATAGTAGAGTGTAATTATCGTTGTAAATTATTTTATATGAATATATAAAAAAAATTGCACTTTTCAAATCATGAAAAAATAACGATATTTAGATGTCTAATTGACAAGGATCACTATCTTGTGTCTTTATCAGCTTAAAGGTTGCTCTTTACAGCATTTTTTTTGAACAAATTGAAGGAACAAATTCTAGCAAATTATGGGGGGGGGGCTGAAGACCCAAGGCCCCCCAAGTTCCGATGGGCCTTATCATAGTTTAAAGTTTTGCATATCCTAAAGTTGCAATGTTTTGATTCTATTGACTTCAAATGTTTTTCAGAAGCTTGAAATTTTAATTGCTATTGATAACTTTGTCCATGGTCATTGGCGATATGGTTGCGAGCACAGAGACATTACTGGGGACTTTTGATTGGTTGCTTGCCAGCTCCAATGAAATAGGAGACATTATTAATTCATCAAACGAAATATGCTTAAAAAATTTCCAAGAAATGCAATCATTCGCCATTACAAACCAAAAAAGGGGGCATTGCATTGATATTAGAAGACGGTTGCTTTTCTTCAGTTGTGGTATTATAGCCCCCCATTTTTAAAAAGTACGAAATATTTTCGTTTCTTTTGAAAGGGTGCCAATGCACCTGTCAATAAAGACAACAGGCACCTGAATTTCGGAAACTGGAAGCAAGCTTCGTGTTTTTCACAATATGCAAATTTTCTTCCAATTTCTTCAAATATTTCACGTGGTCTGCTTCGTTTAATCTGGTACTGGGAATTTTCAAATTTTAATGCAGGATGAACATGAGGGTATGGCTTCCAAAATGACCATTTTCTTGCCTCTAAAAGGGGCGTGAATTTTCGCTCCGCGGTCCCTGCGCAAAGTTACTAGTCTGAAAGATGTACATATAAAATAAACTTACAGGTAACATTTTAACGGTCGATATGAGGTAACAAGAACGTAGAGTCGTAAGTCAAACTTCTTTCCACCAATCAACAAAGGGTTATCGATGTATCTTGAGATAACGTATGAATCACGTGATGATGTATGAAGGAAGCTACGAGAAAACGAATTGGCACAATTGATTTCAAATGTTTGAATAAATCATACGAAACGCTTCAAACAAGAGCGATTTTTTTTCCTGCAGACTGTTTCCATATTTTCCCAATACAAATGCCTAAATTCTTTTGAAGTTTCAACATTCTTAAAAATACGTAAATGCCTGAACACATTCTAAAATTATTCCTCGATGACAAAAACTTTGAATTTCCTTAGGAAATACAAAGTAACAAGGGAATTCCTTCCGTCCGTCACTGGCATCACTTTCATTTTTTCATTTAATTTCATTTTTCATATTTCATGAATAGCCCCATTAATCAAAAGAATCACTTTACAGGGGGACTTGTCAAACTTTATAATAACATTGATTCACTAAAAAAAAATTTGCCATAATTTACAGTATGATATGAAAAGCTTGCCATTTTCAAATATTAGATTATTTTTGCTGCTGTCAAAAATAAGAACCCAGAAAAGATAGATTCTATTTGTGGCCTTTTTCTTCATTTAACTTAACTTTTAGCAATCTTTGATTGAAAATTTACAGTAATAATTTAAATTGTTATTTATTGTCTTCAACGTTAAAGCTAATTTAGCTAAATGATGGATCTGAAATTATCAGATACTATGTGATTTTGGTCAAACTTTTTCGTAGTATGAATATAAGTAGTCCTTGCAATACGATAAATTACTGACATCTTTATGAAACAACATAACAAAATAGAACAGGAAAAAACGCCACAAGCCAATTTAGACAACGACAATTCACTTGATTCAGAAGTGATTGCAGCATAACTACAATGTTAAAGTTTGAGAGCTATTGCAGGAAACTCCGCACAACTCACTCTTCTTTTGTGAAAACAAGCAAAATGTCATAGAGGTAGCTTTGCAAAAATTAAGGGTTGATTTTCGAATAGGGGCCAATCTTATCGGACTTTTTGTGAGGATCCGATGACGCAACTTCTTATTCGACAAAAGCGATCAATGCAGCTAATTGCAAAATATGAGGGTTTGCAAACTACAACTTCTAGGGTCCATGATTCTAGGACTTTTAAGGGGCTACCATCAATGTTTCACAGTTTCCTGGTAGGCTACTTCACTTCTAATTACAACCCTGTTATGAAAGTGTCCTGATGAGGGGAGACGTTTCTTAGAGGAAATCTTGCAATAATTAATAGGGTGGAAAGCTAAATAATTCATCATTGGATTACTTACGTGCCTCCTTTTCCATCACGTGACCACTTCTTAATTTGCGATAGTCGATTGATCAAGAATATGCCAACACCTTGTGCTGTTAAAAAATCAAAGCAACAATTAACTGCGTAGCAATTAGTAACAAGACTGGCACTTGCATCAAAGTAAAAACTTTTCTAATCATACCAGTCTTTAAAAGTAAATTAGAGACGCTACTAGAAGCAGAAAAAACTTTTTCACCAATTTTGTTCCTCTAAAGAACATAAATTCTTCGTTTTGATATTCATATATCGTTTTTCTTTTCACCGCTTTGCGTTGTTCCTGTACTTACTTAAAGTTATCGTCATCAAAGAGGTAAACCCTTACTGATAATATTGTATTTCCTGCTAACAAGGGAACCCTATCAAATAACAATATATGCTCATTAACCCACAAGAACGGGTACTACATAGTAAAGTTTTAAAGTCTTTTGTCTCGTTCTCTCTCTGCGACTCTCTTCCTCCTTCATTCTTTTCATGTCGTGACTTTCACAAACAGCGCGAATTAGCCTTCTCCACTCTTGTCTGTTACCTATGACAGTCTTTCATATATCTGATACATGAACGCACTTCAAAGCATTTTCGCAAGTATCCTTAGATCTTAGCTAGGGTTGACCAGAAGGTCGAGATCCATGAAATAATTCACTGTGTGAGAGTGTATTAACTTGAATTCATTTTGAAATTCAATACAAATACATTTAAGTAGTGTGCAAACAAACTTTTAGGCCAAGTGCTTTGTTACTGAGAAAAAAAGAGGCTCCTTTGCGATGATAAATATCGAATACCAAAACGCATTAAATTGAATTACACTGCAAGGTCCAATGCTCATAGGGGAATCCACAAATGTTGGGGTCAAGGGGTGGACTTGGTATTCGAGCTCAAGTAATCTGGATATCGTTTTAAAAGACTTAATTGAGCAAAAAAGCTTTAAGTTGGGAATACTGTCGAAATTAGCCTGTCTTTCAGACCATAATCACCAAGACGTACTTTACACCTTGGTGGCGATGGTCTGGAACACAAGCTAGTCGAGATAAGCTTTCTGGGTTTCTAAGCCACTGTAACAGCACGGACTTCCTAGCGTCTTTTCGACCTAAGAGTAAACATAAAAAAGAACAGACTTCCTTCAGAACAGCCAAAAGGAGGCGAACATAATTCCTCAATCATCAGCCATGTTTCCTTTGTCTTGCTCATCTTTCCTGGTTTAAATTCTGAGCAGGAAATAACAGTCTCAGGGAAAAAAGAATACCTTCAAAAATAGGCTGAGTCCTATTTTCTTGCCACATTTCTACTGCTATAATAACAATTGATCTCAGTCACCATGCCTTTTTTAAGGTATTTTCTTTCTTTTCTGTTTCTATTTTGATTCTCTTTAGTTTTCTTTTTAATCTGTACGACGAATTGGGCCTGTATCGTTCTAACAGTGCCTTATAGTTGTAGACTAATTTTGCAAGGTAGTGAACATTGTAGATTTGTACTGTAACTTTTTAGTGGATATATAAAAAATTAATTGATTACATTTTCCTGCTGGTTTCATGATCCATGTTGATGACGGATTCTTTCGAAATTCTTCTACGAACAAATTGTAGTCGCCAGGCAGAAGAAATGTGGTTGGAACAAAATCTGCAAAAAAATGATCCAATATAGTTAATACTGAGGTACCTGCTGCACAAATTTATTTTTTTTTGCAAATGATCGGGCAGAATCATCCAAGAAAACAGCTTCTACTAAAGTCACATGTTGCTAACCGAATTTGTTTTTCTGAAATTCATCGACTGCTGGCAAGAACAAAGTGAACGCTTCCCCAATGCCTCCCTCTACAGCCTATAGGCGATACTCTAGCAGCCTGAAAACGTCAGAAAAGAAACTAGCAAGATAGACAATTGCACTCTAACAAAATCTGCAAAAAATGACAATACTTTTCTCTGCATTCACGAACAGGACTACTTTAATAACTGCACAAAAAGTTACAACTTTTTACTTTCATGGTATAAAGTTTGGCAAATTTAAAATTCTGTGAGGTGAAGCTCACCAAAAATATGAAACTGAGAAAAAATTAGATTAAAGTAGAAGGAGAATTTTCCAAAATTAAAATTTTAAGATGAGGCCAAGAGGTCTGATCATGATGTTTTGAGCAACCTTTGCAAGTGAGCAATTAAGAAAATGGTTCTCAGTCCGCACCTGGTTATTTATTACCGTTTGCCTGACGGTAATCATCCGATATTTTCATATTCTGTGGAAACATGGACGAAGAAAGCGTTTTCACGATGCTTAACTATTATTTTTCTGCTTAAATATTGTGCTGCGTACTTTACGATGCTTAACTGTCAATCTTAAACTTGTGCAAATTTTGGATAATTACAAAAATATACAGATTCATGAGAAAATATCTTTTGCCGTGTAAATAATTCCATTTCTTTCGACTTGTTAATACATGATTCAATTCGTACTCACTGTACCTACAATTAATTTTTTCCTTCATGGTTACACGATACATTGCTTAGGAAAAATCACAATCACAAGTTTAATAAAACGTCCTCGGTCTATTGGCAACAACGGGCAGCTGTATGTCAGTGAATTTCTTACTCATTTTGCATATGTCAACACAATGACAGGATTTACATTGTAGTACATGACAAAGAAAATTGTCAGGTTTTTTATATATCAGGTAGCAAAATTTTTAGCAGTTACCAAAACAAGCCCGAAAATAGATCTGATATTTCAAAGGATAGTCAATGCAGTCTTTTTGATTTGTTTAGTTGCAAAGAAGTCTGAACATTATCTGAACGTTTTTTTGATTTGAAGATTAACATGCATAAGATAACATGTATAAAGGTTTTTGAACGATACAACAGGTCGCAATATTTGATAATTTATCAAAACGACATATCTAAATTCTACGCTCAGTATTGTGCAGCTCACCAAATCAGAACTTTGCAAAAAAACGAAAGAGGGACTATAATAAAAAACTAGCGATTGTGTTTCAAGATATTTCGCTCTTTAGACTCTGAAAAAGCTTGATATTAACGAGCGAAAAATACAGGCACGCATCAATATTTTTATGGGTAGGATTGAGAATAATTCTTGAAGAGTCTGGTCAAGAAATTGCACACTTATTAAATTCTGCCCTGAAAAATCATTTAAAAACTGCATCCCTGAAACTGTAGGCCACCTAAAAAAATCACAATTACAATTTTGAATCAAACAAGTGAATAATGCTACTTCGTTTTTATTGAAAAGCGCAATCTTAATAGTATAGCTTCTAGAACTTACCAAGATATACGTATTTGCTATTTTCGTCCTTTTCTGCAAATGGGCTGCCTTCTTTTTCTAGTTCTTTTCTGTATCTCTTGATATTTTTTAGCATCATGTCCTTCCTTGTCAACTCGTAATGATTTGGAAAATGGTTTGTGATCCTGAAATAAAAGAAACAGTCAGTAGCTAGATCAAATAAACTAATGTTTTATGATAATTTTATTAATCTTGTTATATCAGTTATAAATGTCCACTAAATTTTTTAAATAGAATCAATAAAACTTGTACTTTGTCATTGTCGTCCAAAAAAAGTCACTGTTACGTCCCCTCAGATCATAAGATTTTTTTTACATAGGGGCACATTAAAATTTAGCATCACACTTTTGATTATAGTAAGGCTTTGTATTCAGTTTTACAGTTCTGTAATGATAATGCGTAGACTTTATTGCTGTTGTTGTTGCATAGATAGACGGTGTGTATTACATCTTTCGAGGAACATATGGAATTGAAAAACAAAGATGGGAAGAGGGACAAGGTGCAGCAATATTTGCCAATTAAATCGCATGCGACCGATGTTTTCTGATCCTTTTGTCGATCAAATTCGCAAATTTCATAAGAATACATATACCATTGTCAGAGCACTGTTAGACAGAAAGCATTATGTGACTTTGTTTCGACTGAGTTCAAGGGTAAATGCTACCTCCACTCTTGCCTACTGCTTAAAGGTCATGACCCGCGTAGATGCCTTTTGATAATCAAATGTGCATTCAAAGTTTAATATGCCAATATGGCAATCAAAGTAGTCACTCTTTGCCTTTGACCAGCAAATTGGATATTCGATGCATGTAGTTATTGATTCTCAACTGATATAGTCTAATCTCTTGTCAGCATTGGATGAAAGGCTGAAAAGCATATCTGTTCCAAAGCTAGCAACCTCGAGAGACGTTGCTGCAAATAACAACAATGTTATACCTAAATCTAATATTGCCATTGGCTGGGATACAGTGGCGTGGAGGAAAGGGGGTATGGCAGGCATGTGACAAGGGACAAGAAATAGAGGGGCGCTTAAATCCCTTGATTACTCGGCACAAATGTGCCCCAAAGGTGCACCTGTTAAAGAGCTAGTATTGAAATAGCTCAGCAGGGATCTAATTTGATAGTTAATTCAACTCTTGATAGTTACTCATCTTGAGAGAAGTATAAATTGCTTAACCCCCTCTCGCACATTGACCACATCAAATTACAGGATGAGTTTAAGGACGTTGCAAAAATTGGCGTGACGGACTTTATTAAGATTCTGCGAGAGTCGGGTTTTTTGCTGGATCCGCCCCAGTCAACACTGTAAGGTGGAGCTTAAGAGGTATGTCCTTGGTAGTATTCCTTGGAAGATATGTTCCATTGTGGTCTCATTAGACACTTTCACTGGAAACAGTCTACTACCGCAGATTTTGGTGAGGGCCTTGCAATGGTTCAAAAAAGAGATTGCAGCAAGGCCAAAGGATGGCTGGGGAGGACTGGACACCAAATACATTCTTTGTAGTCTTATATACTGCTTTGGAATAGGGCAGATTAAGTATAGAATGTGTTTTGGCGACATTCAAGAAAAGTTTGTTGCCTTGTAGCCAAATGTTGAATCTGTTTCCATTTGAAAATGTAGAATTTAATGATGATTCCATCTTCTCTGCATTACTATAAATTTTGAATTTTCAAGATGGTGTCAAATTTTGAAGACTTTTATATGCAAAAGGCTTACTTTTGATCAACAAATTGTAAAGTTGTTAGCCAAACTGCAGATGTAAAGTGCTACTTGAGGACTAAAAACAACTTTTTTTTTTAATTTGATGGATAAGAAATTATAGGTTTCATCCCAAGCAGAAAATATAGGAAATGACATTTTTTTATTTGAGAAAAATCAAATATGTAAGGCTTTTGAAGCAGGAAATCAAGAGTCATATTTCACAAGAAGACGCTTCAAAGTGGGTTTTGCCAGTAGCTATGGAAGGTCAAAGTTACTAATTTTAATGTTAAAGATGTGAGTGCAGTTTCCTCAATCTCCCAGGGACATATTATCGTTTCCAAGAAACAGATTATCACAATTTGTTTACTGCAAAATTAGCACAACTAGCAGCAGTTATTGCAGAGTAATTTTTATTATTCTAGGGTGTATAATGAGCACAATTGATGCAAATTTTTTTTTATATTTCCTGCAGACATTGGATCAAATGGTAAATGCCAGCTCTTCTTCTAATATATGGTAGAGTTAAACTAGACAATGACTGTTCTTTAAGCTAAATGATACCAACTGCTGTACGGTCTTTAATATGTAGATTTGTCTCAAAGTCATTGCTTATCAAATCTCTATTGTGAAAACTCTTTGAATTATATTAGGCCTACCCAAGACCACTATCAAAAATTAGGGTCAGGAACTATTTTAGAAACATGATCCCCCTTAGTTACCAAAAAGATTAATAAAAACACTTACTGATCATCTGTCATTCTATAGCCACTTTCAACATTGAATAGCTGCCGTACTGTTTGCACACTTGCCCTACGTTTGAAGTCAAAATCAATTAATTTATTCCACACTTTCTCTCAAATTATCTACCTTTAAAACTGCTGCATTCAATGTGTAAAATAAGGATTTTCTTTATTATTTGCAAGTACAGTTTGCAACTGACTAGGCCATTGCTCACCATCTGTAAATGAGTAAGTTTACATTATGAAAATATCACTTTACTCTTTATTTCAAAAGCAAAAAGATAGAGTGGAATCTTATGGCAATATTTTCATCTTTTCATTACAGTGCAGCATTTGATTTCATTGATAATATCAACAGAACTACTAACAATGATAAGAAATTGTGAGGGGGGGGGGAGATGGCACTCAACCTGTTAGCCACAATACTTATCTTCTGCTTTTTTGAATTTGCAGTCAATTTTACAAGGATGGTCTGTTTCAAGCAGTTATATCTAAGCAAGTTCATTTTTGGTAGAACTCCTAGGCATTTTTATCTGTGAGCTTTTTGCCTGGCAGACAATATCTAACATTTAAGAAACAAGTCAAATTTTTGTATTTTCACATTTGCATCACATTGCATCATGAATGGATTTTTCTCAGGCTAAAGCAAAACTGTTGCATTTCAAGTCAAATAAGGTGCACTGTAGAAACAGGGTCTTGGCTGTGGAAAATATGGCATTGTAAGGCAGGGACACTACATGATAAATAAGAAAGGGGAACTGCATTATAGAATATTCATATGAGCCATGCCTTGAACTATGTCCATTCTAGCTTTGCTGTATTTGACAGTAATTCCAAGGGTATGATTCGGTTAAGTAGTCACACTTTGCATTTGACCAGCAAATTGGATATTCAAGGCATATAGTAATTGATTTCTCAAAATTGTGTTTTACAATAACGTAAAAAATTTATAGAAAAATATTAAAATAATTGGGTGCTCGAAATCAGCTGCATGTGGTATTAGTAAAAAATATAAAATTACGGGCATTGTGAAGGTTTGCAATGGTCTGGTCCAGAGGCGGAAATTGCTCACTCATCCTTGTCATCGGAAATTTACAGACCACCAGAAGAAAAAATGGATATTTCTTATTTTCGCATTTCTAAGTTAGGAATTCATCCAACCTAACCAATGCCCCCTGGAAGGGGGTTGAGCCGGCTGAGCCTCCAACGCCCAAGAACTCGCTTTTCCACGGAACTGTTGCAGGACTCTGCAAGCTGTTGTTTCAATTCTGTTGTAGAGCTATGCAAAGAATAAGAACAATATAAAAACATCATATAAATTGTTACCAGTAGAAATTCCAATCTTCGTCGGGTGAGCATGGAGTCCATCCTCTTTTTTCAAAATTATTAATCAACACAGATTTTTCGAAGTCAGTACAATATCGTATTCGTGTTGAGCTCATTTCAGAAAGGATAAGTCTTTCTTCGACAGTTTCTCAGCTGAGGTAATGACAGTGCAACTGCAATGCAAGAAAATAGCACAGATTTTATCTTCAGTTCGTGTGTGGTCTTTAATCAAGAGCATGCATAACACAGAAGGTAACGTCTGGTTATAATCATCCTAAAACTTTATCGAGTTATCCTTATTTTGTTTGAAAGTTTCCTCGCCATTAATATTAATTTGTTGTGTTGTTGTCGTTGCAACAAGTTTTTGTTGTTGCTGTTGTAGTTATGTTGCTAAGCTAGTCTCGTGAATAAATTATGGACAATCGTTTTTATGAGTTTACCGTCCAGAAATCATGCGAATCTTTATTCAATACAAAATATATTTCAGTAGACATCAAGGAGAAATTTTGTTGCTGGGCTACCGACCAAAACTTTCCGACTGAATTTCTTATAAACTGCATATTTTCCAAGGCTAAGATAACTTAAACTGCTACTGCCCTAAAGTGCCTTTTACTGATAATTGATGATTTATCAAACGAAAAAACCAAAAAATATTGAATCGAAGGCTTTCATTGGCTATGTACAAATTATCTGGTATATTCAGCAACCAACAGTTTAGATAGATGCATCAATGAGACCAAAAATATTCAGCGAATTGTACCCCTCGTTGTCTTCCAATTACAATTTTTTGAAACTAATTTTGCAGTACAATGTTTTGAACTGCGTAAATTTGTTACGGGGCTGTCCTTAATGCAACTCTGCATGTCTTTCTACGTCATTGTGACAATCAAAAACGATTTGACGTACTGCCCAACCTTGCCTATGTAACTATGTAGTGTAATGGTGCTGGCCTTGCAATACTGAAATTTATGTAAAATAGCTCATAAGATTTAACGTTTAATTCCTGCAAGACTAGCAGCTGGTAGAAAGAGCAGTGATTACATCACGAAACATTGAAGTGAAGAACCATGTTCTGCTTTGTATGTCAATGAAAAACGATTGCCATTGTTTCAAAACAATTATTAAGTTTATCCACACTTTGTTTACTAAAAATCTGCAAAGTTATTTGAAAAGAGTTTGTTTGAACTATAACATTTGAAAGTTTCATTCAATTCCATCGCGATAGTAAGAAATTGTGTGCGCGCTGCGAAGCTTTGAGTATAAATATTGCTTCGCAAGGTCGGAAATTTTAACACTCATCGGAAAGCACAAGATATTTTATTTTGAAAAGTATTTATTTTAAAACTGATGATCTCTCTAGACTGGGAAAAACAGGCAATAAAGAACTTAGGAAGGTCAAAACCTGGTTAGATTGTAATAAGCTTGCATTAAATATTGACAAAACAAAATTTGTATTGTGCAACTCACGCAAGAAAAAAACTGCCTGAGCTGATCCGTCTCAGATTTTAAAAAAAATATGAAAAGGACCCAATACGTTAAGTTCTTAGGTATCCTTGTTGACGAACACCTCTTCTGGAAATGTCATACATGCGAACTTCGCAAAAAGATCTAAAGAACCACTGGACTTTTCTTCACACTAAGGAATGGATTCTTTTACCAACTCTCATATGTTTGTGTCATTCACATTTTACATCTTCTCTCAATTATTGTATCATTTACTCCATTATTTCTCCTCCAAAAGAAAATACTTGGATGCATCAAATTTTAGCCATCCATAGCTCCATCTGCACCTCTATTTAACCCATTAAAGATAGTCAAACTTTTGATATGCCAGTTGCAGTTATAAGCAAATGCTTCTGAAGGGCATCCCCATTTTGATCGCTCGATTGATTGATTAATTGATTGATTGATGATGATTGATTGACTGATTGATTGGTTGGTTGGTTGATTGATTGGTACTATGATTGATTGGTCGATTGATTGATTGATTGATTGATTGATTGATTGATTGATTGATTGATTGATTGATTGATTGATTGATTGATTGATTGATTGATTGATTGATTGATTGTCTAAAGATGTAGGGTCACAAAGTATCTAAGGCATCGCTTGATCTGCATTGTTTTTGCTCTGACAAGGATTAGTGTCTTATGAAAGTCAAAGATGACTGTGTGTTTCGGTAAGCTATAAGAATTATATGTATTGTTGAAGACAGCTTTTTGCTGCAGTTGATAGTCCACAATTCTGCAGACCGAATCCCTTATCATTTGTTTCCAGAATATAAAGCGAACAATGTTTAAGAATATTAAACATTAATGGTAGTAAGGCTTGTTTCAATAGAAAGGGAAGAAAACAAAAATCCTCTGTAAAAAGAAGGAGATAATATGATATTGTGTTTTATCTGCTATTTATATTACACGGTTTTGTTTTGTGCAAAATGAGAGGAGAAAAACTAAAAGAAAACTTTATGAAAAATTCGTGACATCATGAAATGGTATGCTACAATATGCTTGAAGAAAACATAATTTCAAAGAATGATCATGATTTATAAAAGATAGTTAGTGCAAAGTGGTACAAATTCAGGGATAACCACTCTAAAAAAATTGCTACAAAATTTGCGTGCGTTGACGTTGAAAAAAAGAGATCCATTTGCTCTGCTGTAGCAGTATTGAACAGTTTCCCAGCCAATATTATATTATTGATTACTAATGTTATTGAACGAACAACTTTAGACGTATTTGTTTATTTATGCAAGACACAAATATCAGTGAAATAAATTTAGGTTTTTTATACATTGGTATCGACCTTGTGTCGTTAAGTTTTAATTCTAAAGACGGAGTTGATGATGATGCAATTGAACTAAGCCGAAACTAAAAGAAACATGACAGCGTACAAAAAATCAACTATACAAGTAGACCTACCGCTAGAGAAAAACATGATAGTAATGGGGAAAATAGCAAGAAATATATGTCATACAGAAGAGTTGCTTACATCAGGAGCTCACTTAGTTGTTAAAGTAAAGTGTTTTTAAAGAAGCAATTTCTCCGAAGCTCTAGCCAGTAAAGCTATGTAAAACTTGTGATGTTTAAATCCTCAAGGTTACTTAAGAGTTTTTAACACTTTGCAATCAAGGTGAGAGTTTCACACTTTCATTATTGGAAAGTATAGACTTTGGCATATTGATGTATAAAAATATATGCAAACATGAAGTTAACTAACAACAGCATCACGATTCAAGTAAATATATATCTTGCACATAATTTTTCATGCATATACATAGATGCAGAAGAAGCTTATTCTGATTCGTCTGTAGCACAGTGCTCGATAAGTGTGCGCGTACAACGCGCTATATGTTGAGAGCGGTAGAAAGATGAACCAGTGTTTGTTATCTCTTGAAGCCCTTTAAAATCACTCTTTAGTAGATTTCACAAACACATGTAGATGACCAACAGCTCTCTCGATATATTGCATTAAAACATTATGTAGATGTTTAAAAATTCAACTCGAATAAAAATGTTTCGGTGAAGCCCTCATTAGTAATTATAAAGATGTATACAAGCATTAATTTCTTTCTCAGAAAACTATGAAAGGCAGTTATTAACCAGATGTAAAAAGATCTCCCTCAGACACTCTCGCTCGCTTAATCTCCCACAAACTTGGCAAACAGTCGAATTTTAGACACCAAAATACAAGCCAAATTGCTTTCTGGTCAGAGAATGGACACGTATTCCAACTCATTACTCAAGTGGTACATTGTTAACAGGCATTCTTCATGAAATTAACTCTGATAAAATTTCATTTTATCACAATGTTGATTGAATTAAGTATTGAAATATTTGAAAAAACAATATTATGGGCATCCTCATGAGGTATTAGAAGGTTAAATCTACAATTTGGATGAAACCCAAACACAAAACCTTGTGTTTTTCAATTTTCTGGAGAACAATGTCAATTATGTAACTTAATTATTAACTATCTTCGTGAAATGTTTCAATATCTGTCTCTAGTTCCTTGATTGAGCCTTCGAGTCACTTAACGAATAAAAGCTGCTTATCAAATATTGCTTAAAGTGTATACGCAAAGAGCGTCGAATAAATGTTCGGTTCTGGCTCCGAAAATCACATTATTTGCATATAAAACGATGCATCAGTTACACCAGCACATTTCCATTCGAGAAACTTACCATTCAACCCGCTGTTAGCTCGCATTATGTACAAACAAAGGAGCTGACAGGTAATTTGCCTTGGCAACCCAAAACTATTATCTTTAAAATACTTTGAAAATAACGTGTTCGGTTCTTAACACGATTCATATGCAAAGCCATATTTCTCAAGTAATAATCACCCACCTGCTTCTTGGTTGATGTTTATTATTATGGATTCTTGAAAATGTTAATCTCATGCACTGGTTAATGCATTTGATACGGCTAATGTTTGTCAGTAGTAGTTGCAAGAGGTCTCTATGAGCAGAAGCATTTTTTTTTCAAAGGATCCGGACATTGATTATCTGTTCATTAAATATCAATGAGGTCCATATTTCCTGCGGCTCAGCAATCAAGAGCTATTCGTATTGTGGTCAGGATTCACAAGAGTATTTGTGATTTTCGTTAATCTCAGTTTCTCCAAGAGGCGGCTCATCAAGCTAAGATTGGTAACTGACGAAGAAAAAACAAAGGTATCAAATATATATTTCAAACCTTTTTTACCAAGTATATGGTATTCGATAAGTAATGTAACAATTAAGATAACAGCTAACTGCTGGTTCAGTTTTTGTAAATAAACGTGAATTTAACAATTTTGAGAATCTAGTTATGCGGTAGGAACGCAATAAAACAACAAACGGTAAAATTCGACAGATGCGTTATCTAGGCATACAAGGCCTTTTTCGAACAGGTATTGAGCCTAAGTTGAATTAAATCTTGTATACAAGGTTTAAATTGGTAGTGCTTGCATATAACTATTAATATAATGATTGTTGTAGGCTAGGATTTTATTTCCGTGCATCAATGTTATCAGTGTTGCTATTTATGCTATCAACAGTACAAACACAAGCAAGCGCATATTGCAAAGAACTTAGTAAGAACGATGCGATGATGGCAGTGACGTTGAAGTAATGAAATGAAAGCCTGAAAAATAAACGCGGCGAAGGGCAACGATTTGAACAAGGCGCCTGAATAGTTATTTTTGAATTAAAATGCTTCTTTCTTGCAAACAAAACCTTATCCGAATGATAAATGATTATCTGTAACCATCTGTGGCTGTATAATACGAGAATTGTGCAACACTGTATTAATCTTTAGCGCAGATAACAATATAGCAAGCAGGCTGCCTATTGGATTCTTGAGGAATGCTTGTGACGATGTGTGTCAATGATAGATATAAGAAATTGCACAAAGCGGCAAGAATACGAAGCAAATGCGTAATTACTTTACGTCACAATCAGCATCACTACATCCATTTGGTTCACTACATTAGCGTCGCAGGGGGTAATTTACTGGGGGATTCATCCTTTGAGAATGATAAGAACAAACATTAGCTATTGCCCACTGGGATTTTTCATATTTTGTGAGTAGACACAAGCCCTTTCCATTCAGTAGTAGTTAAAACCCTTCGCTAACAAGAGTGAGATTTCGACGTTGTTTACAAAAAGACAGAAATGTTTGAAGCTGTATAGCAACAAACTAAATAATGCATTAGCCCTATATAGATAGACTGAAACTTTAGGCAATCTATAAATCGATACAGAAAACTTATTTCTGTACGGAGACTTGAAGAAGCTGCAGCATTATCATAGTAATGACTTTTCTTCTATGTTAGAATCGACCTCATCAAAAAGGAAACGCAGCTTCAGACAATATCATTGCAACACGTTGATACTATTTAGCTTGGATAATCAAGTATAATCGTGTTCAAACTGTTAACATTAACAAATATCCACTGGTTTAATTTCAATAACATTACAATCTTTAGTTTATAAAGCTGTAACTGTTAGCAACAACTGCTTGCTTATTCATTGGCTGGTCACCTGCCGGACAAAATCGACATGAAAACAATTCGACAAGATTTTATAAGCATGTTTCCAACCCTTATTGAACTAATGAGAACACTAGCATGGCAGATCGAGAATGCTTGACAAAGATCATAAATAAGTGATTGATAAATTTTGAATACGCTACTTTCTTTATAAGAAACTTTCTTCTGAAATTTACTAGAAAGGCAAACAATCTTAAAAAACTAGTTATCATCATAATGCATGACTATGTTACAAGTAGGAAGGGGATAACATATTTGTTCACATCAAGACGATAGGAATGTATCGTAGTACGCTTTACATAGGAAAGCCTGGAATCGCCCCAATACTCAAATGTTTTGGCTATCACAAGATTGTAGTTAAGAAACTTCCTTAAAATCTATTTCCAAAAGTTAATTTCTTTTACCCCACTACCTTGTATACAGTGTTTTCAAGTATCACTCAGTTCTGTAAAGATTGACTTTTTCCATAAAGATAAACAATGTTTCACCAGTTAATCAATGAAATATTTCATGCAGCTGTTTATATATGAAACAGAGACTTTTCTGCAATAAAATATGAGACGATCACCTATTCGTATGAATCACTTTCATCTTAAAAAGCATGTTCATCAATTGATGCAGGCGTGGGAAGCATCTTTTGCCGTACAGATTTTACTAGGAGACCTTGAAAAAGAATTTGCTAAAGTTGTCTCTGTCCTGTTCGCAGGATCCTTATTTAAGCAACAGTTTGAAGTCCGATTTTTGTTGAAACATGCACTCGCTGTTATGAGAAACTTCGAACTCATCAAGTGCCGAAAGGCTTGTAATTTTTCTTGAAAGGCCAGAACCTTTGGGATTTAAACATAGAAGCTTTAAAATTCAAAATAAACCCTAATGTCATTCTTCCAGAATTATCCAAATTTTAAATCATTTTATGTCAGTATTTGACTGGTTACGAACCAAAATCTGCTATGATAATACAATACCTGTATCGTATATGCTTCTATATATGCTTCTAAAAGCAAACGAAAACTCCTTGATAGTTCCTAGCCTCTTCTGTCTCCTGTAGAAGTAAACCGACCAACCTGATCTAAACAGCTTGTCAAAGAAGAAATTTTCAAATAAGCAACATTTGTGGCACATAAACCAAAACATAAAGGTTTTACGAAGTAAAGAGAAAGCCAGCTTTTAGGACACATATTTCAAGAAAACAAAATAAAAGAAATACAGAAAAACCTGTTGTTGAATAGGGCTAATGAAACTTAAAAAGAAAATCGAAAAATTGAGACACAGCGAGGACTTCACTGCGTTTTAACTGCTAAGCGATCGGTAAGGCAACTTTTCACATTATAGAATTGCAATTAATTGAATTTGCCAGCTCTCCCCCTCCCCAATAATCAAGAAGCTCCTTTTATCATGTTCTTAGCTTTACAGACCCAAAACTGCGTTTCTTCTAGGACCAGGTTCTCATAGCAGGTGCCTCCCAAACACATTAGCGGCCTTTCAGTAGCGCAGGTTAAACAATTGAGGTAGACAATAATCAGGATATGTATTAAGCCATGTTTTTCATAGAACCTTTCCAAGTTTGCAAACGCTATAATTTGCTTTTCAAGAAGACCAGGATCCTTTATAAATGATTCGTTTATTAACTATTAATCACGAATTCAAGCTTCGCAGGTTGAAATTCACGTGAATCGCTATTTAATCGCCTCCTATGACAATTCAATTGTCAATATATGTATTGATTATGATGCTTCCGTAGAAAGATAGAAATTGCCTTATCTTTAAAGCGACTAAACCAATCAGATTTATCACTCGTTTTTCTTTAAAGAGTCACATTAAGGTTTGTCACTGCATGCTATCTATCAGAAGCATAGCCAGGGGGACAAGAGGGAGAAGCCCAATTGTGAAAAGTTTAGTTTCAGAGATACACAAATCTGTGAGGTCCTAAACATTTCCCTAGTGGAAACCTACACGATTTTAGCTTTATAGGTGGCTTGCCCTCCCCCCCCCCCCCCCCCCCGCACAAGAAATGACTCTGTTTTCGGCGCTGCTATTATTGGGAATATATTTCACGTAACAAATCCATTTTTCCTTTGAAAAAAGTCACTGTTTGTTTTGTCAAATCATGGCCAAATGCTCTCCCGTTTTATGGAAAAAGATACCAATTTTCTGAATAATCTGCTCTCTACATGGAAGTTTTGTCCCAACGAAAGAAGCTATTTGGAAGCTGGGTGATAGTGAGGGGGGGGGGGATTTGAGCCGTGAGCATTGTATCTTGCTTTCCTTGGCCCCTTGAACACAGCAACAGCTAAGGTATCAGAGGGCAAGAAGAGATGGAGAGATAGGGGGAAGCATGGATCTGCCCAATCCCACTTACTTCAACGTTGAAGGCAGATTGCAAGCAAATTCAATATTTCACTATAAATGCATCCATGGTGTTATATGAAAACCAGAATAAACTTGAACGTACTAGTGTAATATTAGCCTGTTCCTGGCGAAATACAATCATAAATGGACACACTTTTCACATATTATTTGATTTGATTTTTTCTATTTTATTTTATTTTATTTTATTTTATTTTATTTTATTTTATTTTATTTTATTTTATTTTATTTTATTTTATTTTATTTTATTTTATTTTATTTTATTTTATTTTATTTTATTTTATTTTATTTTATTTTATTTTATTTTATTTTATTTTATTTTATTTTATTTTATTTTATTTTATTTTATTTTATTTTATTTTATTTTATTTTATTTTATTTTACTTTATTTTATTTTATTTTATTTCATTTTATTTTATTGCAGTTTATATTCATTTCATATTCATATTTGCATACTCTCAGATGAGCAGACCTACAGCGAGTGCTGGTTTGTGCGGGGCCTTCCATTCAACGTGAAAATATAACAGTACAGTTAAAGCATGACTAGAAAATGTAGTATAACAAATAATTTGCAAATATTCAAACCAATTTACAAGGTAAAAAAAGAGAGATTAAGAGACAAAAGTTTTCTTATCTCGTTTTGCCCATTGAAAACCTTCAAGAGAGAAGCCTGCTTAATTTCAATTGGACGGAGGATGGGCATTCCATAACATAATATATAGTGTTAGTTTTTGACATAATCAATAAGTTTTTGAAATTTTCTTTGATTTATAACCATTGCTTGCAAAAGACCTTATTTGAAGAAGTGACAATCAATGCTTCTTTTTGCAGCATTGCAGGATCGGACCAATAAACATTTGCTGATTTAAATCAAAGTTTTGATTGATCAAAATGAAGAATGTGATCAATATGTTTATTGCCATAATGTTGCCATTGCTTTGCGTCCTAACTCAAGTTTCATTGGAAAAAGTGTAAGTACAGAATTTTAGCTTTCACATGCTCTTTGTTGGATATCTGCAAGCAAGTTTGCTGTGGCTTGAAATAGCGGTGCAGTCGGAAATTAGTGTAAGTTTTAGCTGATCGAACAGGGAGCTAGGTACTTTATGCTGTAGGAACCATTCAAAGTGTGGGTGTATTCCCAGATTCCAGAAAACGTTTGCCCTTTATCTTCAAGGTGTTACCCCTGCCCTTTAATGAAGTAAGCGTCCCTGTATCTGCATGCAATGTATACACAACCTTAAATTATGTCACCAAAATAGTGGCGCTTGAAGATCATAGCCTAGTATGTGGAACGTGCCATAATTGAAAGCCAAAAACTGTATGATGATCATGATCATGATCTACTGAAAAAGGCATGTTTCAGTGGCTTTTTGTCAGTAAGAAAGAACCCCCCCCCCCCCCAACGATTTTCAAGAAATTATAGCATAGATAATACACCAAATGAGCAATAGTAAATGCAGATGTAATATAGCGCTTGATATCATTCGAAAATCGAGCATTCTTTAGATTACGGCTCCAATGAAGATATCCTTTGCTCTTTCCTGATTTCTTATGAAGAATTTTAAGAATAATTTGTGGGTACACAGTAATAAAAGGGCACCTTTGGCACCTGCAAAAGGGAACGCAAATTCTGATACAGAGAGGGGCAGGTGTCTCCTGCGTCTATGGTGCTCCTTATTGTCTGTGGGTTTGCTATATGGTTCTTAGTTCTTTCTATTGGGACCTATGATTATAAGCGAGAATTGATAATTTCTTAGGAGAAGGTGATGTTGACAGAGCCTCTGCTCTAGAGCATCAATTACCGCACCCCCTTGCAGGTCTGTTGCAATCTGAACAAAAGCATAAGCCCCTACCAATGTATTACCACCGAGTAAAAGCGTTAAGTTATTTTGTGTGACTAAGGGCGAGAACCCCACTACCAGAGCTGACTGGACTGCTTGTTGGAGGGAAACAGCTGAAATCTAAGTCAAGGAGGATGCAACGATAATCATGATTATGCCATCAAAATGCCTAGCTTTTTAATTGCTGATAGAGCATACCCTCATGTCAAAACATATAGAAAACAGTAAAGAAATGCGAGTTTTGCGACAAGGATTATGATGGTCAAGGAGCTTCAGCATGGATCAGGAGTACAATTGCCCCTTTTTTTTCAAATTGCTAATTTTCTTTATTTTCATGACCCTGCCCCTAACGTGCCTTAGGAGGTCTTGATGGTGGCATTGATATAAATTTCAATAATTTGCAAATTTCATCTAGTCTTTTTGATCCATGTTTTTAAATGTGGAACCCAATCATCCACCTTAATAACTCGAAAAAAGGAATCTTTGTGATCAATACTGTTGTCTTTAGGAATATTGGTGATCAGCGAAGAGAGATAAGTCTGGTGAAAAGATTGGTCGAGTCGGATCAATACGATTCAAGGATACGACCAAGCTTCCCAAGTATGTATACATTTCTATGATGATGATGACGATGATGATGATGATGATAATGATGATGATGATGATGATGATGATGATGATGATGATGATGATGATGATGATGATGATGATGATGATGATGATGATGATGATGATGATGATGATGATGATTATGATGATGATGATGATGATGATGATGATGATGATGATGATGATGATGATGATGATGATGATGATGATGATGATTATGATGATGATGATTATGATGATTATGATGATGATGATGATGATAATAATGATGATGATGATGATGATGATGATGATGATGATAATAATGATGATGATGATGATGATGATGATGAAAATAATGATGATGATGATGATGATGATGATGATGATGATGATGATGATGATGATGATGATGATGATGATGATGATGATGATGATGATGATGATGATGATGATGATTACGATGATGATGATGATACACTATGTTACATTGCTAGGCCACCTTACAAACGTCACTGTTGGATTTTCAGTATTGACAATTGAGGATCTGCAAATTGAAGACATGGTAAGTACAACATTAAGGTCAACCTTAAGAAACGATTTCGCAAATTTTGCAAAATTTATGTTCCCATCCTTTTGCTCTCTTTTGAGGACTTATTTTGCAAAAATGCCCCACACACATCCACCTTTCAGCTTAGATAGGATTTATGTGGCGGACGACAAGAATATATCGAGAGCAGATCATTAATTTTTCCTCTGGTGGCATGAATCTTTCCAAATAGCATTGCAGTTTTGATGATTTCATCTTCAAGGTTGAATCTTATTTGGGTGTGGTATCGATCTGGAAATACATAAGATTGTCCTTTTATTATGGCAACTGTGATAAAGAAGCCTGGCATTTGTGACCGAACTGCTCTCCTTCGCACGCAGTCTAATTAAATTTGTGTTCATTTTAGGCATTTGCTCTTGAAATATTTCTAATGCAAGAATGGGATGATCCAAGATTGCGCCATAACTATTTCACATATCTAGATGGTAGCAATTTTCTAAACGAAATATGGATGCCCGACACGTACTTCAAGGAATCAACGATCACAGATAAAAAGAACCAAAGACAATTCGAAGAAAAGAAATCATTGCTAAGAATACATCCAAATGGAAAGATTTATCACAGTACAAGGTAATTCACCTAGTGTTGTTAATAGAGCCGGACCAGGAGTCGCGCCAGGATTTGACCGTCGCTGGGGCTAGGTTCCCCGATAAGGGGCAAAATAACCGAATAGAGGGTATCTTTCTGTGCATTAGAACACAATTTTCCGTCAAAAAGTCCCCGACAGACACGAAATTTTTCCCTGACGGGGGGGGGGGGGAGGGGCTAACACTCCCCGACGAGGGGGCTACAGCCCCATGCCCCCTTTGGCGCCACCCCTCAGCCGAACACAACCTGATCCGTCAACTAATTAGCGTGCACGTGGTTTCATTCTAGACCACGGTTTTAAAAAGATAATGACAAACAGATGAAAATTAATTATCAATTACACTTGCAAAACTTCACAGTAAAGTTTATGGATTGGATCGATCTCCTAAACTAAAATATATACCGAATTCAAAGGTATAAAAACTCTTCAAAAATTCGGGTTCATTTCAGTTTATGCGTTCGACTCATTTCATAAACTTTGTTGTGAACATTTGCAATTGCAATTAAGGTCTAGTCAAAAGCGTGTTCGTGTTTCTAGTTGTTTTAATATACGTAGCACCTCCTGCTGCAAGTTCCCATTACAAAACTTTTGTTAAAAGCAGACACTGTTATTTTTAATTAGTTTATATTAAAATGTTTGACATCTGAAAGAAAGTCGTAGTCTTGAGCAACAATTATTAGACTGACTGGTCGTAGAGAAGCAGATTTGGATGATAATATGCAGAATGAAAAAAGTGATGCACAACGAGATCAGCTGGGAGCAATTTGGCTTTAGGAAAAACTAGGTACAAGAAACGCAATGTTTGTCATGACATCCATAACTGAAAGAGATATACAAATGCAACAAGATGTCTATGCAGTCTTTACAGTCTAAGTGAAGCACATCGAGATCATGATGGTGTTGATGGAGAAACATCAGAGTTCGAAAGAGCCTTTATTAAAAGCAAATGGCAGCAATATCAGTTGAAAGTGAACTTAGTGAATGGACTCAAATCAAAAGAGGTGTGCGACAGGGCTGTGTCATCTCACCTGATCTGTAATCTCTCTACAATGATCTAATAATGCGAAAAGTACAGATCATCTGAAATTTACTAGAAATGGTGTCCAAAAACATTAGATATGCTGTTGACACGTTGCTACTGGGTAGAAGCAACGCTTACTAAGAAAACTTGCTCCCTGTTCTCTAAGAAGAAAGCGAAAACCGAGGTCTGAATGTAAACAGGAAAAAACAAAGCTAATAGTGTTCTCAAAAAGTAAGATACCGCCGAAAAGTAAGATCGCACTCTTTATGACGGTGAACTACAACAGGTCGAAAGCCGCAACTATTTTGGATGTATTCTCACTTAAAACTGCAGATGCACCGCAGACATGAAAACGTGGGTAGCTTTGGCAAAAGGGTCCTTCACAAACATGTCAAGTAGCTAAAAAAAATAGAGAATGATGAAGTGTTATATCTGGTCCATCCTAACATATGAATGTGAGTCATTTAAAAGCAATCAAGATGATAATCGGCTAGAAGCCATGGAAATGTGGAATTACCGTCGAATGAAGAACATTTCATGGTTAGAAAAGAAATCAAACAAAGAAGTTCTGGGAATGATGGGAGAGTAACGAAAATTGTTGTTCAGAGACAACTGAGGCTCGTCGGGCAGTATAGAAAAGCTCAGTATAGAAGGCAGAGTGGAGGGATGTAGGAACAGAGGGAGAAAGAGACAAGATTTTCTTCAGATTCTAGCGATAGTGGCAGGAATGGAAACGCTACGGCTATATAGCCGAATAGCGGGTATCTTTCAGAGCATAATAATACATGAAATGATGCCCATGCGTAACACATCTAACACAATGTTTAAAGTAATCAAATTGTTTCTTGCTGTTTTAGAGAATCTTTGAGGCTTTCATGTGGAATGAACTTACGAACGTTTCCAGTCGATGTCCAACGGTGTAATATAACTATAGGCAGTTGTAAGTACAATGTTTACAAGTGTTTTGCTCTTATGTAAGAGTTTAGTGTAGAATGCTAGTCTACCCTACGCTCCTAGGTGAAACGTTAACCCCATAGGATGGCACAAAGGCAGATAGAGCAAGGAGCCAAAGCATAAAAAATTGAGTCAAAACAACAGGACCGTCGAGAGGGGGGGGGGCAGGCGGAATTGGAGGTCTGGGGCCCGCAAAAGTTTTATTCAGCGAAAAGATTGATTGCACACTGGGGCCCGGTGCAATGAAATACCCCGGGGCCCGTACTGGCTCTCGACGACCCTGCAAAACAATAGCAAAATAAAAAAATTCAACCTTTCTAGCGCTGGGGGACAATTGCTCCCCTTTCCCCTGCTTTTTGTGTCCCTGAAGGGATCAAGACATCCTAAACGCAAAGCTGTCTTGGGCAAAGATGTGACGTCATTGTATCATGCATTGCTTGTCTATTATTAGTGCTGCCTGCAGCGGGGGTAATGGGGGCAATTGTCTATTCTACCCTCAAACAAGACTCTTCTCCTGAGAAATTAATAGTTCTACTCTTGAAAACATTCTCCTGAAGACTTTATATCCTCTATTTAGTCTGTACCTTTTAACAATATACTGTATAAAGTTGTTTGCAGATAAGTTTGAAACTTCTATAAACAGAACTGAATTGGGCATTCATGTATAGCTGAAATAAAGGTAGAAATTCACCAACAATTCATCCCCATCCTAAAAGTAGCTAAATATCCAAGAATTTTTACTTGTTATTTAGATGCCTATGAAAGTGCAGAGGTTCATTACAAATGGCAAGAGAAGAGTCACAATGTTTATACATTCAAGAATAAAAGCTTATCGCATTATGAGATTGACCCAATGAGTAGGACGGCAGAGGAAAGTAAAGAAGCGCACGGTTAGTCGTTTGTTTCTGAGCATCATTTTTCTTTTTGGATAAAGAATAGGCTGTCGAATCTATTACGGGCTACATTTCTGCTTATCTGGGGGGGGGGGGGCAGTGACGTCATTTCATGATTGGTATTGGGCAATGGTGGCACTTTAGCTGAAAGTATGTATAATATGGAAAATCTGCCAGGCAGCAGGAAATTTTGCTCTGCAAGATTGAGATGAAGACTTGGAAGGTTTGGCTCCACTCTCACCTGGGCCTAAACAATAACAGAAGAAATCCATTCATGTCCAAGTAAACCCATTACACAATGTCCGAGCTATAATGACGTCATGCATGAGAAAAAATAAGATTATGTTCCAGATCTTAAACATAATTTGACGCCTGGACCTCAGTTAATCATGATTCTATCTGCAAAACCGATTGTATCAAAGGGTGCTTAAAAGGTGAAGCATAACAAAAGTGATGTTACACAGTTTTTGCCTGAACCAAAAGGCCGTTTAGATGAAGCGCGCACCTTGTTATTAGTGCATTAATGCACATTATTTTTTTTCGTGTTAGCGTAAAGATGTTAGCGAAAAGATGCAGGTCTAACTCTAATCCTAAACTTAATCTAATCTTTTATTAACCCCAACTAAAGGGAAACATTATTCGTTCCCCTAATCTTGGCCTTGAACATCTGCATTCAAGAAACTCTCTTATCTGTGGCAACTTCACAATAAAAATGAATAAAAAAAAACTTTGTTATTTATTGGTAGCAATGAATTTATAGCAGAGTTTATTTACTTTTGTTCTTAATGACTTTTAATTCTATCAACAGGAACCTGGTCAAAGTTAAAGGCGACGATAACCTTCAGACGAAAGACAAGTGCATTCATTCCAGCCATGTATTTTCCTTGCACAGTTATTGTGATCGTCTCTTGGATTACGTTCTTTATTAATCCTGATCACTTCCCAGCTAGGACAAATTTGTGCGCCGTTTCGGTACTAACCATAATCACGTTACAAGGTGGACTCAACAACACATTGCCTAAGGTAGGATTCTTTTTCCAACCTTTATCGCAAACAGGCCAAGAAGCAGCGTCAAATAGGCTCTTCAATGGAAAGGATTTGTAAAACATCTTGCAAGGAAGCACAAGAAATACAATAATTTGTCTCCCAGAGTCTTGAACGACTATCCAGAAAAATATTAAAATGGGAAAGGGAGAGCCTGCCAAACCGGAAACCCCCTCTAAGTCCGCCAATAAATACCACACAGTAAAATGGAAATTTACATGCATAATTAAAATTAGAAAAAAGCTTTATATTGCGTCTAGATTTAGGGTTCGCATATTTAGACGTTTTTTCAATCAAGGCGAAATAAATTCAGACGAATTACAATAATTTTAATTTCTACACGCTCCTTAATTTCATGTTAAAAGGTATATTTCTTGATCATCAAGTGTTTTCCATACCTATAATTTTTCCACAGGTGATTGTTTAACTTAAATGCAATCTTTTTTTAATTTAGTTTCACCGCTAGATTAAAGTTTTTTTCCTGTTTACAAGTCTAATGCCACAACTTCCTAGTCGATTTTTCATTAAAGTAAAAATTTTAGAGCTGCACAGACTTTTCTTTCGAGCTGCACAAAAAGCTTTTAGAACCGCACATTTTGAGTAGAACTGAACGCTAGAAAAAATGCTGCTTGTATTGCTGTTCCGATGAATGTCTTGATAAATACTCGGCTCGGTTCTCGGACCCTTGCTTGTAATAAACTTGAAAATCTTAAGGCTCGATCGTTATATCCAGGTGGTCTTGACAGAGGAGTTTTTATAGATTAATCACGAGCAATAATGCACCGTGCTGGTCGCTTAGAAATTAAAATTTCTTACCTTTTTAATGCTTTTTTTCTTCGTTCATGTCGCTCCAAAGTTTAGGCCTAGTCGCCATAGCTAGAAATCATATTCAAATGACGCGCCTGCCAACGGTTAGCTCCTACGCAGCACTTCCCTCGTTTCAAATAGTCAAATCGCAACATCAAAATCTTCATTTTTATGTTCCCACCTGTTATACAACATGCAATCTATTGAATAACACACACTGAACAGAAAGTTTACAATTGTTTTATATATACAGCTTAAATGGAACTTGCTAGAAACTCCTTGAAATAATGATAATAGTTTATAAACAGAAAGCACCAGAAATGATTCATGGTAAGTTCTAGAATGTTCCAAAGTATTCATAGTATATCTGACGAGAGTGTCTGTAAATTTAACAAGGCCAACGTCGGTAGTAAATGTTGTTATTCAAAGACTCTCCGGTGCTAACTCGAGCTGATGGTATGCCTGTGACAGATCGAGCTTTGGAAAATATTGGCAGGCATTTTGCTCTAACGAGATATCTTTGACTGCAAGGATAGGATGTCTTGTTCTCTTTATGGCTGTATTAGCAGCCCTCAGGTCGACACGCCATCCTATGTTGCCATCATACTCTGGTATGATTACAATTAAGGAAATCCATTCTGTCTGCTCCCCATCTGGTACTTTTTCAATGATACCTTATGCTTTGAGCTTCTACCTTTTCTCTTGCGTGGAAAGGAACCTGGCGCAGCTGTTCAGAATTGGCTTTTCACTTTAGTAGATACTGAGGTGAATCTACTTGCCTTTTGGTTTTCCCATACCCTGGAAGGCCTTTCTGTAACTCTGTACAATTATTGCAATCTGTTGGTCCTTGGTATCACAATGTTCCAACTGGTCATTGGTCCGGGTTTTATTCGGCTGCAAATTGTTCCCAACCATAGCAGCGATAGGGTAATGTGTAAAATTAATGTTGTGTCCTTTGACAAATGATAAGTATGTGATGCAGCCCCTGGTCATTTCAATAATCTAAGTATTATTTCTCACAGGTTAGCTACATAAAATCAATCGACATGTATGTGATGGGTTGCGTCCTATTTGTTTCCGGTGCGTTCATAGAGTATGCAATAGTGTTACTTCTAAAGCATAAAAAGAGGAGAAGATTGAAAAGAAAAGAAGAAAAACAACAACGGAAGGTATGTTTATAAAACTTTGCACTTGAATCCTTCGGACCTCTGATCTGACATAACCAATACATGAGAGAATTTTACAGGTATCTCCGCATGGATCCCAAACAAATTCCCTTGGACTTTTTAACAGTAGCGGCGCCAAGGGGGGATGGGGGGGACGCATCCCCCCCAAGTTGTCGCCAAGATTGATTTCCTATTTGTCAAAATCCGAACAGAAAATGGTCAGGGGGGGGGGGAGAGTGGACGAAGTTGTGAAATGTGAGATCATTTTCGTTTACAATTCCTTATATTGGATTAAAATGCTGTGTAGTAACTCTGCTTAGGCCTCCTTTTCTGAGATTCCTTGTTCTGTTTATTTCCATAAAGTGATTTTAAGTATTCAACATCACTTGGAACTGTTTGCTTTTTGTTTCAATCTCAAATGATTAACAGTTGCAAGCGTCACTCTTTACAGTAAGTTAGGACCATCATCTGTTAGAAAAAGGGCGCTTTCTGAGTAAAATGGGCGTGGTTAAAAAAATCCCCCCACACTCTGCATATCCCCCCCACTTTGTGGTGGCTGGCGCCGCCACTGCTTTTTAACAAATATCTACATGAAGGCTTCAACAAATAAGAAGAGAATCAGTTTTAAAAAGATAAATGGAAAAAGCCAATGCAGAAAACTTGTTTTTGAGACGGCTCCTGAGTGGAGGGCTTTATTATAAGGACAGTAGAGTAAGGCTTGCTATCCTTCTCAAATGATTCATAAAGGGTAAAATTCATCGAGTTTTCAGGCCCGTCTTTGAAGGCAGTGAAAACCTTTTTAATACACACCTTCTTTTTCTCGGCCCCCTCAAGACTTTCAGCTCTCTGATAACTACCCTGGCTACCCCCTTCATGTACGCCACGCGCCTTAGCTAAATTTTTAAGGTAGACACTAAGATTAGCAGTTTTATTCTCTCCAGGCGAAAATGACTGGAGATGTGGATTTGCTGAAAGATGACGGCAAAAAGACAACAGTGATCACCAAAGTGAATAATATATCATGGACGGAATTTTACTTGAAAGAACACTGGCCCCTTGTTCTAGATGAATACTCGAGGCTGTTCTTTCCATTTGCATTCGTTGTTTTTAATTCTGCTTATTGGGTGACAGCGATGAACAACTCAAACACTCTCGCCCACACTGACGTCACATAGACACTCTGGATAACCAGAATAGCACAAGATAAACAAATCAGGAAAGTTCATAAACAAATTCTTATCATGGCTGAACGGCTGTAACAAAAATAAATGCAATTAAATTGGAAAAGAGGAACTGCTAAAACCAAAACGAAACACCAAAATAAGGCAACCAAAACAGGAAGGCGGCTATAAGTAAAAAAAAGATCCCTTTGACGAGCAAAAACCAGACACATTCCTAATCAAACAGAGGCATTGGAAACAGATGTAGAGACGTAGCAAAATAACGCACGGCAAAAACCAGGAATCGTAACTATAACAGAAGTCAAGTACGCTCTATATAAAGAAACGAACGCAATTATATAATGCAAATTGTACTGCTACAGCCAAACTAACCACCACTGCTCACCTTTTTAAGACTTGAGCCTACCAAAGAGATTTGTTATGATGGTGAAAATCTTGGTATCAATGGAAATACAAAAGGCTTACTGGAGACCTGTGCCAAATAAGTGTCGACATTACCGCTAAAAATATGGATCATAGAAACATAGAACACCATGGAAACCGGACGTACTATATCAGCGTCACTGTCTTCCTTGATTATTGAACATTTTATGCTGCCAGTTAATTCTAGAAAGAAATCCTTCGAGAAGAGAAAAATGTCCAGCTTCAGAATAACACCGCTAAGCTACCTAGGCGCAGCTACATCTTGTGATATTTTTGATTCGATAAGTAAAAAAACTCGTAGTAACGGTGTGAAAAATATTTTGAAACTAATCTTGCACACATGTCAGTATTCGTCTATCACGACAAAGCACTTCATTTGACTTTAGTATTTTTATGTTGCATATATGAGGTCAGCATCTCTAATGGATGCAATATTCCTCCAATTGAGTCATTTAGACATGGGAATTCCCCTTTCATTCAATGTAGTAAGACCTAATCTATAAAACTACTTCACGGCCCACAAATCTGACATTATTTTCGACTCTCCGTCCCTTTAACACGATGATAAAACCTGATGAAATTGTCAAATAAATGCTACCAACAGTTAAAGTTTTTATATTTGAATTTTTAGATTAGTCCCGTTAAACATGGAACCTCCAGTGCAAAGACGAAATGACACACAGAAAAATTATAGTGCAATGCTATAACTTTCTTAGATTTCAGCCCCTAAAGGTTCTAAAAGTCACTCAACGGTTTGAAAGCAGAATCACGCCATCTTTAAGCAAATCTCTAAATTTTGGCATATCAGTATAGAAAATGGACGACAACTTCACCTTTTAAAAGGGCATATCTAGGAGATCTGACTAAGTTTTAAGTTAACCATTTCACCCTCGGTTATTTCGAACCTGTGAAGTAGCATCAAATTTGCTAGTTTAGATTGCAAGGGGGTACAAGAATTGACAATGTTCGAGCGAATGCGAATTTATGAATGCTTAGAAGTAGGTACACCCAGGTATTGAAAGAATTAGTCTCCCTTTTCTGAGAAATAACCACTTTTCGCTAAACCGCTTCATTGAACCAAATGGTCCCTTCCTGGATGAAAGGATTAACAGGTTAAAAATTACAAGATGTACAATATATGCTTACTCGTCACTGATTGAGGTGAGCTGCTAAGGATGTTCCGGCCCAAGTCAGTAGCTTATAAATCAAACAAGTTTTGTCAAAACTATAATTGACACAATGGTAGTTGAAAGTAAAGTAAGCCAGAAAAATAACAAATCAAATAAGGTTGTCATAAATCTTCATTGATTTACACAAGAAAAGATTAATTTTCTAAACTTCTTAACGTTACTATAACAGGCGTTGCAACTGCATACAATTTTCAATAGACTGTACCTTGATTCGGCGTCGTTTGCAACAAGTTAACGGAGTCCATAAGAGCATT
The DNA here is from genome assembly GCA_964019065.1 of Catostylus mosaicus. Classification (NCBI taxonomy): domain Eukaryota; kingdom Metazoa; phylum Cnidaria; class Scyphozoa; order Rhizostomeae; family Catostylidae; genus Catostylus; species Catostylus mosaicus. The sequence continues at coordinate 9,099,493 of OZ025184.1, read as the reverse complement.
GCGTTCTCTTGCCACTGGTCTCAAAGGGCTTTGGCTGCTAATGAAATTTTCCAAACAATTCATCGATGTTTAACTCACCATTACATGCCTTCTTTTGCGTGTGATCGGACATCATCTATTTTCAATATCATGCGAACTAACTGCGTTGCTAAACTTATCTGTTGCTTTTTGCCATGAAGCGTTTCAATCACGTGTTGCTCCTTCATGTCTGTAAACAATGGTAGACAATAAAATTTGTTGCCTAAGCATTAAAGAATAGCAAAAACAAACAACAACAATAACCCTTGGGCTTGTGACTACGCGGTAAGTCGTTAGTTAATAACCTGGGAGGCCATAGTTTTCACAGACCAACTGGAATATTTCTAATTCTAAGAATTCATTCAAGTTTAAATCGAGTTGAATTCGTACCATCTCCAGGAACAGCGTCTTACTCGAAATCCAGGAGAATGTTTTTCAACATTTGCAGAGAACTTGTATACGACAAAACAATACAAAAAAAGGTTTTTGATTAAGATGTTAAATCACGGGATCATGATATTACATATACACCACAAATTCTAGAACCGTCCTTTCCTACTGACTTCTTAAAAATTTAGCTGACCACTTTTGTGGTCAAAATGCTAACTGCAGATTGGCTTTCTAGCAATGATGGAATAAAAAGTGGTTCTGAAAATATACAATGGATAAAAATTAAAAGACAATTTAATACAAACCATTGGTTCCTTTTGCTAAACAATCGATTCCTAATTTTGGGTTCTTCTCAGTGATTTGTCTAGATTTGACCTCTGAGATAGTTTCGATCGGGTTGAAACCAGAATTCTCAGCAAGTGCCAAGGGAACAGTTTCTAAACTTTCAGCAAATGCGTGCATTGCATACTGTTCAATGGATGAAACCTGCAAGAGAGCAAACAGACAGTTACTTGTTAATATAAGCATTCACAGCCAAAGAACTTATAAGTATTTATTATTAGAATTAATAAGTAGTTTCTATTATAGTGAGGAACCATTTATAAAAGACAGTAAACATTATGTAATGCTGTTATGTTATGTTATGTTATGTTATGTTATGTTATGTTATGTTATGTTATGTTATGTTATGTTATGTTATGTTAAGTTATGTTATGTCATGTTATGTAATGCTGTTATGTTATGTTATGTTATGTTATGTTATGTTATGTTATGTTATGTTATGTTAAGTTGTGTTATGTCATGTCATGTTATGTAATGCTGTTATGTTATGTTATGTTATGTTATGTTATGTCATGTCATGTTATGTAATGCTGTTATGTTATGTTGTGTTATGTTATGTTATGTTATGTTATGTTATGTTATGTTATGTTATGTTATGTTGTGCTATGTTATGTTACGCTATGTTATGTTATGTTATGTTATGTTATGTTGTGCTATGTTATGTTACGCTATGTTATGTTACGTTATGTTATGTTACGTTGTTATTATGTGTTGTGTTGTGTTGTGTTGTGTTGTGTTGTTTTATTTCATGCTTAAGATACTTTATTGCGAATTTCCATTCATTTTTCCTGCAAGAGGTGAGCATCTTTGAAATATTTGATTTAAATGTGGTACAACAGGAGGATCAAAATGGTCCTTACAGAATGCGGTCCCACATTGAAATTGGCTGACTTTCTCTAAGAGTCATAGGTGGGTTATGCAAAAACATTTAATAACGAAACCTCAAAGTGACATTTAAATACCTTGTCTGCTGCTGCGCTAACAGCCAATGAGCAGGCGATTTCAGCTGCACCACCACCATAAACAATTCTTTGGTCTCTCACTAAATTTCGGATCACACACAAAGCATCATGGATACTTCTCTTTGCTTCTTCCACTATCTGCATTAGAGTAAATGGAAAGGTCTTGAAATCCAGAATTTTACTACCACGTAACACTGCTACAGTGCCTTGCAGATACTTATAGATACTCAATACAAGTAGCGGACTCTTGGGGGGGGGGGGGAGGCCCAATAATTTTCAAAAAATAAAACTTTGAAACTTTTTCTGCACAATTGTCTCTTAAACGTAGATATATTTTCTCTGATATGCTAAGGTCGTCGCAAATACCCCTTCGAGGATCTGGCAAGCTACAACTGGCCTTGTTTCTTGATGTTTGCATTGTACATAAGTTACAGCGCAATTGAAGTGCTAAGAGAACTACACGACAGAACCACTAATATCCAGAGGTTATTTATGATATTATATACGCTCGTAAAGAAGCAACAAATTCAGCTTCAAGTTAATTATTCCCAAGAGAATTCTAACGTTTAATTGAAGGGCAGTACAGTAACAAACAGGCTCTTTGTTGCATTTGTTTTATTCAAACCTCATTTTTCAACGTATGAAACGATGACTCGGTGAATCTTTTCACCATAAACAATAAAGTTTTCTGCTTAGAAACAGTCAACGAAGCAATAGCATATTATTCTACAACTTACTTAACAATAAAAATAAATCAACTAACGCATGTGTTATGCCCCTGGGACCCTCATACACAATGCAACCAAATAATAAGACAAATAAACCATTTCAACGCTTCATTACCACTTGACAAACAATGACAGCCGCAAACAAGTAAAGACTACACCAAGTACATATAGCCACAATAACTTAAATTGCAAAACGACGCAAACATTCCACATCAAATAATAAAATAAAGATAACACTTTACATGAAACATAACGTAACAACTACTCTTTCCTTTGATTAACCCATTGGTCTAACACTTCAAATCTAGGGATTTCAAAATGTCCTTGTTCATCGACAGTACCATGAAATCACTTGCAATGAAATCAAGGAGTTGTTCTGAGTTGTTGTACAAGTCAATGCCCATACAAACACCGGCTTTTACAGCAACTGCTTTTCGTTCACATTCAGATTTTAGCAACCCAATGTCGATGGTAAGGCAAAGCAACCAGAGGACATGATATGGTGATTCAAGTAAGCTTGTTTGGAGGAATCAAGCGCATCCAGAGCAGCCAAAACTTCAATATCATGATTGTTGAATCGCCTGTAGAGTTATTTAAGGACCAAAGGAGTTGCTTGTTCCTTTAGGCCCTCGCAAAACTGGACATGGCCACTAGGAACTTTGGTTGCTTGTCTTTGACTATGGATTGGCTCCTCAAAGGTAATTGGTGCCCCAAAAGAAGAGCAGAGTGACCCAGCAACATCAATAACACAATGAATATTGACATCTTTCAGGAGCTTTCGCACAGCCAGCATTTCGCTTGGAATAGCTATCCATTTGATGTTGACCTCCAGCATTGCCTTGTTCACATGAATTTAATTGTATTTGGGGACCATCATTTGCTTGGTATAATACAAGCACAAAAAAAATGTCGCTGATTCAGAAAGTTAATATTTGGATAAAACTATAAAAAGAGTGAATAAAAAGAGTGAAGTATGCAGGTGAGAAATAAGTGTAAATACCATTTTGTTTCCACCTCTAATGAAAATAGTCACTGCTCTAGTATTTTTACAATCTTCAATGACTAGCATTCTGTCTTTGGTTGTACCAAATGTCAATTCTCGAACAATACCAGCATGGCCCAATTTTTCTGATGAAAGTTCTGAGAAGCGAGGGACAATTCTTCCACCAGTGGCAATTGCAATTAACTAAAACAACAAGAAAAAACCTTTATTCACTTGCAAGGAAAACATTTCATGAACAGTGGGTTAAAATGCTTTTAGCCTTATTCAACAACTTCAAGAACAGCTATTAGGGCAGGCAATTATAAATTACTAGAACTCAGTTACCTTAACCCTTTGTACACTATTTAACTGATGTTATCAACAGGGCCGTTCTCAAATTACCTGAAGAGCTCACAAGTACCAACGACAAGGTCTCGAGTTGTAATCCACAAATTAAGTTGGGCTTTATTCACAAAAGTGAACTAGATAAATCTATAAATAAGATTAAACAGTGGCTGTTCATGTCGTATGTAGCTATAAAATAAGGAAACCTCAAACTAGTAGAATGATGCGAAAACACGAGCCACACAAAAAAAACAAAACACAAGAGGCATTACCTCAATCTCTGGTCCTCCAACCCATCGCACAGCAGGTAAATCATTTTGTAATAACAGATGGTTGGCTTCATCATCGAAACCCCATTGACAAAGGGCCAAATTTGCACCACTTTCTTTGACTTGACGGATCATTTCTTCAAACTTTTCCTGTTCATATTTTCTTAGGTTCCTGTATTCTTCAACAGTTGCAATATGCAGGCTGTTTTTCGTTTTTGGTTTTGGAGGCTCAAATGGACAAGTCAGAATTGCCAATTTTGCATCCTTAATTTGCTGTAATCAAAATAAAGTCATGATGCAACTTAAATATACAAAAGGCCATTGCTGGAAGACATCATAGAAAGAATCATTCATTAGACTTTTCAAAACAATAAAGAGTTACAGTTGACACTAGCTTTCCGTTACCATTTTGCCCATTTGCATCAAAGAATCAATACTGTGAATTAGAGAGGCTCCCTTATGATAAAAATACTACATAATAAATTTGAGAACATTTTAAGGGTACATAGCAACCCAAGACCATGTACCAACTTCTTCAAGACAATGCTTCTATTAGCTGTTTATCTAATATATCATCAAAAAGAAGACAAGATGCTAATTGGTTGAAATTCATCAATTTAGTGGAGTGCAATTTAGTTTCTTTTCATAATATCTTAATTTTCCTCTCCAAGGAAATATATTTTAATATACCATGATAGCACCTATTCCTTAGAAAATTGCCATTAAATCAGAACTAAGTTAAGGGCAAAGAGTGAATGTGAGCAACAACCATTGGGTAGCAAAATGCATAAATGAAAAGGTGGTATTCATATCTCATATTAAAAGTTACCTTTGGCATTTGTGGATGGCTCATATCCTTATCAACTATGACACCTTTTACAAGCATTGTATCATCTAGTTGTCCTCCTTCCTTTGTTTGTATCTTAATCAACTCAAAATCGACATCCTTTCTTTCCAAGTCAGCTACTGATAAAACAGCATCTACTGCAATTTCTGCCATCTGCCTTTGGCATCTGTTAACACTGCAGGATACATATATAATTAGGATTATTACAATGATCCTCATGAAATCAAATGTTATGTCAGTGGTTGATGCATCTATTCCTAACTGAAGCTCCAGGGTTTTGAATTTATCCCAGTAAGCCAATAATTCATCTTTCTGCAATGGCATAGCTTTAGAGCCAAACCACAAGATGCCTATACTGTTTAAACAGGTAAAATTTTAAACACCTTGCATTAGCATTAGAACTCATCAAAGATTTCCTGCTTTAAAATAATTTCATGTTCTGAGATAGGCCATAACACGGCTGAAAAATTGCTTCTTACATTTCTTACAACTGTTTTGAACGTCAGTCCTGCCATTCTACAGAATGTTAATAAAATAATTTCATGTTCTGAGATAGGCCATAATACGGCTGAAAAATTGCTTATTACATTTTTTACCACTGTTTTGAACATCAGTCCTGCCATTCTACTGTTGCACAAATCATTCGATTTTAAACAAAAATTATATACCCTCTTTGCAAAAAACTTCAGCTGAAGGAATCCAAGTATTTTGGTTAGTGCCCAGGTTCTAAAAGGGACTTGATAGGCATGTTTTATTTATAGAAACTTGATCCATGCAGGCCAAAGGGTTTCTCATTCAGACTCATTTAGAAAGCAGGTTGGGTGTGAATATAACCAATCAATGACCTCCTTCCATCTGTGTTTCAACCCTTCTGCAAGGGTGTAGATTTGAAGGATGGAAGGTGTTCCAAAATAGAACAGTAGCATTTCTCTTTCAGATCTTTTCCATTCAATTATTATTACTACTGCTTTTCAAGACGAAAAGAAATTAAATGCTAAATATATCTATATATGTGGTTGCAAATAAAAAGCCCTTGGAAGGAAACCTACATTTTTGAGCCAAGGGTTGTCATTGCTGTTTCAATAAGAGGTTCTCTATTGTCTTTTGACATTGGAAAAGAATCTGATATCTTTTCTAATTCTTTAACAGCAATTTGTGCTGCCTGTTCATAACCATCTGCAACACGAATTGGGTGAATACCTTTGTCTAGTAGCTTCTCTGCATGTTCAAGTAAGGCTCCTGCCAAAACTAAAACAAAATAATGGGCACATTGAGACTCTGTAGACTTATCTCAATTCACCAAATATCATTATCATTACTGATGAAGATGCAAGTCAAAATGTTTAAAAAATTAAAATTTTATGTGTGTCTATATATCAAAGGTGGAAAAAATTTTTGTCTTTCTGGGAACCTAGATATCCTGCTCAAAACTTTCTGCGAAAAGTTTTAGGGGGCAGACAAATAAAATTTCTGCTCGTACCTATTTATCAACATTTAAATGGTGTATAGGGGAGGGCAAACTAGATCTTGAGAAATCTGATACTTCTCACTTGAATGTGTAATTCACAAAAAGCACCATGAAAGGTTAACCTCAATGTTTAAAAATGACCAGAAAACAACTTTTTTACATTTCAGTGTCATTTCTCATTGATGATATTAAACAATTTCTATGCAAGGTGCAAATGTTACTTTTCCATAAAGGGAAGTTTGCCCTGCTGTTTCAGCAATCTATTTAAAACTTGGGAGCCACCTGCATGCTTTTTAAATATTCCAAAACAGTTGTTCTAATAAAATGCCATGTGCTACCTTTGGATTGCCAGTAGCAGTTCATTGGTTGCTCAGATTTAGCTGCTCACAGGCAACCTGAGAGTATATATTCTGTTAAATTGAGGGAAATCATATCAGTAGAGTTTTATACTTGCTTCAGCACTTCAAAATATATCTGTGAAAATTTCTGCAAATATTTGTATCCATAAAAATTTCTGGGAACTACATTCAAAGGTTCCGATACTTTTTCCACCTCTGCTATATGTTTATGAGTATAAAACTTGGCTCTGGCAAAGGCATTAAGTGAAAAGAAGAAAGAACAGTCTCCCTTGATGAGAACTGCATAAAACCACATCAGAGTTTCATGGCTATTTCATTGTGCCTGTGTGGTACAATGAATTGGTTGTTTGACTCTGAATGTGCCCTTTTTGCCCCCTTTGTGTGGTCAAAGCCACTCCAAAAAAGTTTTATTAGGCCCAAAAGGTTTAACCAATGGAAGGTGCATTTTTATCTTACCCAGCTACTTTTTATTGTCTCATAGTTTTACATGCTATTATTCGCAAGAAACTTGATAAAAAATAACAAGACCCATAAACTTGGATTATATCAGGCCTATACCTTTTGGCAATAAGAGAGACTAACTGAGAGTGGGTGATCTTGGCTGCTCATGGATCATTCTCTAGGACTGCCTTGTTTTCACGAGACAAGTCACAGTCATTTGTTCATCAGGAAACAGATGTTTGCTTCCCCATTCAAAGACCACACTCAAAAAGGCACCAGTGCAATCATGAAGAAATCATTTGGAAACAAAAAATTTTATATACGTCAAAATAGGGGGTCAAATTTTTGAATTATCTGGCCAGGTTTCTAAAACCACTGAACCCTGTCTAGATCTGCTCCTATGATTTGCTTTATAAACAGGATATCTGGCTCATATGCTCATTTGAATTTTCACTAATTTCTAGGTGACAGGAAAAGCTATATGCACCTCTTAGCAATACACAAAATAAGAAGTTTAGTCTGGGTTTCTTAATCTCTTTAAAAAATAGACAGAAGATTTTGAAATGTATATATGCTATATTGTGAAATTGATATGCAAACTATTTTTGGTGCCTAATAGAACGGGGGTTGGAAAAATCTCCAAAACATAATAAGCGTGGGTTGGAAATTTCAAGAATGTTACTTTGGGTGGGGTGGAATAGCAGGGGGGCTGGGGGCAGGAGAGAGCAATTATTTTTAAAGATCAAAATTTATCATAGAATATCAATGAAACTTTAATTCACCTGAAGGTGCTATGCTATGTCATCCATGAAATTTATGTCAATAAAAAGGAAAAGCTGAAATATAATTCCAGTGAGAAAAATAATTATCGAAAAAAATTTTAATTCCAGATCTTTGTCTTGGGTGGATTGTATTTCAAAAATTAATAGCCAGGGGGGTTAGAATAAAAATTTCCTGGGTGGAAAAAATGAAAAAATTAATTAGCGGGGGGGGGGGCATCTATTAGGCACCAAGAGTATACTGTCAATATATACAAGAGAAAATGAATTTCATTAAATCTAATGGCAATCAAACTAGATCTAAATAAGATTTTATCAAAATAATATATCATAAAGCATTCCTACCAACAACACCAGTTGTCCCATCTCCAATTTCATCATCTTGAGATTTTGATAGCTGCACCATTAATTTTGCAATCTGATGTTCAACATCCATCATCTCCAAAATTGTTGCACCATCATTTGTTATTGTTGGTTCTCCATCTGGACTGACAAGAATCTTATCCATACCTGAAATTAATTAGAAAATTATTTTATAAATTGTTCTTGACAGAAAAACTAGATAATTATGCATATAGCTAAATGGAAATTAGTTATACCACAGTAATGATGCTGATTACCATATATATATATATATATTGACAGTACCTTCAAAAAGTCCATCTACAAATATGGCCTCTATCAGTATGAAAGTGATTGTTTCATATAGGCAACTTTTAGAACTTTTAGACACTTGAAATGAATTCTTTTCAGTACAGGTAGCAGTTCACATAAAATTTGCATCCAATTACATTGCCAAATTCTCCCTCATTTCATTTTTTGTGTGCATAGTAGAGGATCACCTACCTACCAGTGGTGATCTGACAGATGCAGAAATCTACTAAAATATCGTCTTTTGACGATGAATACCAGAGCCAAGACATAAGCAAATATGTCGATTTTTTCACCAATATGAAATAAAGGAATTGTTGCAATGCACGAACTCAGACTTTTCTTGAAGGAAAACTATGAAAATTTTGATGAGATGCTGCTGGCCAAAATGTAGGGAATTATTGAATAATTAATTGATATTTTCTTTTGCAATAAATCTTGCTCTATTTAGTTGTTCCAGTTTCATTGTTTTCAAGTATCTGTTGTATACATGGGCCCATGTGGGTGTTTCTGATGGAAAAAGTGCTTGGAAATAGTTTCTGAGCAAAGTATAGCTACCCTATATATTTTATGTAATATACCTTGCTATTTTGGGGAACTCCCCTTAAAGTCACATTCTTTTGTAAAAAAAATTTAATGTGGCAATAACCAGAGTTGACTGTATGACAACACTTAAAATTAATACAATATATATATATATATATGAATATAAAACAACCAACAGGATAAATTATATGTAGAGAATTACTTCAAAGAGGCACAGTAGTTGGACTAATTTAGGAGAATGCACCCCTGATTTAAAGTTTCTTACATATATTTGATTTCTTCCAGGAACAGAACCTATGGGCAGATAGTGACCTTCTGAATCAAAAATTTATATTGTCAACTTATGTCATTGTTTTGAAAGAAGGTTTTAAGTTTCAGGTCATAGTAAATGTCCAGTTTGCAGAATATGACCGATCCCACACCTCAAGTGGAAATGCACGAAAATCATACAAAAATCGTACTTAAAAACATCCAAAGGAGCTTTTTGCCACACTCAGCATTCTGGGTAAATGTCATAAATACAATGTATATATACATTGAGGTTTTCAACCTGATTTATAAATTGTTTAGGTGTGAAAGAATGCCCAGAAGTCTTTTAAAGATAAATTCGAGGTGCACCTGCCAGGGAATGTAGTTTGGGGCTCAGACAAGTTATAGTTATGGTGCCAGGAGAAATGCAGTACTAGATAATGCATATAAGAAACCTACCTTTTGGTCCCAGTGAACTTCTTAATGTATGTGATACAGTTTTTGCAGCAAGAATGTGTGACTAGAAGGATAAGAACGTGTTGATTGAGTCCCATTTATCTGAATGCATTCATATCGCCCAACAAGCTCCATTTTATGGGGAAGAAGTGTCTTACCCGATCGTTCAGTAATTTACTTAACTATACAATGAGCGAATGGAAATTATGGATGAAGGAAGTTTTACACAAGATCTCACATTGGATTTGATAATGCAACCTTATGCATTAAATTTAACACATCCTATCAATCGAAGCCCCGACAGGGAATCGAGCCCCGTGTTAGGCCCTTTATTTGGAAGCGCAGCGTTGGGACTAATAGGTCTGCACTTCCGCATTTCCAATTGCAACATCAAGGATATATATTTTATATGCATTATAAGATCTTAAAGCATAATTGCGAACAGAAATATATCTCCTTACTTTTATTGCATCTAGGCCGGTGAGTCGCTTCTGGTTTTCTTGGTCATTCAGAATGAGAAATGGTCTCCCAAATTCGTCAAATGCTAACATCTGAGCCATTTTTGATCAATATCGTAACAGTAAAAGGACCTGAAAGTGCGAATGGCTGTCTCTTTTCTACGATGGAAGTTGATTTCAATTGCCGCCTATCGTTGCTCCCGCCCTAGTTCTCGGAATGTTCTAGGCCTACCAGAATTGATAAAGTCTGCAAAAAAAGAGCGCTGCGTATAACAGAAGACGCACGCAAGGAGGACAAAAGGGGGACGCAACAATGACGCAAAATGGGTGTACTTCGTCGTTCTTATTATTTTTTTTATTCGATAATCATTAAATGCGTAAGGATTTTAGCAGGATTTTATGATGAGTCCGACTTCACAAAGACGAGCATTTGACATCATTGTCTGGGGTGTCCATTCCTTCTTGCATAGTCAATAGAAAAATTTTCTGGGACTCCCCCCTCGATTTATTTAGCTACTACTGAGCTATGATTAACTAGAAGAGAGCTCTTCCCTTTAAGAATTTACTGCAAACTAGCTAGGTTTGCATTACATTGTAATACCATTATAAATTTATGTATTCATTATACCTTGTTTAGTTGTAGTTAGTAGTTGATTGCGAGTTATGAAAATGGCATGAACATTAACATGAAATGGCGCCCCTGCGTAACAAAGTTTTGCAGCAAAAATCAGACCATATATTCAAAACAATTTAGGACAAGAACAGGGTAAGATAAGGTGAGCATTGCAAACATGAACAGGTTTTAGATGGTTCTAAATGGTTCTAGCCAGTTCTGCAGCTTGATCTGCCTTTTATACTCCAAACAGATGCTTCTGAGCAAGGTCTAGCTAGGGGCTGTTTTACGAAGAAGGAGGCACTTGCTGTTGTATTTGGGACTGATCATTCCAGCCTCTAAGTTTACAATCATTACTAATCACATTGCCCTTCGTTGGCTAAACTCTGTTGAATTAAATGGTCGTTTGGCTAGGTGGGTGTTACATTTACAGGAGTATTCATTTAATATACAGCATAGGTCTGGCTCTTCCCATGGTAATGCTGATGCCCTTTTACACCTTCCACTTTCCAGTGAAGAAGTCACTCCAAGTCAAAGTTATCATACCACAATGATCCCAGGATATGATTTACAGCAAGCACAAATTAATGATATCACATTCATTGCCAAAGCCTCCTCATTTTGTGTTGGCATCAGATCCACTTTTTAGAGGGTTTTGGCACTGCTGGGACAGCCTTCATGTAGTCAATGGACTCCTTGTCAAACCACATGTCAAAGATGGTGCTGCTACTGCTTATACTTTTGTGGTACCAACAGGACCGTCGAGAGGGGGGGGGGTAGGCGGGGTTGAAGGTCCGGGGTCCACAAACGTTTTATTCAATGAAAACGTTGATTGCACACTGGAGCCCGGTGCAATGAAATACCGCGGGGCCCGCACTTGCTCTCGACGGCCCTGGGTACCAACGTAACTTATTCCGACTGTCCTAGATGGTATCCATAGCAGTCCCTTTAGTGGACATCTTGGCCTCAAACGAACTTCCCATTATTGGCAGCAGTTCGACAAGCGCCTCCGTACATTTGTAATAGGACTGGACATGGTATAATGCATTGTTAATGCTGCCTTATCTCTTTGGGGCGGGGTCTAATTCGATTAAATCTAAGGCTCAAAAACTAAAATAAGAATCTTTAGGTATAGAAAAGAATTAGGTATTCTTGTTGGAAAATGTGTGGGCATTTCTTCCAAATAGAGGAAAATGATTACGTGGGGCTATATATCTTCGATTACCTCACTCACTCTCAATTTCCTGGCTTTGTCAACTTTCGATGACCTCACGATATTATGGCTTAGCTGTTTTTCGCTTTCAGTCGTGTGCAACTTGCACAAAACAGGATTTCTTTAATGAGGATGCGTCCCGTCAATTCAATCACCCACGATACGAAAAACAAATGTGACGTCAAGGCCATGCTTTATCTCACCACACTGATTTCTGTGGGTGTAGGCATGTTTGTTTGAGAAACAACAATAACTGAAACAATAGGCATTTTAGAGAAAAAGGGTTGCTCGCTGTTCTAACATCAACAGTTGAGTCTCTGCATTCTTGATCGACCAAATACAAGATAGCTGCCGTGGTAAGCGACAAGAACTTTTTTGCTACAAAGTGGTATTATTTATTGTTGTTTTAAATTATCGCTTTTACCTTTATGCTAATAGATAGCTCATTCTGGTACCTAAAAATAGCGGGCTTGTGGCCTTTTTTTAAGGCTTTTAACGTGATTCTCGCTTCCTTTTGAAGCATATGCTGCTCAAATATGCCAAGTATTTCCTAGAAAACATGTATATTTGTATGCCATATTGATTTGCGACTTTTTGTTCGGGCTACAGCAGTGCAGTGATCAAGTGATCAGCTTGTGCTCCCAAAATCAACTCAAGTTATAAATTATTGGAGTTTCTGGGGCAGCTGTCCCCTCAAAAGGGCCATCCTACCGGAAATCTGGTTCTCTGTTGGATTTTCTTTTTCAAATATCATTCAAATGAACTCGCCTCTCTGAACAGGTAGAATATTTTCGAGGGGGGGGGGGGGTTGATCTCTTGGGCTAGAGTATGTAAGGTTATTGAACTGGGGCGGGGTGGGGCAGGGCGGAGTGACCTAAAACGTTTTGAGTATATGGCAGAGCCTTTTCGTTTCCGTCCTCCTTCGATCGGTGTTTTTGTGGTGACATTTGTTGATATGATACGCTTCTTAATTTATAATTTACCGTTATGCGAATCACAGTGGAAATTACTATGGTTACGTGTCCCTTTACGCGGTAAATACAGCAGCGTATCTTGGCTTTAGTCTGCTTCCATCATGTATTACACCTTCAGAGTTGTTTCCATCAGAGTTACTCCATTCTGAAATGTCTTTGAAAAAGTATTCTTGAAGATCCGCTTAAAAATGTTGACACAGATATTTGACATTGTCTGCTTAACATATTGATTGTAAAGATACTAATAAAAATGTTTGAAAAAGTAATGAAGAGCACAATTTAAAAAAGGCTTGAGTGATTCCTGAAAGAGACACATGACCTTGAAAATATTTGAAAATTTTTATACTATTACGTTGATCCTACCAAGTTTTATCTACCTCACTAGCAAAGAAATGTGTGTATTTTTTTCTGTGGATTTGTTGCAACAAGACCAAAAGACTGCAGATTTGTGGAATCTTGATATCTTGAGTAGAATCATATGGTCATACATGCACAAGAAATTTTTTACCCCCCCCCCTTAAAGTAACTCAACTTTTTTTGTATCCTCCCTTTCTTTTGGATAAAATACCCCAAAAAATCTCCTTCCCCCAGGTAAAACATAAAGAAAGCAGTCTTGGTTTATCTTTAGCTAGAGAGACCGTTCATTGGAAACCATATACGAGATGTTGAAAACATTTGACATACTTTTGCTACACGTTTTTTATTTTATAAGAAACTTGGACCCGCTCTTAGTACTTGAAATTTTAAATTTGCCATACAAATTTTCGTGTTTTTAGTACTAAAAGTTTTTTACAGCTGGTTTCTTATTTTCAGGACAAAAAATTGCCCCATTGTTTTGAAGTTGAGTTTTTAGGGTCAATAAATGTGCAAATTGTTACAAAATCTACAATAACATCATGTCCACACCGTAAATATCATCATGTGTTATGTTAATCTTCAGATCTGTCGATTTAATGGAACCAATGTCAATGGGACCATATTGAACAGTTTGAAAACTTGACTTTTTCTAGTATGTCAGGTTTTCTTGAACCTAGTAATCGAGTTTCTTAAATTTATGACCAATGTAGTCCTAGTTTCTTATAAACCAGTTTCTTATAAGAAAAACGTTTAGTACAGCACAAGTCGCAAAATTCGTGCATTCTTTGCAATTTAAGTTTTTCATTGACATATGTGGAGGCAGATGGGTGGTTTCACATTTGACAGAATAATTTTCACCTGTTACATGAATCACAAACAATTGCTCTAGGTTGATTGCTACTTCAATAAACCTTGCAGCAAAGGCAAAATTAATGATTAAGCGTCTCAACTGATCCAAATATTATGCTTAACTCATTAGTGCAATTAATTCCAATGAATAAGCGGGTAAATATGACCAGGCAGATGCAGAATATATGTATTTATTCAGCTAACTAAGCAGTTTCATGGAATGATTGCAGGTCTCGCATGGAAAACAGTTAAATCGACTGATGCGATGCTACCTGCCATAATATTATTATTTTATTAATTTTATATTATATGAATTGAATTGATGCGCTACCAGCACTACATCATTAGTCCAGTTTGCATTCTCTAATTTTTGCTTGCCACAAATTCTAGCCAGACATTTTTCTGTTAAAAATAGCTTTCCACCAGATGGAATATTGGTCTGCTCTTGCTTTCCAAGGCAAAATTGCTCTCAAAAATACCCTCTATACATAGTTGGCGTGTTTCTCGGAAAGCTGTTACAGCGCACACTCGGGCAAAACGGTCCGAGAATGCAAACGGCCAGTTGTCAAAGGTATGTTATAAATTTACCAAATGAATTTCATTTTCTACTAACTCTTCTCCCTGCTTTTGTTTGTAAAAACGTAAAAGCCGATCTCTTGTACTTAATACACTAATTTATGTTTCCTTTTCTTGCACTCGATTTTTGGTTTGTTGTACCTGAGAGTTGTATCTCTTCCGTGATTGCCAGTGCCAGCATTTTCTTACGGTGTTGACTGTGAGTTCCTTCAGCTCCTTTTTAAGTTTTCATAACTTTCATAAGAGTACCATGTTGCTTGAACTCTTACATCTCTACAATTTGTGGTGGCTCGCCAAAGAAAAGTTTGAACTGGTCGTTCTATATCTTATAAGTTGAGTTGTTTACCTGAGCTGTGCAGCCTTGCCCTGAACTTGCCCTGGGCAGTGATGTCGCCTCACGGCAAAACTATGCACAGTGAAGATAAAAGCAGAACATTATAAAATGGTGATATTTTAAAATATGGTCAAATAATTTCACAAAAAAAGAAAACTTATCTGGAATGATGGAAAATCTGGATTCGCTACTTTTGCTTTGAAGTAGTGTCAAAATATACGAGACTGAAAACTCTTGAAAAACTTACCTCAAAAAGCCAAAGTTATCCAATATGAAAAAACATTATCGAATAGAAAATTTAATAGTCGCACGTGGATAATAGTCACATGACTAATTAAGTGCATTCTTTAAAACACATTAAAAACCAGAGAAAGTCGGTGTTATTGTTCTTGCTTCAAGGCCGGTAACTCTTTAGAATCTCCATTGTCATTACAGACAATATTTAACAAAAGCTTATGGAAAAGATAGCTGTTGTTACGTCATGATTCTAATTTTATTTAACCGTAGATCTCGAAATTAGCCAGCGAGGTGGAAAAAACACGCAACTGTACAGGATTCTCGCCAAGTACGAGCTGACCGTGAGAAAACGACGAAGAGAGATAAAACTGCAAAGTTACTTTAATAAGCATGTTTACCAGTAATGTTACGAAGTTACCGCAAACGGTTACGACTCTTGTTATCAACGCGACAACTTTTCAACGGACGAACTTAGCTTCTGGAAACGTATCGCTTGGCTTGAAGATAGCGATGGGCGTTACGACTTTGCTGGCCGTATTACCGGGTATCCTCGGGAATTCGCTTGTCATCTTGGCAATAACTCGTACTCGGCTCAACCAAGTGGTCGTTAACATCCTAGTGTTAAGCCTTGCTATAACAGACGTGTTGATTTCACTATTTCCATTACCAATACTAACCACGTACTTTGTATTTTATTGGCCTCAGTGGATGCTTGGCGATGGCTGGTGTAAAGCCTCGATTTATGTAGTTAACTTATGCGGGCTTGTGTCTATTCTGACCATGACGACCATCGCCATTGATAGATATTTCGCCGTACGTAAAAATCGCTCGCTACTCAGTCGCCGTAAATGTATCATCACTCTTGTTGTACTGTGGATCTTCGGTGCGCTTGTTGCCGTCACCAACATTCTCAACGGTGGAACGCACAGAGAGCAGTTGCAGACTGGTACGTTTGATATTTGTAACAGAATCAGCGGTAAACACATTTCGGATTCATCAACAAAGATTAGTCTTATAATCAAGCTTCTGTTGGGTCTTCCAATCATTTTTGGGCTTATTATAATATATGTTCGCATGTCATACAGTGTTTGGAAACGCCGTAATATTCCAACGGCTGAAAGTTCGCGGTCGCAAAGTGTTAGACGGGCCAAAAGTGTGAAGATTCGCGCATTGCATATGATGTTCGCTGTTGTTGTAGCATTTGCCATTTGCTGGATTCCGTATTACTGCGTAACGCTTCTGAGGGTTGTGCAGCTGACTTCAAGTCCAGATATAGATCCAGGAGCTGTCCTTTTCTCGTATTTGCTTGCAATGCTAAACTCAACAGTGAACCCTATTCTTTATGCCCTTCTCAGCAAGCGTTTTAGAGGTGCATTTAGAGAAATCGTGACTGGAAGACCATCTAGGAGAAAGAAAAGTTTTTCTGGTATTAGCACCTCAAAATTGTAATAATTTAATGTATTGCAGGTTTGGAATTACTTCAGAAAATCATTCACTTAAACTGTATTATTTAAATATTGCGTGTTCACAGGTTCTTTTGGAGGGGGATGTTGTCAAGTAGGGTTACCCTAGCTGTGAGTTTTTGCCTGTAAATGCAAGCTATCTTTGGCGGTAGGGTAGGGTAGGGTAACCGTATGAGATGGGTTATCTCTTCCTTGTAAACAGCCTTTGTTAAAAGTTAGTGATCTCATTTGTTTGTGGAAACAACAAAAGGAAACAAAGGGTATGTGGAAGATATTACCCCTTCCATTGTTCGCAATACAGGGAGAAAGAATTAATCTGATCTAAAGAAAGGGAGTCAAACCATTGCACTTTTATGAACATGTGATCTAAGGCCTCTATTCGATAAAAAGGAAAAGACGATAATGTGGCATCCACCTTTTGAGACAATAGAGGAACGTAGGCCACACTTCCAGCACGTTCCAGTATAAGGGACAAAGAACAAACCATTGAACGGTTGCTAAACAACGAAAAGAATCATTCAATTTAGTGGGTTTTGTCTGTTCTACCGGTGCTCAATTTTTGGGTTGAAAGGACCTTAAACGATCTTTGTAAGATGTTTTCCATCACTGTTGCATAATGAAAGCAAACAATACTCACAATTTTGTCTTTTACTACAGATTGCCATAGCAAAATGATCCAACCAGACCCCCTTGGAGAAATATGAACCTCAGTCGTTTCAAGCTTTTAGCTTTTCTTGTTGATTTGATTAAATACACTACGTATGGCTGCTTTAAGTCTTTAGGATTCTGCAATAAGAATAAATATATGCCTTTAGGGGGGCCTTAAACAGCACCTAAAACATATGGATTAAATGCTGGCTGTTTTTTTGAGGTTATGACGCAATAGATCCTTCTATACCCTCGGAAGCATGCAAGAAGTTAAACTGAGAGAAAAGCTATGCTTGCTTAAACAGCAGTCTTACTCTTAAAGCAAATTTTGTAAGTCGAGAAATTATAAAAGTGTTTTTCCTGTTACAACCCCTCCCCCCAGGAGCAAGACACGCAGTTTTATCTATCTTTACAAAGCACGCATGGCTTATGAACGCATAGACATTACGCCACTATTCTAGAGTTTTTGAGCATTCGACTCTATGCTAGTAGCATTGATAGGCAGGATGAAAATCTCCTTGTAGAGAACTATTCTACGTATTTGCTAGCGAGGTCAGGATGACCTCTTCGTTGCTTCGTATTTTACATCTCTTTGTTGGTACATGTTTTAACTATGATATTTTTGAGGTAATAGAAATCAATAATAGAGCAAATAAGAGTTCAGCATAGCATATGTGTGAAATTTCAGCACGGTACGAAATTCTCAAGCAAGCAACAGAAAAATTGAGCTCAAGGCTTGTTGAGTTAAAAGCATCGAATCTTGGGACATTGCCTTTGTGTTTGTGGGTTACCTACATGGTCTTTGATAGGATCTTCATGTAAACGCATTGTGAAGCAAGCGACGAATTATCGCATCATCCCATATTGAACACTGCACGACATGAAAGTGCTCAAACCGCTTTTAAATACGCATGCATAAGAAAATAGCATATGCCAATTCATTTTTGTCAAATTTCACATTTAGAACTCATGATAAACAACCTATTGTCGACGATTATCTCCTTTATATATATTCTCAAATGTCATTAAATAGAACTAATCTAGAGCCTATAGCACGCTAGCGATGTTGTTCAATGTAGCTTAAAACGTATGTTAGCCATAAAATTTGTGCAAATTCCTAGAAAAAAACCGACAGCGATTTCGATACCGGTAGAAAGTTTTTAGGATGAAGTTCTTTTGATATTGTTAGCTATATAAAACTAATCAATTGTTATAATCCTGGAAGTCAAATGCACGTTTTTTTATAAGAACAAATCATAGAAAAACATAAGGCTTCAAATGCCTAAAAGTTTAGAACATGTTAAGAAAATGTTAAGAAAATGACATGGCTTCATAGCTTTCTTTCAAAAAACTTAAGATCAAAAGAGTAAAACACGGTGTTAAAAAAGTGTTTTAAAAGTGTTCGAATTATTATTTCAAGTACCTGTAGTTTTGCTAGCCGAAAACTTTTCCTTTTCAGAGCAGTTTATTTGAGAAATTATTGCACAATTTAAGAGCAAGGAAATTTAGAACATGTTCAGAACATTTTAATCTTTCAAACCAAAAAACTAGGCTTCATCGACATTCGACGTTCTTATAAAAAAACGTGTAGACATGAAGAAAAGTAAATCTTTCTCCTCGGATTCTATTTTAGAAAGGCAGCATTGGCTCATGTGCATATCATATGTCTTGATATTACAGGCATAACGATCTTTTCTCTGTTTGCGATTACCCGAATGACCCCTTTCCCGTCCCCCAAACAACTGCATCTTCGGATAAGCCCTTTATTTGGATTAATCATCTATTCTTAAAGCAAAAGGCTTCACCTATATTACAGCCCTTGAATAGGCCTATATACCGGCTGCTTCAATCACAATAACCAGCATCTTATGAGTACCCTTTAAAACGCCCATATAATGTTGCTTAAATCGCAACGCATCACCCTTTGAAAAAAAGCCCAGCTTACATCCACGTTGCATTAATCTTTAGCAAACGGTCCTTCTAGGATGTAGCCCCTTTAACAAGCTTAAGAAATGTCAAAAATACTTTGGTCAACGGAATCCAGTGCCATAACTCCGGTACTAGTGTATCCTTTGAACACCGAAGCTGTCGAGCTTAGATAAAAACTATAGACGTCGAGGTATAGGAACTGCAAAATCACTAAGGTGGTTTTTCCCCCGAAAAATCTGGTGAATCGATGAAATTATAAAGTTAAATCAAATATGAGACGTGAAATTTCTTAAAGTTTTATGTGGAATAGAATTAAAAAGAAGCAAAGGCAGATAGTACTGGAAGAAACAATTCAGAATATTTAGCTTAGGACCATGTACTAGGCTTATATCTCTTGGATCGTTGACCCTTGGGCTAAAACCCCACCCCTCCACTCCTTAAGTATCAAACCTCTACCCCTCTGATCTCTGATCATAGCAAAGAAGTTCCTCTTAGTTTTAGCCAGATACGAGGATCGGCGTTGTTTTATCGTTTTAAACTGAACAGTAAGGATTATTGAAAGGTTTATGGGAATCTGCGAAATTGCAATAATAAGAAATCTTTCATGCATTCCTACTTTTTTTCTACTACTGTTAAAATTTTCAATAAATTATTACATTTCAATTTTAAGATCATTTGACGAACTTATCATATATTTATTGCCGCACAATTTATCTAAATAAGAACATATCTACATATGTATTTTTCGTATCTATTCATTCGTATTTTTCTCACAGTCTCTTGGAAAACGCATTTTACAAAGGATCCTCTACCACTTGTTGATACATGAAACACTGTTAGCTATTTTATATTATGTCATAATATGCTACTAGCCTTTAATACAGTGAAAACCTTTTTCATTCAGCCTTACTTCTTTGCGAGCCCCTTTAGGCCCCGGGCTCCCTGTTAACCTCTCGAATTTTGGTTTATTTAATGAATACTTTCAGCAAAATTGATTGTTTCTCCCTATCAAATCAGCTTTTTTTCTGTAGTGGTATTGGCTATTCCTTGGCTAGGGGTAATATGTGCACCCATGAGCACGCTTTAGATTTGTTTAGAATTAATTACACAGTAGTTTTCGACCCCGACGCCCATGAGATTCTCTTCACGTTTGTTTCTGGCAATGTTTATTGCAGTAAACATTGCACTTTTTAAGCCTAATTGTGGTGTATTTTGGGTAGTCAGTAGGGTAAACATAAATTAATTGGAAAGATGTTATATTTCATTTTCATTTGCTAAGCTTTTCCATTCTCGCCTTGCCAGAGTCTGAACACTACTGAAAATCTCTGATTTTTATCGTCCACCTTCAGGAAAATCACAAAAATATCCGATAAAAGTCACAAAATCACAGAAGAATCATGAAAATTAAAATAAAATCATTAAAAATCGCTAAATAGAGAAAAAATCATTTAATCACAAATAAATCACATTAAAAGTCAATTTATCACATGTAAAAATTACAAAATCACCAAAAAAATCATTGAAAGATAAGAAAGACACGAAGAAATCACTACAAAAGGCCACGGCAGACGCTCCGAAGCAATTGGCCTCGATCCTTCAAACCTCTATCTGAGGAAAGGTACTGGCGGGAGAGTGGCAGCGCGAGAAGAAAACAACTTGTATTACATATTGTCCTTCGATCATCAGCACCGACCAGTAGTAGCTATCAAAGGTGATGGAGAATAGCTCGGAGACTTCTATCAACAACGATCAACAGAATTTCAAGGTGAGAACAAATTCACTTCTTTGTGGTATTCCTCTAGGCTCTTCCAGGCCTATTTTCCTTTTCTGTGGATCTCCCACCCTTCGCTGAGAGTGCTCAGTAATTTTTTCTTTCAATGTGAATTACTAATTATTGTAAAAAGGGTTTAATGTTGGGTAATGAACAATTTTTATTAATTAGTTGAATGAAATATTAGCTCAATATAGGCTCACCTGTAGTTTCACACTACATAAAGCACTGATCTCAAAAAAAGACTGGATCGAGCTTCTTTTATTTGGAAAGTGAAGCCAAAAATTTTCGATGTCGGCCATCTTACTAGGACCCATGAAGCTGCGGCATATGTTCCAACCCTCCAAGTATGACCGGGAGACTCCCGGTCTCAGAGGTCGTCTCCCGGTCTCCCGGCAATTTTGAAATACTCCCCCTTTTGAAGAAAATTTCCAATGAAAAAGAAAATGTGGCATAATATATGCATGCTTTTAAAGAATATAATAAGCAGCATTATTCTTCATAATTTGTATTAAATTGAATGTTTATGATATGCTAAATGCTTCTAGTATTTTCGATCTTTGAGATCGCATGGAGTTTTTTAGTTTACGTTACTATAAATTTTTCGTTTTATTAATGTTGTCAACATTGGCCGTTGGTTAATCATCATAAAAGATCACCTTTCTTATCATTTTAAGCTAATCTAAGCGATATAAAATCGTTAAATTTTTTTTAGGAGGGCTCAGCCCGCTGGGGGGCTCAGAGCGTCCTCCAGATCCCCAGCTCAAATTTTTCGCCCGCAGTGCTTGCGATATCTCCCGGTTTTGCTGCTGCAAAGGTTGGAACGTCTGCTGCGGGTCCTAGTGTAGAATCAAAGGCAAGCCACTCGGTAGGATTATCAAATGCCTTTTAACAGGTTTTTAGCTTTCAGATTGTTAGTTTTTGATATACTTGTACTTTATTGAGTATACGTTTCCATGTGTTTGCTGTAGTTCTTTGTTTGGTTCCTACCAATATGGTGCCGATCTGGCTTCAAAAAGTTGGATTGGAAAACAATAGGTTGCTCGATCCAGTCTTTTTTCAAGATCAGTGATATAAAGCGGCTTGGTGCACCCGAGTGTGTTCACTCCATGCCCCTCCTATTTTTTACCTTGCTCGCACGATATTTCGTCGAGTTCTGCAATGCCCTGAAGACTGGCTTGCAACCCTACCCAAATTAATAAGAATATGAAATTTAAATGAAGGAGGCTCACTGCTTTGTAAAAGCTTTTGTTGGCGGAAATTCCTTTTTCTTTCTAAAATACAGTCAACTGTAACTGTCTACAAATAGGCAGCTTATTTCATGTTTAATTTGTTACCTTGTTTATAAGGCATGTATCCAGCTTTAAACAACATAAACCATAATGCATTGATGCAATTGAAGTTTGATTAGGGAATTGCAGCTTCATGATGAATTTCAGGATGAGAACGATGACAAAACTTGATAACAAGATTAATTTATAGTTCTTTATTGACACATCTGATTGAGTTAGATACTGTAGGAACGGTTGTATTTGGTCGTTGTTCCCATCAAGCTGAGTAGATCAACCTCTGTGGACTATCCAGGCCATCGATGAGTTTCTTATTTTACGTGCAGAGAACACGGAGCCAGAGCGAGTGCGAGAGAGAGACGAGGTATTTGTTAGCTCTAGACTATTAACTCTGGACTAAATTAAATGAACTAAAATACAGGCTTATATACATTTCTAGGAGTACTAAAATTAACATTGAATGACGCAGGTGAAACAAATAATAGGAAGGGCGAGTATAGGTGATGAGCGGATTGAACAGCGTGGCATTGATAAAGTAAATAATGCGGGAAGTGGATAAATGGCAATGTGATAGTGTGAGTGACGTAATGGCTGGTTGTGGTATGTATCAAGATGGGAGAATATAGAATGAATGAATGATGATACAGAAAGTAAACAGGCGTAAGTGAAGTCACTACAATACTATTACAACATAATCAGGTATGACATATTCAGTTTGACAAAAAACTTTTTGACTCAGACTTGAGTCATCCTCAGTTTAGAGATCCTCAATTAAGGGAAAAAAGGGGTTAAATAATGCATTGAATTGTTGTTCCTTTCAGAGGGAATTAACCAGATTCTGCTACCTGAACTATCTGGGATCTTCTTCCTCCAAAAGCAAGATACATCAAGAATATTGCACTGTTCTGCAGTTATGAAAGTACAGATGTAGTTAAAGCTTAGGGATAGTGGAGAGGTTGCCAAAATATTTGAATTTGCTAAGTCAATGGCAGATATGGTCCCAAACAAAGAAGAAATGTTTAGGACCTCTTAGCAAAGATTAGAACTAGATTAATCACACCATCAAACCAGCTTGCATTGGGCTGTAAGGTTGCTTGCAGAGGACACCGAACAGGGCTACTTAAAAGTTTTAAAAAACAGGAACATGGCCTTTGTCAACGCACAATAGATTCAAAGAACAAGCAAAACTACTCCAGCATTGAGCTCCTTTTTAGACCTTGTGTAACTGATTGCCTTGGAAAGCTCAAGGACTCATTAAAAGTTAAAGGAACCATTGTTTTTCTTGAAATTATGTGTGACATACAGGATGCTTTTTTCGTAGGTCAATCAGCCCTCTGACAAGACTTGGAAAATTTTGGAAATAATTGTTCATACTTAGAATTTGGAGATGCTGGTTGAAGGCTAATGACACCAAACTGGACACCCACGTTGTATCAAACAATGCATACATATGTGTCGAAATTAACACACACATGCTTTTAAACTTGATTTTTGATTTAATTCCTGGTAGTCTTTGGTGCCTAATAGACGCCCCCCTCCCCCGCTAATTAATTTTTTCATTTTCCCCATGCAGGAATTTCTTATTCCAACCCCCTTGGCTATTAAATTTTTGAAATACAATACACCCAAGAAAAAGATCTGGAATTATATTTTTCGATAATTATATTTCTCACAAAAAATATATATATTTCAGCTTTTCCTTTTTATTGATGTCGAATCATACATTTCATGGACCACATATCAAAGCCCCTTCAGTACAAGTATATTAAAGTTTTGTTGATATTCTATTATAAAATTTAATGTTTATTTCTATTATAGAGTGGTCTATTTCGCCTAAATATCACCTGACTGTATTTTTAAGTTTTCTGCATTCAATTCTGTTTCAAATGATTTATTATTCTGTTTGGTACATTGTACGAAATGGGTGTAGTAGATAGATTAACCCTTGAGTGACCTTATAAGCAGGGAGTTTTTTTGACATAGCAAAATCTTTGATGTTAAATCATTTAAGACTGAATGAAAGCAAAATTCATGCCTTGGGATGAAATTTTCGACCTACCAACTTAAAAAAATCTCTTTTATCAGTTTAGCCAGAGTCGACACACCAAACAAACAATGTTTCAAGTGGCGTTTACATTTATGGACACAAGTTTGCGACTCACTTGAAACAAGCAATTTATTAACAACATTTCAGTTCATCACAGGATAAATTCAGATACTGAAAAATCGCGCGGAAAATAACAGGAAATAACGAAAAATCGTAGAATTCCCCTAAAAAAGTCAGAAAATCACACGAAAATCACTGAAATCAGCCAGAAGTCACTAAAATCACGAGAAAATCAAACAATCACAAAAAAATCACTAAAGTCGCAAAAAAATCACCAAGTCATAGAAAGAGTCGTGTGATTTTTAAATCACGCACGCTATTTTGAGAAGTGATTTGCCCGTCGGAACAATCACTATTCGCTTTTATGCAAGAAACCAAGATTGATAAGAATTTCGAAAAAATTGATAAAAAGTTTCGAGAAAAATTTTTCATCGATCAACAAAAAACGTATACAATAAAATTACTATGTTTTACGAGTGAATAACATTATTTATTCAACAACTAATTTCAAAAGTGCACAGTCTAATAAAAAAATGCATGAACTTTCTACCTTCCTAAATCGAAAAAGTATCGGATGGACTGACAAAGCACCAATAGGCTGAGATTGCCTATCATGAAACATATAGATTAACGTTGTAAAATTAACGGCTAATTAAAACGGAAAATTTATTCGGCCAAAAGGCTGTTTCATATCGTGCGATCAAAGCTTTATGCAGTGATAGACACTTTCATGATATAAAGATTGATCAAAATAAATTCAAGTTGTACAGAAAAACCTAAAATTAACCTAAAAACAGTTCCATCGTAAAGATCTCCTAAAGTTTAGTATATTTCCACGTTTCCCCGCGTTTTAAACAACTTTTTAACCGAGAAAATCAATGGGAAAAGCCAAGAACATCAAAGCGCCCCCGCATCCAGCTCGATTCTGGTCATGGACGCTGCGACGCATTTTGAAAAAAAATTTTTACCAATTCTTTTGTTCTCCGCCATTATGGATAAAAGTAGAAAATATTTTTTCATTCCATCGATAAAGCCAAAAAGTATGCGTATTATATATCAAACGATGCAGAATCAAACGGCCCATCTTATGATTTAATAAAAATGGGTAGGGCTTTTCGAAAATTCGAAATTGACTGCGAAAAACTGAGTTTCTTTTGTCTTTTCAAAACGAGGTCGCCATTGTCATTTTTGAATCTCTTTGTGTAAAAGGGCACTTTTGAGAAATAGGCGGAGAAAAGGTGGAATATCTTGGCGAAAAATGGTCCAAAAAAATGAAAAAAATATCACAACGCTGAGAAATGTATTCTGCAACTTTCTACATGAAAATCTTGAAAATTGGATGTAAATCAAAGCCAAAAATCGAGTTTTCCCGTTTTAATTGCTCTTTTGTTTATGTAACAAAAACTGGGACTGCCTGAAGCTTGGACAGGAAAATTGCTAATTACTTTAGTAAAGATTAACGGAATATTATAAAAAAAATATCATAACACGCAGCTACGTAGCTTGCATCTTGGGTATGAAATTTGCGCAAATTTAATGATGGTTTGTGTCCAGGAAAAATCGAAGAGTTACTCAACTCTTGCGACAAAAGGGTTCACACTTTCGCGAAGGGGATTTGAAAAGAATAACAAATAACTATTCAAAAGGCTTTCAATTGAATTATCAAGGTCGACTTGTTTACGGTTGTTGACTGCTAGGCCTAATGGTTTGGACTTCAAAGAGCTTAATCAAACGGATGAAACCTGAATTTAATCAAACATGGCTTGGGAAGACTAAAATAACATAAGTTTTCAAGTCTTGACAAAGATTGTTGGTATCGTATCGATATACTACAGTGGCCTAACAAATAAATTCCTCGGCAAGAAGGCCTACACCAGTTCACAGCGATTTGAAGCGAAGGGGAAATCACTGCATGGAAAAGCGTACAAGACTTTGAGGAAAAGAAATTGGTTTATCAGAATTTTGAGGGATCTCTTGAAAGAAGAAAAACCCCTCCATGAGGCGTACGCTTTTTCAACAGAGTGATTTGTCCGTCGTTGAGTGGGGATTCAATATTGCGGTGGAAAATAACATATCATTAACACTGTTTTATTTATTGCCTTATTGCAATAGCTTTGCAATTCAAATTTAAAATGCAATTGAAAGTATAACCTAGGATATGAAATACATTTTTGCTCGATGGGGCTGATACTTGTCAGGGGTGCAAATTACATTGTTTGCATAGTGCTACTAAGGGCCTTATTGCATGGCAGATTCCAACCCCAGGAATCCAGTTTGAAGAGAATGACAGATCTTGAAAAGATCTTGGGTGCGCCAAAAGTCTCGCAGCTCTACAAAAATCATAAGGTGCGCCACTACACTATTTGTACCATTGCACAAACATAAAAACTGAGGGGCGCCAAGGTGCGCTATCCTAGACATCTAAAAATTATCTTGGGTGCGCCATTGCCATACTCTGCATTATGGTCGGGAATGAGTTTCAACCAACCAAACCGAGGTGAAATGGTTTTGCTATAACATCTGTATTTTCACACCAGGGTATGGAAAAACGCGCAAGCGTATGAAAGTTTTCAAAGCAATAAGAAAGATAGCTACTGTCATCAACCACCGAAAGCTTCTTTTGCAAATAATTGTCCAGATTTTAACTCTTCTTGGACTAATTCTTCAGTTGCTTGCAATTATATGAGCATTCGCCTTTCAAGAACAAAACCAATTATCACCACACAGATGAAAATTTCGCCTCGGTTTGCTCAAGGTGGGGTGAAACATTAACCCAAGGTATCATTTTCTCCCTGGGGTTGAAATTTTGCCATGCAACTGAAATCAACAAAGGATTTAGTAGATCGGCGAGTAAAGTTTCAATTCGGTCAAGTGGGTTGAAGCTCATCCCCGGGGTTAAAAACTGCCATGTAATCAGGCCAAAAAAGGAAATTTCTTTGGGTTTTAGGATGTTTTATATCTTGCAATCAAAAATGTATTCAGTGATGAAAAATTTCAAGATAAATGGATTTGGCAAAATAGATTCAAGTTGCAAAAAAAACCTAAACTCAACCTTAAAACAAATGCATGGCAAGAAGTTCCTTAAGTTTTGTATATTTACATGTTTCACCGCGTTTTTATTGATTTTTTAACCAAGAAAATCAACGGGAAAAGCCTTGGGATTCAAAGCGCCGCCGCATCCAGCTTTTGGTCATGGACGCTGCAACGCATTTTAAAATCACCGCCATTATGAATAAAAGTAGAAAATATTTTTTTAATTCTGTTTTTAATGCAAAAAACTATGTACATTATACATCAAACGACGCAGAATCTTACGACCCATCTTATAATATAGTAAAAATTGGTATGTCTTCTTTGAAAATTCGGAGTTAACTGCGAAAAAAAACGATATTCTCTTGTGCCATTAAAAAACTGAGCCATAATTTTTTCCAAACGCTTGCAACTAAAATTTAAAGCGAAGGTTGAGAAATTGCACAGAAATGCAATTAACTTTTAAAATTGATAAAAAAAATTACTTATTTTAGACACGACTAATGATAACTCAGAACTATGCACGAGTTCTGTTCCATACATCACTCGAACTGATTATGATGACATATATATGATATGGGGTGGAATAGCCACCTCTTCCAGCTGAGTCTTGTTCACCTGGCAATAAGGTGATCCAATTTATTTCCCAACAAGAATTAGTACCATCTAAATGTTGATCACAGACATCATGACCAAAGTATTATCTTTTACCTAAGAGGAAGATTTTTAAGAGATTGAGCAGCTAAGAACTTTTACTAACTTTTGACCGCAAATAAAACGTAGGCAGGGTTTTACAAACAGTTCCTGTTTTGGAATGGATTTTCCATGAACTGATTCTAAGTGGCTTGACAAGGATTGAGATGGTACAGATCAGTTTGGCTTGGTTTGAATTGGTGCAAATTGGTCTAAACCAGATCAATTCCAATCTTGTTTATACAAATGAGTATTAGTGAAAATTGCTCCAATCTGCTAGAACTTAACTTGGAATAAAACCATAAAATGAACAACTACAATTTCTAAGTATTTATTTAAACTTTCATTGGAAGAGAAAATCTCTTTGCAAAAAAGCAATTTTTGGTTCAACGGCATTAGATATCAGTATATTTTTCCTGGTATATCATATCTATTTTTCCACTTTTTAGCCTTTATTCTAGCTTGTTATTGATTAATTTCAATTTTCGAATATGAACAAAGTTATAGATAATATTATATTGGTTGTTGATGATTACTTCAAGTTTTTTAAGTCAAGTATCTCATGCCAATATTCCAATAAAAGTCTTCTCGATTTCATATATCTTTTCAAATTTTTCAGAATGAGGGTCGTTATTGTTTCAAACGTAAGCGTGTAAGACAAGGGGGGGGGGGACGTGAAATCAGACAGTTGCAAATGATGGGTGATTGAATCAAAATATAGAATGTAGCTGCCTCAGCTAATTCTGTAAAGTTTGAAACAAAAATTTCCCTTTTGATATTTCCAGAGATGATACTTGAAATACAAAAATGACACTAAAAATTTTGATTGTCAAATTACTTGCCAATCGAATCACTTTCAATGGTCTGCATTTCAAACACCAAAGAGCACTCGTAAGTCTTGCAAAGTCAAATTGTTGCCAGTTTGCTTTCCCCTGATAAAACAGAATTTAGATGTTTCACAAATAAATAGTCATAAAAATAGATGCATGGTTCTAAACTAGATATATTTTGATAGATATTCGATAAACAATGTTCTAGAGCAAGTAATGTTAGGAGCGGCCTATCAAAAACATCAATGTTATCGGCATTCGCAAGTATAGTGCCTCAAGCCGAAGTAAGCTCTATCATGAGTTACAGAACAGCAGTACTAAACCTCTAAGTACCAAACGCGGTCACATATGTGCTGTGTGGAGGAGAGCGGTGATAAAGATCTGATGAGTGAAAATACTAAGACTGAGACAAAACAAGTATCCATTTACAAGTACCTCTGCCAGTTTTCAATAAAAACTAGCCATTAACATAGATTTTTTTCAAGGGTTTGAGCATTAATTAAATGATCGATGTTAAACAAACGTTAATTTGAGACACTTTAACCAAGATGCGTTTCATGTGATAATGATCACTTATGCAGTCATGCAATAAACTGCAGTGAAATAAGTGAAACAGCAAAAGAGGTGTAAATAATTGTAGAAAGATAACATGGAAACCTCGTGACCTTAATACTACGTTGGCATTGGATTTTTTGATATAATCTATTTTAAGAAATTTTTGCTCGTTTCAAATAACAGTAGAAGGACTTTAGGTCACCACAGTCTATGAAGCACTGGAGCACTGTTTTACCACGGAGAAGGAGCCTTCTTTCGATCAAGAGTTTCATAAAAAGTTTATAGCGTTGTTTAAGGATGCTAGAGACCAGACCCGGTATATTAGGTAGATCTTTGGATATAACCCTTTAATTACTGGCGATAATGAACTCTACCAAACAACACTGTTTTATCAAATTGCAAGGAGGTATAGGAATGGTTCCTGTTGGTGCAAAGAAATTATTAACTCTTCGTATATCCATATATTGAATTGCCCCCCCCCCCCGAAATTCGCATGTCATGCTTAAAGCCACTGGGCCATATTGTCTTTCCAGCAGTAAAATGGTCAAGGGTCTTCCTTCCTTTGTCGCTGCCTATGCTATACACGCTTTTGATTGTATACATTGTTTGCAACTATTTATCAATGGAAATTGCCTAAATTTGTTTAGGTCATTGAAACATAAAGCACAACATTGACAAGCATTGGCAGTTAAAAGGTACATTGTTTACCTCGTCCTTGTGCAAAAATCGCACCGTTGCATTATAAAGGTTGTTGAATATACGCAAACACATATAGAAATGAAAAGGGGACCATCAGAACGTAACCTAAGTAACACATACCCTTTAAGAACATTATCAGCAAGGGTTTTCTTCTTTTCCTGAAGTGCTGCGATTTTTTCCTCTACAGTGTCAGTGCAGAGGAATCTACGAGAAAACAAGACATCTTCGATAGAATGGAGTGCTTTTACCATTTAAAGCAAATTTTCTGCTATTAATGCGGGGTTTTAACGGTTTTGGGTGGAAGATCTGGTCAATCAAACTAAGCGTAAAAGTAAGTGGCATTGAAATAAAATGTTGTTTCAAAACGAGACGATTCTATCTAGAGATATCTAGAGATAAATAAGAAAGTATCCTTTGTACTTTAGACGGTTCTACGACACATCCTAGAAAATCCCTTGTGTCGGCAAATTCGGGGATCTGCAGCCACTAGCAATTTTCGGCAACGAAAGTAACGGTTTTGCTCTTCCAAAGAGTTTGTTTTCTAAGCTTTGAAATTACTGAAAATGAAGAACCATCCCTAAAGAACGTAGACGTACCTATGAATTACGACATCATTTTGTTGGCCTACACGATAAATTCTGTCACAGGCTTGGGACTCCAAGGCTGGATTCCTGGAAACAAAAAAGAACAAATCACAGGAAAATAAAACATAGGTCTCTTTCCCTAAAACTGAGGAGGGTAGTTCTACTAAAATTTAAGAGGCGCTTTGAATAAAACCGAGAATCACAGGATACAAGTGTTGGTTTCAAATAAAAAAAGAAGTCTAATAGCTATTTGATTTAGAAGATTTATAGATAACGAAACAACCTTAGAATAGGTCAAGGTTTTTGCAATAATCAGTTTGTAAATCCTCATGAATTGCACCGAGAATGGGTCAAAACTATGGGATATTTTATTGAATTGTGAGATGTAATGATGATTGCAAAGATGCTTCACGGTCCTATGAAATTAATATTGCAGTACTATTAGCATTTACATTATTAAGATATTAATGTTCAAATTTTTACTGCTACACCTTAAAACGGACCCTTGCGAGTATGATGCCAAACCGCCCCTGGCTAGCATTGAAAAATGCCAGAGGTGTTATTTAGCGCCATGCGAAAAGTCTCTTGCAATTATTGACTTTATAGCATGATATGAAATTGAAAAGATTTTTGTTACCAATGTTGATCCACCAAAAACAAATGACTTCCACCAATAAGATTCAAGCCAACTCCACCAGCACGCAGAGATACAAGCATGATCTTGAAAACAGAGAAAGATGAATTTGACTAAAAATCATTAATCGTATTTCACTTATTTCACTTTATTAGCACAAAGGGTCAGGGCCACCGAGATGGAGGGGCAGAGGGGGCAGTTTGCACCAGGGCCTCAGGATCCAGGGGGCCTCATCGTCTAACATCAAAATTTTATTCATAGCCTCTTTAGATGTATTCAAGGAATACCTCTTGAGTTACCTCTTGAGCTGAATTGACTACCTTGATATGGACTTAATGCAATGATCAAATACTCATTTCTTTTTAAAACTAAGCACCTCATAAATTGCACATTATTTCCTTAAAAATGGATCAAAAACAGTGAACGCGTAAATGAAAATAAGTTATATAATTCCTAACCAGAAAACCTTACTTAAAATTTTCATGCATATTAAGATCAAAATGTAGATCATTTAAAAAAATTTCCGTAGCTTATTTTCAATAAATGAAGACAGGTTCTTTATCAAATGACGTGATTAAAGAATGTTCAAAATACTTCAAATCAAAAGTACACATGACTATTTAGGAAAGATTATTGCGAATTGTGCTTACAGCAAACCAGTTACGGAAACTAGAAACATTAGATTTCCAAGCAAACTTGTAAGATGACTGGGTGGTGAAACTTATCTAATTACAACAAAGATTGCAAGACCCTAAAATGCATTCCCATGTACTAAAAAGACCCACAACTATGTTAGTCTTATTAGCAAGGACCTTAAAGGTATTCACACCATATTAGCGTAATTGGAAGAAAAATTCAGCAATGACCATCTCCTTACGCTTATCACAAACTGTGACAGATAATAGAATCTATGTACAACGATGTCTCCGCACGTTTTTGAAATAGGAAGGTGCTTAAGTATGTAAGGATTGTTAAGCCTAATCAATAGTGCTAGATGTAGAAGAAATAGCAAGAGTTCGCTTTCGCCGAGGGTGTTGCAGGGAGCAGTGGGGGCGCATATGCAGATTTTCGCACATGCAAGCGCCGAAACCACTCGCACAACCTAAAAAATTCATTTAATTCATTTTGCAACTAAATTCACAAGCAATTGAAAAGTCTGGCTTCCCAAGAATTCATTAAGATTTATAAAAGGCTTCTGAATTTAATTAATCTGTCACTAAACCCAATGTAAAATCACTTACATTACAGGGTGTGGAATAATTCGCATTAAGTTAGTTTTTACATTGAATCATCACGGAAAGTATCGACGAATGATTTTATACCAAGAATTTGTATTAGGCGCTAGGCCAATTAGCATTCATCACTGTTACAAGAAACCATGAAACGTTTCATGTTTTTACAGTGACAAAATTGTTGAAACTTTTCAGGAATGTGATGATTGAAATGGCCAACACTTAAGGGATATTCATTGCCACCAGCTAACACGTTTGACTGTGAGCCATCAATAACAAAAAACACCCGATAGCATTTTCATTACGACCATGGGAACAAACTTCTACTACAGGTTTTCTTTCTGGTAATGCTATAGGAGAACCCAAAACCAAACAATAGAATTTGATTCACCACAAAAATGGGGTGGAGTGTTCACCTCTCAGCAGTACTTCCTTTTTGACCACTGCACAGTTTTGACTCTTATATTACCAAGCAGTGACGCCGTTAACAAACAATTTTTGGTTAGCACGATTAAATGTCTTTGAATATTCACAAATATAAAAGGCGAAAAATGGGCCTCTCTGACAAAATCTTCAGTTCTTGGAAATACTAAGGTATCGCAAGTACAAAGCATTAAAAGAATAATCACGCCTACAACAGATATGAGATATATCAGAATAGAAGACACTTGCGCATGTCCAATGTAGCAAATATTTGAATTAATACCTGTGTTCCATGTGGGTTTGTGTTGAAATCCTCAACGATCTCACTACGTTTCTTCAGTGAAACACTGTCAAAAAATTGATTCCCATTAGAAAATAGTCGTCTCTTGTATTTGTGATATAGTCGTCTAAGTGATAAAAGTTATTCTTTAGTTTACACTTTTTTTTTTCTTGATACACCATGTTTTTAAAGCTTATATTTTAGCTATACAAAGTTAAAAGTAAATGTAACTAAAGTCAAGATAATTTATACGACCAACCGACCTATTAGGAAAAGTTCTTCCGACAATACATGTTTTATGTTATAATTAAAATTTTTAATTGGTTCTTCTCATTCTTATGGTAATCATTCGTTAGGACAGGCCAATAAAGCCTAGCCCTTAAAAGATAGGAGGTAATTGGTTACTCTACGTCATAAGTCTGTTCTGTCCTATCCTGTCCTAGTGGACATGGGAATGCAGGATGCACGGTGTATCCAGCACTGTCTCGTTTGCGTGGGATACACAATCTTTTTGATACAACACTATTGGGACAGAGTGGAACCAGCAAAACACGGAACATGAGTTCTTCGTAAGTTCCAGATGCTTAAAAGGAAATCTTAAGTGTTGGCTGTTTTTCCTTGTAAACTTATTAATTATTGTTACTTCAAAGTACACTTAACGGTTGAATGAACGGAACCCTAAAACCATTTGGATTCGAGGATGGCATGAAGCCTCGCCAACCACTTTCCATAGCTCAAATAAAACAGGTAAATAAATTAATACCATAGATACATACCTTCCTGTAATAAAATCATACTTAAAACCATTCCTTCGAAGATGTAAAGCGACTATGTCCAGCATTTTCGTCCATTGGGAGACGACAACACTTAAACGAAAAAAATCATTAATAACAGCACATTTGACAACGACATTCCAACTGTCACTTACAAAGAGAGATTTTGTTTAAATATATCAATCAGCTATCACAATTAGCTCAGTTGCCTGGGCCTAAATTCCACACCTCTTTATTTCAATCAGGCATCGAAAATGTTCATACGATGGGGCTCGCTTATAAATTCTTGGCTGTTTGTATCCAATGAAGCATGCATGAAAGCTTATGGGTATCAAACTCTGTTTGTGACTATTAAATGTAAAGTTTCTTCAGCAAACTTAAAGCATTCTAGAGATTAGGCTGAGTAAGGACAATTTACTCGACAAGTGAAGTCTTTATGGCGGCAACGCGTCAGTAGCGTAGCCAGGGGGCAAGGCGGGGGCGCCAGCGGTAAAATGTTTAGTGTCTGAGATACACAAATCTGCGAGGCCCTAAAAGTTTTCCAATGGAAACCCACAGGACTCGTTTGCAGTTTGCAAAAGAAAGAAATTAATCTGCCTACGTTAGTGCAACGCATGTTTAATGTATATGGGCTTTTAAGGCCTGCGATATGACCAAAGTACAAAAGAAAGCTTGAATTTACCACGCACAAGGCAGAGAATCCATCTTTGATATAGATTATATGAAATGCCATTGATTTTCATAGCATACGTAACATTACAAGTAACTGCAATTATTGCAGAAAATAATTTTTGCAGATCAACTGTAGATCTAGAAACAATCTGATTATTAGTTACCTTTTTATACGTTTTTTTGTTGTGGAAATACTCTTGAGCTTCTGCAACTCTTCAAGTAAACAGCGAAGCTGACAAGAGAAATGAGAAGAGTCATTGGGATCAAATATAACAGTTAATAGCATTAATTACAGTTTTGATAGCACATCAAAAACTTTACAGAGATTACGCAACATAATACTTGCATGCGTCACATATATTCAAGGTGTTTTTATATAAATATATATCTATATATATATTTCACAAATAAAAACAACTGAACAACAACTATATAAAAATATTCTTAGCCATAGCTGGAAAAGACATGATGTCATCGAGCTCTAACTACGACAGCCACTTATATTTATATTCAAATACATGTGCAAATAATTCAAATGACAAGAAAAAAAAACAACAACTTAACGGGGTGTCTTAGAAAGAACATCTCCCCTCCATCAACATTAATGTTGTTGATGATTAATGAAGCACCATCATATTGACATGAAAACAGATCTGCTATTAATGGAGCTAAAGAAAGAAATCGCTCATAAGACTCCCGGTACAAATAATGCAAACAATGAAAAAACGCTGTTTTGTGATCAAATTCAATCTGAAAATCTTTTTTCCTACTTTGATGAACAAAATCGTCATCGAGAATTATTCGATTAATAAGACATTATGCTGAGAGTCACCGAACAAGTCACACAGAGGTTTAAAATTCTAGACTGATATTTGAAACAGGGATTTCAGAGAGCGGTTCAAAGAGATTTTGCCGCATTGAGTGAAACAAGAAACAATGCAGAAGAAAATGCTCGTTGTCTTTCTTGTCAGTGTCATAAGCACAAAATGGTGTAAGACTGTCAAAGTTGGGTGTAAATTTATGTTCAGTCACTACGCTAAACTTTAAACGCAACTTCGTGAGTTATCTCACACCCTCAACATCTGAGATATTGTAGACAGTATTACCCTCCGGTCTGATCATTCTTAATGATTCATTCTTAAACTGAGAAAGGGATGTTGAATTTTGAATCTCTTTATCAAGCAAATTCCACTCACACAAAGTATTATGAAAGAATGTGTTAAAAAAACGATTGGTTCCAGCAACTTGTACTTCATAATCACGGGGATATCTAAGACCGGAAGGAAGGGTTTTCATGAAAAAGGTAACCTAATGATTGTGATTTCACTAAGTAAAAAAATGGCATAGCCTTCTACAACACCTTCTGTGGTATAGACCTTCCTATTCTAATCCTTTATATAATATGTGTCTATTTGTGCCTCTCCAGGCGCCAGCAACAGCTAATGCTACAGAGTACTGAGTTTATTCAAATCTTTATGTAAATATTAAGCGCATTTCAGTGTCACATTTGTGATAAGTTATGTCTCCATAGTCTCTATTCAAGGCTTCAAGATTTCCAAAAACACTGCATATTATATTATATATCATATATCATATTATATTTCAGATATTTGCATATATTAAGTGAATATAATGATATCATTGATTAAAACGAATACTAATATTCTTACTTTTGAGCTCACAAAACTTTGCTTGAATTCGTCAGGATTCCATTCATCCTATAAAAGTAAATTTTTTCACTTTGAGGTCATCGCAATATTCTTTGCAGATTTAAAAACACTATTTAAAAATCTTCGACTTTAAAAACTAAAATTTGGATTACTATGTTTAATTTGAATACATCACTTTCAAATTTGAAAGAAGTCTTTTTCAGACTAAAAAAAAAATGGTTTCAGCTTTCAAAGTATTGCATTTGAAATATGCCTTTAAAACAAATCACACAAATCATATAAATCCTTTCAAATGGAAATTAAAGTCATCATAGGCCCATTGAAAGTAAAATAATCAAATATGTACACTCAATAAGGTTTCAGCATTGCTATGGTTGAATAAGACATTATTATTACCTGTAGCTGCAAA
Organism: Catostylus mosaicus; assembly: GCA_964019065.1. NCBI lineage: Eukaryota > Metazoa > Cnidaria > Scyphozoa > Rhizostomeae > Catostylidae > Catostylus > Catostylus mosaicus. The sequence goes on along the minus strand of OZ025184.1, from coordinate 9,062,359 downwards.
TATAATTTGGAAAAAAGAGGATAATTGTTTGATAGATTGATTTATTGATTTATTTTATATCATTGATTGTTTGATTGATTGATTCATTGAAGTATTCATTTATTGATTTCATTGATTCAATGAGTGATGGATTGGTTCATAAATTGAAGGATCGATCAACTTATTGCCTCAATGATGACAATAAATATATTTGGACAAATAGGATTCGTTCGCTGCATGAGAAATTGATTGATCTATTGATAGATTGATTGAGTGATTGATTTATTAATTGATTCGTCGAGTGATTGCTCGATTGAGTGATATATTCATCATCTGATCTTCATTTATAAATCGTTTATTTACTCGTTTATTCAATCATTCATTCATTCATTCATTCATTCATTCATTCATTCATTCATTCATTCACTCACTCACTCATTCACTCATTCATTCATTCATTCACTCATTCATTCATTCATTCATTAATCAATTCATTCATTCACTAGCTCATTTACTCCTTCATTCCCTCAATCATTTATACATTCACTTTGAATTTCATTGAGTGATTGATCGATTGATAGATCGACTGATTGATTAGTTGATCGGCTTGATTGAATGATCATAAAAAAAGCAGCAGAAAGAATGTAGTTCAGTGCACGGTTGAAAGACAATGTCCAATCACAAACCTGTGATGTTTCTGCATCAACAATTGACATGTTCATCATTTGCTCTTCAAGTGGAATTTCGATGCCGTCTTCCTTGCATTCCGCCTCTTCAGGAACCTGCAAAAAAATAAACAATGTTTCATTGGGTCTCTAACATTTCAAGCATACTTTTCGCACACTTTTCTGTGAAACGTGCGTGATATCGTGGTAGAAATGGTAGAAACAATGAATAAAATCACAAAGTTTTTGGCTACAATTTTTTAAAAGAACCAAATAATAAATGGCCAAGGCATGATGTTCTGATATTTTGTATTATTTGTTACTTTGTTATCATCATCAACAACTTTTTCAAATAAAATTTATTCTATTTTTCAGTGCCATCCCAAGCGGGAAAGGGCGTCAGGTCATCTAAAAATACTTTAAAAATATTAGCTATGACACGAAACAATTAACTATGATACAAAATGCATTTAATTTCCAAATCGGGGGAGTCAAATCTGGTTTATTCTATTTAAAAATGAATTGGTTCCTTAGTACCATTTTACTTTTGTTATACAATAGGTTTGGGGGAGTGGGGCACTGTTGCTCACTTTTAAAGCATTCAATCAGCAGGCTTTTCCGAATTGTTCTTTGCTGTCAGCAGAATTTATAAGTAATATTTATAAGTAATATTTGGCTCTATCATGCAAAGGCAAGGTCTTGCTTTAGCATTGCAATTGCTATTTATTGAATAATCTTCCTCATAGCTGCCAGTTATGGAACTGTAATGGCACAGGTTGATTATCTATGAGCCATTCCTTGTAGCAGTAAGTTATACTTTAGCTTTCTCCAACATTTCAATTCAAATTCATTTGAGAGACACTAGACATTTATAACCGATCAATATAGGGAACTATATGACCTAGGAAAGGCAGAGCTTTTCTAGTCTAGGCCGCTAAACATGAAGTTTGAATGATGCAACTATAAAAAGAAATAAAATTTAGATTATCTTACAATGGTAAAATAAGGATAAAAATATCTGAAGATATGATAATTGCTCTTGTGTTCTAACTAGTAAATTTTAGCAAATGATTTTGATTTAATAGTTTGCAAGTGTTTCTAGTTTAAGATTCTATGAAAATTGCTACTTTAAATTACTTTAAGAGAGATTTGGAGACTATTTACAATAAACTCGAACATCGCACGCAGTGCTTTATAAGAAGAAGAAGGCTACTAATATTCTTAAGTGCTAAAAGGAGAGAATTGCAAGAGATCAGCTGTAGCCCACCAGCGATCTTGCGGCTTAGGAAATTGCTTATGGATGTAATACCATGGGTGTTTTCAATAAAGACGCTCGAAGGTAAATTATGTCGGTTTGGCAAAATTAGTTGATGTTGGACATGAATGAACGCACACCCAACAGATCAGCTGTTGCCAAATTAGGATGATCGCGAATTACGAATACAACTCAAAGCTAGGAATTCTTGAGAAATCGATAATGATCAGTCCTTAAAACATACTTAACAGCATTACTGCTAATTAGAAACTTAAGTAAAAAGCTTTGATTTCCTTAATAAGAACTACAAAAGATTTCAGGTTGAGGTAGCGTCTTCACTAGGAAAGCCTGGGGAAATTACTGATAAAGATAGAATATCGGTGTGTTTGGGAATAAAGAAATTGTTATGTGTAATTGCTAATGAAGCTCAGTAGCAAGAAAAAGAGAAGGGGTGGAAATTTTCCCTGGCATTTCCATTTACCGGCAATATAATAGCTTGATTAATGAAGCACCTCACGTAGCAGACTCAAATGACTGCAGCACTGCCTTAGCCGCAATACCATCAATAAAATTGCACCAGCATTGATGTTATTGTTGAGCAAACCAAACATTTCTAATAGCTGTTCAACGTGTTTTCCAAAAACCAATTGATTGTTTTTCTCATCTATTCGATTGGTGTTTGTCTCTTTGCCATGGAAATCTGCTTCGGATTTCTTATCCTTTCCTCGGTTATCCAAGAATTTAGTCAGCATATTTCTGAAAGCAAAGAAAATTATTTAAAAATTATGACCAAACTGACAATTTGTGAAGTTCATTTAGTAGGAAGTAGGAAGAAGGTAATTTCACTTTTTACGAAAAATTGGCCATCTTTGTAGCGTTAATATTATAAAATCAAACTGCGATAACTGTCTATAATAATGAAATTATTATTGAAAGAAAATTAGACTAACAAAGACTTTAATACCGTAAAAGGTTTATGAAGCCCCTGTGAGGCATACTTAATTGTTTAATTGAAAAAGAGGGAGCTTATTGGCAATCCAAGGTTAATGGTATCAAAATGCTTTTACGCGTTTATTGATCTTTGAATCCATCACATTTACTAATACCAACAGCATTTGAAGTACATTTAATGGTGATGAAATGCGATTTTATTGCAGTTAAATTCACGAAGAATGTCTATAATCGTATAACACTTGAGTAATGGATTGGAAAAAGTATTAGGCATCTTGCCTTTTGGTGCGAATCATTTTTCCTTTCTTGTGTATGAATTTGCTTATTAAATTGCATGTAAGTCTTGTGGGCCTTGACTTAATGATCTAGGCTTTAAGCAGTTGAATTGCCTTATTGGATGTCCGTTGCTCAATGTTGCTATTCATGTTCCCAAACATTGGTGGGGCATCACTTCTATTCAAACTATGTCACGCCAGCGTATGTCGCTTTTTTATTTAGACAGAATTCATCTGTTTGTTAAGTTTTGAGGGGCATAAGCGAGCGTTTGGAGCTGATGGACTAACGGCCAACTATGATGAGAAAAGTGCAACATCGAAACCTGATTTTGTGAGGGTTATGGCTAACAATTCTGGAGGAGATTTTTACATCTGTTTTTTAACTGCCTTTCATAGTTTTCTGAGTTAGAAATGAAGACAGTGACACTTTCATATGAAGACTTAGTCAATGATAACGCCCTTATTGCAATCCGAATTATTGGAGTCAATAAAAAAAGTCGAGAACATACTCCTTTGGGGCTGCTTCGAAAGGATCGAAATTACTGCATTCCCTAGGCAACTGTTTATGTACAAAGAATTTCTCCTTTTGGCCACATTTATACAATAGAAAGTTGAAGGTAAAAGAGGTCTAGAGCGTCATTCCACATTTTTGCCTAAAATGGGGCCAAATAGAAAGAGCAGCTTTACAAAATAAAGGACCAAGGACGCATTTCAGATTTGTTCCTACAAAAGAAGAGCCTTATAACGAAAAAGGCTTAATAGAGAGAGGAAGGGCTTTAAAGAAACAGGGCTAAGGGGCTTATTTCAGATCTCTGCTTCAAAAGAAGGGCCTAATAAAGAAAGTGGCTTAACAGAGAGAGGCGGGGCTTATAAAAAGCGGGCTTTGAGGCTTATCTCATATTTTTGCTTGGAAAGAAAGGCCCAATAAAGAAAATGGCTTAATAGATAGAAATAGGAGGGGCATAACAGATCATTTATGGTAAATAGATATGGTCTGGTTTATATCAAGCGAGAAGAAGAAAATATTGGAGAAAGAAATAAGTCATCTTACTTGGAATAAAGTTGAAGTAACTCGTAAACTTCTTTTTCTTTGGCATCCAATGAAACTGAGTGAATTATAGAGTCTCGTGAAGGAAGACAAGTCTGTTGATGAAATTGGCAAAATAATTAGAACGCAAAAGCAGAAAGAGCTCACAAAAATGGAAAGTTTGAAATTCTGAACATCGTCAGTTATATGCTTTTATGTCGAATATTTGTCTATTGATTCTAAACAGCGAATCAGGTAAAATAACATGAAACCCATTGCCCATCAAACGCATAAGCCCCAATCTATACGCCTGGATTTGCATGTGCCAAATATTAAAACGTCTGTAAGAGAACAAAGACTTGAGAAGCAGGTTAAAATGCGCATTCCTGCTTGATAAAATATAGCCATTATAAAGAAACTTCCAATTTGTCGCTTTCATGCGGCATTATGCTTTCCGCGATATTTATTCTTTCGTCTCTTCTTTTCCATTTCTTTTCCATTCTTTTTCATTCGTCTCGAAGAAATAGTCCCAGTTTCAATAGCAGCTCTTGCACTGCAATCCGATGGGAACTGGATTCTGAAACCTAACGAATCGAACGAATCTAATGGATCATATTTTCCTGGATCTAGGGAATTATGAATCGTGTTGACAGAGTAAATAAAAGCAGAACCAATTTGATACAGCAAGTTACAAGATGGCCTGTTAAAAGTAAATGTTTCAGTTCGACGTGGCTGTCATGGAAACTAGTATTCCGATACAGCTCAAAGGGCTCTGCATCCAGCACACGAAGCCTGCTTAAACCTGTTTAATAGAAATGGCGTTTCATATGTGGGACATTGGTTTAACCAGGATGCCTTATAATTGTTTGCTACTTGTAAATGTTATTTTACCAATGAAAATGCCTCCTTGCGTCCATCTGTGGCAATGTAAGTATGTGTGTTAAGGGAATGTTAACGAAGTGCACATCGTTTAAAATGTGAATAAAATATTATACAAACACATATTACCAAATGCTGCTGTTTTGTTCTTCTGAGGAGGAGGCTCCTTACAAGTGTATTCATTCTCTCAGTTCCTCTGGCACTTTTATCATCAACCCATCTCCTCCAAACTTTGAATTCATCGAAAGGACAACATCGCAAAAATTTTATGATTGCATAAAGATCTTTCGTGTTATTCTGAATTGGAGTCCCAGTTAAACCCCATCGGCTCTCTGAAAGAAATCAAAAACACCTTCAAAAATAAATTTAAATTCTAAAGTGATAGAGACGAGTTTCTGTATATCTGGTACCAAGTGTTTAAATACAGTTAATACGAAAAGACTAAATAATTAAAATTTTCAAACAGTCCAAAGTTTACCAACTAAATAGAGCATTGAAAAAATCTGATTGAAAAACTCGTTTTTAAGGGGAGGGGGAGGTGGATTTATTTCCCAAGCCTTTAATATATAATATCAGGACTATTTAACTGTGCCATAAGGTCATCTGGTCCCAATCATGGATGCTGATTAAAAGTCAACTATTGATCACAAGCAGAAACACAGTTACAATACGACATAGAGAAACGAAATAGACGAAAGCTGTCGGAAAGGATGATATACAGGGTGAATAGTAGCATACGATAATATTAATGGAGCCGCTTCGTTTTTCAATTTGAGTAATAGTAGCTTTCAGAATCATTCTGTTTGAGACAATACTTAATTTATCATCACCAAAGAATGCCAGGTTACTAAGTGCTTCGTTAAGCAGCCAGTATAGAGAAAGATAAAGCATGATAGAGCAACAGCATTGAAAACAGAAGCCCATGCTAAGCACTCAAGTTTATTTTTCTGCTATTTGTGCAATTTTAGTCTACCAAACAGTTCCGGTTTGAAACTATATATTGCAGTACCAGTTGAAAAGTACATGTTGCCTACGGCATTCATCTAAGTAAGAAGAATGTCCAATAACGAACAAAGGCAGACTCCTGTCTTAAAAAATCAGTTTTTTACACTTGGAAAGTCAGCAGGCTAGAAAGTTGTGGTTTATAGTTTGTGAACACTTTCCCGCGGTCGCTATGCGAAAAGGCACATAGCAGGGTGTAGTCACAGACGGCGATCATAACTCCAGACCAATTACCAATTTATACACCTGAGCAGAGAGTGGCACAATTTTGTGTTAACACCTTGCATAAGGGTGCTATCCTCATAACTGGTCAGGCCTAGGATTCAAACTAGTCGTCCTACATACCAGCCTCTAAATAGCACGCAGCAATTGACGTCATACATTTGGGATTTTTGATATTATGCGCTTCATCTAGGATGATCCTCCTCCAATGAATTTGACAAATTAGAGAGTCACGATTTTTCTTCTTTTCAGAAGCATTCGGTGGATCTTTTGTGTTTAACCAAGCATTTGCCTGACAATAGGATAAAAAATAATATAGTTAAACGTACATTTAATAAGATAAAAATCTAGCAAATCTCTCCATTCGCTTCGGTTCAGATTAGCGCGCTACAAATCTATCAACTCAAAGATGAACAAAAACTAGTCTTCTAGCAAGTCCACGAATCAGATAACAAGCCTGTTTAAAAACGCGGCTTTGAAGCCTCTCATGGACCAGCACCACTAGCGTAACACAAATTTTGTTTACATTATCTTTTAGACACACTTTCAACACTAAAAGTACACCAAGTGTAACGAATCGTTACGCCTGTCTAGCAACTTAACCCTAATCCTAACTTTGGGCTATTTTGAGAAGCTTGATTTTATTAAGGCGTGTTAGTAAGCAAATTAATCCTAAAAATGAAGACTGAGCAATAAATTCAGGGTAGTTGTTAAGTTAAGGAAACACTGCTAATTTTAAATAAGCAAGGAACTATGCCATGAAATGGGTGCCTAGAGTTGTGGCAACTTGCCAGTTCTTCCAAGTAATGTTGTTAACTATTGACTAATTATCAGATGCATGCTTTATACAGAGGAAGTGCAAAAAATGCTGCCAGACGAGGTCAATTTACGGTTTTAGTTAAAATCTCCCCCTCTTTTTCGCAGAATTAAGTGCATCTTGCATGGACCCTTTTTTTACTTAAACCACAAGAAAACCTCTGATCTTTGTAATAAAAACTACTAAAAAGAGACCAGATCTCGGATATTATGCTTGGACAGTCCTTTAAAAGCTCTAGATAACACTTAAAATACACAACTTTCTCTCAGCTATTATTGAATTATTAATATACCTACTGTTTTTCGTAGATCTATAATTTCTTTTCTCCTCTCTATTGCCTCATATAACGCGTTTTATATAGGTATCAGTAACAGAAGACAAAATCGAAACCTTTAAAAAGTTTTAATTCTTGTTTATGTATTCATATATAGACATGTATTATAAATTTCTTTAAAATATGAAAGTATGATTGTTCATATATAGGTATTAATTGTTTCATTCCTATCATAAATTTTATCTTTTATCGTAAAGTGTCATTCATGTTTTTGTTATAATAGGGATAAACTACAGGATAGAACAAGCTCGCTGGTAAGGCCCTTCTTTTACCCAAATCCCATTGACGCAGCTATGTTCGCATCACAAAAGCATTATCTAAAAATTCTTCAATAACAAGGACCGTACGTGCACAATTTTGAGGTTTTCAGATAGTTTAAGAATGCTAAGGCATAGCTACACAGTGAAGCAAATCCAATTGCAGATAAAATTTGTTGGTTTTCGACAGCGAGGCAAATAGCATTTAAAAACAAGTTGCTGTATTATGCACGGATGATTTGCAGATGATGCGCGAAAAGGAGCGCAAAATGAGCGACTTGTATTATTTCCGTCGCTGTTAGATTTAGTCAGCGTAATATTGGCGCAATTGAATATTAGAATTAATTCAATAATTCAATTGCTACAACCATAACGCGCTGTCTGATTTACGATTAAACCTTGGACATCTTTAACATCATGTAAAAAGCAACATAAGAAACGTTGATAATCAAGTCCAGTGTGGTCATCATAGTGAGCTAGAATGCTTATTAATTAATGAGATCTTGAACCTCGAGTCATTATGAGAACATTATATGCTTGTGCAAACATCCAAACTACCGATCTATTTAATTGAGCTTTTGGCATAGTTTTACTTTAACTGTGTGCAAATATTGCTTATGATAACAGGGCTGCTTTGAAGACACTTGCTCACTTTGGGCACATCTAGAAATCCATTTGTAATGAAAGCAGACGTGATGAATAGCTAAGACCAAAGCCGAAAGAAACAACATTTATCTGTTGTGATGCAGATGATGTAACTCAACTCTTTGATGAAGTGTGTTTATTAGCAGACAGGGAATGTGAATGAATAGTTAATGATCTGGTTAATCGCATAGGCTAGAAGACTATTTACTTTTAAAAAATGACCCAAAGCCTGGTTGTTGGAATCGTTTCAGAAAAATACGAAAAAGACAATTGTTTCAACTGCAAGGGTCATTTGGGCCAACCGCCCTAAGTGAACCAAATGACTTAGAGGAAGCCAGGCTTAACATTCTAATATTAATAATCCCCTCAAAAATTCACAGTTAAGTTCCCATCTTAAGGTTGGCTTTGAAGTTTTGGACGTAGCAAGACGAAGCATTAAGAGAACACAGCCCTTAATTTGAAGAAAGACGCAAAGTCCAAGAGGGTGAATTCGAAACCAATCAGGCGGCTAGATTCAGTATTCCTGGACACAAAGATAAAAACAACCACCCTGGTACGCTGATTCTGGTAACTTTATTAGTGTTGAAGTTCATACTTAATCACGTATAGCATTCTGCAAATCATACGAGATTGATATCAACAAACCTTCTTTTTGCTTGCCTCTGTCTCGACAAGGTCTTTTGCTTCCATTGCCACTATACTATATGTGGTAAGTACAACATCATACCGAGTTAGCCTGCAAAAGCAAATGTAGCACTTGAATCGAACGGAATGATGAGACAAACAAAGGAAAAGAGATAAGAACAGATGAACAGTATTGTATATTGCCTGAGTCAATAAATAAAAGCAGAAGTGTGTCATACTTGTGGAACATTGCAACATTACGTAGTAACATTACGTTGTACGCAGTAACATTCTGGCCATCATTTACTATACAAAAACTCTAAATATTCAATACAAATGTATGCACGGCAAATACCATTAACATGTAGCATCATCAACCCCATAAATCAAGAGTACTGGCTGGCTTCCGCCGTACATAAACTTCAGGATTCCCCCTCACTCTCGGACGAACACCTATACCCATGGCTGCAAGATTCTACATACCTTTCAACATTCTTTTCTCTCATCTGGCCATGATACAAGCATACAGTCAGCTTCAATGGCTTTACCCTTCTATCAATTTCCTTCTTCCAATGATGCACCAATGACGCTGGGCATATAATGAGAGTTCCAGATGAATCCTTTAAATCTGTCGGTATGCTAGCTAAGTAACAAAAAACAAATCATTATTTAGTGAAATGATATAAGCAAAACAGTAGGCTGAATCATTGTAAGTTGACATGGTATGCCTAGTTCTTTAGCTGATTAATCAAGACGTGCAAATTACCTTCCACCTTCAATATCAGGCAGCTGCGTCATTCCCTCGAAAGTCCTTCGAAAACAAATCTTGCACGCCGCATTCTCTTCCGAGCTTCAATTGAAAATAAATCTACTTTGGTAGATTTCATCATAAAAATAGGCCTTGGACAAGCCACTCAACCAATCCCCCCCCCCCCGCCAAAAAACTCCATTTCTCACCTCATTCCTCATAATTATAAAAGAGTCGAGAAAAGTTGTGGAATTAGCCTTTTCTTATCTTCAAATAACTTAAATAATCCAATGTCATTTGTCCGTCTACTGAAAGTCTTAAATGAAAAATCAAATGTACTTTCAAGCATTTGAAAAAGTTCTGTGATGATTGCCTGTTGTATAACAGTTTGGAACATGAAAATGAAGATTTCAATGCGGTGATTTGATAAAAACTTACATTTCTTTTCAAAACCAAGCTGTTTGTCCTTTAGTATAAGTGCAATTGAGGTAAGCGTTTTGCCAAGACCCATGTCATCAGCTGCGATTAAAATAGCGTTCAGTAATTAAAGTAAAAATGATTAAATTAAGAATCCCTGGCTTGCATATTCTTAGCACCCTTTTATGGGCTGCACCCTTACAAAAGAACAACTTTGCCACTTGTAAGTGAAACTGACAAAACAGATTAAGCATACTATTTATACTGTTTTGTTTAGCGAAAGGTTGCGAAGACTTCTCAGATAATGTAATAATTTCATACCCGATTTTATTGTAAATGCATATAAGCAAAGCATAATGTCAGTGAAATTTAGTAAAAAAGACTCTAAGAGCCGAAAGAGTTTGCCCGTATTGTCACAGTCGAGAAAAAAATCCTGTCTCTTAGCTTGCTTCCTTTTTAACGAGGAAAGATAAAAATATTATGAAGAAATGGAAGAACTCAAACGGTTAATGGGCCAAGGGGATTACATTACAACAAAATGTCTGGGAAACTTCTGCAAAAATTCGTTGGAAAACGGAGTCGATGTTTCTGAGCAACCCTAGTAGAATTTTCGATTAAAAATTGAATGAGTTAATAATGCAGTAGGGTTTTCTGGATATTACCTTTTTAGTTGCATAATTGTATCTTTTAACTATTAGCTTTGCTACTGTTGCCAAGCTTTCAAAAATTACGTGAATTGCTGTTTAACTGTGAACAGTTTAGGGTAATCTCGGGCTAGACATCTTATTCGTTCAAAGAATTATTTGTCACACCATAAAATCAGCCTGTCTAGGTCAATATAAAACGCAACACTTTCAAAATGATGATGATTAGCGTTTTATGTAATACTCCATGGCCGATAATAAATGATGATGGAGACACTGGGGACCCTTACCTATTCAGTAAAATGGGTTCCTAATGTAGTGTTGAATTAAAGTGAATTTATTCCTCGAAAATGCCTTGAATATTTTCAATAAGGGAACATCTATAGTAGATTTGGTACATACATTTAAATTGCATTTCAAAAGATCCATGTGGTTTGTATAAAAAACTGTTATTCTTTGGTTTGGGATTAAATGATGTCCGAAAAAACTTTGAAAGGAAATGTCAATAATCAAAGATTTGAACTGCACTCGTTTAACATTTCTTGGTGATTGGGAACCCGATAGTTTCTTGAATTAAATTGCCTAAAAATGGGTTACGCAATCGATAATAGAAGACGATTGATGCTGACTAATGGTAATTTGAGACTAATATAGTCACCAATGATAACAGAAAGCGAGGAAAAGGCAGATATAAATGATGTTGCCATATGATAGCAACGAATGACATGATACATGCTGCAAAAGATGCAAGAAAGTTGGAGGCCATGAGCACTTACGCCAATGATGTGCATGGCTCCTACAGAGAGAGAGTCGTCTTGAGATGTATGCTTAAAGAAGTATTGAATTAACTTACCGAGAATGCCTCCTGATGGCATTTGCCTTTCCCGCCAAAGCAGCCATGCAAGGCCCTGTCTTTGATGTGGCATCAAAGTAACAAGAAGACCAATTGGATCCTCGCTTTCAGTGATGGCTGACGGGCAGGTTTCCAAAGACCTTAAAAATACAGTAAAGTAGAGATTATTGCACGTAGATATGAAGTAACCGTTGGTGAATATTTGCTGCCTGTGTACCTCATTAACTCATCTACAATTAGTTGCAACATTGCTGGATCATTAACAAAAACAACCGGAAATTGGGAATAAGTTCCTCTTCCCCCCTCCGTCAAATTTGGTCCTACATAAATTGATTAATACCAAGGGGAATTTTAAAATGTGCAGTTCACTCACATCAATGTTGTCAAGGTAGTAGGGGTGGAATTTTCGTTTTATGCAAGGAAGTGCAATTTTCTATTACCAGTTTTTCTATGACAATCTTTATTTGCACGTGAAGATGGAGCTATATGACAATTTTTCATGTGAAAAGTTTACTTGCACAAAACTGACATGCCAGCTTTTTTACAAGCCCACTTTTCAAATTGATCGTGTAAACGGCCCGGCAAATAACTTTGACAAGTTTCGCTAAATCCCAAATCTAGTCAACTAAATCCTTCAAATACCACTTGTTTATAGGACTGTAGAAATTGCCAAAGACATTCGGTGCTGATTTACACGTGCAAATACACTTGTCAATGTCAGATACTGTGCATATTCTAGAGTACCTCTTCAATGAAGATTCTCTAGTATAAAACATTTCAGAGTTTGCAAAACGCCGTTTCTTAACGCCCGTAGGGTGAGCGAGGACGAAATCAGGCAGCTAAAAGTAACATAGCAACCCTAATACACCATGCTGTTAATTACTCTATAACAACTATGTCTTATGCTTCCCACTAATACAACTCGTGTTTCTTATTACTGGTTCTAAACATCATGCCTCATGATGGTGCGTTGCATACGTCAAATCTTTGAATCCTAGAGCATAATATATGCGCATCGCATACCATGCGATGTAAGGCAAAGGCCTGTGCATTCATCAAAAGACAAGTACACACATCTCTTCGATTGTTCGCAGACCGACATAGCGAAATCTGCTTTAAATTACGTCACAGGACGTTCTCGATAGAGCAAAGCGCTGAAGTGTGTAAGGAACATGCAGCAAACAACCTAAAGGTCTAGATGCTAGAAAGATAATATCAAATGTTGCAGGACGGTACGGGGGCTCAAAGTTGAAGATTTTGGTGCATGCGCGGGCAAAATAAAGACTAAATACAGAGCTGTGTTATGGAATGTAATGTTTCTTGTCCATCAACCAAAAATCTCTGAGAGATGAAATACTTTAGACACATCATATTTAGACGTCAGTTCAAGAAGCTTCCGAAGACAATCTTGGCTAGTTTTGATAATTAAAGTAATACAGATATACATAACAGGCAAGCTTCTCATTCTTTTGGAATAAACGTCAAGTAGGTTTTAAAGCGTACAGATGATAAATCATTGTAATGTTACGCCATGGCCACGCACCTATTAAGATTTCTCAAACCTTCAAAATTTATCACCTGGGTCAAATTCATACCAAATAATCAATATTGACGTCATCGTCAGTGGGATGTTTATTGTTTCTCGTCATTCAATCTCCCCGTAAGATTTTAAGTTTAAAATGGGGTTTCAGAAGTTCCAAAGTGATAGTTGCAGTAACTACTGATACACAATTACCTGTGCAATGTTTCAATGGCATCTCTGGTAACTTTGCCAACCTGCTTGAGTTTCGTGTTTGTCATTCTTCCTTCATACAATTTCTGCTTATTTAGATGATTCGAAACTTGAAAAAGCCCCTGATTTCGAGGCAGATTCATTTCTAAATTGAGGCCAGGTTCCTGAATGCCTCCTGGATGCTCTCTTTCATGGAGAGACACGCCAGTTTCAAGCAATACATTAGAATCGCTATCTACCTCAGAACACGCAGCTGAAAGAAAGCAAAAGAAACATAAAGCAAAGCGATGTCTTAATAAAATAGTCCTAAGACAACTGGCTATAATAAATAATAATAATCCAATTCAACAAAGATATTGCAAATCGGCTAAATAAAATTCAACACAGTACTAATTCCATCCTTATTTAGTTTTTCAACCTCTTACTCTGTTATAAGGCAGAACATCAGCCAGATGCATACATAACGGACTCATAGTGTAAGTTTGGCCTTGATATTGCAACGTAATTCCTGACATAATATTGATAACTAACAAGGAAATCAGTGGACAAACTGCGTGGAGAACACGACCTACTTAATGAATAGTTCGTACGAAACAGCCTTCTTTGAAAGCTAACACAAAGCAATGATCTATAATTCTATAAGACTTTCAAACATTCAAGACTGATGACTCATAATTCACAATATCTTAAGAAACGTAATGAGATCTATCTAAGCACGAAGGGTACGCCGTTGAGTAAACTAATAAGAACAGGGAGGCAAAAAATGGCTAGGACATCAGATGCGACTACATCCTGAAAGACCTGTAAGAAAAGCCCTGGAAGAACATCTTAGAAGAGTGAAAAGGCCACAGGGAAGACCAAAGGCGAAATCGGAACAGCAACGGAATTACACTGGATTTTTAAAAGATTATTAGAACTGACATACAATAGAAACAAGTGGGGTAGTATTGTAAAACGCGTTATGCAGTACTAACAGCGTGTGACGTCATAGATAGATATGATAATTGCATTTCAGTACACTCACCCTCAATTTTCCGTCTCCTCAGTTCATCTAATGTCCGTTCAAGTTCTTTGATATGATCAATCAGCCGGCGTCCTCTGTCAGGCAGCAAATGAAGATTCACTTTGTTGATATTCGCCTAATCGAAGAACGGTGAACCAATTTTTACAAATACAGACCATTGAATAGTTCCTAAACATCTTTCTCACATCTTCAAATCTTATATTTTATAAGAGTATTCTATAAGTTTTATGAAGTTGTGAAATCTATGAACTTTTACGAAGTTATGAAATCTATGGAATGTCAAGAAAACACGAAATCTATGATTTTTATGACATCTATTGAGTTCAACTATGAGAGTCCGGCTGAAAATTTTACTGTAATGAAGAGGAAGTCAAAGTTTTTCGGTCATAAAATCAGAAGAAACCGAGTGACGAAAATACTGTTACAAGCACAATGCATTGGAATTAGTTTCTTTCGAAGGCCTATGAAGAAGGGGACATATGACATCAAAGAATGAACTGGTTGTAACATTCAAGAAGCGAGATGGAGTACGAATGATCGAAATGGTTGGACAGAAGATGTTAATGTATGGTTGCGCCAACGGCCTTATGGGCAACAGTTATTTCAGATGAAATTTCATTTAAACTCATAGCGTTGGATAAAGGTCACAGTAAAAAGTTCTTAGCTTTGGACAAATCATAAATAAAACAGTAAAAAGATCAATGCTTACTTTTCTGTTTTGAAGTTCCCTTTCCAGGGCATTCTGCTGCATTAGAAGCAGTTGACGAGATTCATGATCGCTGCTGTTTCCATTCTCATTAGAACAAAATGTCTCTGAAGCTTGGTCTAAGTTAGTTGTATCATTCTGATCGCCATCATCGTCATTTATGACTATAACTTCACTGGGATTTCTCATTTTAACCTGTGCACTATTCGTGGTACTAGCAGAAGCAGACGCGCATCCAGGTTCATCAATTGCCTGTTTGTTATGTTTGGCACCGCAAATCCCACCTTCATCCACCCCAAGACCATCACCTATGCTTTTCTTAACTGCATTGCTCTTGCTTTGCCTTTCACAGAGTGCTGACAAGAACTGATTCGAGCTCTGATTTTTTGCTTTGACCGAATTGTGATCGCTTGGATTGGGATTCTGCAGGCAAGTATTTGAGATCATTTCTTCATTTTCTTTTCCTTGCTCTGCAACTGGCAATTTATCTGCTGCTTTCTTATCGGGGAGAAATGGATCATTAACCGTTTTTTGAAGGGATTTTACATTTGCTTGCTCTTTAGGTCTGTTTGTGACATCAGTAAGTTGTTTCCCAAAATCGTCACCCTGTGAAGTCAATGAAAAGAATATTCCATAAAAAATCAGAACTGAAATCCTGTGCGAACTCCCTTCAACAAAAAACCCAAAGTTATGGTATAAACTACTTTTATTTAGTGGGGATTTGATGTGTAATATTGTAGAGGATCGTAAAAACCTTAATACCTACCTTGAAAAGCTTTGAAATACGCAGTTGGAATGGAAATCGATTTAT
The DNA here is from genome assembly GCA_964019065.1 of Catostylus mosaicus. Lineage (NCBI taxonomy): Eukaryota > Metazoa > Cnidaria > Scyphozoa > Rhizostomeae > Catostylidae > Catostylus > Catostylus mosaicus. The sequence goes on along the minus strand of OZ025184.1, from coordinate 9,046,492 downwards.
GTGTAATATTCAAAGTTAGTTTGAGTTGCATTATGTAAGTAGTGCTATAGTTCAATAGTCTTAGTTCGATTTTTTCTTTCCAACTTTATAGATGGATATGCTCTGAATTTTGGTGCCAATAGGAGGCTACATTTTACTTCAACTCTTTTCTCAACGATAATAAACGAAAAATTTCGGCGAATTGAGGAAAGATTAGATGACAAAATTTTATGCATAAAAAGCAATGGATATCATCGTTCTACCTTTAATTTAATAACCTAGATGCTTAAATTAATTTGGACTTAACGATGCTCAAATCAAGTCTAATCTGCGAGCGCAGAACAAAGACACCGATGAGAAAGTCCCTTTCATCTTATCTCTCTCTTTGCAGTTAAAAGTAGCCAGATACAAAAACTTATTAACAAGATTCTAGCCACAGATATGATAAGTCAATCAGTAGTCAATAAGCTAAAACCCGAGTTTTTTCCCACAGGTTTTTTATATATAAACTGATTTATATGGTATATTTTAATGAACAAAAGTAGCCGTTCCTTCAAAGAAGCTCATCCTTCAATAATAAACGCTCTTCAATCTTAAACACATTATACATATATAAATATATACTGATTACATGAAAACAACCTCTTTATGGCCTATATACAAGGTCTCTGGATAACAGCACTTGATTGAAGCGTTTTGATTTTGTTTGTTGGACTTTATTGACTTGCGGGGAAGATGGCTGGCGTAGACGAGTGGTTAATGCGCAGGCCTTTCTCCAGAAGCTGTTCAACCAACTCAGCTGTCCATCCTCTTGAGGTCGGTAAATGGGTACACGGGAGAAATCCTGGGCGCCCAGGCCTCAGCACCCTAGACCCATATTAGCTGCCAAAACCCCGCCTGGTTAGCGAATATAAATGCTTGCTAGGTTGCAAAGTTGTGGTTTGCTAGATCTTAATATATATGATTCCTTGAATAAATGTGATGTAATCAAACTAATCAAACAAAGTGTCAGATCGAAATGAGCTATTGTTCTATGAAGATCGAACCTCTCGTTAGAATAGAGTAGCATAGCAAGCGAGAACCAATAACAGCGATTTGTGACACATATGCCAAGGCTTCAAACATTCCTTTGTTGACCTTTTAAAAAAACAACCTCATATCTTTCTCCAGAAAACTTCGTGCAACAAACTTGTTGAGCGTACAGAAGCCTTCTATGAACTGTTATTGACAATCGACAATTATTAATTCTTTAACTAATGGGGGCTTTTCATTCATGCACGAGAAATTTGGTTAAGCTCAAAGCATTACACCTCCCGAAACTCTAATAACAAGGAATTCCCCAAGCTTGGTCATACTGTAAATGCCATGGCTGCTTTTTCTTCCATTATTCTTAGCTTTAGCTTATGAATCTTAATTAACCGAATCACCAGATTTTCCATCTTAGGGATACTCAAATACGAAAAGAAGTCCAGTTTTATTCTACTTACAACGAGATTTATTTTTATTGCAAAAGATCTGCTTGGGAAATCAAATTCTCTGTGCGATTGAGTGTACTTTTGAGATTATTAAGAAATTACATAAAGGAGCAGGATTGTACAGACCTTGTAAGATTTGTCTAGTCAGTGGTTAAAAGGTTGAAACCACACTTCATCAATTAATAAATTTTATTCGTTTGTTAAATGTTGCAAGGCTTTCACATAATTGCGATTATGGCAATCATGATAACAAAATTCTTTCCACTTCTTGCTGACTAAACTTCCTTCCGTGATACGACTTACTTCATACTTTGTCCAAAAACAAGAAGACTGATCCTGCCCTTTTCTAAATTAAGTCACTTTAATTTCAATTTGTTAAATGTTTTAAACAATCAGTTTTATTTGCACTAACAAGGCATGTCAGTACAAACTACCTACATAGCAAGGTTTGTGTTGTGGTAATAAGAATATAAAATGGAATATTTCCAGTATAGATTGGTTACTCTAGTTTAGTCCATACTAGGGACTGGGGTCTCTGGTATTATAAACTGCCAAATGTATGAAGTGTACAAGAAAGCAAACTCATTACATATTCTTCGCGCCTTCTTAGCGGGCAAGGACATTCAGGATCATCTCGAATGGATCTTAAAAGGTCACATATTTTACATTGATATAAGGAATTTGAGGGTAACACTGCAACCCAGTTAATGTTCTATTTATCTCTTTCAAAGGCGTCTTTATTCTGAGGTCCTATTACTTTGTACGCTATAGTCGATACAATAACGTATCTGTACTTACAGGGAGTACGTTTTCGAATCCACACCATCCAACTTTAAATTTCCTTCCTTCGGCGCATCTATAATAGCATCTGAAAATAATTGATAGAGCATGATAACAATGAAATTAAGGACAGATGAGGGTAGATGACAAAATTGAAGCTCTTATAAGCATATTTTAAGTAAAGTTGTAACATTTTACAGTTTGGCATAATTAGGGTTAGACACATCGGTCCAAAAAGATTGATGATCTATGCCATAGCTTAGAATAAGGTCGGGAACAGTTTATTGATCATAAAAATGTTAATGATCGATTGATCGGCAATCAACAGCCTCGTCCGTCACAAGTGCGGTGTTTGAAGTTTTGTGATCAAAACAATCGTATTACGAAATTGATATGAAGTGATAAGAGATAACTGGAACAACCTTATTTTGAGCTATGGCATAGATCATCAACCGTCCAAAAAAGCAGGAAATGGCCTAAGGTATAAGGAGAAAGCTAAAAACACAAACATATTTTCGAAAGATTATGGGGCTTGTGCCCCTGATACTCCCCTATGCTGACAAAAAAGACTCTGGGAGAAAACCAAGACAGTATAGGTTTACAAAAGGTTTTGTCCTGGCTTACGAAATGTTGGGATAGAAAGGAACGCATTTTCCCGCTAGCTGAAAGCAGATATTTAGCATATGAAAACATACTACCAAGTCAGGACGAGGGAAATTTCTCACATAATATTAATTTCACAATGAATACATTTTGAGTGGTTGTTAAGGCGAATAGTTTTCGATTAAATATTCCAAATAAGAATTTAATCGAACCAAGTTTTATGGGTAATCTACTACGAGAACAAACAAGTACTTGACATGCAGAAGGGCTTTAAACCATAAGTGCTCGAAGCAAAACGAGAGTTTTTCTGTCTCAGCTTGTCCTTAATATGCTCTTCATTTCACTTTGCTCTTATATAAAAATGAGATCCTGTTGAACGGCTATTGATATTTCTTGGAGGCATGTAGCGAAATTTAATATTTATGGTTGCGGCTTTCGCAGTTTAGCTACTGATGAAAACACAAAGTAAGCGCTCTTTTTCTCTTCCTGTGAATATAATGAATCCAACTCTGTAGCCGACAGCAAACTACCTCTCCTCTGTCCCAAAAAACCTTTCCCATAGTTTTGAACTGTCCCCTGCCGTGCACCTGGTGAGCATGCGTGTCAGTGCGAAAAACAGTATGTAAATAAGGAGGTGAAGATGAACTAACTCGAGATAAATCCTACAATTGTATACCTTATTCCGTCATCCTTTTTACAAAGGGCCTGCAGGTCGTTAATTGTGTTGTGACGTGGGCAAGTTGAAGCTGATATCCCACTGTATAAAAAAGATTGAGTTATTAGTTGCTGTAGACAAAATAGTTCTCATTTCAAAGGTCTTATTTAATACAAGGTTAGAAGGGAAGACAACGACAGAGATTAACATCCTCACAGAAGTTCATTCAAATCTTCTTATTCTATTTTTGATGAAATAAAGTTCGCTTCGAGCACAGCCAGTAGTATGTTGCATTGAACAGAATAAAGCCAAACTTTAAAGCTATGTTGCACCTGCCTTAAAATGAATGGATTCGAATGAGTCACTGGAATGAATGGATGAAAAAAGAGCGATTATGTTCCTAAGTTGTAAGGCAGATGGTTGATGGGCTTAATGATCTAATCAAAGAAATATTTATGAAAAAGTGAACGATAATTTCAGATCAAAAACACAAAGAATCCATTTTTAAGAGTTTAGGTAATGGTACGACGCAGCTGCATTTTGTTGTTTTGCCGAATACGTAATGAACAAACATCACTGCTTAATAAGACTGAACCCGCTCTAAAAAACTTAACGTGATCATACAACTTATCAAAGTTCACAGGAGTTCTGCAAACGGTTATGGTTTTGGTAGCTTCATACATTGAGGCTTAAAGCTCTAGAAAGGAGATGACCACAAACTTCAAGATTGAAAATAATCTCAATATATTTCTTATGGATCTCAATGTCACTCAATGCTTTCAAAATCAAATAAATGCCTATATGTTATCCATTTCAGTCATTCAAACTTTCCTTCTACCTATAATTGCCTTTAATGTTGCTGCAATGCATTGAGAAAATTATTTAAAATGGGGTCGAAGTTAAAAACTCTCTTCCTACCATACAACTTGCCCCTTTTTGCCTAGAGTGACCATAAACCCCACATTGCTTATTATAATTTTCCAAAAATACAATATATAACAGAATGTAGTGAAGTACAAACTTTGCAGGTACTGCAAAAGAGCATTGTTGCTGCTGGTTACCACAAATAAAAAACATTTTGCCTTTCATTGGCCCATCTTTTGTGCCAGTTTTGATAAAGCAAGGTTTCCCTGAAATAAAAGCACTGATTTTCAGCTCCAGTAGCTAGATAGATTCTATAACTACAGTAAAAGCAAGCAAGCATTCTTATTCATTCACCTTGGATTTCTCCCAGGTGTGGTGTGGGTAGGGACTCATAGGGGGGCACAATTGCATGATTTTCCAATGAGGGTTTACATTGAAATTCAGGCACATCATTACACACTACACTTTTGATGACATCAAATCACAATGTCCATCCAATATCTCCAATTCAAGTCTTGCGGAAGGAAACTCTTTTGCAGACTCAAGTAAAGCAAAGTTTGAAGACAGCTTTGTCCTTATTGATATTGTAAGTTATCTGCTAGTCTTTTTACTCTGATTTGTTACATAAATCACATAAATGAATTGTCTACCTTGGAATTGCAACAGAATAATATAACCAATAAATAATAATATAAAACACAACAGAGTAAATAACAAATATCAAATGCAAAATGGATCTCAAATTTCCTGAAATTTTTGGAAACTCCGATGTTAGGGAGGGCATGTGTCCCCTGCCTCCTAGCCACAATGCTTCGAATTCCTCCTGAGTACCTGTTCACCAACCTCAGAAGTATGGATATATTGTTGACTGAGCAACTTGTGGAGAAAAGTGCCGATTGTGGTGTTGAACTGCAAAAATCTATGGTGATAGGTTAATAGATGTGCACCTTAGCTACTTATCCATGCCACCAGACAGAAAGGCATTTTGATATACTAATATACTGATAGCACTCCTCCATTAGGCAGTCTTCAGAGTGTAAATGATAGATCATGAATAAAAGGTGAGCAATGAAAAGCAAGCACATGCAGATGACAAATCATAATAAGATGATTAACAGTGTAACTGAGTATCTATCGGTATTAGACTATCTGCACCCACTGACTCTCAGGCTCCACAAATCAGAAATTTCTGTTCATTGTTTCAACCATTTTTGCTGAATATTTGACCAAAACATATGGATTGCCATGTTGAATGTGATCAGAGTGCATAAATGGGCCTTTAGGTTATATAAGTGCATAGCATCTTGTAACAAGGAACAGGGTAGGAATTTGTAGAAAAACTGAGGGTACCATCCTTAGTATCAGATAAGCCAAGAAATGTAGCAGCAAAATATCCCTTCATGGTCAACTTGCTCATTTTTGAAGAGAATCCTTTTGAAGGGGGTAATTTCGTGTTGTACAACTTCTTTTTTGAGAACGATGATTAGCAGTTACACTTGCAGTGTCGCTTTGCAAACAAACATTAGGTGTCAACTCAATTTTTTTACCATCAACTTGGCCGGGCATTTTACAAAGTTCCACAGATTCCTCACTTAGTTGAGGAGTCTAAATCAAATTCAAGTTCATATTTATACCAACCAGGATTTGCATTTGCAAGTGCATAGAATTAATAAGAAAATTTTTCTCACATAATGACCTGAAAATTGCTGACAATATGTTTTATGCATCTTGGATAATATCAAAGAAGCCACAGCATGGGGGGGGGCATCACAGAGACAATTTTCCCTCATGCCTTCAGAAAATAAGATTTACTCTTTTCACAAAGCTTCATTGCCCCATTGCCTTTGACCAGTCTGCAGAGCATGGCAATTGCACACACAAGAAAATTTGCAAGAGATCGAAGTGCACCCCAAACATTAGGCCCTGCTTGCGCACATTGTATCAAGGAGAGAGGACCCCCTTGTTAGATGATAATTTCCAAAAGATGTTGCGTGAGTTGAGCCCCCTAGTTAAAATTAAATGAGTTCTTGGGGATATATATACCCCCCCCCCCTCTGCAGTGAGCATAGTCGGTTAGATAATACACGTCCTGATGACTATGGTTGTAGGTATACGGCCCAGGCCCTTATTACGGCCTAATGGATGTAGATTTAAGATTTTCCGTCGAGAGTGGCCGTTTCAGCCACTCGTCCAATGCTGGCTGAGACACGTTTGATTTGCGTTGTTTGTGGACTGATGCCATTAGAATACTACCTAAGTGAGTCAAATACAACTTGTATCGAATAACCAAGTTGCTGATCAACAGCAAAATACGATCACATAACAGAATGATAGGCCTAAACGTGCGTTCCTAGCCCTACCCTACGAAATTGTGATCATAACTGTTACAGCCTACAGCTATAATTAACCAAAGAGTTTGGCCAGATTATCTTACAAATACATCAAACTACGGCTTCATCGCACTTTATTTGATTATTTTTTCTCAACTTACCGTGATCTGTGCAACAAGGAATCTTCTTCAAAATCCCCGCCATTGCTCCAACGCCGAAGAGAATTGGCCAATGCATTACTTCATGTAAGAAGAGTTGTTTCCAATCTCCCATTCTAACTCAGGGGCTTTATATCAGAACAGTAAAAGTATTCATAAAAGGTTTGTAAAAATGGGCTGGGTGCTTCAGCCCCCCCCCCCCCTCAATAATTTGCTAGTGTTTGCTTCTTAATTTTTCGAGAAAATGCTGTAAAGTGCAACTTTGAAGCTGATGAAGACATTAGAGTGTTCCTCGTCAATTAGATATCTAAATATCGGCATTTTTTCATCACTTTACTAGTTAAATTTTCGAACCCCTATTACACCATGCTTTGCTCACAGCTCAATTTCGTTCCGATGGGCCTGGTCAATAAGAGAGAAACAGAAAAAAATTGAGAAATGCAACAATAATCTCAAAGTTAAATTCTCTTGAATATGATTCCCTTGCTTCAGTTTGCTAAGAAGTTGCATCTTCTCTATGCCTGTTTTATGTTAGGTGCAGGATGGCATTTTTGTTAGCGTTAACATCTTTTTTTCTAGAGCCCCCTATTTATCAAGGATCAGGATTGTCGCTAGATGTCCCGTTTCATTCAGGGGGGCGTCCACGATGAATTTGCCAACAGAATTTGCATACAATCCTTTATTCACCGACATGTTAGTAAAATTTGCCGATGAAACACTCCTCCATCGCTATAAACGCCTTTTTTTTAAACACTTTCTCCCCGGGGCCGTCACACCCTCTCCCCCCTCATCCCCACAGTAGCCCCTGCGAAGGATTGAAGAATGAAGAATAATTTCTGGTATGCGATTCTTTGTTAATGTTGTATGTTAAACATAATAAAAATTTTAAACACAAATGGGCGTTTTATTGTAAAAAAGAAAATATAGAAAGAGGGAACTAAGTGGTTTTCAATCTGCACAAAGTTATGGTCAACCCTTTCACTACCGGTGACATTACAATTGTACCGTAGCGACTTATGCGTATATGGTAAGATTGCGAGGGGTTGTTTAGCCTGCGTAACAGACCACAGCAAAAGGGATTGTCATAACACAAATGAATCGAAATATTGAAGCATTAGCCTCTCCTCCTCAAAAGTAAACAATTCTCGCTGCAGACTCAAAGGGCCACATTGTCCCTTCTTCCCAAAGAGTAAGAGGTGGATAACAAGAAATGCACTTAAATCGTTCAACTGTACATTTTCCACTTAGATGATGTAAAAACGCAAAATTGTTCAAAAACTTTAATGAATGCATACGACACCATTGGTGAACAATAAAAAAATTAAACAAGGTCAATTATTAATCCAGATTTTAATAGGGGTAGAATACAGCAGAACCTCAAAGAAGGTGTCCATTGCACCAAGCAAACGTAGCAACGAATGACATTTGATCATGTAAATAAACACTTTAATTCCTTCAAGACGAAGCAAGAATTGATTTTTTCGGATAAGGCGTTGTTTTTGTGGGCAATTAAATATTAGCCGGTCATAGGGCCTGTCACGGTGCAGTACTACTATGTATTTATGTAATCGATGAAAAGCCCATTCGCCTCTCGCCGTGGGTATATTTTCAACTGTATATGAATTTTTAATTTCACCCTTGCCATGTCGGCAAATTTACGATAGGCTACAACATTTTCATGGTACATTGGACAGCTCCTGTAGAAAACCTGACAAGCTTCCCATGAGGTATCGGCTTTAAATTGAAACAACACGCAGGGATCGGTAATTTCAGTGGGTATGCGCCTTGAAATCAGCCTATGGCAAATCGTTTGCAATTTACTGCTATTTTGCAATGAACTATATTGGAATAGAACAATTTGCATGCATACGTGGAGATATTGGCATTACATTCACCACTTTTACTACAACGGTCCTACATAAGAAACACGCATGGAATCACATCAGAAGTGGTTAAAAAGATCAAACAAATGATGTCATTAACAGTAGTTAGTTGGCTCAGGTGTGTGGAAGCGATTCAAAGTAATAAGAGACTAGAAACACTAGTCAAGCAAGCAGAGCAACCAGTAATGTTATCAGTAATGGCATTGTCCATATTCGCCTTAATTAACGCAAACTGAAAGCAGACACTGGTCCTTCTATGGTTCAATTGTTCCCTTGATTCACAATGTTGTGATTTCAAGTGGCTTGTCCACCGGCATATGGAATTCACCTCCATTAATCCTCAGCGCAATCGTCCAAGATCTAATCTATATTTTCATGGTATTCCACATAATCGATTCTTTGAATTAGATCACCGATCCCATCACCATTTCACGATTGACTCAATAAGCAACAAGAATTATGAAAACCCCTAAGCTACGCCTCTATGCATTATTGTAGTCTTTCGAGGAACCTTTCTACAAAGCAGTTATTCCACATTTTTCATCGTCATCAGAACGTGAACATGAATTGCTTTCTGACGACGAAGAAGCCATCTCAATGTCTTCATCGTCATCATTATCTCCACATTTTATAAGGCCATTCTTGTACGGTAATCTGCCTTTAAAAACTTGGTCTTCCATCTGAACAGTTGCCAATGGGTACAATAAAAGAACTGAAAAAAAACAATCACATTACAAAATTGGCTTGCGGAAACATCGACCCTACATCGTCCTCTATCAAAATGTGTCTTGGGCTGCATTTTAGAATGACCGTAACCAGAGCTCACTTGCACTTACCTCGCCTAGCTCAATGCAGCTTTTCTAAGACCGTAAGGGCAATAAAAATTGGCCTTGTCGATAATACACTTAATAGGATTGTTCAAAACAGGACATACAAATATCAATGAAGATACAAGGGAAAAGATCAGTTTTTTTACTGGAATATGTACCAGGGCATGTAGGTTTAAAGCATCAGTGTGCCAAAAATCAAGTTTTTTTCTCTCTTTGCCCCTGTTTTTACTTATAACATATATCATTTTTATCATTAACAAAGAAAAACCAGATTTTGCCACAATAAGGCCTTCCAAATCTATGTTTTCTTCACCCTAATTATATCAATACTGTCGATATCTCCAATCAAAAATATCGTATGAAGAGAAATATCTTGTTTGGTAGATAGGTTACGATGTTAAGATTCCAAAGGCGCATTCTGATGATCGCATAAGCTTTTAAGACCTTACTGTCTGATCTACTTGCAACCGAGTCAACCATTATCGAGTCAACCTTGATAAACATATAAATAACATTTAAAGAATAGCAACCATAGTAGTAGATCACCTGAAAAGAAATCTTCAGCCATGTTTCCATTGATTTCAAACGTTTCTCTTATGTTTATACGGAGGCATGCAGCATATCCTACAAATACAATGAACAAGGCCCAAGCCACGTGCGATATTCCTTTCACCTCTACTTCAACAGCCAAGAATGCGATCCACAAATTGAAAATGAGACCCAAAAAGATCATATAAAAGGCTGGTTTTCCTTTGTAAAGTTTGGCGGATGTCTTTCCCAAGAAGTACCAAGGTACAAATATCGATGCAAGCATTTTTCGAAGACGTTTCAATGAATCGATGTCGAAGATTCCCATAGTAAACTGGGACTGTTTGGGATCATAGTCGCCAGCTTCTTCTTTAACAGCACGCCATACTGCAACACACAGGAAGTTCATTACAACGGTGTAAGGCAAGCCTGCGATGATTGCAGCTGTCTGCAGTGCTGTCAATGCATTTTTACCGCCAGCCATGAGCAGAGCAGTGGCACAGGCACCTTCAGTGAGAGCCCAGAAGATACGCTGTGGGATTGGAGGATCGGGATTTCCATTAGCGGACAGACAATCAATAACCAGTGAGCCACTGTCAGAACTTGTGACAAAGTAAAGAATGATGCCAATGAGAGACAAAATTGCCAGGAATCCACCAAGGTCACCGTATTGGCTCATGACGTCAAACCACATGTCCTCTTTCGAGCGACAGCTCAATCTGATGATAAATTCGTTGATAAATAAGCTTAAAAACAAAAAGTTTACTTAGAAACCACAAATGCAAGCATTTTGATAGTGAGCTAGCGTCAATGTCATTCTTAATGAAACATTTTTGATACCATATGGTCCATTTACGCTTCTTCAAGTTCTTCTAGGAATTTTCTTTTAATCAAGGGTGCCAAAACTACCCAAACGAGTCTTGCAAACATGGTTTCGAACAATAGGAATCGACATTACATAAAAAGCAACTTTCGAAACTGTACAGTATAGTATTGTTAGGGGCCTGGAAAAACGATCCAGTAAGTTCAAAAAGCTTATGTTGCAAGGCAGTTTCAATTGAAGCAAAAAAAGTATCACTTTAATAAAAAGCTAGCATCAAAAGTAGTCCCATTAATACGTTTTATTACTGCGTTAAGCAGCCGGGAGAAGGCATGAATACATATGCCTAACTTTAAAGTCTATGATATTGACTTCTTTGACCTGAATAGATCCTACAAACGTTTTCGGCATTTATTGAGAGTCAACTGTTCGCATCAGGCTTGGAGAGACTAATTCATAAGGTCTTAGCAGATAAAGCCATTTGATAAAACATAGTAGCATATTCAGGTTAAAAATCAGCCGACACAAATGATAAACCTCACTTTGATACTGCCAGTAACATCGGCTCAGTTGTGTCAAAGCTTACCTGAAGATTCCATTTAATCCTTCTGTAGCATTGGTGCCACCGAGCGGCGATGAACAGTTGATTCCCATTTTTGCAGCAGTGCGCTCCATCCTAAGGCCGCTTCCTCCAAAAACTGTCAACCAAAGAAATGTGTACAGAATTGGAACAGTAAGGGTGTAGGTGATGAAATCCTTAATAGTGCGTCCCCGGGAGATCTTTGCTATGAACATCCCAACAAAAGGTGACCAGGCGATCCACCATCCCCAATAGAAGATGGTCCAATCGCCCATCCATTCTGGGTTTTCCTTTCCGTCCAAAGAATTTCCGAGCTGGGCAAAGGCGTCAGTGTGAAATCCTAGCTGCACGATGTTTTGCAAGTAATAACCAGTGCTTTGTACGTACAGATTAAATATATACCATGTGTCATCGTGAAACACAACAATAACCATGATGAACACACCTAGAAAACAAGTGGATGCGTCAATTTTTCATGCAGCAAAACAGTGATACATAGTTCATAAGTACTAACAAAGCATTATTTACGGCATAATCAACACTTATTTCATATAATAATTTTACAATAAAAATGGACTACCATTAGCATACAGCCTGTAGATAAGGTGATATTACAGGAGAAGTGAGGATTGCAATTGAGAGTAAAAGGTTTTCTACAGTTCTTGCTTCTTAGCAAGGCACAAATCCAAAATGAAACAACTGCGACGCTTCCCCGGGCGTTCTACAGCATTCATAGAAGCAAATAGAAAGTTTTGCAACAAACTTTTTTCAAACGAGACGTGAGTATGACCCACTCTTTAGAAATGTACTTCCTCGTTCTAGCCAGTAAGGCAATTGTCTCGAGGCAGCCTCACGACTCGCGCACACTAGAGTATTTTTCCCGCTGCAGAAGCAATTTTTGCCAGCAGTTAAAAAGACATGTGTTTGAGAAAAGAAAAAGCACATATTGATGCCGCTGAAAATGTTTTGATCTTGTCAAGACGTTACAATCGCAAAAATTTTGCAACGGAAATCGCATGGGTTCTGTCACAGGCATAGGCTATGCCTGTTAAAATGAAAAACTGGCTAGGGTGCGCTCGCCGTTGGTGCCAATCAGCAAGGGATTAGATTCGAAACCATTAATGAACTGAGTAAATTGGCTTTTTTTATTTTAGTGATTGAAAGGTGTCAAAGATGCTGAAATAAAGAATGCCAAATATAAAGAAGAAAATGTAACAGCAAATTGATGTTTAAAAATTGGTTATTTAGAAGTCAATGGAAAATTTTTTAATTGATTGAAAAGTCTAAAGGAGTACAGGAGCAACCAAAAACAGCAAAAGCTTAATCGCATAACCAATGACAGTTAAGTACTAATTATACGTAATACACACTTATGAATAACAACAGTGAATGCTACATGGCAAGAGTGCTGTTATCTCTTGTCATAATCAGTTTATGCCTTTGCATCGTACACCATTATACCAAAAAACTTTGAAACTGGAGATAAAACTGCACAAAAAACACACACTGAGCACAAGGACATGACATGGAAGCCAAAAACTTCTGGCAAAGTATCAACCAATGCGTAAAAATACCAGTGAAATAATAAGCTCCTGAGCATTTGTGAAGTTGCATGAGCAAAATGGAAGATTATATCCCCGTTAAACACCATGACCAAAAGATGCAAATCAAATATTTGGTGCAAAGAGCAGGACTGGCTGCTTTTTACGCATTGAAGTTCTTGGCTGATAAATTCAGTTTTCGAACAGCACAAACATCGACAACATATCGCGAAATACAAAATATACCGTCTTCCAGCGATTCTGGACCTCAAAGGAAACCAAGTAACCGCCGCTAAAAACGAAACAGAGGTTTTGGCATTGAAGCATAATCTAATCTAATATAGAGTGTTTCCACAAAATATTGACAGCCGTTGCCGCATGCCCATTGGAAGCAAGGACTTTGTGAGTTCATAGTGAAAACAAGGATAAAAAGGTGTGCACAAAAATAAAATTGCCCCAAAATTACGCCAACCAGTTTCTTGCTGAATCTGAAATATTCGGATTTAACTGGTTTCAAACGATGCTTTAATTGTTGAAAATTGTTGGAAAATCAAAAATCGAACAAAATGGTTGTCATTGCTTCCAACAGGCACGTATTGTCTTCACTGGAAAAACATTTCTAAAAAGTTGCAAAAAAAAATAATAATAATAAACTATATAATATTATTCCCCAAGGCTATTTCTAGGCTCTTTCATTGGATGAGGACGATAAAAAGGGTTCCCACAATTTATTCCATCGAAATTGGAAGTTGGAAAAACATTATAATTAGATGCCTGTGAGGCTTTGATGTGGCTTTTTGGTATTGAAAGGCACCTACATTTGATGAAGTACGTTTGCTGAATCGTCACAAATGTCTACGAAGTTACAAAATTTCGAACCAGTTTTTGCATCTCGATCAGAGTTCCTAAACATCCTGAAAGTATATTTTTTCCCACAATCCAAGATTCCTGCTCTGACTTTTACAACATTGTCACGTAAGTGGCAGGTGCATGTGCAACTCGGAGATCTCTCTTGCAAGTCTCAATAAATGTCATTGGAAAGCTTTTATGCTTGCTCAAAAAGATTATCAATTTGCAATATTCGAAGTATTAGATCACCATCGCCTCACCGGCATAGGTGTCTCCTTGGTCATGATTTAACTAAGATCAAATGAAAGAGCCGTGAATTAAACTTGGGGTAGATACAACTCTATGAAATTTAAAAACCAAGTCTTGTGTTGTGTTGTCATGAACAAAACATATTGACACGTGTTAATATATAAAAGGCATTTTAATAGCCAAGAACCAAAATTCTTTCGTATCAATCTTTCTGGTGTTACCATGAAATGCTACTTGGGAATTATTGGTAATGCAGCATGAGATACCTATACATCTTAATTGGCGACTTGCTTAAAAATAAAATTTTGAATTTGTGAATAAAATTCTGTCTACCGAGTCCTCGTCGTATTTCTCCGTTACATTACGCCTGTGAGCAAGAAAAAAATTGCAAGAAAAAATCGCAATTAGATTTTTCCAACGTCCCACATTTTAAAATCAGCAAGACACAAAATGTGCACAAAACGGAGGTACTCCATTCAGGCTACAAAGAAACATTTTATTTCCATTTTGACATAAGTTTATCTCATATCAACCGCCTAAGCTCAGCAGTTTAAGATTTTGATATTTTGATTCTGAAAAGACCTTGATGGAAAGGATTTTCGACTGTCATACTAGAGGAATAGTTCTTTTTCGATATTTCTTATCGTTTTGCAAACCGATATAAGTGAAAAATGCGGCCCTTATACATAGCTGACCTCTTTATCACGGACAAAAACAGGACCGAACTTCACTGTCCATCGTTTTAGTGTCCGCTCTTCAGAGGTGTTGTTGCTTTACACAGCTACTTCACCGCCATAAGAATACCCCGAATGGCACAAAGCTCTGCAATGCAAAAATACTGATCGGAAGAAAAGTACAGCAAAGCATCCATAAATAGAAATCCATTTCGGGTTTACTGAAACTGCGCTTTTGCAACAACGTTTATGAGGGCACGGGGCAAAGATACAGTCAATAGTTCTGGAGATTTTGGCTCTTTGGAACGGTCGACAAATATATCATTTTATTACTAAGGCAGTATTTCAAACTATCTTCTGCCATCTTTGAAATAGGTAAAGACGAAAAATTTGCATACACCATACGTGGTTAATTTCAAGTAAAGAAAAATATTTCTATTTAGTGAATGGTGTATAACATTTTTAGTGTTACGTGCCCCCTGTATAAATATTTTACAATCCTCCGCCTACACTTATGGGGAAGACAATGTTGCAAACTTTAAATATCTGCACCCGAAACGATTTCTATTTTATGAATTTTACAGCTAAACAAGTATTTATCTTTAAATGGTTACTAAAATATTGTTAAAATGAACGAAATAGAATTAGTCAATTTATCAAGTGAATTTAATGCGCAAGTTAAATGTGATTTTAAACCCATGCTTAGATAAATATTGATTATCTACAGTAGAATCTTCGCATAACAGAAACCCTCCTAAGCAGCTTAATTTCCGGTAGCAATCAGTTTTTTCTTTGATTCTGGTCAGAGATAACTTTTCTTTTGTGTAAAAAAACGACTATACAAGGTACAAGATGTACCTTCCAACCCTAAATTACTATGAATTTGAAAATTTAAAACGTCGAAAATAAGACTGGCTTAAAACAAAAATGTTTGTACTTATGTTGCACAGAAAAAAAAATGAAAGAATTTTAGGAATATTTTAATTCCAATTTGTCATTTTATTTCAAAAATATATTCGACTTTTACAGTAGGGACCAAAATGTGAAAATACCTCTATTTTTGTGGTTTCTGTTAATGAGGATTTTACTGTAAGGTCAATCACACTGCACTGAAATGTTTTAAGAAACCAAAAATTATACGAAATTTAAAATTTTTATTGAACAAAAATCAAACCACTAAAAGATGCAATGTTGTAACACCTTTGATTGCATCAAGCGCGGTTTTGTGAAGTTGGGGCATTAAAACAACGCATTCTGTTTAAGCAAACAATAATTTTTGAACTTCATGCAGATTTTTGTCAACAATAATCCTGTAAATAGACTAAGCAGCTGGCACCTTGATATTAAAACTGAAGGCCATTCCTCTGGCAGAAATGGAAGACTCTTCGCTAATGCTTGAATCTTAGCATTTCTATTCGCTTTGTGTCTGGCAACATCCAGAATATCCTCACTTCTAATAGTTTAATGCATCTATTTTTTTCGAGTTTCCATTCATTATCTCGTTCATTTTCACTTTCTCAATTCCTAGGTTACACCATCAGTCAAGATGACAGCAGATGCCATTCTTACAATAAACATGATTCTAAAGGCCAATCATTATATATTGCACACACACCCAATATGGAAAAACTTGCCTGAGGTTGGCCATGGCTTCAATCAAGAACCCAGTATAACATTGGGCAAGAAAAAGAAAATTTAAGAAAAAAACAAGGAAGGCTTACCAACAGCAAAGCAAATTTCACTAAGTCTTCTGATACCAAGCTTGACTCCACTGACGACAGATACCGTTGCAACTGCTGTGACACCCCAGATAATGATGATTTGGTTTTTGACTGATATCTGGATCTTGTTATTTATACGGTTTATTCCAGTATTGAGTTGAATAACTCCAAGACCTAAACTTGTGCAAACGCCGAACATTGTAGCGACGACAGACAGAACATCAATGCAGTCACCCAGGAAACCAAAGACTTTGTCACCAAGCAAAGGCTGGAAGCATGTCCTCATCGTCATAGGCAGTCCCTTTCGATACCCGAGGAATGCCAGAAGCAGGGCAATTATCGTATATACAATCCATGCATGAAGTCCCCAATGGAAGAAAGTCATGTTGATTGCATCTTGACTACGCAGGTTATCATTATGCCTAAAGCAATACAAACGTGTTAGAATTTTGATAGAAAGTTCTGATATGCAAAAATTTGATGACCAAAGAGCTTAAATGGAGTCAAATTTTGCCAGTAAATATACATTTCTATGCTGCTATTAGCTCTGTTGTCATCAATGGTGGTACACAACCTATAAAACTGCTTTCAAATTAAGTTCCAGGAATGTTAAGGTGATATGAACCTTAGTGGTAATGACTGAGCCATTCTTCACTAATCTGGAGCGTGGAGCAGTAATTTTACTTTAGTAAGTAATAAGGAAAGCCATAGAGCTGCCTTGGAATTCACTTTTAACAAGTATTTGGGTGCATTTAGTATTACCCCGCAAGTTTAAAATAAAAAACACCGATTTATTTTACGTTATCGTGAACAAGACTTTGTAACTAAAAAAATCATATTTGCGAACAAATTGGGGATGCTAAATACTTAGATCTTAGCTGATTCCTACCCCTGAGCAAGATATGTTAGCTTCCATCTAGTTCCAGCCCTACGATGTGTGCAGTATCTGGGCAGTTTACATTAAAAAGCAGCACAAGCAATAACAAATGTACTGCTATTCATTTATCATGGCCAGTAGGCCATGCGCACCTGCTTGATCACGCTGTTTTCATGTGATCAACAACCTGTTGTCAAGTGAGTCCATTGATGTTATGCAGAATGTTCAGTAACACGATACCAAAATATTCATGTGATCAACGTATGAGCATTAAAAAAGAGAATTGTGACACAAAAACGATAATTTCTGTATTACTAACCCCGGAGAAAGAACAAAGGAGAGATCTAAAAATGGGTGGGGGGCTAATATCGGGCTAAAGAAAAAAGAATAGGGGTCTTTGGGCCTGCTCCTAGAGAAATTTTCAAGTAATGCCTCTTTTAGAAGGAAGAAAATGGCTACTTAGCTACAGTCCCCCTCCTGCCTGGCGGTGCCTGATGATAGGCGCAAAGGATAATTTTTTTCAAGAAAAATACGATTTTGTAGACCGAAACTAGATTTTATTCTTTCATCTTACCTCAAAGAGACACAGCTTTACGATAGCAGATATTTTGTCAACAGAAAAGGCGTCACTTTTAATTTTGATTTATTGTTAGTATGAATTTCAAAAAAAAATTGGAAATTTTATAGGGGGAAGAAGTTCGACTTTTAATAGGGGGAAGGAGTTCGTTCAATGTAAACTGTGAGGGATTTAGCAGAGGCATTGCGCAATTTCTCAACTATATAACCTTCCAAACCCCATATATGCACTGTTTAAAACGACTAAGACCCATTGTATTCATGAAGAGTACTTTCACTGTCGCGATATCGTTGATTTGAGATATTATCAGGGTGTTGCGGATATGGTGCTCATGGGTTTAAATCTCTGAATAAAGCCATAATTTCGTGACCGTAATGCAGTGGTTATTGCGTGCTGACCTTTTCTGCCTTCAAAGGGTTCATTACACATTTACACATAGGTATAACACGGTTGCGACGTTTTGCCTCAAAAACTCGTAACTATGTAACCATTATTCCTTCGAGAAGAGATAAGGATGTTGAAATTTAAACGGTCTCGTTTGGAAATATTCCCAGAGTTTTCAACTTTTTAAAACCAACGTTAGGGAAAAGCTAAGCCCTCGATGCAGGCTCATATCAGGGTCGTAAATTTGTAAAATTTTAACTTGCAATTACACACTTTCGGCTGCTATGATCAGTTATTTCTTAAGCAAGAATAGGTTTCCGGTTGATCAAACCGTTTCCATACTTTCTACAATTAACTGGGTGCGGGTACAAGCTCCTCTAATTCTTCTGCTATTCAAGGAAAAGTTTTTGAAGACCACATTGGCATTATTAAGAAGAGAAAAATTATATTTTCGCAAACATTTTTAGAAGAGGGCTCTGAAATTATGAAAATTAAGTTTGAAGTAAGAAATTATGAAATTGGATTTTTGGGCATATCAACCTGACAATCTATTTTTCTATTTTTTATGGGTAAAAGTCCCTTTAATATTCTCAATGTTTAATCATCGAACATAAGCAATTAATTCATTATTTTTACCATTCTATGAAGAGCAAATTCATGCATAATTCATGTAAAGGAGCGAAGCACATGGGAACGAGGATTGCCCAATCATAATTCATTTAAAATGACCTCATATGGCAGGTCACGTGCAACCAGGTAAATGAGTGAAATTACTGGGAATAATACAAATCTAATTGGTGGTGCTATTGGCTTCACAATGCTGGAAAAATGCACCTGCAAACTAACAACAAGGGAGGCACAGAAATACATATGTAAAGAAATTAAGGGGTGGTGTATTTTCGCTCTTAATGCAGATCATGCTAAATCAAAAAATCACACGAGCTTCAACCATTTTAAATACTTTATACTCCTTCCTTGTGCGGAAGCTTTTTCATAGAATAATATTTTTTCTCGAAAACTAAGCTCCTTCAGAAACTCGGTTTCTTATTGCATGCAGCTTTGACCTGACAAAATAGTGTGCTCCCAGTAATTTGTCTTATTTCATCCACTGCATTCCCTTTTAAGATCATTACCATCAGTTTCGTGTGTTTACCAGGGGTTTGGGAATCCCATTCAGGCAAATAGGTACTTATCGAGCGAACATACCGTTAAGCTGGGTTTATTTGATCTAGGCAGTGTACTTTCAACTTATTCAACTACTTTGTAACTTTCGCTTTCAACAATCCGTTGACAATCACCTATATGTGATTAAGACACCCTATGTAACAAGGCTACCAATCAATTATTAAATCATTTCTCACTTTTTTTGATTTACAAAACTTTTAAATGTTGGTGCCAGTTCACTAGTTGATTTCAAGCCTAGATTTAAAGACTGTTTTGCGATCTTAGTAAACTTTCCTTCAACTAAAGTTAATGAATTAATTAGTGCTCAAAATTAGTTATCGTTAATTTCCCTGCACTCTACAAACAATAAAAATATTCATCCAGCAGAGAACTTTGTTGAGTTTCACATGAAAAATTTCACGCAGAGACCATTAGCAGAACCGCCTTTTAGCGTAGCAGCTGCTTGCAGAGAAGCTGTTTCCTGATCGTCCCCAGAAACAATCATCAACATCACATCGTGCAAACTTTCTCAGAGTGACTATCAGTGTGTTTGATTCCAATCTTTATTGACAATAACTAGTGCAAATAACAATTGAGGCTCCTTGTACACAAATGCACGCTGGAATGTTAGTAGTATTGACGTATAATCATAAATTAGTTAATCAGTGGAAAGCCGCCTCTTTGTTAGGAATCGCATTAAGCTAAGTATTATGAACAAAGGCATTCAAAAATGAATCCCTTCGGTAATTTTGTTAGGCAATCCTGCCTGTGGTGTGTGGCAGTTGCAGGTTATTACGTATTTCCTTATTTGATTGAATCACAGTTTGTTGAATACAGGCTCGTCTCAACTTTCTTCTGAACACACAAAATAACACTGCTAAGGAACAAAACAAGTTTCTAAAATTCTATAACAACAAGAGATACCTAATTAAACATGAAATTATCGAAACGAACACAACAGAAAATGATATCCATCAAACAAAGTTATTTTAATATGAGGCCTACCTTCCCAAAAATCGGTTTCCATTTGGTCCAGGCTCATAATGGAAGATTGGTTCGGCTACTCCAAAATAGAAAAGGCCAATACCCACTCCTGCGGCAAAAAGCATGGTGAAGTAAGTTGCATCGTTGTATTCCGGTTTTTCATCGTCCCGGCCAAGCTTCAGGTTCGCGTATTTTGAGAAATACAAGACAAGGACGAACACTATCCAAATGTTCTGAGTTCCGATGTAAAACCAAGTCCATGTTTGTGTTATCCAGTTTTTCCAAATAGTCATTTGCTTCAGGGAGGAGTCGGGGTAGACGATACACCACACAACCATTGACCATATAACAATCGCTGATAGCAGTGTAACAACTGGGTTGAAATTGAAGCGGATAAAACCCAATTTTCCTTTAACTGTACAGCATTTTGCCGTGGCTGACTTGACAGATTTTAAAACTTTACAGGGCTTATTCTCATTCACAACGACGGTCGTAGTCATCTTGTATTTGAGTTTGGACTCTTTTACGACTCGTCACTTAATGCTGTTCTTCTCTAAAGACGTCTTCCTTCAACTTGTAACAGGTTGCGAATGATCAGAATGTTTTCGATGATAGTTCAAGAAATATAATTCAACACTTCGACACAAAATGCAATCAAAGCTTCGCGAAGCACGTGTAGTTACTACCACGTTGATCTTGGGATCACATCCACAACTAACAAATGACAAGTTCCCTTTGATACGGTTCTTATAGTATTCTAGTGATGAAATACTACCTGCTGAAGATTAGCCCTTAACCTTGCTTGCCAAAACACGTTGCGCAGGAATAATAATTCAAGTTTTACGAGTGAAAACAACACTTTTTCCTTAAATGTTCCCTTACCTCCTCGCAACTCAACAGCTACACGGACTAAATTCTTAAACGCAATTGAAGCATGCAGTTAATTCATAAAATTTCATTCCATTCATGGATGGGAGACATCTCCTCCTTAAGGAAGAATTTCAGGGGGTTATGCTCAACAGATCTCAGAGCCATTTGCCACAAAATCAACCAACTGTGTAGAAAATACCTCAATTTTGAAAGAAATATCGAATGAAAACGGTATATATTTGTCAGTGACTTTCATTTATAACAAAATTCGATATAAATTTAGTGTATTAATTAACACATCTCCCCCAATCTAAACCCCCTTGATAAAAATCTCTTGAACATATGGGAATTTCACTGTGTTCTGGGAAAATAACTGGCCTCGATTGAACATGTACACGTGATACCACGGTTCATTAAATATTAATTTTGGTTAAGGTTTTCCGCTGGTTTTCAGCGCGATTTCCCTAGCGATAGACAACACATTGTAATGTTTATCATATTTTCCTCATTAGACGCTTGGTCCTTCCTTAATTAATTACATATAAGGTAATCCAAGTGAATGAAAATTTACTGTAAATTTACTGTACAACAATAGATTAAATATACATGGTTACGTCATTGATGTTGGCACGTGATTTCAGGTTGAGGACACGTAAGAAACCATGCCATAGACAACAAAATGCCACTTGAAACTGCCTGCACGGCGGGAGGGAAGCGTCTTCGATGAGCTATCTTTAAACCTTTACTTTTTATTCACCCCCTACCAATTTATATGCTTACTTGGGTTGATCCAACAAATTTTTAATCAAAAAATTAACATCGAGTTTTCAGTTCTAAAGTAACGCAGAGGAAATCTTGCCCTACTGACAAGTAAAAAAAAGAAATTCTCAGGATAAGTGTGACCGTGTAACTGATATCAAATCTTGCCGTGAACTCGAATCTGGCCTTCAACCAGGCAACAAACCCTCATGGTCCATGACGTAGGCTAGATTTTAGAGGATCTAGCTAGGCCAATGACCTGCGATACACAACATTAACCATTCAAATTCGAAATGCTAGCTCTATATAAAGTTAAGATGATGCACAATTAACACATAAAACTGCACTTTTGCCATGCCATTTAAACATAGCAAGGAGGACAAGATGTTTTAGCTGGGGCGATTAACTTATGCCCCAGACCCGGATTACCAACCAGCGTTCGGGTTTAGGATATAATCAATTTTTACATCTATGGAAAGTCCCATTGAATAAACATTAAATTATGTTATATTTTGCATTAGATAAGTTCCTGCTTTTTAATTCTTTTATTTTAATAAGGATTTGGCTTTGATCGACTGTCATTGGTCGATTTTTCAATCTATAAGATGAGAATAAAATCCCATAGACACAATATTGAATTGAAATAGCCAAATGCAAGTTTTAGGGAGAAGGGGGTGCGTTAAAAGGACCAAGTTTTTGGCCAGGACACTTTTTTGACAGTTTTGCAAATCTTTGATTAAATCTGAGTTACCTCTAAAAGTGCCCTTTTCCTAGCTTTCAGTTTTGCAAAATTATCTACTTTGTCTTGAAACTTGGAGCTTTTTGGTGCAAACGTTGCAGACGATTTTCACCAAATAAAACGTTTCCACAACCCCTGCACACCTCTCCAACTCAAATGATCAATGCTCTAGGAGGCTATATGCCATCAGTATATGGTGAGTTGCACGTAAGAAGGTGAACATTAATATATGATCATTTTTAACTTCGATCATTGACCATGATCATCTGATGATAACTGAACAATGTTGAAAAATAAAATTATACATGCAACTCTTGCGGGCACACTCTAGGGCTTTTAGGTAGCTTCTTGGTGCTTTAAGTACATTATTTATTTATTAACTGATCCCTGCTGCGAAAAACGACCATAACTCCATACTACGAAACAGTGTGATAAGATGTGAGCAGAGGCTACCTTACCTACATTCTATACATAACAATTTAGATATAATTTAGATGATAATCTAGAGAGCAATTTGATTAATTATAATTAACACTATTTTGTTTTATAACTACATATCTAATCCCTCTTTTTACTACATAACTAACTGAAAGCAGTGGCGTCGCCACGGGGTGGACTGGGGTGGACGTATCCACCCCAGTTTTCCCAGAGGTCGATTTTCCAATTCTCGTGAATTTGGGAGGGGAGATAAAGTATTCTGAGTCATGCCGACAGCGACAAAAAAATGAAACATTGTGTGACGTCACAAAATGAAACAGTACGTTCAAAACAATGACCCCCTGGTCATTGATGTATGTAGGTTCGTCTTTGCCTTCGTTGATTTCTCGGGATATAATAAAAAGATGTAAAATACAGACTTTAATATTGGAGATTTGAAGAAGAATTCCTTTGCCGAGGCTGCATTTGGTTCGAGTAACAAATTGCCGTAAAATTGGACGTGCCCAAAACTTGAATTTGCATGGTCCTCGAGAAGGTTTAGAAACTCGAACTCCTCATTAGCTAGAAGGAGCTCAAGTTCTGGGTCTTATGCTAAAGAATCTATCATGTTCTCGTAGCCGAAATTTTCGATATCTTCCCCTATCTGATAACGGTCTTCCAATTTGTATCCCTGAGCTGGGGTACTGGCAGGCTAGAGGCAAAACTCATATGTTAAAATGGTTTTCTTAAAAAACGCCTAGACTTGATAAAGCCCCCTCTCCCATCCCATGTAAAATACCATCGAAAGTTTAGAAAGCACCCCAAAAGTCATTGAATAATTTCAAAAGGCCCCCTTAAAAATGAAAAGTCAAAAAGCTCCAGTTCACCATTAAGTAGGTCTAGTGCCATCTTATAACTACTTGGAAAAGAAACTAACGCAAAGATAGAGCGGCTAACATCATCGAAAAATTGATCATACTAGTTGTTAAGTTACTGGCAACACTGTGCTATATATTAAACCTCCGGCTATTATAAAAATACCTGAAAAACCAATTAAATTGCGGTGTCGACAAGGTAGTATTACAATTCTTATCATACAAACTCGAAGTTTCAAAATATTGGTATTTACATCACAAAATATCTAAAAAGACAATAAAATAGGTGAAAGGAACATCCAGAAAGGGAGGGGCTCGAAATCCACGCATTTGTAAATTTGCTGCACTTTTTCATGGATGTGGGCTATATTGTACGCACTTGATGAAGATGCTTACTTCAAATGTGAATACCATGTCTGAGTTGTTAATAACTCCAATAAAAAAGCATGCAACAATTTGACGTTTAAAAGCAGCATGTCTTTTCTGGATATTACAGTAATTTTTTTTTATCCACATCTCACTTATCTTCACTGCGCCAAAAAGGTTTGCGTAAAGATGAATTTGATGTTAAGTGCATCCCAAGAATGCGATGCAAAAGGGTAAAATATGGCAAAGAACACGCCTGGGTAGGATTTAAAAAGATTCTTGGCCATACGAGAAAATAAGCGTAATTGGAGTTTACTTACTTAAACAATGTCATTTCACGATTAAACATATTCTTAGATCCCAGGTAATGTGATTCTGTAGACTTTTAGTTAATCAAATAATAACTGAAGATGGTTTTGGACATTTGTCTTGATTTGATTTGTGACGCTGAAAGCCTATGGTCGATTGACAAGATACAAACAATGAAACTGTGAAGGAGCACAGGGCCTCGAATGGTCGCAACGTTGCTCCCACAAACCTAGATTTGTACAACGTCTATTTCTTTTATTTGTAAGAGAGTAGTGATCAACCCTGAGGTTAAGGAACGAGCATTACTTGGATATCGATAATAAAGTGGACTTGGGAGGAACTCTAAATGTACCTAAAATCGTACTAGAATGAGTTTTGGCCCCTTCCCCCTACAAAGCAATATTATTGCACGATTCATAGAGAAAGATAGATTACCGTTTCACATCACCATTACTTTGTATCGGGGGCATGATAATCGTTACCTTTATTTTGAGACTAAGTTGACTGTTTGCCCCTTTCCCACAATTATGTTCAATGATTTGAGAAGAATAATGAGGAAAAGTGATCATTTCAAAAAAACATGTTTTGCACGAGGGAGGGGCATGAAAATTATTGTCCTTTTCTTGAAATATTAAATGGTTTCCCATAAATCAGCGGATATCTGCGTAAGCGGAGACTTAATAAATTTTTTGAAGGACTGTAGATGGTAGGGCTTCATGACGTCAAAATATTGAAGGGTTTAGTTAAGGTCTATCATGGGATACTAGATTTTTCTTTGTTTTGGTGCTTAAATATATTATTTATGAATTATAGGTATCAAAAGATTTTACATTGTTCACCGTCTAAGGGCTTATAATT
Source organism: Catostylus mosaicus (assembly GCA_964019065.1). NCBI lineage: Eukaryota > Metazoa > Cnidaria > Scyphozoa > Rhizostomeae > Catostylidae > Catostylus > Catostylus mosaicus. The sequence goes on along the minus strand of OZ025184.1, from coordinate 9,020,794 downwards.
TAAGTGTTCGAAGGATTGATTTGGAATTTGTTATGTAATTTTCACAAATAACTTTGTTTTGGTGTCGTGAAATATTATTGATGCATTAAAGTTTGTGCATCGGTGAGTATATAATTAAAAAATAAATGTCCCTTTCATAATGTTAAAATCTAAAAATAAATGTTACTTCGAGGATAGCCAAATTGTGCTGATTCACAATTGTGATGATGAGGAAAACTGTACCGGAATAAAACAGCATGCGGAAAGATTGTCAACCTATCACGTCCAATTTCCCTCGTGACAAAATATTGCGCTGGCATTGAATAATGTTATATTTTGGAATAGCATTTTTCAGAGAGCGAGAGTGAATAATTCATATTATATATACAGATTACAAAATATCTTACAAATGCAAATTTACTTTAAATTTCAAACAAATATACGATATTACTCACATAAACGTGGATTCTATCTGCGGGCAATGGTTCAAAAGTCATACTTACAGCGCATCTTATTTGTCCGGAGAACGAACAAGAGGCGAATCGTGCATTCGTGCTCTTCTCTTTCGCCTTGGCCGGTCAGTTTTTGAGCGAGTTAATCCACTCGGGCCAAACTCGTCTGCTTCAGTTACCGGCAAGCCGCCGAAAGAACGAGATGAGTCTCGAAATTTGTCATCCCGTGTAGGAGTCAGCTCACTGTAGCCGCTCGAATACCCTTGTCGCCTTGTCGACGATTCATCAAGTGCGCGTGAAAACCCGTTGAATGATCTAGAGGATGACCGCGTCGAATCTTCCTGGGAGCGACGCAGCCCAATAGGAGACCCGTTTGTCGACCGCGAAGATCCATTTAACGACCGGGGGGAACCATTTCCATGTCTGAATATGAAGCCAGTAAACTGCTGATCACTGTCAACTAGCTCACGATCATTCGTAATAACTTCTTCAATTAAAAGGTTCTCCAACTCATCTAAAGGGATTTTCAGTTCACCATCGACTTTTAGTCTTGAGAATGGATCGTACCGTAGCAAGTACAATACAAAATAATGGATGTTTACGTCATTTTGCTCCAAAGAGAAATCAATTGGCCTTTTTAAACAGCCTCTTAATGGGCGTCTAAACCCCGGTGGTCTGTATGTTCTATGTTTGTAAGGAGTAACTTGCATATCAATGTACGGCTCTGATGAACCACTCTTTGCTTTTGGAATGTTGGATGCTTCTAGCAGTGTTATAAACAGCTTCATTCTGCAAAAACAAAAATTTTTTACATTTGCTGTATAATCTGTAAAAATCATATTAGTTATTGATTGCTCAACTCCGTTACAAACTCAAAATGTCAGAAAGGGCAACCAGACAAACCCAAGTCACAAATAGCGAAATAAAAACGACAGTAAATCACAGATGCTTTTGATATCTGCATTTACAGTAAATTAAAGGGTTTGCAAAAATGAAAGTTTAGAATGCGGTCAAATCATATCAAAAGCTACATTAGCTTGCGAGTAAGGCATAGCATTCATGGATATCATAAAAGACATTCCTATCGAGGAGGTGTCGAAGTCAATTCGTTTTATTGGAGCAAAAATGTGGAACGATCTTCCAGAAGATTGACGAAATTCATCTTCTGAATATTCATTTCAAAAGCATCTTTAATAAACACATTCTAAGTTCTTTAAATCTCTTAAAAAATATGTTAGGAGAGTATGTGCACTCCTATTGAGCAAATCGTTACTTATAAGTGAAGGGGGCTCTCCTCTCGTTAGTTCTCGGAGTACTGGGAGAGTCCTCCTTTAAGAAATTACCATGCAGATTAAACAATATTGCATATTATTTATTGTAGTATTGTGTTTCTTTGTGGTTTTTATAGCATTATTTATCATGTTGATTGTTATGTAATGGGATTTTGAGCACCATCAGTATCAATATATATCAATATAAGATCCGGCACACAGATGGACCATGTAATCTGGCGTCACACCTGTTTCCTAACTTAATGAATAGTTTTTTCGAGCACAGAACTGCATTTTCACAAAAAACTCTCAACTATCAACCAGAATTATAGGTTCAAGATTACAACTTCCTAAACTCCTTCGCATCAACGATCCAGTAAGTGAAATTCCCTGGGTTTTACCTGTCCTGGCAGTGCTTTCTGTATGATGCAAATTCTTATTACAATGTGTGCATTCATGATGGTTTCGCGCAATGGCAAGCAGAGCTTCTTAAGACCTTGAGACTCTCCGCAAAGCCCTAACTATCACATATCATATTAGTAAACATGACAAGAATGTCGCCAGCATTTGATTATCATCGCCTCGCTTCCCATTAGACAAATAATTTTTAAAATTTATATGCAATTACTTATACCTCACATTATACTTTTGTAAACCGATCTTCAGAAAAGGCAGTCAACAAATGGCTAGCTTTTTACAATTTAGTTATTTCATTTATTACAAATTTCATCAAATCAAAATAGTCGAGACCAAAGGAGAAGAGTGATAATACTAATGCAACGAATCTAAGGAGCAACGTTATTTTGTTCCTTTTGCATTTTCCTTTGCCCTCGTTTAGATCATGATTGATATCTCGTGTGTAAGTTGACTGGCTAGGCAACACTTGCTTTAGTTTAAAGGCGTTACATAACTGCTCTAAGACCGACCAGAAGTTAAGCAACTGTCTCTTTTATCTTGCAGCGTAAGGCAGAGATCGTATGCAGAAACAGAGATAACTTTATTGATTGATGAAAATATTTGCAAAGGCATTAAGACATCTCGTTTATCCTGTTTTAACCAGTGCTTCATAACAAGTTTAAGCAAGGATGATAAAAAGAGGGATAATGGTTTGTCTGGTAAGGAGATACCGTCTTGAAATACAAGAAGACTAACCAGGGATATAAAGAGTCTTGTATCACGTATCGGGTGACAAACAATGTGGCTAGCATATATCAAATGTGTAATAAGGCGGCAATTTGTAGCGGTGGACAAAGACGTCATCACATTTGAATAGGAATAAACCCGAAATTTTGAAGAAATGCGGTCAAATAGCCTTGGTTATTATCAATTGTTAATGCTTTTAAAATTTTAAGGAAGGAGAATGACGGACGATAAACTGGTGTAATATTTAAAAAACTTAATTACTCAGGTTCAGTCAACGGATTATCTTTCATACAAAATATGTAATGGGTGGTGCGAATGATGATTGTAGTTATTTTCATGATGACAAAATCAAACTGATGGTTATCGTTGCCTAACTTGTTGCACATTAATAAACAAGGGTACAATACTCACTCGCTCTGAATGTACTGGAACGACAGTGTCATAGAGCACTTCTCTTTTGTTCCATTTTTTTGCTTAACATCATCAGCAACATTTGACAAAACTGGGCCAGCAACCGTCTGAAAAAATAAAGCAAAAATGAGTTCCCAGTTAGAACAAATGAGCCTGAGGATGAGATTTAAGAATAATTTAACCAAACATTTTTCTAAGAACGTTGACTGTCCGAAATGGGAGAAAGCGAGAAAAAATTCATTGAAAGCCTAAGAAGTATATTTATACTAGGTCAAAAATATAACTCAATGAGGAGCCAGCTTGATCGCGATATACCAAGACTAAATTGGAATTTTCAAAGACAGCCTCTTTCCTCTTGTGCCGAGAAAAATGGATTGACATTCCTAGTAGCATCAGAATAAGTCCCACTATTTCCAGGCTAAAAAAACCCAAAGGGATATGTTAAGGGTTCAACGATTCCAAAATACGAACCTTGAATAGAAAGCAACGGTTTCGTTTGATTTTTATTAAGCATATCGTCGAATCTGTTATATGCTGATCTAAATGTTTGAATTGTTTTGGATCCCAGTTATTCATTGCTATTTGTATGCTTACTTCATGATGATTCACGAGATATTATGTAAGCTATTCGAATTAATAAGCACGGCACATTAAATTTGTAATTGATGCCTTGTAAAGACTTAACTTAGGCCTGTTTATATTCTGTATCATTCGCCCATTCATTCCACTTTCTCACATCCCGATATATACCATAGTCGGCCATTACGTCAGTCACACTATCATATTGCCACTAATCCTTCCCCGCATTATTTACTTTATCAATGCCAGAAGCCGGTAATTTAGTCTAGTTAATTTCGACGAGAGTTAAAGTCAAGTAAGTCAAATATCTACAAATAATCACATAGTCCCTCTCTCTCTTGCTCCGCTTTCGCTGCACGTTAAATAAGAAACTTGTCGATGGCCTAAACAGCCGATAGAAGGTAAAGCAACTCAGTTATAGAGGGGAAACAACGACCAATAATTCAACTGTTCCTCCATTCTGAAATGATAGTGGCTTGTTTAGGGTCTTTCCTCATTTAAATTTAGTTCCGTGCATGGAAAGTTGGACGTTCGTATAGGGCCTAGATTGCCTGTGATGCAAACTTCCCTTGTGTAACGAAGGAGTAAACATGCTGCTTTGAGCACCTTTCCTCCTCCGCAGCACAAGCAAAGATTGCGGCGTGGGCAATACCAATAAGAATATGTAAATAAACAGCAGTCTATTATCAGAATGATATGAATCTATAATTGAATAAATTCTGTTTATATTTGCCATATTACATTCGATACTCCTACGATAGGCACATTGTGTTTAATTATCAAAGCAATGTGTTCACATAAGACGCAGCTGGCCAAATTGTTTGAACCAATTTCAATTATTATTAACACAAAAGAGGAAGCCTCAGGAACACTGTGGGATAAGTTCAAGATAATTGAATGGAATACCAGAACGCTTGTTGAAGCAATTGTAATTTTAAACAAAATATATCGGGGCTTACTCATCAGGTATACAAAGTGGTGTGTGGAGTTATTTCCAGCTGCAATACTATTGGCTGCGTCTACCTTTGATCATATTGAGATTCCATCGGAAAGATCTTGCAAAAGTTAGAACGCATTTTCCTTAACTAATCAAGGGTCACGTTTTAGACCATGGGTGATACAAGAAGTTTTATAAATAACTTAGAAAATGCCGGATACTGAAATGTTTTGAATTGTCACAAGTATAATACTCAGAAATTATTTATCAAATTTTGCGGCAAGAAAAATAATCAACCATTTAGACAATTATCAGTGATGCAGTTGTATTGAATTTATATCATATCATTATTATACCAGCACTATTCCTAATAAGAACATGCTTCTAAACATAAATAAAGATCCTTTGCTCCAAAATTTTGATTCTTGTACCCCCTCGCAACTGGTGGAGACAATTCTAATGCTACGAGGCAACTGTATCATCACCGTGGGTGAACGGGTAGAAACAAACTGACTAGACTTTTTGAACCAGAACTGACAATTTCTAACTGTTCAAAGCCCCTGGCACTGTGCTACCAACATAAAAGTTATGTATAAAACACTAGCGTTCTGCTTTATAGATCAGTTTTCAAAGTTCACAAAAAATCGAAAGAAAAATCTTGCCAAATGGAAGTGAAACAAATGAGGAAACTTAAAGTTACACGTGGACGGGGAATCGAAACTGTTATGATGAAATCAACGAAACCAATGGCTTAGAAAAAGTGAAAGAAAGCCCTTGTTCGCATATAAAAAAACATTAAGTAGTTTGATTGGAAGAGATTCCGAAAGAACAATAACAATTTCGAACATTTACCAGCAAGTTATTTACTGGCGCACAAAACAAACACGAGAAAATTATCATTTATAACTAGAATTTAGCTACGGTATACGAGGCTTCTTCAGAGTACTGTTTATGCACTCTTTATCCTCTCTAAATTCCCAATGTCCCATCCGAACCAATTGGGAGCTTTCAGCATGGGTAAGAAGAGAACAGGGCGTTTAACCCTTTCACCCCTAGACGGGCCATATGGCCCAATGACAACCACCGTAAAAGATAATTTTTCAAGGGGTAAAGTACGAAGGATTGTAAATGTTCTTATGGCAGTTTCTATGATAGTTTACACTTTCACCTATATTATTTGATTATGCTACCCTCTAAAAAGCGTAGATTTAAATGGGTTTTAACAGTTAAATGAAATGAAATCCGGATGCGAAAGGGTTAATAGGCGATATAATGCAATGCTGTTTCACGAAACTAACCTTAACGTTGGGCTGTACCGTAGAAGTAGTTGTCTCGTCTGTCAAAGATGAAGAAGCAGTCTTGTTGGAAAGGCTCTCTTGACTCGATTGAACCACTTCAGTTGATGGTGCACCATCTACGTGGTCTTTTAGACACAGCTCAGCCTCTTCATCATCATATTCGCCATCATCGTACGATTTCACATGCAGAATGTATATTTTGTGGACGAGATAGAAAAGCAGTATAATGACGACTACCAAAATTATGATAATAACCAAGAAGTATACTTTCATGTTGTCTGAAAAGCAAAAATTCGGGTTAAGTTTTCGCTATTTCAAATAACATAAAAACATATTATCACACTAATTGATATTAATGCCATCGGAAAACCCTGAAATCTATCGATCCAACTATAGCATAATATTTATCCTGCAGTTTTAACTTTGATATATACACGGATCATGGTCATAACGCATGTCAACACAAACTACCTGGTTTACAGCAGTTTGATATTGAGATGTAGTTTGCTTAAAAAGATTCCATTTTCCTTTACTGCAACGAGGTAACAGATCAGCAAAACATACAGCGTTATTGCCAGACTTGATTTAAACCACAGAGGTATCAGTAAATCATGCAATAAGGTGCTCCGACGACTTTTGGCAGAGGTTTTACTCTAGTTTCTCTTGTTTTACTTAGATAGTAATAGGGGGGGGGGGGATAACAGATGATGTAATACCGGCCACTTTTTCAATAGCAGGAGAGTGCTATTGTATAGGGGTGTGCATGTCAGTCAATTTACGATAGAAAAAGGATGCAAATAGAAGAGGGGAGTGCATGTCAGCGAATCTTCAATCAGAGAAAAGGCAAATTCTCCTAAATACACGGGAGAGGGCGTCTATCAGAAACACTAGGTTATGCCATATAAAACAGTTATTCACGTATCAAAAATGCACATGGTTATTCATCATTGTTAATACAACAAAGGAAATTGAGCTGTTTTGATGTAAAACCATGTACTTGAACCGGAAATCCAAGCCATGTCAAATTTAAGACAGGTTGAGAAATTCAAGGCAGCCATATAAAAGGTATTGTTAAACAATTAATATTTAGACCATATCGATACTTGTCTTTTACAAACGATTAGGGGGAGGGGGTTGACCCTATCACACACGGTGAAGAATTAAATTGTATGGTAAGATAATGTGTATGGCAACTAATGTGTATGGTCAGATTGCAAGGGGGCTTTATTATTGATGATGTTTGGGCAGACATGCCGCATAATATTTGAACTTAGATGAATCAAGCTATTGACGGCAGCATTTCTTAACAAATTAACCTTTTCTCGCTGAGGATCAAAAGGCCATGTGTACCCCCCCCCCGCCGGGAATGAAATGGTCTGCTATTGAGAGGGCTGCAGACAACACAAAAATGTGGCAGCGCAGAGTAAGTGGCTACGAAGGAGCTATAGTACCATGTGACGCGACTAAAACGCAAACCATGATAGTTAACAGTAACAACATGACATTTCTTTGTAACAAGATAGTGTGTTCCTTCACGAACCAATGTCTCAATAGTTTTGCGACGTCTGAATAGCTTTTTAATGTCTGAAGCCCATTATCAGACTCCCGAAGGGCGGTCAAGTCCTAGATATATATTGACCCTTCCTTTGTCCCGTAGATACAATCAGACTAACCCAATCTAACCAGTTATTCAAAAGGAGAAATTTCCAAATAAGATAAAAATTTAAGGACGAAGATTTATAGTGAGGCTTAATAAAGTACACATAAAGACAGTTTCTGGAACATTTATTATTTATTATTTATTATTTAAGGGAACAAAGACACAGAGAACCTGTTATAAAGACCAAAATGGTACGGGGTCTGCAAGGAAAAGCTAAAATTGAAGGCGTAGCTGGCTTCTCTAATCCTTTAGGACGCAACTACCCCTGGACTTCCTCAACTGCATAAGGACTGTCTGTAATGACCTACCAGAGTCCCTTTACCAAGACGCTATTTAGCCTAGCAAAAACACCTTAGATCAATCGAAATATTTGGTAAAAATAACTGCCTGAGTACTATACCAGACTCGCAAAAAATCTGCAGACAGAGCACATTAATGTGATGATGACAGGCGCTTCGGCCAAGGCCTTTTGATGGGCACCCAAAAAATTATACTAATAAATAAGATATTAACCTAACGTAGGGGGAAAGCGGCTTGGTAGCTTTATAGGGTTTATTTTGCCTGTCTCTAACAAAATATAGTTTGGGATAATAGACTAAGTACTGCTGTTATTTTTCATGCGTATGCAGTCGACTTCGGTTATAGTCACTCCTTTTATAGCCATACTCCGGATATTATCACAATTCTGCTGTTTCCCAAATAAAACTCCGGTCAAACCAAAACTAACAAATTCCTCTTATAGTCACACAGCTTTCTGTTACACTCCGCTTATAATCACTACCTCTTCTCTAAATTAGTTATAAGTAGATGTTGTATTAGCGCCTTTTAGGGCATTCCTGATGGAAAAAGTACTTGGAAATAGCTTCTGAGCCAGTGTAAGCTACCGTCATACATTTTCTGTAACCCACCTCGCTATTTATCCGCTTAAAGTCACACTCCGCTTACAGTCACAGCTTTTTGGAAAATATTTTGTGTGACTTTAACTGGAGTCGACCGAACTTAATTTTGTATGTAGCTTTGTAACATTATATCGTGTTGAATTGAATTTTAAACGATTGACATTTTCGAATTTGACTTCAACCGATACGAAAATCCAGAAATTCAAATTTTGTATCAAATTTCTTCGGATATACTTATGGGAAAAGCTCCTGAACTATGAATGCAATTTATGATAAATCAAAAGAAAATGAAAAGGCCAAAGGCCGATGACAAGGATTTATAGACAGGAACTTAGCTAGACGACGAAATGACACAATGCATGCTGATCATTCTCTCTGGAATACAGGACTTCTTTACAGCTTTAAGGTTCAAAAATGTATTAGTTAAATCGAAAAACCAGCCTTGTATTGTGCCAATTCTTACTTTATATTATATGCTTTATTATTCATTTTCATGCTCTTATATTGTAATTCCTTCAATTAATTTATTTGTATACTGGCGAATAGTTGATTTCTTTATATGCCCCTATATTATACAAAAACAATAACATAAAAAAGGGTAACAAAATATTTTAGGATAGAAACTTCAACAACTAAAGAATTGCTGTTATCAACATTTGTCCTGAGAAGAGAGGTGCTATGAAAAAAATATAGATATATCACAATTTGAAGGTCTAAAAATAGCTTTACATAATATAACTAACCTTTTTATGTGCTTTTTAAATGAATAGATTTAGATATCATTAACATGTTAAAATTAAAATTGATTATTCAAAATCTCTTTAAAAGCAAATACATTGCTAGATGCCCTTAAGTATTTTGCCATATAAAAAGAAACTTTACATTATTAGAACGAAAAGCTGAATCACAAATCCAAGCCATTATATTTAGCGCTTGATATTATCATCCTACCTTTCAATAGAAAGTACTCTCTGACAGAATTTTCTAAGAAATTGCCTATTTCTGAAAGAAGCTTATCCGCCAATATGCTTGATCCACCCTTTCTTTACAGGTCAAGATGGATAAAAAAACTGATAGACAAAAGACATCAATTCATGTGATAAATAGAAAGAGGCAAATTCACTTCAAATACAAAAGCATGGAGGGGATTCCATTAGAATATAATAGAGGCTTTATTCATTATTTATATAAGCTGAAGAGAAATACTGAAAGTAGAAGGTTTTAAGTAATGACTCATCATTGTGGAAAGTAAAACTTGAACTTTCTAATAAAACTTAAAGAAGGTAAACTTTAAGGGGGTTAAAACAAATTAAAGTACATTATCCAGTAGTTTTTTTGTGGTTAAAAACTCCAAATTCAAGGTTGAATTTCCCCTTTATAGTTTTTATGCTCATTTAAATTATAGACAATTTATACAGCTATACTTAATACACCAGTTGGTTATATATAACAAAGGAATAGTTCAACAAGGTTTATTGTTGACCAAACAAATAAAAATTTTCATATTCAGCAGAATTTGTGTTTTTGAAATCATCTCTAAATTAGCTCTTGTTTTGCTTACTTTTTACTTGTTCAGATTGGTCCTAGTAATGGGGGTAAAAGCTTTTTGTAATCCCGACATTAATTCCGACTTGTTATTGTTTGCTGCAAAGAGAGATTAGATTAGATTCAGAACTGGATAAAACAAGATAAAAATCTCGAAAATATGGTAAAGCCTAGGTTAGATTCTGGCTTCAAAAATACAAAATATCTGATTAAAATAATGAATAAATATTTAATGTAAAAGGTTTTTGGCTACTTCACATAAATATAATATCAAGAAGCAATTATAATATTGGCATTGAAAAAATTCCCACCATGCAGATAAGTTGTGTAGACGTACCAAATTACAACAAAATATTGAAGCAATTCTGATTTCCGTATACCTGAGTTACCAAGGGAACTAAGCACAGAGCTAACTGATATTATAGATATAAGGAACAATGTAACCCAGACTGAATATGAAGCAAATAAAATACTCTGAAGAAGCCTGTTTGCCATGGCAAAAAATCAGTAGCAAATTTTGAATTAATTTCTTAACATATTTGCTTCATATTTCTGCTGCTTTGCATTGTTTCTTAAAGCTATCATCATTGCATTTATTGTCACAAGCATTCTTTAAGAATCTGGTAGACAGACTAAAATTTTGTTCTCTAATTTTCTTGCTTTACTCAACTTCTTTGCTGGTCCCATTATGCATTTCAAGTCCTTATCTGATCATACATCTCATGTAATATAATTTCCCATAAACTTGATAAACTACCTTTATACATTATTTAATGGACTTAAGTAATTGATATGTCTAGTGTTAGTTGACCTATGAAATTGTGAGTCTTAAAAAGAAATGCAACTTTAGCAAATTCCGTAGAATACGAGGGTTTTGAAGTTGGAAGTGCTGAAGAAGATGAAAACTGGCTTTTCACAAACTTTGCAAAGAATGAAAAAAATACAATGAAAAGGATTTGGGAAAAATATACAAAGTATAGCTATAAGCAATAAACAACGAAGGACTAACTACGGAAGAGCGAACGCAACTTGAGATATACAATCGCTCTGTTCACTGCCCCTTGAATATAGCATTAGATATGAATTCTTACCACGACTGGAGAGCTTTCCATGTGTGAATTGTCATAACCAAACTTTTCTCCACTCTGAAAGCTGTCCCAACGCAATCAGCTTTCATGGGCTTACTAAGGTCAACTTAGGCCATCTACCAATTTGCTGAATCAAAGTGCTTTTACTCTTTTCTATGTTTATCTAACAACTTCTATTAATTACATAGAGAATCAAAAATATTTTCAAATCGATTCAAATCAATGACTTTTATTGAAAACATTATTTTCCGCAGCAAGAGTTCTTTATCAGCCCACACAGCTAGTTATTTCAATTGTCCGCCATTGATGCATCATTCAATCCAACACCCATCCGGGGTTGTCAAAATCGAATGCTCATTTGCTGACCTCAAATCTCTGGTTGTAGTCTCCTACGCAGAGGCTCCGCTGACGCTTAGCACTGCCACACATGTGGCATGTTCAAAGAAAAATTTATTGGGGTTGTCAGATGTCGGGTTTCTGCGTTCAGCAAAAAAATACCACCATATATTAGCTGATTTTGCAATTTTTGCAGACCACTTAGTTTGCCAAGTGAGTAGCGATTATTCTGCTGAGTGAAGCGCAATTTTATAGTCCTTGGGGGAGGGGGGAGGTGACACCTCTTAGCTTCATCCCTGGGTGCTTGGCTGATAATAATCCGATAAGCTCGCTTGGTACAGTCTTTTGTCAGTATACTCATTTGATATATGTTCTTTTTATTGATTTAGCCATCAAATATTCACAGCATGTAAAGGGAATTTGCATCTTAGGAATCTAGCAATTTTATTATTTAGAGTTGTTTGTATTGTATACCAGTTGAAAGACACGTAAATATTCAACTTGCCAAAGTATCCGAGTGGTTATTAGCCCACAAGCTATCACTAAATGTTTCCAAAACTAATTTTTTTATCAAGCAACAAAAGCCACAAAGATCAGCATTAATAACGAGAACTTAAACAAGAAAATTATACTAAATATCTTGGTATTATAATAGATGACAAGTTAAATTGGTAACAACACATACAACAAGTAAATATTAAAATATCTAAAGTTGTCGGGATTCTTTGCAAGCAAAGACTTTTTGTCCTCAACAATATTATGAGAACGCTATATATCTTACTTATCCAATCCCATGCAACCTTTGGTATACAAAACTGGGGATGTGCAAGCAAATCGATTTTAAAGCTCCTAAATAGTTTTAATCATTTTCTTTTTGGGACTTAGTTTATCGGCGGGCCCCTTTAAAATCACCACTTGTGCTGAAGGGCTACCCTACCCCTTTGTTAAATAATTAAAAATAAAAAAATGAACAATGACATGAAAATTAAATTGAAATAAAATGAAACTAAAATGCAACTTGCGAAAAGCTATTAGAGTAGCTGACTTTGCTAACGATAACTGCAGACAGTGACCTCATCTTCAAACGTTTGAGACTTTTGAGTTTTGTCAAACTTACAAACTTGGAACAGTAAAATTCATGTTTCAAATCAATAATTAGACCAATTACACTAATCTATGCCAAGAATTTCTGCAAACATAAAGTTTTCACTGTTATAATACAAGACAGTCCTCAAGCCTTGGTTTTTCCCTAAAATTTGTATTGTATTGCTTGTAGTACAACAATTTCAATAACTATAAAATAAATTAAAATTTGGAACTCTTTGCCACTACCTTTGAAAAAAGTCAAGAACAAAATAACTTTCAATAACAAGATGAAGAATTACCTCTTAGAAAGCCAGACCTAATTGAATTTGATGAATATACCAGCATATGTTGTAAATCTAATTTTCCTACTTCTTATATTATTGTAGTTAATCATTTACTTTATATTTATTTTTGCTGTTATTGTAAAACAAAATAAATTGTAAACGTCAAATCACGTCTACTGGGCAGATGGCTTTGATAGCTCCATCCTGAGTTTTTTCATGTGTTTGTCAGCTAATGTCGCTATGCTACATATCAGGGGTGGCGCCAGAGGAGGCTGTAGCCCCCCTCCCCCATCGGGGAAGATTCCATGCCTGTCGAGGAATAATGAAATGAATGGGACAACAACAAAATCTTCAGCTCAGGCCGAGGCTTCTGAACACCAATAAGAGGCTGTTGTAATGGTGGACGGACATGCATATTACGCTAAAATAAAAATTTTGCTTACGAGAATGAAGCGATTTGCCCTTGAAGTTGCAAAAACTGGTGGACATACAGAGCAAGGGTTATGCCTGTTTATAATATTTGTCATAGATGTAGCCACCCTTGGAATTTCTTGTCTAGAAGGAAGGCAGCAAACTCTGGAAGGAAAAATCGATAAGAAAAGGGAAAGCAAAAGAAAACAAAAATCGGAGAGGATAAATCGCGGAACAGCAATCTCTTACGATGTTGCTGCTTTCATTCGCAGTTTTTATGTTCAATTTCCCGTCTATTTGTTAAAGGAAGAAAGATTAATCAATGAAGTGATGTACGATAAGATATTAGCGAAAAGAAATGATAACATAGTAAACTTTATTGGGTTCGATTGTGAATGGGTTAGCAGAGATAATGGCGTCGAGACAAGCACACACGTAAATTCACCCGTTGCATTGCTGCAAATTGCAACTCCAAGCGAATGTATCCTTGTTCAAGTTTCTAACCTTAAATCAATTCCTGATATGTTAAAAAATGTACTTGAAAACAAACACATTTTAAAGTTTGGTGTAGGTATTGATGAAGATTGCAAGCGTTTGCGCATGTTTGGTATTCAAGTTTGTGGAACTGTGGACCTGAGATATTTGATTCAAAGATGTCATCATAAAAGCGACATTATTCAGTTTCCGGAAAGGTATGCTTTCTTTATGTCTTTATATGCATTGCATTAAACCTTTCAATTATAAGGGGCTTCTTCATTATTCAAACTTCAACTGGGCAAAAGGTCACCCACCTAGGTAGATGGCTTTTCCTCCAGAATATAAAAAATAGCATCAAGTTGTGAGTTATAATTATTTAGCACTAAGAGGCTGCTATGAAAATAACTACCATAAATTTCTTCATTGTTTAAACTGACATTATTATGTCCAGGACAATCCATGTTATCTTTGTGGCCCAGTGGCAGCTTGCGGCAGTATTACTGTTATTATTCTAATAACAGTTTTTCCAATAAGTTTTCCTGTTCCTGTTTTTTTCCATTTTAGCCTGTTCTGGGATTTAAACTATTCTATTTGGTGTTTGATTCCTAAAACAATCATATCAAATATCATCTTTCCATACCCTTTTGTTAAAATTCTTCCCGCTATTATCAACTGATAGTTGTTATAATGAAAAAAATCTGTGTGAAGGTGAAGGGATGGGAAATATTTGTTAGAACAAAGATTCAGAATTTGTGACAACCATTCTCAGGTTAGAGAGGTTTTGGGTGGGGGTAGGGAAGTGCACATAATTGCAATCTCTAATACAACTTGTGCTTCTCTCTGACACATACATTTCAACCAAAATAACTCTAAAATACATGCAATGATACCATGATACAAATTGATGCAAGGTGGCTGCAAACAGTTGCCCTGTAAAGTTGCAGAAAGGAAGGATAATGGAAATAATGCTTTAAGTATGGGCCATTCAACTATTTAAGGATGCATGGCAAAAACATTTTACCCAAATTTCTCAGTCATTGCTCATGTTATTAGAGGTCACTTCCTAACATCTGCTTTGCCAGCATCATGTGCCCCTGCCCTTAAAACACAACTTATGGTGAGCAGATTACTCTTGGCATTGTTAGAAATTGATTTTGATAACACCAAATTTCTTTTCTGCTTTAATATTAGCAGCGTCCTTGCAAATCCAACTTCCTTTTTAAAGTTGTTGCCTAATTATATAGAGGTAATGAAGTGTTTTTTTATATCCCAAAACAAGGGTGAATAGATGCTAACAACAACAGATGGCTCCATAGTTGCTATATTTTGAAAATATACACATAAGTAGAAAGATAAATTATATAACTTAATAAAAGATGAATAAGATAATGGATAAAAAAACAAAATTTTAGGTTTTCATGGACTTCATGGACAATATACGGAATATTGAAACTATGTAAAAAGTTTGAATAAAAATTGTTTGTAGCTTTCTTAAGTTTAAAGTTTTTCTTATCCACTTAGCTTTTATTTTGCAAGTCTACTTAGCTAATTCAGCTTGAGCCTGGACTTCCAAGGGTGTATGAATATGGGTATTTGAGTTCTCAGTGTTACTCGTTAACCCTAGTGTCAAACACAAATGGAATTGGAACTATTTGCACCTGGGCTTTTTTCTTGTAACAAGTTTTAATGGAATAGTCTTAGGGAACCCACTGACAATCATTTCCCACTGTGGATGACACACAAGTAATTGCTTGTTGTTTTAAGTATTGTGCCTTCATTGAATAAAAGGAAAGTGTCTACTTAACAAGTGTATTTTAATTGCCTCTCTTGTCTTTCCAACAGGCTTTATGGTCTCAGTTTATCATCTCTTTCTGATGCAATAGTTGGTGTGCAAATGGATAAGTCTTACAGAGTAAGATGCAGTAATTGGGAGTCTAAAGAACACAGTCAAAGACAGATTGCTTATGCAGCCAATGATGCAATTGTTGCTTTGCAAATTTTTCTAGCACTTTCTTCTGGAAAAGTTAATTCCAAAAAGATCATTCCTCTTCACCAATGCATACAAAAACTTGATAAGAAATCAACCAATGATCAATTACTCCTCATGTCATTTTTATTTGGCAAAACATATTTGTTCAATCAAAGAAAGCTTGCAGTTGAAGCAAAAGAGGATTCTATTTGGAAAAATTATGCAAGATCTATAACCGTTAATGATGAGGTCACAAAAGTGGGCTTTTCCCTTTGCCAAGGGATTATTGATTTGTCATTTAAAAACAAATCAAAAACATTTAACAAAAAGACATCTAGTGATAAAAATCTCACAAAGATATCTTCTCCTTCAATCCCATCACGCAAGACTCCACTTTACCACAACTGTTTACTAACTGCTCCTGATGGATGTCTTCTATGCACATGTGACAGGAAAAAAGCTGAATGGTATGTCAATAAAGATCTAGGTGAGTTTTTTATCAAGAAACTTGATATTTTGTTAAAACCAGTACATACTCCACCTAATGATAAATTAAACTAACCTGAAATGATTGGTGCGATTTACTAACCTAAAACTTCTTTTAGCAAAATGATGTGATGCCAGCCAAAAAGCTTCATTTTTTGCTTGGAGTCGTTGTTAAAGATTGATTTAAGTGCTTTTAGAATAGCATTCAATTTGCTATAGATTGCACAAAATATATCATCTCCATATTGTAGTTCTAGTTTTAGCAGTGATAAATCACATTTAAATATAAATATTAAACAATCAAAAGTCCACACTGAAAAATTCAGCACCATCGCCTTCATAATTTCCACTTCTTTCATCATTATTATCTTTATCTTTATCGTCATCATCATATGACAGTTGATTTCAACGAATACCCATTTTAATTTGTCCTTTCATGTTCCTAAGTTGGTAACTCTAACCCCCCCCCTAGGTAAGTAGTTAATAACCTGTAACAAACTGCCATAACATAGAGCATAACATCGAACACTAACCCTCCCCATCTCACCTTTGATTATGTAACCTGAAAAGCCTCCCTACTTCGGCCCTTATCCAGAAACGTTTTCTATAAAACATACCTTTTGTGTCATTTGCCATTTAGAGCGCACTTGAGAGGACGTGTCCAGAGAAAATTACTATTACATAACAGAACTCTGCAGATTTCCCTGAGATGATTTTAGCATTTCTGAATATTTCGGATGTTTTAAAGGATAGTTCCCAGCGTAAAATTATGTTTGATATGTAAAGCAATTAATGGAGAAAAAAAATAATCAAAATTGAATTAGTTGCAACGGGCAGAAATGAAATGTTTAACTGAGTCACTTTGTTGCATTAATGAATATTGATGGCTTAATACAAATCTTGTTAGAACCCACGTCAAATTGCGTCGTCTTTGGAAAAGTAAGATACACTTGAAAATGAAATTTATAAAGACTTCGATTAAAACAATTAAAATAGATTGATAAAGAAGCAAGAAAACATCAAATTTATTAAAAATCGACCAAGGACAGCAGTGGTTGATTTTGTTTTTTTTGCATGGAAAACTTTAAAAGTTCTTCTTCAGCCCGAAATTGATGCGAGTATGACGAAACATGTCCTACGCAGGGTGCCATCGCAGCGACCCACGAAGACTGTGAACACCAGTTACAATTTAGCATAAATTAATGGTGAACACCTAAATAAAGAAAATTGGCATTAGCTTGGATTAGGCTCAAGCTATCGCCTAATGTTCTTTGAAGGCGGCATTTTAATAAGGGTTTATGGAGCTCTGCAAATGCGTTTTTCACTTTGATATGAACCAACCGAAGAAAACGATTTACCTCATTTCAATATATATTTAATCCCAAACAATAAGCTCGGAGAAACTTTTTGTACACTAAAATCGTTTCTGTAAATTTATCAGAAGTTGGCACTGTATTCCCCCGTATCCGACTTAGCTAAAACGACTCTAATTCACATAAAATGTAAATGACGTAAAATTGATCCGCGTCAATCCGCGTGCATCCCGGGGATCGAGTTATGCTTCCCAGCGCGTCCGTTCATCGGGAAAAGAGAGCAATGATGAAATTCATTATATTGCAAACGGTAGACGTATCTAACAAATTAAAAATTTGAACTAAAGTCTAGAGCTCACATGAGTCAAAATTGCACTTTAGTTTTGAAATTTCTTTTTCCGAGTTCGGATTTTAGAATAATGAAAGATATAGCAATTTGCGTTTTCAGCTGCTAAAACCCTCTACAGGTTTTTCTGCATCATTTTAAAATTACATAACTCAGCTCTGCTCTGAGGATCCATTTCAGTTATAATATATTGCCATTTTATCATCAAAATGATCGCAATTGGCCTAAAACTCATATTAAAACTTACCAATAAAATGCATCGATATTTTACTGTGTCGGTTGCCCATTTAGCTATATAATTCTCACCTTGCAGAGCTCGTATGCAGCAACCAATCTTTACGCTACCAAGGCAGTTAACAAATACTTGAAAATCTGCATTGAAAATATTTGCTCTCAGCTTGCCAGCTCACTTTTAACCAATTATCCATGGTCGAACTTTAGTATTTCTGCATGTACTATAAATGTTTACTCAAAGCCTTGGTCAAAGATTTATTCACTTACGCTTGAAAATTAAAAGGTTTGCTTGCTATGCACCAGCAATGCGCAAATAAGATTTTGATTAGCATGAACCTTTTTCGGCAATTCTTTCAAAGCTATTTTATATGATTAAAGGCTAAAGATTTATGCGTCGATTGGCAATAATAAGGCTTCAGACAAAACATGGAAAGCACAGTTCAATGCAGGCCTAAAACTTCTCCTTCTATTGAAAATGTAGGGGAACTTTCACATTTTTATGTAATTAAAAATGGGGTAGAGGGGTTGATTTGAATTCTCCATAGTTTGTTGGAAATCTATCCTCGCAAGGAAAAAGCAAGGCAGAAATTGAGAGTGATTTCAGCGCTGCGTGTTGCCAAAAGAATTGAGCGTATGAGAAAAATTTTCATTATTTCAATTAATATTTTTAAACGAAACAAAACCTCCAGTAGTAAAGTTTTTCATATTGATTATAATCTAATCAAAATACCATAAACATTAGTGCTATCAAATGCTGTTTTTCCAGGGATTCATGTTGTAAATTGATTCTCTCCCTTCAAATACGTTTTCAGTTGCTTCTTGAAACTGTTTTAAGAAAACCACCCATAGGGTTGACGGATGTCCTATTTCAGACCACAGCGCATTGTGAACACGCCTTTCGAAAACTTCTGTCCTATATCAAGGTAGTTAGGGCTTTTCACAGCTTCTTGTAGTGTAGAAAGTATTTGTTATCTGATATTAAAAGTAGGACGATACAAAAATCTGAGCCAAACGTAGCGGGAAAAGACAAAAATTTTCTAGTTCCAACTATGAATGGCCCTAACAATGAACAACAACAACAGTAAAGATTAACTAACAAAGAGCATAACATAACGCGACACCAATAGATAATACTTTACACTTACGCTCATATTACACTTACAAACAAAAGGCATTGCTATTAATGCTGCTATGAAGAATATGACATGCACATATTTATTTTAAAGGTTATATGGCACACTGATTCAGAAATAAAACTATTAACTCTTGACTATTGATTATTGACTCAATTTTGGAGGCTTAATACGAGATTCTAATATCCAGATAACCATTTAAGCAAATCTTCTTTCATTGCAGGAACTGTCGTAAACTCAGAACCTTTCACCGTTCAGTTGAATTACGACCCATCTGGAAGGCCGTTTGTGGATAGGGACTACTACATGACGTTTAAAGACAACAAATGTGTCGTTTGTGGAAAGGAGGAGGATTATGTGAAGAAAATGGTTGTGCCACGTGATTATCGACGCCATTTCCCAGCTTCATTGAAGGACCACATTTCCCATGATGTATTGCTACTGTGTGTATCTTGCCACCAGACTTCCCAGCTCCATGATTTGCGATTGAGGAGAGAAATAGCTGAGAAATACTCAGTGCCGCTTAATAACAGCCGATTGTCTGAAGATGGGAGACTGAAGCGTGTACGTTCTGCCGCGAAGGCGCTAGTCCACGGAGGGGATCAAATACCAAAGCAAAGGCAAAAGGACTTGAAGAGTGTCTTAAAAGAGTTCATTGATGAAGATGAGATCGACTTGGAAAAGCTGAAGGCATTGTCCGAGATAACAACGACCAGAGCAAATGATTCATACAGCGGGTCGCACGGTGAACATGTTGTTGAGAAGCTGGTTGATACCGGAACATTGAGAGAGTTTGTTAAAATGTGGAGAAAGCATTTTCTAAGCACAATGAAACCAAAGTTTTTACCTGAATACTGGTCGGTTGACCATAATCTGACTTATCAAACTGAAGCATGAATGTGAGTGTAAAGCACGGGTCGGATGAGCTGGACTCAGCGCGGTGTGGCCCATCGGGACACCAGTGAATTTTGCCGGTTGTCCCTTGTAATTCCAGGAAATATTGGCCCACGTATTTCACATTGAACTACATTCGCGCTTTGCACGTAAGGTCCAATTAGAGCCTTTTTTCAATTCGATAAAATCAAAATGGTGTCGCATATTGCATGAGTGTATTTTGTTGTCACTTAATAATATGAATATTTTGAAAGAACTCTTTAAATGCAAAAATGAATGTCCTTTCTTATGTTTTCACCACTATTCTGCGAAAATGCCACTCAGATCTTATTTGAAATAATAGTTTGTAAAGGGGATTTCTCTTAAAAACTAAATTTGAGGTGTACGATTAATGAAGCAACTTCAATCTTCAACGGGGTGCGCTTGGTGGAAGACCCGAATGCGTGGAAAATTTTCAAACAGATTAAATAATTGAATGACCATAGCGTAAACTAAATCCCTGATCGAAAGTATAATTCGATTCGAAAGCCGCACTGGCGTAACCAACTCTGGACCCTGAACCTTTAACAACAGCACTTCAAAACAATCAACCATGCACAGTCGTCGGCGCATAGCCCACACAGAGAGATCATTTGAAGACAGCAGAGGTACTTTGCCTGTACCTTCAAGTTATAACATCTCCATTCCCGGGGAGACCTTAAAAAAATCCAGGCCTTACTTTATACGAAACCACAAAAACAGAAATGTACCTAAATGCAAAGGGTAAACACGTCTTGTTGGTTGTTTAGGTTGAGGTTTTCCAGAAAAATCAAGTCAAATCAGGCTATCAAATATTTTAGAACCATGATACTAATACTGATTATATTGAAATACTAGAGATATACCTGTTAAATAGTTCTCTGATTTTCTTGGTTCTTTCATCATTGACAAAAATCTGTTCCAGTTTCAAGTTCAGCATCGGTCGTCTTCTTAACAGCCATAGACCTTTAGTAATAATATCATCTTCTACCGATCCATAAGCTAGAACAAAAGTAAGCGAATATAATGCATTTACTTACTACGCATAACGAAAGGCCAGCTTAAGTTGGAATCTAAGAAGCAATGCTACCAAAGGGTCTAAAAAGCTCCAAAACGTTTGTAAAATACTGTTTCAGTTTTCCCAGGAAATACTATATAATATGATAAACAATTTTACATATTTCAAAAACAAATCTTCTTCAAACATGTTTAGAGCTAATCATCGGTATCGTATAAGCAAAGTGTATTGATAAATATTTAGAGCCTTGTAATTTGAAAGAATTTATCATAACATTCAAAAGTAAAACTTCCCTAAAAATAAAAAAGCACCAGTAACTAACAACGGGCCAGTGTAATTTTCAAGAATACATACATAAATAAAAAGGGTGGTAAATTTTCAAAGAATTCAAAATTTATGCCTGTTAATCAGATAACTGCGATGCCTGCCTATGTGGGAAAGAAAATATAGGTTTAGATAATTTAATCCGAATCGCGATAAAAACAAACTATCAATGCATTTGAGATTACCATTGTATTTGCAAGACATTTATAGAAATCATGAAAATAAGCCTTAAAAACTTTGATCCAAACCAGGTCTTCTAAACCATAGTTACACTGTCCTTGGTCTATTTAATTACTGTATCAGGATAATAAAAATGAACAGAAAATGTTTTGATGAGCCCCTACGCAGCAATTAGTTTTTCTTTCTCATAGAAATTTCCGCTCGTCGTTCATTACTATTATCAACATTATCATCATCATTATTATTAATAATTATCATTATTAAATATATTTACGAAGGGTTGCCCTTCAGCTGTAGCTGCTTTACAAGGGGTCGCCCATCTAAATACAAAATACATGAAAAATATCTCACTAAATTTAAACCTAATTACAATTTCATGAACTTTTAAAAACGTATGTACAATATTCATTTACTAAAAAAATACTAAAAAATGCTGACGCTAAACAGTCTACTTTTAAAGGTCCATGGAGATCCCTAACAATCCAGCAGGATAGCTGGTATTTTATGTTTGAATTTTATGGATCAATTTTGCGAGCAGATGAAGTCAATACAAAGTAGATAAGGAAAATAATAGAAAGTATCAGACGGAAAGCGGGACGTCAAATAACAGAAAAAAGTGACAAGAAGCAAAGGTTTGACAGTCAGAGCTTACATAACAGGGATTACGCATAAAGGAGGGAGTGTCGTTCCAGATGGTCCATTCCATGTAATATAGCATTAGGCAAACAACGCTAGTAAATGTGAGAAAGAGGATCACATCGAGCGAAACCAGAGAGATCTGGAAATATATTTACACCGTGTTTTGAAGCATCAGAGAAACAAAAAACTTTCCCATCAAAGAAATAAGTTGCAATAAAACGATGCCTATGCGTATTTGTTTATAAAACAACGAAACCCAAATTGATGAAAATATGATTAACAATAAACATCAACTTCTGCATAAACAAACACAAAATATTTACCAACGTATTTTGCAGCATTCGAGGGAAAAGGAAAAGTTTGATGAGATGAGATCGGAAAGAAAAGACAGAAAAGCTTGGAAAAAATCTTACAAGTAGTTTACAGCGCATAGACATATTTATTCATATTTTACATCATCAGATAAAAAATGAACTTTCCAACCCACCAAAGAAACAATTGTGCTGTGCAATATCTAATAAACTATTAAAAAAACAAAAAAAAGTTTGAGTAATACAACTAATGCCAAGAAATGGCATTCGTCCATCTGGTCTCTAGCAAGGATGATATCACCAATTGAATAACAACCAATTTAAACATTAACCGCAAAAAAACAGAAAAAGAGAATAATGTTTTAGGGGAACAGATATAAAAGACAAATAAAAACACCAAATTAACATAGAAAGATGAGAGAGAAATTAAAGACACAAGGATATAAGGTAGATAAGAACAGAGTGAACAAGTAGGGTAAGGTGAAGCAATGTGAGAAGTAAAGTTAAGAAAAAATAGCAGGCTGCCTTAAGGATTCTGAGAAAAGCTTGTGAAGGTGTAAGTAAATGATGAAACCTTCTTCACACAAGTCAATAAATTGTAATCAAAATAAATCAAAGTGCTCTCATTCCTGGCATCAAGCGGTAGAATTGATGAGTTCTTGACTTAGTCAGGCGATTAATTTAACAATTTTCACCAAACAGCTGGCTGTCTTGATCAATTATACCAATAAATAGCTCCTTAAGAACGGCGAGAAAACTGGTATCATCAAACTCAATGTTTAAATAAAAATTAAGAATTAAAAACCTTTGCTAATAACTGTTTCTTGCTGCTTAAGATTAAAATTGCATAAAAAGCGATAATATTAGCATAATTCAAAGCACTCGTTTGTAAACAAATGAATCTAGGATAATTTTAGATTCCGCAGTGGCCATTAATTTATGTCAAAGAAATTGATAACTCTTAAATCTATTTGATGATCCCTTAATATCCGATAACATCTTGATATCTTAATATACGGGGGGGGAGGGGGGGGGGAGGTGAGCTTTCTCCGATTAGTTTGCCTATTAAGTAATTTCTTGCATACAATATCTTATTGTACTTGCATCATTGTATTTCCTCTCTTTTTCCTGTAACAGCGTTCTTTGTCATTCGTATGGGTAGTTCTCGTATTACTCGAAGTAGTATTCGTATTATGCAGTGGAATCATACTAATATGAATTTGAACTGACATCAACTGGCACCTCTCAGAGTATGAAAACGACGAGCAAAGGTCAATAGAATTAGATAGTCAGTTGCATGTCAACATGACCTTGCTCTTCTCCTTCAGCTGTTCCTATTTTCATATGGGGGTTCTGTTTCATGCTAATCTCTTCCATTTTTGTCTCTAACTTGGTGCTTATCCAGTTCCTACATATTTCCTTTCCGGATGTCTTTCCATCTATATTTCGGCCGATTTCTCATTCCTTTTCCTGCAACTCCCTACTCGATCACTCTCCTTCATCCATTCTCATTACATGCTAAGACCACTCAAGTCTTACTTGCATCGTTGAGCTTATTTCAGCCACCTTCGCCGTTCCTCTCATCAACTTGTTTCTGATTCAATCTTTTTTGTGGCTCCACACATCCAGTGAAACACCCCGTTTCATATTATAAATCAACTGACAGAAGGATGGGCACAAGTCATTGGCTATTCAATGACCTTTCTTTTTATGTCCGTTGGCTTTTTCGAGCAATTCTAATGATTCTGGCTTGTCTTAAGTAACATGCTTAAAGTGATTACTTTGCCCATGTATTCGACTAAAGAAACTAACCTTTGACAGCATTATTTAGAAATCCATTGAGTAAATAGTCATCTTTGTCCATAATACAGCACATTGTGTCAACAATATCATCGAACGGGCTTGATTCGATCTTGCGCCTCTCGTTGTAGCAATGGTACAACATGATTGAAAACATAAGAGCCGCGACGTTATCAAAAAACATTTTGAAGTTTTCATTTGCAGTTAAGCAGGAAGATTTTCGCAACCTAGAATTAACAAGGCAATAGATGATAATGAAAATAGAAGCCATGATTACGGTAGAAAAAAGATTCCAAGGAAATTGCTGATGACGATATTATACAAAGATATCAAATATGAAGATATTCCAGTATTCATAGTATTACATTTGATAATAACATGTTATATAATAATACATTTATAAGCATGATACCCATCCAGTGTTTGAATGAATAAATAAAAGCATGTGGAAACAAAAAATAAAAAAAAAGCAAGTATTGAATTGCTCTATCATGACGTCATGTTTGGGGATAGCTCATAGAGTTTCTTTTTATATTGATTTCCCTTGCTTGCTACAGAGGTAGGTTTTCATTTGTTGCTTGAAGAGGTGAGTCGCTTCCAATTTTTTCGCTAAATTGGTTATTTCTTAACCCTTTCGCACCCGAATTCATTTTCATTTAACTGTCGGAACCCATAAAAATCTACACTTTTCAGGGGGTGGCAAAGTCAAACAAATTAAGTAAAGGTAAACTATTATAGAATACTGCCTTCAGAACAATTACAATGTTTTGACTTGTACCCCCAGAAAAATTATCTTTTACGATCTTTGTCGGTAGGCCATATGGCCCATCCGGGGGTGAAAGGGTTAAAGGGGGAGTTTAATACTTTCAATATCTAGACACACATTCCACCAAACATTAGTAAAAATTATATCCTCCAACATGATCAATTATTGTACCCTCTTGCAATCTGAGCAAACGCCTTTAATGGTACTCTACATTTGTACAATCACCGGGGGTGAAAGTGTTAAATACGTAAACTAAAACGTACAAAAGTTTGCTACTTTTCAGGAAACCCAGATTATGCAAGGTAAAATAGTTGGGCTAGTTCAACAGAAAATCGTCCTGTTTCAAACCAAATCGTTAGCTGTTAGAATAGTTTACATTTATGCTCACCTGCGAAGGAGCGTTAGGACACCAATCACAGTCACGTCTGGAAGAATATGACATTTTGTCTGCAAAATAATATGGTGATTGAAATACGATATTTGAGAAGCAATTAAGTGATATTCATGGGTCATCGTTGAAAAAACAACAACAACAAAGGAATGGCACATTCAGAAACCACATCAACCTTCTAAAGGCACGTTGTGGAAAATATAACAGAACCCGTTGAAGTAGGATTTGAAGATATCTTTATGTGGGGCCAAATGCGAGCCAGGGGCAAGATACGGCTCTTGTAGCAGGAAGATGCTCTGACCATTAATCTTTAATAATTCGATCTTTTTACTTTTTACATCTCCCGTGTATAGGCCATAACACAGAAAAAAGAATGCCTTGCATTACTTGTCTTCTACTTTAAACTCTTCAATCTTGTCCAACTATACAAGCTAAAATTTAATTTATACCATTGTTATTTGTTTAATTTTGCCAAAAATACAGGGGTGTAAAGGATAGAATTAGCGGAAATGACGATAAGAGGAAATGGAATAGGATTACTGATTGGAATTGCGATTTATTACTTGTTCTTATTGTATGGCATAAATTGCTTGATGAACGGATCAAAGGGTAAAAATGGCTGAGGCACTTCAAAGTATGGCTGCGAGTGAAATAAAAGTTAATGTTAACATATGTTTCATAAAGGATATGAAACAGCTAATCAAAGAAATCTCTCTCAATGACGGTGGATTGAAAGAGTGTTAAGTATAGAAGTAGTGATTATATTTGACGACGTTGCAATCACTGAAGTACTAGGGTGATTGCTTTAAGTGTAGCAGAATCTACTTTCAATTTTCGAGAATGTTTCAACGAAAATTTAAGACCAAAACTGCATCGTTGCTACCACTTTCAACTGTCCATCTAACAGGATAGAGCCACAAAACAATTAGTTGATACAAATTTCCATTCGAACTTGTAGGGGGCAAATGACACATACGTGGCGGAGCATTTTACAAGCCCATGGGCCCAAATCTGAGCTACGCGGCTTGCCAGGAAGATTATTCCTGAGATTAAATGCTTGGATGTTCTGAAGCAAGGCAGAATAGAAACAAATAAATATTGCTATTGACGTACCAATAATTGATCCATTGCTGGTACCAACATCCCTAAAATATCTTCTCTGCAGTCCAAAGTTTCAACAAGATCTAAAGCAGTCTGTGAAAACAAAATTGAATGATTTGAGTCGTTTTATCACATAGTTTGAAATTTGCCAATAAACAAAACTGGTAACACGATTTCGTATTCGAACGATTCCTCATAAGATGCAAGCAACCTGAATCACGAAGTCCAAAGTTATCTAAGCTGAGAAATCTTCAATTGTGGGCCTTGCAATTAATAAAACAATTGTTGTAATTGCCATCTCTTCTTAAATATGACATGTATAGTGAGCACGGAACAAAAGGCAAGCTGGCCAAGTTAGGCGGGCCGGCTCAAGTTGGTGAGATAGCTTTCAGCCTGTTTTATATGGAAATCCAAGCCCGCTAAATTGAGTAAGCGTCTTTTGCACGTGCAAAGAATTGACGATAGTTGCGAAACAAGCCGAGCTGGCTTGTCAAATCGTGGTTATATTGGAGAAAATCATCCCACCTTGAAAAGGACGGATCTCATCTTGCCGGGCTATCGCACCTCTCATATAAACATAATTAGCTTTAAAAAAGATTGCATTAGTTTTAAAAAATGATTAAATCGTGATATCAAATCTCAAGTTGAATCAGTTAACCAACTGAGCCGGGCCAGCCCGCTTCACGAAAACAGGCCCTTACTGAGCTTGAAATCAAAATATATAACCACTCAAGAAGAGAAGGAAATTGTAAAAAACGCGACCGTTCTTTTACTTTTATTTTTCTTATCTTTAAATCTTTAATTTTTAAATATATTGTATGTAGTATTTATAGAATATCTTGTAAAAAATCAACATACCTCGCAGAATTTAGCATGGTCTGTGACCAAATCTTTTTTTTCTGTATAGTGAAAAATGACATTTATAAGAAAATGATACATCTAGTTGCATAAAAAAGAATGAATTTCAATTTTACAAACAGGTTGTAGATGTTAAATGATATTCAAAAAAATGTAAGGCATAATATAAAATGTAAAATACATGATGTATTACAAATAACATATAATATATTATATATCCTATAACATATAATCTATAAGGTATAATGTTTAATGTGAAGGAATTTGCTGAAAAGCTTCAAAACATACATTGATTGAATCTGAGAAAAAAAAGTTCAGCAGTTCAAATATGTCAGCATACCTTTCACACTTTTGAACGAAAACTTTATTCTGTATTTGAAACTGAAATAGGCAAAAAATTAAATGCTGGGTTTCACTTAAATATGATCATAATCAGCACCGCTCTGATCAAACTGTGTCTTGGTATTTAATGAGAATGTAGGTTTCAAGAGCTTTAGTGTGCCAAATTAGGGAGGGTGGGTGTTAACAATGGGGTATTCTGGGGCTGATTGCTGAGCGGTATTGGCAAAGATTTTAGATCTAGTAAAGTAAAAATGGCCATTTGATAATGATTTTCATGTTGCAATAAGCAAGCACAACTGCTGTATTTTATTAAATCAGCTACGTTTACCTTTTTATTTCATTGAATTCAAGCTGCTCTTGCAAGGTTTGAATGCTTTCCAGCTTGGAGAATGGCATGCCTGGAAGGACAGCAAATTACTGAATTACCATCAAATGCTATTTTAATGCAGATAAGGCCATGTCTTATGATCCACACATGGGTGCAAATCAAATTTTTAGGGATAGTATACTCTAGCTAGACCGGCTTTTGTTATATGTTTTATCTGGGACCAAACAGGGTAACAAACTAAAGAACGGAGCAAGTGAGCTTTCGTCTGATATGTTCTGGACTGCATTTTAAAAAAATTGTTCTGTTTTACTTGACTTCCATCCTCCTATATGAAGTTTTTAGGTTTGCACACTTTTTTATGCATAAAAAATCTTTGGAACGATTC
Organism: Catostylus mosaicus; assembly: GCA_964019065.1. Lineage (NCBI taxonomy): Eukaryota > Metazoa > Cnidaria > Scyphozoa > Rhizostomeae > Catostylidae > Catostylus > Catostylus mosaicus. The sequence goes on along the minus strand of OZ025184.1, from coordinate 8,992,102 downwards.
AAAAAAGATCGATTTATCAATAGTGCTACATGCAAAAATGATGCTCTATGATGCCCCCCCCCCCCCCGAAAAAAATGATGCTATATGCCATATTTATAGAAATTGTTCCACTAATAGGCCTGGAACCTGTGACCACCTTCAAAAAAATTCTAAGTTCCGCATTTCTTAGTTACACTTAAATGCTATCTAGTTGTAGAAATAATTCAAATGACATCAAAGTGGCCAATATTATTCAGTCCCCCGATTCTATAATAGGGGAGTCATTACCAAAGAAAATTGCACAGATCGCTTAATGACATGTATTCACAGCCTGCAACGCACGATGTTCCTATTCTCAAAAACTGACAGTCGATCAAGCAAAACAGTATTAATAGCTAGCTCGGAATATTATTGCTCTTCAAAGCAAAGACCAAATGTTTTTATTACAAATGAATTAAGCCTTTATACATTATTCTTACTCACCTACTACGGTAGATAGGACAAAGCTTAGAAACAGCTCAGTATCGATGGACTTCTTCAAAAGGCTGTGATAGTAGAAGTTAAGTATTGATACTTTGTAAAAACAGTGTGAACGAATAGACTAAATAGAGGTTCAAGAGATATTTTCTACTTCAAGAAAGATTTTGGCACAAAAATAGCAACACGGTGGTCACAAGTCGTTTTTATACTTTGCCTGGCAAACAGTCATTTTAAGTTAGAACTAAAGTTTACTCAGTATCACAGAGTGTGGTGACCTCCGAGTTGATTATTGAAAAAATATACTCTCAAAATTAAGCTGTAACGAGCATCATAGTATACTACATATAAAAATTGTGGGAAGAGATTTAGTTCTAATGAAATTTATCGACAAAGAATGAGCTGGCTTGATATTTTGTAAAATTGGTAGGATGAAAATCATAATGACGGGGCCTTGAAGACGATAGTAAAATGGATAGACAGAGTAACTCTTAACTCACCAGTAATACAGTATGTGTATTATGTAATGTTTTATGGCTGTGGGCGTTCTGTGACGATGACACAAGAACGACAGGTTTTTCACGACATCCTTTTCTACATGCGGTAGATGATACACCAACTCTAAAAACCTTTTTTGCACCAAAAGATCGCATGCTATTGAAGTAAAAATTGATTTTGGTGCATCTGCAAAAAAGACAAAACGGACGGTACAAAATAATGTTCACAAAACAAAATGTGCTTCTAAGGATTATTAATTTTATAAAGGTAACCCATATTAGTGACGGTAATCGTAACCTTGACAGTAGCCGTAACCGTAAACCTAAAAAAAACCCATAAAAGTATAAGAATCATCAAGAAACTCTAATGAAATGATCTTGGCATTAGAAAAACACAAATACGCCACGAAAGATAACGTATAACATTTGCCATAATGTGATGCCTATGGTTCCGTTGATCCACATGGTAGCCATAAAAAATTGATGCCTCATTCTAAAATAGCTCAACGGTGATATGCACATTGCTTGATGTTGCCCCGCCAAAACCAGCCATTGAAAGATGCTCGTTGTTGTGGAAAGTACCCCGTGTGGTGCTAACTACGTAACTTTCGATGCTTCAAAAAACATTAAATCAAAACAAAACGAAACGAAACAGCCCAATAGAAGCAGTGCAATTGGGGTGAAAATATTTTGCAAAGTGTTTCTGGACATTATCACATCTTCCTAAAAATGTCACCATAATTCACCTTATTTAGTCAATGTCAGTAAAAGTTAGTTTCTAGCAAAATTTTAATAACTGGTATGCAACGACATCATCAGCTGGAATGCAAAGTTCCGATATTAACCTCTTTTAATAGTGCAGTTATCTTACACGAAATTCCAGGAAATAGAAAATTTTCGGTTTAGGTTAAGCTGGAAAGAGGAAATAATTATAACTAGAAACGTGAAAAAGTAAACAGAGGACTTACCCAAGACATGGTTTACTGTACAATGAAGTCTTGATTCCGTAACTTCTGGTATTCGCTTTTGTATAAAGACTGTGGACATAATCGTGATTATTCTGAGAATAAATGCACTGTTTTCTGGCTCACAGCGTTGTAGGTCATCTGGTAACAGGTTTATCCATAACTCGAATACATGCTTGATGCCATCTGGTGGACTAGATATAAAGAGAAATCAAGAGTTTATGAGAAAAGTCAGTGATGCAATAATATACGTCCATAAACAAAGAAAAGTGGCATAATATTGCTAAAAATGAAATTCTCAGAAGTGACTTAATTACAGGCAGATGTGTATTTTCTTCATATTATTATAATAATAAATAGTTATCTTTGTAAAGACCATGTAAATGAGTAGAAACTTTGCTTTTTTCACACAGGTAAGGTCCCCAAAACAGGTCTTCCACCACAACACTAATAAATTATCATTTTCTTACTCACTCCCATTGCATTTTATGTATTGCCATTGATTCGCTACCACGCAAACATACATGTTGTTTGGGTGACAGCATTTTTCTTCTTGCTATGTTTCAGATGTGAGAAAGTGGTCTGCCCCTTTAGACATCAGAAAGGGGCTGTGTTCCAATTCTTTGATACTAAACAAGGGTTAAGGGGGCTCAAAAACTGAATGTTATATCTGATGACATTAATTTATGGCCCCTATTACTAACTTAAAGTGTGAGAGGTGATCCATTGCCGTGCAACTCCTAAAAACCTTTGATTAAAAATCACAAAAATCAAGCAAAATAAATACCATTTCACAGAATCCATTATCTGTAGAAGATCTTCCAGTATGGGTAATAGTTGGCATTTGGTTGAGGTAATTTTTGAATCTTTATACATCATAGTGAAATTGTTTAGAATGTCGCACACAATACTGCAAACCTTACTGGCTAGAAAAGAAATTTTTCTATGTCATTACTAAAAGAAAAAGACCCTAAGAACCACCAATAACAGCCCCAGAACAACCTATAAAGACCCAAGAACACATCCAGATTTACTTTTGCTCACTTCAACTGAATTGACTTCACTGGGATTCAATTGCTTCATGCTTTCAACGGCTTTCTGTCCTTTTCAAGAAAAAATGGTCAGTAATTTCATAAATCTGTTTTAAACATGAAAATAAAACAACAAATCATCAAAAAAATTATTTTTGTCAATTGCAAACAATCCTTAATTATTTTTGTCAATTGCAAAATAATATTTTCTGAGGGAGCTAATCCAAAATTACTACAAAATGTGCTCTTGAGGCTTCTGCCTGTTTCTGGGTTGTTTTGGGGATGTTCTTATAATACATTAACTCATAATATGCTCATAACTTTCATAACATGGCCTGACCATACAACATATCATATATTCTAAAACTAACAAAACTCAGCTACTGTTATTTTTGTGACATTTTTGTCATAATCTTCATCATTTTCACCTTTCCTCACACTTAAAGTTGGACAAATGATTACTACCAAATACAAATACCAAAATCTATTCTAACAACTTCTGGAAAGTCAGATAATCTGGAAAGTGTTGCATAACAAGTAATTTTTTCTGATCTACAAACAAAGAGGCTGCAATATTGCCAGACATTTTTAGAATAAAGTAAATTAATACCTTTTTTTTCTCTACTACTTCTTAAATTGAATGACAGTTCAAGAAGAACACATACAGTACTCTGGATGCAATCTAATCTTTCAGCATTTTTGCTCACTCTGAGAGTATGGCTGATTGATTTAATATAGCCAAGAACCTTCTCAAACTCGTCAAGATTCTCCTCCACAAGGGCATGATTGCTGCTGATCATCTTACAATATACCTCACAAATAGATATATTGAGGTAAGTTACATTAGTCTGTGATTCTTGCTGTTTTGTGGATTTATGTTGTAATGTACTGGATGAAAATGGGAAATGTCCAAGAAAGCATGTTGTAAAGTCCTCAAAATAAGCTTTTGTAAATGATATTAAATCTTTGCCTTCCGATGATGATGATGCTATGCCTTTCAATATAGACACAATTGAAATCATTAATGCAAGTGTTGAATCTTTGTCCATTAACGATGATGCATAACTTGATGAAATACAGTCATTCCAACACTGAAACAATACAGGAACAAATGATAGAATCACTTCTTTTATGGACTTCAAGTTGTCTGATACTACGGTCAGTTTTTCATTTGGATCTAATTGGTCTTTGTGATCATCTTGGTGATGCAAGCAAGCATACTTCAGTAGTGTAAAACTAGACACAACAGAAGGCAGTGCCACATGGTCCACTGTCTCATTTGAATATTCTTCAGTTTTCTTTGATTGAAAGACTAATGAAACTATCTTGAGAAGCTTTTCAAGTGATTCCTTCCTTGTCTTCAAACTTGATATTTTTCCACTTGGTTTCATTGACATATCCCTGTTAACAGTTTTTTGCACACTTCTCTTGGCAAAAGTTTGGTTTTTTAATGATGATCCTTGACTCTGGCATACCATATCCAAGAGGTTTTGAAACACTTTCTCACAGTTTTCAAGGAAATGTGAAGGAAACCAACCAAGACAAAGATCCAAAAGTTTTAATGAATCAGCTTGTATTTCATCATTAATGTGTGTCATTGCACACCTCAAATGGGCCATTATTATTGGGAAAAATGGCTGAATCTCATTATCTGTTACATTTTTAAATACATGTTCCAGGCACAATATAAAATTCTTCCTAACATTAAAATGCACATCAACAGACTTGCTGAGAAGTTTTGGGATAAAGACACTCAAATTCTGATGTAGAGATGATGGATGTTGTACAAAGAAGTTCTTGAGTGATTCTGTGGCATCTTGTCTTGTATTATCATTGTAATGATTCAATTGGCTTAATATATCCTGCAATGAGACAAAAGTGCAAATAAAATAAGTGGATCAGAATAGGGTGGCTTTCCATTACATAATTTAGATTATCTGATTTCTAAAATATTCTACCTCTTATTGTATTTATTTATTACATTTATTCTTCTTGAATTGCATTTTGCAACTGAAGCTTTGCTATGTTAGGTAGGCAAAGGGGGTACTCTCATTTCTCTTCAGAGTGCATTGATTTCTGTTCTGGTTGATCTTACGCCAAACACTTTTTTGGCGCTCTTAAATTCAGCCATAACCAAGTGGACTTAACAAGAAGATGGGTCAAACAGCACACAAAAGTTCCTGGGTGAATATTTTTTGAGCTTCTCATTTTGTGAATCATTACATATGAGACTGAAGAGTGACTAGGGAAATAAAAAAAAGTTTTTAGTTGACTTTGATGAATTAAGGAAAATGAATTATAGGAAAATTATCATTTGATCAAACACACTAGGTTGCATTAACAGGAAATTTGGATATTAATTGCATTCACATTAGTCACTATTCTAAACTATAAGTAATAGTCTCAGATCTGTATTTATATCTTTTTAAGTATTTTCAACAATACAACCCACAAATACATTGCAAGAAAAATTTGTATTGCATTTAGTAATCAAATCATATCTCGGCGATGCACCACATTCTTTTCTGTAAACAATACGCCAATAATCTTAAATAAGTTATTGATATTAGTGATTTTCTGTCCCTGATATGCTGAGAAAAAGAATTTTTCATTTTCATGCCAAGGCATTTTTCTTAGCCCACACCAGACACATTTGGGCCTACCTACATAAAATGCACCTTTTGTGAATGAGCTGTGGATAAATTAAATTCTAGAATACATTCCATTTCCTTTGGTCTGCACCTCATTGGAAACTTTGAATAATGCACAGAACAGTAGATCCATGTCCTAAAAACTGCACCTATTCTAATGAGCCTGGTTAACAGTTTTGTGCAGCAAAGAAACTAATTTTTTAACTAAGCAAGACCATAAAACTTTGGAAATGTTTAGGTATAACTTCCCAGAAGAATCCTGTGTGGCTAGAATAATCATGTTAGAATAAATTGTGTGGTTGAAACCACAGCTGGCAGTCCTCGGATGTGAGAATTTCACTCACTGGGGGCACTCTGCTTTTTTAGCATTACGGCCAGACTGTGCAACCTTGCTCTGAATTGTCTAGTTTATTTTGCTTTAGCTACTTGGCAAGTAAATTTGAAATTGAACTACCTTCAAACTTTGGTTTCTCCGATTAGTTGGTTCAGTTTTTTCTTCAAGTTGTGCAAGAACATTTATTGCCGACGATTTAAAAGCTATATTTGTGAAATTAGTTGCATTTGGCTTCTTTTTACCGACTTTTAACTTTGGTTTGACAAAATCTGCATTATTTTTCTTCTTTTTGCTTGATTTTCCCATTTTTTACGGAATTCCCATAACACTATCACAAAATTTTTTGTACCCGGCCTAGACCGTACCACTGCATCATATCGAGGCCACCATGCAAATGAGGCCTTCTAAGCTCGACCTGCGACCTGATGACGTATAATAAGGGGCAGTCCAGTTTCCAAAAACCCCAGTTGTTGAAGATATTTGCACTGTAGAAATGTTGAATAAGGCGAATTAAAATGTACCCAAATAAAAGCTTCAAATTACAACAAAATTTTGTTTAATTTACTAACTTGTGTGGCTATTAATTGTTGTTTAAATCTATTCAACTGCCATAAATTGAAGTTGTCCCGTTACTTAACGTGTCAATTTAAAACAAATATAAAAATTCGGAAAGAAGAAAATTTTCTGTGCAAAATATGCCACATTCTCATTCCAAATCTGGGATTCTAGCAATAAACATTTGTAGCTATCTGCTTATATATTGTATACTTTTGATCACTTGTATATATCCACTATTTTTCCTTATGTAATATTTGCATTTTAAAGTTCTAAAGTTTGACTTCACTCTCAAAGTTGTTAAAAGAATAATAAGGGCTAATGAAAATTTAAAAGTCTAACTATTTATAGACATTTTAAAATTACAGAAAAGTAAGATCGATTATGATATAAACTATCCACATTAAATACATCAAATGGTATATTAAATACATGGCTTGTTATATTTTGAAGCTAAAAGCAAAATAAAAAGTGAAAATCCCGTTTCAACTTGAACATTAAAGCGTGAACTGAAAACGGAACAGCATAATTTAAATCCCTTAGGCGGAGAACGGTAAATGGCTTTGAACAGTCATATTTATCAGGTTTATAAGGTTATTCAAAAATTTAAAGATCGATTAAAGAAGGTGTAAAAATTGTCTCTAGAACAACATCATTGGAAAACCTCTTCGAATCTTAAGTTATGCAGATATATAATTTTTGCTATTCCACTGTAAGTTATCACTTTGTAGATAGTTGGTTTAAACTGGCTGTTTTATTTAGCTATTGTAAACAGGGGCGTACCTTGATGTGCTAAATAACTCAGAAAAAGCGTGTAAAAAAACATTTGGGATCATTATAGATGAAGGGGTGACCTGGGAATAACAGGCTAAAACTTTTTCAGGAAAAGTGCGTGGAGATCTGTCAGGTCTTATGAAATTGAAAGACCTTTAGCCACAACAACAACTAGATAATTAATATCAAGCCCGTATAATAAGTTATTCATGCTATACAAAACCATTTAGGAGGACGGTCGGGTAGCCAACTTCATATCGGTATGAGTTTAATGTGTCGATAGTCACGTTAATGCTAGACTTGCTCCAACACTTTTTTTTATTGGTGATCAAGTAGTGCTCAATTTTCTACAGGAAAAGCTCAGTGTTAAGTAATACTTGCTTACCGATGAAAAAGACTGGAAGCAAGCTTATGTTAATGGATCAAAAATATGTTAGAAAGTGGAGTTTTTCTATAATGCTGACATGACATAGAGACTATTAACTTAAAAGAAGCACATTTACTAGATTGTTAATACACTCTTATATTTACATTTGAAAGGGTTCGAAAAATCCGCTTTACAAAAGACAACTTGACTAGGTAATTCTTGGTAGAACGCCAGCACCCACACCGCCGTCATGAATCTCCATCTGGGTTGTAACTTCCCAGTTATTCGCCCACGGGTCGTAGACTTCTACGCTTCCAAGATTTATTAGTCCGTTATAGCCGCCCACGGCGAATAACTTTGAACCTAAAGAAACCACAGATACTCTGCTGCGTCTTTGAGTCATTGATGATGCAAAATTCCACTGGTTGTTACATGAATCATACACTTCAACAGAGCTGAGGAACGCGGCCCCGTCGTAGCCACCGCACGCGTAGATGCGATTATTCAGCACAGATAGCGCTAATCTGCAACGCCGCACAATCATCGGAGCTTGGAAGCGCCACTGTTTGTTGGTAGAGTCGTACGCCTCAACAGAGGAGAAAATTGACATACCGTCATGGCCTCCTGCGGCATACAACTTGCCATTTAGTGCTGCGACTCCAGTTGCACTGCGCATAGTTGACATACTTGCTACGAACTTCCATTGGTTTGTGCTTGGATCGAAGCATTCAACACTGTTTAAAGATGAGTTACCATCATACCCTCCCACCACGTAGATCTTGCCATCCATGATAGCAGCTCCTAGAGCGCTTCTCCTCACATTCATTGGGCATACGCGACTCCATCTGTAACGAAAGACAAGCTGTTGATAGAAAAGATGGAAAAAACAGAGAGCTGCAGGGGGAAATGGCCTCTCCGGCCCTCAGAACATATTATATTTTTCTATTGCTTAGCCCTCATTTGTCACTGCCCTGCTCCCTTGCAGTGGAGTGAGCAGGCATCCCTGGTTGATAGGTCAAAGGTTTATTATTAGCAGACATGCACTGCTACAGGAAATTACCCTCAATGTTATAGTTTTATATTTAAAGTGCATCAGAGGAGGCGCCAGGATTTACCCGAAGAAGGGGGCTATGTTTCCCGACAAGGGGGTTATAAAACAGAATAAAGGGTATTTTTATAAGCATAAGAAAACAATTTTTCGTTAAAATTTCCCCGAAGGGCATTGAATTTTTCCCCCAGAGGGAGGGGGGCTGACGCTACAGCCCACCTTGCCCACCCACTGGCACCCCGCTTGAAGTGAATTGGGGCTCACAAAAGATAATCAAAAGGGCCAACTCATACTGCGTCTCTGGGATGAATTTATATTTCGCCCGAAATTGTTGCTTGTTGTAATGCCAAACTTGAGTATGGTAGCAGCAATGCACAAAATGGCATGAGAATGTTTCCTTCAAAAGGGGTATGCCTCACAAAAAGACACAAATAGGATTTAATAATCATTCCAATGCCACAATTGAATTGAAATTATAATAATCTAGATATAGGCAATATGGATTTTCTGCAAAACATTCTCCTGATGCCTATTCACTTTATCATCTTCATCATTATACTTATCATTAAATAGCTTTAATAATTTATCACCATTTAATCCAAAACAAATGCACACTTATCTAAACATTATTAATTTGGGGGCCTCCTCTTTCCATTAAAACTAAGAAATTGTGGGTTAAATTTTTGATGCTCACAAAAATAGTTGCTTTGGATATTATAAATCAAAGTACCAGAGGTCAATCTGTGGTAGGTGCATGAACAAACTTGGAAAAGGGTGGTAGTTTAATATTTAGGATATTTGGTCATGAAGGATTTCTTTAATCAGATAATTATTGTATGGTGCATGCACTTTTAAGTTCTCATATCAAGCGACCCCCTTGAAGAGGACACAGCTACGGTATGACCTGGGGGTAGTCTTTTTGTAGGCTTTATAGTTAATCAATCTTTTTACTCAGAGCATATATATCCTCATCAGAAACTGGAAGGATGACTTAACACAGCAACCGGCCTTAAAAAAAGCAGCTAAATGACACAGTGACAGAAGTTTTTAATTGCATATTTTGCCCTAATGTTGCCAAATTATGTCTTAATAGTTGCTTAAGTTTAACTCTGAATTTTAATGGGTACCCCTTGAAATCTTTGAATCGTGAATTTTCACTATTCTATGATCAGAAATATGAGGATTGTCAAGCTTTTAAGATAAAATTGAGAATCTGACACTACTTGTTTTTTTGAGAATGGGAACCAGGGATGGGTTTTGTAACATTTAAAGAAGTAGTAAATCAAAGGGGGTTTGTAGGTGCTCTTATCAATAAATGGATTTAAAATGTGCCATGTTCTTTAAGATCAGTCTGAATGGGAAATCCATAAACCTTGGTTTGATAGTTTTTATCTCATCAAAAGGCAAAAACAAACATTTTGAAATGTCTAGGGCACTTTCAGCCCATCATTAACTTGATCATTCTTCTAACTCTCTATAAGAAATTTAGTTTGGCTGTGCATACAAATGATTAGATGGGGGTAGCTAGTGATTTTTACAGGGACTCTTTTGTAACTGGCACTGCAATTGATTTCAAACTTAGACAACTTTACCTGTTAGTTTTCGGGTCAAACTTTTCCACATCGTTCAGTCTAACATTCCCATCAAAGCCACCTATGGCATACAGATGTGCATCAAGAACAGCAACAGCAACCCTACTCCTTTGTATTGTCATTGGGGGCACTGGTGTCCACTTGCATGTGACTGTATCATACTTTTCCACTGTTGAAAGAGAGTTACCTGTTGAAGTTAAACCACCAACAACATAAATAAGCCCTGCAGCCTCACTGCATCTTCTTGGAGAGGTGCGAAAGCTTTTTAGTTGTTTTCTTCTCTCAGGCATTAGCATATAGTCTTTTGCTTCATCAATCAAATCTCTGCATAGTATGTTGCTATGGACAATTTCTTCTCCTAATACCCGGTCGCTTAAGTACTGGGGAGGCAGCAGGCAGAGTCGTACTTGCTCAAGCAGTGTATGCAAATGCTCCTTTCTGTTTTGCTCATCCTGCTTGATCCAACGAAGAACTGCTTCAAATACCTGCTCTTCTGAATGTACGTTCAAATCGTCTTTCGAAATGAGTCGAATAATGCCTTCGAGCGGCAGCTGTTGAAATTCTTCCGACACGGAAACGTCAACAAAGTTTTTCTCTATGAACGACTCAGCAGCTTCTAAAAGTTTTGAGCATGAAAACTTATCAGCAATACTCCTGACTGTAATGCAGTTAGAAGGATGGAGTTTTCCTAGCAAGAAAATCTCACATGCTTGAGTAACTGGGTCCACCTGCAACAGTGATGAAACTGATAACACATCGTTAACACTCGTGTTTGTTAGGCGAAGTTCTTGTCCATAAAGGCAGTTGATTATTGAGTCAAGCGCAGCAAAATTAACTCCCTGTAACCTTACCGTATCCATAAGGCTTTCTACCATATTAGTTGTGAACATAGCATTGAAATAAGGACTGTTGGCAGCAAGAACAACGCGGTGCGCTTGTAATTCTTTCTCTTCCGCAATCAAAGTAACGTCACAAAAATAGCCTGATTTTCGCAGTTCATTCAGTCCTACAAAGGACTTGCAAAGAAGATCAGGTCTGCTAAAGAGGCAAAATGTTTCACAGTCTTTATCAGCGTCTATAGTGTTCCCGTTTTCCGTGTTTTCTTGACTCATTTTTCCTTTCGTTAGCATTTTGCATCCGCTCTATTCGCCATGACCTAAGTTTAAAACTGTTTATAACGCTGCCATGAAATAGCCTCGTTCAAACACAACAATGGTTTCCGCAAATCTTTTAATTGGTCTGCGTCACAGACAATGGGGAACTTTTATTGTCTTTGACGTTGCTATTTTTAACAAGCTCCTAGGGAGCTTTTTACTCGCCTTAATTTGCCCCTTGTGGGGCACTCAAAATAAAAGAGGTTATCAACTATTGTTCGCGAATTTCTTTCAAAACAAATTTGAATCGAAAATCAGCCTTCAAACGGTTGAAATTTTCTGAGATCGCAACTTGTAAGGCTCTCAAAGGGGCCATCAGTATCTTGTTTAACGATCGCTACAAGGAAAGGGCACTACTACAACAGACTGAACACGGGATCCTAAATATAATGCTTGCAACGAAGTTATGCAAGATAGACTGTTAATGGAACGACGCAATATGGCGTTTAAGAAATAGATATACAGTAAATATTTCAGCTCTAAAATATTTTTCTTTCATGCTTTGGTGAAAGAGTTGAGTTTACAGTGGGCAATAAAGTTGGATTACTAGGTGCAAAAATAAGGACAGCGCAAAAAGTCCTTTTGGCTCCTATGCGCATCTTGTTTTAACGGACTAACTTTTGAAATTTATAGTTTTGATTCTATCAGTATATTTCCAAGCTGTATTTTTAATACCATTTGTGCAAAGATTTAGCAATCCATTTCACTGTAGAATTTAAACAAGCAATAAACAATAATTCTTTTTTCTCAGTATATTGATGGCTTTATTTCTGTAGATCAAACAGGGCCTCTCTTGATAACACCGATGTACAGCAGCTTGTAGTGCAAATGCAAATTTCATATGAACGTAAAAGAGGATACATCAATATAGCAGGGGACAACAACAACAACAGGCACATGAGGACGTTACTGCCGACAAAAGGATACAAGAAACTTCTAATAAGAATCAAAGATAAATTGTAGAAGTTGATGCAAAATGCAGGATAAGTGACTCATTTCATTTCATTTTCATTTATCATTGTTTACCCACAATATCCCTTCAGCTATTTAATTAACAAAACAAGTTCTAATTATTATTAAAAATACAACTATAATTACTTAAAAAAAAAAGTGTATTGCTGGTCTTCCAGGGAGTTGTGTTTTAGTTAAGTTTCAGCTCTTCAAATATATTTTTAATTGTTTTTTAAATTGGCATAGGGTAAGAAGCTCCTTGATATTTATTGGGATTTCATTCCAGACCTTTAGAGCAGAGTAGGAAAATCCTTTTTTGGTATACTCCAGATTGTACTTCGGAATCTACAGATCTCTGCAGTTTCGTGTGTTGTAGCTGGAGTATTTGGATCTTTGTTGAAATTTGTCGCAGAGATTTTCTGGGCAGAGTCGGTTTATGATCTTGTAGACCATAACGGCACGATCAAAAATGACGAGCTGTTCAGCACTGAGGAAGTTGTTTGACCATTCATCTTTGATTCCAGACGTTTCGATTATGGAGATGGCTCTATCTTGAAGGCGTTGAAGGGATTCCTTTTTAGATTTTGCGAGGCTCCCCCAAATAACATCTGCATATCGCATGTGACTTTCTATCAGTGCGCGATATACATTGCTTAACTGAGATTGTGGGAGCATATTTTTCAACTTTTTTAAGGATGCAAGACCTCCGTAAACTTTCCTTATGACAGTTTGGAATTGTTCTTCCCAGTTAAGTCTTTTGTCTACTACGACTCCAAGCGATTTGGTTTTTTGCACTTGTTTTATGTCTGAGCCATTCAGTTTCAATGTTTCCTGTACTTCAACTTTATTAGCTCTACGAGGGTGTCCAATTATCATTTTTTCCGTTTCTTGAGGATTTGCACTAAGTTTATTTAATCTCATGTATTCGGAAACATGGGTCAATTCCTCTTGAGCCTTATGAACTAGTTCATCAACATTCATAATAGACGTTAAGGTCACGTGAGTATCATCAGCGTACATACCCGCCTAGGACACTTTCAAACATTTTTCAAAGTCATTCAGGTAGATTATAAAGAGAAGGGGGCCAAGACAGGAACCCTGAGGAATACCACATGTAACTGTCCTAGGCCTTGACTCATAACCACTGGCGGCACAGTACTGCTTTCTGCTTTCGATGTACGATTTAAACCAATCTCCTGAAAGTTCTCGAATACCGTAATTTCCCAGTTTTTCTAATAAAATCTTATGGTTAACTGTATCGAAAGCCTTTTTGAGATCGAGAAAAATTGCCAAATTAAGGTGTTTGTTATCAATGTTTTCATACCAGTAGTCAGTACTATCAATCAATGACGTTATTGTTGAGCAGAGTTTTTGAAAAGCTGATTGACTTTTTGTTAGAACATTATTTATCTTGAGGTATTCATAAACTTGATCGTGTACAACTCTTTCGAGAATCCTCGAGAACACAGAGATCACCGATATAGGCCTATAATTGTTAGCCTCGCTTTTAGAACCCGTTTTGAAGATAGGGGTGACCCTCGCCAGTTTCCAGACATCAGGAAAAATACCCTTTCGCAAGGAAGAGTTGAAAACTATTGTCAGTGGCTTACATATGAGATCCATAGCATCCTTTATCAGCATTGTCGGAATCTTGTCAGGCCCAGGTGCCTTGCCATTTTTTAGCTTCTTTATGGCCTTAGGTACGTAGTTGTCATCAACTGGGGCGAGTCTCATCGTATTAGGTTCATTATCAATCATAGGCGCCGACTACGTGGGGGCTTGGGGGCTCGAGCCACCCCTGGATACTGCTACGGGGGGCTGAGCCCCCTCTGAGAAAAGTTCAAAAATTTGCTCTTTATAGCTTTTTAGCTTAATTTCCCGAATAGGCATAGTATCTTCATCTATTTTTAATGAATAGGATACAATACATCGTTAATCAAAGAACCAAACTGCGTTCTTACAACTGTTAATTTAGAGAAATTGGTATGTAATTGTTTTTCATTTCTAGTTTCAGCCCCCCCTGCTAAAATCAAAAGTCGGCGCCTATGTTATCAATATGTTTAAGAGGATCATCATTGACATTTTGTTCAATTTTACTAGCAAGCTTAGGTCCAATTGAAACAAAATGGTGATTCAATGCTTCTACTATATCACCTTCCTTGGTAAGTTTTCTGCCCTCAATGTTCAAACTCGCAGGCATTGTTGATTTCGAAGATCCTTCAAGGACTCTGTTTACAGTCTGCCACATTTTTTTGGGGTTGTCCTTATTTTCATTAATTAACCCGCGGTAGTGTGTCTGTATAGCAACTTTTATTTCTTTCGTTACTTTATTTCTAAGCTGCTTAAATACACTCCAATTCTCAGGAAACCTTTCAGCAGCTCTCTTTGCCACTCAGGTCACTCTGGCTTCATTATATGCGACAACTTCAGACAACAAAGAATTATAAATAAAATATCGAATAATAGCGAAGCTTCCCACTGGGAAAAATGTGAAGGAAAAATTTTTATATCTAAAAAGAGTTATACTAGCTATAAGGACTTTGAAAAGGAGAAATATGAATGTAAACATGTTTGGCTTGGCAAAGAGCTGTGAAAACTGACCGAGGTGCCAAAATGCCTATTGTATCAATATAATCGACTACCCTAATCTTTATTGCAATGATAGTCTTTTTTGTCATTATGTGTTATAGTCTTTTAGTACTTTTTAATTATCTGAGCATCATTTAGACTGAATACATAAAGTTGCTAAGCAGTGGGTAAAATACATTGTTACGATGTTGAAGAGATATGGAAAGTTACTATCAACGTCTAAATGACAACACTTGTCGCATTGTCGCTTCGAGGCGTTACAGCAACGAAACTATGTGTACATAATTAACAAAATTCAGTAATTTTTCCTCTATGGCCCTTTGATTCTGTAATACGCTCGCAGGGGCCGGTCATTTATAACTCTGGGTATCGGGGCGGGTTATAATTGGCGAGGGTATGAAAATTATTTCAAAGAAACCTGGGGGTATATAACTTATTGAAGATATTTGGAAAGGGTATGAAATTCTTTGTCAACGGTGAATTCTGGAGACAATCAACTCAATAGGATGCAAAGGTCTATTTACTACTATACTGCTATATCTTGGCAAATGTCGTATTTCTGGCAGAAGGAAAGGAAGTAGCTGGCAGATTCATATCAATTTCACCTGCAAAACTAGTAAGCTTATCAATTAAAGGTGATTTATGCTGATAACTAACATAACAATTTAATACTGTAGATGGCAACTGGGGTATGAAAATTGTTTCTTATTTCTCAATCGGGTATGAACATTTTTAGAAAAAATTTGAAGGGGTGTAAAACTTTCAGAAGGTTTAAATGTTCAAACCCGCCCCGGTACCCAGAGTTATAAATGACTGGCCCCTGATTATCTTTATCGCATATGTTGTTCCAAGGGAAGTTTCAATTCTTTAGCCGTAACTGCAGCTTTCTTGGATTTTCCATCATGGTTTCCAAATAAATCATTTTCATATGAAAATGAATCCCTCGGAGATGAAACTTTGGCAATCTATCTCAAAGACTAATTGTCTTCCTCAATTTCAGATACGATTAACTCACCATTATCGCATACAATGTACAGAGCATTGCATGCACATTTTAGCAGCCTCTGTTTCGTATCCCTCTCTGTCCTGCTGCATTGCTTTCTTTCTTTTTGTTGTACCATTACCTCTTAACTTGATACTGTATACGGCCATTTGGGTATGAAATCTTAAGCTGTAAGCTTTTGTCGTCAATAAATTGTACTGTTTTATTATCCTTTATCATAATATTACTTAGGTTTGCCTCTGTCTATTTAAGAAAAATTTCAACCTGTCAACACAACCTTTGGTTGGTCAAGGGCCACACTCTATAGAATATGGCACGCCGACCTTGCTGGCAAATTCCCACATCTTATACCCCTCCTAGTGACATTGGGTGGCGACGGTCCTGATTGCAATTGTATAAACCCTTTATTTTATGCACGATTAAAAGTCCCCGTGGCTTATTAAAACAAATATTGCCAGCTTATGTGTTTCTTGGGTTGTTGGGTCGTTTTGTGGTGATAAACATGCAGTTGCACTGAGGTAGATTAGAGAATGTTTGAACGTGTTTTTAAGGTTTTCTAATAATATTGCCAAGTAATTAATTGATCATCAAGTAGTGTTATTAGATATTGCTGCATTGAATTTTATATACATTTGAATGAAACAATGGCGTTTCTACTTGGATCCAGCCTACCATAGCTGACACACAAATGCACTGAATAAAAACATAACAGACTTGTTCTGGGATAAATTGCATGTGAACTGCATTGCGAATAGCTTATGTGCTACCTATGTAATTTGCTGAAGATATACCAATCATTCTGAACAGATCTTTCCTCGCATCTTTCATCCTGAAGCAGTATATTAGGGGATTGAGCAGGCCATTTACTAATGAAACTGTCTGCGCCCAGTGCAAGATAATCTGCTCCATATAATCCTCGGTGTTTTCACTCTTTGCTAGCATGTAAACCGAATAGACGGTAATCGGGGTGGAAGTAGCAACGAGCGCTGACATGATAAACATTACGGTAGTTATAGCTCTTCGTGATTCACGTTGCATTGTGAATTTTCTGCCTCGCTGTTTTGGTCTTTCTGATTTTCTTTTCGCATCTTGTAAACTTTCCGAAGATAGATTGCATGATACTGAGATTGTAATAGCATCTTTGACCTTCTTTTCAGATTTGATTATATTGTAAGCAACTGTTAAGATTTTACCGTTAAAGTAAACAGCCAGAACCCATCCTGTGACGGTGAAGCTTAATAGAGTATAGTACAATGACGATGCATCGGTATGAAAAACCGAGAACAGCAGCAGTGGTATTGGAAGTAGCCATAAAACGATTTGAGCCAGCAAAAGGCGATGCCTTGTTATTTTTGAATCGTAAAAGAATGGGTGCAAGATGGCAATGTACCTGTCCAATGAAACAAGAATTACAGTTGTGTAAGACATAGCACCAAAAAGATGCCCTACTGCGGCTACAAAGTTATCCAGGGCCTTTGAAAATAAGCATCGACTAAATAGGAAATTTTCTATCGCAAAACTTGTTTGCGCTATCGCCCCGGAAAGAAGGTCAACAATGGTTAGGCAAAGCAACAATGAATTGGAAGGTATTTCCATGTATTTTGATTTTCGCAGCACGATCACAAACCCCGCATTTAAAACGAAGTTTAACGCTGCTATGAAAAGATTAAAAATTGCGATTGCAAGATGATTTTGTTCATACAGTCTTTGATGCTTTAGTTTGTCACAAAAACTACCAGCTGTAATGTTGCGCTCCATTTCTATGGAATCTAATTTGGGATCTGTCTACGAAGATAGCTTTGTAGGTTTACTGCAAATCTGTTACACGCAATGATGGAAGAGCCTTGTCTTACAAAAGGGAACGTATATCTCCCTAATCAGACTTTACATTAGCACACCATACAAGTAGCCTTGCCTTGAAGTTTGTTCATCTTCAAACGTTTGTATTTCCATCCTTTTATCGAGCTAAGAACGCTTATCCGCCTTGTTTTAACTGGCAGGTAAGCTTGTAGTTCTAAAACTGCACCTTTTTGTCAGTATTTGGAATGTCTTGCTCCAATGGCAGTCGCCTAAAGGCACCTACATAGCTACCCTTGATGCCTTTTATATTCAGGCTTATCATCTCCTGATGTCAAAAAAATTAATACAATTTCATGTGTAATTAAATCTTTGCCGGCTGATGATTATAGTTACCTTCTAAGGTCAACTTCGGTTTTAAAAATTGAATGCTGATTAAAGACAACACAGCTGGTATTGTTTGATTTAAGTCTACATGAAAAAGCTCAGTTCCAACAATGAAGGTTGGGAAAATGGCTAATCAAATGGAAGAAACGGAAAGATTGTTTGCACTTAAGCTCGAATTTTGAGTTTTAAATGCAAATAATGGTACTGCTCGGTGAAGAGTTTAGATTCTAATCAAAGCAAATCTTACAAATGTTAGGTTGTAGCACCAAATCATCTTGGGCAATAATGCACCGTGTTGGTCGCTTAGAAATTAAAATTTCTTACCTTGTTAATGCTAAATGCTTTATCTTCTTCGTTCATGTCGCTGCAAAGTTTAGGCAAAGCCGATGTTTTGAAACGATGGGCACGCTTCGTGGGAGCTAGCCATTGGCAGGCACGCCATTTATATTAAATTGTTTTAAAGCAATGGCCGCTATGCCTAAACTTTGCAGCGACATGAACGAAGAAAACAAAGCATTAACAAGGTAAGAAATTTTAATCGACAAACAAGGTGCATTATTGCCCGTGCTTTAACCCCACTCTTAGAGCAAAGAGCTTCCAAATTCAGATGATTCATTGGGTTAATATCAAATCTACAATATCTGATTTGATTATTTTACCTTTTAAGAAAGATTAGTCATTAGAGGCAAGGCAAGTCAATCAAAATTTCGATTCGCATTGACGACGTAGAAGCATGGACATAGGAAGCATTATAAAAGAGGGGGGAGGCACAAGTTTTGGGGGGCACCCTCAAAAGTTTTCTAAAAAATGTCAGAGACCGCTTCGGAGAGCCTAGGATGGCGGTGAATGAGTTATACTAGTTAATGTACTTGTTAAGGTAAAAGAAAGTATTTTTCGTAATATTAAACATGTTATTTGCCGTTTCATGCAAGAAAGATATTCACTACTACCAATATCCTATTCAATGCTCTTCCTTCACCAAAGGTTTTTAGCCATGTCTTTCTCACGCTTGTAAATTCAATGCACAAGGATTTTTTTTTCTATTCTCTATTTTTCTATTACATATCTTGGGCTACCTGGGCCATTGTAGATTTTGGCTACCACTACTCCATATTTTTCATTAAACAGCGAATCCTATCTGCAAATTCAGGGCGCTGCCATTGGTGCCCCATTGAACAACATCTGGAACAACATGTCTTTTTAACGGCCACAGAAGGCAAAGAACCCTTTCTTTAAATCCACTACATTGATGATATTTATGTATTCTTGAAACGGGTATCCAAGATCCCAACAATTTCTAAACCTACATGAACTCACTGCATAAGACCGTTAAATTCAAAATTTCTCATTCCATTGATAGAATTCCCTATCTAGTCTCATTGACAATTCTAAATAAAAAAAAAATTGTGTCAGCACTACAATCTATAAGAAGACCATTGATGCCTGTTCATTATCACATGCACAATCATTCAACCCCCAAAATTGCAAGAGACAGCATCTACAGCCAGGCCCTGGTACATTAGAATAATTCCTGATGACATTGAACTGAACTATCTCCTCCATCTACAACTTTCTCAAACCAGTATGATGCTGTACCAAAAGGATGCTAGGGGATCTGTGATCTATAGAGTACTATCCTTTATCCCCGAAACCGTTAATTACAGGTGGCAGCTGAGGGTTATACTACTCTTTACCATATCCTCACACATGTAGCCTTAGGCAAAAGTGCCTATACACTATATATTCACTTCTATCAACATTCTATTCTATGCTCTCCCTTCACCAAAGTCATTTAATCTCTTCTCACTTTCCTCAATAACTCCAATTTTTCCGTTCAATTTATATTTTTCCTCTATTGACTTTGTGAACACATTGGTACGAGGAATGATTCACAATAAGAAGCGCGAAATGAGCGAAACAACAGAGCGAAATGATTTTGCCAATTTCTGAAAAGCAAAAATTCTAATATGTTTGTGTTACTGTGTGATGAAACTCAGCCTTCTTCATCCTGTCACGAGTTATGAATTGCCCAAAATTGGTGTTCTGCTCTTAAGCTTGTCTTTATGCGCATGTAGAATCATCATATGGTTTAATCTGTTTGTTCTGATTGAAGGACACAAATAAATTTTTATTCTTCCAAAAGGATAGAAAGGTAATTCGCTGACTGCATTTGTGGCCGGCATCACTATTGCAATTTTTCCAAGCAGCAGCACTTCATTAAGCATACCTATTCCTCCAGCGTCTTACTGCTGGAGCATCTTAGCAAGGCAAGGTCATCATCTCTGAATTTAAAATGCAATTGTTTCCAGCTTTTTTTTAACTTTACGAAAGTTTGATTCTTGAGTTAGCGTAGAAGATGATATAGAGAAGCGATATAAAAAATTGTGATAATAGCCCCTGTCCGGAGTATGAGTTCAACGGAGTAAAAGTTTGGCGAATTTAGGCTACCTTTCTAGCTTAGGAGCGAAATTCTAAAATGCGTACGATGCCTTGAGAATATCTCGCTTGCAGCAGTTTGGAGCCTGTAGCGCACTTCCTCGCAGTTTAATGGCTTTTTGGCTGCCATTGTTGTCATCTTCACAAGATTCAGACGCTTTATGAGCCCTGATTGGCTTTTACGCCATTTGAACACAAAAAGCTACTCACTGCAACATTCTCGCCCTTTTTCATTGCAACTTGTTCCTTCAATGTTATGCTAGATATACAATTCATGGCATGGGCCAGCGATTGCATACACGTAATATTAGCTAATGAAAATCAATTTCCTGTTTTATTAATTTTGTGTCGCATCTTCGTTCTTGCGCCCCCTCAAAAACACTAACTGGGGAGACCGTGGCCCCACTGGCCCCCCTGGCCCTCCTGTGACCACGCCACTGGTTAGAGAGTGCACGTATTATGCTTAAACATTTTTGGTCCATTGGGTAAGGGTAGGATTGTAAGGGGAGGGGCAAGATTGTTCCATTTTATGTTTTTTATACTTTGCTGAAGCCTTTGGTGAAGGGAGAGCATTGAATAGAATATTGGTAGCAGTGAATATCTTTCTTGCATGAAACAGCAAATAACAGCAAACAACATGCAATACTATATTTTTCAGCCCAGCCCCCTCAAGAACCCCCTGAATCCCAAAATTGGCCCCTTTTTTAAAAGCTCTGGATATATTTGTTGTTTATTGTGAAATTATCACCTATACTACCTTGAATTGCAACATTATTACCAATTCTTGTGGATTTATTCCTTGCGTAGGAGATTTTCGCTTGAACCCCCTGTATCTCGGAAAAGCCCCCCAAAGTCGTCAATCAACACCCAGATTCATATTCTACACGAAAAAATGGTCCAAAAAAAGTGTGTCCCGAAAAGTCCCTGCTCGGGTGGTAATACTCCCCCTTCACCTTCTGGACTATTCAAGAACGTGAATGATTTCTGAGCTGAATTGAATTCTCAAATTCTCTAACACGTTGGTCCACACAACGGTTATGTTGTGACTAGTAGTTTTCCTCTAACACTGAATCAAAATTCTCTGCTGTCGTATTGGTCGGATATTTAGATTTGGGATTTAGGGCCTGTTTATATGAGGAAAAACACCTCACCTGCCAGACCCGGGGCTGATAGGCGATATTTCTCCTTCCTATAGAATGCTTTGCATTTTTCGGCTTGTGTTTATATGAGAAATAAAATTTTACCCCACACCACCGGTATAGTGATATTTCACTTCACGAAAGGAGAAACTTCGCCCAGGTGAGGTGAAATTATCTCATATAAACGGAAACCTACCGGTTGGGTGGAGAAAACAGGCTTACTGTGCGCAGGCGCGTAATTCCATGTGCCTTGAGTCAAAATGGCGGACAGCAAAATGAAAAAGACGCAGACGGCAAGGTGGAGTACAGAAATGGTTCGTGACCTTATCAAGTGTCTCCAAAATTATAAAACAATGCTTTCGTATAAAGGATGTGACTTCGATGCTGACAGACCCCTTCAATACAGGGAAATAAGGAAATCTATGGCTAAGTTATACGAAGAGGTTAATATAGCCTTCTTTGGCCCACCTGAAGTTTCTGTTTCGGAAACTCCAATTCAAGAGCTATCGAAAGAAGAATTTGAATGCTACCAAAAGCGAAGAAGGCATGAAAATGATCTGATTGCCAAAGGTCATGGCCGTATTCATCAGAAAATAAAGGAAATCCGACAAAATTTCGCGAAAGCTGTGACTTCAGGAACAAGAAGCGGGAGCGGAAGGCTTGTGCTTGAATTTTACGACGAACTTGTTATGATATGGGGAGGTTCGCCGGCATCTGAACCTTTACATTTCGGGGTAGATACAAATTCGTTTGCAGAGAAAACAGAAGAATGTATTTTTGCCACTGATGATGAAAGTCTTGACCAAACCAAAGATGTGGATGAGATGAGCTGCAATAAAGCAGCTGAAGAAGGCTATTATAGAGACGAATCAGTATCGACCAAACCATCTCTCAAGAGGGCTGCAACTCCAAACAATGTATCAAGGCTCATAGACAATAAGCGTAAGCATTTAGAGCGAAAGCTATCTGCAACACAACGTGATTGTATCCTTATCAATGAAGCAAAGGAGGACAAAGAAATGAAAAAGGAATTAGCAAATATAATGAGAGAGTCAAAAAATTCCTTCAAGGAAGCTTTGGATGGCATGAGTGGTGCAATGAACCAGCTTGCACAAGGATTTACTCGTTCCATGGAGATGCTAACTCAAGCATTGCTTGTTGGACAGCAACCAATAAATCAAAATCTATTTTACCAAAACTCGGCATCCCAGTGTGGCCCCCACAATCCACAACCCCATTTCCAGCAAACTCAAGAGTACCAATTTTCACCCAGGAGTTATTCCAATAGCCAGAAAACCTTTACAACATTGATGAGAGATGCAATTGATGAAGAAAATGAGGATTGTTTCTGATTTAAAACAAAATGTGAATAAACAACAAAACTAAACAAGAGAAGTAGAAAAATATCATATAGTTCTAGTTTACAAAGTTTTGTAGAATCAGTTATCTAAATGATCTGGCAAGTTCATCTTGATGTATTCAGTTAGTGAGCTTCGGATAGCTTCCCCTTCACTATTATTGTAGGAGTATACAGGATCAGAAATTTTCTGACACTCTCTTGAACTGTCTCTGGCTATTGTTATTTGCTGGGCAACAAGCTCCTCATCAACATAACAGTTATGTTGCTCTGAAAAATTGTGCAAGACAAAACAGGCATATACCACTGTCGGAACTCTTTCAATTTTTAAATCAATTTTCCTTGTCAAAATTGACCACCTGGCTTTAAGACGGCCAAAAGCGCATTCTATGGGATTTCTGGCAGCCCGTAACAAGTTGTTGAAAAGAACTTGCCCATTGCTTTGACAAGTGTCATATTCTTTTTGGCAAAATGGGAGCAGGGGGTATGCTGGGTCCCCAATTAAATAATTGGGAATTTTCTTGAAGCCTGTAATATCACACTGGTATGTACCAGCAAGCTTTCCCAATCTCATAGCTTTATTAATAGAAGAATTAGCAAACACCTTGGCATCATGGACACTCCCAGGCCACCTACATTCTACATCCATAAAATGCCCTCTGTAATCACAAATGGCCTGTGCATTCAGGGAAAAAAATCCTTTATAGCAGTAGTAGTCCTGTGAACTTTCAGCTGGCCTAAGTATGGGAATGTGAGTTCCATCTACGCATCCAAATGCCTGGATCATACCATATTTTGCCTCAAACTCAGCAACACGTCTTCTCATCTCTTCTTGATTCCTGGGCATAAATACATATCTAGGCCCAAGAACTTGAGAGATTATTTTGCATGTTTCAAAGATGACTGAAGAGGTTGTGCATATAGCAATGCCAAAAGTATTTGCAGTCATGTTGAGAGACCCTGTATCCTTTAAATAATATAATGTCACAGCAAGCTTTTTTTCAGCACACAAAGCACGAGTATTTGGGGAAGGATAAGGTGAAATGTGGGGCCTGAGTTGATCCAAAAGATCATAAAAAACTTTCCTAGATAGCCTAAAATTTTTTCTCCAACAATCATCAAGTGCCCTACCATGTAACATGTTCTGCCACCATAAATCAGTACGGCCAGGCTTAACCCAATATGCACGTTTTTTTCTATGTAACCTTTTAAGTCTTTTTTGTTTCAATTTATTCAAGAAGTAATTCTTTTTCCGCTCTTGCATGCAAACAACGTTGGTAATCAAGTAATTCTGGTGAGCAATCCAACTAAAGGCTGCCCCATATGCGCTCATGACCACAGTAAACAAAGCACTGAGCATTCCCATTATTCCAACGATCATTAGCCTTCTTGAAATGTTCTCATCCATCTTTAAAGATTTCGTAGAATGGAGCCTGCCAAAATATTTAATTGCAAACTCGTTCTCACTTCACGAAAGCGAGACTTTTCTGGATCAACTCGCCTGTCAAACCCGGGTCTGACAGGTGAAGTAAAATCCATATAAACAATGCGTAAATTTTACCTCGCCTTTCAGCCCCGGGTATCGCAGGTGAAGTGTTTTTCCTCATATAAACAGGCCCTTAGTTTCTGATACGGTTCAATTTACATAAAGACTTGCAACCAAAGACCTCAAAATTTGAGAGTTAAAAGGCTTATTGTTTTTTTAAAGTTGTTGAGCGAGTTCTTGACGTTCTAGATTAAATCAACTTTCAAAATTATAAAATAGGCGAATGAACGGTAAGATTCATCATATATATTTTTTTTATACAACCCTTAATCCGACAACTCCCATTTTCTAGAAATATTCAGCCATTCGCTTGGCAGCTCTCTTACAGATATGGTCATACAGATTTAAGGATATGCAAATGATGCGAATGATAGAGGTACCATCCTTACATCCGAAACTGACAAGATAGGGGCTTTTCAATACTGTAAATATGACTGAACGATAATCTTGAGATCTATAACTGCAGCCTCGTCAAATCCTTTTAGTGATGTCGCAAAACCATCTTGCAGCCGAGTTTTCGCGCTCGGGAGCCTTGGCACATGAGACATGATTCCCTGCCGCTATTGAACTTAAATGCCACAGCGCATTTAAGACTCAATGTTGGAATAATCCATTATGCAAGTTAATGTTGTAATAGTCCATTATGCAAACAATTGGTAAGTGTGATGGACACAAGGAAAACCAGAGATGGATGCATAGTCATAACAAAACGGCATACTGGAATAACCAGACCCAGGACCGTAGGACCGGACCCCAACGGACCGGACCCCAGGGGAATGCCCATTCTCGTCCATTTGCAATGGCGGCAAGCAGTGTTCTTCAAAATAAGACAACAAATTGCTGCTGAAAGAAAGTTCTACTTCATGGGTGCCTTAAGAAACGTGAAAATGCATAGATGGTGGATCATCTAACCTGAAGACAAAATTCTTTCCAGCTAAAGGAAAGGAAGGACTGTAGCATGCTCAGGTCGATCGATGGGCCTAACCGTAAGCCTGAAAAATCAGCTTCGCTATCCCCAGTTAGACATTCGATTCGACATTCGACTTGACATGCGCGAAAATCGGTCGACATTCGCGATTGTTTTACTCATTAAAAAAAAACTAAAAGAGATAAATTCAAAATTTTTTCTGAAACCGCCATTAAAATTCCTCTTCTAACTTCACTGTAAATTTCGTGATCATTCACGACCCAGAACATACCGTCCCAACGTTACATTTTCCGTGCGAGTCACTTAGGCCATGTTGATCGAAAAACGAGACGGCCGTTAGACATTCGCAAAAGTTATGCTCAGTTCTAACAAACAAGTAGGGCAAACCAAAAACAAACTTCAGAAATTGTCATTAAATCTAGTCTTCTTACATCACCTAAAAGCTTGGACGGCTACCTTCTCTGGATTCGCTGCACTGACGTTACAATTCCCAGCAAAACAGAAATCGACATTCAGACACTTAGTCATTTTTTCAAGAAAAACACGATCCAGAACGGTGCACTTGGATAAGAAATTCCTAAAATTCGAAAAGTCTATCAATTAAAACCAAACTCACCCAAAAATATAAACACATTTCAAAGACTACACTTCTAAAAGGGCTGGGAAATAATAGGTCGGGAAAGTATAACATGGGGGTCCACAAAGAGGGTCAATTTTGCAATTTTTACAGAAGAAAAAATCCTTTGCAACGTACTACAGCCCGAACCAGGGGTCAAACTAAGCTGAAACTTTCTCAAAAGATGTGTCTTGTATATTTGAAGCTGTTTCTTGATATCACAATCCGTTTTGAAGTGGTTGAATTTTCACATATTTAGTACTGAACCTTATAGAGGTGAAATAGCCGAAAAATGGGCCTAAACTCTAAAATTGATAGAATTTTTCTAATAACTCAGTCATTCCATAATTTCAAATATAGGGTCACAAAAACTGTACAAGTTAATATTGTTCAATAAAAAAATACCTCTCTCTAACAATTCAAACTTCTTCATTGATTTCCAGGGCATCAAAAATGCTCACTTAGGCCATTTTCACTATGGGAAAAAATCCTTTGCAACGTACTGCAGCCCGAACCAGGGATCAGACTAAGCTGATACTTTCCCAAAACATGTGTCTTGTATATATGAAGATGTTTCTTGATATCACAATCGGTTTTGAAGTATTTGAATTTTCACAAAAATTCAGTACTGAACCTTATAGCAGAAAATTGCCTGCAAATGGGCCTAAATATGAAAGTTGATGGAATATTTTTTATAACTCAGTCATTCCATAATTTCAAATTTAGGATCACAAAAACTGTTCAATGCAATATTGTTCAAGAAAAAAATACCTCTCTCTAATTATTAAAACATCTTCGTGGAATTCTATGGCATCAAAGGTGCTCACTTAGGCCATTTTCAGTATGGAAAAAAATCCTTTGCAACGTACTGCAGCCCGAACCAGGGATCAGACTAAGCTGAAACGTTCCCAAAACATGTGTCTTGTATATATGAAGCTGTTTCTTTATATCACAATCGGTTTTGAAGTATTTGAATTTTCACCAAAATTCAGTACTGAACCTTATAGCAGAAAATTGCCTGCAAATGGGCCTAAATATGAAAGTTGATGGAATATTTTTTATAACTCAGTCATTCCATAATTTCAAATATAGGGTCACAAAAACTGTACAAGTTAATATTGTTCAATAAAACAATACCTCTCTCTAATAATTAAAACTTCTTCATTGAATTCTAGGGCATCAAAAATGCTCACTTAGGCCATTTTCACTATGGGAAAAAATCCTTTGCAACGTACTGCAGCCCGAACCAGGGATCAGACTAAGCTGATACTTTCCCAAAACATGTGTCTTGTATATATGAAGCTGTTTCTTTATATCACAATCGGTTTTGAAGTATTTGAATTTTCACAAAAATTCAGTACTGAACCTTATAGCAGAAAAATAGGCATCTTTACATATAGTTAGAGGAGACGAAAGAATACAGTTAATTCTCATTTTGTTAAATTTATTGATAATCAAAGAAAGAATTTATTTCCTATTATTTACATACTAATAACAAAACGTTTCAATTACCAAATTTACATACTATGATCAATCAAAGCCTAAGAATTAATTGGCAACAAATTCATGTACAATTATGTTGCAACTTTTAGATAACGTAACAGACACGTTACACGTTTTTGCAGAGATTTGCTCAGACAAACAAGAAAATATTTGAGCATTGCCAGTTTAGTGGCAATCATTCCATCGTCTATCTATGTTTCAGTTGCAATTGTTCCAAGGGCCATCACTACTCAAGGTTTGGACATAGTCATTTGCTGCCAATTAAATATATTTTCTCGCAAGTTAAAATCTTACGAATGCTTGCATTATCAGAAGAAAATCTAGATTGCAAACAAAGAATTTGATCATTGCTGTTTTAACGCCTCAAAGAAAACTGTGTTTTCTGCTACATTTGTCCCATAAAGTTTGCCAGTGGCCTCTTTGTATGAAATGATATATTTCTGCATTATAAAGTTTGTAAGGTTTTCCGGGAAGAAGAAATAATCAATGAGATTGGCCCTAGTCTGCCCAAAAGTTTTATCAAATTCGTATCTATACTTGGCAATGTTCCACGGCATAGTATCTATATTTTGAATGCGCTCTGTCAAAATTTTATGGTGGTCCGATTTGATGCGCAATATTGAGTTATCAAACGTTTTACATAACGTATATAAAAATTCCCCATTTGCTAATCCTATAAATGTTTTAGGCCTCAGTGATAAAAGCGCCGTCAGACGTTCAGAAAGTTCGTCATTCACGAGCTTGTAATGATTTTGTGACATTTTATTGTAATTTGCTATGATGTTACACATTTCTCGTTTAGCATAGGCAATAAATTCATCGGCGAAACGTTGCGTCAAAATGTAGTCGGGGTCTGTAATTTTTATGTGCTCATCATCTACTAGACCTGCATTACCACCTGAGTCATCACTTCTTTCATCATCGGTCTCATCTCTACAAGCTTCTTCATAATCTTTGTACAGAGGCATTTCTTTTTTAGGTTTATGGAATGCCTCTCTTAGTTGCGTTACTGATGTAGAATTGCTGTCTGAATCGACATCTACACTACCGCTAATGGGATGTTGGCTTCTGGATTTAATAAAATAGTTTAGTGCTTGAAATGGCCCCCCTCTACCAACAGTTATCAATTTCTTATCAAGTTTTTGTAATTTTACAGGCTCTTTCACATCATTGTCCCACAAATTTTCTGTTTTCTGGAGTGTTTCCTCATCATAATTGGATCCAGACATGGCGCATTTAGCTATCCAGTATCTTATTGCTGACAAACGATCGCTATGAATTTTAACATCTTCTAGCTTAACGAGACAGTAAGCATTAACACATGTAAATACACCGCAACTGTGGCGGTCTTCTTGCTGCTGGAGACCATATTCATTTAAAGAGATAAAAACCCATTTTTTGATTTCCTCCTTACGATTTACATAAGATAATGCCTTATTTAAGTAACAGTTTATTGCCTGAAAAACATTTTTATCATTGTCTGGAGTTGCAGTTGAGTCGCAATGTACAACTGTTCTTTTCTTGGGAAACATTGCAAGCATTGTCCAGTGTTGACCGACTTTATGATGACATGGTATAAGGACTATATCAGAGTTAAATATTTTTTCAAACTTTTCTATGCTGCGACTTAATACACAACTTTTTCTTCGATTTTCAAATACTGCAGTGAAAAACTGTGTCGGGAATACGGCTATTGTGTATCGGTCCACAAATGATATCTCTAGGTATTTTAAGAATGTGCAAATGACATCGCTGTGTATGTATTCGATGCCCATTAATGATCTTAAGCTATCAGTGGAAATATTATTGAATTTATTATTTGGCTCAAAGGCAAACCAAGTACTTTCTATTTCATATACATCGATAGGTGTCAATTCATTGTCCCATGGCCCATTAAGAACAGTTTTACCTTCTTGCAAGGCTTCAATATTCACATATACCAACATTCTACAGTTTTCCCTGCAGGTAGATCCGTTGATATATTTTTCTTTAGATACTGGGATTTGGTTGCAATCATCAAACTTCAAACCTTCTCCTATATCATTAAAAATGGTGCAGTTATAGTGACCCGACAGACGAGTTCGGCCGTGGTGAACGACTGCTGGAGCAAGACGATACATAGCAGTTATACCAGCATGTTTTCCTGGTATGAGCATGTCAAGATAAAGTGTTTCATTTATTGTCAATGGTATTTTCACTAATTCATCATGTTGAAATCCTACTCTATCAGTCATTTTCAGCAGGACAGTGGGTATTTGTAGAAGATACGATCTAGACTGATGATTTTTTTCATCGCTGCTCTTACACTTGCAATTAAAGTTGTTGAATAAGTCACCATTAATACAATAATTATAAAGAAGAGACTGAATAGACAACTCGCTAAAAGTTTCTCGCCAAACTGGCAACTCCACAATTACGCTTTCCCTAACACCAAACCCTGAAGCATAACAATATTGCATTGTACAGTTTTTGTGATCCTAAATTTGAAATTATGGAATGACTGAGTTATGAGAAAAATTCTATCAATTTTAGAGTTTAGGCCCATTTTTAGGCTATTTCACCCCTATAAGGTTCAGTACTGAATTTTGGTGAAAATTCATGTACTTCAAAACCGATTGTGATATAAAGAAACAGCTTCATATATACAAGACGCATGTTTTGAGAAAGTTTCAGCTTAGTCTGATCCCTGGTTCGGGCTGCAGTACGTTGCAAAGGATTCTTTTCCATACTGAAAATGGCCTAAGTGAGCACCTTTGATGCCCTAGAATTCCACGAAGATGTTTTAATAATTAGAGAGAGGTATTTTTTTCTTGAACAATATTGCATTGAACAGTTTTTGTGATCCTAAATTTGAAATTATGGAATGACTGAGTTATAAAAAATATTCCATCAACTTTCATATTTAGGCCCATTTGCAGGCAATTTTCTGCTATAAGGTTCAGTACTGAATTTTTGTGAAAATTCAAATACTTCAAAACCGATTGTGATATCAAGAAACATCTTCATATATACAAGACACATGTTTTGGGAAAGTATCAGCTTAGTCTGATCCCTGGTTCGGGCTGCAGTACGTTGCAAAGGATTTTTTCCCATAGTGAAAATGGCCTAAGTGAGCATTTTTGATGCCCTGGAAATCAATGAAGAAGTTTGAATTGTTAGAGAGAGGTATTTTTTTATTGAACAATATTAACTTGTACAGTTTTTGTGACCCTATATTTGAAATTATGGAATGACTGAGTTATTAGAAAAATTCTATCAATTTTAGAGTTTAGGCCCATTTTTCGGCTATTTCACCTCTATAAGGTTCAGTACTAAATATGTGAAAATTCAACCACTTCAAAACGGATTGTGATATCAAGAAACAGCTTCATATATACAAGACACATCTTTTGAGAAAGTTTCAGCTTAGTTTGACCCCTGGTTCGGGCTGTAGTACGTTGCAAAGGATTTTTTCTTCTGTAAAAATTGCAAAATTGACCCTCTTTGTGGACCCCCATGTTATACTTTCCCGACCTATTATTTCCCAGCCCTTTTAGAAGTGTAGTCTTTGAAATGTGTTTATATTTTTGGGTGAGTTTGGTTTTAATTGATAGACTTTTCGAATTTTAGGAATTTCTTATCCAAGTGCACCGTTCTGGATCGTGTTTTTCTTGAAAAAATGACTAAGTGTCTGAATGTCGATTTCTGTTTTGCTGGGAATTGTAACGTCAGTGCAGCGAATCCAGAGAAGGTAGCCGTCCAAGCTTTTAGGTGATGTAAGAAGACTAGATTTAATGACAATTTCTGAAGTTTGTTTTTGGTTTGCCCTACTTGTTTGTTAGAACTGAGCATAACTTTTGCGAATGTCTAACGGCCGTCTCGTTTTTCGATCAACATGGCCTAAGTGACTCGCACGGAAAATGTAACGTTGGGACGGTATGTTCTGGGTCGTGAATGATCACGAAATTTACAGTGAAGTTAGAAGAGGAATTTTAATGGCGGTTTCAGAAAAAATTTTGAATTTATCTCTTTTAGTTTTTTTTTAATGAGTAAAACAATCGCGAATGTCGACCGATTTTCGCGCATGTCAAGTCGAATGTCGAATCGAATGTCTAACTGGGGATAGCGAAGCGAAAAATCATCCTAATGCGACTTCATTCTGACTAGTGAACGGATGACGAGAAGCTTACAAAAAGCTGCAATATATGTCTACGAAAACGACAGCTTTCTTCAAGTCGTATTTGTGCCTCCAGGGGCGGATTTAGGGGGGTTCCGGGTTTCCAGAAACCCCCCATTGCCACTTAAATATTATTTGAATTTTAGTTTAAGACTCAGAAAGATAAATTATTGTATTTCTTGTGTTTTAATGCAATAAGGAAAGAATATTTTAGGGTTCTGTTTAGAATTTATCGTTCATTAGCCCCCTTAAGTAATTCATTATGATGAAACATTTGCATAGCAATTGCTGATTGAATATATGAAAATACAAATTAACTAAGAAGAGCAATATATCAACATGAGGTGGTATCTACAAGTGTGGGGGATAACTGACATGTTCAGTACATTGTCACTGATTTTGTCAGAAAGGTTCTTGATAACAGTATTATACTAATTGTATCTAAGATGCATTGCTCCCATTTCAATATGCCTTGTTTCATTTGCAGTCTTAAACATATCACATGGTAACTGGATTTTGTTTCATCTTCATAAACAGGGTGTCAGTGAGGATAAGGTATTAAGTTCCTTGGAAACACTGAGCATCCTTTAAATTAAAAATTATGCCTTCTTTCATTGATCCTTTGCCAAAGGAATTAAGGGCAAATAGAAATGTTGTACCCCAGAGCTCTTTGCCTGTCAAAGTGTAAGATTACATTAGAAATTGACCAAATTTCAAAGTGCTTCATGACTTCCATGGTACTAAAATGCTAGGCTTAATCTTTGGCTTCTTAATTAGTTGATTGTATTGGCAATGATATAAAATGAGGTTGGCGAAATGGCCTACAAACCTTGCTTTTCTCTGAGTGGTTTGTCCCATAGTCACATCATTTCCATCTCACTTTAGGAGGCAAATGGTCTTGCTAAAAATTTTGCCATGGCTTTTGAATTTCTTAAGTTTATGACTATAAAAGCACTGAACATACAGTAATAATTCCTTAGCCTTACAAGCCAAGACAGTTTTTCCCTGTTAACCTAATTTGAACAGAATTTTTTTCAGGTAAATGTGATATTTAGAAGGACAGGGAAAGCATCAATATCCACAGGAACATCAAAGGCTACATTGCCCTGGTTGGGGCCCAACAGCTAAATACTAAACTATCATCAATATCCACAGGAACATCAAAGGCTACATTGCCCTGGTTGGGGCCCAACAGCTAAATACTAAACCTTTTGGGACCACACCCTTTATAACTGTATAAAACCCATTATTCCCAGAGGTTATGCATGTTATATCACGTGTTTTAATTGTCCTAAAACTTCATTAAAAGCATTACTTTTTAATGTAAGCAGTATAAATATCTGCAGTATAAATATTTTCTACCTAACTTTCTTAGTAGTTTTTTTCAGGGCTCCTTTCCCCAAATAAGTACGTTCTGCCATCATTTATGATATTAACAAACATATCTTTGAATGTATTTCCATTTTCTCGAAAAAGACAAGCTTAAACATTTTTTAAACTCATTTGGGGCCCCTTCAAAGCCTGAGGCCTTGGGGCAAATTGCCCCCTGCCCCTCTCTCTACATTCTGCTTCTCTGATTGTAGATTAACTATTGAAACTTTATCCAGTCTAGTTAATGGGCTATATTCCCAACAATTTCTTGCCTTTAGTTCCGAGAGAAAGGGCGACAGACCTGTACCCTTTACGACACAAAACGGTATAGTAGGAAAGGCTCCAAAACTGTATAACTGCCTAAATATTTAACGAAAACCGTTGAACCGCTTAAGCATTTACTAAAAGCGAAAAACCGGCTTAAAATTCAGTCAAAACCGTGATCATATGAAAGAAATTGTGAAGTATGCATTGCTTTCTTAAAGCGAGGAAAAGGGCATTCCCCTGGGGTCCGGTCCGTTGGGGTCCGGTCCTACGGTCCTGGGTCTGGTTATTCCAGTATGCCGGGGGGGGGGCAATAAGTGCCCTGCTCAATCCTATAAATACTTTTCGACAAATAATCAGAACAAAGCACAAATCGTCTTGGAATTGACATTTTGAATGGACAGAGATGAATTTTGTCCCTTTAAAATTGGGCATTTGCAACATTTCGTGAAGTTTTTTGATCTTAATTTTGATAAAATTTGACAGGATGCGGTGGCGAAGCCAGCTCTTAACTGATGGTCATGCTAAATTTTCTCAAAGCATTGACCCAGTGGGAAGTATTCATATTGTGGGTAACTGGATGTACTATAAACAATAAAACCGACTGTCATGATGGTGGCAGTCCACCAACTTTACTAAAGAGTGCACGATGGTAAATGCACGAAGGCGCTAGGGGCAAGGATACAAATATTAGTAACTGAGCTATGATCAAGTCCCACATCAAGGGTTTGCCTCTGCATTAATTTCCATTTTAGGCAGAAGAAACCCCAACTGCACAGTGGAAACCTAAGAGTTGGGGGACAGCAACCAGATAAATATATAAGAAGAGGTACTAAGCAGACCATTTGTGAGTTGCAAAGCAGCACAATGAATCAACAACAATACAGTGATGATTTGAAGCTTTTGAAAGTTCCAGTTTTCCACTTTGTGATGCCACATGCTTGCAGTCACATCCTTGGTCATAAGATCTTTTGCAGCATATTTTTAAATATTTGATCCCTCCTATTTCAAGGGGGGGAATCACAAGTTTTTCCAAGGCTAATTTTTCTGAACTGGAGTTGAAAGCTGCTATAGCAGACTTTGATATAAAGCTTATCAAACAGTATATATGACATGAAAGAAAATAAATTATTCTGTGTAGACAGAGAGATTTCATTTTCTCTCTAGGGCTATTCAGCTACCAAAATGTGTGGAGATTTAGGTGAAGATTGATTAAAACAGGCAGCCTTGCCAAAATGACTGACTCAAAGAATCCAAGTATAAATTTGATCCACATCCAAGTATAAATTTAATCATTTGTTTGCTCTAAATATTAGGTATTGTTTGCAGCACTGTTTCCATTTGTCAGCAGCAATACAGAGGATTCTTGAGACAAATAGGAGAATTCTTGTCTTGTAATTTATCTTTTAAAATATATATCTCACTCTATAATAACTATTCATGATGTTGAACAATGGCAAGGAGCTTCTAGAGTGGAGTTCTGTTAATCAGCAACAACTTGATAACAACAACAGAATTTGAGATAGACAGAAGAGTTCCCATCCCATATTAATTGAATACAAATACAGCCCTTTCCTGTATAGCTACTCATAATAATGGACAGTGGCAAAGGGCTTCTGCCGCTTTTTTTTCATCAGAAACAACTTATAAGCTATACATCAATAACAACTTATACCTTATATGTAATAACCTGTGTAGGTTTTTGTACATGAACGCATAGATATAATATAATGAGAAATACAGGAGAGTTCATGTCTCTTAATATATCTAATAAAAATAAACCACACTCTTCAATAACTTTTCATATTATTTGAAAATGGCAAGGAGCTTCATGAGGTTCTTCAACAGCGCATAATATGATGAGAAAAACAGGAGAGTTCCTGTCTCATGATATATCCTGTAAAAAAATATCTCATTCTTTAATAATTCTATTCATAATATAGGACCATGGCAAGCAGCTTGTATATAGAAAAAAACCGGAGAGTTATTGCCTCATGCATATCCATATATCTTATTATTTAATAATCCATACATCTCTTTCTTTAATTACTGTTCACAATATTCCATATTAGCATAACCTGTCCTCGCCAACGTTGTGAATGAACCAGGCCTAAACAGCAAGCATGGCCAACAAAAAAGACTCTTCTTACTTTCGCTGATACAGAGCCAGTCCTTCTTGGCATTCCAATCTTGCTAAAAAGCTCTGTTCCAGTTACGAAGGCCAAGGTTCGGCTTTGGCCTACTTTGCTTGCATACCAATTTGCTTTTGTACGATAACACTTTATGCAGAAAACGACCTGAGTAAAAATTGAGATACCATGTCGCGATAATTACATTATATTTCTTGAGCATGTAACTGAGCCATGACGAAACGAAGTAAGAAAGTAACGTGTTAAAGTTTCAGCGACTTTCGTTTGCTTCGTTCGGTTCCTTCGTTGGCATCCTGTCTTGTCTCGATATGAAGTTCATGAGTGCACAGGGAACTCCATTCACAACGGAGTTGTTGGTTATGATGATTATTAAAACTTTGCTCATGCTTTTCCCAAATCGCATGACCAGGGTCATTAGAATCATCATATTTTGATTGGCATTTCTATTGTTAAGCATGACCAAACATAGGGTTTTAGTCATGATATGCGAAAATAGCATGACCAGATTGGACACCCTGTGAATGCACTATCGAACAGCAAGGGCGAATAATGTTATCAGCCAATCAGCGGTTCTTTTTATATGTTGCATTAGCCAATCAAAGTGCCTAAAAGACAATAGAAACCTACGTCCGAGCAGGCCATGGCGGCCATGGAGTCCACGAGCTGCGATGAAAGTGCCGCGCCGTTACCGATTTGCTGCAAGCGGTAAATCGTCCACTCAAGTAAAAACAATAATTTTTTCAAAGATAAAGGGTTATACTAAACTTCTACCGTGGACATTGTGAAATTTCCCACTAATAGCAAAGATATGACCGGCTAAAGTTAACATTATTTCACACAGCCTCTTATATTAGCATTTACTCAGGTAACAAATGTATGGAAACGATTTTTTTGAGATCAGTGATTCTTGTTGACGAAAACGGCCAGCGACGAAAAACAAAGCCTCTGACGGTAACTCGCAAAACAACTTTAAAAAAACAATAAGCCTTTTAACTCTCAACTTTTGAGGTCTTTGGTTGCAAGTCGTTATGAATTGAACCGTATCAGAAACTAAATCCCAAATCTAAATATCCGGCCAATACGACCGCAGAGAATTTTGATTCAGTGTTAGAGGAAAACTACTAGTCACAACATAACCGTTGAGTGGACCAGCGTGTTAGAGAATTTGAGAATTCAATTCAGCTCAGAAATCATTCACGTCCTTGAGCGGGTATAATTCAAAAACGAAAGGAAAGCATGAACTGATTTTGACACAATTAGTGTCTTAAATATAGCTCCTTCCATTGACGTAGAAGCATGGACATAGGAAGCATTATAGAAGAGGGGGGAGGCACACGTTTTGAGGGGCACCCAAGTTTCTCATTTCATGTAGCAACTAAGCATTTGAAGGTACATTTTAGTTATACGGTTGGTAGAACAGGTCAACACAGTAAGCTTCAAAGGGGCACTCTACCCGAATTTCTCAAGAGTGGAGGGGGCACGTGTCCCCTTTGCCTCCCCGGGTTCCTACGTCCATGTGTGGAAGTCATCCTTGAAAAAGCTCCCATTCCCCATTCCCCCTTCTAGAGTTCCTTCTACTAGACATACCCCGGTAAAGTGGTCAAATCGTATTTTGTGATGGATCCTGGGAATCTGGAGGTCCTTGCAGTTCTTTGTTTTATAATTTGAATACGTGGGTTTGTATTGATACATTCAAAGAGCTTCCGGGATCCCATTTGTGCAGTACACACATCTATAATAGTATATTGATAGAGGCGTTTAGTGTATTTCATCATGCGCAACATGAAACTTTTAATTTTCCCACCGAACGCGTGTCTTTGTGCCAATTCTTCTACCTAACCCAAGCCGACTGCACTTTGTGCTTTGCTGCGATTCCCTCTGCGAAGCACTACGCGTATTCGGTTGAGGTCAGGTAGAACTTGTTGCACAGAAAAATTGGCACAAAAGACATTCATTCGGTTGGAAAATTCAAAGTTTCCTTTCGTGCATGATTTATTTTATATAACAAGATTTTTTGCAAGATTTTCTGCGATTGAAGGAAAACACTTCACAACTGTGATTGTAGCATGAATTATTCCTTAAATGGCCTTTTACCGTGTGTTCAGCCCGTAGGTAGTGGGGGCAGGGGCTGATCTGGATACGATTTAAAAGGTCAGGTTTATCTTTTGAGAACATGTTTTGATAACGGTGTCGCTGATTGTGGTATATATCGGAATGGGAGAAAGTGGATTGAATGAGCGAACGATACAGAAAAAAAAGTCCTAAGTGAATTCACTACACCATAACTTTCCTTAATTTGCTAAACCTCTTTTTGTTGGTGCGATAGAAAACAATGCAATGTGCCTTCGCAGCTCCAAACAGAGCCGTGTAATTGAAATCACGAGTGGGTTGACAGTGCGCCGGTATCGTGCAAATTCTGATGAAAACAGTGTCATTTGGTGTGGAACCAACCCGGTGTCAAAATGAATCCGATATCGTATAACCCAGGCCTCAACAACAACTACTTTCAACTGAATCTGATTCATGCATTGCATAAAGTGTCAGGGAAGTAGGAAGCATTTTAAAAGTGGGGGTAGGGGCAGGTCAAAGAAGGGCCACATGATAATTTCTTCAAACAACGCATTTTTTGGTTTGCAAGGGACACTTTTGCTTAGTTTGCCACTCTTGCATTTGCTAACGATGAGTTTTAATTTATCAAACTTGAAAATCATGGTTGATATGAAAAGTTCATTAGCGATTATGCGAGTGCACTATGCATATGTGAAAAAATTACCAACTGCCATTGACCTAGTTCAGCTCCTTGACCGCCTGGGGATTCCCATAATTATCGAGCAAGCCGGGCCCCAATGATATAGAATGGCGCATGTTGAAATGCCCTTCTGCCAAAACTTTCAAAAGTGATTTATTATTATTTTCTTCAGAGGCGGAAATTGTTGGGGCAATTGCCCCAAATCCGATAAGACTCAAGAAAATATTCATAAAAGTCGGAAATTTTGATCTGGAAATTGTAGAAAGAAGTCTGGTGGTGATTGCTTTTTGAGACGGTTTTTTCTTTTTATGTTATGTTTTTCAACAAAGGCCTCCAACAAAGGATGTGGGCTCTTCTACAATGGCCAAAACTATCGGTTATGGAAGGGCCCATTAATTTCTTAGAATTTCCTTAGTTTTGGATCTGGGGTAATTGTAAATAATCCCTTCTGAGGGTTAAAGCATTGTAATGTTGCACAAAGGGCTGTTTATGAAAGCGAATTCCTTCAAAATTTAAAGGGAGTGCCCCCCCCCCCCTGTTCACTTGTTATGTGAACAAGTTTTTAACATATTATTTTCAGTCGCCAAGATCCTCCCTTTTCCATGCTTTAGCAAACATTGCGAGACAGCTGTCATCTATTTCATATTTCTATACGTATATTATATTCTACATATCTATCATATTCTATCATATAGCAAAGGAATGGTGACCTCTTAAGCAATGCTGATTTACATGTATCATGATTCCGAATAATTTGAAAAAATTGAACAACATGTCTAGATCTAGATTGGCAAAGAGCGATTAAACTAAAGGCGCTACTATAATATTATCTAAGCTTTACTACAACAAGTAACATGGTAAGTTAACAATCAAGGGTAAAAATTATCCCAGAAGGTGTCTCAAAACAATTTAACAAAAACTTCAATACTAGGTAGCCTTGTAGCCTGGGTCATTTCTTTGAGGAGCAACAGAGTAATAAAGCAAGAGATAAAAGGGGTCCTGTGGGTTGCCACATGGAAATATTTTAGGACATCGCAGATTTGTGCTTAAACATCAAACCGTTTATGATTGTTGGAGGGGGAGGGGGGGGGAACTGGGGTACCCTACTGCAACATGGAAAGTTTGAATAGACCAGTATAGATTACAGATATTTAAGTTTAAACATAGTATCTAAAGAAATTTACCAACCATTGGTTTCTATGAATAACCAACATTAACAGGGCTAAAGGAAATTTTTATGTTTTGCATAACAACACGAAGCAAAGAAGAAGAAAATCTTTGCCTAGTTCTTCATTATTGGCAGTTGTTCCTGAATTCAAATGAATCCAGTCCTTATTCATGGGATTGTTCATAACAAACAAGGAAAGGGCCTAACTGGTTAAGCTTCCTAATTATACACATGTGAAGAAAAAAGGGCATAACTGGTTAAACTTCTTGACTATTCATAGGTATGGAAATGGTAATATAGGAGAAATAATCATTGGAACTTTTTTATGGAATTCAGTTCAAACTAAAATTACAAATCTTGCTTCACAGAATAATTTGCCTAAATTGTAGATTGTCTGAAGTTATATTATAGAAGTAAATGACACACTATATATATATTTAAATAAAATCGTCTTTTAAAATGAAATAGGCATAATAAAATAACTAAGGAACTTGAAGAATATGATCATGTGCAGTTCATCATGCAAGTTAGAGATGGCTGTATTAGTGAGCTTCTTGATAATAAAGTTAAGGTGCGTTTGGTCTATTTCTAATTCTTGAAGAGTGATTATGAATTTTTCACAAGATTTTCCAACTATTCCCAGTCTACTAATAGAAATATTAATAAGTGACTTTATGATAATCGCGTTGGACGCTATTAAGAAGAGGACTTTATTGATTCTTCTCAAGACCAACGCTTAATTGAATGCATTAAACTCTTTCGGTCGTCAATAAAGCATATCTGGGCATAGCTTGTCACCATTGATAATAATAGGTAATAGGTGAAACATAACAAGGGAAATTGGCATATAAAGTGGATACGAGAATCCCTTGG
This sequence comes from Catostylus mosaicus, assembly GCA_964019065.1. NCBI lineage: Eukaryota > Metazoa > Cnidaria > Scyphozoa > Rhizostomeae > Catostylidae > Catostylus > Catostylus mosaicus. The sequence continues at coordinate 8,951,695 of OZ025184.1, read as the reverse complement.
AATATTGAGACAAGAAAATGCAATAAAGATAAATGTCTTCATGTAAAGCAAGCTTGTTCAAGGTTTGATTTTCAGCCTGCTACAATGTGAAGAAGAGTCCCAGGCTGTAAGCAGAAATAGAAAAAGGTGCTCTGAGAATGATTCTATCTAAATTGATTTCTTTTGATATAGGATAATTATGAAAACAAAAGATAACCATAAGTTGGAAAGCAATTTATTCTCAATCAAAACTAGGGCTAAATAGCAACCAAACGAAAAAAGGAAGTTTTAACAAGTACTGTAGAGTTTTAGCACAGTATAAAACAATCTGAACTGCTTGCAACCGTTGATAAAATTCATATACTTTATTTTATATAGTCAATTAGCAGGGCAAATAAGGGGTATCGATCGATTGAGCATGACATCACAGAAATTAATTTAGTCCACACAGTTATCTCAAAAGTAGTTGTGTTTGAAGGGATATTGAAGCCTGCTTTCTCAAGACACAGGCCTATTCTTGAAAAATAAGAAAGCGGTCAAACACTTAGGGAGTTTGCAAAGCATTGGGTCGCAAAGAAACTTTTCTTGCAGCTAAAAGTTTTAAAAAAAGGCTTGAAAATCGACCGTGCAATTATTCAAATTTGTTTGAATATCCTACAGTGAAACTCTTACCACCTACATTGATTCTGGGACGGTTGATGCCTCTTAGTGGAACACAATGATGATGATGAACAAACAACACTTGGCAAGGATTCAGTATACTATAGTGCAACTTCGTGTGAAAGTGCCAGAGAAATAGGTTCTCCATACCAAGTTTGTCCGGCGTGACATCATTGAGGTCGTTTATGAAAGCATTGTTCCACTTTCTAGCTTGCAAGATGAATGTGTCGTGTGAGCCGGTGTAGAACCCTCCTATGTCACAATTGTTTTCCTTTCCTTGGTTCCATTTGCAGTTAGAACCTTGATCCGGCCTCTCTGTCAAAGTAGAATGTCTTGTAAGAGCATACATTATATCTTTTTCTTTAAGTATTTTTAGGTAACTTTTGTTGTCCCATCCTTTGCCAATGGTATTATCGTGATTTGTGATCGCCACTACTCTTTCTCTGAGGCATTCTGAGGCATATAGCAATTGCTCTTTCAAGCCAACATCTCGACCGACAACTCGTATTACAAGCTTTTCACTGTTTGTCAAATTCAGTGACTTAAGGTAATTGGCAGTTTCTCTGCTCCAGACAAGAACGTGTATATTTTCTAACATAGGATGTAGCAAGTTTACCTGTAGTACGTTGATAACTTCCATCTCCCTTGCTTCCACGATGAGATTTTCAGGCATGTCGCTGAGTCGAGTTAGATCACCAAGTATCTTACGATAGTTTGAGTTTCTAACAAGATCCACAAAACCAGTGATTAATTCTACCTTGCTCTCATCTGGCAGAGACTTTGATTGGGGACAGGTTTTATTCAGAATTATAGCTTTATTTCCTCCAACAGTCGACTGGAATACCTTGAACGCGAATTGTTCAATCTTTCCGCCGATCTTGAGTGTAATTTGAGAGTTGTTTGAGTCTGCTATTGATTCCTGCTTCAACCAAAATTCGTGAATTTTGGAAAATACCTTCTCTCTACTGCTAGTGCGGGACAGTGAGTAAGCAGCGAGATAGAAACATGTAAATGCTGATATTGCTGTTAGCAACATGAAGAAAAAATGAATGCGCTTCATGATTCACGTTGCAAACCACACTTCAAGACTTGCTGGCAATCGAAGGAGAAAGACTCGGAATTGATGACGAATTTGAAACTGAGCATTCAGACCCAAATCCCTAGCATTGTCTCTAGCACTTGGCACGTGACTACTGAAACAACATGGCCTCGCAGCAGAGAATAGCACTCTTCTGCGTTAATTTTCGATTCCTTCTAAAATAACACACAGTGATAAATTTACTATTAACGGCCATTTTAGTAGCTACTTTGAAGGGTAGGAGGGCAGGGCTGAATTGTATTGATACGAATCCAAATAGGTCTATTAAATTTTTGGATAACTCATATCGTGGCAATATAATTAGCAAACGAGCGGCAAAAACGGAAGCAGAAAGAGCCTTACTTTTAAGCATGATGTTTATACCAGTATGTTTCTAGAGGTATTAGAACGTTGTATTAAATGCTACGTGGTTTATTCGAGGGTTTCGATATTGATGGAAGGGCAGCTAAGAGTTATTCACAATGAAAACATCCTGTAGGTCTGTATGATTTAAGGGGTTCCCCGGGCCATTCTCCCTAACAAGCTTTCAATGTCAGCTTGTATAAGGGAAATGTCATTTGCCTTCCAATGGAACAAAATTTCGCATCATTCGCAACGCTGAAATAATTGGTAGATGCCCCATCTACTTCAACATTGGTTTTGCCGGTAATATACTGAATAGAATAATTGCATTCTTCCAATTCAGATATCCATCGTCCGAATTTCCCACGCGGGTCCTTCTGCGAATTCAGATGGCTCGGCGGGTAATGGTCTGAATTAAAAATACAATCCAGCAAGGGAAAACACGCCAATGTCGAACAGCTAAGATCAATGCAAAAGTATATTTAGTAGTTGCTGAGTTTTTTGGGACGTTGGTAGTGATGTTGAATGATATGCGACTGGATTGATTTTACAATCTTCAAAGACCTACTAGGAAAGGTATCCGTTGACAGCAGGTTTACTAGCGTTTACGTTCGACGTTTAAAGCTGACAGGTTTAGAAGCCAATTGCCTATTAGTGTAGTAAATCAAATGCTGTAGCATCATTCCAAGAATCATTCCAAATAAAAAGGATATTGTCGCTGGGGCCGGTTTAGAGGCTTACTGATTTGAGCAAAATTTGACACAAATGCCCTATAGAAGCCTGCAGAGCTAAGAAAACGTTTTAGTTCCTTGCGCGTATTTGGCTGGCCAAATTTTACTATTGCGTCAGTTAAGCGAGACTTGAGCTTAATGCCTGAATGGCACAGCTCAAACAGCAGGAAATCTAAAATTTTGACTGCCAAAAATATATTTGGAGAATTTCAATGATCCGATTGATGAGCGGAGTCATTGGAACACCTGTTAAAGACTTGCACATCATAAGAGAATACTTTACTATAGATAAATATATATCATCCAGGTAAGCAAGTATTTTCTCTGATGGTAGGCCGGCTTAAATAGAATCACTGGTCAGGGCACCGGAAACGCTTTTACGCAATTGAGCCGACATTATGCGGCGAATCAAACTTCAACGAAAATGAAACCTCCACCAATCAATTATCAATGATTCAAAAGCAACAAAAAAAATGTTACAAATACATAGTGTAATGTTAATTTGTTGATAATTTGTTAATAATTTGTTGGGTAACCATGCATTACTTTTACGGCTTAAATTCTACTCAGAATAGATTATGCATAGTTGGAATCAAAGTCTGTTGCTTCCGTTTCCATGTCCAAGCCTGATGTGGACTGCTGTGTGTGGCCTGTTGTCCTCTTTTGGTTGTGGACAAGTCAGTTACTGATACACTCGCAACATATATTTATTTCAATTTTTCGCTCCCATAATTTTTGGAATGTCAAAGGATGTGGTAGAGTCACGTAGCAAAAATGTATAATATTTCATAAGCCAAGAGAACCATCATTACAATTTAGAGCTTGCCCCCTAACTCAACAGGTGCCTCGATGCCCCTGCGTAAAAGCTCTATATGCACTCTTTTTTATATAAGAATACTTAGATTTTTGCTGAGCCTCAATATTCTTATTTTTGTGCTATTTTGAGTCTCAGAATATTCTTAAATTATTCTTAGCACGGCAGAAAATACGGATAAGGCAATAAATTGTTACTATTATCATCAATACAAAAAACGCACACCTATTACAAATATGGTGGCTAACAGAACAATTCATCAAAATAAAATCTAAAAATTAGACTTACAGAATATCAAAGAAGAAGGAGTAGAGAAGTACGAGTAATTAAATTAAAGATCATAAATGGACCACAAGGAAGAATTACCCTAACAGCTATAAACACCATCAAAGATAATCGCTGTACATGTTAAGTATTCAAATGTGTATCGGACTGTTTGGAAATTACTTTTGTAAGCAAAAGCACACAAAAAGAACTAGATGGAATAATGCAACCCTTGTTGCTCCTCATATATGAGCAGAGGCAGACATGCCAAGTTCATTTTTATTAAGTTCCATGTCGTTGCGTCTCGTTTCTCTGTTCCTTTGTCCATATGTAGCTTTCCATAATTGTATACTTACTTGTATTTTAGATGAATATTCTTAATGTTAATGGCCCTTGGGTAGTTATGATCTTTTGCTCCCCTTGCTATAGTTTAGTAGCATTGTATGGTAGCTTGTTCGTAGTCCTAGGTAGTTTCGTAAATTGTAAATTTTTATATTGAGTTCATAAAAAAAGACTTTCTATTACCAAGGAATTGAAATCGATAATAAACTACTTGCAACATTCCTGTTTACGATTCTTTTTGATGTTAACAACGGGTCCTTGGTTCATAGCAGCTAACCAGCTGAACAAGCAAACCTGTCTAAATATTGTAGTATCATGATTATCATTAGATGATAAGCAGGGCTGCCGAGAGGGAGGGGCAGAGGGGACAGTTTGCTCAAGGGCCTCAGGGCCCGGGGGGCCAAATGCTGAGACATTGAGCTATGAAACAGCCTTCAGATGTGGCACATAATTAGCATATATCAAAAGGTGTCAGTACAAAGAAAAAAAACCGACGGTTACCATGGAAACTAGCTGACGTCACCAAAATTCAAAAGCCGATTTTTACTTGGCTGGCTAATGTTTGCTTTAATCTGTTACAGATCTGGTTCGTATATTTGTTTTAAATCATCGAAAGTTCCCATTACCAAATTTGGATTATTTCAAGGTCATTCCATTGGATTAGTTCAAGTTTCAATTTTGCCCTAATCAATTGAAACTCCAGCAACTCGACTCCGTGGCATAGCTGGGGATTAATGGGGGATGCAACGTAAAATAACACATTATTAATATCGTCTTGTCTCGGCTGACAAGGGTATTAACGATATTGAACTAATACAGGGATACTTGGCAGCCACTGATTTGAAGTTTGTCACAGCAAAGGGAAACTGGACACTAGTTTGGCGCGAAAACAGAAACAAAACCCATGTCTTCAGCATAATGGCAGATAGAGAGGAAAAAAGGTAGGATACCCATAGCTTAGAGTCTGGGGAAACGCCCCATGCTATTAAGATTAATTTCTGGATGGTTCATTTCAACTCTATTTTTAGCAAATATTATTTTAACAGTCTGCTTTCGCGGATCTGGATTAAATGACATCTTCCAAGTGTAGGCCTAGTCTGTCTAGTCACTGCTTTTGGTCACGGTAAATATAACTGGTAGCCACATTTAAATTATCTCCTGCGGTGAACAATGATGTAAAATCATTAAAACGCCTAATATTACACTTTACATCAGCAGCTAGATCATTGATATACTTAAACAGAAAAAAAAACAGAAAATTCTGAAATACCCGTAAATAAGGTTGACGAACTTAAAAGCCTATGCGCTTCCGATGATAGGAGAAATTGAGGGAAATTGAGTAGAACCTAGCAGTTACCAAATCAGTTATGTGTCCATGTTGGTCAGGCCATACGAGAACGACAAGTTAAGGCAAGTCATCGATTTACATGCGACAGATTCAACCGCACTTTATTCATGTTATTGTTTTTGTCGGAACAATGTACGAATCTGAACGCCAATATTCCGTGTGAAACTATGACCAGCAGCTTTACATTCAGGCTCGCGAAATCGTGTCGTCAAAGAAAATGAACGTTTTTGTTCGTATTGGAGTCATTCATCAACTTATGAGCTTCTTAGGTTCAATTGGAAACCTAATGGAAGGGAGTGGTTTGAAAAACACCCCTGCGACCAGGGCCTAATCTAAGCGTGTTTTTTACACAATTAGTGTGATCTCCGAATTTGAAATAGTGGTCTGAGAAAATCGAAATTAGTTGGAAAATAAAAGAAAAATCAATTGTAGTTTTCTGCTGCAAAAATCAAAGTCGAACGATTTGTACTTGCTAGGTGACATTTTTCTTCAAGGAATGACGCCTTCATATAGGCTTTCTCCTCTTCCCACAACTTCTTTCTGATTTTTATACATGATAAGTTGTTGTCTCACAACACCACCCTAATCTGTTAAGCGTTAGTAAATGGCAATGTTACTACATCGATATGTAAATGGGTGCCTTTTCTTTCAACAGCTCTGACGTCTTCTCACATAAATAACAATCAAAGAAAGAACTTCTAAAAGAGCCATGAATTGGATGTTCTATTCGCTGGACCCCAAGCGCCCCAGACCCCGATCCCAAGACCCCTTGGGTAAATTCAAATTTCCCTCCGGTTCCTACATTCCTGATTACAATATGTTCAAGGTCCCTGCTACATTATCGATTGTATTTACTGGACTAACTATCCTTCTGGTGATAGTATTCCAATTTTTTCCAAACCGAGCTTAATAGAGACTCCCCCCAACCCCAACCCCACTACTTAAAAACTCTTGCCCGAACTTGTCCAGAAAAATGTAAGTTTACAAAGTGTTCAATTTTTATAAACACTCCTTATGCTTGCCACCACCGTCCGTGGCGGCGCCAGCTATAGCGAAGTGGGAGGGTAAAATGATGGTGGGGTCCGGCCACGCCCATCAGATTTTGGAAGAGGCTCTTTTGAACACAATGTTACTGTTTTAGGAAAAATGCTAGAAAGGACAAACCTTTTTGCGATCACTTTGAAAGACTGTATTTGTCTAGGAAACGGGACCTGATAAGGACCTATACCCCTACCCCAAAATTATGACGAATCTACATTACCATATTTTCAGAAAAGTGGGGAGGGGTTGGCCATGCTCAAAGTGCTCTTGTCGAATTCGAGTGGTCCTGGAAATAACCCTTTCCTTAGATTATGTACTGCTTGAGTCGGTGTATGCACCTGTTACAGAAGGTCACGTGTACAGTACTAGGGAAAGGCTTATTCACGTGCTGTATGAGATCATTTTCTATGTGCTTCTGCAGTTCAATCCCTGGTGTTTGTAGGTTTCTGGGGTATATTAAGCTACAAAGGTACTACGAATCGAATGAACCATCACAAATAAGTCATAAGAACTCGCTATAAAGTTAACAATTTTATAATTTTATGAAGGCATTCTCAATTCCTTACGCATCTTAGAATTGATACCATTGTTTTTGAGGGATACACTTTATCAACTAGAGACACAACACATCAAAGATGGGCTGGGAAGATGTAACAAGCAGTTGAAATCAGAAACGAAAATTCCTGTCCATCACATCAAAACACCATTTCGAACTATAACAACAAATATAATTTTGTGAGAGTGCTGGCCAAGAAATGGGAGGCAAACCTCAAGTTTTTAAAATAGGCAAGCTATGCAGGTACTTCAATCGTAATATAGGACCAAAATTTACCTGCTAATCTTGCTATGAAGTTTATTGTTATCACCCAGTATAGTAACGGAGTGCTCAAACAGAATGCAAATTGAAATGCTTTGGCGGACAGAAATACCGATGACAAAACTGCAGCTCCCAGTTTTGTTCGTAAATTGCAATGGAAAATATAAATTGATATAGGGCAAAGATATAAACAGACAACGGACATTTTATTTGGTAAATCGAAAATTGGCTCGCAAAAACTAATGTAGAAAACCTTTTGGCGTTCGTATAATAGAGGTTCGGATAATCGAGGAAGTATTGTACTAATGTACTTTGTCTTTCAGTTCATCGCATTGCCAAAAACCCTGCCCTTCAAGACACTTTCCTGTGTAGCGAGGAAGACAAATAAACACACAGGTCAAGTGCTCATACTCATGATAAACCAAGACTGAATCTTTTACAATCTATGAATCATTATTACATATAGCATCACAGTTTGTTAATCAACACATCAAGACAGAACAACAGACACACTGTACGAACAACAGAGTACAACGATTCACATAGAGACGTTGACATTATTAGATTAAATACATTTACAATTAGTTCCGGGGAATCACATGCTACACCCTCCCCTCCCTTGTACAAAAGGTATGCAGGGTGTCTGCTTAGTGCACTACAAATTCCCCAAACCGTCTTGGTGGATTTATGACTTGGCGAAGGCGCGCAGGTCTGGCATTACCCTGAATCTGACCTCCTTGGCCCCCTCCATGCTCATCTCTCTGAAGAGCTTCTCCTATCTGGATACCTGGTGTTTCAGGAACAGGATGTATGGGTTGCCCTTGGTCAAATGGAATGGGGCACGGTTTGAGCTGGTTATGGTGAACTACAAGAGATTTCCCGCCATTGGACTGGATAGTATAATTAACCCCTTGCCTGAAAATTATTTTGTATGGTCCAGTCCATCGCCTCCCAAACTTCCAATGCTTAGGTCTCCATAACCAAACTGTTTGACCATTTTCCAAAGGAGTCCAGGATTTGTGACCCTTGTCATAACATGTACTCTGCTGCTTTCTAGCCTTCTCTAGCTGTTGTCTAGCAAGAGCATTAGCATTCTGAATTGCTTTGCGGAGAGACTGACTATACTCTGAATGATTTAAAGGGTTATACAAAGGGACACCTAACTCAACTTCTATCGGCATACGTGCTGGATGACCGAATACAATCTCATAAGGAGAAAAACCTGTTGATTCATGTACACTGGTATTGTACGCGAATACTGCTTGATCTAACCACTGGTCCCAATCATTAGGACTTTCTGCCACAAAGTGGGATAGTATTTGCTGCAATGTGCGATTCTGCCTCTCTACAAGTCCATCCCCCTGAGGGTGGTAAGCAGTAGTACGAGATTTCTTAATTCCCATCATGTCATAAATTTCATGCATGAGGTTACTATCAAAGTTCCGCCCCTGGTCTGAATGGAGGACCACAGGGGGTCCAAACCGTGAGAAGACCCTAGACACTAGGATTTTAGCTACAGTTGAGGCTCTTTGGTCTTTAGTGGGGAAGGCTTCACACCACTTTGTAAAGTGATCCATCATAACAAGGATGTGACGATTACCTTGTGCTGTTTCTGACAAAGGGCCCATATAATCCAAAGCCCAAAAGAGAAAAGGTTCACTGACCTGTATGGGCTTAAGAGGGGCTTTGGTTGATGTTGAGTTATCCTTACTTTGGCTGCACTTGATGCAATTATTGACAAAATCAGTGATGCATTCATCCATTTGGGGCCAGAAAAAACGTTCCTTAGCTCGAAGAAGAGTCCGTGTGATACCCATGTGGCCTGCAGAGGGACTGCTATGAAGACCTTTAAGAACCTGTTGGACAAGAGACTTAGGAAGAATAATTCGCTGTCGAGTAAACCCCTGTTTAGAAGTATAAATCCGAACAAGAAGGCCATTGCTAACATAAATTTCATCCCAGCAATTCCAAAAGGATCTTAAAGTTTTGTTGTCTTTCCAAACAAACAATGGGGGTTTGGGAAAATGACCTTCTTTCATTTCAAGTACTTTGGAAATGTCAGGGTCGTTCTGTTGGGCATGCTGCAGATTGGTGTGAGGAACTAGACCAACTAGACAGTTGAGTGCTAAACCGGTTTTAACATCTAAGGAGGCCTGATGTGACTGAGTAGCTGATACAGTATGATTCAAGCGAGAAAGTGCATCAGCATTCCCATTGGCATAGCCAGGCCTATGCTGGATGGTAAAGTCAAACTCTTGGAGATCCATAATCCACCTGGCAAGACGGCCTTTGGCCTCAACAGAATGCAACCATTTCAAGGCATTGTTATCAGTGATCAACTGGAATTTACGACCTAATAAATAGGACCGGAAATGTTGAGTTGCGAATACTACAGCCAGCGCTTCCTTTTCCATGGCAGTGTAGTTTTGTTCCCTGGCTGTTAAGGTACGGCTAGCATAAGAAACAACCCTTTCCTGACCATGATTATCGAACTGAGCTAAGACAGCCCCAAGCCCAATGTTAGAGGCATCGGTTTGAAGTATGAAAGGTTGATCAAAGTTTGGATATGCCAAGACTGGGGCAGAACACAAAAGATCTTTAATTGTTAGAAAGGAATTTTGGTGTGAGTCAGTCCATGTAAATGGTATACCCTTTTTAGTGAGCGCAGTTAAAGGGGAGGCTAAGGTTGCAAAGTTGGGGATGAATTTCCTATAGTAGCCTGCTAGCCCAAGAAAGGATCGGAGTTGCTCTAAATTTGTTGGAGAAGGGAGATTCTGAACAGCTTTAGTTTTAGAAGGGTCAGTATGAATTCCAGTACTTGAAACAGAGTGACCTAAATATATAACTTCATTAGCACCAAAAATTGTCTTTCAGTTCATCGCATTGCCAAAAACCCTGCCCTTCAAGACACTTTCCTGACCAACATGAAAAGAAAGAAGAATAATCAAAGAGGTACTACGCCATTAAAGATGTTATCACAAAATCAGGTAATGACATTTTTGATTATTTGCTATTTGCTCATGCTTTCACGAGGTATGAAACAACCTCTGTCATTAACATGTTCGGTAGAATTGCTATCTTCAGAAAACTCCAAACTTCGGCTCCCTCAAAGTAGATTGCTGCTAATTTCTACACATATCATTCCCCTTAAGACATTGGGAATGTGCGCATTCTATTCTACTATCTGCTTTATTCGCCTTCCGATAGCTTGCAAAATATCAGGAAAACAAAGTACAAACAAATGGTCATGTCTGATCACTTAAATATCGTTCCTTCTCTCCTCTCCTCCATCCCTAAGTGCAGCGTTTTACCACAATTTGAGAGTTTACCATCAGTTAATAGTTTGGCGAGAATTGAAGAGTTCCAAATTACATACCCATGGATGGATGGGGGGTTGGCAGCTGAAAGGACAATCGTTTATACCAATCATGATGGATGAAGAAGCAGAACCACAAGATCTATTGCAAATACTTCGATGTGGTTGCAAGAGGTCTTGTGACAATAACCGGTGTACCTGTCGAAAAGCAGGCTTGAATTGTACTGCATCATAAACAGGGGCACACATCCAATTTTTTGTTGGGGGATGTATACCCTAGCTGGACCGACTTTCATTATATCTTTGTCATTGGACCGACTAGGTGAAACTGACAAATGTGCGATTTGTCTGTTGTTTGTAATTTGGTTTGGCAAGGAGGTACTCTGTGTGTCATCGACTTTTAAAAATTCTTTTGTTTTGTTTATGTTGTGTTTTTCTAAATGGTGGGCCTTTTTGTTGAGCTGTAAACCAATTCGGTTTACATATAAACAATTTTTGAACTGACTCAAAAATTGTGGGGGGGGGGGGTGGGCTGGGTGCCACATGCTGCGTCCCTGGTTATGCAAGGAATGTCATGGCTCATTGTTTTGTAACACTAAAATTGACGACGATTGTGGCGATGATGACCTTGACAAAGACGCTGATGACAGGCGCTTCTGTTTTTTTAAAAACGAGTTCTATAAAGATTTTTTGACGTCAGCAAGTTTCTTTAGTAACCGGATTTTTTTGTTTTACGTTCCACCATTTGGTATATGCTAATTATGTACCACATCTGTCTGAAGGCTGTAGCATGCCTCAATCTTTGGGTATAAAGAATACTATAATATCTAGGCTTATTCAAATTCTCCGATCTTCGCTTTTCACCCTCTACTAATTTGGCGATAAAAACTTTTGCCCAAAGCTCAAAATTGACACCACATAGCATTGAAGAGCTTTTAAAAGTAGCTTTCCCTATGGTTATAATACGTCTTTCTCTTTATATAAATTTTCTCTAGGTCAACTCAAAATTTTACATGACTATGGCCCGTAGGAATTTTCCTTTACTCAGCCCCTCTTTTTTACCTGTGTTAGGACAGCACCCCTGTCCTTATAATTGCAGGCATCTTTTCATTTGAGAGTTTTGGAAACTATATATAAATACACAAGTCAATTACTAGGGTAGACATCTCCATTGGATGTTGCAGCCATTAGGGGTTTGCTTGGGTGGAAATATATCAAACATGCGCTTTTCTCATAGTTAATTTTCGATCTTTTTTCATTCTTTTTTTAATTTTCTCAGCTTGGTATCAATCAATGCAAAATACAATGTCATATATGTGTATTAAATTACAGACCACTACAGAACACTAGTTACATTTGATGAAAGCATTCCAAGGTTGTTTATCTTTCGCAACTGAATGATTTTTCCGGTTGGCATCATCCGACGCTCTCATGTTCTGTCGAGTGTCGAGTCAAAACTGAAGCACATTCTATATGCTTCGGCTTTGATATTTTTCAGTATTTAATTAAAATGTTAGCCGAAGAAGAAACCTGAGCAAAGTGGGAAATAAAGTATTTGATGTTCCTCCATTCAACAGGTGACAAAACCTTTCTTCGAATGTAACTCATCATCATTTTTCTGAATTTTGTTTGCGTTACATTCCGATGCTTTTTGTCTAGCTTCCCGTTTTGCATTATTGTTGAAAATGAATTACTATTTCAATTGAAAAGTCCAAATCATGTAGAATGCCACCTGTTGCAGCTTGAGAATAACAGTAAATTTGATCTTCTGTTGAGCCAACTTGCACTTGAGGGTATGTTCAAAGACTTCAACTCAAGAAAAACAGCTCTGGTTATGACATGTAAGGTTCATTTTCCGTGTCAACTTAGTTCCGTGATTGTCAATTCTTTTATAACTAGAATTTTGTAGATTAGTAAAACACGAGTTAGTATTGCACATTGCGAGTTGCGAATCGCATAGCAAGAGTTGCGTCACTACATACCAGTTACGAGTTATCACATATGATTTGGAACCACGAGTTGAAATCTTGCGAGAGCGAGTTGCGAAATCGTTTCGAGTTGACTTATAACTGGAAAGTAAGGCTGCACAGAATTTTGAACGTGTGAATTCAGTAACAGCCCACGAATAAATTATTAATGGCGACTCACACGCCTTTATGGTTACTTCATTTTAACAACAGAGGGACTTGGAAAACAACACGGCTTCCTTATGACACAAATAGGAACTTAACTAAACTCAAAACTAAAACTGAAGTTAATTGAAAATCGGCATAGTGCTTGGTGTGATTTTCATTAGCTTGGAAAATAAGCGAGCGATGAAGCTTAATATAATCATTAGAAATTACAGAGCAACCTGAGGCTAAGGCACTGTCTAAATGTTATTTGGAACAAAGATACATACGCTTCCTTTTTGTGTCGCTGTTTTGAAGTAATAAACGTTCTAATTCCAAAATGGAAGGTCAGGCTGGCCGTAAAGTTTGAAGTTTTGTGGGTAATTGCCATACTTACTTTCCAATTTCAATCTCTCTTTATTTTGGGTGCTGAGACGAAAATGATAATTGTTCTACAACTTTTTACCCCGTCACCAATTTACCTCAGTGTGGAATGGTTCCTTTAGCCTTCTTAGAACAAATCGTCCAAAACTTAATGAACACAGATCTTTCACAAACAGTTTGAATGAGAGTCTCCGTCTTTCTCATGATTATCCATGAGGAAAATTTTAGAGGGCAATTCGGTACTCGAGTTTTTCACAATGATGGTGGTGCTTAATCTGATCTTGATTGTTGAGTACAATCTTAGAACGTTATTGTATTTTAGATAGTTTGTTGATGATTCAATGTATACTATAAATTCTATCCAATTTCAACGATTTTTTATCGCATCTCTAGATGAGAGAGGGTATCTCGCGAAAACGTTGCCTAACGAAGAGGGGGCATCAGCTCTAGTGTGACAAGCTGCTTCATGTGGGGTTAGGCTGATTTTAACCGTTACATACTTTTTGAAGGATTCCTACCACCAATTCTGAGATATCGCGCAAAAAACTTGTTTTGATTATGCCTTTTGCACACACTATTTTTGCAACATCAAGACTATAATTCTTGTATTTCGTCAAATTTCTATCATTTTTTAATACATATAGACCAAAAACCCTTTAATGATGATTAAGTGACTCATCTGCAGAGTGACTCACCCGTTAGTTAATGTTTTTCAAACGTAATCAACGAAAAGCTACGATTCACGACGCACCGCCTAGTTATCAGGGTAACGAATGATAAAATTATCAGTCTGGGGCAATGTATACCAGAGACTTTAAATCAGAAAATTGTTTACAAGAAAGTAGTACCAAGCTCCTCAGAAAGAAAAATTCAGCATGAAACTAAGATCATCCTAAGAAAGTATGTAACTGTGTTTTATTACAGAAATTAATTTTCCTATTATTGTAAGCAAAAATAGTAATAAATATTGCTTAACTGGCAAAACAAAGCAGTTTTTAGATCAACAATTACTTATGAAAACTTTCCCTTGTATAAGAATTTCAAAACGAAATGAAATTAAAAAGGGCAACATGGCTCAATTTGTGATTGTCAGTCATTAAACATCGCGAATTCATTGAAACAATAATGTACGTACGGGAACAAATGGTTTAACTTTGTTCGGAAAGTTTTGTCAGTACTAAATCCTGTGGTTGGTAAGAAAGTATGAGTAGTAGGGCCATTTCGAACTTCCACATAACTACATATCACATCGTAAACCACGATGTTGGTCGAGTTCAAAAAATATTTGGCAATTTAACTGTTTTTAAAATCATTTCAGCTGGCGCTGGAATCAACAACGTAAACACATGGCAAGACTTCAAATTACAAAGCAGTAAACATTGGAAAATTTCTTTGTCAAACTAGGGCATACTGGAATAACCAGACCCAGGACCGTAGAACCGGACCCCAACAGACCGGACCCCAGGGGAATGCCCATTCCCGTCCATTTGCAATGGCGGCAAGCGCAGCGCAGCAGTGTCCTTCAAAATAAGACAACAAATTGCTGCTGAAAGAAAGTTCTACTTCATGGGTGCCTTAAGAAACGTAAAAATGCATAGTTTGTTGGATCATCTAACCTGCAGAAAAAATTCTTTCCTGCTAAAGGAAAGGAAGGACTGTAGCAAGCTCTGGTCGATCGATGGGCCTTACCGTAAGCCTGAAAAATCATCCTAATGCGACATCATTCTGACCAGTGAACGGATGACGAGAAGCTTACAAAAAGCTGCAACATATGTCTACGAAAACGAGAGCTTTCTTCAAGTCGTAGTTGTGCCTCCAGGGGCGGATTAAGGGGGGTTCCGGGTTTCCACAAACCCCCCATTGCCACTTAAATATTATTTGTATATTAGTTTAAGACTCAGAAAGATAAATTATTGTATTTCTTGTGTTTTAATGCAATAAGGAAAGAAGATTTTAGGATCCTGTTTAGAATTTATCTTTCATTAGCCCCCTTAAATAATTCATTATGATGAAACATTTGCATAGCAATTGCTGATTGAATATATGAAAATACAAAGTAACAAAAAAGAGCAATATATCAACATGAAGTGGTATCTACAAGTGTGGGGGATAACTGACATGTTCAGTACCTTGTCACGGATTTTGTCAGATATGTTCTTGATAACAGTATTATACGAATTGTATCTAAGATGCATTGCTCCCATTTCAATATGCCATTTTTCATTTGCAGTCTTAAACATATCACATGGTAACTGGATTTTGTTTCATCTTCATAAGCAGGGTGTCAGCGAGGATAAGGTATTAAGTTCCTTGGAAACACTGAGCCTACAAAGTGTGAGATTACATTAGAAATTGACCAAATTTCAAAGTGCTTCATGACTTTCATGGTACTAAAATGCTAGGCTTAATCTTTGGCTTCTTAATGAGTTGATTGTATTGGCAATGGTATAGCCTGTTGGCGAAATAGCCTACAAACCTTGCTTTGCTCTGAATGGTTTGTCCCATGGTCACGCCATTTCCAACTCACTTTTAGGAGGCAAATGGTCTTGCTAAAAACTTTGCCAAGGCTTTTGAATTTCTTAAGTTCATGACTATTAAAGCACTGAACATATAGTTATAATTCCTTAGCTTTACAAGCCAAGACAGTTTTTCCCTGTTAACCTAACCAAACAAATGGAAACTAATGTATGTTAAAGGCCTTACTTTCTAGGGGCTCTTGGGGCTGAAGCCCCCCGAAAATTTTGAACAAAATTTTTTTTAGATAAATGTGATATTTAGAAGGACAGGGGAAGCATCAATATCCACATGAACATCAAAGGGTACATTACCCTGGTTGGGGCCCAACAGCTGAATACTAAACTTTTTAACTGCATTATTCCCAGAGGTTTATGCATGTTATATATCATGTGTTTTTTTAGATGTCCTAAAACTTCATTAAAAGCATTACTTTTAAATGTAAGCAGTATAAATATCCTTTTTTACCTAATTTTCTTAGTAGTTTTTTTCAGGGCTCCTTTCCCCAAATAAGTACTTTCTGCCATCATTTATAATATTAACAAACATATCTTTGAATGTATTTCCATTTTCTCAAAAAAGACAAGCTTAAACATTTTTAAAATCATTTTGGGCCCCTTCCAGGCTGAGGCCTTGGGGCAAATTGCCCCCTGCCTCTCTCTCTGCATTCTGCATCTCTGATTGTGGATTAACTATTGAAACTCTATCCAGTCTAGTTAATGGGCTATATTCCCAACTATTTCTTGCCTTTAGTTCCCAGAGAAAGGGAACTTTCAGGTTCCCAGAGAAAAGCAACTTTTAGACCTGTACCCTTTGCGACACAAAACGGTAAAGTAGGAAAGGCTCA
The DNA here is from genome assembly GCA_964019065.1 of Catostylus mosaicus. Classification (NCBI taxonomy): domain Eukaryota; kingdom Metazoa; phylum Cnidaria; class Scyphozoa; order Rhizostomeae; family Catostylidae; genus Catostylus; species Catostylus mosaicus. Next base: position 8,935,086 of record OZ025184.1, on the reverse strand, counting down.
AAAACTGTATAACTGCCTAAATGTTTAACGAAAACCATTGAACCGCTTAAGCATTTACTAAAAGCGAAAAACCGGCTTAAAATTCAGTCAAAACCGTGATCATATGAAATCTGTTGAAGCTGCACTGATGGAAAACCTAGTCATTTTCTTGTTAACTATCATTGTGCGATGTAAGTGTTCTTTGTTGTGAATTTGTCTTTAAGAATATCCCAGAGTTAACAAAGATGATCCCAATAAAGATCAGAGCATTATTGTCTAGTATTTGCAAAACCATTTCATCAGACTTAAAATGCTAAAAGTACAAGTTATATGCATAGACCTCAAGGAATCCTGCGAATCCTGCCGCCACCCCTGCTATAAATAAGACTCGTGCTATAGTTAAAAAAAATTGTTATTGCGGGTGGCAGAGCTTTGCTTTGACTCAAAGCTATCTTTATCTGAATTTGATATAATTCGTGGCCATTAATTTCCGGCTATGTTTACCCAACTTTCCTATTTGTTAAATTGTGCATGAATATTTTCACCTTATTGGCGTGCCGGTTCTATGAAAAGCTGTCAATATCCAGAAAACCACCTGTTCTATAGTAGAAATAACAGCAAATCGAAACAACTTTCACTTCAGAGCTTGCTCAAATACTTTGACTCATGAGAGCAGCTTGGAAGATAACATGTAAGTATCGAGCTCTTCTCTAATCTCTCTAATAACGTTTTGTAAGCAGGGATGCTGGAGAGAATGAATAGCAAAAGGTCAGTGCTTTGCTAGGGACACTTTAATTGTTATAACCACCATCATCAACAGCTTTATCAACGTATTTCATTTTGACAATGATAACCTTGTTGGCCCTGCTTTAATGACCCAGGCTTTTATTTTAATTTGTACTACCAGCACCTCTAAGGGGACCATTAACGAAATAAGGTCAGCTTGACATTTTTAATGCTATCCCTGCCACTGTAATTGGGGGTGTTTTTTACTTTCAATTTATATTATATCCTTCCTGCAATACAAGTAATGTATATTTTAATTGAATTTCAGGTTCTTTTTCAAAATCACCATCTTGTTGCAGTCGCTTACCGTTTCATTGTGCCACATTTTGCGATTGCAGTATGGAGGGGGGGCAGATTTTTCTATTCAAAATACAGGATTAAAGCTTGCAGGGACTCCTATCATGGTTTACGAAGAAATTGAGATTCAATACTGCTATGCCTATTGCTTTCACGAACCAGCTTGCAAATCTGTTAACATTCAAGCAATCGATGGCATCGGAACCTGCGAACCTATGGCAAAGTCCTCTTCAAACACAAAAGACGAGGTTGAACTAACAGTGACAGAATACTGGGAAAGCCATACCACTAATTTCTCAAGTCGATTGGTATGTGTTACGCATCAACTTTGCACATCTAGTCCAGAAGGGTAGGGGGGGGGCCGGGAGCACTATTTCAGGGATGTCCTGGAAAATAAGGGAAATTATATGGCTATGTAGATTGAATGAAGCCTAGTTATGTTCTTAACTTTTTTGATTTGAACGCTTAAATGTTCTAAACATGTTCTTAATTTCCTTGCTCTTAAAATGTGCAATGATTTCTCCAAAAAAAACGATAATTTGTTTGGAAAGAAAAAGTTTTGGCTAGCAATTTTTTCGAACACTTTTTGAACACTATTTTAACACTGTGTTTTACTCTTTTCATCTTGTGTTCTTTGAAAGAAAGCTATGAAGCCTGTCATTTTTTAAACATGTTCTTCACTTTTAGGAATTTGAAGCCTTATGTTCTTTTATGGTATGATCTTATAAAAAGAACGTGTAATCATATATGGGGGGGGGGGGGTCCTAGCATGCCTTTATATCTCACATGAATAATATTTTTTTTACAGATTGGGCGTAAATGCAAGAGTATTGGAAGAGGTAAATGCAGGCCGTATCAAACTTGCATCGACACTTGCGAATGTCCTGGTTATAAGTGTTATGATTGTTCTGAGGCAGCGAAAATCGGATATCATTGTAAGTCCACATAGTAATTCGCACAAAAATTTCTAATAAATTTGCTGACCAGAGAAATTAGTCGATGTCAGGGGTGGCGCCAGGATTTTCCCGACGGGGGCTAGGTTCCCCAACAGGGGGCTATAAGGCAGGATAGAGGGTATCTTTCTGAGCATAAGAACACAATTTTCTATTAAAAATTCTAACACTGAATAAGCTGACACTCCCCGACGGAGGGGAGCTACAGCCACCCCTGGTCGATGCACCTAGAACATGATCATGTCAGTGACGTTGTATAGCATCAGAATATAAGGGGTCTAAAAAGAGAAAATTTCTGATTCCTTTGTTGGTGACATTGGCTATCTGAGTTATTACAGGCAATATAATTCCATTTGTGTTGTTTCTCGCTTTCTCCAGAAGGAGACTAATTTTTAGCTGTAAATAGAGGCAGCTGAAGGCCTGGAATTTATCATCGGGAGGATTTGTACGGTTGAAAATGTGTGTTGCCTTGATGTTGACATGTGACTAATGTTCGATCTTTGTGTTAATCAGAAGCAAATCTTGTAAACTTTCAAGTCTATTTCATCTTTCCAACAAAATTACTGGATGAGCCCTTTGATACTTCTCTGGAGAGCTAAACCATTCCAAACCTAACCAAGGCCGTACATAGCGGGGGGGCAGGGGGGGCAGTTGCCCCCCCAGAAATTCTCAAAGTAAGGTTCATGATAAGGACTGTTAAAGTCATAAAGAACTTTCCCACACATTATATACCGGAAGATATCACCTCATCAGATAAAACACACTTAAAATTACCTAAAATTGTTCTATTTATGTCCGCTGAGTACTTCCGATAGTAGTTCTAGATATCATGCGGTTTCCGAAACTGCGATGGCTCAATTCACTTAAATCCCACCCTAAATTTTTCGCACATCTTGAGGAATGATACAAAATAGTTTCTCTCAAATCCAAGATTTAGTAGCGTAAGTTGGCGATGGAGCCAAATCCGAAAAAATTCCGGCAAGCTACAATAGCATCATTTGCAGTTCAAAGCACTTTAAAGAAGAATCAGCAAAGGTATGTTGAAACAGAGTTAGTTCTTTTCTTTTTAAGGCATGGGGCCCTTTTCTGCTTCGGCTACTTTCATTGGAAACTGTCCATGCGTTTCTGAAATGTTTTTAAAGATCCATTGATAACCATGATCCTTTTCGGCGCTAATTATTTTTGTGATCAATTTGAAAGAATGTAAGTTGACTAAGAAACGAAATTTAATAAGGCCTACCCCTACCCTAAATTTTGGACAAATCTACTTTACCATATTTTCAGTAAAGTTTGGTGGGTAATTACTCCCCTGTACACCCCCGTGGCTCAACCACTGCCTCTAGTAATTTATTCTATGATGATCAAGAATTCAAATTGTTGTTCAGGTTGCACTCACAGCGGTGATAAAGCTCTACAACTAAACAACTAAACATTGTTTTAGAATGAAGTGTAATTGTGTTCTAGACTTCCACAATCAACCAAAGAAATAAAAATTATGCTGAAAATCGCATCGAAGTTTTCACTTTCTTTCTTATAGCAACGAAAGCAGTCATTCCCCTTCCTCCGATACACCAGTGCAAATAGACTTCGTAGATGCTAATGATCCTGCCTCGTTTGTTGGAAGAAAGTTAACAGAAGATGAGAAGTTCTCACTACTGACATCAACACTTGTCTTGCCTAATGGCTACAAAATTAAAGCTATAGGTGGTAGACGATTCCAAGAGTCTTGGACCGAAGAGAGGCCATGGTTGAGGTACAGCGTCTCTGAGAAAAAAGCCTTTTGTCTATCATGCATATGCTTTGGCAATTTCGACAGCAGCGACCCCAATTTGTCACCATTTGTTTCAACGGGATTTTGCAACTGGAAAAAAGCCGTTGGCAAAAAGGAGAGTTATCTTGACCGGCATATGAATAGTGAGACACATCGAGATGCAGAAGAGAAGGTAAGGGGTTTCTTGACGACCCGCCAGCCAGGCACTGATATCAAAGCAAAACTATACAAACAGGCTGCAGAACAGCAAGCACGTGTAAAAAAGGGGCTATTGTCAATAATTGATGTAGTGATAAGATTAGGTATGCGGGGAGTTGCTCTCCGAGGAAACTGGAATAAGGAAGAGAATGAAGAAGACGGGAATTTCTTGCTTTTTGTGAAATGGAAGGCGACTTTCGACAAAGCTTTAGAAGATCATTTGAGAAATGCTCCAAAGAATGCCAAATTTACTTCTCCCCGCATTCAAAATGAAATTGTTAGCATTTGTGAGAACATCATCCGTAACCAAATCATCTCAAAAATTCCGAGGTATTGGAGTGTTATGGCTGATGAAACGACAGATGTTTCGTCCACTGAGCAAATGAGTATCTGCATACGATTTGTGAATAAAAATGCCGAGGTATGTGAAGAGTTCCTGGGTTTCAGAAAATTAAAGAAAATGGACGCACAGGCAGTATTCGATGTCCTCATCCCTGCTCTGAAGAACTGGGGTCTGGATCTCTTAAATCTTGTTGGACAAGGATATGATGGTGCATCTGTTATGAGTGGCAATAAGAATGGACTTCACAAGAAAGTGTCAGATCATTACCCAAATGCAACATATGTCCATTGCCGCTCACATGTTTTAAACTTAGCAATTGCTGGAGCATGCAAGAATGTAGATTCAATCCGAGACCTCTTTGACAATGTTGGCAAAATAACAAGTTTTCTCGGAGATGGCGCTAAAAGAAAGGAGATTTTTAAGGAAACTATCGCCAGTGGAGATGATAAAGAGTTGATTGCTCTGCTCACAGAAACAGAGAATGTAAACGAAAATGATGATGCTGCTACATATGAAGGAGGGGATAAAGATCTTCAAGCATCCAGTCAAGGAATCCAGGCGGGAGCAAGGAAGATTTTAGTGCCAAAGCTGTGTCCAACACGATGGAGCTCCAGAGTAGAAACACTCTCTGCGTTGATGGCTAAGTATCCTGCTGTGTTAGAAACACTTGGAATCATAGCAGCTCACAGTAATGGCGAGTCGAGGAGCAATGCCATATCATTCATTCGCCTCCTAGAAGACCCACAATTCATCGTAGCCCTTGTCGTAGGACAATACATCTTGAGCTTTACTGCTCCAGTCACGAAGGTTCTCCAAGCGAAGGACTGTAACTTGGGAGAGGCATATGTAGATGTCAACACGGCAAAAGAGTGCATTAGAGCCGCACGAACAGATCACGTCTGGGGAAAAGTATGGAGAAGGATTGGAAGCATTGCAGATGTCATTGGTGTTGAAGTCAGGAAACCACGCGTAGCAAGCATTCAGCGTCATCGAGCAAATGCAAGTCATTGCAGGGATCAATCAAGTTCGGATTACTTCAAAATCAATTTTTTTTATCCATTTATTGATCATGTAGTAGAAGAGCTTGAAGCGAGATTTGCCAATGCTCACGAGGGCCTAATCGCTGCCCAAAGTCTGGTACCTTTTTATCTAAATGGTATGACAAGTGAGAAAGTAAAATCATTGATGGATTATTATGGAAAATTCCTCAAATTTCTTGAGAAAGTTGGCCTTGATACCGAAATTTGCAGATGGAAGCAACAGTTCACTGCAATGGTGGCAAAAGACAAGCCAAAGACAGCAAACGATGCCTTAGTTCAATGCTCCGCAAGATTCTATCCAGCTATCAACAAAATTCTAACCATCTTCCTTACCGTGCCCGTCGGCAGTGTTTCTTGCGAGAGATCCTTTTCAGGTCTTCGACGACTCAAGCTTTGGACTCGAGCATCAATGTCGCAAGACCGACTGAGTGGCTTAGCGATGCTCATGATTCACAGGGGGAGCGAATTCATTCCTTCTCCTCGTGAAGTTTATGAAAAGAAAGCTAACTGGAGAATAAAAGATGAATGAATGACAGTGTATGTACCTTTTGGGCTGGAATGAGAAGTCGCATCGACACTTTTAAGAAGTTCTGTTCTGTCACAAAATTTAAGTTGCGTTCAGCAATCAGTTGATTTAGGACATCTGGTAGTTAGGGTGATGACTGATGTGCACGGAGGTTATACTTTATTTGTGTTTTATTTGTACGATTCAAATGTGGAAAGGGATTGTTGTCCGTTCTATAATAGGATTCATTAAATTTGTAAGGCCTACAGAACGGCTGGCTATCGGAAATTTTGATGAAACATACAAAACCAAATCATATGAATAGCAACTCTGTAACTGGATGCTTTTGTCTTTAGATTCACATGCTTTCTGTGAAACGTCTAAACTAATTCAAGAATAATATGTTGTTCTTTTGCGTATAAAAAGGTGTTTTCTGGTGATATAAATATGAGGGCCAAAAAAAAATTTTTCCCAGTTGCCCCCCCGCTGAAAATATCCTGTGTACGGCCTTGAACCTAACGAGGGTGACACAATTCACATTTTTTTGGTGCAAAATTGGAAGCATTATTCAACTCCTTTTTTGGAGCACCATCCTAATTCTTCACAGAGATCTACTGGACATTTGTGGTATAGACAAACATTGTATAAAATGTATCATAAAGGTACATCATTATATGTAAAATATAAGAGGCTTATAGGTCTCTAATTTGTCGGGTTTTCTTGGTAATGACTGTTTATGAGCATACTTAACTGTGAAGAATAGCCAGTTTGAATTAAATCTCTAAGCAAAATCAATGAAAAGAGACATTTCCAATGCCTATTTTAAATAAGCAGATTATGATTAGGTAAGGCTGATAGCACAGCGCACCTAAAAGATCAAGATAATATCGCAGAACTTGTCTGCAGAGCAACTGAAGCAAAAACCTTAACCCTTTCATTGTCAGCAAAAATCGAAAGAAATGACACTTCTACTTGAAAAATTTGTTAAAAATCAGTAATTCAAGCTAAATACATGAAAGTTGACAGAATAATTAGTAATAGACTATTAAACAAGAAAATGCAAAATAATTTGGGAAATTACTAATTTCCTGCTGACAATAGGCAGCTAATTAACTGTTTAACAAGTACAGCTAATCAATTTTCTATGTTATCCTATCTTTATGTCTGAAACCATAAGAGATAGCAACTTTTTGATGCCATTTTTAAATTCCTTGGCATTTCATTCCCTAAATGGGACTTTTTCAAAGTATTCCAACAATCCAATCAATAGATAATCCATTTTATTATGCGAGGCTCATAGAGGTTCGTTAACGATTAATACCATTTGGAGAAGCATGATGCTGCCATTTGAAATCAGTATTACCAAAATGATTAAAATACAAGTAACCTAAGAGTTTGCAAATACTTTTGCTTGTGTAAAGAGGCCTGCATTTAAAAAAAACATTTTACTAATTAGCGGCTAATTAATAACACGCTTATCAAAAAGTTAATTGCGTCGACAATGTTCTATATATGAGTCCTTGTATTCATCAAATTCTTGCGAATGAAAGAGGGCGAAGCAATTCCTTTCACCAATGCAAAGAGGAATGTCACATTTCATACAGGCAAACATAGACCGTTTTGGCCTCTTTGAACTATCAGTTGAATAGACTGCAAGCATGACAGAACAGACTTTGCAGATGCGAGGTTTGTCACATTTCGTTGGCAGATGTCCTGAATCAAATCTGTTTTCCCACTGCTCCTCTTTTGAGCAAGCTTCTCTGTATTTTGAGGCTTCCCAAGACAGGCTCCTTACAACTTGACATGTGGCTCCACTGACAAGACCATCAACGTCAGCAGTTTTTGTGTCCAAGGTGGCAAATGGTTGAACCTTATGAAGGCTTCCAGCTTCACCAATTGCCTTTTGCTCAGTACCAGCAAGTTGCTTTACAAGGTCCATCTTGAAATCAAGGAATGTATAGCTGACAGGCATTTTTTGGTCAGGGGTTTTTGGTCAGGGGCTGCATCTTTTAATTCTTCCCAGTACACAAATGCATTCCAGACAGCTATGTCAATAAAATGAAAGAATAGTGTCTTCCAAAACTTCTTTGTACGATACTGCACAGAATACAAATGATACATTTGGTCTGAAAGATCAACACCATTCATATCCTGGTTATAATCTTTAATGCATTCAGGCCTCATGACATCAATCCTTCTGTGAATTCCCCCATCTTTCACATTCCTTTTACACAAATCATAATCATTGGCAGAATGGTATGTGGAAAGAATTGACACCACATTCCTATCAACCCACTGCATAAGCAATACATCATGAGGGGCTTCACCTAGTCTTGTATATCTTACATTACCCCTTTCTTTCTTCTTACCCCAAGCATTCCTGTTTTTCATTGCCTCAGGAAACAAAGATGTATTCTCCCTTATTGTCCCAACTGCATGTATTCCCACTGACGCAAGGTACTGAAAAAGGGGAATGCTGGTATAGTAGTTGTCAACAAACAATATATATCCCATGTTTTGTAGTGGCTCTGTAAGTTTGATGACAACTCTTGCACCCAGTTGAGACATAAGAGTAGAACAATCTTGCTCAGCTGCTTTCCTTTGCCTCCCCAAGCACTTTGGCACACCATCAAAGCTCTGGTTTTCAACACTAAAATCATCCCAGCCATCATTTCTCTTTTTGCCTGTGTACACCACCATGTCCCAATTATATCCAGTAGATGAATCTGCCAAGACCCACAATTTAAATCCCCATTTTGTTGGTTTGTGTCTAATGTATTGTTTGAAAAAAAACCTTCCTTTGGACTTGACCAATCGCTCATCAATTGAAATTGACTGTCATGGAACAAAAAGTTCCCTGCATCTACTGCGAAGAAAGTCGTAGATATTTCTTATCTTGCACAGGGGGTCTGATCTATCTTCATTTGAAGGGTCTACAAAGTGAAGAGCGGCAAGAATGGCACAATAACGTCTAAATGTTGGCACAAACATTGAACCCAACAGGCCTGAAAATATGGTATCATTTTGCTAGTAGTTTTCACGTGCAGGAGCCTTCACGATTCCAATGTACAGTAGACAGGCCAAAAATCTTTTGAATTCCATTAAGTCAATCTTTCTCCATACTGGTTCATTGTGAACCTGTGACATGTAACTTTTTCCAATTCCTTCCCCATGAACTGCATACAGATTTGAATTGTCTATAATGACTTGCATTAAGTGGAGAGGAAAGAAAAGGAGGAAAAAGTCAACAGCCCTTCTTGGTTCTCTTCCCCTTTGCCAATCAATAACAGGTCCAGTTTGAGCAACATTATGTGGTGGAATCCATTTTTTTGACCTATCACCAGAATACCCTTTTGCATGTACATCATCCTCCAAACATTCACCACCTTCATCGTCATCCTCTTCATCTTCTTCATCCCTGCCCAATATAGGAACTTCATCTTCTTCATCAACTGCTACAATATTTGCAGTTCTCTTGGTTCTAGGGTAAAGAGATAAATTTTATTCTTTTTATGTATCCAGCTGCCCATAATTCAGTTTAATACAATCTTTGGTATGGTATTTAGATGAACTCGTATCATAAAATCAGCTGATAGATTATCAAGATGGCGGTTGCCTAGGCCCTTCCAGATACAACAATGCATTTTCAATATTTTGACATCTCCTCGTCACTGAAACTAGTCAAAGATAGGTGAAATGGAGAACACGTAAATATATTTCATTTGTAATGACCGTCTATGGCAGTAAAAACACTCACCTATGAGATTGGCTTTGCTCTGTGCTTTGATTGTCCGTTATTTTTCGTCGCTTTGAACCACGTTGCTTTGGAGGGTCACATGTTTCTACTTCTGGCTCAACAAACTGCACTTCAATGTTCCTACCAGCAAGTAGCTCACGATCTAACTCATACTCTTCGTCTGATTCCAAACCAGCAAGTAGCTCACGATCTAACTCATACTCTTCGTCTGATTCCAAACCAGCAAGTAGCTCACGATCTAACTCATACTCTTCGTCTGATTCCAAACCAGCAAGTAGCTCACGATCTAACTCATACTCTTCGTCTGATTCCAAACCAGCAAGTAGCTCACGATCTAACTCATACTCTTCGTCTGATTCCAAACCAGCAAGTAGCTCACGATCTAACTCATACTCTTCGTCTGATTCCAAACCAGCAAGTAGCTCACGATCTAACTCATACTCTTCGTCTGATTCCAAACCAGCAAGTAGCTCACGATCTAACTCATACTCTTCGTCTGATTCCAAACCAGCAAGTAGCTCACGATCTAACTCATACTCTTCGTCTGATTCCAAACCAGCAAGTAGCTCACGATCTAACTCATACTCTTCGTCTGATTCCAAACCAGCAAGTAGCTCACGATCTAACTCATACTCTTCGTCTGATTCCAAACCAGCAAGTAGCTCACGATCTAACTCATACTCTTCGTCTGATTCCAAACCAGCAAGTAGCTCACGATCTAACTCATACTCTTCGTCTGATTCCAAACCAGCAAGTAGCTCACGATCTAACTCATACTCTTCGTCTGATTCCAAACCAGCAAGTAGCTCACGATCTAACTCATACTCTTCGTCTGATTCCAAACCAGCAAGTAGCTCACGATCTAACTCATACTCTTCGTCTGATTCCAAACCAGCAAGTAGCTCACGATCTAACTCATACTCTTCGTCTGATTCCAAACCAGCAAGTAGCTCACGATCTAACTCATACTCTTCGTCTGATTCCAAACCAGCAAGTAGCTCACGATCTAACTCATACTCTTCGTCTGATTCCAAACCAGCAAGTAGCTCACGATCTAACTCATACTCTTCGTCTGATTCCAAACCAGCAAGTAGCTCACGATCTAACTCATACTCTTCGTCTGATTCCAAACCAGCAAGTAGCTCACGATCTAACTCATACTCTTCGTCTGATTCCAAACCAGCAAGTAGCTCACGATCTAACTCATACTCTTCGTCTGATTCCAAACCAGCAAGTAGCTCACGATCTAACTCATACTCTTCGTCTGATTCCAAACCATTAAAGTTTTCCATGTTAAATTGAGTAAATGCCTCGACGAATATTTTCAAACAGTCAACAAAATGGCGACACCTTCCCGTTAGGCCGCACTTCAACATAAAGATTTTTTGTAATCTGAATTACGTAATTTGGTTCAAAATAGCCCAAAGAAGAATCTGCAATGTTTAATAAGATAATATCGCAGAAATTGTCTGCAGAGCAACTGAAGCAAAAACCTTAAGGAAGCCTTACTGCCCTTACAGTATTGATGTAATCAAGGCATCTATGAATGCTCCCATAAAATCTAATATACAATTATCTGGCTACACGTTCTGCCACACTCTCTCTCTTCGTGCTGCTGGAGGAGTCGGCATCTATGTTAAAGAAAATCTTACAACACGCAAAAGAGAAGATTTATCTATCAGTAATGCGGAGTTTGAAACTCTCTGGGTAGAAATTGATAATTCTAGATCTAAAAATATCCTCTATTGTTGTGCATATAGACACCCCAGCTCAGATATTGCAAAGTTTACACAACACATTCAGGAAACCCTCTGTTTAATTGCCAATGAAGATAAAATTATCCATATAATGGGTGACTTCAATATAAATTTACTCAACTATGACCGCTATACTCTCACAGATGACTTTATTAATCTGATGTATTCTTCCACTTTATGCATTCCATCCTACACCCATCTCGTATCACGGACACCAGCTCCACACTTATTGATAACATCTTCTTAAGTAATGTGACTGACTGTAATATTCTTAGTGGTAACCTACTATCCATGATTTCTGACCATCTTCCCCAGTTCGTCATTCTGAAGGACAATGCACCTGAGTTTAAAAATTCATCCTATTTCGCTCATGACTATAGGAAGTTTGATGAGGCTAGTTTTCTGTCAGAATATTCGGAACTTGATATATCCTATCTTAATGATGAAAGTACTGATCTAAATATAAAAGTTGACACCTTTTTGCTTAACCTCGAAAATCTTATTAAGAAACATTGTCCTAAGAAAAAGCTGAATAAGAAAATGCTAAAGTTAAGAAATAAACCTTGGATCAACTTTAAGATTCAAAAAATGATGAAAATTAGAGATAAGCTATTTAAGCAGTTCAAAGTGTCAAATTCACCTGTTGCCCTTAAAGCGTACAAACAGTTCCGCAACCGTGTTGTCAATGAAATCAGACAGAGTAAGAAGAACTATTATCAGCAGTACTTTGATGAAAACAAAAACAATATGAAACTGTTGTGGAAAGGTATTAAAGATATAATTAGTTTGACACCAAATAATACTGATACATTCTCACATCTAGTTGATGACAATGGCTTAAAAATATCTGAATCTATCCATATTGCAAATAAATTTAATGAATACTTTACTAAGGTAGCTGAACGAATCACTAAAAAAATCCCAAGAACACAAAAATCTCCTTTATCTTACTTATCAAATTCAAACTCTGATTCTTTTTTCATATCTCCATGTACAGCAAACGAGGTTTCTAATGTAATACAATCACTAAAAAAGGGAAAGTCCTCTGGACCAAATAGCATTCCAGTCAAATTATTGAAAGTACTTAATTATCCTATTTCCTCTGATCTCTCCGCTCTAATAAATGAGTCCTTCACAACTGGTATTTTTCCAGAAAATCTAAAAATTGCGAAGGTAATTCCAATATTTAAGAAAGGTCTCAAGACCAAAACATGTAACTACAGACCAATTTCATTGCTTTCCATTTTTAGTAAAATATTCGAAAAACTTATGCAGGCTCGCCTCCAAAAGTTTCTTGAAACATGTGAGGTCTTATTCAGTATGCACAGAACATGCACTAGTTACTTTAACTGACTAGAACTTCAGGAATATTTTTCAAAATAAGACACTACATTCCCTTGCAACCTCTGCTCAGCCTCTATGATTCTCTGTTTTCCTCATTTCTCAATTATGGCATCACAGCCTGGGGTTTAACATATGATACTTATCTAAAGCCTCTATACCTTCTCCAAAAGAAAATCTTAAGATGCATCAGCTTTTCGCATTTTGCAGCTCCATCTTCAAAAATTTTTAATTCACTAAAAATTCTTAAGCTTGAAGATGTTATACATTTAAATATTCTGACGTTTGTCTACAAAGCTCTAAACAAAGTATCTCCTGCCTGCTTTCACACATACTTTACTCCGCACTCATCTGTTCATAGAATTGTAACTCGTCAGGTAACCAGGGGTGACCTCTTTCAATCCTTAAAAAATACCACTATTTATGGTCTTAAGACAATCAAGTATTTTGGTTCCAAACTTTGGAATACACTCCCACTTTTCATTCAGGTTTCTTGTTCTGCTTCAGTATTTCGATCCAGTCTCAAGACCTTCTTTATAGACTCATATTTACATTGACACTTTTACTTAGTAGCTCAAAGCTTAACGGAATCTCACAATTGCTAGCTACTTGATACACATCTGGATCTGGTTCGTTGTAGTTTTTAATAAAATTCTTTTAGTTTTCTTTGTTTTTATTGGGGGGACTCTCTCCCGATTAGTTTATCTATTTAGAGAGTTCCTCCTTAGTCAATTAATCTTAAATACAACCTTGTAATATGCTCCTGTCTTTTTTGTGTATCTTATAATCAATGTTAAATTAAATTTAGTTTGTATTTAATAATGTATTTTTTGCAATTACTTGTAGACTGTATTTAGGATTAATTGATAAATGAATGAAAACTGAAAAAACTGAAAACTGTAATTACAAATGAATTTCGCTTTCTTTTACCGAATCAGGCAACGTCTGCTCCGAAATCAGTTGCAGTGGTCGAGGCACTTGCGTTGAATACGAAAACAGTTTTAAGTGTAACTGCAAACCAACTTTCACAGGGAGCTTGTGTGAGAAAAGTAAGTATGCTCACCTATCCTTACAAATATAGAGCCGGGTTGGCAGCGCTCGGGACGAAATAGACAAGCCGGGACGAAATAGACAAGCAGGGACGAAATAGACAAGGATTGTTATAACTCATAGAAATGACTAGTAACCGAAACGAAACTAACAGAATATGAATCGCTGTTGCCCATTCTACCTTTTTGATGAGTTTGTAATTTCTTTTTTGTATGTTTTCTTGCTGAAAACTCGAATTTATTTTCAAGCTACGAGCGGCCTAAACAGCTAGCGCCTTCGCAGCAACGGGTCAAAATAAGCAAGAAGTAATGAGCGCTCGGGACGAAATAGACAAGCAGGGACGAAATAGACAAGTCTTTTTATTACTCAAAGAAATGATCTGCAATTAAGATTAAATTATCATAATATGAAACACCGTCGTCTATATTACACAACTTTGTTATTTTTACGTATTTTACTCCGTGCTATTGTCTTATTGCTCTTGGGACGAAATAGACAAGCCGGGACGAAATAGACAAGCCTGGTCGAGATAGACAAGCAGGGACGGAATAGACAAGTCTTCTTATAACTCTTGAAAATGATAAATAACCGAAACAAATCAGCCAGAATATAAATCACCATCTCAAATTCTATCTTTCTCGATATTTTAATAATGTTTAACTTGTTGTTTTCATGCTTATTTCTTGAATTCATTCCAACTTTTATTGGTAGCGCTCGGGACGAAATAGACAAGCCGGGACGAAATAGACAAGCAGGGACGAAATAGACAAGTCTTCTTATAACTCAAAGAAATGAACTGTTATTAAAACAAAACTATCAGAATATGAATTGCCATCTTCACTTCTATCGGAAAACAATTTTTTTTTATTCTTTCATTTCTCTTTTACTTGTTAAATTCTTGAAATTATCCCCGCTGAGTTGACAGCGCTAGGGACGAAATAGACAAGCCGGGACGAAATAGACAAGGATTCATATATCTCATATAAACGACCAGTAATCGAGACGAAACTAACAGAATATGAATCGCTGTCGCCCATTCTACCTTTTTGATGAGTTTGTAATTTCCTTTTTGGTCCTTTTCTTGGTTAAAATTTGAATTTATTTACTAACTACGAACGGCCTAAACAGGTAGCGCCTTCGCAGTTACGGGCAAACTAAGCTAGGGACGAAATAGACAAGTCTTCTTATAACTCAAAGAAATGAACTGTTATTAAAACAAAACTATCAGAATATGAATTGCCATCTTCACTTCTATCGGAAAACAATTTTTTTTATTTTTTTATTTCTCTTTTACTTGTTAAATTTTTTGAAATTATCCCCGCTGAGTTGACAGCGCTAGGGACGAAATAGACAAGCCGGGACAAAATAGACAAGGATTCATATATCTCATATAAACGACCAGTAATCGAGACGAAACTAACAGAATATGAATCGCTGTCGCCCATTCTACCTTTTTGATGAGTTAGTAATTTCCTCTTTGGTCCTTTTCTTGGTTAAAATTTGAATTTATTTACTAACTACGAACGGCCTAAACAGGTAGCGCCTTCGCAGTTACGGGCAAACTATGCTAGGGACGAAATAGACAAGCAGGGACGAAACAGACAAGGATTCATATATCTCATACAAACGACCAGAAGAAAAGCAATCAATGCTTAAAATCCAATAAAACTGCGGTTGTTGAATGGGACGATAATAATTTTCTTCACCTGTCTGTTTTTGATGGAAAGTATGGTCAGTTTAATGCGCGCTCACGACTTATTGTGACTTTCAATAAAAATACGGAGCACCTTGATTGTAGATGTAGACTAAGTGAGTATTTCTGCCTCCACAAGGCACTTGCAATCTAGTATTTGTATCAGAGGAGGGTCATAAAGGGGAATACGTCCACCAAAATTGATTTAAGTCATGACGGCGGTATCCAAAATGAGGATGAAATCAACAGCTCGGAGACTACCTCTGAAAAAACACCATATCCACCGTATTCGGAAGAATCCCTAGATAAGATGATGATATACTGGTTGGCATGTAAGCAAGTTCCATTCCCAATCCCGAATGATTACCTAATCTGTAACAAGGATCTTTTTCCAAAAGTATTTTACCCTAACGAAGTAATTTGTCAAGATTGTGAAAATCTGTTATCTGGCCCATATAAAATAACATCTTCGGCGCGCATTTTAACCATGCAGGGGTACATAGATGGCATAGAAACCTTTTTTAGACGATGCATTGACTGTAACAACTTCTATCGTTATCAGGAATATTCAGACGGTGTCCACAACTTTGACGATATTTTGCTGCTCTCTCTAGATGTATGTTGTTTCCTAAGAAGTAGCCAGTCAAACCATTTAGCAGTGGGTACTTTTTGTTCCATCATAGAAAATATTTGGCATTTTAAGGTCGATGGCCAGGCAGTGTTAAATGCATATATGCATTTCGAGGCCTTGAGCAAAAGGGTTTATAACTTTAACTGTGTTGATTGTGGATACTTCCCTTCTGTGTTAATCGCTGATCTGAACAGAAAGGTTGTTTTCAAGTATAAAGAAACTGATGTTGCAAATAAATTTCTATCAAAACTGTGACGAGGTAGAAAGAGATTTAGTTAACTGTGAGGATTTCTGGAAAACAGTTACAAAGGCAATGTTGAGCAGGGGTTTTAGAAATAGGAAGATTACATCAATCGATATCCAACCTAACTTACTTAATTGGTCGCCATATATAGGGCCAAATTCGAGAAACTGCAACTTCTTGTACAATAGTGAGAGTCGGAAAATACACTGGGAGACGGGGGAGATAGAAATCGATTGTAGGGAATTGTCGGAAGAGCGGCTGATTGAAACCATGTTTGAAAGCAAATTGAATGATTTACGTAAGTTGGCACGTAAAGTAGGTGTTAGTTGCAAGGGAAGGAAATTGGACATTATCAACCGCATAAATGATGGGCTTGGAAGTAGAAATGAGAAGTTCAACAAGGTCTTTCAAAAATTTGTTGGCTGCTCGGGTGGTTGGTTAACAGTAGCATGCCCCCATGGCATAATTTATGCAGTGAAATTTCTGCTACGAGGAGAAAGTCCGAGAGACTATCTTGATGTATTGCGTAGTTTAAAGCACAAACCAAACGTATTCATTAATGTTATGGCCCACATTGTTGCCAAGCATGGTAACATTCACCATGGCAACTTTTTTAAACCCCACGATGGTCGTGTAGCACGTCCTACTCCTGAAAATATTGCACTTGCTCTTGGTAATAAGCTACACATTTCATTCCCTTTCCTAGAAAAAGTCGGGACAAAAAGTAATCCTGCGGATATAGGCTGTCATCCAATAACTGGTAGCGATGCTTGTCTGGTTTTGTTTGATAGATTCCATGAGTCCAACACAAGCTCTGAGGTTGAATCACTCAGGCGAATAACGTGTGTAAAAGAGTTAAGCGGGAAAATTAATAGTGAAACAGTTGAGCAGCTTCATGGTTCTTACAATAAGAACCGGCACTTTCTAAATCAAATAAAGCCAATAAACCACATCTTCCTGTTCAGGTCTATAATTGACTTGGCTAATGACGCGAAAAACAATAAATTTATTAATGAACGAGAAGTCAGCACAGTGCTGGAGGTTGATTTTGATGAGTGTGGTAGGGCTATATTTGCATGTGGTCCCATACAAAAGCCTCCTATTGATCAGTCCGATATTTCAATAAAAAAACTTTGACACTTCTGTCTATAATTTCGAGGATGATCCTCTTCATAATATCTTTGCGGAGTCTGAGGATTTTGCTAAGTCAGCTCTTTCTGGTAGTTATCTTGAAGAGGCTCCTGCTTATAGTAATTTCGATGATCTTTCTTTGGATTCGTTAAGGGTATCTGACGTTGAAAATTTTCCAGACATTCATCCAAGCATTGGTGCATATGACTGTGATTATCTACCTGACGACCTAGATTCAGTTTCTCTCTACTTATCAGTATCTTCATCACCAACATCAGACTTGGAGGAATTGGTTATTAATTCTTCTCAATTTGAGTGTGAAACTTTGAGTGGTTCAGAAGATGTCCCTTTGTTGATTGATTCGCAGCATCAGCATATATCCACTTTAGATGCAAGCAATATAAGAATAGAGAAAATAGATGAATTGGGTATATTAGATGGGTTTATATCAGATACATCGAGCAATAGCCTAGAAGTATCTTCAAGGAAGAAATCAAGTTCAATATTTTTGGATGAAAGGGGGCAGCTCAAACCATTGAAAACTTCTACACCCCTTTCCTCTAGAAAATCGGATAGAAATGATGAGCAATGCATTAAAAACTTTCTCCGTGATGGATTCCTAGATAATAAGAATAATAGCGACCATTTGACACTTTCTAAGGAGGCTACAGTTGATTTTGAAATCTCTGAGACAGAGGCTAGACATTGTAATGTACACGTGACCAACTTGCCTGAAGAGACACTAACGGATGATATTATTAATAATGCAACTCAGATAATTTACGATTCAAGCGCAGACTATGCTGGATTGGTTAGTATTGATATTGCAGAAAACTATGTTGGAGATGGAAGACCCTTCATACAAATAATTAAAATTGATAGGAATTGATAATTGATGTTATGGACGTCACATCGGCGTTGAAAGATACGTACAGTGACGTAGCTGCGATATTTTTTGCAGTTTGTCTTGCAAAATAAATTGATCCACAGTTCATCTGTTTCGACTATCGAAATTTGAGCAAAAAGCTTCCAAATTGCCTAGAGGACCATTCATTTGAGAAATTTGAGTTTGATGAGTACTCACGGACTTCTAGCGGAGTAAAATATAAAATAAATGCTGATATATACTGTCACTGTCAAATGCCAGATGTTGGAACGAGTATGACTCAATGCTGCAATTGCCTAGAATGGTACCATAATAGTTGTGAGTGTGGGGATTTTTCCGACGAGAGTTGGAAGTGTGCAAATTGCACGTTGCCGTAGTTGTTAGACACTTCTATCTCAAAGAAATAAAGTGGAATCTTCAGTTACCTACCCATAAATTATTGAACTTACCAACAGCAATTTCTTAAAGTTTTGGATATTCATTAACATTCCTACATCTTACTACTTAACGGCTGTGTTTTTTCATCATTTATTGACGGGATAAAGTTCATGTAAAGTTTTCCCCGACCATTTTTAAGGATAAGGAACTTGTGGCGTCAGAATTTGGTGGATATCAATCTAGATGAATGGTGCCAACAGCGGTGGAACCACGGGAGGGGTTGTGTCAAAATATAGAGTAGGGTTAGGCCCTTGAATTTTGTTTCTTGATGAAAGATAATCTTTAAAATTGACCACAAAATTGATTTGACCTAAACTTTTCAAAAACAGTATTAAAAATCTGAAGAAAATGGCTGGGCCTCTTTCATCATCTTACCCCGCCTCCCACTTTGCAGCTGTTATGTACCACCAATTATCAAAGCCAGAGGTAGTAGATACCGATGAATGCATTTAGACATTTAATATTGATCTTAGAAGGTAATATTATTTGAAACATATAAACATTTCCAGTCAAAATATAGATACATCTTATTCTTATAATTTAATTTCATACTGCGTTATTACTATCGTCTACTTTTAATTGTATGTGACGAATCATGACTGAAAATAGTACCCAAAGTAGTACGATTATGCATAATTAGTCTTTCTATTTTTTATATTTACATCATAATTCATAGTTGATATCATTGTATCTTCTCAAACGAACTTGATTATGAAAGAGAAACATGAAGATCAATGCAAATCAAGTTTTTTGGCAAAAAGGAAAATAAAATGTAAACTCACAAAAAAGTAATATTAATGGAATTCTGTTGCTATCGTTTCGACTTGGATGCACCATTTCATGATAGCTATAGAGCGGAAAGACCCTAGCACAGGGTAGGAAACGTCAAAATGACAAAACTATTGAAGATAGTGATTCATATTCTGATTGTTTCAATGATAGTGCAATTCTTTCAAAACAACAACAAGTTAAACATTATAAAATTATCGAAAAAGATAGAATTTGAGAGGGTGATTTATATTCTGGCTGATTTGTTTCGATTTTTTATCATTTTTAAGGGTTATAAGAAGACTTGTCTATCTCGTCCCGGCTTGTCTATTTCGTCCCGGCTTGTCTATTTTGTCCAAAGAGCAATAAGATAATAGCACCGAGTAAAATACGTAAAAATAACAAAGTTATGTAATATAGACGACGGTGTTTCATATTATGATAATTTAATCTTAATTGCAGATCATTTCTTTGAGTAATAAAAAGACTTGTCTATTTCGTCCCTGCTTGTCTATTTCGTCCCTAGCTTAGTTTGCCCGTAACTGCGAAGGCGCTACCTGTTTAGGCCGTTCGTAGTTAGTAAATAAATTCAAATTTTAACCAAGAAAAGGACCAAAAAGGAAATTACAAACTCATCAAAAAGGTATAATGGGCGACAGCGATTCATATTCTGTTAGTTTCGTCTCGATTACTGGTCGTTTATATGAGATATATGAATCCTTGTCTATTTCGTCCCGGCTTGTCTATTTCGTCCCTAGCACTGTCAACTCAGCGGGGATAATTTCAAGAATTTAACAAGTAAAAGAGAAATGAAAGAATAAAAAGAAATTGTTTTCCGATAGAAGTGAAGATGGCAATTCATATTCTGATAGTTTTGTTTCAATAACAGTTCATTTCTTTGAGTTATAAGAAGACTTGTCTATTTCGTCCCTGCTTGTCTATTTCGTCCCTAGCTTAGTTTGCCCGTAACTGCGAAGGCGCTACCTGTTTAGGCCGTTCGTAGTTAGTAAATAAATTCAAATTTTAACCAAGAAAAGGACCAAAGAGGAAATTACAAACTCATCAAAAAGGTAGAATGGGCGACAGCGATTCATATTCTGTTAGTTTCGTCTCGATTACTGGTCGTTTATATGAGATATATGAATCCTTGTCTATTTCGTCCCGGCTTGTCTATTTCGTCCCTAGCGCTGTCAACTCAGCGGGGATAATTTCAAAAATTTAACAAGTAAAAGAGAAATAAAAAAATTAAAAAACATTGTTTTCCGATAGAAGTGAAGATGGCAATTCATATTCTGATAGTTTTGTTTTAATAACAGTTCATTTCTTTGTGTTATAAGAATCCTTGTCTATTTCGTCCCTGCTTGTCTATTTCGTCCCGGCTTGTCTATTTCGTCCCGAGCGCTACCAATAAAAGTTGGAATGAATTCAAGAAATAAGCATGAAAACAACAAGTTAAACATTATAAAAATATCGAGAAAGATAGAATTTGAGATGGTGATTTATATTCTGGCTGATTTGTTTCGGTTATTTATCATTTTCAAGAGTTATAAGAAGACTTGTCTATTCCGTCCCTGCTTGTCTATCTCGACCAGGCTTGTCTATTTCGTCCCGGCTTGTCTATTTCGTCCCAAGAGCAATAAGACAATAGCACGGAGTAAAATACGTAAAAATAACAAAGTTGTGTAATATAGACGACGGTGTTTCATATTATGATAATTTAATCTTAATTGCAGATCATTTCTTTGAGTAATAAAAAGACTTGTCTATTTCGTCCCTGCTTGTCTATTTCGTCCCGAGCGCTCATTGCTTCTTGCTTATTTTGACCCGTTGCTGCGAAGGCGCTAGCTGTTTAGGCCGCTCGTAGCTTGAAAATAAATTCGAGTTTTCAGCAAGAAAACATACAAAAAAGAAATTACAAACTCATCAAAAAGGTAGAATGGGCAACAGCGATTCATATTCTGTTAGTTTCGTTTCGGTTACTAGTCATTTCTATGAGTTATAACAATCCTTGTCTATTTCGTCCCTGCTTGTCTATTTCGTCCCGGCTTGTCTATTTCGTCCCGAGCGCTGCCAAGACAGTTGCAAATATATAATATGATCGGGGATGCCGTCCTCAAAGTTATAGTCAGCTCTGTTAAGAGATATGTTTTGATACGACAGTTCATGTTTGGACACCGAAGGTATAGCAACCACCAGGGGCGGATACAGCAATTTTCCTGACTGGTTACAGAAACTTTTCCTGGATAAACAACAACAACAGCAACAACAACATCAACATTTCTCTTTAGGCCCATATATCTATATTTTTCCGTCTTGCTTTTTCGACACATACTTGATGTATGGTTGAAGAACGTGATGTTCAACATTTTCATCAATTTGACCACCACTAATCACGCATTCCTTCAGCTTTTCTTACATTTTGATTATCAATCCCTTAATTCTCTCACAACTTTTAGCCACCTCCCCCATTATAGATTATCTCCATCGGATCGAGAAGTAACCGTTCAATCCTTTCGCTACCCACTCAATGTTGAGCACGCTCGACTGAACACAATTCTTTTGTTTCTCAACAGAGAAATTAAATCAATTATAAAGGCTTCTGATGAAGCATGAAAAAGGTTTCGTCCCAACCTAGTCAGATGGTCTGAAAGGGTTAAGACTGCGTAGTTAATAAAAATGAACGATGTGCGCATTCTTGAGAGGGTTGCGACTTATGAAAAGTCGTTTCATGCTTCATTACGTCCTCCTTCGCAAGCATCAACAAAGCTAAAAAGTAGAGGATGATCTAGAGCAGCGCAGCGTCATATTTTTCAATTCAACTCAGTAACGATTGCATAAATGCTAGCTCGCCATGCTCTGAGTGGCTTACGTAACCCTCTCAACGCCCTATGAATCCGCCCCTGGCAACCACGTAGGAGCATATGTGGCATGCATATTTTTTTTTCACAAAAGCTCGACACGCATATCATCTGATGCACTCACACCAAAGAATCAGATTTCTCCGTATCCTATGTAATGGAGATATATCTTATTTATGCAAATAACTGAATGCTATGATCAATGCAATTGTCATATGACTCATCTATACTCATTTCAAGGTACCGTAGATGCTTGCGAAAACAGCCCTTGCGAAAAAGGCGACTGCAATGTGATAGAAAGTGGAGGCTATAAGTGTTTATGTGATCCTGGATTCACTGGTTTAAACTGTGACACAAGTACTGGTAAGCTTATTCCAGACACTCCGGAGCTGGGGGAGGGCTGGGGGGGGGTTGGTTGTAACCATCCATTTTTCCGCTACGTTATGTTGAAGGGGAATGTTTCTAACCGCACTAAATAAAAGGAAAAGTTACCCTATGCCTATTGCATTAGTGTTCTTCTTGCCATTATCCCCATCAGAAAGCTTGGGCATGTCTTGACCTTTTTATCGACTTCTAAGGAGCACAAGCATAAACTTGAGTGACCACGCCTAAATAGGGTCACATCCAATCTTCAAAGCCCCTCACTCGAAAATATGCTCCGGCGTCTCTGTATTCAAAGCAAATTAAAGTAAGAAAATAAGAATTGATCAACCTAGTTAAATGGAGAGATGAAAAGGAACTAAAAGCAGGGATTGCAAACCTATGGAGCAGGGGGAGCAGAGTCATTAGTCGAATTTCTGTTTAGACACATGCTTGTACATGAACCTTTAGGTATCTATAGATGGTGAGTTTCTAAGCTAAGGAGCACATCAGCCATCAAGATGAGCGTTAGCTGACATCATCTTTTAAAAGATTTCAAATTGAAATAAGCGAGCCAGCTAATATAATGAAAAAGCTTTCAATAACTATTTATAGTAAATATCCGCTTTAGAATTCAGCCGTAGATCATTATACATATCTATGTAAGTAACATAAATATCATGTATTCAATACTATGCTTTTAGCCCATAGAAATATAAAATTTGAAAAATATTTATGGATACTGCTATTGCCCATAGCAAAATTGCTATATGATAACCGCTTTGATTCTCGATTTTATCATCCATATAGACATAAATCTAATCATCAACTGTAATTTTATCTTTTTTCATATCTTATCCGCTACTTGCACATTTATTGACTATCAAACTCCGACTTTCTTATCATAGAATCGTTAATATATGATTATCCCATGTATTAGAAGCCCGATTCCATGTGTATATAAACATATGAGAGTGGTGAGAAAAGAAGAACGATAAAGCTGAATTATTTTAGAAGCCTGTTATGTGATTTAAATCACACTTAAGGGAGTGATCTAATGAATGTTTTATAAAGAATATACCTACATAATTTTGAATTGTTTTAGGTAGAATCCTACCTAAACAAATACTCAAATTTATTTGAAGTTTTAAATTATTTAATTTTATTAACTGCCATTGTTATTGATCTCATTTCCTCCTCATTTCTTAGCTTCTCTATTTTAGAGAGCGACTAATTGATTGCAAAAGCTAAGCAGAGCATGAGCAATCACGATGCATGTAGATGAAAGTCAATTGCTTCCAGAAACAGTTGCTGCTTTTGATTTTAAATCACTAATGGTAAACGTTATTAGATCACAGCCTGAAGTACACAAA
This sequence comes from Catostylus mosaicus, assembly GCA_964019065.1. Taxonomy (NCBI): domain Eukaryota; kingdom Metazoa; phylum Cnidaria; class Scyphozoa; order Rhizostomeae; family Catostylidae; genus Catostylus; species Catostylus mosaicus. The sequence continues at coordinate 8,910,927 of OZ025184.1, read as the reverse complement.
GCCTTTGGACCATTCAGAAGTATGGATGGCCTCCCTAGAGGGGATGGGAGCTTCGAAGCTTGTGAACACGCACAAAAGGTACTTTCAAAAAGTGCACGTAGGCCTTACGTCGATTCTTTGCATAAAGTTTTTCATGCCTTCCTCCTTTATATAATAAAAATGGAAGAGATGAAAACTATCGGACTTGTACATTTAAGAGTTTAAAGTATGAATTTTGACTATGATTTAAACGTTTCTTTCATTTGAAGACATCTTAAAACTTACCACTGCTGCCCACGATGCTGCACCAAAACAATTCTCCCCTGATAAAATTAGCCTAAGGTAGACAAGAAACTTTCTCAGGGATACAAAGAAACACATTTCTATGTCAAAGCTTCCAGATATTTTATGAGACAGATGTTGCAAAGGACCATTGGTAGGTGAAAAAATACTGTTGACCTGCGCTAGACTGCGGGGCTTCCTAAAAATGAGCTGCAAAAGGAAAGAAGAAAACGCATTGAAGTATGATTTTCACAACTTGTTAATAAATCTCTCAAGACGGTCGACAGAGCGATGGTTTTTAATCATTCTAATCCGCCGCAGAGACAGGGGGATAAATTCGTGATCATGTGGAACCTTGAACTTTGAATGCAATACGAAATCATCCCTTTGACATACCGGAACCCTGCTGAACAGCCGCAGCCTAGCCGCAACAACAGAAATGTGAGAGCATCAATCTTTTATGCTTTGATCTCTTCAAAGCTCGAAGGTAACAGCCATTTATGCGAAATGTTAAGGGAAATCGAATTTGAGCAACACGAAGAAGAGATTCTCTTCTTTAATTAGTTTTCATTAGTTCAATCAATGCTTTAATTTCCAGCAAAATCATACCCTTTCAGTTATAAATTGTAGTTTTAGCAATAATGTTGTGCTATATAGCAGTTACAAAGCAATCATGTCGCCTTCGCATTTTGATCGAATTCGAAAAAAGTGCTTCCAGAAACATTGTATTTTCATAATGCTTTTTTCACAGCATTTCCGACGCTCCACACGTTAAGAAATTGAAATACTGTGGGCGCCTTTTCAGAGCGCTGTAGATTGTTTTTACATATTTTGCTTTTGGGCACCTTTCTCATCATGAAATTTGTATTTTCAAAGTTCATTGCATTCAATGTTACTAATCAATCGATCGACCAATCAATCAGTCAATCAATCAATCAATCAATCAATCAATCAATCAATCAATCAATCATTCATAAATCAATCAATCAATCAATCATACAACCAATCAATCTATCAATGATTCAATCAATCCCGGGAAATGTTCGGTTCCATTCATCTAGTAAAGAAAATTTCAGAAACTAGTAAAGTGAAGTTAATTAACTCTTCCACGAAATGTTACTAATTCAAAATCTCTCTGTTACATTCAAACTTGAATTGGAATAATTTTGTCGGAAATTTTTTAGACTCTTCCCCCCTGGAACCGAGGTTCCACGACGCACCTGACTATTGGTAAATTATCAAACAATGAAATAATAATTAAGCAACAACGAGATGGTTTCCTTATTCACTACCTGTTAAGGAAACTACATCTTATTTTTTGATTTCTTTCTCTATTGTCCTTTCTCTTGTGAATGTAAGCTTCTATCAAAAGCCTCAAATTTGTTTAACAGTAAATATTTTCCTCTAAAGCTGTTTAATTGAAAAATTTTTGCTCATGAGTGATATTCGTACTTCTATAAATATATTGAGTAAACTACCCTGACAATCCTGCCTTGCTAAGTTCATCAGCCAATGCGAAAATGTGCCGAATAATCAAAAGCAAAATTGGAGATTCAAATACATCATTTTTATGAAATAATTACAAGAGAATTTCAACTTTTCATTAGCTGTTTCATGAATTGTATTTGAAAGGCATATTAGGCATGTTTGCCCTTGGCTTTGGTTGATCAGTATAAAGCTTTGGTAAAAAGAGACCAGTATAAGTTCAATACTTTTGCCGTTCAAAAGATGCAGTGCATTTTTGTCGGCCATTTCAACAACAAGAAAGTCTGTACTTCACTGGCGTTCAAAAAGTCTACAAACAGAAGTTTTGCAGAACATCTTTTCATTAGCAAGTAACGCTTTCTGGCCTCATGTCTACGGTGAAGAATTTCAAGTAAGTTTCTGTTAAAGATGAGATTTTGACTGGTAAAAAATTAAAATGGGTGTAACCTCTACCGCAATAATGCTATTTTAATGTTAGATAGGAACTCTTCATTCTTTTTTAACTAAATTATCTAAGTAAAATGCAACAGGACCTCTAGTTTTCAAAATTTGTGAACAATAAGACTGATAATATTTCAGGGTAAATAGCAAAGCGAGGCTTTTAGTGTTCTTAGGAGGGAATTCCAATTTTTCATCAGACAGGTTTTTGTGAAGTGTCCTTCTAGGGTTGAAAATTGATGGTTTATTATTTATACAGTGTGTTTCAACAATGTTAATACTTTTAAGCTACAAACAGCTGTTATGCTTATTATGCAATATAGCCAAATTTTTTGTCTGGTCTTCATCATATGATGAATATCTTTGTCAAGTCTGAAATGTTTGAAAGGATCAATTTTTGGGGTTTGGATGGAGCAGCTCTGCACATAAATGTATTGAAAACCCGAAAGTCCCCCCCCCCCCCCTGAGTAACACTTCATGCAAAGGTGCGAGTCGAAACATCCCAAAATTTTGTGATGGAAGATCGATAATTCTAGGTTTTTGATGTAAGGGCTAGGGGTGATATAAAGGGATTTAATAAGATTTGTGGATAATGTACAGGCCTTATTTAAGGCCTAGGAATGATATTTAAAAGGGCTTCTTACTGTAGTCAAAAGCTATGAATGTATCGTGCGATCTACCTGTAGAGTGCCTGTGTTTTTTGTTTGCTTCTGTATTTGTTTGTTTGTTTGTTTGTTTGTTTGTTTGTTTGTTTGTTTTTTGTTTAGGCAGCTATCAGACTTATGTGGGCCTGGGGAACTGAGGCCTGTGCCCTCGGGACTTTTCCTGAGTACCCATAACCGTAAGCATTGTAAGTAACCCTCACACTTAAGTATTAAAACTGTAATCATTGTTCATGCCATTCTATCTTTAACAGGATACCACAATCTGCTATCATTTTGATGTGTTTATTCGGCACATACTCCTGTCATATACTACGCCTGCAGTGTGGAAAATTCGCCGACTTCAGTATTCACAAGCCAGGAAGGATTGATGCAGTAAATGTGATTGGCAGATTTCAGGAAATAGACAGGTTTCATTGCTACGACCTCTGCATTCATGATAACAGATGCAAAGCAGTGAACATAGCCAATGAAAGCGATGATTGTGAACTTGTATCAGTGTCCCCGCCTGATCTAAAGGATCAGCCAGTGACAGTGGATTCAGAAGTAGGTTGGGAATATCACACGACAAATTACTCAAGCCACCAGGTTATTTCGCTATTTTATGACATAAAGTTGCGCTAGGAGCAATTTTAATGGCAGCAAGAGGGGTTTAAAGAATAGGCTCCTTCGAGAGGGGTAGCAAGTGCAACCATCCTATATAGGGGGTATGCGCTTAAAGACCAAGTTTTTTGCCACAAGTGACCGATTTTTGCAAAAAAGTTGTTGTTACCAATAAATAGAGATTAAGGTATTCTAAATTAATTGGAGCAGAAAAGACTCTGTTCCTTAGAAACACTTAAAATTGCCCGCTGCAAGAAAGGTGATGGTATAACTCTGAATAGGACTGTAAAATAGAAAAATCCAAGTATAGAGCAAAATGGGGACCGATTTTATCATAGCCAAATAGCAGCTTAGACTGAACGGTGAAATTATCATGGGTGTCGCAAGCTCTGCAACCTCCCTCATTTGCACCCAGACGGGGCCCCAGTTCTTTAAGCGCAATTTTCAACTGTGTTTAGCAATTTTAGGGTTTTTAATAGTGATGATGATTATAGTATTTGAACTGATAAACTATGCAGGAGCACAAAATAGATCGATGACACAACTCTGTTTGTATGATGGTACAACAATGATACAGCTGACATGAAAGGACTCAAGTACCCAAGTCTAACTATAATCCAAGGGTTGACAATACAAGGTGTATAAAAAGGGAAGCATTTTAATTCAGCTATTGTAATCTGTGTAAGCACTGTACAATATGTTTGGATGCAGGCACCGCGCAGCCATTGGGCCAGCAGCGGCTATAGCCCCTCTTTTTTTCAAAGATAGTCCTAAAAGCTATTACAATTATAATAGTCTAAATAAGCGCGTGGTCTAAATAAATTTTCCAAGGGTTCCCCCAGACCACCACTGTGGTTTGATCAGCCCCTCCACTTTAAAACTGCTGCACGATCCCTGTTTGGATGACCTATGTCGATATGTTTTAGGGGCGAAGTATGAGACTTTCTGGTTTTAATCGTGTTGACACTTCTTTGTCCTGTCTCATTAGATTGGGAGAAATTGCGATGACAAGTTGGGTGTTTGTAGCAAAGACCAAATATGCATTCATAAATGCGATTGCCCTGGATTTGAGTGCGTTGATTGCACCAATGAAAGCTACTTAGACAAATTCAACCTTCATTGTAAGTTTTTTAGTGTCTATCTTTGATGATTTTTTTCTACTCTAATGTAGTTACCGGATATTTAATCCCCAAATCTTTTGGACATGAACAGATACGTGAACCAAATACATTTCAAAGGATGGCTTGAATTCACCAATCCATTATGATTATGATGCAGATCTTGTTTGAGAAATGATTGAGTGAGCTTGATGCATCACTTGAAGTATAACGCCTCGAGTTCGAGTGCAGAATCTCAGCGATTGCTTCATCTCTTTAACTAAGTTATTCTTATTGAAATAAGTAACAACAGATCGTCTTCTCTTTCCAAAGAAAAATTAGCTACTGCAGGGAAGTTGTTTCTACTAAGATAAACTTTTTTGTAAGAGCCAGTTTAATTGAGGTCCAGGTAAACCAATTATGATTTTTCCAAAATTTTGGGAATTAATTTTTCTCACTTTGTTCTTAAATTATGAGGCTGTGGGCAATTAAGAAATTTTACTATATACAGCATTAGATGTCTGTGAAGCAGAAAGTTATCGGATCTTAACTGGATCTGATCTACTTTTGATTCGGATACGCCCTGCGTTTACACGAGGTATCATGGATCCGATCCAGTTCTGGTCCGCTATCGAACCTACTTCTTGATCATTTTCAAAGTGGATTCAGTTTTGTCAGAACCAAATATAGATTAGATCCAGTTTAGATCCGATCCAGTTTTGCTCAAGCAAACGTTGCCTAAGATAAGGAAACCTATTTATGCTGCTGGTATTTTACGACAAGATGGTCGCACTGATTTTGACTGGAGCAACTATCCTTGAGGATGCTATTTTCTTAATCAGTCGCATATAATGTAGGAATAGATAGTCATCGGAAGTCATAACAATTAAAATACTTTGTTTTTCCATATTCTGGACATTATTCGGGCAATTTAGAATGATGCAGCAATGATAGAGCTCACCACAATGTCACGTTATGACGATAACTTTGAATTTTCCAAGAAAAAAGTGCTTCAACCATTTCATCCAGAGGCGCATTTTTCTACGTACCTAAAAGTGTATCTAAATTCCGTAAAGCCTCCTCGGTATTTGCTTTTTCTTTGTTACATTAATATTGTCAAGAAGGCTTCAATTTTTCATGGTAGGATGGAAAGAGTTTTTTCTACGTAATCTTACATTTGTAATGCAAACTCGATATTTCTATGATATTGATGATGACGGTGCTGCAAGGAACTTTTTGTAAATCCTGATTGGCACTTATTTTCACTCTTCTACCGTAGAGAAAGCAATGTTTCGATAACCCGTATATTTGTGTCATCCGCAAAGGCAAATAAATTGTCCCGAATCGTTGTGAAAAGTCTTCAATTTCATCCATAAACTCGTGCAAATTGTTTGTCCATGAATTATCCAAGCTCTGTACATAGCAAAAGATATCCATAAATCATCCTTTAATTGTCCCTAACCTATCTGCAACTTTTATCTATTATCATTAAATGAAAGCTGTTTACAATTCTGCTAAAGATAGTGCTCGATGCCAAAGAAGCAGAGCTATCCTAAACTTAATAACAGAACATGACGGTTTAAGTTGTAACTGGAAGTTTCACGCTTGATGCGATCTTCAGACATTTCGAATGATAATTCCTCTATGATCATTTATATCATTAATCAGGAGTCTTTTGCGATGTTCACAGGTAACAGATTTTGTGAAGTCAAGAAACCTTGTAAAAACGGTGGAGAATGTATTAATGGAGAAACGCCGAGGTGCGTATGTAAATCAGACTATACAGGACCAACCTGCGAGGAAAAAGTAAGCGATTTTATATCGGCCTCAACTTTGAAGTACTTTTGAATAAATGTTTAGCTGTAGGGTGACAATATGTACACTCTTTATAAAGGAAAACGCGATTCAAAATTGATCACAACTTGAGACCAAATTAAGAACAAGCTGATGCTAAAACGCTTTCGAAAAATATAATTTAGCAGGATGTATCCACTTTCCAATATAATTTTGACATTGTCACATTGTAATTTCTGTTAGCCTGAGAAAAGCTGACACTTTTCCTCTTTGATTTTCATTAATAAAACTAGTCACTGTGTTAACATGATTATGGTATGTATGATCGTTCATAAACCTATGTCATGAAAAAGCATTGATTGAATTACATCCTCAAAATCTAAGACCTGCCAGGCTGAACATGAAATTTTACCTGTTCTTATAAAAAGAGTCTTAAAGGCGTATTAAATTGTGAGCTCAGGCCCGAAACCAGTAGTTGCCTTGGAGCGTTTGAGCCCCTGGAGTAAGACCATAATTCAATCAATTTTACTTCTCTCTTCATCATCATTATAATAATCTCCGTTGAAAAAAAGCTCCCAGGTTCATGTTGTACGCTGACATGAATTTTTGTACACAAATTTCTTTTATAACATATTTTCTAAGCTCTTTGGCTGAACTAGAAAGGACTGACTAATCTATCTAGCACAATGGCAACATTAAGGTGTTTATAAAGCTTCTATAAGCACTTCTATGGCATGCGTGTACTTACTCCAGAAGGAGTAACGGTTGTCAAACATAAACGAATTTTGCAATGTATATGCTAGTTTTTATTGTATACAGACATGTCTTTTGGCAGGTAGAAGCAATGCAGTAAGCACCAAAATAGCATAAATTGAGACAGGCTGTCATTTAAGAGTAAAAAAACTTTGCAAAGGATAATATACCTGAGAATTGGGCGGATTTTGCAATAAAACAAGGCAAAATGATTATAACATTTCAACTCTGATCAAAGACAACTCAAAAGAAGTTGCACCTGTGTGTTTCACTTATACCCAGCACCTTCTGTTTGGATATCTATCTAGTGCAATTTTTAGTCAGAAAATAATGTCATACCTGTGCATTTTTTAGGATAATATTTGTGCGGTCTGCAAAAATTATTACTGAGCTATCAGGGTTGTTTTCTTTGGGGTGAGATACTTCGAATTAATCACGCAATCATGACATATTCACCATATTTTTCCAAATATTGGCGGGGATGGGACTTAATCGAAGATGGAGGTTTGCTAACATCTCTTGTGTTAATATCTCTTGGCTTTAGGCTAATGAAAGGGGGCTTTCACAATGGAAGGAAGCTAATTGAAAGATTTACGCTTCAGATGTATTTAATAAACAGTTCAGAACAGTTCAGTTCAGTTAAGTACCCTTCAGTTAATTCCAGTTCAGTTCAGTTCAGTTCAGTTCAGTTCAGTTCAGTTCAGTTCAGTTCAGTTCAGTTCAGTTCAGTTCATTTTACAAATCCACCACATACCTCTGAAAAACCTCTTGACCGTTAATAATTGTCTCTGAGAGAGAAATCAAAGGGTAAGTGTTCCAGAAAAACCTATATGAGCTGGACTTGTAGTATGATTTGACTTTCATTTCAACCTCTGTCTAGTGTCACCACAAGGTCAGTTTAATGGCTCAGCAAATTGTTTCTTTGGCGAAATAAGGCCTTTGCGCAAGGTATTATGTGGTGGTCCGCTTCCTGTATGAATAGTATAGCACAGGATATGCAGCACATTGTAATAACAGTTCTAAATGATTCTTTCAACTAATTTCCTTTTGGCAGTAACCAAATAAATGCATAGATAGGGCAGCAGATGTACATGCAAGTTACCGGACATAAAATTTCACGATAGAGATTCTATTATTATCTCAATTTGTCACAATATTCCTATAGTTCTCCTAGCTACCGCCCTTGCATCTATCAAGTGTAAGAATCGAGAAATGCTGAAAATGCACAAAAGGTCCAAACTCCTGGGGAATTTTGCATAGAACCCTAACCCTTAACCTAACTCTAACCCTAACCCTTAACCCCCAAAGGGGACTTTCTCATGTAGATAAAAATATTGGAGTCTAGTCAATCCATTTTTCCATGCTCCACATTTTTAATCCTGTAACAAACCATTTTAATAGATATTCCTATTGGTTTGTTATAAGAAGCTACAACAAGTCTAATGATCTGGCTAGTGCAAGGATTAAAATTCCCTTATTTTGCGGAATAAATATTGTTCGACTGAACCAGTCAGAGATTTCGATGCCATAAGTGCTAGATGTCTTTAGTTTTCTGCTAGTGTTAAGCTTTATTTTTTCCTGCTATTGATTTATATATTTGTAACAAAAAATCCTGTTCTATCGTTTTATACACACGTTTTATTAAACAGCAGTAACTTTGAGGTTCAAGCTGGCTGTTCTTGACTGTTCAAAAAATTTTAAGGCTGAATTGTTCTTATATTGTTCTTGTATTATTTTGTAATTAAGGCATAAGACAATATACAAGACAAAATGGGATATTTATAAAAGAGGAATTTTTTCGATAACATTAGCAGAGGATAAAAGATATAAGTATCCTTGCTATCACTGGTTGTGCATTTGTATACAATATCTTAATAAAAACACTAATTACATACAATGACTGCAAATAACATAAACATACTAATTATAACACAGAAAATAACAATTTAAATATAATGTTGCATGCAGGGGGATTTCTTCAGGAGGAGCTCTCTCAATAGATAAACTAATCGAGGAGAGAGCACCCCCTTTTTTAAGATGGCTCTGAATCTTATTCATTAATTGAATTAGTGATAGAACAATATTTATAAATTTAGGATTAACTTTGATTGTATTTTAGAAATAAAGAAGCTCGATGTTTAAATCACTTATACTTCAACATTTTCAATACGTTAATGGAAAGCGTATGTATCTATGTCCAAAGTTACATCTTACGACGGTAAATTAGCCCCAACTTGTTCTTAATTTGTTCTTAATTTGTTCTTAATTTGTTCTTAATTTGTTCTTAATTTGTTCTTAATTTGCTCTTAATTTGCTCTTAATTTGTTCTAAGTTTTGATGAGTTTTGAGGCTTATGCTCTTTTCAAATTCTATAGAAAAAAGAGTTTTCATTTTTTCAAGTATTGATATTGAGATTTGATCTGCAGCAGTACTATGGTTGCGTGGTGAGAAGCCCAACCTGCCTGTCAGACTTGTTGGATGTATACAAACTCTTATTAAGGAGGATTTGTTATTGACAATTAGCACGTCACTAAATCATTGACCGATGAATAATTTTTACCTTTTTTTACTGTAAATCACGTACATTGCCTTGCTATAATCTGCTTCTCATGTATGGATGGGGGAAATGAAATGTTTATGAAGAAAGCTTGCCTCATTCAATAATCACAACAATACCTATATTATGCTATTCGTTTCCTTTTATTTCTCAAGTCTTTACCCCCTGGCCAAAGACCTCTCCTTGCGTCCCTAATGTCAGTATCGGTTTTCATCTTTCAAGTCTAACTAATTATTGTCAGTTTAAAGAAATCGGATAATGTTTCCAGTGTATGTTTAAGGAGCAGTACTCTGTAGAACAAATATTAATATTAGCATGATTAAAAGCGCATATAGACTATATTGTAATTTGAACAATCTTTCGATTATACATCCTTGTACAAGTTTGAGGTCGATCGGGGGTCATTCGAAATATGGGAATATTTTGCATTTAATTGGCAACGGGAACATTTGATCAATGCTTAGGATCAATTGACTGCCTTAGAAGAATTTCAGAACAATTCAGGACATACTAAGACTATCTTATACTTCAACATATTGTATTGTAAGAAATACTACAATATACTATTCAGACTATTTGATACACAATTTCTTTGGCTACACAACAAAGGCGATTCTAGGAAGTGCAAGATACCATGGCAATTCTGCAGTCAATGATATGATGAACTCTTCACTAAACTAAAATTAAATACACATTATAGAATAAATATATACATAAATGACTGTTACAAGTAGGTTAGTTTTACTGAGCATGGCGGGTAGTCATTAGGATCATAAAAAAGGTATACTGGGAATTGGATTAGATTTGAAATCGGTAAGCCAAACATCTCCAATGGGAAACAAACTAGCAAGTAATACACAATACAAAAGGATGTGAGTGCAATCATTTTTTTAAAAAACCAGTAAAACTAACATTTAGGCTGACTGTTCTTTATTTTTTTTGCAAAATCATGAGACTGAACTGCTCTAAATCTTTTCCTAAACCATAAGGGTGAAGACAATTTAAACATTAGACAATAAACTGTAATTTAAGAAACAGGTATCATTTTTAACAACGTTAGTTGAAGGATATATGTTTCCCTAGTAGCAATGTTACTACAGGTTAAGAGCTTGAAAAATATCATTTTCAAATCAATCACACTTCGGACTGTATTAATGTGTTTTTGAAAAGCGTATGTATTCTTACGACTTTACTTAAATCTAATCCGGAATCAATTAAGATAACTAAGGGCACTTTCTATTATGGTCAATTAAGAAAGGAATTTGACAGGGCGAATTTTCCCTGACACTTAATCGAGACCTAAAGTTCACTTGTCCCTTTTTAACTTCAAGCATGGTCGCTGGAACTCTTAACGACCATCCTAAGTCACATTCAACCAACCTCTTACTAAAAACATCAGCGTGATAAGCTCACATTGTGTTGAATCTTCTGTTATCATTTGCAGTATTCTCCAGCCTAACCGACAAAGCAACGTTTGTAACAGAGCCACTGTTACTGAGTGTCTCCGTACGTCTGCATAAAATTGTATTTACCAGTTTCCTTGCTCCTCTGCGAAACCTTGCATTCCTTGTGATGTAGATTATAGGATTCCACGCTGAAGCAGCATAACCACACCAATAGGCTAGAGCCCCAAGAAACCCCGGCATATTTTGCGCCTTATCTGCTGTTTCTGCCGTAACCACAAGCAATAAAAAGGGTGTCCAAGACACAATAAACACAGCTAAAATTATTAAGACAGTCACTGTGAAGTGCTTTTTTGAAGCATTTATGCCCGCCTTTGATGCTTTGCTCTGCACATGCTTTCTGAGCCTCTTTGAGTGCTTTCGAATCGCCTTGAAAATGATACAATTTGCAATAATCATAACAGCAAGTGGCAGTATAAAACCAAGGAGTAAAGTCAACATAAGATACATTCTTTCACTGGCAACTTTGGGGAATGCAATGCCGCATGACATCGTAGTAACACTGAGCCCATATCTTCCAAAACCGATCAAAGGAAGTGCAGAGATTAGAAGAGTCAGTATCCATGCTGCTGCTACGAACCTTTTAGTCCTTTTTGGTGTCACAAAGCGTGAAAGTGGCCTCACAATCGCAAAATATTTTTCCATTGTCATGGCCATCAATGTTACCATTGTCGCTATAAAGAACGTCGAGTTTGCCAGCGCCTGGTATACGCAGGCAGAATGTCCTAGCACCCACTCTCCCTTGTTATATACGGTTGTGAATGTCAATGGGGCTGTACTAATACCGACACCTAAATCACTGGCTGCTAGGCTTGCAATCAAATTATACATAGGGGTGCGCATGTTTTTGTCATGGTACATTATGTATAACACAGACGCATTGCCGAGTACGATTGTAGCTATGATGAGAATCAAAGTTGCTGATAAAATATTGTACTCTGTTTGGCTGAAAAGTACCTCAAATGTAGAGTTATTCGTTACGTTATTTGTCATGTTTGACATAGAAGTATTTGTGTTAATGACTGTCTTCCACATATTAGCCAAGTTGATGTTCAATTTTGATACCATTCGCAGTGTTTGTATGTATTCTTACAATTTTGTGGCCTACTTTAGATGAAATAAGCCTCAATCGGTCTCCATGCGTAATTTATCTCATCAGAATACATGTGTTATCAGACAATGGCTAAGTTAACATCAATTGTTCCGAGGAATTAATCTTTTTCTGCCAATCTAATGCAATTCTTGCGAGACCACGCTGTAACATCAAACAATTCTGTTTTGTTCTGTCCTAGACTCACTATTTTGCTGAACTTGCAAACGCCAACATTACTTCAATGAATGCTTGCCACATAATTCATATTAGCCACCTTCTTCTCTTTGGCTAAATAGTTGAAAAGCCAAACTTTTGTGTTGTTACAGAATAATAATGAATCTCTGTTGATAAAAGTCGGTCGATATCCATGAATTTCAAATTTTCACACTCAAATTTTAAACTAACGTAACTTAATTAGTTGGAACGAAATTTTAATTGCTTGATCAAATACCTAATCGTTTGAATCACCTTGTCTTTACGTATAATAGTTCTTAGCGTAGGATACTTGCTTCTCTTCAATCAGACATGTCGCATAATCTATGTGCCTCTAACTCAAGGTTTTTCATTTGTCCATAGATTCGATTTGCTTGCTCGAAGATTTTAACTTATACTGATACAGTTGCCTTGACTAAATAATCGCCGTCTTTTGCAACGAATATAAAACAGCTGTCCACACGTTCGAACAATAAATCCCAGTCAATCTAAAATATAGTGTTATCTCAGCTCTCTCGTAATCAACTTGCAAAATTTCTATCCAAGGCGAAAAACCTCCACAAATCAGCTTGATAGATAAGCGTTGAATTTCACTTTTTACACATTATCATAGGCTGGAAGGTTCTCTACCTGTGTGGGTGAGCTTTGTTTTGAAAACGGTCAACCTTATCCCGGGGGCTGCATTAATGTCATAGCTCTTGAGGTTTGCTTTTCAGCGGCATTATTGTTGTAAACCATATTGGTGTTGCACAAAGAAAGAGCAGACTCTAGCTTAACCTCTTCCAATCCATGCATTTATTCCTGGCTAAATCTCATCTTACATCTATCAAGTAAATTCTTTCATTTCCGAAAGGGATCTATAGGATCATATGCAAAACGATTTGGTTTCTGTTTTAGCTTCAGGATCTGCAACATCTCAATAGGCTAACATTTGTTTCAGGCTGGTCACTATATTAGGCATACACTGTTTATTTTATTAATCGCACTTTAGTTTGGGAGCATGCAAAATCTGTAGGGCCAGTAAAAAGTGGAAAGGAACAACTGCTGTTTTTTCGAACAGTTCAAGAACTGGGCTGATACATTTTTGGTTAATTGGAAATGGGGATGATTTTTGTTACGAAAAACGATCAACCCCGTAACAACTAATGGATTTTGCTAGTTTCCAAGGGGGGTACTAAAATTGATGATTCTGGTAAAACAAAACTTTACAAATGTAATTTTAGATATTGAAAGCATTAGAAATTCCCAGTTCTCGCTGAAGTTCATTTGACCATAAGGCCCCTCCAGGGAAGAATGGTACGAGAAGATTTCAGTAAGTAAGTGACTTAGGACTATTTTTCAATCATTTGCAAATATGTTACATGAACGCAATAACAAGATCATCAGGTGAACAAAAAGTTACATAACATTCGCCCATAAGGGACTGTGTAAGATTTATTCACCACGGAGCCAATGAAAAATGCAACGGGGCATAGTAACATAAAAGCGTATGTTCACATGGCAAGGGGTAAACGTAGTAAAATGTTTCAACGAATGTTTAGAAGCAGGCGTATCCAGCAACTGAAGGGATTAATATCCCCCTTTTCTAAGAAATCAGCATATTTCACTGAAGGTCATTGAGCTAAATTGTCCCCCGTGGATGAAAAGATCAAAACAGGCTGACACTTTCTCATATATGCGAGGCAGGATTTTATTATGATCTGAAATCGAAAAAAGTATGGTTCACTCCATAACTTTTCATATTTGTTATATGTCTTTAACTGCCTTGTTTTAATACTTTTGTATTGAACGACCCGACCAAAACAAGTTTCTTTTGCCGAATACTGCAGTTTCTTAACAGTTTCTTATTTTTGATTACTGGTTTCTTACAAATTTGTTGTAATGGAAATAGATAGGAATAAGGTATCTGTTTCGTCAAATAAAGTTACCCCGTCTTCAAAAGAAGGATACACTGATCTAACCATAAAACAGGTATTAGTTAGATTTCAATAACAACTGAATTGATTCTGCATGTGGATCATGACCAAGTTATTATATGAAGCATATGATGTCTGAATGGCTATTTTCAAATAAAATAATTGTTATTGAATATGCTAACAATGCAAACTGTGGGTTAATTCATAGCTTGTGCAATAACATCTATGCACTTTTCACACGCAAATATAACTGGTCGAAAATAGTTACAGGTATGGGGGGAGCAGAAGGCGTCAAGTGCTCCTCCTGCATTTCATTTAGGGGGGCCAGGGGAACAAAAGTGTCCTTTATAGGAAAGGCTAACCAATTTTACCCATTCCACCAAAAATCAGCAACAAGGAGTGTGATGAAACCGAAAAAACAAGCTTTATGTTGCCCATGGTCTTTATCATAGAGAAGGAACAAAAGAAATAGTGACATCTATATTAAACGATACAGAAAGTCTCACTGAAGCCTGGGTGGAGGCATTTACCTCACGTTTCCTGTGACCAGCTACGCCAGAAAGAATGGGCTGATATGATATGGATGTCTCTGAAGCCTGGGTCAAGAAAAAGGGAGCAAACATCAAAATCATTATCATCCTGATTTTCACCTTAATAAAGGTGTTGATTGTGGTGCTTATAATGATCAAGTTGTAAAGTACTGTCCCCCTTTGCAAAGCACTGCACCCCTCCCCACCGCGCTCTTCATTCTTTCTGGCCCAGCTGGTCACAGGAAGCGTGAGGCAAATGCCTCCATTGCGTCTAATTTGTCCCTCCCATAGCATGGACCTGTGCTAAGTTATGGCCAGATTATGATGATAATCCATCCCTTATTCTGTTCTACGTTTACGTTATAAATCTCAGCACAGACACTAATTCAAGGTGTATGATTACTTTTGCGGAGGCGTTGAAACCAACAAAAAGCTAAAGAGGAAGAACGAGATACCCTGCAGCAGTTTTTGTCCTTTGACGCTGATGGGCCAACACAAATTCAGATTTCCAGCGGTACCTGCTGCTCTACAGGGAAAGGGGGGCGAAAGACACCAATAGCAACATCGGACTAGGCTCATTTTTGAGAGCAGGAAAGGCAATTTTCCCGGTACGGAGTAGAATCTGCGGGTCATGCGCGAAATCATTCAACTCTGGTCATCTGTAGCTTCCTGCAACACCCCAGGACAATCCCTTTCCACTACGTCTCTTTGCACAAGAAGCAAAAATGTCATAGTTTACTTCAAGAACCTATGCTTCAGCACTGTCTTAAATCAAGACAATTTTTTGACGTCATTATCCTCAGAATTCGAATATGACTCCTGGTTTATGAGATTTTCAGTAATATATATGTAGATCGTAGAGACTTGTCTCATGTCAGTGACCTCTTAACCCTTCCACTCTCGCTGCTAATTAACTTGTACAGTAGCAACTAATTGGTATTGTATATGAGGGAGAAATTACTCTTTAATTTAGGCCATGCCATTTTTCGTGACAGATTTTGCTCCCATTTGTCACATCACAATCGAAGTGTCCCATAGAATCGTTCCTTGGTAAACAGAAGCCGCACAAAGGGGGCCATCCCAGCTGTTGTGACAAATTGTTTTACCTGTTTTGTTGTGACACTTGCAATGTCCTTCTGAGTTGTTGCTAGGCACACAATAAATATTGCAATAAGAGCCAAACCAATTTGAATGGCATATTCTGCCACGTTAGATCACAAGAGGGCACTACAATTGATGGAGTTGGTGCAAAGGAGCCATACAAATGTTGATTTACAGGTAAATCATACCATTGACAGAATTAACCTCTACGTTCTAAGATAAAACCAATTCTCGCTGAAGGTCATAGGACTAAATGTTGCTTTTATGAACGAAAGGGTTAATTCAAATAACATTATATGCAGAAAATAATTGTGCCTTTCTGTATGTATTGTGTAACGTGCATTTCTTTTTATGACAATTTGATTAATGAAACTTGGATTGGGGTATAGTTTTGTAACATGCAAGTGTCTGTGAAACTTGCGCTAATGGACACTGTTCGCTATATTTGCTCTTTATATCTGCCGTCCTAAAAAAGATACACAACTATTTTTGTATAGAAACTTCAGAGCCCTCTTCATGGATTTGTTTATATTTGTATTTGCTGTATAATCATGATACATCCAAATATGTGGACAATGACTTAACTGAAAACCTATGAGAACATTTATCATAATCCCCATTTTTTAGTCTCCATGTAATTTGAAATACAAGCAAGGGCATGAAGCTGTTGCCTACTTTTGTTGCAGTGAGTGCTTTCAAGATCTGTTAAGTCAGGATTCTTGTGTTGAGGGTGGTGTGGACAAATGATTAATAGACGCAAGTATACGTAACTGGAGGTTCACGGTTCGAGACCAGAGTCAGAAGGGCTCACATCAGCTAGGAAGATGCTGGGACACCAACTGTTTGAATACTCCCCTTCTTGATTGGAATATGGTTACAACATTTTGGGTAATTTCTAGCGGGTATTGAAGATTAAAATCCTTTTTGCCTTTTTTAATTAAGATGGCGTCGATCTATCAATCTGTCGATGATATGAATTGGAGATATCTCAATTACATTTGCTAACACATTGGAAACCCAAATGGACCTGGATTCTGCAGAATGCGGTGGGGCTTAATTCTCTCCAAAAAAGAGTTAAACAACACTTTCAATGACATGAAATAACAAAGACTGATGGTACGATTTTTAGAGAGCTTTTCACATTTTGTTACAAAATGTACTTTTCGGGATTTTGGGATTTATACATGCGGGGTTTTTCGTTTCCCCAAATTTTCTTCCGGGTTTTCGGGTTTTTCCAATTTTTTGTTCGGGTTTTCGAGCTCTAGTACCTCCCAAATTCCCCCTTTTAGGTGACAGGTCTCGCGCTTGACTTCCAAACTGTAATGAAAAAGGCGAGCTTTCAGCATCAAGGTTTGAGAAAATCTCTATCATTTCATGACCACATTTGTAGATGATTGAGGCATCAGCATTATAACAATGTGAATCTCTAACATTGTCAGGGCCTACACTGACGGAAGAGCCCCCACTTTTTATCGAACATTGATTGGAAATACCATTTGCATCTGCTAAAATCAACGTTTTAATTTCTTGATATTGAATTCATACAAATTTTATGAAAGGAAGATTTCTACCTTAGTTCTGAAAGGTAACTTGCTATGTTATGATGTGGCAATTTTCTGTATCAAAGTCTGCCCCCATCTCCCTTTTCTTGTCACGTTCGGGCCCTAAGTAAAGAACTAGAGGTGCCCCAAAACAGAGCCATTACACATTTTACTGTTTACGCCCGTTATGTTCAATTCACTGATTCCTGGATGTAATAATTATTGTGATAACAAATAAAAACTGTAAGATTAGCGATAGAATTGAAAACAGTGCTTTAAATGACCCCAATTACTTAAAACTGGACCCAAATGAAATTTTACTGAATAGCAAGTAACTCCAGACTGAAACCGAAGCCAAATCTGAAGCTGCAAGGTAATACTGTCAAGGTAAGATTACTTCAAAGTGTCTCATCGGAGCCTTTTAGAGCAGGTTAAGAGTAAACGGGTCTATTATTGTATCCATCACATTTTAAAGTACTTGCCCCCGTCAGGAATGCAATGCTCTAATTCCCACTCAGCTACTTTGAAAAACATGCTCTAGTTCTTTACGAATATATCGTTATTGTTACATTTCCTCCTTAATTGATACAGACGCAGCTTATTGTTTAAAGCATAACCGTCAAATTAAGCGGTGGTTGGTTGCCTTGGCATCGGCTAATAAAAATGTACTGGTCGACTTTATCAGAATGTTTCATGATATTAGTTGCAAAGAAACAATCTAAATGATAACATTTTAACTAAAAATGGAAGATGAATGACTTTGTATCAATTTCGAAATGATAGACGTAATTGATGCCATAAAAACTAAGCTTGTGCCTATGATGCAGGGCCTCCGATGGCGGAGGGTCGGGGGGCCATGGCCTCTCCACTTTTTCGTTGAAGTTAATGAAAAGTACTGTTTGCATATGGTAAAATAATCGTTTTAATTGCTTAAGACTTAAATAGTAAACATTTTCGTGCAGCAGAGATCTTTGCATTAGTGTTTAAATGCAGTTCATCATGCTATGATGTGGTAAATTTCTTGCATCGAAGTTTGGCCCCTCCACTTTTTAAGTCTCGTCGGAGGTCCTGTGATGACGACACAGAGTGGCACAAAACAGCCTTCTATGGCGAGAAGTCCTGTTGTTTGACGTCATACAGTAGCATAGCTGAAATCAACCGCCTTTTTGCAGATCTTATATTTCGTCCTCATTAAAAAACCAGTGGGGGTGGTGGCGGTTTAAACGCCCACTAACCGTTGAGACCATGGACCTAGGAAGCATTATATAAGAGGGGCACCCTCACAACTCTTCTGAAAAGTGTGTAGCAACTGAGTATTTGAAGGTACATTTCAGTTACACGGTTGTCAAAAAGGGGAATTCTACCCGAACTTTTCAAAAGTGGAGGGGCACGTGCCCCCTGTACCCCCTGGTTCCTACGTCTATGGTTGAGACTGATTCAGTTCTAGGTACAACTTGGCATTGATTTTTTTTATGAAAATGAATTTTAACATTTCTAAAATTTGCAAAGAGGTTATAGATACACCAAGTCTTATACTGCACCTTTAATTTTAATTTTGTCACAACATCGGTAAGTTTGGTGTGTTAACAAGTAACAGGGAATCACAGAAAGCCGATTTTTTATTTCGCTTCTTTAAGAAATGTTATAGTTAAAAAAATAGATAAGTCTAATAAATCTAATTACCAAATCTAGGAAAACATCTGAAGATAAGGATATAAATTAAATAATGAACAGCTACCACCTTTAAGGTGGGACGTTATCAACAAGAAACAAGACTACAATCATGGCAGACCAAGTTATGCAAGTGAGGAAAGATGAGTTTCTTGAGCTCCATGCGGAAGATTACGGATATAATGGTTCAATTTATGACACAAAGCAAAGGGAGTTTTGTCGAGTAGAAGGTAAATTCTTTTTTGTTTTCAAATTGTCGTTTGCTGGCCAAGCGTGCTCTTGTGTCGTCACCATGCGCGTGCAAGCACGACACAAGAGTTTGTTAATATGTTGCCACTTTTAACACAATTTGCATGCTTTGATTCATATCATACTTTCAAGATTTTAGATCAACTTGATATCCCCGTTGCAAATACAAAGCCTTCAAATTTGGCAAAAGAGTTGCCTTGCATAGTTTAGGCCTAATAAGTTGATTGGTAATTTCCAGTCTGCAGAGCGTGGCAACTGCACGCACAAGACAATTTGCAGCAGATCGAAAGGCACCCCAAAAATTAGGCCTGTAAAGCGCGCATTGCATGAGTAAAGGCTCAATATAGGTTTACCTATGATTTTCACAACACAATCAACATAAGCAATCATGGCGAAAGCTGCCTCCTGGTACACCCGAGACCTCGAGATCTTGTCCATTTCTGCCGGGCTCTGCAGACTGGGGTAATTTAAATTGTCACCAACTGCTGGGAAGGCAAAATGCAAGTATTGTTTTTAGAATAGTCTTTGAGATAATTGATCTTGTTGAGAACTGCTAATGCGCATTTTCACTCCATTATATGCATCATTGTTGCAGATTGGTGCCATGTATGATCCCCTTTTCCATTTTGTCTGTTATTCTATGGGGTTATCCATAAAGGATGCCCTCACTATTTTGCCAACTTTTACCCTCCCCTCACTGCTCCCCCTGTCCATACCTGTCCACAATTTGCTTAACACCTTCTCCCCCTGTCTGTGCGACTGCAAGTTGTGGCCCATAACTCAAGTCTGGGACTTATATGATGCAGCTTCATCATCTTTCAAAATTATCTAGAGCTATGCTGTTGAAATACTGGTTTTGATTCCTTCTTATGTTTTGGCTATTTCATAGTTGTTACTCAGCTGATATATAACATACCAAGTTAGCCAATTATATAAGTCCTTAAATTAAAAAGGTTGAAATCTTTAGAAAATCCCATGTAAGTCACAAGCCTCAAGTTCCAATCCATAGCTTTCTTACTCCACAATGTAAGATCCCCTTTGCATTGGGTGCCCAATAGTACCCAAAACCATAATTATTACGAAAGATGAGACTTAAAATCTGAACACTTGAAGTTCAAAATCTTTTGAGCCATAATAAAACAAATAGTAGTTACTTGACATACATAGGGTAAAAAGCAGGAATCATCTGCAAACAAAAACAAATTGTGAAGAATCATCTATTCAAAAAAGATTCTCATGATATGAAAGTGAATGGTGAGTGCTCATTCCTCTTTTAAAAAGACGAATATCAATTAGAAACCCTTTGGACAAAGACCCCCTCTCCATGTCTGCTTGTGTCTTCATCCTTGCTAACCCCCTCCCCCTAGGGTGCCAACATCCTTTATGATTAACCTAACTGGTAGCTCTATAGATGGTCCAGTACCTTGGTGTAGAGAAGCAGTTGTCACCTTCTCACTTTGGTTTAGTTATGGTTTTAATTGCTCAGAGGCATCACTTTGCCTACTAATCTTTGCCATTTCAAAACTGTCATCATTAGCCATTGTGTAGCTAACTCAGCCTTTGACACTTGCACAAGCCCATTGAGTTGTGTTATTTATGTTAGGTTGATAGGCTAACTAGGTCTATTACTGCTTTTTTATTTTTTTTTAATTTTCGTATTAGTCTATTTAAGTATCAGAAGATGGACCTTGGTTAATAAACAGTTAATAATAAGAGGCTTTCCTACAGGCCAATGGCCTAAGCTGGTATCTTTGATATATTTTATTTAAATTCTGCCCTTTAGCACCCATTTTTGCCCAGCAAGAAAAAATATTTTCTGAGCCACCCCAGGTATTATTAGCCCAAAAAACTAAATTTGTGTTCATAGATTTATCTTATCAACTTAAAATCTGTCAATCATTTTTGTAAGACTCTTTGCTTATGATATTTTTCCTTTTTGTTATATTGTTGATGTAAAGTGCCCAGTTTTTAATTTATGCAACATCACTTACAACATTAATATTTATATGTTTTATGATGATTGTATTACATTCATTTGCCCTTTCACTTTCAGATGCATACCTAGATCATGTTGGAGCAGCATTATACTCAAAGAGCCAAGTTGAGAACTTTGCTAATGACCTGCAAATGTCCATTTTTGGAAACCCTCATAGTCAAAATGCAAGTAGTCAGAGATCATCTGAGTTGATAGAGGAAGCAAGAAATATGATAGCAAGGCACTTTCATACCACATTAGATGAACATCATGTAATTTTCACCTCTGGGGCAACAGGTGCTTTGAAGCTTTTAGCAGAAAACTTTAACTGGAGCAATGAAAGCAACTTTATTTTCCTTGAAGATAGTCATACATCAGTGGTTGGTATAAGAGAACTGGCTAAAAGGGAAGGATCAACTATAAGATGCATAACAGAATCTGAATTGTTGAATGAGTCCTGTAAATGTAACTCAGGGCTCTCATGTAAAAGTGACTTGAAATGCTCAACAAGCAAGCAGCTTGGACATCAAGATGATAGGCCTTTTGGCAATTCTGACACTGATATTGTGAAAAAAACGTCAACTTTTAATTTGTTTTCATATCCTGCAATGAGTAATTTTTGTGGAAGAAAGTACCCACTGAAGTGGATATCTTTAATAAAGCAAGGCAAACTGTCATCATGTGCATTTAGAAATAGAAGATGGCTTGTTCTACTAGATGCTGCTTCATATGTTGGCACAAATGAACTGAATTTGTCAGAAATTGAAGCTGATTTCATTCCAGTATCATTTTATAAAATGTTTGGATTCCCAACAGGAGTTGGGGCCCTTATCATCAAAGCAGATGCTATTTCTGCGTTAAAGACAAAATGTTACTATGGTGGTGGAACAGTCTTATCAACAATCAGTAGAATTAATCATCATGTCTTAAAAAATGAAGTGAATGAAAGGTTAGTTTTTTATCTTATATTTCCACATAAATAACTTTTAAGCACACTTGCACATTGCCCCATGGAAACCCAAGGCTTCCAGGCTTTCAGCCCCTCTCTCTTGTATCAAATTCTTATGTTTAGCTGCACCAGAGGCACCACAGGTGTCATGAAGCACTGTGGGCTGAGACAGTGGAAAGAACACCACAAGCGCATGGGTTGGGGGCATGGCTCCAGGGAAATTCTGTGAGACCATGCCCTTCAGTATTGAAAAAGGCAACGCCCTTTTAGTGTGATTTAGAGTAGGTTTTACGCGGAAAACATGAATTAGATTGTTTAATTGCATAACCAAAGCGATTGACCTGGTGAACCCCTCATGAGATTTGCATTTTTGTGTGAATCTCAGGGTATTTCCTCTAATTGTTCTTTGTACCCTCAAAGCCATTCAACTACACAATGCTTTTAGTCAATACATTTCAATTGTGATTTTAGATATGAAGATGGAACACTGCCATTCCTAGATATCATTGGAATAAAGCACGGGTTTTCCTGGTTAAAATCAAACATTGGTTCTATGCAAGCAATCAAGAAACACACATTCGCTTTAGCACAATTCACATTCAGGGAAATGAAATCTATGAGACACCGTAATGGTGTTCATCTTTGCGAGTTGTACTGTGACAACGAATACAATGATTGTGAAAAGCAAGGACCGGTCATTAATTTCAACATTGTCAATGTCAATGGTGATTATGTTGGATACAGTCAGGTATGAAGGTGGACTGCTTCAAATCTTCTAAGCGTACATGTAGATTAAGGTTGATCATTTCCTAATCTACATTTCATAAATAGATGTTTGTAATAAAGTTACAAAGTAAGGCAAAAATAAAAATATGTTCTACGAAAACAATATTTTTAGAAATAGTGGAGTTTCATACAAGAGAAGCTATCTGAGTAGATACATGCAGGGGAGAGCACCCCATTGAAGCAAAATTTAGCAATATTTGTATAAAGAAAGAGCAATAGTATAATATTAAAAGCAATTTGTTTAGACAGTGGTTTTCCCATAAATTTCATGATTTTGCTTATTGTTTTTTGAGGTAGAGAAACTTGCTAATCTGTCCAAGATACACTTGAGAACTGGTTGTTTCTGTAACACTGGCGATTGTCAAAAGCATCTTGGCCTAACAGCGGATGAGATGTTGTCAAATTTCAATGCTGGGCATGTTTGTGGTGATCAGATGGATATTATCGATGGTAAACCTACTGGTTCTGTTCGAATTTCTTTTGGTTACATTTCAACATTCGAGGACGCTTGGACTTTTCTGCAGTTTCTTCGAGATTGCTTCCTAGTATCATCTGATGATTGTCCCAATAGTTTTGACTTCACCTCTCGTGTTGATGCTAATGCTGACTTACAATCTCAATGGAAAAGATCCAATCAAAATGACAGTAATCAAGGTGATAGGCCTTCGCTGACAATCGAAAACGGCTTGCCAATGTCCCTCAACCAATCTAGTCAAGATACAAAAGATACCAAGACAACAACAGACGCTTCCTTACGTCATTCAAATGCACCTATACCTATGAAGAAGCAAACACTTGATGATGTTAAGAAACTTCCTGCGACACATTTAAATGGGAAAATTAAGACACGGGATCTTGCTGATGAAGAGCGCTGTGATTCAAGTGGCTTTCAAGACAGCAGCTTAGATTCGCACCAAGATAGGAAGCATGTATTAAAACGGATATTTATCTATCCTGTAAAGTCTTGTGCTTCGTTTCAGGTGAGCTGTTTGTAGAATTATTTCGCTTTTCATTCTACGCGAAGAAGTCTCGGAAGGTTCGCTTGCCGCATCTTTCAAGCGTAAGCAGTATCAAGATGCATTCGCAAAATATCTAAAAATTAGCGTTATTCATAAAGTTACGTTTGTGGGTAATACGCTTTGCTTGTATCTTGAATTAGCAATCAGAGCAGATTAAAGCATTCTGTAAAGTGCGATAACTCGAGTTCGTTCGCGTCATGCACAATGTGTCTGCAATTTGGTGCTCTACTCCAATCCTAGTTAAAATTTTCAAAGCGGTCCTGCTAGAAGATCTTAGATCAGGTTTCCAAGAATGAAACTTTCCTTTGTTGTTGTTTGTTTTCTTACTTGGACTTTGCAGTCAAGGAATGCGTGGATGGGTACCACTTGATCAAGAAAGGCACCCAATCAAGAGTGATAACCCCTGTTGTGAAGGAGACTCATTAGCATAACGCATCCACAGGGGCCAGGGTCCGGATCACGTGGTCGGAAGCACATGCTTCCCTCTATAATTGGCACTAAGCTGAGACTTCTTTCACGGGACACTCAACGCATTTTAAGTTAGTTGTAATTCAGTCTCTCGTGAGTTGCCGTGAGTAGAGAGCTTAGAATTTAGAAATGCTTTAAATAAAAATCTTACTGTTTATAACATCTTTCTCTGTTCATCATACTGTGTCCCGCCAAAGATGCAATAACCCCATCTCAAGGGGATACTTTACATTTTTGCAAGATGCAAGAAGCTTCACGTGTCTGGAATCTTATTTGCGCTCGAAGGCTTTGAAGTAAATATGAACCTTGCTTTATGTTATTACAAACCCTACAGGTAAGAGAATGGTGGATTTCCGAGAAAGGACTTCTGTACGATAGAGAATGGATGATTGTGTCAGAGTATGGATCGGTGTTAACGCAAAAGAAAGAACCCAGGATGGTCTTCATAAAACCTATCATTAATATGGAAACCAATGTCCTTATACTTAAATGCCAAGGTTTGTTTGTATTCGATTTAACTGTTCTAAGTATTTTTTCATTTGTTGGAAGAGTAGACCTTAACGTTAGAATCAACCTTTGCTTTAACTTTATTAGGAAGAAGTCGGTCTTTTCAAAGAAATGAACGCTGGCCCAGCTCAAACTTTCGTCAATGACAAACCAAGGTATCTGGTGCTAGGAATAGGGCTTTGACTAGGATTAGGATTTCATTTGTGAATTGGGTTAAGGCGTGCTTTGCTTGTGACATTGTTATTTTCTTTGTTTTCATTCATCTTTTTCATTGTTGCCAACTATGTGAGCGTTTATTTTTAAGGCTTATGTCGTCATTAATTTTTATCTGCTTTGCAAATATTGTCGCAAGAGGGATTACCTTTTAACTTCCTGTCATAGAACTGTTCCGTCGCATTTGGTTCAAGATAGCAGAAATTCTCTCTTCATTCAAAGATGCTACTTGAGAAAGCTGGTAATGTTTTGAATCAGGGCTGCCATTTTTTTTCGTCCAACAGATTTTGCTGTGCTATTTTGTGAACTTTCAGACGTTGGATTTTTGCGATAACAAAAACAGGGCTTGTAATCTAAAGTGAAGTTGCAGGATAAGAAAGGCAGTTTTTGAAATATCAAAACTTTTGCGAAATAGTTTCTGTTACATAGATCTGTTGGACAGCCAAATGCTTCCCTAATTTGCAACAGCACCAGCTCTGTATTTTGATAATACTCACTTTCATATTTGATTTTGGTTCCAATTTTAAACATGTGTTTCTTCCTGAAATTTAGCCGTAAAACATTTTTTTTTTACAAGCTAATTTTTTTAATAGTCAGTTTCAGCAAGTTGATTTTGGTTTTACAAAATATTTTATATTTTTATGAAGGAAATAGTTGAAAAACAGTTCACATCGACTTACTTTTATATCACAAATAAAATAAAATTAAATGAAATGAAATCAATAATGAAGAAATCATTGGAATGTAATGAAATAAAATAACATGAAATGAAATGGCGTAGCTATTAGCCGGATTTTATTGCAGACTAACAGAACCTGGACTGAAGTTGAATCAAGATTGACGGTTTGAGAAAAGGCAGTTCAACTCTGTTGCATGGCAACAGACTTGGTTCCACTTTTAGTGAAATAGAAAGTTTTAATATTCTTTTAATATCTACAGGTTATGATGACGTCACTGTGCCCTTAATTGCCAATGAAAACACACAATTATGTGATCTTGATCGTCAAAACTGTTTATCAAGAATTTGTGGTGACAAGTAAAGTATTTTCACTTTGTATCCAACCAAATCAGAATTATGAATATTTTTGCATTTCTGTTCATTAGAAGAACTTGGAAGACTAGAACACCAATACTAAAACTAATCCATGATAATTACAGCTGAGCGTTTCACAACGTATTCGTGAATTGTTTTTCTTCTAAATAATCTATTAGTCAGCAGAATTATTGGACTAAAGTTAAATGCCCTCAACCAGGGCGACACTCCCCTACCTTTTTTGCTTTCTTTTAAAAGCGGTTTAGATCATGACGTAAGCACGTCATTTCTTCACATTTTAAGTGGTTTTTCTCATCACAAGGCATGGCTATGAGAGGAGTACGCGTCAAAATGTCCCAAAAGGACTTGCTCTAGACATAATAAAACCTCCGATGAACTACAGTTACATTAAAAACACCCCCCTCCCCATTATTTCTTCCTTTAAAGGGAATGCTCAAACTGTTTCCGCGCAGAAGTCATCTGTCCTCACGAACTGAGCATCACACTATTGGTATAATCTTGCAATTTTAGGGTTTCATGTGATGATTGTGGAGACGAAGTTGCAGCTTGGATTGGCAAAGTATTGGGTAGGCCCTGCCGACTTGTCAGGCAAAATGTGCAGAAGAGCAGACTGATGAAAAGAAAAAGTAATTCTAATGCTCAGGAGGGTAAGTTTATCCCTTTCATGAACTATTTTACTTTACTTTGTCAAAATTTCTTAGAGCAACCATAGTCGCAGTTGCTAACTGTACTGCAAGGAGTAAAAGATCTTGGCTTATATGGTATATAACCTTTGATAAAATGTTAGTATCCTTTTTAGCTCATTGCTCAAGACTCGATATCCGAATATGTACATTAAAAATATAGAAATTCCTCATTCATTCTCTTATTTCTTTCAATTAGAAACGATTGGAAAATATCAGATTTCTCTTACAAATGAGTCACAGTATCTTTTGATATCAGAAACGAGTTTGCTAGAAATCTTTAAGCAGTTCAAACGAAGCAAGAATTTGATTAAATTCGACGAGTTAGCAGATTCATTTCGAGCAAATTTTATCATAAATGGCGACCTCGCTTTCGAAGAGGATAATTGGAAAGAGGTCAATATTGGAGAGCTCCATCTTAAGGTGAGTATTATTGAGAACTGCGTTTTTATTTCTGCATGGTTAACCACAGTCAGAACCTTTCCCTAGATGCTGTTGAGCCCACCCAACTTTCCATCCTTTCTAGGACGGTAACAATGTAATCAGAACAAATCCTGAGGGCACAGGCCTTACCGCCCCACACCCACATCAGCCAAAACCCCAGCCTGGGTAAGCAAACAAACACAAACAAACCTAGAGGTAAATACGAAAACCAGTTATGGATTGGATACCGTCTCATTTCTTCATCAAATTGCAAAAATTTAAAAAAGTTTTCGATGTTTTTTCCAAACGTTAAATTGTTGCTGCAAGTGAGTTTTGACAAAAGCATGCAAGCTAGAAGTGCAAGGTTCTAGATTATCATGTCGATTTTCGCTATTTTGTGTCAACCTTGTGAATCAACTATTTTGTTTTTATGCAGTTTTTCCCGAGTTCAGCTGAACTTTCACAATCTATTGCGTATTTTGTTGCTAATTTCTTGACAGATCCCTTGCTATAGATGCAATTTCTTTTCAGAAATTATGTCAATGCATCGAAAATGTTTTGTGGGAAAATATATTCTAAAGTTATTCTGTTCTGCAACCTAAAGTTTTAATCTTGTTTTCATTGTTTTTCGAAACATACCTTTTTTTACCAAACAAATCCCCTTTGAACTGTAATGCACACTTTTCTTAAGAATAAATTTATAGGAAAACAAGCCTCAGAATTGGGAAATTAGTTTAGAAATTAAGAAAAAGTTGAGGCTAAAGCACTGTAGTTAAGGTGTCTATTGAGTACCAGTTGCTATCAATATGATTGTAGCATTTAATACACAGTTGTATCCCGGGGACATTATTCGTACTGCTATTGAGAAGATGATAGGACGTTGTCTTTGCAAAAATCATCTTTTTCCCTGGAAGGACGTGCGCAATTCTTAGAAAACGTTGAGCTGACACGGTCAGTTTTGCCAAACGAGAAGGCGTTGTTTTCATTGTCTGAAGGGTTTACAATCTAAACGTTTTGCCACAAAGAACTAGTCTGTAGCCGCTATATTTGCCTGTAAACCAACATCTTTATGGTTGAACGAGGAGTATAAATCAAACCCCTGCTTACGACCAATGCATTTAAATCGACCTTTTCAATTCATTGATGGCGAGGACGGGGTTATATGAAAACATCTGGAATGAAGTTTTACTTTAAAAATTATTTCCTCTAAAACTCCATTTTTAAAAATAAATGCATAAAGGTGACAGGCTAATTTTAAGACTGGTATAATCTTTGCTCTATTTGTTTCTTAGATAACTGGAAAATGCCAAAGGTGCCAAATGATATGCATTAACCAGAATACTGCAGAAAGGAACCGGGAGCCATTGGAAACCTTGGTTCGCTTGCGTGGATCAAAGGTAAGATTTTGTTAAGGACCTGATTGTATTCAGAAAATCTCTTCCATTTTACTAAGACGAAAACCAGTGGCTGAAGTTAAAGGTTAGATTTTGAGGGGCTCGGTGTCTCGAATTTCCAACATAAAAAACTTAAGAAACAAAGTGCATAGAATCCTTTCCCCGTTTCCAGTTCGTCCTTTCCTACCTTTAAAGATATCCTTGTGAGGGTAGTAGGTCAAGTTGATTGCATTAAAAGAAAGTAAGTTAGAAATATGAGAAAGGAAACCAATTCCCTATAAAAATATGAACAGTAAATACCCTCGATTGCTAAAAAAGGCCAAAAAATTACCAGTGTTATTTAGCATAAGATTCCGATTTACCTCCGACATAACTTTTGTGGTCTATTTATGCTTATTTCATGTCCCTTGCAGGCTTTTGACCTTTTTTGGTACACCTTTTGTTATTACCCTTTAAATACTTTATTCACGTTGTACCCACGTGCTGATGATGGATCCTGGGATTGACCCGTAAGCTTCATAATTATGGTCTCATCTTAATACTAATTATGTCTTAACTCAACTTTGCTTGGTCCTAAGTCACATCTGCACTCGTATTTTTTTAACTATGGCTACGTTGTGAAAATCAAGGAAAACAAACAGAAACGATGATCTTTTTCGTCGTCATCCTTGCTCGAACTTTTTTACACGACTAAAAATGGGATAAAATTCCCAAATAAAAAATTAACACCCCCGCTTTTTTGGTCTGCCTCCCAATTTTGTTTGAAAATCAAGACGGTTTTGGCACTGGTATTTCATCGACACATTTTGCCGATTTTGTCTAGAAATTCGTTCTGGACACGTCTAGAACAAGATATCTAGCTACTGCCTCGACTGTCAGTGAAAAGTTACCACACTTACCATGCATATTGTGATTCTGAACCCAACCCATAGCCACGAGTTTCTAATGTTTTTGCAGATGGAGTTTGGAATTTACTTGGTGTCAAGTCATAAATCTGATGAAAAGTTTCGTATACGAACTGGTGATAAAGTCATACCAGTTGTTTAGCTTATGAAACGATCATTTGAGAAGGTGGTGCGTGCCGAATACTTTTAATGTATTTTTGTACTTCGTCAAGTTTTATACCTGTAACTTTGAAGATACAAAATTTTGGAAAGTTGTAATTATTAACTACTTTTGTACTTGAAATTAGCCATTTATTCAGAGCCCTTTTTATATTAGATTTTCCGCCTAAGCAACAATTATGATGAAAACACAAGTAAAACAGATACTCACACAAAAAAATGAAAGATGCAATCAAAAAACGGGGGGGGGGGATTGAGCCCGTTATTTAAGGGGTGTTCGAGGGTGTGACACTTCCCAGGCGATTTCCTTATCGGCGAATTTCTAAACATTTAGGGCCTGTCTTCATATTTTTAGGTTTGAGAG
Source organism: Catostylus mosaicus (assembly GCA_964019065.1). Classification (NCBI taxonomy): domain Eukaryota; kingdom Metazoa; phylum Cnidaria; class Scyphozoa; order Rhizostomeae; family Catostylidae; genus Catostylus; species Catostylus mosaicus. Next base: position 8,880,601 of record OZ025184.1, on the reverse strand, counting down.
TTAGTTATTTTATTCCTTATATTCTATATCACATTATTTGCTATATTATATTGATAATGAACCTTTAAGTTAGGTTTTTTCGAATTGTCATTAATTTTTGAGACAATCGTAATTTCTAAATCTTTCTCCAAAGGTCGCGCCGATTTATGTTTAGGAATCCCCAGTTTCAATTTCTACATCACTTCTAGCAAGTGTTTTTAGGAACGGCCCTAACCAGGCCTGTTAAGGGGCAGCAGTGAAAATGATGTTTTGTCCTCATCCGCTGCCCCCGAATCATTAATACTTGCTACCACATTCGAGCGAAACGACCACATTAAATTACAAGCTGCTACTTGCCGCGTAAAGGTTAGACTCAGCTCCATAAATGAAGACTGTTTGAAATACTTTGACAATGGTGCAAAGATGTGTCTAGGCCCAGATGCAATTTCTCCTCGTTTGCATTCCAGTGACAGGGCAGAATCGGTGTAAAATGACGTCACATCAAATCCTTGATACAAGAAAGTCCCAAAGTATTTAAGGTTTGCCAGGCAAAATTTAATAGTACAGCAGTATAATAATATTGATAATAATAATAACAGTGTTTGATTTTTTGGGGGTGTTGCAAGGGTTTTATAGCAATAATGCAGCTGCATTGAAACACTGTTTATTTAAGCCTTAGTTGTTGCATTGATCCTTTGTCATTTCTATACCCTGGATTTTCCCTAGCTTACCAATTTATTTTGATGTCAGTAGATTGAAATTAAGTTTTCTTTGATAAAGTTCAAATTGAAAATGTATAGAATGTATACCAGTATTTTTATGCTTTAGTAGTATTATATCTTATGTTTTGGGTATCTTATATGTAGCATGGGTTTTGTTTTTGTTGTAGCCATGAATGAATTTTTTTTTAATTATTTTTAGAATTATTAAAAATTTATTTTTAATCATGTGAAATAATTTCCTTTTTGAAATTATACCTAGATTTTCTATATAGAAATGTTGCCCTGATCCAATATTTTTCATGGCTTTGCGCCAGCTTTTCGGATTCGTAATTGGTTAGGGACATGCCCTGCTTAAATTTATACTTCGAACACCTTGATTTCGACTTTAGTTTCTCAAGCCCCTGACAGCTTCAAAGTCAATAGATGACCAAACTTCCCCGAAATTGACGCTAATTATCCGAAAATTTTACTGCGAGTATTGGGCAAAGATTATCCAAAAGCGTCTCAGACCATTAACAGCTGGATAAACTATCCAGAAAAGGTGCCAAAACACAAGGCTTAGGGGCCGTAAACATATCGATTTTCCCCCAACAGCGTCGTTTGGAAGTTTTCCTATAGACCCCCCCCCCCCCCATAAAACGTTTAGGACCTAAATATCGTTATAAGCGATATTTGTGCATCATATCCGGGATGGTGCAGTGCTTCTGTAGTGAGTCATTGAGTTCCACGGTGTGTGATAATAGAGAAATAATATTATTGGAAAAGTGAACATTGAAAGGATTGTAATACAAACCTGTGACTGATAAACTTTCTCACAATCCTTTGACCTTTCTTGCGAAACTAAAGGTCAATTATTTTAGAAATGTGTTCTTCGCAGAATGCCGAAAATGCACTAATTGCCAATGATTCACAAAGGCTTTGTTTAGCGGCAATGGGTCAACAAAGTAAGCAAGACCCACTTCATCGTAACTATGCCAACAGACATATTGTTTGGGGTGGCAGTTTCAGTTTCAGTTTCATTTATTCATCAATCAATGTTAAATACAATTCTACAATTATTACTATTCAGCAACTAATTCATAAAATAACATACAATACTAAAGAAAATATACAGGAGGTGCGAGCCCCCTTTTTCGCCGCAGAGCAACTGTTTTCCATTGTGCTTTTTGAAATAGAAGTGTATTATTTCCTCTTTAGTTGCCAGGATATCGCATCTGAGGCACCCTTAAAATCCAAAATTTTTCTTGGGGGTCCTGAGACCCCCGCTTGGCTTCAGGCCTCGCGTGAACTTTGCTGGATGGCGCCCCCCCCCCCCCCATTCCAGAATCTAGAATCCTGGATGCAATGGCTGGGCTAAAATTCTGTCTAAAAGCTACTTTACCAAATCAAACTTTGAAACTTGAAATCCCTGGTTGACTCGTTATGCTTTGGTTGGGGATGCCGTCGTAGCGCCCCTCTTTTCGTAATGGAGATGTGGTGAAAACCCGCCATTATTGATTGACCTTGACTTATGCTCGCTGGTTCCAAGGTCAAAAAGAACCTCGTTTGATTGTGCATTTTGAAAATTGTTATGATTACGATAGAGGATGGAATTATGCACTCGCAGACTGATTTGCCTAGTCAAACAACCAAAGTTCTGCATATCTAGGTCTATTAGAATCAATTTGCAAAAAGCCGTCGCTAGCAGATTTTGTAGCAGACCAATGATGGCAGAGCACTCAACCATGGCGGATGGAAACAAATTCAAAGTTTGTCTTATCGGAGCTGGAAACTGGTAAAGAAATGGAGACTTTCATTATCTTATAAGCAAGTCAATATTGTATTGAATAGCATGTAGGAAACAAGGCCACTGGCGGCGGCTGTGAGGGAAAGATAACTGCTTAGGCCGGACCGGCCTACCTATTAGGCCCTAGCATCCATCTTAACAGTTTTCTACAGAGAATCGGAGAGTGAGGCTGAATTTGCAGGAGACTGTACCATGTTAACAAATTTTTTCTGACAAGGGAATTAAATAGTAATCATCTGCCAATATTACTATCAAATTTACCTAAGTATTAAAAATGAGCAAAAATTATGATACGGAAGGGCATAACTTCTTTGAACATACAGTCCTAGGGCTAGAGTTAGTTTGTCCAAGATACGGAGATTGGGGCTTTTTAATTCAATATGTAACAAATCCTCTGGGGGAATAATAAAATGATAATAAAAGCATTCATTTTTCATCATCAAAATATAAACAATAACAAAATGAAGAAAATGTAAACAAGTTTCAAATCTGAGAGCTGTCAGTCAGCAGATGGAAAATATGAAATTAGTCTGCCTCTGACATACAGGAAATTTATAATGACAAGAAAATGGAACACCTGAACCAAATTTCTTTAAGTTTTGGAGCTATTAGTAGGCCTTGATTTTGTTGAAGAAGTGCCAACGAGTAAGTTTTGATGTAAAGTGTCACAGAACATGGAAATCACTAACCATCATTTTGAGTCAATCTTGCAGCTGCAAATTTCTAAAATTTTTAGGAAATTATCCATGGATCCATGGTTAAGTTTGGCAAAACCCCAATTTATTTTTAAAAAATGATTCTGACCATTTGCATTATATTCATGCTGCAAAGAGATGAAAGCCAAATTTTTAGTAAATGTGCAACTCAAAACTTTGTGTGTTATTTTAAGGGGTTCTGCAATTGCAAAGATTGTTGGAATCAATACAAAAAGACATTCAATGTTTGAAGAGATAGTACAGATGTACACTTATGAAGAAATGGTGAATGGTGAAAAACTCACAGAAATAATCAATACTAAACATGAAAATGTGAAATATCTTCCAGGATATAAACTTCCTGAAAATATTGTAAGTGTCTCAGTTATTTATTATAATTTTATATTTGAAGTCAGCAATTGTATTTTGCTTTTTTTATGAGGATCCCTTGAAAACCAGCATTTGTGTTTAAAAGCTACCCTCCCCCATTGTTAAATAAATGAAAATGGGATGAATGACAATTAAAGGTTTTTATATCCTTTAACCTTTGCATATCTTGTAATTCACAAAATTACTTGAAAATGTGAAAGACCATTAAATCAGGGTAGGGGTTGGGCTAGAAAAAGGCATTAGCTTTTGAAATGATTGGTTTCACTTCACCCTGCATTAAGCAAGCAAATGATATCGATAGAATGATGGAGGCCTTTTTAAAATTAGGATTGGGATGATTTGTATCATATATATCATACTGCATCATATCATGTAAAAAATTTAAACATAATGATATCAGCTATCAGCTTATATGATATCAAACTACATTAAACAGAAAAACAAATTATCTTTTAAAGAACAGTAGCTGCTCTACCTTTGGGTGGTGCTCATTTGCCCATATTGTGGATAGTCACAAATCCATCTAACCCAGCTCATAAGGAGCTGTTCAGCTTCTCTTTTGCTTGAAGCAATTATGAGAAGGCAAGTCTCTGTGCTGATGGGAAACTTAAATTTCTTGGTAAATTTTAATTGAGGTTTGGAAGGCATAGACTGTGGCCATTCCTTGTTAGGTTGCTTGAAATTTAGGGCCACATAGTAATTTTTGTTTGCAAATTGTTAGGATAGTTTCCATGAAGGATTTTTGTCCGGGATCAAGCAAAAAACGCACTCAAGAAGGAACTAAACAGTCAATGGCTTGCAAGAAATAACTGCTACTGAAAAGATACTCTTTTTGATGCTATAAAAAGATACAATAATTTTTTAATTGTTTTTTTCCCCAGTAAATTAAATAGCTGCCTTGTTAGGTATTAGGGTAGATGCTTCTTTAGTTTTAATGATGCGCTGTTTGATTCTAGGTTGCCAACCCAGATCTCATTGATTCAGTTAAAGATGCAGATGTTCTTGTCTTCAATATGCCCCATCAGGTTTGTCTAAGCCTTCAAATCAAGGCTAAAAGCTAAATATTTTTCTTGCTATATCATTTAGTTTCAAGATCAAAGGTAAATTTATCTTGCCATCCCTCAACTTTTTGTACTTGGCAATATTGGAGTGAACAATTAACAAAAAGTTTATATTAAAATTGTCAGAGATAGAATGAAGAGGGATAATGCAAAGATCTATATATAACAAGGAGCATTCATGGAAGTTGGTGCTACTTATTGGAGGGAGAAGCCCAGCAAGTAATACCATTCTACATGTGCTGTGAATTCTTAGCCAAGAATGGTTCATTATTTGGGGTCTTGAAATATCAGCATGTCAGGCCCTAGAATACGCAATTGTTGGATACTTGGTGACCCAATGCCTCTCATATCAGGGTCTGAAGCCTGTATATTTAGTTGTCAGCAAAATTCCCACAAATTGAATCCTATGGACTTTGATAAAGTATGGGATGTTTTCCACTCTGTGTCGTTATTATTTTGTGTACTAATCTAGATTAAACTCCTTTTTCTGTGTTCTGTTCATAAATCTTTACTAATTCATTACTTTCTATAAACATTACACCATTCGGTTATCTTTTGAATGCACTTGTAAATCTCAGAGTTTATAGCTTTTTATTTAAAATAAGCATTAATTCAAATTAACTACAAATTTATTGCATGTGATTTAGTTTGTAGCTCCCATGTGCAAACAAGTGAAAGGTTCAGTAAAGGATGGTGCAATTGCAATATCACTGATAAAGGTAATTTGTCTATAACCAAAACATGCAAAAGTTGAAATGCTTCCATTATTTCAATAAGCATTTTCCAAAGGACTATGAACATCTTCTTATGCTACTATATTTAAATATATATATTGTATATGGCAGTATTAATTTCAATTAAGAATGCTAGCCAATATTTCTTCAATTCAGTCCTAAAGATAAAACCCAGCTCACATTTTTAAAAAGTGTGGCATAATTTTCTCATTCATTAAAATGGAAAACAAATCTTAAAGAAAATGGTTGTATTTTTGTGGGATAACTAAAACATTGCAAGTCAGTTTTGTGCTTGAATTTTAGAATACTGAATTTTTTATGTCCAAGAGCAAATCAGATTTAAAGGTACCAGTTGAATTTAAAATTGTGTGTTGGGTGGAATGGTGCTTGCTGCATGTTGTTGCAATGAATTATGGGAATAGGTGCTGATGTCATCAATAATACTTATAAAACTGTTTTTTGATGAGAAATCTCTTGTAAGATTTTGTCATCTCTAATTCAGAATGTTTTCCAATAAAGCATATGGTGTGTTTCTATTTTTGATTTGATTTGATTTTACCCAAAGGGACTTAGTCACACTGCTGTTGGCCTAAAACAAATGTCAGAGGTAATAGAGGATTGCCTGGGATTACAATGTGGGTGTCTAATGGGTGCAAATTTGGCAAATGAAGTTGCAGATGAGAAATTTACTGAGGCTACAATAGGTAATTAATTGCTACAGATAGTGTCTTTGTCTATATCTTCAAATTGATTTGGTTGCAATTCACAAATGCTCATCGATGTATATATAGATAAACACTCACTGTTCTTATTTTAGAACGATTTTTTCCTAACATTTATTGGAAACTACATGCAGTACAATATACCGTACAGTAAAGCATTGCTTAATGCATTTACATTAGATGCTATACATGTACTCAGCTACTTTACTATGGCATAACACTATGACTTTTGTTTAGGAATTGCATGGTTTTGTTTTTTTGAAGTGAGAAAATTCAAAGTCACTTTGTTTTTTTTGTTCCTTTTTTAATTTCTCATCCGAGGCTGAGCATGTTTTAAACTTGTTCTTATTTTTTTGAGAAATCGAGCCTTAGTGTTCTTATAAAGTTTGTTCCTATAAAACCAAGAGTGTTTATGCGATCATCATAGAATGGATTTACCAACTGTCTCATGGTAGCATTTATCTTGAAACTACCAGTAACAACATTTTGGACTAGTGATATCTGTAGTGCCCTGTCTAAATGACATTGAGCACTGTAAATCAGAGGAACCAACAGTAATTTTTATTTGATAATCATATTATTCTATTTTTTCGCTGACGTTTCTGATATTAACTTGACTCATTTTCGGTCAAAATTACATAAATATCAATTCAAAACTTCAATAGCAGAAGAGCAAAACCGAACGTCGTGAGCAAAACTTACCATGGAAAAGCAACCAGCTTTCTGCGTAGCTTCATGCTTTCTTGCTTTTTTATTCCCATTGGTTTTAATTAGTCTCGGTTTGCTGTTTATTAATCAAGTTTGTTGTTTCAACATTATGGTGGTAAAGAGTTATGCTTGATATTGTAACAATGGAAAATGCCAAAATGGCAGCTTGTATCTCTTAACCACATCTTCAAACTTCTCCAGTTAGTTGTCAATTCCTTCCTATTCACACACAAGTCTTATTCGAGAGCAGAGAAACAATGCTTAGAAGGCAATCTTCCAATTCTTCCTTTGGGATTTACTTTCATAACGCTATTCGCCTGTGGAAATCTTTCAAGAAAGATCCCTAAACTTTGTTTAAGTTTACTTGTGAATGCATTAAATGTCCTCAGATTTGATTGTTATTGAATGTGATTATTTCAGGCTGCAATGACAAGTCGAAATGGGAATTATGGAAGAATCTATTCCACTGTGAGTACTTCAAAGTGAAATGCGTAGAAGATGAGCATACTGTTGAGTTATGTGGAGCTTTGAAAGTGAGTTGACACGATTTATTACTGCACTGTGATGTTCATTCAATCTTTTGAACTAAAATGAGTTCTTGCTTCACTTACGTGAGCTGAAAAGCCTGATCATAAATTAGAGCGTTTTGCTTTAAGTGCAGTATACCAAATTCTTTGTTCAACTGTGCTCACTGTAACTAATGCTTTATCCTGTTCCAAAAACAGTATTTGTTTCTAGCGCATACCAATACTGAAATTTAACCAGCGACAGAAATTTGTCAGTAAAGAGGCAAGCAACTGTTTATTCTCATGCAGTGGCGGACACTCGGACACTTGGGGACGGGGTGAGGGGGGAGGGTGATGGCCTCCCTCCAATATTTTGGAAGACAATAGTCTTTTGTTCTCAAACAATGGAAATGTGTGATGACTTCCTACCAAAACAATAGGCTGCCCCCATATATTTGGCCAATTGTTTGCCACTGCTCTCATGATGAAATTTCTGTTAAAACATTGAACAATTTTAATTTCGGAAATTTTCAAATATTTTAGAAGTCAATAAGTGGGAGGGGGACATGAACCGAGACTGTAGATAAACGGATATAGTTTGTTGAATAGAAAGAGGTACAGGTTGATTGAATGATTAATCTATTTTCTAGAATGAGTGTGGATAGAAATGTCTTACTGCTTAAATTACTGTGGCTGCCGATCGTTTATGGTTACGCTTAGCTAATTTGATTAATTGTAAAATGCCTTCATCTTTGGGAATCTGTATCACTTTTTAACAGCACAGTTGTCTTTTTTTAGAATGTTGTCGCTGCTGGTGCAGGTGTTATTGATGGACTCGGGTGAGTACCATTTCCTGAAAGGTCATTTCATCACCAAGTACAGTACTTAGAATATATGCTGGCGTTTAGTTATGAATAGTCTCTTAAGCTGTTATATGATGTTGGTTTGGTCAGCTCGTTTGGGTTCGTGCTATCAACAATACTATGAGCATATGAAACAACCAGAAGCGGCAGGAATACCGAGCAACCCAAAGGCAATTCAAAATACAACTGCCAAACTCAGTTTTACCCATGATTTGTGGGAAAAAATCTGCCCAAGACTAATCTATTTTCTTTTAATTTAAGTTGGTTGATAGAATTATAGCTAAAACCAAAATCAAAATTAACAGACAAAAATATAATCTACAACAAAAAGCCTAAATTGATATCAGGTTGAACTGAAATAACAGTACGCTTTTACTGCACGGTACTAGCAGCGAACTATTCCCGAACATTGGTACCAAAGTTTTACACAATCTACCAATTTCAGGCATTTTACAGGTGAGGATGTTGTCCTACGATTCTGCCTGCTCATTAGAAACAGAAAATTGATAAGCGCATGAAAACACAGCAATCCATAGAGCATTGTGACTGTTCTATCTTTCTAGTCTAATTTTGCCTACTGCGCCGTAGTACACACAGAATCTGATTTGTGTTTACATCACTCATCGCTAGTTCCTTTAATTTTTTTTATGTTTATGATTTTGTCATCATTAATTTGTTTATGTCTTCTTTTTTTCTTTCATTTTACATGTCAGTATCGCGCTTCTTCGTATTAATGCCAGTGACAGATTTTGCATTGACCTTTGGAAAGGGCTATCGGGTACAATGGTAAAATTTCATATATTGGCATAAAGGACCTGCCTTAACTATTTGATTCCATTTTATTCGAAGGACCATGTCCTAAGCTCTCCACTGGATCCGTTACTGGTTAAGTTCATTGGAATAGTGATTGCCTTTTGCACAACCGTTCCTGCATTGTTATAAAGTAATTATAAAGCGTATAAGGGTACAATATTATTATCACGAAAAAACTGTATAGAAAAGACTCTTCGCCAATAGATGGTATTAGTTAAACCGTGTACTGTTCTTTTTGTAGGTATGGTGAAAACACCAAGGCTGCAATAATCAGGCTTGGGATGATCGAAATGAAATTATTTGCAAACACGTTCTATGAAGATGTACTTGATAGTACATTCTTAGAATCATGTGGAATAGCGGATTTAATTGCTACTTGCTATGGTGGAAGGAATAGACTGGTTGCTGAAGCATTTGTCAAAACGGGAAAAGTTAGTACCATTTATTTTTCATAATAGACAAGCGAATGTAGGAAACAGCAAATTCATTTGTTTTGCCTATTTTATAACGCATCAAGCACTTCCCAAGCACCCTTGCCTTGAAATGTTTTACAAAGTGCTTGCCATACATTTTGAGAGGAACGTTGAAACATTTATTTCCACTATGATATCGAACGATGATATTTAACGTTTGATGCCGAACTTGACGATCATGTTTCAACATATCGGAATAGAAAAACTGCCTTTTAACAACCCACTGTAAATTAATAGTTAATAATAATATGATTTATGATAGAACTACAAGATCTTTCAGAGATATGGACTTGCAGGCAAATAGTTTTGTGCGTTATTTTGAGCTTAGAGAGCCAGATCTACCTTTAATTTTCAGATTTTCCTCGGCTTGTGAAATGTGGAATGCACCATCCGATACTGCAAATGAGTTTCAGAACGAACTTAGTACTTTTATGCTGGGCTACGCCATTTCTCTACGCAATTATAGAATCTTCGCGATACAATACACTTAGAAGTTGATCTTAGTTTCTTCATTTTATCCACCATTTTTATCTGATTGCGTTTAGAGTATGGAAGATCTTGAAGAGGAGATGTTAAATGGACAAAAACTTCAAGGACCTCATACAGCTTATCAAGTGAATCTCTTGTTAAAGGATAAAAAGATGGAAGACCAGTATGTATAGCGTTTATTTTTTCATAATTAGTTTCCGTTCAAGAGCTACGTCAGAGAACCCAAATGACGTCAAAAAGTGACGCCATTGAATTTATAATAGAGACATGCAGTTGCGCTGGCACAATCCTACATACCCTAAAAGCAGAGGGATACATCGTTTCAAGTAACAAGTAAGTTAGATAACAAAATAGCAGGCTGCTTACCGGTTTTGCAAGGAATGCTTGCGATAATATACCTGAATGGTAAATATAAAGAACGATGCAAAGCGGTAGGAATTCGAAGCAAATACGGCAGATTAATTATTTATATCGCTCCAAGGCATGCTTTGCATGAATTATCAATAGGCAGGCACAATTGACAAAGAAAAAGTGCTGAATTATTTGGTGATAAAGGGGAATGCGCAATTAGGAAATGCAACTGAAAAAGCATAGTTATTTCTCAATCTCAGTCCTTTTCTGTCCAATCCATTTCAATTCAGACCACTCGACACCGCTCCAGACGACTTCAAACGACTTCAGACCAAACCATACCACCCCAAACCACTCCATACCACCCCAAAACCAAAACCACTCCATACCACCCCAAACCACTCCAGACCTACCCAAACCACTCCAGAACACTTCAGACCACTTCAGGCCACTCCAGACCACTCGGACCATGCAAGCCCGCTCGACATGGTCCAATCCAGTTCAATTGTTTACAATTGTCACAATATCTTTGACTTGTTGATAAGTTTTATTTTTGGCTTGAAGCTCTTTCGTGCAAGATGAAAACTACAATTACTTTTTGTTTCTATTAAGGTTTCCATTGATGATGTCGATCTACAGAATCTTCTACGAAGATGCTCCACCATCTCATTTAATCTCGACGCTATCGGAACATTTCTAATTTACCAAACTATATCGAACAAATATTATATAATACTATTAAGCGTGTAATGGTTTGTGTATATTTTATATGCACTTGGTGCATTAATGTGCAGTATTATTTTTGGTATTTTTGAGAATTGTATTTCTGTTTGTCTCACAAGATTCTCTTTATGGTGCTTACAATGTCCCAATCAATCTGTGGACCAAAATTTGATGAAATGACGTATATATTCCGCGTGTACGAAGTACATTGGGACTATCAAAGTAAAAACGTTTCAAAAGGCTAATTGCATGGTCAACAAAAGCCATTGTAAAAACGAAACAGAGTCTGCAAGACCATTCCATATTGAAACTTGTTGACAAGGGGGCCTGTTGTATGGGTTGGCGTCTCATAAAGATGCTCCAGTATGGTTGGATGAATCGTAGAATCGTGTGTATTGACATTTTTTGCGAGTTTATATCAGCCTCAGGGCTTGGTTTCATTTAAAATGCATTAAAATTCCTTGTGTGCGGCATGTTCCACTTTTTTGTTATGCTGTCACCTATCTCTTGGTTGAGGGTAAATGAAGGGTGGAGAATGGCACAAAAACATTTTTTAAATTTGGAATAAAAGAGACTGATAAAATTTGTTGATAAGCAAGCTGAAAGTCGTAGGCAGTTTGCGAAGCATATTTTCGTTGCAATCAAATATTTATGCCTGTGATACGTTTTGAAGATAAATGCATGCAATTTAGCATTTTGCACCCGGCTATGCAAAACCTCATTGACCCCCGGATCATTATTGCGCCATTATTGTTGTGGCCTAAGGTTGATCGTGTTGTTTTGAAATGCGGACGGTTGAAGTGACATCTGGAATGTGTAATGTCTTAATCCGACAACATTTTCATACACGTGTGTGACAAAAAAGACCTTTGATCTTCTCCAACAAGAAGCGTTTTCTGGAGTTTAGTCCCTTCAAAATGTGCTTGTGGTACAGTCTGCAAGGCAAGCAAGGATCAACAGCGTAAACATCCCTGCGAGGTGTTACGAGTAAACATGGATTGGACAGAGGAAGAGAATCACGAAAAATACTTTTATGAAGTCGTTCGGCAAAGCGTGGTAGGTACTTTATATATGTGCACTTATTTTGCAAAGAATGAATCTTGATATTTGGTGCAAATCAGGCATAAGATACTGATGCAGGAATGGTAAGACTAGATAGTTAATACTTGTACAACCAAGGTACCTTGGCCTAAATTTGCATCTCCATCAAGGGGTTTTTTATCACGGGTCTAGAGGAAGGTATGGCAGCTTAAATGGTCACCTTCGCCTGGCAAAACGAATTGGTTGAGATCGCTTTCTTAAAAATTCGAAATCGCATTTTTTTATGGATGGCGAAGAGCCGAACCCATCAATGCACGCATATCCTAACCTAATTTAAATACCTCCATTCCATGCTGTATCAGAAACAGATGTTCATGCTCCCCTGAGGTCTCGTGCCCTACTTTGTTCTTAATTTATTCTTAAGTACAAAGTTCTAAACAATCAGTAAAACGTAGGTTAGCTGATGAGGAGCCGGAAACGGACCTTAGCACGACTGATTGATAAAATTTTCATCCTGCGAAGTTAGAGGAATCTCTCAATAAACAAGGTAGTACCTAGACTAGGCTGTGAATATTATAGGTGGAGCAAAGCTGAACCACAACAAGCCTTAACCTCTGCCTGGCTAGAGAAGGGTCAACTGCTATCCTCTTCAAGAATTCACTGAGAATATGAATGTCTCGGTCTATGTAAAATAGGCCACTAAGACAACTTAATAGAACATTTAGGTGGGATAATTTTCTTGAAACTTGACAAAACATAACATAACAAATGCTGTTATGTAAGCTAAAAGCCTGTTATAGTTGCTAATATTCTAAATTTGTTGATGTTATATAGAAGATGCCCTTAGAATTTTTGCAAGTTGGAAACATTGAGTGACTACAATATTCCAGATTTGGAAGTTTGACATACACAGTTCTTACGACAGCTCACTAAAAAATGATTGCTCGAATATGCTCTTTTGTGATTTTTCATTATTTTTATCTATAAAACAATAGTCTTTTGTCTGTAGAAACAAAAGATTAACATAATCAAAACAAAAGACCTCTGTCTCTCTCTCACCTATGGGGACCCTCTGCCCCCTTTTCCTTGGCTCCTTCATTGTTTTTAGCCTACCTTGAATCACCAGTTTATTAGAGAAATGTCTAATTTCATTCCAGTACAATCTTCAACCATAATGATGTATGGCAAGGATTTAATTTCACCTTTCCATGCCCTTTGTAATTGATTTTTTGATAAATGGTTCACTGTTATTAGACTTTCTTCTGCAATATTGAAACTTCTACCACTTCAGACCCCATGTCTACAGTTTGTTGTTTCAAGACAATTAAATCATAAGAAAAGTGATGGTCATGATTTTCAGACAATGTTTTGCAACAAAACCGATAGAAAACATTATTACCTACATTGGTAAAGAAATTTTGCCCTTGTAAATGTCTTTTTTATTAAGGTTGTAAATGTCTTTTTCTTTAAGGTTGGGCTTGCATATTTTCCCAATGAAAAATTGATTCATAAGCACTTAAATAGTTAATAGTAACTAATTGTGAAAAAGTTATTATTCATAAACTGAGTTGTAAGAGAATTTTGATACTGGGATCATGTGATTGCTAAAGATATTTGAGTGCTGGAGTCATTTTGAATCTTCTTATAGAAATATGTCCAATCTATATAATTTGATTGTGTGTAACTTACAGCAAAATAAAATGTGGTTGATTCATGAAAGTTTACTTCACATGTTTTGAATCAATGTGGGATGCAGTAGTTTGAAGTTGCTAGTTGACAATTGCTTAGAATCTGTTCTGGACTATTACTTTTCCTTTTTTATGAATGAGGAATGTTTCAAAAACACTTCGTTCTTATGGAAAATCTGTTGCATGGGCTAAACTCAGCATTGGGATGGATTGCTAGTAAAGGCTGCCAAAACTGACCATTTTACTGCCGCATAATATGGTCTTCTTTTTTTTTACTAAACCAAGTTATTTCAATTATTGTATCTTTCTATGCATTGCGAAAATGATATTTAAAGCATTTTACATATATATCTATAAGATTTCAGCAGAATTGTCCATCTGTCTCAACATATAGAACAAAGCCTTGCCACATTAGGACTTTGAATCTGAATTGATACGGATTAGGTAGATTAAACTAGATTAAAATTGATTGGATTAGATGACATCAAATTAGATTAGATTGGGTACTTCATTGAAGCAACACATAAAACACCTCTAAATGCTTGATGAGGTGTGGCTTCTATGCAAAGGTATTCTTGGGCTATGATGTATTTATCTGTTACTTTGTAGATTTCATTGCTGGCCTTCATTTGCTTATATTTTATATCTTATGCAGTCATAAGGTATCTCAAAAAGAGAAGAGACAACACTTTTGGTATGAAAGTTTTAGTATGCCTTTTGTATTTGATAATTAAGATCCATACAAATAGTTTAACGATTTTCATACAATCTTAGTTCAATTATATCACCAACCATCTGTATTTTTCTGGTATTATTATGGATAAAATTTAAAATAAATAACTTTATGCAACTTTTTTTCTATTATGAAAGTTATACAAGGTTTTATCCATCTTGTCAAACTACTATTAACAAAGTACCAGTTTCAACCAGACCCTAAGATGGTCAAAAATCATATACTTGATTCACCAAGCCCTTTAGATTAATTGGATTATTTTCCTGGACTATAAATGCAGGCCAGTTTTCCCTTTTGAAATGGTCAATTGATCCACTTTATTTCCTGAAATAATCAAGTGATCAAAATGTATCCCTTTAATAATTCAGGAAAATGTCTAATTCTTAGTCTGTGAAGTATATGCCAGGTATAAGATATATTTTATTTGCAAGGGTCGCAAATAAACAACTCTTAGAATAAAGAATTTTTATCATAAAAGTCTGTGCAAGTATCATAATTCTAACTAATTCTTAAATTCTCTAGTAACAAAAATTTTTGAAATTTCTTTGTTTGCCATTAGTAAACTTTAATGAGAGGGTTGGGAAGCATTAAGAATTCATGATATTCCAATTTCCTTTTCTCTTTTTGTCTACAGACGATGAAGAAGACACTGTATACAGAATTTCGTAAGTCTGTTTTAGGCTTTCCAACTCTGATGAATCCTACCCACCAGTTTGATTACACTGTTTATTTTGCTGCCTTATCAAGTTTGAATACCATAACATTTATACTCACAGCCAAAGGCCTCCATGATTATTTTGCTGGTACCTGCTTCTCAAAGCAAAGTTTTTCCAGCTAGTTAGGGTATATTTTTGCATTTGTGGTGTGATTTACATTTATGGGAACTGTAAGGTACTATTAAGGTTTCTAGGGAATGCTTATTGCTGCCATTTCTTTATTGCTTAAGTTTATAAATCAAAGACATATTTGGGCTGTTTGACCATCTAGTAAACATTTGAAAACACAAGCAAGCCCTTATCTTCATTTCATTTCATTTCATATGATTTCTCAGCAGCTGTTCATCAATTGTTCCTCTCAAAAACATGTTACAGTGTGAAATCGATCTAATTAATGTACCTAATATGAAACAAGTTTAGCATGCATGAAATTAGGTAGTAAAATATACATGTATATTGTAGAACAAAAGTGCAGATTTAAAATTTAATGTTATATTTTGAATAAATACTGTCAAGATGCATAGAAGGGAGTAGATTTTTCTGTGCAAATTAGAATATAATCATTATCTTAAATAATTATCAAAAAACATAATATTTGAAAATGAATGGTGGGCATAAAGCAACTTTTCATTGTTTACTTGTTCTCAATCATGCTGCTGGAAGTTTCTAGTGAGAATAAAAAAATTTCAATCCAGAATGAAGGAAAGTGGCACAATTGGTTGTGATCTTATAAAACCCTCTCTGACCAGTCTTCATCGATCACTTAATTTTCAGATATAAGTATTCGATCACCAAGACAGTTAAGCAGCTCCTTTATGGTCTTAATGACAGTTGATGAAACTTGGTAGTTTTATATGTTTTATTTATAACCACTAAAAAGTTATAATACAAATATACCAAATACACTACCTTAGAAAATTACTATACAACTATAAGGTACTACAACAACAATTCTCTTTGCTGCAAAAGGCCATGACTACCCCCAGGGCCAACAGGACATTAAGATTTATAGAAAAACTAAAAGGAAACAGGATGGATGCAGTAAAGAAAGAATATATGAATGAGACATGGTGGTTGTATCATTTTGTGTCACATTGCCATAGTATGATAATTTGTTTTTTTTTGGTGAAATCAGATGTGGATTGACAAATGTTATCTATGCTTAAAACAAATGGACCTTGTGTCTTTCTGCCATGAATGAAACATGAATTATATGACATTTTGTTATAAGTAGGATATTTGTGTTTTGGAAGAATACTCAATCAAATTCAAAAAATTTGAATGAGAATAATCAGGTGCATTATTGATCCTTCAATGAGAGCAGATTTAGTTACCTCTGTTCAACCTTTTCAAATCCTAGATATATAGATCATATCGTAAGGCTATATATTGAGTGAGAATTTTGGGTTTGCTAAGCAATCTTTTATGCTCAATGGACACTTGTTATACCAAACTTTATGATCGGAGATAGTTATCTTTGCAAACAAATTTTTTGATATTCCAGTTTCATGTACTTTAATTGCTGTGGCATAGTTTAAGAATACTTCTATTTTATAATCAATTTCATTTTCGTTCCTTTCAGAATTTGGTTATGTTGTTTTACAATGACAGTTTCAATTGGAGCTGTATTGTTGCTGCCGTTTTCCATAATTAGCAATGAAGTTCTGCTTCGCTATCCAGAAAGTTATTACATAAAATGGCTAAATGATTCTCTGATACAAGGTAAATAAAAGCAAGTCCCTTTATTGCTGATGGATAATTTACTATTTAGCAGATGGTGCTGGATAGGTGCATAGCGTGGAATTTAAAAGGTTATGCGCTCTTTGACAAGTATTTTTAAGGAGAGATGCTTTTATACCTGTGAGAACTAACCTTGAATCAAATGATAACCTGAATTGCATATTTACGTTTCAACGCACTCTCTGTTAGCTTCTCTTGTTTTAGTTGTAGTAAAAACAAACAAAATAGATACATTAAAAAAGGAATAAGCAAATAAGTCAAGTTATTCTGATAATACAATCAAAGCCTACAAAAATATGAATTTATTTTGTTCTCAAAATCATCTGCACTTTGCTGATACCTTTTGGGAGTGAGTTGTAGAACCTGGCATCCATAAAGACAAAACTGCTCTTAGCAAACTCTAGTTTAACTTTGGGAATTTGTAAAAGAATGTTTCTGTTCCTTGTCCTCACATCATGTTCATTGATCATAAAATAGCTATGAAAGTTTGTACACACATTTCCATTTAGACATTTTCTCACTAATAAAAAAGCACACTGTGCCAATACTGACAATGAGGTTTTGTTTTTGAGGTCTTTGGAATCAAATTTTCCTTGGCACATACATTGCTTTGTTCTTGGCTATGCCATTTGCTTACTTTTTCACCGAATCAGAAGGACTTGCTGGATCGAGAAAGGTTTGTCTGTTATCAATTTATTAAACTCCTGAATTCAAGCAACTAGTTCAAAAATAAATTTGACCATTAGATGATCATGAGTATCGTGTAAGAAATGAGTAAAGTGGAACTGAACAGAGCATAACAATACAAACCAAAATAGAACAGAAGAGAACAGAACAGAACAGGAGGGGACAGGATAGAACTGAACAGAACAGGAGGGGGCATGATAGAACTGAATAGAACAAGACAACAGAACAGAGCAGACCAGAGCAGAACAGAACAGAACAGAACAGAACAGAACAGAACAGAACAGAACAGAACAGAACAGAACAGAACAGAACGGAACAGAACAGAACAGAAAATAACAGGATGGAACAGGATAGAACCGAACAGACCAGACCAGAACAGAACAGAACAGAACAGAACAGAACAGAACAGAACAGAACAGAACAGAACAGAACAGAACAGAACAGAACATAACTGGATGGGACAGGATAGAACTGAACAGAACAAGACCAGAACGGAACAGAACAGGACGGGACAGGATAGAACTGAACAGAACAGGATAGAACTGAACAGAACAGAACAGTACAGAGCAGAACAGAACAGAGCAGAACAGAACAGAACAGAACAGAACAGAACAGAACAGAACAGAACAGGAGGGGACAGGATAGAACTGAACAGAACAAGACAACAGAACAGAACAGAAGAGAATATAACATAACAGGATGGGACAGGATAGAACTGAACAGAACAAGACAGAACAAGACACAACAAGACAGAACAGTTCAGAACAGAACAGAACAGAACAGAACAGAACAGAACAGAACAGAACAGAACAGAACAGAACAGAACAGAACAGAAAAAATCAAAACAAAACAGAACAAAGCAAAACAGAATAAAAGAACAGAACAAAAGGGAACAGAACAGGAAAGAGCAGAACACAACAGTGCAGAACAAAACTGGACAGGACGGGAGGGGACAGGACAGGACAGGACAGGACAGGACAGGACAGGACAGGACAGGACAGGACAGGACAGGACAGGACAGGACAGGACAGGACAGGACAGGACAGGACAGGACAGGACAGGACAGGACAGGACAGGACAGGACAGGACAGGACAGACAGGAAAGAAGATGCTATGCAGCATCCTTTTCTTTACTTTTTTCTTAGACGTTTATCTGTACTGTATTGTTACTCTGTTGATTTTTATCTTGCTTTTGCTTCTCTGGAATCAATCAGTTGTATTGTAAGTGTCATTATGGTGGAGACCAGATGACTTAATGTCTTCCCCGCGATAAATGACATATGTAAATTATGTTCATATGTTAGTTAGGGCTTGTTGCTATAAAAAAAAATGCACAAAAGGACCTCTGGGCTAAAGCCTAATTGCGATAAAATGAGTACAATCTGTTTATCTAAATGTTTCTCAATTTATTCAGGGTATAAAAGCAAGAGTTTATGAAACATTTGTTGTTCTCATTTTACTTGGTGTTTTGGTGTTCAGCTTGGCTTGGGTCATTTATGGTATTTTTTATAAAGGCAAAAACGACAATAGCATTACAGTTGGTAAGTCATTAACTGTTTTCTATTTACAAAAGAATGGTTTATACTGGGTATAGTGGAGAAACCTTGATTTGCTAATACCGAGCTCCCCATCTTGGTATCCCCCATGGTAATAGACCCATCAGGCATATTTCAATACCATAAACAGGGAAAATACATGTCAACACTTTTTAGTTTTCTTTTCTGTTCCCAATACGTCTGCCTAGCTCGGCAATGCAGGAAGGCGCCCCTTAATACGGAAATAAGCTAGCCTTTACGATCAAAACTCATGTATGAGTTAAGAATGAGTTATGGTCTGTGGTGGGAGCTAAAAATTAGGAACAACAGCAACAACAATACAAAAGTAGCTGCTTGCACTCAGTAACATACCAGCAACCTCTTGGCAATGCAAGCTGTTTGCTTATTACAGACCTTCACGTGTCAGAATCAACACATATTTATGTGGATGATTTCCCGTTCAACAGAGCACACTCGCGTTGTTTTCCTTAATTAATCAAAACCTAGATGCAGAGATAATTAAAAAAATAGGGTTCTAAAGTAATATGCAGGGGGTTGCAGCGACTAACTGTGTAACTTTTTCGCCCCCGTGATAATACACATGTACAGCAAAAACTGATGCGTTCAGTAAGATTGCAAGGGGGTACTATAATTGAATTTGTTGGAACAAGAAGCCTAACAAATCTTGCACTACGGATAAATCAAGCTATTGACAACATCAGGCTTCCCCTTCTAAGAAATATCCGATTTTCGCTCGCGATTACAGGACCATATGGCCCCTCCCGCAATGAAAGGATTAAAAGCATTTCGTTCCTTGAAGAGACAGCAAGCTTGAATTCATGAAACCTCAGTTGCTTAATAAGTAATTCATTGCACCTTTTCTAGATTCGTGGCTTCCTCATCTACCATTTATCTACTCATGTATTTCGCTGTTTGGTGTTCTATTGCAACTTCGTAAGTATTATCATGTTTTTTTTATTACCATTTTTCAATTTCAAAATTAGCATTTTTGATCCAGTAACATGCAAATATTGCAAAAAAATTGAAAAATTAAAAGAATAAAAAATCTTCTTGAAAGAATTAAAGATCAAAAATATTATGCTGCTGTTTTGTTTTTGTTGAGTGCTTGTATGTTGTCTTCGTTAACTGCAATGGTCTCCTTGGTGATGGTCAGTTATTTGTCCAATCCACATGACTCCCACTGCTGTCAGCTCAAAAAGAACTTTCCAGCAAAAACGGCAGCACGTTGCAAGAGAGGCTATCAATTGATTTTAACCGATAGTAAAGCATCAACCAGTGGCTATTTCAATTTACCTGCCCGTATCTAATTCTTGGATATGTATGCTCAGGGTTATTCTTTGAAGGGTAACATTGTGTTTTGAATTATACACAACAAACTATGAAATTTTATTTATTCTGCATTGATTTTGGTCACTAGTTTCTTATAACTCCTCCTCTTTATCCGAAAAACCATCTTTTGGTTCTGTTTTGTTATTGTAAAAGGATTTCTTAATTGCTTTATGGAATTGATATTTGTTAACTTTTATAGTTTGTACGCCTCTTGGTTTTGCAAGACTGTTTACTGTATTGGGTCAATACGTAGTAAAGCCTCAGGTAAGAAACGATCATTCATATATCTCTATGCCTCGCCTTTATTATCTTTCATTTGATATATATAAGGAGCGTAGCCTTTCACAGGGCTGGTTTTTGAATGGCCTTCTATTACAAATCGCCAGTTTAAAGGTCCCTCGACGAAACGTGGAACTTGCTGGGGGGGGGGGCAAACTTTGGTCCTTAAAATTTACCATGGTACAACATGATGAGCTGCCTTTCAGAACTGGTATGAAAACCTTTGTTTCATGAAAATGAGCATTAATCAAGTCCCTCCTGAATAAAATAATAATTTTTGCAGATTCAAATGCTGTCTTTAGTTAATGGCAAAAAAGGCCATAGTCCTGCAGGCCTCCTATATTTGGAGGCCTTGGCTGTTATATTTCCTAATGGCACACTCTCATGACATAGAATGGCCAACACTTGTCTGTCGGGTTCTTTGTGTAAGAATTAAATCTTTCATGTTATGCATTGATTGTGTTTTCAGCATAAGAATGATATTTTTCATGGTAATGATCCACTCTTCACATTTATAAATATTTAAATATATCAGCAATAAAAGACTTTCACGGCAAAAGTCTTGTTTACAAGATACACCACTATAAAGGAACGTTGAAAGTTTAGCAGAATGGCCTAAATTTTGCGAACCAAAAATTTTTCACACCCAAAGGTGTTTGTGGCAATGTACATGGTTATAATATCATGAAATATAAGATTCGGAGGGTGTAAATATTAGCAGGAGAGTATGACTTATTTTAAAGCAGTTTTCAACGGAACCAAGCGCTGTAAAGAAGAATTGTAATTAATCTTTTTTTTAAATGTATCTTTAAACAGCTACGTTTTAGGCTGCTGGATCGTCACCGCATACTCTTCCAAGGAACGGTGGCAAAAGTTTCACTGACTTTCGTATTTCGATTATTGCTAGCCATTATAATAATTCTATGTTATTTTTTTAGTTTCTAAGAGATTTAGATGACGAAATAAAATCAATTGAACTTCAAGAGGAAAGCTTGGTCAGAAAACTGAAGTTAAAAGGTGACTCAACTTGCATTTTAGTAATCAAAGGCATCACCATCACATCGCAATTATCATCATCACCATCATCATCATCATCACCATCATCATCATCATCTTCATCGTCATCTTCATCATCATCTTCGTCATCATCTTCATCATCTTCATCATCATCATATTCATCATTACTTTCACCAGCAATCTTTAAAAGTTGCTTTTAGACCAATTATTTGATCTAATTTCTCTGCTCAATTCATACATGACAGAAATTTCTTTAACTAGCGTTCTCTTACAAAGGACAATCTTCCTTCTTGGCTTTCTTATTGAAACAACAACTATTTAAATGCTATATCTTTTCGTGGACGTAGGCTCTGGAATTCATTTTGGGTTTAGTCTAATCAGGCGCCCTTACTGACTACCTTTAAGCAAAGAATGGAGACTAGCCTATGAATTTTTGTTGTTTTCTTAGAATTATTAGTTTGTCACGGCCCCCGAAAAGCAGATCTCAGGAACTGATGGGGCTATCGCGCTTAGGTAATTAAAAATCAAATAAGAAGTAAACTCAAACGCATCTTGAAATTCTGTCAAAAGATGATCTTTGGAATCTGTAGAATGATTTATGACATCTGCGTAATGAAATTTGTGAATGCTTTTATCGTGGAATAAAGTTATCACGTCTGGTTGTATTTCTTCTAGGTAAAAATGGCTTTGACAACGGGTTTAAAAGATTCTCCTCCACCAGCGAAGAAGGAGATCCCGAATTAAAAGTCCTGCTCACATTGAAAGTGGAAAAGCGAAAATTAGGTAAACCTAATTTTGGGTTTGACCGGAATTATCTTTTTGTTTCCATCTTTCTTTTTCAGTTTTATCATTTACTGCTACCTTACACTGAAACTAACACTAAATGAAACTGCATTATTTATCTGTAGAAATCAATTTTACGTAGCGTGTTGTAATGGTATCGGAATTTATTTAGGTTTTATTCCACTAAGCCACTGGGTAATGATGGTCTTCTGCTCTCCATGGTTTCATCCCGGTAGTGTTATGAATAGGCCGTCGTTGCTGTCTGAAATGACCATGTTTTTATAATCTCCCATATCCTTATGCAATGAAGCATCTGTGTAAGGTATTCAGCTTGACGATTAATCTTTCTAAACACACAAGCCATCAAGCTGAGTTCACTCGATTGATGAAATTTATCCACATCAACATAAACCTGCTTTAAATGTGCAAATGTTATGATATTGAAATTCGGCCAAAAGCTTTCAATAGCTATTTGCCAGATCGTGGGCTATATGCAGAATTTCCTAATCTGATAAAGAAGATAGAAAATTCTTTTCTATTTTCTTATACCCACCGTAAACACAGCTCCAGCCCTTTTCATATTTGCTATAAGGAAGTTTGGAAGTTTCATTTGAAAGATTGTTCTCTTAAAATTTGGGATCCAAACCCCACTAAGGATTTCCAGTCATTTCAGTGTTGATCCACACTCTGCTTCTGTTTCGTTTTTAGAACGCGAACGGGATGCATCTGCTTGGGAAAGAAATCTTCTTTACCCACTTTGTCTTCTTGCACTTTTAGCACTAACGGTTAGTATTGTCTTTCTAACTGGATTTCGGTACTCGTGAATGTTACTCTAGAACGAAAAAGTGTATGCAGTGTTTTTGTTTTATCTCGGTTGGGATAAGGCACGATAATTGGAAAATGAAATAAATGGCAATAAATCAAAACATTATAAATTCATATCAAAACTATGTTTTCTTTCTTTTTATTTTTGTGGCTGTGTCCACTTTTTGCACATTTCAAATAAAAGGGTAGCAGTGAAATTTTGGTTTTTTATATTCGATTGAAATTTTACAAACATGTTACAATAATTACAAGTACTATACAATAATTCAGATTAGATGCCACAGGAAACAAAATACTGTCTTTCTTACGGCAATTCTAAAAATTATTAAAAGCTACAGATAACTACTGATAACTATTACAAAAAAAGAATCATCAGATACTGTCTGAAAATATAGGAACAAGCGTAGGAAGTCTGCCAATAAATGCAGTAACTACACTTTTGTTACCGAGTATGGTCTATAGCTAAACATTGTAAAATTTCGAGTTAGGTAAATGCTTTGTATCTTCACCAACAATGTAGGAAACTAATTTGACAGTTTTTTGTATTAATTTTTTTTCTTGGTGAATTTTAATGCGCCTTAATGCTAAAGACCCACCCGTAAAAGATGCGAAAATATATATATATATATGCCTATGTGGCGCAGTATATATGTGCCACACAGGTATATATGTGTCTGTGTGGCGCAGTGGATTGGTCGCTTGACTCCGGTGACGGCGAACGGGGTTCGAATCCCAGGTCAAGACTTAACATTTACTATTGAGTAGCACCCTTATGGTTAGGATATATACTCCATGTCAACCATTACCTAATTGATTTAGTATTTATATTTATATATATTTATATATGAATATAATCCACCCATCTACAAGCTTTCGTATTTTGTTCACTTTTACATTTTAGTTGGTTAGAACTACTTAAGTTAATTGTACTTCGAAATAACTTTAATTGATATCAAATCTTAGCTACTTCTTTAGCTTGTAGAATGGTGCATTTTACAATCTTCAATATAAGTCATGTTACATATTGTGTTATTAAAATCTCAGCAAATTTATTGCATCATTTTTGAAATATACTTCGCTATGTGACAGGCTATAACGTTTTTTTTTGTAGTTATATTAAAACTTATAGACGTTTTATCGCATCGAAACACTGTTCCTGATATCCAATTTATTTTCAGGCTGCCTGTGTTTGTATGGTGGCGTTGAACTCTCTCAGTTTATTATTTATGAATGGAAAACTCCCATTCAAGACACGGGTAAGTATTTTGAGCTTTATTCTCTTAGATTTATCAAGGATACGATGCTATATCCATGGAGGCGCGAGGTGTAGCACCACCTTTAAACATATCCGTTTTACCCTATCAGCAAAGCATTAATATATCTGCTTAACTTGATTATCAGCAGCCATTGTCTGTAGAACTGATGTCTTACGCTTCAATCAAATGTATTTGGAGGGGCGCTTGTTAATTTCCGCAAGTTTTCCAGCCCCCTTTCAGGCCTATCCGAGCAAAGTAATATTGTAACAATGATAAGTTATAACATTATTGACATAACAGATGTTAATATAACATTACAGTACACAGGGCCGCCGAGATTTTTTCAAGGCCCAGGGGCAAAACTGCAAAATGAGGCGTCTTGTTTCTGTAACCGAAACGAGCAGAGGGGTCAGAATGCAAGGGGTTTTTGGGAACAGAATCTCGAGGCACTCTTAGAACCTTGTAGGCTGCTCCTACTGGAAGGTTCCTTGAATACACCTAAAGAGGCTATAAATAAAAATTTTGATTTTAGTTGATGAGGCCCCCTGGACCCTTAGGCCCTGGTGCAAACTGCCTCTACTGCCCCTCCCTCTCTGCGGCCCTGACAATAGTATACGATAGGATTAGTTTAATATAGTTTTCATTTTGTTGTGTTTGCATTGTATTTCTGCCGCCTTGCGTTGTTCCCTATATCTCTCATTACACAAATCGTCGCATCCAATCCACAAAAATCCACTAGGCAGTCTGCTACGATGTTCTTGACTTTATTCACAATATTTTTTTATACTTATGCATAAAACATAACATTATAACGGAATTAGAAGAATACCCAGGGCAAACATATCTATATTTCCAAAAAAACCATTATCAATCAATTATATATTTATGGTAAAAATTTCAACCCGTTTATTAAAACCCCGGATTATGCAGCACTGGCATTATTGTAAGGCCTGTAAGTTTTAGATAAACAACGATCCAGTGATTTGACTCCCAAGGATAAGATCCTGGAAATAATTAAAGAGAATATGGAACAGTACATGGTAAAGGATAAGTTAAAGTGCAAAGTATAGAAATTGGATAAAAAGCTTAAAAGGTTTTAAAAGAACTTTGGATAATGACCCAAAGGTTGAATGAATAATCTGGTCTTTTTCACATCTTTCCTATGAGCCATAGCATCCTATCTCAGCCGATGTAAATTGTCAATTAAACTATTTTTGCAATTTGCAGTCCCTAGAAAATAATCCTTTTATGCACAATCTTCAGTGTCTAGTAATTGTGAGAATTTGCATTGTTTTACCTTGGAGTGTTTTGTTTCAGTATGCCGCCTTGGGAAAGATGTCATTCTCAGTTCTTGGATCATTTGGATCTATGATTGAAATCGTCCTTATATTGTATCCTTTTTTCTCAAAACTCTTATTTGTTACATTCATATTCTGCACCAAATGCAGAGTGGTAGTTCACCATCGTGGCCTCACTTCACATACAGTCATTTTTGTCCGCTTTTGTTGATTGTACCTTCCTTGAAAAACAAAAGCCGACCAATAGGTCGCTTGGCAGCATGGACAAACTCCACACGAACCTTTACCTCTTTCTGCAATGACTCACTTTGTAAGACGTTTGCTTTAATATTCAAAGTAGGTTTCAACGTGTTTAAGTTTGCATTGTACGCAAGACATTAATGATAAGTGCAAAATACAATGATATAGTAACTTGTTTTGAACAACATAGCAAATGCTGTGCATAGCTGCTACAGCCCGTAAACATCCTTCCCCGACATTTATTTATAGCAAGTAGTAGTAAATAGTAACTACTATATCACATATTTCGATAAAAGAAAGAGTGCCAGCCAGAAACAAGACAAAACGGCGAATAACAAGTTTATGCTTGATTTTGGTTCGATTTTATAAATGTGCTAATGTTGTGCCCAGTTATGTGGGCTTTTTCAAACTGATAACGAAAAATTATAGATTTTTTGCTAGATGGTTTATTTAATTGTTACTCTTTGCTACCCTGATGAAACGCAGCATTCCGGAATAAAATGTTAACATAATTTATATGATCACTGTCAAACTAAATATTGAATAAAGGAATGCCCGCCGTAATAGGCCGTTCAGCTGATCTAAAATTATCACTAAATATCTTTTTGTACTGGATGTTTTGCGTTATTTGTGGTTTTCTTTCATGATTTATATTAAGTGCAAGAATCTTTCGAAAGGCCTATTGTAGCGTATGTTTGCATCAACAGATTCTTGTATGCTGGCTTTGAGCTTATTTCTAATCCTTATCAAGACCAATCTCATCTCGTTTAAATCAAGTTTAGAATTATTTTATTGATTTGTTAAACTCAACCATGTATTCTGATATAATTGTTGTGATTCTTTGACGTCGAATCAGTTACATAATGGCGGCATCTTTGGTCGGCTTCTATGGTATGCCAATATTCGAGCACCTTCGTCCCAAACGAAACAAAACAGGCATTACCAGGGTAAGTACTTATTTTTCTTGCTAACATAAATCTTCTAGCCCGATCACTGCCCATATAAATGGCATTAGCCTCGTTGTGATTTGTCACCTCTGTCTCGCTTGGTCTCCAAGGCGCCGATGAATTTTCTTCGCTAACATAAAACTTTGACAATCATTCCGGTAGACTACTAGCAAATAGTGATGGCATTAGCCTCTTTGTGATTTGTTGCCTCTGCATCTCGTGTTTCCTTTCGAGACTATGAATTTGACCAATAAAATCTATAACCAAAAATTTGGTCATGATAAAATCCTTAGAACGCCAAATCGCCCCTGTTGACGCACAAAAAGTGCTTTTGATTCTCACTTCAGCTTTCATCGCCTGTTGCGTAGGCTATGGTTTTCAATTAATCTTCTTTATAACAGAAGAACAGGGCTTACCAAATGTCCTTG
The DNA here is from genome assembly GCA_964019065.1 of Catostylus mosaicus. Taxonomy (NCBI): domain Eukaryota; kingdom Metazoa; phylum Cnidaria; class Scyphozoa; order Rhizostomeae; family Catostylidae; genus Catostylus; species Catostylus mosaicus. The sequence goes on along the minus strand of OZ025184.1, from coordinate 8,853,023 downwards.
GGCTTCCATGGCATTTACTAAATTTCACGATCCTTCGTTTGTACTTCCAAACAATAACAAGCGGGTAGGCCCCTTGCACTCCCAAAAATTTTTTGTTTATAATCTGCATCCTCCTAGATTTACAGAATACGCTTTCATGTTGGATGAAAACCTTTTCTGGTGGTGTAAATCAAGATTTAGTACCGATGTTGTATATGTGCCAACTCTTTTTGGAAGCATTGAAAATAATTATTGCCGTTATCAAATCCAGATAACATGATGCCACATCTGTCATCAACACGATGCTGTATATGTAGCCTGCGTCACAGACTGTGAAACTCAAATTTCAAGTTTCACAGTCTGTGACACAGGCTATGTATATGAAGCATTAGTTCGAAAAGATGGATTAGTGATAGCCTGTTTTCTTGATAATCTAACTAAAAGGCATCCTATGCATCGTTCCAAAGAGCCTAGTGCCATACAAATGCAGTGCTCAATAGATGCTTCACATTTCGCCTCAAAAATCACGGGTTTGTTAAAAATACTCTTTGAGAATTCCCAATAGCTATATGTATATATAGGAAATTTATGTATTAAAGGAATGTTATTAAAGGAAAAAGTAGTTCCAACAAGGCTATTTGCATTGAAGACATTCCACTGGCTAAGTTTAAGTTAATTGTTCAATTATTCATATGTTATCAGCATCAATATTTAAGAGATATAGAAATTCCCCGTTGATATTCATAATTTCTCTTTCCCAATACCATGATAACTGAATGGGAATATTTAATAATTTACTACACAGGCCTGTTTCTATTGCAATGGACTTCAACCTTCTCAGTTTAATTGAAATCAGATCGAAACTCGGTTTGCGGATAAGCAAAAGAAATCACAGTGTTTTACTTTTTTGGCGCTTGCCTAAGACAAACTTAGTTCCCACATTGAGATCTATTCCCGCGATAAGTTAAACCAAGTTATGGGAAAAGCATTTTAAAATCTATTGCTAAGTAAAGGCGGGCTAGATTAACGTTTTAAGACATACCAGAAATGAAATCTGGTAACAGAACTAGAGATAAAATCACTGTTGTTAAGTGATGTCATAAAATCATTACGATTCTGACCGCCAGGATAAAACTGTTTTGAATTATTTGCATATATTATAGCTGCGACCTATGACCTTAGTTTCACGGAGACAGCGTTTATTTCTTGCTACGTTTTGTGTAGTATTCGATCGACAGATGTTTCTTAAAACAATAGTATTTTGATTAGATTCCAATATTGCATATGTCATATGTTTCAAAGAGGACCTTCCCTACAGTAAAAACCTTACCTTACCGTAAGAAATCGGCCCCCAATTATTATGCTAATGGGTAAATGGGTAAAATCACAGGTTCTTTATATGCAGATGTTTACCGTCTTAGGCATGACCGTTGAGTCATAATAATTGCCACCATTGGTTGAAAAACATTTAAAATATTAAAGATTGTTACCCGACAAATACGGAAAAGCAACAGGTTTGCCTAACGTGACATTTTCTTTCTTTTTTAGCTTATCGCTAATTGTATCATCCTGCTTGTGTTAAGCTCAGCCTTGCCTATTCTTGCTAGAACACTTGGTAAGTAAAGAATGCCATTTCATTCTTGTCTATTCCATACATAAACGTGTTCGACTGCAGACCATTTGATGTAATTATCCATTAGATCGACTACCTTTTTAGAACTCTTTTTTCAGTTATTTTACTATTTTGAACATGTTAAACTAATACTTCTTTTCTTTCGTACTCCCTATAACTTGTTGAAAGGAAACGTATGCTATAGGATCCATCTAGTTGCATGCAGTTACTCTTTTATAATTGGTTACAGTTTATCAATTTTCTCCCTTGTAATTAAAGAGCTAGCTAAATGTAAGCCTGCCACGACCTTTCCAGATAGATTTCAACACTAAGGACATGTTCCTTTATAGTCATAACATTAAATCATATTCTAGTATGCTCAGAAGCATCGTGACTGGGGGGGGGCAAGGGAGCACGTGCCCCCTTTTGTCAGAGTGTCGGAGAATTTCGGAAAGTTGAGATCTGTTCGGCTTTTGATATTTGTTATTGACTTTGTTGAGTTTTATACTATCATTTACTGGTTATGTAAGGGTCATGATTTCTGTTGCAACCAATGTAGACACTTCGTTTAAATGATTTATGTAACAAATCAGAGCACAATGACTATCTGTTTAATGTAACGACAGAAACAAGTGGTCTTCAAACTTGTTTACTTGAGTCTGCAAAAGAATTTGTTCTGCATGACTTGATTTGGAGACATTCGATGTACAGTGTGAGTTGACTTCATCAAAGGATATACATGGCCACTTTAAATCAGGTAGCTGCCTTTAATACCCTGCGCATGTGCTGACAGCATTGGATTTCAGTGTAATCCTTCGTCGGAAAGTCATTGAACGGTGCCCCTCCTATGAGTCCCTACCCACGACGACCGTGAGTGTGCTCTAATTATTTTGGTGCCAATGTTAGCACGCTACTTGTTCACCCCCATAAGATAAATAGACGTTGCGCAAGCTTACTGCGCACGAGGATAAGAAAGATAGCTAGGTTCCCATTGGAAAACATGTGTTCTTTATATTTAAGTTAGTTTTGTTACTTAATAATCTTTTGTTTACATGCATTTTTCTGTCGCTCTTTCTTCTCCTTTTTCTTCTTTAATATAACCTTTATTTGCATCTGCGCCCTATTTCTCTGTATCTTCGAATGCGACCTTCTCCAAGTATTTATTTATTCCCTATTTATTCCTCGGGCTTCCTCAATTCTCACCAGCTTTTCTCTCGTCGTAAATATTGATACACTGACATTTTCATTTTCAGGTATAACCAATTTTGACTTGATGGGCGAGTATGGAAAGCTGAATTGGCTGGGTAACTTTCACGTTGTGCTGTTTTACAATTTGGTTTTCGAAGCATCGACCTCGCTTTGTCTAACACGAAAATTCACATCAACAGTCCGTCGTGCTCTTGTTGAGCAGATGCGCCAATCTGCTGTATTCACTAAACTAACTACTTTCAAACTGAAGGCTTCTTAGAAAAGATTACCATAGAAAGCTGTAAGTATTCATTAATTGTTTGTTAGTGGCTTTTTTCCACTCGTGTTTTGCTTTTGAATAGTTATTTCCTAAAAGGTTTTTGTCATAGATCAATATACGTTAAGATCAGTATATATTATTATTGTTTTATGTAAAAACATATGGTTCAGAGCTGCTGAAGTCAAAATGATTTTGCAGCTTTTTTCTATAGTTTGCAGATATATTTTCAATCAAATACATTTAGGAAACGGCCTGACGGTTTTAGCAGTTTCTATACGTTTGACGAAATATTATAACACGCTTGAAGACCCAGTTGCGGCTTGCCTAGCTTACAAAGAGAGCCCTATTTATCAAATGTTCCCCCCACTCCCCGCAAGTAGTAGAAAATTAAAAGTATATTTTTTACATGATCTCAGACGTATAACCTATTTTCTAACTATGCTTGCCGAGTAACATCCATAGTAAATAAATGTATGCGTGTCTACATGTAATAGTACGTAATCAATGTTGCCTCAACGCATAATTCAGTCGTATCAAAGGCATACTTATCCACCTAGTGAGCTAACGCTGTAAAAAGAGTTGTCAAACGATGAATTTTGTTCATGGTCTTTAAAAACTGTTTAACCATGTCATCTGCGGAGGGATCATTTTGCCTGATGACCGTGAGCGAGGATTCTTTAGTTTATAGAAGGGGGCAGTCGTATCCTTTCAATGTTTCGATGCACTTGCTTCTAAACATTCGAAATGATTCACTTTTTATCAATAAATTACTGTGCAGCTATATATGACCGGGGCAAGGTTAGAAGACCTTCTTTTTGCGTTCACAAAACTGTTACAATCATTATTTTTAAAGTCAAAAATTTCAAAGGTGTTATACATCTACAAAGGAAATTTTTACTGAACAGCGAAACCTTTCGTTAAGAAATTTTTCTTGACACAGCTTTTAAACAGAACTTCCTACAATCCCACATGTGTCCTATTTTCCTCCTTTACATATGATGTTGAAAACCGCCCATAAAAGCATTATCCAGTAACAGAATTTAAAATCTCTCCCAGTACTCCAAATTTCTTACCGTTCCAAGTATATGAATACTTTTCAACAAAGAGTTTTTAACGTTACTACCTTTGCATTTTTAATTTAAAGAAAGGCAATTTCGACAAAACCTGAATGCTTTGCTTCTGCGGTTACTCAACGAAATTTTTAATGCAATTAATTTCTAATTGTAAAGCGACTTAGTGACATCATACCATTGTTCTAGTATGCCCCTTTTCCCCCTTGCCTTCGGCCTGTCCCCCTGAAGCAGTTAGTTGTGAAGTACCTTGCATCATGCATGGTCTTAACATAGTACCACCTTAAACCCATTCGTTTCCGGTACAAACATACGTCATTGCACCCCACCCTTTTCTGTTGCTCATTCTAATTTGCTTTTTTAGATCAGATGTTACTTTTATGGTTGTATTTTAGGTAAATATTTTGTGTTCAACGTGAATGTTAGCTATTTAAAGTGGAGAAGATTTCGTTTTAAGTTTGTAATTATTCACTAAAATATTTACTTGGGATATCTAATTCGGTTTATATTAAATACCTGATTTAATGTTTTAACGTGATGTCTTACAAATGTATATAAACAACGTACGGTTAATAGTCTAACTTTTTGAGTGTCTATAAAACCATTGACTTTGAAAAGACGTGGGCTCGTCCTCCTCGTGGGCTCGTCTATTCAAAGTCCTCGTCTGTAGTTTTCTACTTCATGTCAGGGCCTTCGACGACTGGGGGGGGGGGCGAGAGGGCCATGGCCCCTCCACTTTTTCGTTGAAATTGATTGAAAGCACCATTGGCATATGCTAAAAAAATCTCTTTAGTTGCGTGAAGTCTGAATCGTTCCCCTCTTCATGACTTTTACAATGGTTGTCAAAGGCACCTCATCATGTTGTAACGTGGTTAATTTTTTCTCATCGAAGTCTTCCCCCCCATTTTTCAAGTCTCATCGAGGGCCATGTTAGTCGCAGAGCTTGAAAACTACGGGTTTATTGAAATAACATTAGACTTGAAGCGATCTGAGGACCTGGGCAAGGACTAGGGATGCATCTATGAAGCGACAGGATCTTAGTCCAAATCTCAGGACTAATCCCCTGACCATGCCCAGGGACCGCGCAGCAATTTTAAGGTGGAGGGGCTGATCGAGCCGCAGTGGTGGTCCGGGGAAACCCTCGGAAAATGTACTTAGACCACCCCCCTTAGAAGGTCGGAAAATGCCCCTTTCAAAAAAGAATTTGCCTCTTTACGTCCTTATTTATATACAACAGTTCAGTGCAGAAAATATTTCAGTTGAAAATGCCATATTTGTAATAGCTTTTAGGACTATAGCCCCTGCTAGCCCAATAACTGCGCGCTGCCTGACCTTGCCTCGTTCATATAAAACATTTTTTGAACAATTCTACATCAAAGCTATAGCCGGTTAACAGAAAACCAGCTTTTAGGAATTGTTTCAAAGATGCAAAAGTTAATAAAATACAAACAACCTCTGAGAGAAAGAGCCAAAATTTGATACGAGGTTAGAATATCTAATCGTATTAGAACCACGGATGTTTCTATAACTAAAACATGACCAAGGGGATCTGTTTTTAGCGGTGCTGATGCTTAGAGATACCAGCAAGAAAAAAGCCCTTACCCCTTCCATTACAAGCTTTTAGTTACGGCATTGGGAACCCAGTCAAATGGCAGTTATAGTGGGCGAACATAGCGGTTGACAATCAAGTACTCGGCTCCTCAAAAACTGCGTTTAAAAATGTCATTACGTAGCTGGTGACTCAAGGCATTCAAGGTTCAGTTTTCGGCAAGTGTCATTTCTCAAAACATCACGTATTGCTACAAAATGGTAAAGGAAGTGAAGGTGAATATATTTATTTTCTTTAACGAAAATTATGAGAGTGTTTCACTACTGAAATAGTATACGATTACAAAATGAAAAATTTTAAGTACTGGGGTCCCAGGCTTAGAATGAAACACCTTCATACATTTGCTAATGGATGTAATAAGGACTACTTTTCTTTGAATTGGCATGGAAATCTTTGTAAAGAGCTCATTTATGCACACCATTTTAAAGACATATCAAGGAAAACAAAACCTCAAATTAATCACTTTACTGCCAAATTCTATATTTCTTTTTGAATTATCTTAACCTATAAATAATTGAATAACTACTGTCAGGTAATATCTGCCACAGCTTTTGACCTTATCTCGAGTTCTATGCTTTAAGAAGGTAGAATGGTATTTAAAGAGCCAAGAGCAAGGACGCCTGCAGCAGGGGGGGGGGAGCGGGAGCGATGGCCCACTTTCCCTTTAGAGAAAAACCCAAATTTTGCTCTTATTTTCCAATGTCTTGACCCCCTTGCTCTGGAGTGCAACATGCGTCCCTGGTCAAGGGTATTGTTAAGTCAGATCTTGCTGCACATCTTTGTTTTCTAGGGTCGCCCTTGTGATACTATGATTTAGGTTTTTTGGTTCTGTACATTTCTAACAGCACATACGTTAGATTAATGAATGGATACAGTGTTATCTAATATCGTAAATGTTTCATTGTTGACATGACTGCTGTTATTCAGAATGCTTATGCTAAAGTTTTATTCGCCTTTCCATGGAGACATTTATTTGCATCTGCATTAAGCATATGCCCTGAGATGTCCAATTTTAGAGGCAGGAGCTAAACTGGGACTTCACAAAGCTATGCTTAAGGCGACGTAGCCCATCAGGATCCATTAAAAATGATACTCCGGCAAAAGGATACAGTTTTGGAATGACTCCCTGGCTGGGAGAACAGTATTTGTTTTCACAATTTTTCTTTCCCGAGAAATTGAGAAATTTTCCGTAACCACACTCTCGGCAAAAGTAGAACGCCCTTTTAGCTAAATTTAGAATAGATTTTCTTTTCAAACATTCATTTTAATTATATGACAAAAGCACTAGATCTGGCGCACCCCTCCTGAAAGATCTTTTTCCATTTTGGTGCGAATCTCAGGACCCAACTTTGTGGAAAAGTGAGGGTCCAGACCCCCAATTCCCCCTTCCCATGGCTCCGTCATTGTACATGATGTTTGTACAGCTCCAAGAACCAAGACCCCAAGCATAGAAAATACCGAGCAAAGCAACGTAATCATTATTGCATTATGCATTTGGTGCATTTTTGATGCAAAAAGCTGTAGATAAAAAGTGCGGTGTCTAATGAGGAATTAAATTTTCGTAAATTACTGGTAATTTGGCATAATATTCGAATGCACACGATGCAAAACAAAATTCAAACTACCTTGCTTGTTCATGAATAAATAACAAGACATTAAGTAGTTTATCAGGCACACCTGCAAACTTGCAAACACAGCATCCGATAAAATCTACTCTAAATTAAAAATTTTACCTACTGAGTGGATTTTGTTGCTTGTTTGCCGTTCCGCCACATAAGTATTCTTTGCTTTTAATTGGTATATTGTAAATTAAATGGAGGGCCCCTTGTAAACCAGCATTCGCTGAAGGGCCACCCTCCTTTAATGGATGAAAGTGAATGAAAATGAAATGAAAAATGAAATAGGCCGAAGGTGGAGGGGGGCACTTTTTACTTTAGGATTTGTCCTTTACATGATGCATTCTTGTCACTCGACATGGCCACCGACGAGACCAAAAGGTGGGGGGAGGGGGCATGCTTCGATGCCAAAAAATTACCGCGACATAAATAAAGCTGCCTTTTAAGGACATAATTTGCAAGAAAAGCCAAGGCCCCCCGTCGCTGGAGGCCCTGCTCAAGAAAGGGACCTCAGATGTGAATGTTTAAGCTCCAAAAACGGCTTAACCGGTGCTTAACTCTGCGTCCTGGATGCAACTTTTACATCTACAGAGGGTGAAAGCTCCGGATTGAGCACTTTACGTTCAACGATAATAGAAATAGACCTAAAGCGTATGAATTTCTGTCGCTCGGCCTCCTCCCTTCTTACTTTTTCAAGGACGGCACCCCTGCAAAAATACCACATCATTTACCAACCAGCTCTTTATTAGGAACCCCGTAAAAACCAGGATTTTCCTCAGTGATCGGCAGTTATTGCCGCCAGCTCTAAACCTGCAATGTTGAGAATTCTCAACGTTATGACTCGTTCGATAAACCAAGTTGAACTGTTATCTATTATCCTTTTGTATCAACCTCTCTGCTATAGAATTGCAGAAAAGATATCTTGTGTCAATAGACATGATTTTTCACATCCATGACATTTATACTGACAGCCCACAAAATTCATTTGACTGGATCTCATTTTGAATTTGCGAAATACAACCCTTTGTTACCTTTGGCGATCTGAGAAAGCCCTTTCTTTGCCATATTCAATATTGATATCATGTCTAGATGTGGATTTGCAATCACAAGCAGTGAAGGCTCACAGAAACATGGAATAATCAAGGTATTTGCGTTCACCGTTTTGCAATCCTCTTTAATGCAACATCTTTGGCACATTTGCTTTTAAAATAACAAGAAAAATCTTAAAATTGCTTCGCAAAGGGATGAAAGACATGTTGAAGACTTTACTAATGCAGTACTTCGTAAAACTCTAAAACGTTTTCCAAATTATTTTTGTTTTAATTTTATCATCAACCAAACTTTTGAGGAAAATGAGCGAAGCTTTTTGGTCATTTTTACCGATAAATTAGCTAGCCAGGTATTAGCCAGCCATTCTATTCTTTTCCGGTAGGCCCACTCGGCAGGGTAATAGGCTAGCTTAACCTTCCAAGAAATGTATTTTCATAGTGTGAGAGATACCCCACAGCAATTCCATCAACCTTCATTCCCATTTCACCATAAAACTGAATTTGAATCTATACAATTTGCTTGTATAAATCAATGCAGAACAACGCCTTGGAAATAGCTAAACTCTTAAAAAAATGCTCAAAATGTATTCGCGATTGCAGGATTCCAGTATCGAAACATTCTACGACCATTCTTAGCATCATTTACTACCTACTTCTTGAATTATAGACGCAATTCAAGCGTTGTTTCATCAGTTAAACAAATTTTTTTAAGCTGTTTACAAAGGAAGGGGCCGTTATATGTGCAACACGACATAGTTGAGGCTCCCCAGGGGTTATTTGGAACAAGGGAGCTTGCCGCTTTTATCTTGGGAATATGGGCACATTAACATGTCTTTCTAAGGAAAAAAGGGATCTTTTGAGGAGCTGGGGAAAGTTCGACATTTCACTTTAGGGATCATACAAACAGGACCGTCGAGAGGGGGGGGAAGCGGGGTTGGAGGTTCGGGGCCCGCAAAAGTTTATCCAATGAAAAATTGATTGCTAACTGGGGCCCGCTGCAATGAAATACCCCGGGGCCCGCACTGGCTCTCGACGGCCCTGCAAATAAATAACATTATGGTTAATTAGGTAAATTTTTCTATGGAACACAGAACCCTATAGTTCAATACTTCATTAGCTTGGAGGAACTCGGAAATCTTACGTTTCTTAGGAGGCATTCACTACTATTTGATAAATTGCGCTCGTTGGCGGAAATTCAGGGAAATATTTGTAGGGACCCTTCAAATATCTGACAAGAATATGGTGAACAAGATAAACGCTAATATTCGGCAATTCACAGTTCAAGATTGCATTCCGGCCAATCGGAATAGCCTTTTAAAGGAGAGAAACGGCTATGAAATAATAAGAAATTGACTTGTAAAGTGAGGAAAGGAAACCGATTTCTGATGCTTGAAACTTCTTATTAAAAATGTTTATGGTGAATAACAGAGATCAGCCTCTATTGCTAAAACGTAGAATTCATGCCTAGGCAGATCATAACTTAAACCACATTTCAAATACTTCTACATCCACATGGCCAACAAAAATTTGAACTATCCAACCATTTATATAAGATTTCACTATTCAAGTAAATGTAGCGGTTTTTCATAACATCACCTCGTTTTCTTACAGATTTTCGTTGGACCGTAAAGGGGGTCGTTAACAATCATGGAATGGAAATGCTAATAATCAGACCATATATTACATTAATTGAATAAGGAATACAAAACTATTGCCATTTTAAAATAAAATCCAAGCTCAATGCTGTTAGTTCTTGTTTGGAATCTGAAGCTGAAATTTCATACGCTGTTCTTGCTAAGCGCGTAATGCCTGTGTAAAGTGTACCTTTTTTGTTTCTGTTCTTCTTCGTCTAGAATTCTAAAATGTGATATCAACTATCCTATACTCAAGCTTTTTAAACTGCGCGCATTGCCATCTTCCTTACCTCAAGTTGTGCTGACGGGCATTTTTATATTAAGTTTCGCAGCGCCGTAGCAATTGGGGGCGTGACATATTCTCCTTGGAAAACTTATTAGAAATGAGGCCTTTTTGACAATATGGGGGTATTTTTTTCGGCAATTTTTCCAATTTGTCGAAAGGTCGAGAAAACTACTTTGTAATGAAAATCGCCCGAACCAAACAACCTAGAAAAATTCAAAAAGATAAATAAACATATTTTTCAAAACCTTAACGGTAAAATAGCAAGGAAGTGTTCAATGCCTAGGCCCTAGCCCCCACCTCTATGTCCTCGGCTCATTTCTGGTTTTCAGTACTGATTCTTAGCCAAAACACTTAATGAATAAATCATGTAATTCGGTAGTAAACAGTGTTGATGAATCAATATTTCAAGTCTAGGTGTTAGGAAATTGGTTGTAACAGGTTATAAATATTTTGCGTCAGTTCATCTTGGTTGTGGGATATTAAGGTTCTCGCGTGACACATTTAATTGCGACTACAATCATATCATTTCATCAGCTCCAGCACAAGTTTCCTGCAAGAAATTCACGAATATTCCGGGGGTACAATCATTTTCCAGTATGTAAACTGAACAGGGAGGGGTCAAACAAGACTAAAATCATAATATATTCTTGTTAGTAAGTCCCCGTGGAGTAGCATCTACAGCAGGGGGGGGGGAGGTGGGAAAGCAGCCCTCCCGCCCTCAGATAAAGCATAATTTTGCAATTGTCCTCTGTTTGGCCTAATCTATCATCTATTTGGCCCCCTTGCCTTACAGCACAGCAGGCACCCCTGCCATTGGGGGTATATGAATTTTAATTTTCTATCAATTAATACAGTGGTCTTATTTAAAAGGGGATTTGGGGGTAGCACACGCTACCAAATACTAAATTCTTACAGAGACAAACTAAACTTACTGCAGGACTCTGCACCGAAAAAATAAAGTTTCATGGTTCATCAAGGCAAAGATGTCGTAACCCTCCTAACTCAGTGCTGAACAGTTCGGGTGAAAGAAAATGATATTCTGTACAGTACATTCTTGGGGTTGCAAAGTAATATACCGGCAAACGCTTTGGTTTAGGTCACTAACTTGAACATTAAGAGGGGGATTAGAGTCTCTTTTCACAAATTGAAGTATTTTAGCGCCTGATGGTAGTATCTTGCTGTACACCTAGAATTTACCTTCCATGTTATGATTAAAGGTTTGAATGAAAGCAAAGTAATTACTATGATGAATGATATGGTAAAATAAATGTTAATACTAACCCCCGCATTGATCCTCAAGGAATATGACACCTCTAATCTTCTATTGAAATGCCAATTATTGACGAGCGTTGTTATTGAATAACCCGCTAACGTGTAAAACTAGAAGCCCAAAATGGGAATGTAAACTAAAACTGGCAAACAATGAATGTAGCGAAAACGTTTCACGTCAGATGAAGCAAAAAATAAGCAATGCATACAAATGTTTTTATTGCTGGGAAAGACTTGATTTAACAGTTACAGCAGATTAGATTATCGCTAGAAGGTGCATGCGATTTATCGGGCCTAACGTGAGCTGAATGAAGGACGCAAGGATTAGGCTCAGGCAAGTGTTCATCACTTCATTGTAGAATGGTGCCGTGAGGTCACAAATGTCCACTCTAAAAGGTAAATATTTGATTTGTGGTTTTTGTTGCAATCTCAGCTATGTATAGTCATTGGCAGTTACTTTTTTCACGGTAAAATCAGTGCGATTTAGCAAAAGCCATGTTGATATATTTAGGAAACCGGCCTAGAATCGTGGGAAAAAACTTTCAGCAGTTAGCACGAAACAGCGGCAGGTAGTGAGTGAATTTGATAATTTCTTACCACCTCAGTAGCTTCTATCAGGCAATTTCCATAGTTGATTTGCTGCATATGGAGAGATATAGCCCCATAGTATGTCACGAAGAAATCACGACTTTGAAAAAATGTATTGCAAACATTTAATGACAACATCGCTTTTAAAGACCTCCTGACACAGTGTTTTCAAGATTTAGTAAGTGATATCTTGAACTTATCTTAAAGAGTCACCAATGTGCGTGTTTCAATGCCGCGATTCTAAATCAGACTAACAGAGTAGTCAGGATTTTTTCGTTCTCATTTTGCTATTTTGTGTCAGGTTTTTATTTGGGTGCCACCTGCGCTATCCTAGTTTTGTTGTTGTTAATGAACGTTTGGGGAATGATTTCTTAAAGAAGCAGGGCGTTTAGATTCTATTGCGTTCTGGAGTTTATTCAGCTGGTATAGCATGCTTGCTGAGGCAAACCGTATGACACATTTTAGTCAGCACCCGCTGTTTCTGGAAGCAGTGCCTCCTCTCAATAGTTTGGGAGTGGTTTCTGGGGGTACGAAATGGTTAGTGTAATACTCAGAATATCTTCTAGGGCTTGAATACGCCCAGTTTTAATGGTCAATTTTCAAAAATTGAAGAGTTTTTGCTGTGTATTCAACATCTGATTGGTTTATTTGCAGTTTAACATTGGATCAGTAAGACAATATTTTAAATCTAGGGTGCCTTTTGTTCAATGTATTTTCTCTGTTTGGGAATCTGTCTTTAATTAACTTGAAATTTGGCAACACTGATACATTACGCATAGACCACAAGACCATAGCTACCTACATGGCCATGGAAACATAAACAACATTGAAAAACTTCTTATTAAAGAAACAATTACAAGAAGTTACGCTTAAAATGATGTAAATGAAAAATATGGAGTATGAACAAGTAAATGAAAGAACATCTGTTTCGTTTTAGGTATGAAGAAAACACCAGTTCCTGTGCCACCTAGACCTAAAACAAGGCCACCCTCTGATAAAGATCATACTGTTGTGATGCATTCCTTTTATGGCATAGTCTACAGGTTTGATCAGGACAACAAATGGCAAAATGTTGTGAAAGATTATACGAAAATTGATATAGTTGACTGTGACTTGCCAAATGACCCATACAAATTGATAGCGGCATCAGGTGACCAGGTATATTTATGGAATTTAATTTTATATCTCCACAATCTTGAACTAAAATTTTTCATAATTGAGTGATTGGCTAGAGATTTCATTGATTGCTGATATTTCTATTGATTGCTATCATCATCATTATCATCAACATAATCATATATTTCATATTTCATATTTCAATCATTTCATATTAGAATCATTTAGGGAGGGTAGCCCTTCAACAGAAGTTGTTTTTCAAGGGGCCCTCCTTTAAAACATGTACAATAAAATCTAAAAAAATTAAAAATAGGAAAAAAATTTCTAAAAACTTAATTACAATACAAATTATTTACAATGGCTTTTTTTTTCTTTTTTATATTGAAATAAGAAATAAAAGATTTAATTAAAGGAAATATTGAAAACTATTTAGTCTCAAGGGACTTTTTAAATATGTTCAGAGAGGATGCCTGCTTTGACCCAGCTGATAGGCTATTCCACAATTTTGCCCCACGAAACGAGAAGTTTTTTTGTCCATTTGTAGAATATTTCTTTGGAACCCTCACATCAGTGGCAGTGTTACGGAGGGTATGGGAGGGGCATTCTGAGCTTTTAATGAAAAGGTCATCATCATCATAATCAATAAAAAATCATCATCATCATAATAATCATCATCATGATTATAATCATTGTCATCATCAGAATCGTCATCATCCTCCACATACTCCTCATCCTCCTCCTTCTCATCCTCATTATAATCATCATCATTATCATCAATCATTATCATCATAATCATCATCATCATCATCACCATCATCATCATCATCATCATCACCATCATCATCATCATCATCATCATCATCATCATCATCATCATCATCATCATCATCATCATCATCATCATCATCATCATCATCATCATCATCATAAGCATCATAATCATCACAATCATTATCATCATCATCATCATCATCATCATCATCATAATTATGGTCTTCATCATCATCATCATCATCATAATTATGGTCTTCATCATCATCATCATCATCAACATCATCAATATCATCCTCACCCTTGGTATTTCACCACATGGTAGCATCACTTATGTTTGGCACCCTTAAGACCCTGGAATGAACTACTGGTTTAAATACATCAACTTTCTCATTGTCTCACTTAATGTCTTTGGTACTCTTATAGTTCGGTCTGTTAATACAATTTTACACATCAATCGTGCAAAATTTGATACCAGCATGAAACTTTCCAGATTTATGTAGTTTGAGCCGTAGAAAACGATGCGAAACAGACCCAAGCTGTAAAATGCCCCATAAAAGCTATTTTTAGAACAGGGGGCTCATTTCCAGTCCTCAAACTGATAAGACTGACTTGGCAATCAATTAATACCTCTATGCCCGTGAGAATTAATATTCTTATACAACTTGATACGTACAATACGATGAAATTAATAACAAGTTCATGAATTACCCCATTTTCTATTTTTAGAACAGGTGCCTTGGTCCCAGTCCTCAAACTGATAGGTCTGACTTTGCAACCAAATAATACCTCTATGGCCGCAAAAAAATTAGTATTCTTATACAATTTGGTACGTACAATACGATGAAATTTATTACAAGTTCGTTAAGCACCCCATTTTCTATTTTTAGAACAGGGGCTCGGTTCCAGTCCTCAAACTGATTTGACTTAATTTTAGACCAAGTAATACATCTATACCCGTGAAATCTAGTATTTACATATATACAATCTAATGTGTGCAACACGATGCAGTTCGTAAATTACCCCATTTTCTATTTTTAGAACAGGGGCTGGTTCCCAGTCCTAAAACTGATTAGACTGATTTTGCAGCCACGCAGTACCTGCATACCTGGAACATTGAATATTAATAAACAACAACTTCATGCATGCAATGCGATGAAGGGTATAGAAATACGTGCGTTGAATACACCAGTGTGAGAGAATAGAGGCTAAAAGACATGAACATCCCAGTGAAAGATGTGTAGAGAGTAGGAAAATGAGATTGTTGAATGTATGGTGCATGCAGGCTCTAGGCCACAATTGTAAGAGAGTATGGAAAAAGTAGTACGACTCCTCAGCTGCCACCTATGATCAACGTTTCGGGGGTTTAAGGACAGTACGTTATAGATCACAGTACCCCCAGCATCCTTTTGGGATACCATCGTACTAGTTGGAGAGTGGTGTGGATGGAAAAAAAATTGACATGAGATAGAACAAGTCTTTTAGCCTCTATTCTCTCACGCTGGTGTATTCAACGCACGTATTTCTATACTCTATTTCCAGAGCTACATGGACCACTGTGGGATGTAGCTGTCATTACTCCATATTTCTTATTTTATTCACTTAATTTTTGTTTCGTTACACACGCTTAAAAAAAATGTGTATAAATAATGACCTTGGTGTGCTTTTCATCGCATTGCATGCATCAAGTTGTTTATTAATATTCAATGTTCCAGGTATGCAGGTACTGCGTGGTTGCAAAATCAGTCTAATCAGTTTTAGGACTGGGAACCAGCCCCTGTTCTAAAAATAGAAAATGGGGCAATTTACAAAATGCATCGTATTGCATACATCAGCTTGTATTTATGTAAATATTAGATTTAACGGGTATAATGTATTACTTGGTTGCAAATTCAGTCCTATCAGTTTGAGGACTGGGACCGAGTTCTAAAAATAGAAAGTGAGGTACTTTATGAACTTGTTATCAAGTTCATCGTATTGTACGTATCAAATTGTATAAGAATGCTAATTTTCACAGATATAGAGGTACTACTTGGTTGCAAATTCAGTCCTATCAATTTGAGGACTGGGACCGAGACCCCTGTTCTAAAAATAGAAAAGGGGGTACTTAATGAACTTGTTATAAATTTAATCATATTGTACGTATCAAATTGTATAAGAATACTAATTTTCACGGGCATAGAAGTATTAATTGGTTGCAAATTCAGTCCTATCAGTTTGAGGACTGGATATGAGCCCCCTGTTCTAAAAATAGCTTTTAGGGGCATTTTACAGCTTGGGTCTGTTTTGCATCGTTTTCTACGACTAAAATTACATAAGTCTGGAAAGTTTCATGCTGGTATCAAATTTTGCACGATTGATGTGACTTCAGACCTTACTATTAGTTGTGTTTCTTATGTTTGTTATCTACTTAAGAATCTGAATGTTAGCATTCCTTTTTATTCCCTGATTGACTTTTTAAGATTTGTCAAGTTGTTTCACTTTATTCTTGCACTATTGCACTTTGAAGCAGTTATATTTCTATTTTAATGTTTTTGGATATTATTCTTCAGAAAATTCTAGATTTTGTTATCACATCATCGACAAAAGCAAATGCCAAAGGAACCTTTGTAAAATGGAGCAATGAAAATTCTACCCATGGAGCAAGGTTTTCTAAACCAGATGTTGCACAAGAGGTCAGTTGCCATAATTTGTAATATAAGGTTATATAAAAAGGTGATATAGCAGATGAGAAAAGATATCCTGCTTTTCTTAGGTACCTTTATACCACACACCCCTTACTGACCTTATGTCCATTGCTTGTAATATTCCTTGCAGTTGCTGCAATAAATTTGCAAAGTGAATGACATTGTTTACTGATTGTTTTGAATCTAGATCATTTGCTAGTCTTTTATTTCTTTTTAGTTTTGTGACCAGCTTTGTGCAATCGCTATGGACCTGCTTGCCAGAGCTAACAGGGTAAGACGAGAACTGCAATTTGATTTTCAATTCATTTTGTCTATAAATTGCAGCCCACCTCTCACTGTGTTTTCAATCCCTCATTTAGTTCTCATTTAATTTTCACTTTTTTGGTTCTACACCAAATGTCACAAGCCTTGTTCGAAAGCAAATCTAACAAGTTCTTCTTGCCTGCAACTTTGTTGAGTTCAGTATCCTATCAACTCTGCCCCTCATGTTTATTGTTCTATCCAACCTGATCTTCCCTCTTTTTTCCAACCACACTCTGGTAGTGTGAATGGAACTGACAGAGTTAACACAGAGAAGAGACAACTGTTATATCAGCTAAGCAGAACTTTTGATTAACTGCACTAAGAATTTAATTGACTATTGTGCAGCAAAATAACTTTAAAATATAACATTCAATCAACTACTTATGTAAATCATACTTAAGTACAAGATACATTAACATGCAATTAAACACGAAGAACTTACTAGAACATTTAACAGAACTGCAACAAAACAAGAACACATAAATACTTACCAGAAATTTAAACAGAATTTAACATAAATATAAATCAACTGTTTCGCTCTTTCAATTTCCTTCCAGGGCAAAATTATAGAAACAATTTTTCCCCGCAGAACAATTAGCTATGCCAAGTACTTGTCAAACTTTTGTCAAAATAATCAAACATTTTGTCATTGTATCCAATAAGCTGAACAAACATTAAGTTGACTAAAAAAGTGCCTGCTTTTATATATGTATGTTTGAAAATAACATAGCTGCAATAGGAGTAACATGCATTTCTTATTAGCTCCAAAAAGTAATGTGAAATTTTCAGTGCTTTGAAGAATGCTCTAAAAAGACAAGAACATTGTCCTATGTTGCAAAAGGACACTTAATAACCAGTCTAAATAAAAATTTACATATCTATCTAGCAAGCTGAATTATCTGTACTGATGCAGCTAGGAACAGACAAGGGGACATTATGATGATACAGTTTAATTGCTTTATTAAAGAGGCAACATGCCAAAGTGAATGGCTCTATATCAATTATACCCTGCAGTTCTAATATAAACAATGTTCAAAGGTATAAGAGAACATATAGATCATGAGAGTTTCTTCCCAAATTAAGTTTTTTTTTCAAATGGAACAATGTGACCTGCAATTGTACCCGGCAGTAAGGTTAACTGTCTGGATTCAAGAGGAGCTTTGATTTGACTTGTTATTAGGCCCTGAAAGCATTAAAAACCTTCTGTAAAGTTTCACAATTTTTAGAGTAGATTATTTTGATTGTGTATTTCTGTTTAACTGCATTCATTTGATATCTATAAAATGATTATAGATGTTGAAGTCATACAACTTGTACCAGCACTAGCATAGTTGATAACATCAAATTGTGTTAAGTATGGTCTTATCGATGATTAATATATCGGTAAAACTACTGGTCAAATTGAATACAAAAAGGGAATAACTGATTTGGAGAAGGGTTATATAAAGTTATCGAAGCCAGTCAAAGGAATTGAAAGAATGTTGGTAGTTAAGGATCATAAATTCAATTCAGTTAAGTGGGGTAACTAGGTGACAATCAGCACTCAATAAAATTCAAAACATTATGGAATAGTTTCCTATATTGGTGTTGACATTGTGATACTGGAGTATTTAACTTTTGATAAATAATAGAACTGCTAAGGAACAAATCCGGGGGGAGGGAGGGGCACTTGATGAATAGTATGGGAGTGTGCACTTCTAGAAACAAATTTTTAACCCGGCTTTAGAAAATGTCGGCGAACAGGTTACTCCAAAACGTAAAAAAAATCCTCCCATTCTTGCAAAAAATCCCTTTTGGCAACCAGCTTTAGATAAAGTGCTCTCTTACGATATCCAGTATTGGTAAAAAGGGGCGAAACCTTTATATCTGCAAAGGATATCTCGTCAGTAGAAAATACTAAATATCCCTTCCGTCCCTGGGACAAAACCTTATGTTATATGAACTTAAGAACTTTTTTCAATCTTGTAGGATTCTGAAAATCTCGTCAATGGCTTCCAAAAACAAGATACCGCTAGATCAGGCGTTGTTTTGCCATCTCGAAAAGAAAGTACTACATCAGTTGATAGTAATAGTTACACTGGTTTATCGCAATCCAAGGCAAGTATGATCCTTAACTTACCAACTGTTAGCAATTGCGTTTAAAGGTAGAAACATAACTTGCCACAGTGGAGGAGTTTTTCGTCAGATACCCTGCAGATGGATCATTGACCAAAACGGAAACGGAAAGATACACCCAAATGTCGGTCATTATTGGATGTGTCATACCCTGGTATATTTTGATCAAAAAGATAACACTATAATGCTAAAAAACCATCAATTTGGCTTATTTGAAGGGTTCTAGCATGTTCGTATAATTTGTTTTTACCAATACAATGCTTGTTTGTATCGATTTGTTTGCTACACTGCGAATATTCTTTCGAATACACTTGCAGTATGAAACTTTTTGATAAGAACAGTACGTCTAATTGACTACTATTGATTATCGGTGCACAACTGGCTTTTTATATTCGATGTTCTATGCTCTGATAAGTGTAAGATAAAAAAGCTTTTTGAGGATGGTGAACATTCTTTTCGCTTTTCCATGCAATTATAAAATGTCACAGAACCAAGAAGGAAGTGAATCACAAATTTAAACTACCTCCTATCAAGGCTTTGTTTGCTAGTTTAGATTTTTTTAACTTGTCTAGGTTTTTAGTCATTGATATTTTTGAAGCAACGGTTATCCACAATGAAGCAGGCTTCTTGCTTTTTCTGAAACTGGTCACGAAATCAAAATTTCGAGACGCATCTCTGTAAGAGAGAATACTTCAAATTTCAGTTGCCGAGCATTCTTTTATACATGGATAACAGGAAAAGAAGTTTACTTTTTCTTATATCATAAAATCATTTAGGGCACAAGCCTTCCAGGCGCATCCCCAGTAATTACCAGCCATGAATGCACTTACCACAATAACTTACGAGGCGTTGTATGCTGTTAATATTTTATGCCTTGCGAATGGCAGGTGCTATAGCTTCCCGTTGTAGTAAACAATCGGATAATTTAAACATACATCAAAATACAGCTTTTCCAACATTAACACTTGTTTATTTTCATTTTTGAAGGCCTCGACCTCGACTATCAAAATAGACCTGTTACTTAGCAACAATGAATCACGTCAGTTATCGCTTGACAAGGAGACATTAGTCAGTGGTTTATTGGATAAAATATGCAAAGATGAAAGGCTCAGCCAGAGTTTTTATACGATTCATTACGTCAATCAAGCCAATACTCCTGTCCCTCTGGCCTGCAAAGTGGCGAATCTTGATAGTTGCCTACTGAGGCTTGTTGATAAGAGAGGTTAGAGATTTGGTTGTTATCTTGTTAAAAAGTAGTCATAAAGTATGGACCAGAGGGGGCTAAAGGAAAAAGACAGGGTTATAAAACGTTTGAGAGAAATATGAAAATATTAATATCAAATACCAATTTAGGAAAAAAAATAAGGCATTCCTTACAAGAGAGAATATTGTTAATGAAAATAGAGAGATTTCGATAAAATGAATCTAAGTGTATAAACTACTCTGGGGGGGGGGGGATTCTTATCCCTACCTCAGAAGATAATTTGATCGAGAAGTAGCACCCCTGTCATTAACCTACTGAAAATCTACATTTTTCAATTGATGTGATGCAATATGTGCATTAAGTGATTTAATTTCTAGAATTCAAAAGATGTGTATATGTTTGGGATTATCTTTCCAGGGAGAAGAGATATATCTATTATTCAAATATCAGGGGGTGGGTAGTAAGCTAAAATCTGTTGCAATTTTTGAACCCGCCACGACGAAAACAAGAGTTTAAACCCCTTCAATGTTGATTCACAAGAACTGCATATTTTTAATATGTCCTAGTGGTAGTTATCATGTTAAATCCGATCAACGTTGACAGAGGAGGAAGGAGTTGGAGTTTGTGCTGTTTTAGTTGTATTTTTGTTAGGGGTACAGCAATTTTGTAACTGATTGAAGGATGGGTAGTTTTGAATCATTTCTTTAATTTCCTTGATAGATTTGCTTTTTTCAAACAGTCAATGAAGTGTATACTTCGGGAGAATGAAGAAACCCTGTTACATAGCTGTCATTATATTTTTATCACCAATATAAATTCATAGTAATTTTT
The DNA here is from genome assembly GCA_964019065.1 of Catostylus mosaicus. Classification (NCBI taxonomy): domain Eukaryota; kingdom Metazoa; phylum Cnidaria; class Scyphozoa; order Rhizostomeae; family Catostylidae; genus Catostylus; species Catostylus mosaicus. The sequence continues at coordinate 8,831,816 of OZ025184.1, read as the reverse complement.
GGATCGTATCTCTTATTAGGTGTTTAAAGGTCTTTTAGAAATGGTTATTAAATGGATGTAGATGAGCTGGCAAAAAATAATTGATTGAAAGAAAATGAGGATAGATTAGACAGGGAAGATTAATTCCCGAAAACGTCAATTTACCACTCCTTACAAGTATAGACTTCCAAAGAGTGCCTTGCAGAATTTTGAGATTGGTATTGAAGTTAAAGTTGCTGTCACATTGATATCAAATGCAATTTCTTGTCTTGAGTTTAGCTAATAACTATCACAATGTAATAGGAAATGCATTTCTTGTTGAGATTTGTCAATTGACGGTAAAAGCTTACCTTTTAGGGGCATTGATTTATTATTATCGGTATGCCGTTTCTAATCAAATGTCAAAAATACCAAAATACTAAGAAACGCCAAGTACTGTCTGCTTTAGAAGTCATACATGCATTTTGAAAAAACAGAATCTTTTTGTTAGACTTGAGTAATTATGACTGACAACTATTCTTTTAAACATTCGGAAATTCAATTGAAATTTCGTGCTTAGTATTATCCATGTTGCAGTGTTTTTTTCATCTCCTCACAGATTTGCACAAGTCCTTGAGTTTGGATACAAGAAAAACTGTCGGTGAATCGATGCGATTGAATCTGACGACAGAGCGGGTAAGAAAAGGAGAAGGATCAACTTCACGTTCGAAGGTAACTATATCCAATTTGTAATATTTTTTTCCGTATAACGCTGTGATGCATGGTTTTGGCACCTGATGCTACTGCACCCTGAATCACCAGGAAAAAAGACCGTGAAGAACATTAAGAAGTGAAAAGGCCACATGAAAGACCGAGAATTAGTTAGATGCAAACTATAAGGCAAGATCTGAACAACATCGAACTTTAACTGCATCTTTCTAAAGCTACCAAAATAGATCATCGCAACTAACATCTGATAGGAAGAACTGATATAAAGCGTATTATTGAACAAATTTTTCATTGTTTTGTATTGTTGTTGTTGTTCTTTGGTACTGATTGGTCAGCTGCTAGACTGCTAAGATATTGCTAAAGGATGGATATAGGCTAAATCACAGGAGTGTCTTTTTGAATTGGTGTAACAAACTTTCAAGATTAACTAAGTTTATCAGTGTATAAACGCTTACCAGTCTGGCAGTGCTGACCAGTCTATTACCTATTATTTTCTAATATAATTGTTTTCTGTAATAATTGTTAAGACTAAGCTACTAATAGCTAGTACGCAATACCCAATATGGGGACTGTACGGTAACTTTTAGATTAGATTAGATTAGATTAGATTGGATTAGATTAGATTAGATTAGATTAGCGCTTTGTGCAGTATTGTCTGCGTATGACGTTATCAGTCATTAAACTGTGATACTTTGAATTATGCCATTTGCAGTATATTTACTTTGACACCTTGGTTAAATTAGGACAGCTATCTCATACAAGCATAGGCTCCAAATCTTTGATTGGCTAAATATTTTGATTACTTCTCTTTACGTTATTGATCAATCAGAGCTGTAGAAATTTACAACAAACTTGTCTCATTGCTAAAAATAGGCCTAAATGTAGCGTTAGGATATAATTGATGTATGATAATAAGCCAATTACAGTGGCGGCAGCTGATAGTTTCTTGAATATAATGTATTAACTGTTTTGTTTTAGGTGGACAAAGATTTCGCTTTAGATGTAAGTATAACTTTTTTCTTCTGGTTTTATTTCTAATCAGACCTGTTTCTGGCTTAAACGTTCGTAAAAACACGTTCTACCACAATGCTTGATAGCTAATAAGTTATGGTAAATGTAAGTTTATCAATGTTCTTGGCACAACGCTCTCAGGTAGAAAGTATTTGGTCAATGTTAAATGTTCAGGTTTGTTTGGAGACCCTCTTTTATAAAATTTTGCAAAAAATGAGAGTCATAACTCAATAAGCCTCCTGGAAGGTCAGCTAAATTTTTATAAAGTTCAATCAAGCTTGCATTTAGTTGTTTATCATTACCAGGGACGCACATTAGGGTGTCATACCCCCCATTTATGTCTGAGTCGGTCAAAAATGTTTTAAATACGCAAAAATTGTTCCACAAACATACAAAAACGTCGCTCGAACACTTCAGACAAAAAACTTACTTGCTATTTCATTTTATTACTACCAGTCGGTCCAAAATAAAAAAATTAAAATGGTAATCAGTCCAGCTAGAGTACATCCCCCAACCAAAGCAGTGGATGTGCGCCCCTGATCATTACTGTATATTATAATTTGTTTATCACAAGTTTATATTATCATGCTGAAAGAGTACAAAATGTTTTTTTCAAGTTCGATTTGTCCAATTTCTAAAGACGCCCATGGGTCAGATGCCCAAAGTATGTTTCAATATGAATTTAAACAAAGAAAGATAGTTCTGGCAGTTTTAATTTTTTCTGGATTTGTTAACCATTTCAAAAACAGCCTCGGAGTATTACGTTTATACCCTTTTGGCGCATCTATAAAATTGTTGCTTGAAATTTCTTTACGTATCGAAAGGTTTCAACCGTATCGCTTGTATGAAAATCAGTTGAGAAAGAAATGCGGCTGTATCAATTCAAAACGCCTTTCATCCCTCCAACGAGGAATAAGTTTATACTTACAGTAATAGATCAGCTGCCTTGTTTTCTAATCGTCTGATCCATGATTGATCATCTACCTTGTCTTTTAGGTGTCTGATCCATTAGTTAAAGCCTTTCTTGATATGGCAAACATTCACCAGGTGGGTTGTTTTTTATATACAGTTTTATCGTTAGAATTTCATGGACACCATTCTGGTTGAAAACATGGAATTTTTAAGGAACTGTTGCCATTACTGAATAGTTGCAAAAAAGGGCGAAAAAGTGTGAGAGAAGCGAACTGGCCGACCTGCTGTGGAATACATAATTTTGAAGATTGCCGCAGGTAATCAAAGCGAGAAATACAAAGAAGTCAATTCAAAATTTGATGTTCAAAGAAAACGTAATTTTTTTGACAAGGGCCAAAATTACAGGTGAAATTATGTGTTTTACTACTCGCTACTGGGGCAGCCATTGGACCTTTTAGAGAACCTTCCCTGTTGTTAAACTGTTCAAAAGTGCCCTGTTATAAAAGGGTTCTCCATCGCCTGAAACCAAGGTAAAATACAGTAAATGAGCAAGTTTTAAGGATAATAACCAATCACTTAATAAAGGTTTTCTGGTAACCCACGAGGTGTTTACAAACCATAGAACTCCCGTACAATATTCTGAGTATTATGCTTGATATGTTGGTAAGAATTTTGGATGTGAATCGCCTAGCATGGCACCATGAAATCAGAAAAATGAGCATCGTAAAGTAGGTATTTAATTTGGTCTTGTTTATGCTAGGCATGTTATGACAGCAATGTCATCAGTTTCCCTTGGTTTTTTGCCGCTATCTAATATAGGAGTAACTGTTTTGATTAAACTGTTTCCATAAAGTTCTTGAATGGATCAAATTCAAGGAATATAAGAATTGAAACTTGAAAATCACCGGAAAGACCAAATTAAGAACAAGTTAAAGTTGATGCATAAAATGTGATTTTTGATAATGATGCACCCACTTTCCTATAACATATTGACATGAACTGTCATTTTCTTGTTAGACGAAGGAGAACTGACACCTTTGTCGCTTCTCCTCCATGATTTTTGTCAACAAGATAGTTACTGTATTAGCATTGATATAAAATTTATAATATTATATTAAAATCTGTCATGAAAAGCAATGATTGAGCTCCACCCTAATGAGTTAACGACAAGAAAAGAGCCCCGAGATTTTGGACCTCAATTAACCTGATCCTTTTTTTAAAAAAGTATAAAACATAAAAATTGCCGACAAGATATACAAATTAACCCCTGTTCACCCCTGGAGGGACCATATGGCCCAAAGGCAAACACCGTAAAAGATAATTTTTCAAGGGGTAAAGTACAATATATTGTAAATGTTCTGATGACAAATTTCTATAATAGTTACTGCTTTCACCTAATTTATTTGACTATGTTACCCCTGAAAATCGTAGATTCATATGGGTTTTAAAAACCAATTGAAAATAAATCCAGCTGCGAAAGGGTTAAAATGTATGCAATGCTGTAAATTATGCAAATCACCTTTGTCATTGGCTCGATTGGGTCTTGCAGAGGTTTTACAAGGTCTATTATGATTAGCTCCATTGGAATTATCTGATTAGCAAAAAAATAGGGATTATTCTGTTTAAAACCAAGTATTTGCCAGAATTTTGCTAGAAAAATGGTCATTGTCTTTTAGACAATAGTGGGAATACCAAACCAAGCCCTACTGACCAATAGTATGCTTGTATTCCCTCAAAACATGAATCGACCAATCAACGATGATCTTGTAAAACATCTGCAATACTGGCTAGATTACGTTATAATAACCATCCCAGCCGTCTGCTCACAAATATTGCATGGGGCTAATAGTATTTTGACTCTCAGCACAATAAAGTTAAAAGTGAATTCTTCAACTGCAAGAATAAAGCAAACCATCTCGTTTTACTTCGTTTCAATGAATTTTACTAAAGTTTCTCACAAATCTTTTGTTTATAGGAACCTAGGCACCAGTATTTAATACCTTTTTAACTCTGCTGTTAACCGTTTCCATTTCATTTAATTTTTTTTATTTCATTTTTTACATGGTAACCCCTCACGAAATCTGTTAAAAACGAGGAGCCTTTTAAAAACGCATATTGCAATAAAAAAATAATATGGCTTATATTTACAGGTCAATTTAATCAAAATATCAATAAAGAAACGGTTAAGTAATGAATTTGCAGTCAAATATGATCTATGCAAACTTGGTCTTTAGATTTATCTTAAAGGATTGGCATGTATCAGCTGATTTACAGTCACTTTTCAATGAATTCCAAACCGTAGCCCCCCCCCCCCCGTAACGAGGAACTACTGTTATCTGCATTTTGTATGAAAAACCAGGGAGTCTTAAGTTAACTGTTATTTATAACTGCTGATTGGATGTCAATGAACCGTGACCATTTCCAGTTTCTCATTAAGAAATATCCTACTAAGGCGGAGCATTATTTCTTTTAAAAGGATTACATCTTGTTTTTGTTTTGGTAAAGTCGCTTAAAAATATGGTGGATTCTCAGACCTCACTGCTTCGTATGTTTGATAAAGATTCACATGTTTCGGCAGAAATTGTTGTTTTTCAACCTCGATTTCATAAATTATGAATGATGCACACCAGGAATCGGATATTTCTTTTTCTGCGGCTTTACATTGTTGCATGTCATATCCATAACTGTTTTGTACTATAAAGAAAGGCAACAAAGAGGATTTAACAGGGTTTTTGTTACAATTTCAAATATGCAAACGATGTTGTCAGAGTAACCCTGGTATGTATTAGGTCATGTTTAATTCTGCTTTGTGCTTCCCTAAAAGATTGCAAGTCATGGCGTGCTATTATCACTTTCTTCTAATCATTTTCGGTATGAATTTCCTAGTTTTTTTTTAACGATTTAACCAGTACTGTATCATCTTTATTTTCAAATCTCAAAGATAAACAGATAGAATCGGCATGCGGCCTATAAATACCAAGCTTAATCCTAACTTTAGCTTTCTTTATCTCTCGCCGATAACTGTGTTTTTTCATATTTTTTTCCTGATTTTGTTCTTGTATTTAACTGCCTTTGATTTCGAATGGGCCATGCTTAATTGGAAACCTTTCAGGCTGATTAAGCAGATAGTCTGCTGTCTTACTGCGTTGTAAAATCAACTTTTGAAACCGGTGTTTACGGTTGCTAGCATTTTCTATGTGGACGGCGATGATGGGAAGTTTTCCCCTTCGTTTTCTTGGTTAAGCAGGAAGCTAGGTTACCCGGGTACTAATATTTTATAATCTAATCTAATCTACTTTAATCTAATCTAATCTAACCTAACCTAACCTAACCTAACCTAACCTAACCTAACCTAACCTAACCTAACCTAACCTAACCTAACCACGGATATATAGATGATCGCCCCGTTACCAGACATCCTTCGCTTTGATGTATCACAGTGCAACAATTTGAACGCGCATACGAGACAAATTTTCACTCTCTAAGATTTGGCCAAATGATAGAATATAAAAGGGTTTTATAGATCTCCATGACCTTCTACTCCTTTTACTTCTGACATCAATATATAATTATAATCATTATCATTTTTATCATTAAAAATTACCAGTGCCATCCGACGCTCGTATTACATTTTCTGCAGACTAAATAAAGAATGGGCCTACCCTGATTTGATAGACTTTTGAATAAAATATTTATTTTAACAGACAAGCCATATATACGCTGCCTTCTATTAGTGAGGTGTATGATTGTATGATTTAATTTTATATGAAATAACATGAAAGTTTCAAAACAAAAATTTATCATATTGACTGGTTATTATTCGGCAAAGCTATATCCTTCCTCGAACAGCAAGGGAATTGTCACCATTGTGCTTTTCTATGAAAAGTGCAGTTTTGATATGTAAGTCCATACTACCCCCCTTCCTACGCCCTATATTAGGGCCACCGAATGCCATCACAGGCACAGGAAAACTCGTTCGTCCGGATTTTATTTCGACATTTTTCGTGCCAAACTATATGAAGAATTACTGCATGAACTCCAATTTGTGATCTTTTGATGACAATTGCTAAATAGTATTTAGATTGTCCTCTAAAAAGGTTGTAAGAGATAGTAGTCGTGTCTCGTTACCTTGTTTGTGTAGAAGTAGGGGAAGGAGCAATTACATACTTCTGATTATGAGAACACTGACGTAATAAATTAATTAGTACAATTTATGTATTCTCTATATTAACATATTAACAGTATGCACATAAATTTTATTGATGAGTTTTCAATGCATATGTTGCCACTGCGTTTCAATATTGAACTGTTGACTCTTACGAAAAAGCTAGAACACGGCATCGACACCTTCCAATGCCAGTTTGCAGAGTATGGCCGATCTTGACAAGGTCTTGGGTGCGCCAACAGTCACGCACCTTAGGTGCGGGTGCGCAAAATCCGTACAGAAAACGCAAGGTGCGCCACTGCACTATGGATATCTCTGCACAAACATAAAATCTTCAGGAGCTGAATTCGTTTTCTGTACACCAGCACGAAAAGCCCTTGAGGACCATGGTAGAAGAGTGAAGACACCACAAGGAAGACCAAAGACAATTTTCATTTATTGAACTACAAGAAGGGTAGCCCTTCAGCACAAGTTCTGGTTTTCAAGGGACCCTCCCATAAAATAAAATTACAATTAAATAAACTAATATAATTAGCTAAAAACCTTTTTACAATTACAATGCATTAAAAAGTATAATATTCACAATTTAAAAAATCCTATTTACAACAGTTTAAAAACTAAATCAATTTTTTAACACGATGCCTGTTAAGGGTCAGCTGAGAGGCTATCTCACATCTGTGCTCCTCTGTAAGAGAGGGATTATTGCCCTGTTGAAGTTTTTTCTAAGTCAGCCTTAGGTCTGTGGCAGTATTGCGGAGGCTACAAGGTGAAAACTGTGAGGTTTTTGTGAAGATCATCTGGGTACTGTGGTGCCGAACCATTCAGGGATGTGACGATCATTTTCAATTTTTGATACGTGATTTTTGAACAGAGAAGAAATATGAACTGCCTGTTTGAAATTTAATTAAAAAAATGATCTTAAATTTCATACGTGTTTTTTTGTGGATTTTGCTTCCTTTTTCCGTGATTTTTTAGCCTGTAGTTGTCTTCCGTAACTATTATCACAAGTTATCTTCCCATCTGCAAGGGTGTTTTTCTTTGATTTTTCGATGCTCTTCGTTCTAGTATGAGCTGAAAAAGCCACGTGTACACAGCCTTGTCGAGGAATTCATTGCTAACAGAGGTGGACTGCAGTATCTCAAGCAACTGCGAGGTATTTAGAATCATCTTTAAGATTTTATTATTTAGCACTTGTGAAACGGGAATGTTTGAGGTGTTGATGGCTGTTTTCTTTACCATCTTGCTAAAAACTAGAAGTAACATTTTAACTCATAGATAATGTATTAAGGATAAGTTTTAGTTATTTTCTGAATTCATGTATATATTTTACTTTTGCTTGTAACAGGTCCCAGACTGATAGCAGCTTCATTAAGCTGAATCTGGTGACCTGAATAAATATCGTATTATTATTATTATTATTATTATTATTATTATTATCAGTATAACACTGCGTTTCTACATTATATTTCCCGCTGGAGAATGTTGAATATTGTGTTCAGGACTTAATGTTGCAGTACAGCCGATATTCTTGTGCCAACTTTGCAAATTTTCGTGGTCTGCAGCATCTGCGCATGTAGTCACGCTTTGACATATTAGAGTTGGTGAGCCACATTACCCTTCGTCGCACACAATAAGAGATTCTCAATCCCTAAAAGGCTCTAAGGGTAGACTGTTTGACTGTGGTTAGGGGGGAGGGTGGCTAGACCCCGCAAAAGAAAGTAACTGACCCTCTCAAGACTGTTTTTGCATATTGATTATTCAGTTAGAAAATAGATTTACGTGCATCTAAGCAGGGCGTCGAGAGCGAGGGGCAGGGGGAGCAGTTTGCCCCAGGGCCTCAGGGTCTTGGGGATCTAATCAACTAATATCAAAATTGTCTTTAATAGCTTCTTTAGATAAATTCAAGAAACCTCCTAATAGGAGCAGTCTATACGTTCTAAGAGCGCCTTAAGCTTCAGTTCCCTCAGATTCCCTTGCTTTCTGTCCCTTCTGCTTGCGTCGAGCATAGACACAAGGGGCCTCATTTTGCAGTTTTGCCCCTGGGCCTCGAAAACCTCTCGAAGGCGCTGCATCTAAGGACCTTTTCACATGAGAAATTTTATACCGTGTTTAGCTCAACCTAGTTTGAAATTTTAATCTATCGCTTATTTGGCTTTGCTTATAATGGCAGATATCAATACAGCTTGAGCTTAGGTTAGACTCCGTGATCAATTTAGTACTAGCTCAAAGCAAAGTAGCAGACAATTTAATGCTTTCAATTCAACTCATTTTAGCTTAAATAGTCCGTTGTTGACAAAATGCCGAGAGGCCGTGCTGAGTACTTAACATTGCCTAAGACAAGGGCGTCTATGGTCAACTGAGTTGAATTTCAACCCGTGCAGAACTCTGGTAATCTCTTGTTAACTGCGTTTATTTACCGGTTAGGCAACCCTTTGCCCCTTTGAATGCCTATCCATAGTTAGACAATGTAGAAAAAGCATGGGTCAAATCTTGTTCAATCTATTCAGTTCCTCCTGACAATAAGCTCAACAATTGGCTTTTGGACCGCGAGACGTGCATTTAAAGATCTGTGCACAGATTAGACATCTTCCTTCTCCGTTTCCTAGGAATCGCCCACGGATTGCAGGAGGAGCAAGCAGGCAATCGCATGGTTTCATTGTTGTCACAAACAGTTGCCCTATAAGCATTTTTGCGTACTTTCCTTAGCTTAGACTCATTAGATATAATTTTAATTGGAGTGGGAAAATAGGGGCAAGTAGCTGTTGATACCCGTAACTACTCGCAGTAGCCCCCAAACCTCATTTCTGCTAATTCAGTCGAAACCGTATGGCTGTTTTGGCCACAATGTATGAATCTTATTTACAACTTCAAGTATGGGACGCACTTGGTATTCTACTGCCTTTTTGTATTGACAGATTCGAAGCTTTCGCGGCAAACCCTCGATGAAATAGGAGAAATATCGCAAAAGGTGTTGTCGCTTGCTGAAAGTCCTACAAAGTTTGACCATCAATACAACAGAGTCAGCTCTGTCCGAGAAACTTGGTCTCATCCGGAGGGGCAATACGACCTGAGGAGGGCATACTCTGTTGGCAGTATATCACCTGTGCATGAAATGGAGAAGAAAAACAGCTTACCTACAAAGAAGAAGCGACAAGCGCCTTTACCGCCCGGTCAACCTAGACCATTAACTCACGCAGATTCATGGTCATCACTTACCGTACAGGAGGATAAAGATGCTGGTGCTAAATCCGCAGAGCCACAGCGCGTGAAGAGGAAGGCGCCTTTACCGCCTGCTGCAGTGAAAGAGGTGCAAAAAGTCGTTTCGCCGACATTAAGCTCGGTCAGCACCACCAGCTCGGCGGAGCCATCCTTTGAATCAACGCCACCATTTTCGCCAGTCAATAGGCCGACCTCGGCTGACATCGTACGGCAGGCCTCAAGAGGTTCTTCTGATTCGCCTGTTGACCAAGCGTCTACCGTAAAATCTCCACCAACATTCCTTGCTCCACCACCGCCAGACGACCCGCCACCAAATGAAGTTTATTCGCCAGTTGGACCGTTATCGGCTACAACGCCCAGTCCTACCAAAGATTTCAAGTTTATGGGTAAGTTTTCACTTCATGAATTCATTAGTTAACATATTGACTAATAATCCATTTATTGGTTCTTTTTATTACTTTTTCATTCCATCTTTTTGCGCCTTTTTGTTTATCTATATACTCATTCCTTAATTTAATCATTCAAACAATTGTTGGGTGTGGAATCACGCTTTAATCCGCATCTGGTAGTTTTTTCCGTATGCCTTTTAATGATGATTTTTGCGTATCATATACCTATTAGTATAGGGCAAGAGATGTTTCTGCTTTGTTGCCAAGTATTGTTTTTAGTAGACATAGTTTTGCATCGCTTTCTAACTTCCTATGTAAGAATACAAAAATCTTTGCACACCACCATCAACAAAAATATGTGTCTATAAGGATGTCTGTTCTGGAATACCCTTGATGATGAGCCAACATTTGCGGCTTTCAAAAAGAGACTGGGCTGGCGAGAAGTTAGTGGTCAGAATATGCCGATAATTTTTAAATATATTATATAGTTTTGTTAATAGTTGGTCTGAATTAGCATGTTCGTAACTACCATATAAATGCCAAGTTTAGATATGGAGTAAATAAGAGAAAAACTGCATTATACTTTTTTTTCGGAAATGTAGGGGAGGGATACTGAGATTGGCCGAAGTTATTGTCCCAGAGTATCTTTTCGACATTTTTGAAAAATACTCCACCAGAAGTATATAAGGATAATTAGAAATACCAAAACTGTTCTATTGTTACCCGTGTGGAAAACCGATAATGGCCTAAAAGCTAGATCTTTCCTTAGACCAATACCTTGGAATTCCCTTGGACTTGAAGTTAAACAAGCTACCTCCCTGACTACTTTTAAGCATAGAACTAGGATTTGCCTTTTACTTTTGTTGTCTTTCTTTAATGCGCTGTTGGTAAATCGCTTCCATTTGTAGCATTGTTGATTTGTCGTGACCCTCTGAAAATCAGTCCTCGGTAACTGATGGTTGTATCGTGCTTAAATACAAATCAAATCAAATCAAATCAAATCAAATCAAATCAAATCAAATCAATAGGAGTAGCATCATGCCAATGATTCTAAGAAAATATCCAGTTATTACTTGTTGCTAAGCAAGGTTAACATTCAACTTCTAGGTGAATTAGCCAAGAGGCTAGAGGTACGGAGATCACTAATTGTTCATTCAGACGATGAGGAGTCGGTTGATTACCAACCCACACCACAAAAAGGGTATGACAGTGACACATATGACACGCCGACAAAAGGTTCCATGCGTGATTGGAAGGAAACACCAAAGAAACAACAAACTTCAGGCGCCCCACCATATACGAGTTTTAAAGACTCAGCAGGCACACCAGTAAAAGTACAGAATCGTGCGGCATTGACAACTGAAGCAACACCGTTAGATGCAACTACGGAAGGAACGCTAAAAGAATCTCCCAAAGTCACATTGAATGCTAATGTGGATGAGGCAAAGAATGAATCTGTTGTAAAGGTATTAATTTAACAAATCTTGCATGTGGTCAAATACAATAAGAACCTATTGCTCAAACTTTGATGTTGATTTTGACTCAAATTTTGATCAACCATCCTCCTTAAAAAACGTGTATTTTTCCATTCTTCTTCATATCTCATATTTATATTTTTATTTCATATTAAATTCTTTTAATGAGGGTTGCCCTTCAACAAGTTGATTTTCAATGGTCCCTCCGATAAAAAGCATTAATTACAATATAATATAAAAGGGAGAAAGCTGTTAATTAAATCAAACTATAAAACCTCATTTACAATATCTAAAACTTATATACATTAATGTTCAAAATCTACAGTAAAAGCAAATGGAAAAAGGGTCTGTTTTATTTGGTTTTTTAAAACTATACAGAGAGGTTGCCTGGTTTGACTTGGCTGGTAGGCTATTCCATAGTTTAGCACCTCTACATAAGAAACATTTCTGGCCATGGGGTGACCTTTTCATCGGTAACCTCAAATCGGTCCCTGTGTTTCGAAGCCAATATGATGTGCACAGCAATTTTTGAATGAAGAGGTAAAACAGGTATCGCGGAGCCTTGAAGAACGTTTACTTTTAAGCGCCCCCTCTTGCGCCATTACTTTCATTAATATGATCCGCCCTGCCATCTCGAACAAAAATTATTAGATATCCAAAAAATGATATCCTAAAGAGACTTTTAAGCATTCAAGAGACAGGAAGAGGCCAACAAAAAAAAAGGGAAATTGTTGGAACCACTTAGCACAACAGGTGGGACTGTGACACAAACTAACCATAAGTACACTAGAAATCCATTCGACTATATCATTTTTATGCAAGTCTTGATCCCAACCCTACCCTTACCCCACGGTCGTAGCGTTACCCCTACACTTAGCACTAAACGTATCCCCAAACCTACCCCTAAACATACCCAAACAATAACCCTCACTCTTACTCTAACCCTAACCCTTGCTCCAATCCCTAACAACTATGCTTAACCTCGATTGTATGCAGCGAACTTAAGTTTCCGCCTAATCACAGACTAATTTTCGTTTTTGTATAATATGTTTTCATCAGATCTGGTTGGATGAATTTCCGCAACTACTGCATGACTCGGCAAAATCTTTACATATATATGTAATTATTCCGTGTAAAGTATTTTGTCATATTTCTTTTCGTCTTATCACGCTGCGATTTTCGAATATTATAATCGACAAGTTACGATTGCTAGAATCGTTATCGCAAATGTTGCGCGTATAGACTATCAAGGAGTTTCGTTATAAGTGACCTCTCTACTTTTTCTGCATTCTAATCGCTTTTTTCTGCCCATTCTGTACACGAAAATTGCCACAAAAATAACTGAATTACTGCCATTTTCTTAGCTACACAATTTGATTTACTTAAATAAAGAACCAATTTTATACTTCCTTCCTAACAGGTTGATAAAAAGCCATTAAAAGGAGGAGTTCCAAAAGATATTGCTGAAAGAGAAAATGAAGACATAAATGCAGGATACACCGTTGATTTACTTGAAAATCAAATGAAGACAATCTTGCATAGCATCAAATTACTAGATAATACAAAAGATGAAAAGCAAAAGGAAGTGTTACTCAAGCCGTTGTTGCTTCAACAGACAATTTTACAAAAAATGATCGATCAAGAGAAGAAGAACGCCACTCACAGCGTGGAAATAGAAGATTCTTTGGTGGTAAATTCGCGTTTATCTCCATCAAATGTTGTTGAAAATGAAGCAGAAAATCCAGTGCTGTCAGCAAACTATAAGGAACTTGATACAACAGCAGATCACAAATCAGATAAGAATAAAAAACGAAAAAAGCTTTTACCGAATATTGACTTGACCAAGGAAGATGTGTTGGTGGTAAATGAAGAATTTAATATTGGAGATGTTGATAATGGGAGAGACGCTATGGAGAGGGACAGATTAACGCAGGCAAATGAAGAAAGGCTGCAGCGGGAAGAAGAAGAAAAGCGAAAACTAGAAGAGATCGAATTGAAAAGGGAAGAGGAAATTCGAAAGAAAATTGAAGGGCAAAAACAAAAAGACATTGAAGAAGAAAAGAGAAGATTTGAAGAGCAGAAGCGACATATTGAAGACGAAAAGCGCAGGAAGATTGAGTTAGAGAGACAAAGGCAAGAGGAAGAAAAAAACAGGTTGGCTGCGGAGAAGCTCCAGGAACAGATTCGTAAGCAAAAAGAGTATCTTAAACAAAAAGAAATAATGGAGCAACAGTGGAGAATGGAAAGGGAAAGGAAAGAGGCCGAACAGCGGAAGAGGGAAGAAGAGGAACAGCGCAAGAGGGAAGAAGCGGAACAGCGTACGAGAGAAGAGATACGAAAGCAGGAAGAATATCAGAGGATCGCAGAAGAGAGAAGGAATATCGAGCTGCAAAAGCAAGAGATGGAATTGGCGAGAAGGGAGAAGGAAGAGGAGAGAAAGAGGCTGGAAGAAGAGGTTAGAAAGTTTAAAATTGAGGAACAACGAAGAAAAGAAGAAGAAGAAGCGCAAAAGAAGAAGGAGGAGATGCAAGAGCTTGAGAGGTTGAGAAAAGAATTAGAGCTGCAGAAGAAAATAGAGAGTGAAAGGCTTGAAAAAGAGCGAAAGGAAATTGAGGAGTTGAGGAGACAGTTGAAAGAGCAACGTGAATTGCAGGAAAAGGAAGCTCTTGAGCGAGAAATTCTAGAGCAAAAGAGGCGAAAAGACGCCAAGACAAAACCAGTAGATGTTGAAACACAGGATGTCGAACTTTTCAATGTCGTTAAAGATATCAATTTAGAGGAAGAAAGTTGTGAATCACCGAGCAGTATTGTTATTGATAAATCTGGTACAGGAGATACTGGTTTCAAAGACAATGATAAGAAAGAAACGAATGGGGAAGAAGATGTAACATCAACTGTTATAGTCGAAAGCAGAAGCGAAGAAACTTACACAGAAGCGACGGAAGAATCATGCACTACGTCGATGAAACCCGATCTGGAACAAATAAATAAAAGTCGAGTTGGCTCAAAGCCAAACACAGGTATGAGGAGACCCTCGTCTAGCCTAGTTTCATCAGCCTTACGCACAGCTGACGGAGAAGCGAGCAAAAAGCCAGCTACGGGGCTTTATGCAAAGATTCAGCAAATGGCGAAAGCAAAAGTGAATAATGGTTCTGAACAGGAACTGGCAAATGCGCCAAAAGAGCCCGTGGAATCAAACTCTGATAATCCAAACGACCAACGCACGGAACAGGTGTATCCAAAGAAAAAGATTCCAAGCGGTGAGAATAATGCAAGTCTGCACTCAAGTGCAGCTATCGAGGCGAAATCCAACGAAAGCAATGTAAACGACAGAGCTTTATCTTTGACAGAAGAAGAACGTTCCGAAGAACATCAGAAAAAATCCATACAGCATAAAAAAGATGAAATTAATGTTACTAAAAAGTTTCCCATTTGCGAAAAACAAGCTGCTAGTGAGGTAAAAGATGTCAGCAATTCTAATGAGCTGAATGGGCCTACATCAGCAACTAAAAGCGAGCTACAACAACCGCAAGTAGCAAATTTTAAGCCATTTAATAGTAATCCACCAACTGCATTTAAATCCATAGCGTTTAGACCAACAACATCCTTTATGGCAAAACTCAAAGCAAAGGAAAATACGGGTGTGGTTAATAGTGAGAATGCTACGAGTGAAACCCGCAAAATGCAAGAGACAGTGACTACTGCACCGGTCAATTCACAATTGAAAGCATCTAATCAGCGAGAGAATAAACAAACATTGAAAGATGTGCAACAAGATGCATCGACAACAAAAATCAATGAGATCAAGAAAAGTGATGCAAACCTTGCTCAAAATCAAACCGATTCAAAGATTTTGACACATTCTGCAGACGCAGAGATATTTGTTCCCAAAGGCATATATTTACCGGGTTTTACATCTGCATCTCCGCTATTTACAAATAGGGAACAAAATGATATTGATAAGGACATTTTGAGTCAGAAGAACATGGGGTTTGATCTTCAAGACAATCTGGGAGACTATCGGCCAAAATGTATTTCACCTGACGACCTCAGAAGCTCTTTAGTTTTGGAAAAGGAAAAGTTAGTAGAGGCAAATCCCAAAGCATCTTCCAGCGCTTCAATATTGAGAAATTCTCTTGACAAAAAGGCCCCTCCAAAAGTTTTGCCTAAAACCTTGCCGAAAACGTTGCCAAAACCGGGATCAAAAACAGGTGAGGTTACCGATAAACAAGGGGAACGAGAGAGTGTGAAAAGACGAATACAGAACTTCAATCAACAAAAACCAGAAGCGAAAGAAAAGAAAAAAGAGCGCATTAACATAGCTGCGATACCGAACCGCAGTTTAGAAATCTCTTCAGGTGCTATCGCATCGAATATCATGAATAAAAATATACAACATGATGATAAAAAGGGATTTACAAATCTACCGAGTAGCGATAGGGGGCGTGCAATGCCATATATTCCAAAGGCCGATTCGAAATCAGACGATAATGTTACGTCAGAGCCAGTTCAAGCTCCTTCGCTGCTACGACGACTTTCGCAGAATTCAATACCGATCGAAACAGGGAAGTCGAACATTTCTCCACGTACCTCCCCTGCATGGCAAGCTGCACTTACCCAAACTGAAATTAAAGAGATGCCCAAATCGGATGAAGTACCCAACGAGGCAACTGATATTGAGGTGCAGACGTCGACAGATAAAACCGACGAGGCTGATTCGATGCGAATTGGAAATTATGCCTCAATTATAGACGTTAATCAGAATGAGAAATCACAGAGAGATACTGTAACTGTTAAAAAGGTAGGTGGGTTAAAGATTGGGTTTGGAAGAGACAAACCCAAAGTATTCAACACGTAGGTTAATTGGGTTTACTAGAAATATAAAGGTATTGGGTAATTTATGTGAGCTCGTCTTTTGATGATATGCCCTGGTCAATAGTCTCCATATTTAGTTGCATCGAAAGGAACTTGGTAGTTTGAAATTCAAGGTTTTAGGCAGGCAACAATTAATTGGCCACGAACGAAGTAGATTCTCCTTACCGCTATCGCATTTGTTAAAAAAATTCATGCTAGTTATCTTAGATTATCCTCGTCAGTTCTTGCAGTTCCAAAAGAAAAGTGTTTCATTTCTTTACCAAAACATACAAGAAACTATTGCATATGCAATATATTTCTAACATTAACTAACAATTTTTTTTAAAAAGTGGCATTGCTATAGATGTATGTTTAGCAGGATACAAGGTACCAGGTTGGATTAAACATTTCCAACTTGTTATGAAGCCAAAAAAGTTCTCAGGAGGAGTTTGCTTTTATAAAAACTGTTTTGTTGCCCTTTTTAATGATCCTATTGCACTTAGGGTTTAGCATGGACTAGCAACTACATGTGAATCAGTTGATATTAATTTTATCAAATCTTATTATTATGCAAGTCGAAACCAATTTCATGCTCGCCTAAACATCATTTAAAAGTAACTAGGAACAGAAATAGTTTTACGTATGCGGTCGGTTGATATTTCAGACTAATAAACAAATTTCTTTAGATATTTCATGAGATTTTCAGAGGTATTGATTTTCACCTAGAAAACATAAATTGTTATTGTAGACTTTTTCGTCACTGTCTGTTGTATTCATTGTATTCAATTTTAATCTATACGTCCATAATCCCGACTGGCATGAAATTTCTTTCCATGCTTTAATTATTGTTTTCTTTCTTTTACATTCACATGCAAGACCCTCCCTTGAGTTTAGCAAAGGGAAGTAGCATCACTTACCGCACCATCTACCTATCCGTTGAAATAAAATTGGGTCTTAGTGGCAAATTTTTAGGTTAGAGAATCATTGGTAGGATAATTGTATGTTGGACATTTTGTTAGATTTTGTTGGCACTTCCTCGGCATTCATTTTGGAGGCATTCATTGTATATAGTCAATCTTAATAGCGAAACTTTTATCTAATTTCCCTGGAACCACACCCACATGATTTTATGAGATTTCCAATTTGTCGCTTATGAAATGTTCTACTACCCCTTGCAAACATTTCTAGAAATTGCCCTACTCAAGGCGGGAAATCTGAAACTTTCCCTTTAAATTTACTCTTGAAATCTAATAGTCGGAAACATAAGGTACGCAGTGGACAATCATTACATACAAGGTGATTTTTCTTCATTTTCGCTGAATTTTTTGCCACGCTTTATATGCTAATATATGAAATCTTCCTATTTATAACATATGAATCAAAGTATTTTTACAACTTCAATTATTATTCGTAATTGTAACATTGATCTTGAATGGTAATTGTTGCGATTGTCCAATTCCCGAATTTTCCCTAGACTTGCTTCAAGTCTATTTCTTTTATCGGTAAACAAGTACTGCTCAATCCAAGACTGTCAACCCTCAAGAAATCTGATTCTCCTCCGCAGAGCATTGAAAGCTCATGCTTTAGCATCACTTGTTATCCGATAAGAAGATATAGACTTGGGGCAAGTATTGTTTTTTTCTCAGCCAGAGGCTATTATAAAGCCATAAATGGTTCACTTATAGCTGCCATCGTTGAAATTGCAATTGTGTAGTTTTATTTTCTAGTTGGGTTTAATGAGAAATATATTTATTAATGCAAATTTTTATTGTCATATTGTAAAACTGAAATTCTCTGATTATGATGAAGCTGAATATAGGACTCTGTATTGTGATTAACCCTGCATAGGAAATTAAACTTATTTAGTTTTTAAACTCAGGCCAAAAGTCGTGAATTTCACTGTTTTTGAGAGGCTTGTTTAAAGGCAAAGACTTATCGACAACTTTTATGAAGAACACAATTTTTGCAAACGGTGCCACACTCTTTTGCTACAATCTTAATCAAAATTGGTTGATAGGGGGTTGCACGAGAAAAAGGGAAAAGTGACAAATTTACGGTAAATGAACTGTATTGTTTGGGTGCGACGTGAAGCCCCTGATAGCGTTGTGGAGGCGCATCCTCGTTTCTGCGCCCAGAACACAAAGAGGCTGTTGATTTACTTAGGCCAAAATGTCTACCGCAGACCTTTTCGGCACAGACTCTGAAAGTGACGATGGAGAATTCGATGCTGGACCAGCAAACGAAGACGATGGCTCTGAAGAAGGAACACCTAGGTATGCCTCAGATGGTGAAAGTTCTGATGAAGGTGAGGACCAAGACAAAGAAGTAGATAAGAGAGGAAAGGAGGACGTTGATAACGATGATGATGATGATGATGATGATGATGATGATGCTGATGATGATGAAGATGGGGAGGGACGTGACAAAGAAATGGATGCAAACGGAGGCGAGGATGAAGAAGAAGACGATGAGAACCAAAGTGAATTTAAACGAGATTTGCTCAATGATGAAGCCGACGAAAGTGACGCTGATGATGAAGAAGTATCAGGAAATCGCCGTAAACAACGAGAATCGTTTGGTGATTCTGATGATGATAATGACGAGGGTTCAGTTCACGGGGAAAATGATGAGGTTTGTATCATATAGCCAATTACAAGTCTTACCAATAAATTGCCTACACACTCACTGACGGTTTTGTAAAATAATTTATAGTTAGATGATAGATAAATAGATAAAAGTACTGTTAAATTTTGTAAAGCCTTCTGTTACACCTTTTTTATGTCTTCAATATTTACAATTTTCATCTAACCTGTTATTAATATGCATTGATTCAACAGAAGGAAGGGAGACCTGAAGTCACTGAGAAACCAGCTGCACCAACTCAAGAAGACATTTTTGGAGAAGAATTAGATGTCTCATCAGATGAAGAAGAGACAGTCACTAAGGTTTTTAATCTTCATTTCTTGCAAGGGTATATATTGATACATCTTGAGTACAAAAATGTAAAATAGAATTATAGAATTTAGACAAAGAGGAACAAGAAAAAGAGTGGAAAAGGAAGGAGAAAATAGAAATAGGGGCAGATACAAAATGATAGCAGTGGATGTATGCTTGTAGCTGAAAGATTTGCCAAATATTTTGTCCTCAGAGCAAAAAAATAGCCTCACAAACTAATTTGAAAGAAACCCATTTGAAATTTTTTAATTTAGTGCAAGCCAGACTCAAGAGTTCTGAAAAAGAAAGCACCTTTGTTTATAAAGCCTGAAAAAGTCTGAAGGAAATAATTAGCAGAAATAACTTGTTCAGCTATATCTGATCAATTATCTATGCCTAGAAGATTATTTGACATTCAATTTTTTTGAGCTTGGGTTTCCTTGAGGCTGAGTGGCTATTCAGCTAATTTTGTCATAGATTTCATTAGATTAGACTAGATTAGACTAGATTAGATTAGATTAGATTAGATTAGATTAGATTAGATCGTCATCATAGATTTCAGTCCTCCTAGGCCTGGCTGTGAGCAGTTTAGCAGGCGTACATTAGCTGAACATCCTTCTCCTCAGTTAAGTCAGGCAGACAAATTTTAGTTGATGGAAACTCATCAATAGAAGCTTGATGTACAGTGCAAAATTGGCCCCTCATGAACATCATCATCTTTTTTCATTCCAACAACAGCCCTGTTGTCATATTTTTGAAAGTTCTTAGCTGAACAGTTGTTCCTTTCTGGTTACTTGCAATGTTGAATGATACGCCATGATATATGTTTCACATGTTGGTAGTATTACAAATACCTTAAAGGAAACTCTGTCAAATAACATTTCAATTGGCCTGCAAAATAGTATTCTGGTGAAAATGTTTTTTGCATGACTTGTTTAGTAGTTAAGGAGTTTAAGTAGTAGTAGGTAGATGTATTCCTGAGAGACTAAAAGGTGGAAAATGTCAAGTTCCTATCAATATTATTGTTTTACTTCAAAAGGTGTCAAAAAATGAGAAGAACACCAAGTGGGGCAGTTAACATGCAAACTGACATTGAGGCAAGCAATGAATAGCTCACCTTGGTAACCTGAGGCCTCCCCTCAGATAAACCCTGAATTGCCAACTGCAGGTTCTGTTGCAAGCATTAACCTCTTAAATCTTAATTTTTAGGAGGATTCACAGCAAGAGGATACAGATGTCAGAGATGAAGCTGATGAATCTAAAACAGATTCTCAACAAGAAGAACAGCAACCTGAAGAAGGAGTTGCCATTGAAATTGAATTGCCAAAGGTTGACACTGCCATTGGTGATGATGTCTTTTTTGTAAAGCTGCCAAACTTCTTAAGTATTGAAACAAAGCCGTTTGATGCAGCATTTTACGAAGATGAAATTGATGAGGATGAAGTTCTGGATGATGAAGGTCGTGCTAGACTGAAGTTGAAGGTAATTTGCCATACCTAAGAATTTTTGTTTTATTTATCATTTTAAAAGTTAAGGTAAAATGTTGAAAATAGCTGTTTATTGCTTGTTATTTGACACAGATCAAACAGACGCAATTAAAATCAGGTAGCTCCTTGTACAGAGCTGTATCTTTGAATGTTGCAATTCAACAGCCAGGCCAGGCCTGCTACCACCACCACTGCTATTAGCAATATGACTACTGCCATCAACACAAGTGCAACTACTTTCTGCCTGCCATCTCTCCTGTTGCCCTTTATCCTCCCTTTATCCTCCCTTTATTCTCCCCTTATTGTCCCTTTATTCTCCCTTTACGATCTCTGAGACATTAAGTGATCTTTTAATTTTACACTGCATCCTCAAGCTTATCACTGTGTGTTTTGATAACTCAACAGGTTGAAAACACATTGAGATGGAGACATGGCAAAGACAATGAGGGAAATGACATCAAAGAGAGCAATGCAAGAATTGTGAAATGGTCAGATGGAAGCATGTCCCTTCATTTAGGAAATGAAATCTTTGATATATTCAAAATGCCAATTGAAGGCTTGCAGAATCATTTGTTTGTTCAGCAGGTAAGCCTATTGTAATGTTTGAAATCAAATGGTAGGGACATACATGAGATGTGCATTTAAAGATGATGGTAAGATTTCAGTAGAATACCTCTAGGCCTTGTTGAGAGCATCATAATCAGCACAAATAAGAGCTACCAGGAGAAATTTTCTTCATGGAAGAGCTTCAAATGCAGTTTTTATGAATTTCATTCTTATTTTATATGAACTTGTCCAGATCAAAAATGTAACAATGAAATATATACAATTACGATTGTCAATTGTTATTATAGTATAATGTTGATGATGATGATGATGATGGTGGTGATGATGATGATGATGATGGTGGTGATGATGATGATGATGATGATGATGATGATGATGATGATGATGATGATGATGATGATGATGATGATGATGATGATGATGTTGAAGATGATGATGATGATGATGATGATGATGATGATGATGATGATGATGATGATGATGATGATGATGATGATGATGATGATGATGATGATGATGATGATGATGATGATGATGATGATGATGATGATGATGATGATGATGATGTTGAAGATGATGATGATGATGATGATGATGTTGAAGATGATGATGATGATGATGTTGAAGATGATGATGATGATGATGATGATGATTGATGATGGTGATGATGATGATGATGATGATGATGATGATGATGATGATGATGATGATGTTGAAGATGATGATGATGATGATGATGATGATGATGATGATGATGATGATGATGTTGAAGATGATGATGATGATGATGATGATGGTGATGATGATGATGATGATGATGATGATGATGATGATGATGATGATGATGATGATGATGATGATGATGATGATGATGATGATGATGATGATGATGATAATGATGATGTTGCTGATGATGATGATGACCATGCATGCTTTTTTATTTTGTTAGGGTACTGGTCTTCAAGCCAAGGCAGTTTTCAAGGACAAACTAACATTTCGACCGTATTCAACAAAAAGTCAGACACATTTGAAGATGACTATGTCAATAGCGGAAAAAGTATCAAAAGCACAGAAAATTCAGTTGATACCAGTAACTGAGAGGGATCCTGAAACAGCCAGGAAAGAAATGACTAAGGTTCTTAACTTACAATTTCCCCTACAGTCAGCGTAATCTTCCATTCATTTATCCTGATGTTCCATCACGTCAAGATTTTAGAAGACACTTGGTCCATGTATTGTATCCAAATTGCAATTGTTTACTTAGCGATGATATTTTGATAAATTAATTTATTAATACACACTTCTCGAAGTAGGGTATTCTCTTTAGCCACATCGCTGTTATCAATAAGTGCCCTGTATAAATATATTGCAAAATATACCAAAAGTGGTATGTTGAAATAAAGTTAAGAGATATAAAATTTAAGACTTGGATGTATAGTTATAAAAATTAAGTTCATTACATTACAATAATATATCTAGATTTGTTCTTTACATATACATGTTTACGTATAATACAAGTGTTCTGTTAGCTTGGATTTCACCTTCTTCTACAATTGATCTTGAGGGACACATGTCCCTATGAAGTTCATTCAAACAGTGTGATTGATCAAAATAATTTCACTTTTTTTTGATTTCCTAGACATAGGCAATAGCTTACTGAACGTAGTTCTTTTGTCCCGCAGTCCTCAGAATGTGAAAATGCGAAAAAAGGGTATGAAAAAGTCGTAGAATGGCTGAAAATCAAAAGGGGATTAATTACCAGTTGAACTTTGGAATTTAGCATTTTGCATGGAGAAGTTAATCCATACCTGTCTTTCAACACGAAATGAAGATACATCATTTTTTAGCATTTAATGATTCCACTTCCAAACCAATGTTGTTTTGTAATTTTTTTTACAGAAAGAAGAGGAGAGAATGCGTGCTCAGATGCGACGCGAAAGTCAGCAGAGACGCATACGCGAAAAGAATGCATCTAAAGGTCTAACAGCCAACTATTTAGAATCAGAAATCTTTGAAGATGATGAACAGGAACTGGAAGAGAGCTTGGCTGCAATAAAGAGCAGATACAAAAAAGATATAAAAGGTATGAGTTTCAATATACTTGTTGATATAATTATGGTGAAAATTTTAAAATAAACGATTAACATTGGAGATTTGTTTGTTTGTCTTTCATCAGATTATTTTTCAATATTGCAAAGTTGATTTGATTTGATTTAATATATTTAAGGGGGGTTGGCCTTCAGCGTTGCTATTTTCAAGGGGTCACAAGATGATCATTAAATAAAAAAGATGAGGTGGTGATAGGTGTCGAGTTTCATCTTATGATGACCTATTCTCTGGCAAGGCAATCTTTAATCTTTCTTTGCTCGGTAAAAGAGATCTCTATTTTACTTTTGTAGCTGGTAGATCTCGCGAAGTTCGAGACGTATACAGTGACGACGATAGCGATGATGATAGACTAAGAAATGCAAAGGTTGATCTAAGCAGTGATGAAGAGGGACCTCTTGGTAGTAAACGCAAATCTAAGGGAGAAGATTCTGGAAAGAAAAAGAAATCTGCTAGAACAATTGTTGAAAGTGATGAAGAAAGTGAGTAAAGAGGTTATAGATTGGCCGTTGTAACACGGCAGAAGGAAATTACACACTCACCCTCAATCATCATTTTTGCAATAGAAAGCTACTCCTGACGGGCCGCTTCCCATGGGAATTGTTATTTAAAGATGCTGCAAAAATTTCATGCAAAGAGTTGTGGCAAGATCAATCGAGATAATATTAACCTGGTAGGATATGGTATGAGATGCAATTTTGTGTAACATTACAACTTTTTATTTTGTAGCAACAGTTGCTATTGTTTATAAGTAAATTGTACTCTACTTTAGTGTCATGTTTTGCTTGAAAGTTGGCTGTTTTAACATCATTTGCTTTTTATTTCACCCGGCGCTTAGTTTTAAAAAAATACCAGAGAAATTGCTAGCAATGATGTGCTTAACAATACTGTTAAGTTAAATGAGATTAATTGCTATGCCTAATTTTCAACAAAGTGCTCAAAGTCAAATTTCATCACATTTTGTCATATAAGACAGTCTCATTTGCTGTTTAATTTTTTCATTTTATTTATATTTATAAACACGAAAAGCCTTTCAGCCACTTACAAACCTAATAAAAATTTTTCTATAGGAAATAAATAGATAAAAAGCAAAAGAAAAGTTGATATTATTCGCTACTATACGAAAGGGTTGTGTTTGAGTCCTGTGAGAGGTTCAAAAGATACTATCTAAAACCTGTTCTAAAAGGAGCGATTATTTATCTCGAATTTTGTCAAACAATCATTCCTGTTTTTTACACTAGAGAAGTAGAAGCTTCCTTTTGCATATTCTACCGTGCTTTTCCTGACTTCAAAAAGATAATAGAGACTTGAAACTATATTTGCCGTTAATGATGGAAGACTCATGCTTCGATTCATAATGGTAGAGCGGAGTTTATTGAGGATGAGATATAATGAATTATAGGACCAATCAATGAAATAATATTTCAAGAGCAATCCAAAGCAAGATCTTCGTCTCTCATATTGCAATGTAAGTTATTGCCAGCCTGTAAACTATCGTTATCTATACAATGTTAAAATAACGCTAAAATAATTTTTAAATATAGGTCTGAACTGCGGCAGGATAAAACCTCGCATAGTACGCCAGAATTAACGGCATTCGATGGGGAGGGTAGACACAATTTTTTGCATGTGGTTGCCTTCCTATATTGTGCTTCGGCTATTGTCCTAACGGAAGTTCACCAATGTTTTTCCTGCCCACCTCTATATTGCTTTTTTGCGTTTTAGCTCTTTGTTATTGGCTGGCTATTTGCGTATATTAAAAGGAGGGTGTGTATGGGAAGATACGTGCATCGTAAGTCCATGCCCACAAATCCAATCCATCATGTAAATATACAGAATTAACTATTTTAAACGCATCAATACTAGAATTGCTGTTGCACCCTTCTATAGATTCTAATCAAGCCCCCCTTCAAACTCAAGGAAGTTAGATCAGGTGATGTTAAAAAACCAATGGTATCCAATATAGGTTTTACAATGTATCCATATAAACTGTATTCTATACTATATATCCAATATAGGTTTTGCAGAGAGGCCATTGCTGCTGTACTACATCAGAAAACATTGAAAATATCAGGCAGGGATTCAAAAGGAAATTTGGAATTCATGAGCATTTTGGGCTATATTAGACACTAAATTGCCAAAAGGGGGACAACAATGGGGCCTAGACAGCTGACACATGAAACCTGTATGATATCTTCTAAACAAAAATTGGAAGAAGAAAGGTTATTGATATTAAATAAGTTGAATTTTATATTTAAAAAACTAACAAATATTATTCTTAGCATAAGCTCACTCAGTTTGGTATTATTTTTTTGCAATCTATCATCTGTTTTTCAGTTTCAAATTTCACATCAGTTGAGATCTTTTCTACTATCTCAGTTCTTAAAAACAAAATCTGTGTCAATTTAAAATCAAATGCACAATAATTGAAACTAGTTGCATGACACTATTTTAACCACACCTGGAAGCAAAAGAATTGTGATTTTCATGTGCTAGGAATTATCAAGTTATCAAATTATCAAGATATTTACGAGGTAAAGTGTCGTATAACATTGTCAATTGGAGCCCTGCAAATTGGACATTTATCCCCTTTCAACTTCAAAGTTAATGCACAGTGCATACAGCAACAAATGTGGCCTGTGCTGCCATGGACAATTGTGGCATTCTTCCGACGCATCATGCAAACAACACATCTTAAGGATTCATCTGGCTCTTCCTCCTCATCTTCTGGCATCAAACCTGTCAATGCAAGATGAAAACTTGAGTACCCAATATATTGCAGAGGAGGCCGTTTTATTGAGGAACCCAAGCATAGAAGCATTGAAATATCTGAATAACAGATTTGTACTGCAAACATTAAAATGCACAAAAATGCAAAAACGCAATTAAGCACATTTTTCCTAACACACCTTGATTATAAAATGTGTGGTAATGATTGAAAAGCTAATGGAAATGATGAAATGCAGGACAAAAATCATGTTCTTAAGAGAAACTTAACCCCTTGATTCAAATAAGAGGGGTCTTTATTCAGCACTAAACATTCTAACTAAAAAAAACACTGAAAATAAAAGTATTCATTTTTACTTTATGGTACATTCCATGATCACCAGAAGTAGCTGGGGTGCAAACGAGGGGATCTCGGAATGTGACATCCCATTAATTTCATTGTCTGATCCCAAACGGCATTTAAATGGTATTAAACTGCTCAAGATGTGGCTCAGAACATGAAGTTTTCCTGCCTTTGTCTTCCAGAGTTGTACAACTCTCTTTTATTACATAATAAAAGCATAATACATGGAAATAATGATTACACAATTATGAGCCAAATAAAAAGAATTTCTAGAGGGCACAGTAGGTCCTGCTCCAAATAATTTTGAAACGCTGCTATTTTGCTAAAATTGAGCCCTTTTAAGAAAATCTTGGTATTTTGTTGCCAAAACATGGCCCTTTTAATACACATCCCCTGAAACAGATTTGCATTTGTGCACTTAAAAGTGGCTGACTACAAGATTACCTGGTATTGGAGGTGGTACTGGTCCAGGTTGTGGTTCAGGACAAGGTACATCACCTGAAATAAAATAATGATAATAATAATAATAATAATTTTAATACTAATTGAGGAATCAAAGAATTTAAAGATAAAAATTGGCTACCCAAGAAAGAGAGATTAGAACAATGCAAGTGTTTTCAAATTTTTTGATAATTCAGCCCAATCCTATATGTTAGAAGTGTTCTCATCAGCTGGCCAGATCAAGGTCACCCAAAGATCTAAAAATAAACTTGATATACCTTTTCCGAAGAGTAATACAGGACAAAATGGTCTCTCCTTCTTAGGACATAAAATCTGGAACACTATAAACTCAGACCAAAACTCTGCTAATAATGTCAATAGCTTCAAGCATAAGACCAAGACCAGAGAAGCAAGAGTTTCTGTGGCTGTATGATGTACTAGAAGTAGTAAACACTGTCTTAATCAAACAAAAATGGTTTTTTAATGCCGTTTGAGTACTGGTTTGATTTTTTTTATATCACGACAAAGATCATTCTGTTCCTAGTACATACATCACAAGTATTCTGTTCAGACGCTAAAAAACAATTTTTCCATGAATGCCTGTGTTGCTGCACTTTAATCATAGAATATAATGTGAATGGCCCAAAATTGGCAAATTAGCAGGCCCTCTTTTAAGAATTTTAGTAGGTGCATGGCCAATGGCACGCTTTGTGGCAAAATTGTGAACTGACACACTATTCATGTCCACAACTTATTGTTTTCAGAGAGACCTGGCATTAGGCCATGCTTATTATTTCTATTTAGCAATGTTTCTTCTTATAAGGGTCTTCCACCCTATTCAATAAAAGTTGCATTACAGTCTATTTGAAGTAATTGATGCTAACACATAACATCACTGAAATGCTATATACATGACTATCTTTACGGGAAATTGAATGATAGAAATACTATGAAATATGCTTTGTTTTCATACCGCTGATATTCCTCCAGTTAAAGATGAGATTTTTTATCTTCACGGTTTTATTTAAAATATAACATTTTATATTATTTTCCACAGTATTATTTAATTAAACTTTTCATAGACCACCAACTGTTGTTAGTGATCTAAATGGTAGAAATGATGAAGCACATTTGAAGTTTACCCATATTTGGCCATCCAGTTCTCCTTCCCACGCATGAGAAGCAAACATCAT
Organism: Catostylus mosaicus; assembly: GCA_964019065.1. Taxonomy (NCBI): domain Eukaryota; kingdom Metazoa; phylum Cnidaria; class Scyphozoa; order Rhizostomeae; family Catostylidae; genus Catostylus; species Catostylus mosaicus. Next base: position 8,803,306 of record OZ025184.1, on the reverse strand, counting down.
ATCTGCAAAGCATACAATGGAAGGATTTGTCCTTGTTAGGAATGCCTCGACCACCAACAGCATCACATTGATCACATTTCCAACAACCGTTGTAATCACTGTATGAGATTCTTGAATCTGTTATTACCAGCGGGTGCTGGTGAAAATCAAGATTATACTGCTTCAAGCAACCCTTGCAGGCATCAAATTCGCACAGTGAACAATGCCATGAATATCGACTACAGGTAAAACAAATATATACCACTTGATCAGTTTGTTTATTATAATTGCAATAAAATAATTTAGACCTTTCTTCTCAAATGCATATAGCTAGATCTCATTACCATTCCCTAGATAGGTGGGAGGAGCCAATTCAGGGTCATTTGTCTTCTGCTGGCGTGGAGCGAAGCAAGGAGAAATTTTTCTGGACCATGCTCTTTAGATAGCTGGAAAACACCCTTGCTTCGCAAATTGCACTGGTCAAATGATGAAAAACTTATGATATTTAGATGTCTAATTGACGAGACTGTTTTCATCAGCACAAAGGTTGCCCCTTACAGCATTTTTTGATAAATTAAGGAATAACATTTGCAATTTTTGGGGCTAAAGCCCCCCAAGCCCCCAAGTGCTGATGGACCTGATGTTGAATAAGTTCTAGAAGAGTCTTAATAGGTCAACCTTGAATGATGTTCTAAAATACTTCAATACTATAAGTGTTGGTGCTACAAAAGGTGCAGGCAGGAATGAATTAAGTTGTATCTATGGTCATTAGGCCATATAAAAAGCTCACATATTCTCATCTTTCTACCCTCCTTAATTTTCCAGACATATAATAAATTCAAATTAAAATGCAAGAGCCATTTTATAATACCTTCCAATTTCATTCCCATCACGACCACAAGAATCGCATTTCCACAACCCAATTGTATTTCCATATAAAAGTACTGAATCTGCAGGTCGCAAACTATGAATGTGAATTGGAAACATTTTACCATTAAAACAATCATGACAAAGGTCAAATTGATCCAGCGGACAATGATATCCATGTGACTGTTGCAATTGCGCTCTGTTTTTCCCACAGCCATCACATTTCCAACCACCATGAAATTCTGGATAAACTCTATCCATGTTCATGTAATAGAGAGGATGCGGGTGTCTTGGATGCCTGTGTGCCTGGAAACAGTTGTCACACAGATCGAAGTTACACAGAGAGCAGTGATATGGCATTGTTGTATTGTCTGCTGAAGTGTCACAGTTATCACATGACCACCTTCCTTGATGCTCATGGTATACAACATTTGGGTCCACCTTTGAAAGTGGATGCTCGTGCATAATTCTCTGAGTGCTCATGCCTTCAAGGTAAACAGACTAATATTTAGGCCTTAAGAGTAGAAAACCAAGAAAATGATATCATTATTATATCATCTGCATCTGCTTTTTAAGCAAATTTGAGGAAGTTAAAATTATTTAATTGAATAAGGCTAATTAATTCAAGCACTACATTGATTTTTAAGTGACACGTCCGTATAAAATGCTAAAAGCCTTTTTTCTCAAACTTACCAAGTTTCCCTAAAAACTTTAATTGGTCTAAAGCTTAAATTTTATGAACCCTGCATCACAACCCTTATTCTCAGTTGATACCAATGACAAAAGAACACTCAGATAAAACTTTTTGATGCTCTGTAGTTCCAGAATGCAGAGTATGGCAATGGTGCACCCAAGATAATTCTTAAATGCCATATGATTTTTGAATGGTTTTTGCGCACCTGAGGTGCAGGGCTGTTGATGCACCCAAGATCTTGTCAAGGCTATACTCTCCAAACTGGTGCATGTTTGCTTTAAGAACAATGGTCAAAATGGCCCTGAATAAAAGCTCAACCCGAGTGCAGCTGTTCCAGAAAAGTGTAAAACGATCACTCTTTATTCATGTGGATAAAATAAACAATATAGAGTTAAATTTTGTCCTGTTTATTCCCCTATCCTGGATCACTGTGAGTGTCCAGTTTCTTTGAAAATGCCTAGTGAGAACATAAACTTTTGAGAAATATCTTTAGAGGCCAAAATTGATGATTCTGAAAATCTTTATAGAGGTGTGGCCAAAAATATTGAAACTCAGGGTAAGGGGGAAATTGTCTATATTTATGCATATTAAAAACATATTCAAGGGTATTGAAATTTTTTGTTAATCTCGTAGGCCTTTAACAGCTGCCATTCTTTAGAAGTTCAAACGGTAGAAAAATTTAGTGTTTGGGATTTATAGGCTGTTTTGGAATTGCGCACTTCAGTGCGGGCAGCGATGGCTCCCACAGACGTTGGTCTTAAATTACTTTCAAAAACTATTTCAATAACTTCTCCAAGATTTTATGCGTTATTGAAGGTAGAAGAAAAAAGATTCATCTATTTAAAAAAGCAAGCCTACAACTTATATACCAATCCCTAAAGCGTGAAACGTAGCAAAGCAGGCAGGATATTAAGTTCGGCCTTGGCGACATAAGCGCTTGCAAGGGTCTGTTAAGCTGAATAATAACATCAAATAAGGTCTTTGTACCTGCTAATCAAATCAAAATAGCTCTGCTATGGGAAATGTTGTCCAGTGAGTTGATATATTGAAAATCTCTAACTCCGTTTTTGCTCCTTATAGTGTTTTCCTTGTAAACCGCACAACATACTAGCAGTGTGATCTTCGATACGGGATTGATGATGCTGCAAGTTCCGAACTCAATTCAAGTGCTTTCAAAACGAGGTCGTTCCGTCGTTGTAACTCAACGCCAACAACGGTTCGAAAACGATAGAACCCAGCAAATAACTACTGCTGTTTATAAAAACCTTCCATATCTAGGAAACAACTCCTTTGTCCCAACAATATTAGCAGAGATGCGATGATTGGGGCAAAGGGTGCCAGAAGGGGCTTCAGGGCTGCGGGAATTGAAGCAGGGACGGCGCAGCGGTTTTAAAGTGGAGGGGCTGATCGAGCCGCAGTGGTCGTTCGGAACCTTCGGAAAATTTGTTTAGGCCATGCCTCTTAGAAGGTCGGAAAACGCCCCTTTCAGAAAAGACTTTGCTTCTCTACTTCCTTGTTTATATACAACAGTTCGGTGCAGAAAATATTTCAGTTGAAAATGCCATATTTTTGATAGCTTTTAGACCTATGGAGGGGCTATGGCCCCTGCTAGCCCAATTGCTGCGCGGTGTCTGATTTAAAGGATTACAGGCTCAAATTACGTAGTAACGCACGCGTTTGAGAAAGGCAGAATCTAGATGAACTAATAAGGGATGCTGGCTTAAAGGTCTGAGCAAAGGAATCGACATTATTGTATAAAAGTTTTGGAAAAGGTTGGTATTTTTTGTATAAATTATAATAGTTTTCCTGTTGTTGGCGGGAAATTCAAATTTAGTAATGTGAATCAAAACGAGGCTAGAAAGTGTCATGGCGGATGCGGGTAACTTGATAATGATAAATGATGATTGTTATGGGTTTTTAAGGAAGTTATAGTGAAATTAGGATTTATGTTAACTTGGAAAGGCACCTATCTATCAAAGGCGAGACGCAGGTATGCTGAATTCTATTATATTAGATAGTTTAGCTAGTGAAAGTAGACCAATATAAAATAACAGAGATGTACTGTATTTGCTAGTTGGAAAGCTTTGCATTTTCACTGAAGTTTAAATGTTTGTCGCGATTTTGAAACAGGGTTCTTGTGTATTCCTTTTATGAGGGGGGTTTATACTGACGTGATTCAGCTGAGGTTTTTCAAATGATCTTATGCATTTGTACACATTGCAAGCAAATTTTTATTACTGGAGGTCTCAGGGCAGAGCTACCAGGGAATTTTTTTGCAAGCACACCCTCTAGACTCGCAGAAAAGAGGGGAAACGCCAGTGGGGTAACGGAGCAGTGTGGGACCTTTAATCAATGTGGAGGTTTGGGGCCCCTTTCTTTTTGCAAATTGAGAATTATCAAGAAATATTTGTATCCAATAAAAAATTCCACAAATTTCTTGGGGGCCCCCTAGGAACCTAATTGTGTGGGGGCCCTTAGTTTTGTGCTTAAAGGTGTACACCGTGCGTTACAACACTGGGTAACGCCCTTTTTTGGGTGTATTTTTCAAGGAAAATGTCTGCAATGAAACCGAAAAATGGAACAGAAATAAACTTTTCATGTAATATTTTAGAAGTGAGAGGAAAATTCAGATCATAAAAACAGTTCAGCATGTCATTTATCAGTTACAATATTACTGTAAATTTTTTTTCCTAAAGTTGAGGGAGCCAAACCCCTTATTCTTTACGTGGATATGCCACTGATACGAGCCACTACTGTGTTTGTTGCAATGAGCTCCTTTTCAAGGGTTTCCATTGGGCTAAGAAGACATCTCCTAAACCTATCACAAGCACACATATAGTTGTTCTTATTCCTATGTTTAGCTGATAAGGGATTTAAACTGCTTTGTGAATGATATGAAAATGTCTTGGAAATGATATTAAAGACAAATTGAAATGCTAAATGATGATCTGCTTCTGCAGAGGGAAAGTAATTCTTAAAGTTTATGTTTTCTTTTTAAGGGGTACAATGATGTGTTAGTTTTATTTGAGTATTGCAAGCAGTGTTTTTTCATCGAGGAACTAACTTTTTAAGTTGTTTGAAAAAGGTTTATTATAAAATACTTTGGAGTTGTACTAAAGGCTTTAATCTGCTGTTAACAGGCATCATTACACTTTGTATTTTTGTTTGATCAGATTTTCAGGCTTAAACTAATGTAAAGGACGCATCATCTGATTTTAAAGGGATTCACTAGTTTCAGTAAAGGACTCAAGTATAATGCTTAAATGAGTTTGAACTTGTCTGGAGTTTTGTTGATTTATCTTAAATTTGAAAGGGTTTTATGCACTGCTTTTGTTGACTGAGATTCTGTTCCCTGTAAATAAATGACTACATTTTATATGATCGGTTCAGTTTGTTTTAGTTTTGATTTTTTTAAAAGCTTTTGAATTCAAGTAATTGGGCGTATTTTGAACCTGACTATTTGGTATAAATTTAGCCTATTATATCTGCAGTATGATGTATAACGAAACTAGATCACGTTGATTAAATCAAACATTTGGAATAGGTGATAAGAATGTTTCTAACGAGTTTAACTTCTTTCTATTCTTTTGAAATTCTATCAGAATTTGTGTTACATTTCGATAGAATTAGTTCAAATTTTCTGAAATAAATTTTTTCCAGTTATTTAAATGGTTACCTAGATTAGTTACTTCTTCTTGCGCTCAGAATATTCGGCCTTCTGAATGGCCATAACAGTATCCATAATTGTCCTTTCTTTCTGTTTTTATGGTGAAAGTCATAAGCAATACTAGCCTGTCTTTCATTTTTGTGATAATCCGATTTTTTGTCATCCTCGTGATTGTTTTCCAAACATCATCTTGTGCATAAATCATTCGCTATCAATCTTCTCTGTCGCATTATGTGCCCCATAAATGGGAGCTTATGCTGTTCTATCTGGTTGAAAGGTCCTTTAAATTCCCCGTTCTCCTCAAACACACGTTTCTTTGATCTCTTTTTCCTTTAACTGATTCTTAACAATCTTCTGTATGCCCATATCTCGAATGACTGCATTCTTTCACTCTTTTTTATTGCACAGTATTCAGATTCTTATGTTGAAATAGCAAATACTAATGATCTTAGCAGTATTACCTTTGCACTTTTTCAGATAGACTTGTCCCTTCATATCTTCCATATCTTTTCAAGGAAACTGTAGCATGTTTGGTTATGGCTATTGTTCTCCTTATTTATTTTTTTTTCATCGTAGTTTTTGGTTATGAGGGCACCTTCACTATCTCAATCTTCTTGCCTTCTAATTTTATTTCAAAATCTTCCTGGTTTCTTTACTCGGTTATAAACATTACCTTGCCTTTTCCACATTCTACTTTAATCCCCGTTCTCTGCATGTATCCTGAGTTCTGTTCAATAGTGTTTGCAATTCATTTTCACTTCCTGCTTATGATGCAATATCAGCAGCACATCTACAGCATATCGGTGACAGTTCTGCCTCGAACTTTTAAGTACTAGTTAGAGCAATATAAAATGGTTAGAAATGTTCCTAAATGGTAATTGGACATTAACCTTTGATTACTTGAGAACTGTTCATAAAAGCTTTAATCTGCTGTGAGCAGGATTGATATGATTGGTGGATTATTGTGAAGGTGACGTCATTGCAGTTTAGATTTTGTTAAGTTAGAGTTTTGGTTTTAACTAATCTAAAATGATTTATTTGGAATTGGCCCTTTTTTTGAAAAGGGATCGAGTAAGAATTTGGAATCAGTTTGAACTGGTTTTGATTTTCATCAATCTATCTAGTCGTATTAAATATCGATTTTGTGCATGTGAGATTTTATCCCTTGTGGAAAGTTCACAGAATTTTGAAATGATTGAGTCTGCTTGATTTGATTTTGATGGTTTTTGTTAGCTTTAAAAGTCAAGACTTTAGAAGTAGATCGAACCAAATTGTCTGGTATTTATATAGGCTATTTTGGTATTCGAGCAGTATGAACAATACACGTTTATCATAACTGCAATTATTTGGCTTTGTTTAGATTTATAGTCAGTATTTCAGCTAAAAGAATGTATATAGGTTTGCCTTAATAATGAGAAAATTATGTCATTATAACTCTTGCAAATCGCATGAAATTGATTTAAATGCCTTCTTTTATATGTTAAGTATACAAAATTCTATGGAATGAAAGCATGCAGACTTGCCTTTTAATCATAATGGATTGATCGTTCGATTTTATGGCTGCATGATAGCTGGCTTGGTCAGAATTTGTTAGCTGGATTATGCTCTATATTTTGAAAGACATTAATTGTATCTGTCATTTTGCTTAAAGATTTTAGCACATAAAATGTCACCATCTTTATATAAAAAGCGATGATGTGAACTTTTTGTCAGTAATTGGTTCCTCTATAAGTCCATCGAATTGAATTTCTTTTAAAACATGTTTTGCTTCGAAATATCTTGCATTTTAGTAAAAATTGAACGATTGAACGACTTGAGAAGTCTTATATTGCCTTATGGAACTCTTCTTCAAATGAAAGGTGGCCCTCATGATCGCTGATGGCCTGCGAAATATGAGATTCAGGCCATAAGAAATAAATGGGTCTAACCGCAACCAGTTGTAGATTTGTCCCTAGCAACAGTATCAGGTAATGGATCAGATTTCTCTCTCCACTTCTTAGATCAAAACATCCGACTTTCATGATAATATGGAATCGAATCTTATAAGATGGCCTTTGTACTCATCAAGTGATAATTTCAATTAAGCCCTTATCCCCCCCCCCCAAAGTAAAATCCCATGCTTGGATTATTATTAATGGATTGATTGCTTTCGCAATCCCATAATAGTTAAACTAATAAGTAGGATAAAGAGTTATCATTTTATCTGAACATTAAGTCATTTAAAAAGTGCCTAATTTTTCGCTTTCAAGAGTGCTGTTTTCATCCATGATTTTTGGCTTTTAAAGCATTGAGTTTTGACTGAAACCTGTCCTCAAGAATTTTTTGGTTTAAAAGTCAACCATCAATTCTAAAAATATGACTAAATGTGTTTATTCCGAAAAAAATCGGCCTTTGTTTTTATTATAATTTCGCATAACATTAATGTAAATGGCTCTCTTTCACCCATTATATCAAATATTTGTTTGGTGTATAAGATTCTCGCATTTATACTAAAAAAAGAATGTAAGCTTTGCTTTCATAAAAAATTGATGGCTTGAATAAGTCCTTACATTTCTTGCATAGTAGGAAATATGATGGCTTATTTAGTCAGAGTTTGTGAACTTCAATATTTAATTCATTTTGGTACAAATCAATGCTCTTTACATGCCATCTTGCTAAAAGAATGTTGTATGGAATGAGTGAAGTCATCATTTCTTTTGAAACAGGGAGGATTTGCACTTGCATTTTGCTCAGTTATTCATGGTTTAATTGCTCAGTAACTTTATCCAAGTGTAAAACTCAAGAACTTGACAAACAATATTAGACGTTACGTTGAAACTTGACTTGAAGTAGAACTTTGTACGTTGTCTTTTACTCAAATGTTATTGCATGCGAGATGTCCTGTACGGGTGTTTTGAGAGTGAGGATTTATACTTATACCTCATGCCAAAAATCATGCTAGCATTTCTTAAAACCCAAGCCTATAAGATGACTTTTTTCATCAATAATAGGGTGATTTCAATAAGTAAAAAGTTTAGACCAAAAGTGAAGATTTATACATGCCTTTTTAGTTCAAGGATTGTTGGATGTTCACATTTTGTAATATTAGGGGATTAACTAAAGATATATAGTAACCCTATATCTCAACACGAAGTGAATTTAAATTTGTTTATTACCTGCGAATAACTATTATTACAATGCTTGCATTTTTGCTCCATAATTTGTGGCTTTAAAAGTATCGAGTTTTGACTGCAGTTAATGAACTGTCCTCAAAAACTTTTTGGTTTAAGTGTCATCATTTTACTTTTAAAGTTTGAGTATAGGTGTGCATTTGTCTTGAGAAAGTCGTGGCATTATAATTGCTGGAATTTCGTTTATCATTAATTTGTGCCTCTCTCATTTTAAACTGGGTGCACAAAATCATCTTATTCTTGCAAAAAATAAATAAAGACTATCGTTTTATAAGTCCTTAAATTTCTTGCATTGTAGGGCTATATGATGGCTTATTTAATCAGAGATTGGTACCTGGAATAAGCTCCGCATATTGGAACAACTTGATACTTTATTTGTCCCATATTTTATTTGCTTAATGATTGTATCTTAAAAATATCACCATGTTTTTAAAGGGTGTTGTAATGGACTGGCCCTTTGTCTCGGTGATTTGTTGCCTAATAATAGAATTATCTTAAAGTAAGTCTACGGAATTTGATTTGTTTAAAACATTTTAGATTACTGATTACTAATTACAGATAACTGAGGTATTATTGACTTTTTTAAGAAATAAGGAATTATGGTTACCTCTCTTCGTAGCAATTTAAAGAAATGTTTACTGCTTGTTTTGTTTAGTTTAAAAGTTACCAATTCATTCATAAAGTATGACTTTAGGTGTGTATTTATTCTTGGAAAATCCTGTCATAATGATTCTTGCAATTTCGAATAATATCAATGTAAACATCTAAACGTTTCTTTTAAGTGAAATATCTGATGGTTGTAAAGAATCCTCTAAACCATGCAAAAAGGAACATCTACTTGCCTTTTTTTGAAATTGATGTCTTGAACACGTCCTCACGTCTCTTGCATAGTAGGAGCTATCTGATATTGTATTTGATCAGAGTTGTTGGCAGGATCATATAAGGCATTTTCAAACAAACTAACACTCATTTTGCTAAAAGATTTTAGGACTGATAAATTCAACATTTTTAGAAAAAGCAATGATACGAACTTACGTTTTTTGTCAGTAGTTGGTTATCTAAAAAAATTATTTACTAAAATTCTAAACAATTTGTGTCAGTAGTTGCATGATTAGATTTGTTTTCAGAAATGTTGCTAAATAACTCTCATTTTCATTTTATTTTTCATTTTATCATATATTATTTTTACTCATTTTCATTTTATTTTCATTTGATTTCATTTTCAAATTGTTGTGCATCAAAATAGTGCCTCTTTTATGGTTTTTTATAAATTGAGGAATTATAGTTGCCCTTCTTCACAGAAATTTAAAAAAGTTTGAAACTATAAGATAGCCGTGCTCTTTAAGTGATGATTTTAGCTAGGCCTCAGTTGGGAAAGTAAGAGTAAGACACCATGCTTGTATTTTTTTTCCAGGATTGATGGCTTAGGATATCAAGTTATTATTTCATCTTAGCATGTGGTCACTTCAAAAGTGCTTAAAATTAGGCGAATAATTATCCCAGTATTGCAGATCATCGTCGATTGATCAATTCGTGTATTGCGGGAATGCAAGCATACCATTGGTCAGTAGGGCTTGGATTGGTATTCCATCTACTGTCTAAAAGACAAAGACCACTTTTCTAGGCACAATTCAGGCAAATTTTTGGCTTTAAAAAATATTTCCTATTGTTATGCAAATCAGATAATTCGAATTAAGCCAATCATTACAGCCCCTGTACAATCTTCTGCAAGTCCCAAATATCCCTACAGGTTTGCTTTGGTGCTCCACCACTGCTTGTTTTAAAACTAATTTTGTTTTGTCTCAAAGTAACCTGTCGTCAAGACTTAATTGTCACAAAGTCCATTTAAAAGCCTGACTTAAATCGTGAATTTATCCGATTGCGATTTTACATGATATTATTGTAGGCATCTTCCTTTCTTCAAACATTGTAGGCTATAAAAGGTCATCTATTACTGAAAGGAAGGGTATTAGCCTCTATTTTATTAAAATTGATTGCTTTAATAATTTCTTGCATAGTTGGATCTACATGATGCTTTTTTTGATCAAATTTTGTCAACTTGAATTAGTTCTGCATTTCGGTTTATCTTAATGCTCTTTATATGTTTTTTTACAAGAAGATTTTAGCATCTTAACGACATCATTTATGATTAAAAGGGAAAATTTATGATGATATCAATTTGCCATCTTTCTCAATGAATGGTTTCTTACTAACTCCTTAACAATATCGAAAAAACATCATAGCATTGGATTTCTTCAAGTTAGTTTTGGTTCAAAAAGTCTTGCATTTTAGAACATAAAGATCTGTGATTTTATTCAATTATTATTCCATGTGAAATGTTGTGTATTGGGTTCTATGGAGCACAGATTAACACGTAGTATCCCTTGGTGATATAGAGAAGTGTTAACATTTCCTCAATCCAAAGGCTATGAAATGACCGTTGTGTTATTAAGTTGCACTTTCGATTAGACCCTAGTTTGCACCCAGAGGCATTTGTTTCGTTCTTGCTTCTCCACTCAAAGATTCATTACTTTCAGCTTTCATAATATTTAGTTGGTGCAAACTAAGGATATAGGTTTGCCTTTTATAGAACATTTAGTGCCTAAGCAACTTCCCACTTTTCGTCAATAACTAATGTTGCTATCTTGCTTTCGCAGTCCACAATTTCTGGCTTCCTAATGCACTATGCATTGACTTGCTCACAATAATCGTTGGAGTTATAAGTCAAAATGTAAGCTACAATTAAGCCTCCAGGCTTGCATTTATCTTGGGAAAATTAAGTTGGACTAGTTGCAATTTGCAATTCCCAACGATTTAAGTGCATACGCATCCTTTTTTTTAAAAAAATCGTTAGGTTTAAAAACTCCTCTAATTCTCATCAAAAAAGGATCAATATAGTTTTTATTTTATATCTTCATAAATGATGGCTTTTTTAAGATCTTGTTAGCTTGAATTATTTCTGTTTTTTGGTACAACTTAAGACACTGTGTTTTTCATTTTGCTAAAAATGTGTTGCCGATTACTAATCAAGCCATCATATGTGTTAAAACTGGAAAATACGGAACTGCCTTAGCGTTAATCAGTTGATGGTTTTGAAGAACTTTGATTAAGCCAAAAGTTAGTTATTGGCTTCCATCTTTATCAAACAATAGCTTGATTTAAGGTTTTCAGTTATTGCTAGGCCAAGGATATAGGCTTACTTTGTAGCTTGGAAATTGATTTTGCTTCTTAAATCTTGCCTAAACGTGTCATTTCATGCTTGGACATTTTTGCTCACAAACTATTGCAAGTATAAAAAGCTTACTTTCTTCTATAAAATAGTAACAAAGACTTGCCCTTTTGATCAAAAATTGATGGTTTTCTGATAAATCTAAGATTCTAGATGGTTGCCTACATGAAAACTATAGATATGCCTTCTCCAGAAAATCCTGCAATATAGGTATCGTAAAGCACTGGGCTGATTTTTGAAGGATCAAATTTTGCTAAAACCAAAATCCATAAGGTATGTTTTGCACAAAATTAATTGGCTTCTATTGGGCTCAAATTGTGGCAAAATTTCTGGCTAAATCCTGCAATTAAGTTTATCATTTTTCTCGACTATTTTTTAACTTCAAAACTTTTCATTTTTAGTTAGAAGTAAGGCTTCATGCTTGCTTTTACATCAAAAAATCGTTGGATTCAATAGTTTTTCTTTTTTTACCAAAAAGGAATCGTTAAGACTTGATAATTTGGGATTTTCGACAAATTGTGAGGATATGAGCCTGCCTATTTACTTAATAATTTGTTGTTAAGTCAATGTTAAACTTCGAAAAAATATAAGGCTGTGGTTTTTACATGCAAGTTTGTGAATATAAAACTATTTCATATGTGCGCGATTCAAGCCTATAGTGTATCATTTTTGCAAATTGTCGTTAGTTTTTGGTACAAGAAAAGTTTCATATCAGAAATTTATTGAAATAGGTTTGATGTTATGGTGATAATTTGATACTTTAGGGGCTAAATGCTTGCAAATCAATGACTACATGGTGCTTTTTGGCTCACAATGTTGTTGGTTTTAATAGCTTCTGAATTTTGTGACATTTTTATGCGGTATTTATATCGTGTTATTAATATCACCGCTTACAAAAGTTCCTCAAGTTTTTGTTAAGATGTGAGCATTTTGACTTGCTTTTTGGCTCAATTATCTGATGGTTGAACAACTGCATTATATCATATGATTACATTAACCAACATCAAGGCTATATGCTTGAATTCTTGGTGAAATCGTTTTGCTTTTGCAAGTATTGGTATTTTTTGCTAAATCAGTAGGGCTTGGATTGGTATTCCCCCTATCTATCATTTAAAAAGATAAAGACTCCTTTTCTAGCACAATTTTGGCAAATATTTGTTTTTAAACAAAATAGTCCCAATCAGATAATTCGAATTGAGCCAATCATAATAGTCCTTGTAAAAACTTCTGCAAGACGCAAAGCTTTTTTTCTGTATTCCCTTTGCGGTTAAAATGTTGTGGTTTTAGGAAGTTTCAAATTTGAGTACCCGAATCTCTATGTTGTTGGCCTTGTCGCTCAAAAATTACTTGCTATATATGCCTTTTTACTGAAAGGCAAAATTTCCTCCTCAATTGATACTTGCCTGTTCTTTTAAAATCTATTGAAAGTAGAAAGTGATTCATTTCTGCTAAACAATTTTCTAGTTTGCATAGAAGTCAATATACTTTATGAAAGATGAATCTCTTAGATAGGGAGCTAACCTTTAAAAATCTTGAATTTCGATAAGGGGGCTGAGCCCTCTCTCAATGGCACACCTTTTGTAAAGCTCACTAGTTCTATAGCCGTATAGAACTAGGCTATTGAAATATGAAAATATCAGCGTAGTATAACATGCTGGAAATAGTTGCTAAGAAATGAACTAGATGTTTGAATATTCATTGTTTTGAAATTTGAGAATATTGACGTTTCTTTTTGCTCAATTATTGTTGGTTTTATACAGTTCTCAATTTTCTTTAACGGGTATAGGCTTGTAGGCTGCTATTTCCTCGAAACTGATATTTTAGGATAACCTGCTATTTTCACTCACAGGTAAAAAATTGTTCTGGTTGGATTTCTGCTTAAAATATCGTGTATCGTTTACTCAATCAATATTCAATTTGATTTTTTTTTGTATTTTAGATTATGCTGAAAGAGATTCTTAAGCAATCGCAGCTTTGCATCAACCTACAACCAGTAAGAGACATGAGATATCACATGTTTCAAGAGGAAAGTTTCAATTTTGACGAAATGCCACAAGTAAAATCAGAAACCATGAAACTGAATATTGATTTTATTATGTAAGTGACTTTTATGAAGGTTATATTTTATTGGGAATAGCAATATACAATGATGAGAATCTAAGATTGAAAATTGATCCTAAAATGTTGCCTCACCTTTATTCATTGCTTTGATTGTAGTCAACCTTTATACCAAGAGGGATGCATTGTCGTCAATAAACTTTTATATTCAACTGATTGTCTATGCATAATTATTTTTAAATTGCGATTTTGTTGTATTAAAAAGGCATAATTGATCTAGGTTTCTCCAAACAAGGCACAGGGTATGATCGGAACCAGTTTGCAGCAATAGTACCATCATTTTCCAGGTCTATTTATTGCTATAGCACCACTTCCCAAAGGTTTGGTTTAAACTGCAACAATTGACGCTCAAAATGAGTGTAAAATAAGTTAAACATTTGTATTCAGCATTTCCTTGATTCCAATAACGTCAAATAGCTAAGTAACACAATTGATTATTTCTAAAATAATATGATATTTTTCAAAGTAGTCTGCCAAGCCTTCAGCTTTGTACCGACAAATTGTATAAACCTTTTTTCGAAATATGGTGGCTTGTCCTTTATGAGCATATGAAAAAACCCTTTTTTAAAAATGCTCAAAATTTACATATGTTTATCAGGCAATAGAACAGAAAGTTTTGTTTTCGATAAAAGCAAAGAAAATTGCTTCAACTCTTCAACTACAAGTAGTTTGACAAATACAATAATAATGAAGAGAACATTCGGACTTAACTACTTTGAATATGACGCAAATTTGAATATGATAAACTGGGAAAGTTCATCACTACTCTATTATGATATGAAATTAAGAAGAAACGAGCACTGATGAAGATACATCCAGGGAGAGAATAAAATTATGTTTGATTTCATAGTATTCCTAAGGTTGTTGTTATCTCTTAGTGCCCCATTTTACCAATTAAGACCCAATGAATAACTAAGTGAATTTTCCAAAACTTATTCCTAATAATGTCCAAAATACCACCACATATGTCATACACACGCTACTTAACCCTTTCACCCCTGGAAGGGCCATATGGCCCATGAGAAACACCGTAAAAATCAATTTTCCAGGGGGTAAAGTATAAAATATTGTAAATGTTTTGATGGAAGTTTTCTACAATAGTTAACGCTTTCACCTAATTTATTTGACCATGCCACCCCCTGAAAAGCGTAGATTTTTAATGGGTTTAGACAGCTTAGTAAAAATAAATCCGGGTGTGAAAGGGTTAAATGAGTTGTAGGAAACAATCTATTGATTATTTATTTAGACTTGCTATTATCTTCTTTTTGGTATCATCAATTAAAAGGTTCGAAGAGGATTTGACCGAATATAAATTGAAAATGCCTCAAATGGTAGCTATATTATCTGCATAAATACTTGCCATTATGATATTCAGGATTAAATCAATTTGAAGATTGGGATTTGAAACTAATGATAATAATAATAATAATAATAATAATAATAATAATAATAATAATAATAATAATAATAATAATAATAATAATAATAATATACATGTTTATACAGGGTAAATACCTTATCAATACTAGAAAGTATTGTTATCAACAAGGTCCCTGTTAAAAATTAAAGTTAAAATAATGAAAATTAATGATAGTAATCCTAATAAAATGTTAAAACGGTTCGAGGTAATTTTTGAGTACAGAAATCACTTTCATGTATCCTGTATGTAGGGGTGTAAATCGAAGTTCATTTGTCTACAGCAGTAGAATTTTGCAAGTGGTGTACTGCACTCTGACGGAACATGTAGTTTTTGGATCTTGATATTAGCCAATTGGATAAGATGGGGTGACTTAAGTAGATTTTACATAGCAGAATGTACTCAACTCTCATAAATTTTTAAAATACAGATTGTCGGTATTGAAAACTTATTTATCATAAGCTGACGATATTGACATATTTTTTTATCATCAGATCTTTGAATTTCTCCCAAAATTATCCAAGGAAAATTAAACATTCTTCAATGAGTCTAAAGTTTTAATCCAATTAAAATCATAAAGTTCCATAAAATCATCTTAAATTTTCTACTTAATGATTAATTTTCG
Source organism: Catostylus mosaicus (assembly GCA_964019065.1). Lineage (NCBI taxonomy): Eukaryota > Metazoa > Cnidaria > Scyphozoa > Rhizostomeae > Catostylidae > Catostylus > Catostylus mosaicus. The sequence goes on along the minus strand of OZ025184.1, from coordinate 8,787,540 downwards.
TGCAACCAACATTGGTTTTGGTGCTTCAAAGGCTACCTCTTTTCTATCGAACCTAGGAAATATAATTTCTGCAATATTTATGTATCGATGACATTTTCAAAAACTTTCATGTGCCTTTATCATGATAACCTAAGTAGTGCAGAGAAAGTGTTGTTTATTCAATTATTCCAAAACATTGTTTCCGATAGATTTTGAGAGTTTTATGTGAAAATTCACACATACCCTTTGGCTGCTAAGAATTTATTATATCATGGGCTCTTGATTCATTCAAGTGAGAAAAGTACTCATTAATAAAGGGCTGCTTAAAAATTCTGTGGGCTGCAATAGATGTTCACAACTTACATTCTTTATCATTAAGAAACATCTTTACCTTTGCCCAACTTGTTTTCTGTAGTTGCGTTCTCAGTATTTTGCCCTTTTTCTCCCTTACTTAGTTTTAATGTAAGTTGCTTGAAAAGCGCAAAGATATATAAGAAACAATGCTTGCTTCAACTTGCTTAATGGTGCTCACTGTTTCCTGAAAACAATTATTTTTTTAAGAAACAAGGCGCAGAGTATCAAAGTCGACTGTCTTTATATTAGTTGATGGCATATGAAATTAAAAAGACTTTGAAAGTCATGATTATTGTTTCGAGTTGTATTTTTTCCAGTTTTTTGCAAATTGATTTGCATTTGCAAGAAACCAAAGTTTACCTCAAAATTTCTAAAATGCTCTTTTGTCAAGCTACTTGGTTTGCTTTGTAAAATGTGTGAACCAGATAATTGTTTCTTGAAAAGCTTCAGATTTGTACAGTCAATGTTTTCAATAGATTTTAGGTGAATTTAAATCGCTTAAATTTCGACCGGACAGTGTCTCCCTCAAAACGTCTTGGAAATTGTGTTTAGGATTTCCTATACTTTTATGCAGGTAACTAAGAATTCTTAGGATTTTCGTTTCTCGCAAATAATGCTACCTATTTTAAAAAGCCATGCATGGTTGCAATGTTATTCCATCTTTGTCGTTGTAAACATCAGATGGGCCTGGACTTGTGCTAGTCGCTTCAGTCCAGGAAAATAAAACTCATTGGCTTGGTAAATTAGCAGCATTTTTCATAGAATTGCTGCCTTCTCTACTCTTTGGATTCTTGGCAGCAAATAGTTTCTGTCCCCCCTGTCGGGTGATTTCGTAGCATTTCCGGCGGAGACACCATCCTTTCTTTCTGTTCCTCAGATTCCACAATATTTTTCCAATATTTTCATGGTGTAACTAGTGCATATTTGATCGAAATATGGATCAAACACAATTAGAATCGATCATTTCTAATTCTCATTTTCTGAAGGTTTTTTTTAAAGAATTTGGCATAAATCCCCCGCTGATTGCACTCAAAAATTAATAAGCATTTCGGTAACTTTAACCCTTGTTTTAGTGTAATTTCTTAGCATTTTGAGCAGGAATGCATAATAATTTCTTTCTAAGCTCACAATAAATCTGGCAATTTTATGCATGTATTTTTAAACCTTTTTATTAAGTTGAACGCTGTTTAATTTAGCCTCAGACTAACCATATATGAGGTGGACTGTCTTCGCCTTATTGCTGATTTTTTACCTTATTTCAATCCAAAGACCAAAACGCCCGATAGAGAATATTTCTCTTGTATTGGTATTATTTTCTAGCATTTTGTAGTCCAAACACCTTACTTTTGCGTTTAGGCTCTCGAGAATCTTTCCCTTCGCTGCGATTTTCTGCCTTATAAAATTTGTTTACCTTCGATTTTACATTCAAATTTTTATCTATCAATCACTTCAAACCATTTAAGATCCATAAATAAATCATTCTATTTTGTTTTCTTGCATTTTATAAAATTAAATGTGCTTTTAACCCCTGATTTTCTGTATACAAATCCAATCTTTTACCAATTTTGCTTTGTTTCCTGACTCTAAAATTTTCCATTGTTTCCCATTGAAATGGCCCCGCGGTTAAGAAATGGCGGCTCCAAGCCACCAAATTTGGAATAGAACAATGGGCTTATTGTTTTTAGCCAATCAGATTGCTCTATTTAGCCCTTTTGGCGGCTGCGGCTGGGAGCCGTCACCTACACAAATAAGCAAATTTGGTAGCCGCTGGCCGTCTATTGTCTATAAACCAATCAGATTAAAGTATTTTGGCCTCACTCTATTGTAAAGTTAGCCAATCAGCGACCGGGATTTAAAATAATCTATTCTGTATTAACCAATCAGATTGCTTAATTTGAACATGATCCGTTGAAATCGTAACCAATCAAATTATTGATTTTTGAATTTTTCTTTTGTCAAATAGCCAATCAGGGCTAAACTAAACTATTGTAATGTAGGCCGATCATATTGCAGTATCTGAATAGGCATTCTTATTTCGCCCAATCAGGGCTCTTTATTTTGAATTTTGCTATTGTTTTTTTCTTTGTTTTCCAGCCAATCAGGATGGCTCATATTATGGCCGTTTTTGGCCTCCTATTGGTTCGATTCCAGTAGCCTCGTTTGCATGCCGGTAGAAAGACGGGGGTAAGAAATCAGTTTTGTAAATTTAATCCTCAATGATCTTAAATTCTACTACTTTCTAGCTAGTAATAGGTTCTAATCTACTTGGCCTAATTAATGTAAGAGTTGTAAAAATAAGTTAAGACTTATATTTACAACCCTTACACTAATTAAGCCACTACAAAAGGGCCTAAGGAACTATTTGATGAAATGAAAGGTGACTTAATTTAATGTGGTGTTTTAATCAAAGGTCAACGAGAAGAACTCATTGACTTTGAAGAAAACACCAAACGAAACTAAGACACCCAACACAACATATCAAAAAAGTTTCAAAGGCTGATTGAATTACAATTATATGAAAATATTTTTACAAGAAATATCATCAATAAGCATAACCAAAGGCAAGGCAATGGATGGGATAAATTTTGCAGAGCGAAACGCAATCTGGTTTTAATGAGTTTTGAAAAGTTTAAATGACGACAAATTAACAGACGACGACGGTTTGTTTTCATAAAATCTTAGGGATGGACTACAACACATGCCTATTTTGCCCCAGCGTAGGCCAACTTTCTTCACGAACTAGATGTCAGGCAATTTTGTCGAAGGGATGAGTCAAATTTTATTGCAAAATCTTGAAGAAAAAGCAAAATGGTGAGCTCAAACATCCTACTTTTTCTCAAGATACTTTTATGGAAATTGAGAAATTTTTCCGAGAGAATCTTGGCCTAATAATCGATCAACGTCTGTCTCTGGCAATGGTTATGCTTATAATCAAACAAAATATTTAGTTATTTATTGAATACCAGATAGTTCTTCTTGTTTTTAAAGACAAAGTTCATCTCTTGTTCATTCATTATTTTCTTGCACTTTTCTTCATCTTTTTCTATCAGCAGCGTGAAAATTTTCCATCTGAAAATACAATAAATGCGGCAGGAAAATGGCCTTTACTTCCATGGAAATCAACGAAGGTATTCAAATAAGTTGATGTAAGTAAAGGACTAGATCCATTTCCAAAATGATAGTGATAAACAATTTTGATTTGCTTTGTTAAAGATAGCATGAAAGAGATATTCAGTATGAACTATCGCTGCACATTCTTCAAGTTTTGAATCGAAAATGAGAAATACTTTAGGCCTAACTTTAATAACAGCGCCAGTTTATGGAATCGTCGATCCACGTGCATTTCTTTCTATAAGTTTTTGTTCAGGTGAAAATGTGAAACAATGCCATGTTTCAAAGGGCCTTTTTTAATGATTCTATGCATTGAAGAAATTCTGACACCTGGGCTGCCAATCTCTATCAAACTCGTAAAATTTGAGAAATCATTAGATATTATTAAATTTGAGAATTCCATTTTTCAAGAAGTGCCACTGTTTTACTTTTCATTTAATGCAAACTTCAATAATCAAAAATTTTAAGCTGACACCCGTTTGGCTTTAAAGTTTAAAGTGTGTGCCCAAGCAAATGGGGGGGGGGGGAGGAAGACTGCTCAGGAATGCAGCTGTTGAGTCCGGTTTATTTTACTCTTTAGAATCTATGCCAAATGAGAGGTAACCGAAGCCCCCCCGTTCCCCACCACTCCGAAATATCACCAAGACATGGCACTTAAAGTATAACGAAACGATCGTTGATTTGTATTCCCTTGTTTTTCATTGCATCGAAAAATCTATGAATTCTTTTTTCCGTTTCATTGCTTGATTCCAATGTTAGTTGATTAACATAAGATGAAATATGTCCTAGTTTTAACCATCTGCCTTTAAATCACCTCATCCACCTTAAACATTTAATCCAACAGCCACCATTTCCACCACCTTAACCACCTCGCCAAACTACCAAACTCAACCACCAATCATTTTATCTTTTGCTAATCAACATCATTGGATATTCATAACTTACTAAAAACTATTTTGATTACAGAAAGGTTAATCATTCAACGTGCATTTCAGTGATGCAAAAACCAGGTAAAACAAATATCAATGATTTTTTTCGTCTTAAGCTTGTTATTCCCTATTAATCCTAAGATGATATTTCCTATTTTCTATTTTCTTTTTGTGGCTACTTTTGAACTGACATCGATGAAATCCTCATAAATAAGACCTTCGATTGACTAATTGCATGTGACATCATAATGCTTCAGCTGATTTTTCAAGCGATCCATAATTCCTTTTTAGAAGTTAGATCAAGATTGATTTTGGCTAAAATCCTTTGTTACAGCCGTATGTAGCAATCTTTTCGTAGTTCAAAATGTTTGTCTCAAATTTGATTCTTGACTCTTAAATATAAAGCTCGAAATGGAAATTTTTCTCGATGAAAAAGTCTTTTCTCGATGCTATGAAGAAATTTTTCTCGATGCAAGTTGACAGTTAAATGAAACAGGTTTACAAAAGAGCAATACCAAATAATGTAAGAAAATATTTTGACATTTATTGATAACAAAAAGTACATGATAACCCTTCTCCTTTTATTATATTAACGTTTTAAGGGGACTCTTTTGAGTCGAGTGGGTCTTGTCATCACCCCTGCATTTGCCCCTACGTGCTCTCTGGCATGCTTGATACAAAAATGATAATCGAAACGGAGACTTACATCAAGTCCTCTTTTTCTCCGATGTCTCTCTTTGCTGCCATTGTCTTGTGTCGTTTTTCAGCCTTAAAAAGAGAAGCAGCTTCGTTATAGATGAAGTCAGTTAATTCAGAAGCTTAATTCAAGGACTTGGCAAAAATTGGTCCTTTGGAATTTAAAGTCGTTGGTTATATTAATAGGTCCCCTCATACTGTGTCAGATGTTTTACTCAAGCTATTTTGATTAATTCAAGATGGTCTGTTTTTGAACATCTTTAGACAAAAATAGGGGATAGTTTACTTTGATACACAAAGGTTCGTTTCAAAGGGGCCTGCTCTCAAAATCTCAATGCATAGAATCTTGAACTAGCTCAACACATGATATTCTCTCAATATTTGCCATGATTTTGCTGTTTTCAACTGATATTCCAATTCCTTACTCTTACACTCTATGATCCAAGCTTTTTTGGCATTGATATATTACCGTGGCTAAAAAATTCAAACTTGACTTGAGGAAGGTGTTGATTCCAAGCTAATTAATTATTTCGAGATGATCCATGTTTCATTTCTTATGTTAGTCATCTCTAAAAGATTTTTAACATATTATGGATTGAATTTACGATGACTGAGATATGTAAATTAAAGAGCAAGGCTCAATTTGTGGACTTATTTCAATTAAGTACAAAAACAGAGCAGCCTTAATGATGACATCAACCCTTCATCTTTGTGAAGTTTATCTCTTATCAGGGGAATTTGGTTCCATTATTCCTCCTCTTGCTCTCTATTAATTCAATATTGAGATAAATGTAAACTCACATTAAGTTAACTTTAGCCACTGTTGGATATCCGATATCTTTTCCCTCGTGCCATGGGGATGATTTTGCTGCAAAAGAAACAATGAAACTATTTAGATTTTTATTACGTTATATTTTTGCAGCAATCATCTGGCGTTTTACAAGCAACTTGCATGAAGTAAGATAAATGAAATTAATGGGAACTCATAAACAGGTAAATTTTTTTCCATCTTTGTCGAAGTATGTCAAATAATATGGCTAATGTTTTCATTTTCGAAAACTTTTTGTAAGGCAAAGACCTTGCTGACAGATTTTTCTTATTGGCGATCAAAAATTTGGTAATAGTTTCCAGGTAATCAATGGTCGGCAATATTGGAATAAAAGCACCTAAAATTTCCTAAAATCAACTGCAGGAATAATATGAAAACTTAAAAGGAAAGATTGTCTAGACACAGAGGCGTACGCAGCCCCTTTAAAGGGGGTTGGGGGCTGGGGGCTGGGGGCTGGGGGCTGAGCTACTAGGGAAACGTTTCGTGAAGACGCCCTCTAGACTCTCGAAAAAGAGGTGCAACGCCCTATTTGGATGTATTTTGTGGGAAAAGATGTCTGCAATGAAACTGAAAATGGATAAGAAATATAAAGTTTTGATGTCATATCTTAGGAGCGAGAGGAAAATTCAGATCATCAAAACAGGTCAGCATGACATTTATGAGTAACAATATTACTTTTCTTGGCTTTATTGCAAATTATTCCACTAACACTGGCAGTTGAATGTCTGAGGAAAGGTCTGTCTAATATTCAATAAGAAATAGAGAATTTAACTAACTATAATTCCCACTGTTTGTGTCTTCATATACATCTGAAAAAAAAGAAAATTATGTAGTTAAATATTAAGTTGAGCAGAAATGCAATGAAACTGATATTATAGCGCAGCAGTAACATCATTAATTTAGACTCAATTCCTTTTGCTAGTTTTCAATGTCAAGAATGTTATTATACTTTATTTAATTTAAAATATACTTTAATATTCATGCGATCACATTGATAAAAAAAATTGGATAAAATGGTATTTGATTCCATAGTTCCTCACCTTTTTTCCTTTGTTTCTTTTTCATATCTTTCTTCATCCTTCAATCATTTATCGTTAGTCTGTTGCAAGTGGAAAACAATTTCAGTGCAGTATTATATCTTAATTGATAAATATTACAATCAATTCTCCCTTTTCTTCTCAATATTTTCCTGTTACTCTGATGCTTTCCTTTATTTTCCATTTTCTACTTTCATTTAAGTTTTCATGAATATTTTTGTTTAAGATCTATTGATTTATTTTCCTCATCCATTTTTTATTGCTTGTTACTTATAATCTTGCTTCCATCGCTAATACAGTTGCTACATCATCAATGAATTGAATATAGATTCCTTACCTTTTCAAAGTTTCATTTTTGGCCATTTTCCTTCTTCATCGATGTTCTCCAGTTTCAGGTCCATAGATTTTGCTTAATAACTGTAAAAATAAATATCTAATACAATTAATGTCGGTAGTCGTTGCATAACTTTGTTCCTTTCTTCATTTTTCTTTCCAGCATTTATCAATTTTCCCCACCATCTTTTGCCGTTTCCATTTTATGGTCCATGTTTCATTTCTTCTGTATCATGATCATTATGTAATATCATAGATGAAATAAATAATTAAAAACCAAACCTTTTGATGTTCCATTGGTTCAATCCTCATTGTCCTTTGCAATTTCCATTTTATTTTTCATGTTTCATTTCTTCTTAATTGTTAATTTGTAATTAATCAATGAAATAAATAATTATACACCATTCTTTTCGTTCCACTGAATCTGTCACCACCATCCTTGACCAATTTCATTTTATTGTATGTGTCTCATTTCTTCTTAATAGTTAATATGTAATATAATAAATGAAATGAATAATTAAAACCAATTTTTTCTTCCATTGAATCAATCACCACCATCCTTTGCCATTTCCATTTCATGGTCCATGTTTCATTTCTTCTTAATAGTTAATATGTAATATAATAAATGAAATAAATAATTATAAACCAATTTTTTTCTTCCATTGAATCTATCACCACCATCCTTTACCAATTTCATTTTATTGTATGTATTTCATTTTTTCTGTGTCATAATCAATATGTAATATGATAGATAAATTATAATAAACCAATCCTTTTTGATGTTCCATTGATTCTGTCACAATTATCCTTACCATTTCCAAACCTTTTCGATACAAAGTGTCCAATTTTCTTTCCCATGTCTTTTGCCAACTTGAAATAAGCAAAATTCAATGAGATATCTTCAGAAATTTATAAGTTAATAATTGCTAATTTTTATTCCAGTCTCAGCTGTCTGTTTTCTTTTCCATTTTATTCACTTATTTTCTTTTCTTCTCGGATAGTTAGTTGTGAGGAAGTACAACACTCACCCATTTAATTAACCGATAAATTTAACAATTCACGCCTTTTCTGTCCTTTTCTCATGCTCTTCTGCACCATCTTTGTTACTTTTCCAAATGATTCTTTCTTTTATATTTTTCACTCTAACAAGAGAAATGGTATTTATTTTCTCAGAAAGAATTAAGTGACAAAATGCAAACTCGCGACAATCAAATAATCATATGTGATTACATGTTGCTTGAAAATACCACTTTTAGTTTTGGATCCAATTTTATTTCATAGAAACGATGATATTTCAGGAGGCATTCGAATATCTTAACTACAAACACTCTTATTACCTCTTATTGGAAGGTATGTTAATTTTCGATCAATATATTTCAACTTAAATTTTATTAGATAATATTATTTTATAGATAATCAAAGCGACTCTTTCTCATCAATTATTAAAACTAAGCCCTTTGAACGTCCAAGGCGATTGAATCATGTTTTAAAATTTGAATTGCTCTTATAATTCTGGTAGCACCCCCTTGAAGTGTGTCAGGGGATCGATATGCACACATCAGTTTTTTTCTAAGGATGCTCTATTTAGGTATGCTTTCTAAACGGGCCTTAGTTATAAGAATTCACGACTTGAGATCCAACTAAATTCGGGGGATCTTAATCTGGGAACATAGAGGGTACGAGTGGGTGATGGGGGCTGACCTGCATTTGAAAGGAACATTTGGTGCGTGGCATTATTTTTTGTAGATTGATTTTAAATCCCATTTTACCGAGTGACCTTCAAAGCTCTTTTACATTTTAAGAAATTTTACGCCCTAGCGCCACGGATCCACCATAACCAACAACAACAACAACAACAACACACCCCTCCAAACCTCTAACCAACAATTCTTCCAGACACTAGCAAAACAATCATCGCAAGCCTTTCTTAAGATGTAAAAGAGCTTTTTGTGATCAACAGAATCGTAAAATGCAAATTACGAAATGTATCTTACCTATTACCTTATCTACCCCAATCTCTCTCTAAATCTGCCCTTAACACTATCCATAAAATTCTCCCAAGCACCATTGATGTCCCAATTATCTCCCAATCATGGCCAAAAAATACGAAATTTTTGAAATTTTCGTGGATCTTTATCTAAGAATTCCTCAAAAATTGCCTGAGGCTTCTAACCTCGAAGGCCTTGAGTTTCTTATGTAAATGTATATTGTTTTAACCTGTGGAAAGTCTTTTGAATTGGTCATAATGAAAAGCAAGAAGCCCATTTTGAAAGGAGATCTGATTGATTTTCCTTTATTCTATTCAATTTTCACGTAAGTCGTGCTTGCCCTTCCCAAAGGAGTTTTCCTTCCTACACGCTTTGTTCTTCAACAGCAGGGTTTTTTGCAGGTTGAAAATATTTACAAATTGAATCAAAATCCCAAAATATTTGTTAATAATTTTCTGGTTAACCTTACTCCCAAATTCATCAAGTCAGATGAATTTCAAGGTATTTTGTACTGCTATTAAGTTAAATCACATAGGAACATTTTGAGATGAGCTTTCGCTTTGCCAACTTTTTTCATTAACTTTTGCCTAGAACTTTTTATAGCATGTTATATTAGACTCTAACAGACGAACAGACAGTAGAACACTGTCTGATTTTTAATTTAAAATTGAAATTTTGCATTCTAGCTAGTGCTATTCCAATACTCTGGAGGAAAATTGACTAAATGTGGCAAAAAATCATAAATTTCCTTCATAAAAAGCAATTAGGATAAAATGACAATCTTATCTTGAATTTTCAGGCATCTTTTGGCATCGCAGCTTGGTATTGGAATTGCAATATCTCATCACCACGCGAAACGAGTCATGCACGTGCAGGTTGCAGAACTGGAAATATTGACCTGAAATGCAAGAAAAGAGGTGAATATTTTGGAATAATTCAACAGAATCGTGTAATAAATCGAAGAGAATGCAAATTAAGGAAAATTTTAAGCTATGACTGACCTTTAATTTCACGTTGGCGCCAAAGCATGCCTGTTTGCGTTCGTTGGATGAAGACCAGAAAAATTACCAAAATTCAGATCTCGAATGCCTTGAAAAATTGCAAATCATAATGAGACTTATTGGAGGAACAATGTTTGAAAGTTGCTGATGAAAAAAAACGAATTTTTTGTCGATGTTTTCAGAAGATTTCTCCATGATCTTCAATCTTCCCTCTAACCAGATCAATCAGAGAAACCTTTGAGCTCCTTTCACGACGAGGTCTTGAGATGCAAAGGATGAGCAAATGTTGAGCAAGGCTATTTATATCCCTGCCCGCGTTGACCTGTGGGTCTATTGTTCTCAACACGAGAACATCGTCAAATTGAATTTTACGTAGATTTTTCCTCACGATTTTTGCATGGTTTTTTTGCTTTATAAACATTATTTTGCAGCAGGAAACAGTTACGTTACCCCTGCATTTATTTCGCCAATTTTAAGGAAGGGTTTCGTAGGAAAATTTTGAACTTCCTTATAACGCACCTTTGCCTAGGCTCCTAACCAGAATTTGTCAATAAATATGTACCAAATTTAGAAATATATGAATTAGCCGGTAATTATTGCACCCTCAAATTAACCCGACATCTATTTAAAATAATTTTATTTATTTTCCAGGTGCATTTGGTGTGATTGAAAACAGTGAAGACCCCCTACCTTTACAGCCTAGACTTGGTCGTTCTTCAAACTCGAACCGAGTTTTGGCTTATTTTATCAATTATTTTAGCAAAATTGATTTTCTCTATCAAATCAGCTGTTTTTCTGTGGTTTTGTTCTCTATTCCCGGGCTCTCCTCAGGATAATTTGTACACACGCAAGCACGCCCTTAAGTTGTTTGCAATAATTACACATCAGTTTGAAACCCCGACGCCCAGGAGATTCTCTTTTCGATAATTTACAGCAACATTAATTGCAATGAACAATGCACTTCTTAGCATCGTATTGTGGTGTGTTTTGTTAGTCAGCAGGGCAAAAGTAGATTAATTGGAAAACATTTTTTTTTAATTTTCATTTGCTGGGCTTTTCATGCACCCCTTCCCGCAAGTCGATTTTTTCACCTAAAAGTGAGTTTATGAAGTATTTCCGTGTTTCTGATCGATCCGTTCAGATAAAAATCTGATAATCTATTTGTTGTGATGCAAGGAACGAAGAAACGAAGATAAATTCATAAAATTTCCGTGCAACAATTTTCATCGATCAACAAGGAACGTAAATAATACTACTTGTATGTATTACGAGTCCAAGTACAAAATTTAGTCAACAAATCATTTCAAAAGTACACTGTTTGATGTCAAAAATATTCTAAAATAAATATCTGCAACGAAGCGATAAACTTTATAAAAAGAACACAACTAAATTATTTTTACATTGCGCTAATTAAAAAAAGACATTTATTCGGCCAAAAGGCTGTTTCATATCGTGCGATCAAAGCTTTATGCAGTGATAGACACTTTCATGATATAAAGATTGATCAAAATAAATTCAAGTTGTACAAAAAAACCTAAAATTAACCTAAAAACAATTCAATCGTAAAGATCTCCTAAAGGTTAGTATATTTCCACGTTTCCCCGCGTTTTAAACAACTTTTTAACCGAGAAAATCAATGGGAAAAGCCAAGAACATCAAAGCGCCATCGCATCCATCTCGATTCTGGACATGGACGCTGCGACGCATTTTGAAAAAAAATTTTTATCAATTCTTTTGTTCTCCGCCATTATGGATAAAATTAGAAAATATTTTTTAATTCCGTCGATAAAGCCAACAACTATGCAAATTATACATCAAACGATGCAGAATCAAACGGCGCATCTTATAATTTAATAAAAATGGGTAGGTTTTTTCGACAATTCTGAATTAACTGCGAAAAACCGATTTTCTTTTGTCTTTTCAAAACGAGGTCGCCATTGTCATTTTTGAATCTCTTTGTGTAAAACCAGACTTTTGAGAAATCGGCGGACAAAAAGTGGGATATCTTGGCGAAAAATGGTCCGAAAAAATGGAAAAAAATATCACAACGCAGAGAAATGTACTCTGCATCATCCTACATAAAATTCGTGGATATTGGAAGTAAATCAAAGCCAAAAATCGAGTTTTCCTGTTTTAATTGCTCTCTTGTTTATGTAACAAAAGAGCTTCTTTGTGTAAACTGGGACTGCCTGAAGTTTGGACAGGAAAATTGCTAATAACTTTAGTATAAAATTAACGGAAAATTTAGAAAAAAATGCCTTAACACGCAGCTAAATAGCTAGCAACTGGGGTATGAAATTTTAGCAAATTTACTGATGGTTTGTGTCCAGGAAAAAACGAAGAGTTACTAAACTCTTGCGACAAAAGGGTTCACACCTTCGCAAAGGGGATTTGAAAAGAATAACAAATAACTTTTCAAAAGGCTTTCAATTGACTTATCAAGGTCGACTTGTTTACGGTTGTTAGCTGCTAGGCCTAATGGTTTGGATTTTAAGGAGTTTAATCGAACGGATGAAACCTGAATTTAATCAAACATGGCTTGGGACGACTAGAATAACATAAGTTTTTAAGTCTTGACAAAGATTGTTGGTATCATATCGATATGCTACAATGGCCTAACAAATAAATTCCTCGGCAAGAAGGCCTACACCAGTTCACAGCAATTTGAGGCGAAGGGCAAATCATCTCATGGAAAAGCGTACAAGACTTTGAGGAAAAGTAATGGTATTATCAGAATTTGGAAAGATCTGTTAAAAGAAGAAAAAATCTCTCCAAGAGGCGTACGATTTTCAAACAAAGTGATTTGTCCTTCGTTGACAGGGGATTCAATATTGCGGTGCAAAATAACATATCATGACCACTGTTTTAATTGCTGCTTTATTGCAATCATTTAGCGATTCAAATTCAACAAGAGATTGAAAGTATAACCTAGGATGTGAAAGACATTTTTGTTCGATGGGGCTGATTTTATGTTTGTTTGTTTGAGTTGTAGAGCTATTGGGTCTCATTGGGTTTGGGTATTGTAGGAATTTTAACAGAAACCCAGATTTTTACATTACTTTATTGCACCATAATGAATTTTGCAGTAGATCTAACGTCTGGAGCCCAAGTCTCTTTTTTAAAGCTCTGTATCGCTGGGAAGTGTTGAGGGGGGGGGGGCAGGTAAAATTTATCACAAGCACCATAAAGTCACATGGGGGAGGGACAAACAAATCTGCAAGCAATAGTAGAATTAAGGAAATTGTAAAAGTGGAGACCCAATCATTTAACGTCTTCGTGAATCAAATCCATGCAAAAAGTGAAACGATGGAGGGTACATCTGAAGCATTTCTTCGGGTAAAAAGGATTGCTGTCGACCCTTCCAACAAAAATATTGCTATCTTATAGTTCAATAAGTAGGGAAAACCTTCCTGATACTTTTACATCTGATGCCACTGCAGATTTTTTTACAATTAAGTTCCAAATGACACCAGACACTTTTTTATTCTCATCGTAGGCTTCCACAATATGAACCTTTACTAGAATTTTATTGAACGACATTTTCGGAACAAACTGAGCATTGAATGCCTTGCGTCACCAGTTACGTAATGAAATTTGTCGTCTTTAAAACAAAATATAATTTTATTCTATTAGGCTGGAGAAACTAAGTTTTTGAGCTTTCTTTTTTTAGCAGCAGGGTACTACTTTTATGCTCAGATGAGCATTTAAGTCAATAGAATTTCTGATCATCCACTTCCCTGTAAAGATAACTTGTAAGGCGTAGTTTCCCATCATGATTTTTAGCGTTGTTATTTAAAAATACCCGGCAATTGCCAGGGAACGAGTTGTTTTACCGGGGTAGATGAGGAATCCCTTTTTTCCCAACATACATTGTGAACTGGCACCCTTTGACCGCGAAATGACCTGTCCCTAAATATTCAAAGTTGAATAATGATTTTGTTAGTTGGCTCCAGTGTCATATGCGTTTCTGCATGGCCTTAAACATTTACGCGTTCCACAGAGTTTGAATGCATGGTAATGGCGGACAGGCTGTGTAAAGCTGTGACACAGTAAAGGAATAAAGTTCACGATGTCTTCATCTAATGACAACTAATACTTTCGATACCATTCAACGCTTAACAAAGGAGTGAAAACCTCTCAAAATGTAACAAATTCTCACAATTCACTATCTTATTTACAGTCGCGAATTAAACGTGTGATAACAAACTTAAGCCCATGTAATACTCAGCAGTCTTAAAATAATTAATAATTAGCAAAGAGTAACTTGAAAATACCTCTATTCATTCAATTTAATCAATACTTGTGTTAGCAAAAACACAGCTACCATGTTGAAACGCATAGAGGATTCAGGTATCATGCTTTTCTGAAAGGGGGTAGAGAAATAAGGGCCATGCAGAAACGCATAGAGGATTCAGGTACCATACATGCAAGAAGGTAGAGAAACAAGGGGCATGCAGAAACGCATAGTGGATTCAGGTACCATACATGCAAAAAGGTAGAGAAACAAGGGGCATGCAGAAACGCATAGAGGATTCAGGTACCATACATGCAAGAAGGTAGAGAAGCAGGGGCCATGCAGAAACGCATAGAGGACTCAACCCCAATGCATTGGTTGATAATCTATGCCATGAGCTCAGAATAAGGTCAGGAACAATTGATTGATCATGCAAATGTTAATGGACGATTGATCGAAAATCAACAGCCTCAGTCCTCATTCGCTATTAGTGTCGTGTTTGAAGTTCTGTGATCAAAACAATCATATCACAAAACTGATATGAAGCGATCAGTGATTTCTAGAACAACCTTGTTTTGAGCTTTTGCATAGATCATCAACCCAATGCATTGCGTCTTGAGAATGGAAAGACAAGATTAGGCCATTATATTTCACAACACTAACTGTCATAACGAAAATAGCCACATATTGTAATTAACCTGGTACTTCTATTACCCAAACGTGGAGAATTAATATTATTTACTTTAGTTAATATACACCTATAGAACGATACCCTTGTCTATGCAGTCCATATCGGAGATTCAAGCATTAGCCATTTTCTGGATAGGGGCTAGAAGACCTGGAATTATCCACAATGAATGAAAATTAGGCCGCTAATACAGAGTGTAACATACTGCAGTAGCTGTGTAACTTGACAAATTATGGAATTTTGTTGAAAGGCTATCATAATTAATAATAGTTTGATTGATTGTTGTCTTCAGGAAATAAGGGATCATTTCTTGAATTGAATCAGAAGCGTTTCACTGCAAAGCGCTGGAAACAAGCCATGAGCAATTACAATAGAATCATATATCTTCATGAGAAGAAGCTGTGTTGTAGCATAAATTTAACGATGGGCATTTCACTTCTTCAAAAAAGCGTTCGAGATTTCTAGAACAAAAGGATTTTTGATGAATTTGATGGACTTTTGTCGGAAACAAGAGGATTTGGCCTGAAGTGTAAAAGATTTTTTGGAGTGGAATGCCCCTCTTGAATTTATGCTACAACACAGCTTCTTCTCATGAAGATATAAGATTCCTTTGCATTTGCTCATGGCTTTTTTCATTCTATAACCAGTAAAGCCAATAAAGAAGTGTCTGGTCTGCATATCTCCAAGCCTCAGACACAGTAAAATATAATCTCTTTCAAAATTTTGTTCTAAAAATTGTGGGAATCTCAATGAAAGTCCAAATTATTGATTTGAAATTATTTTGCTAAAATCATAGCATAGTAGGCCATAGCTTTAGAAATATATATGGAAACGTTTTAGCAGTCTAAAAAATTTGCTTGTACATTTTTGCCGCTTTTTATAAGAAGAGTGATCTGTCAAGCTGAAATTTTTGAAGGTCGTCTTTTGTCCATTGGTTGTTAACGTCATCTATGCTCAATCAATGGGTCGACTTTGACAGTCTTGTTTTACATAAAAGTAGTAATTACGTGTCCCCGGATGCATTGCTCTTGTGCGTTGATCAAGAAAAGATCGATCACAATTATGGCCATCGATAAAAATAACGTCATTTTCCTTGAATGACGTCCATTTTTCGCATCTTTTTATTCGGGACAAGATCATCTTCAAATGGTATTTGAAGATATCTTTGGCTTCTATTTTTCACAGCATCTTCGCTCTCTGTTTCTCACTCTCGTTCCTTTTCGTTCGGCGTTGATTTTTGCTGTTCACTAATCGTTGTCACGTCGTCAACGAATTGCTCGAAGTTCACTGCAGCAAGAGCTTGGGTGCAAGAGTGACAATCGAAAGGCCCGGACTCAGCAGTTTTATCCTTTGAACACTTCTTGTGAATCCATCACCAACAGTTGCATTAGAACTGCAAAAATCAAAATTCATCGCTATCTAGTAGAAAAAATTGTACTGGCTTTGAGGTTATAGGAATCTGACGAGGTTTGAAAGAAAGACATTTAAAGGCAATTAATAAATCAATAGCATTCTAACAGCAAGCTTATTTATAGGCGGAGAGTTGCGTTTTTTCAAGGAAAGGGAGCAGAAACAATGAGCTAGCTACTTTCTATGAAAAGAGTCTTTGCAAACAATATCAGATCATGTCTACATCAGTCATTGGTAAAAATTAATAGGTAGATGGTAATTTCATAATTCATTATTAAGCCAGGCCAGAGTTCTATGGGAGGCTCTGCCCCTTTCAGAAATTTAAAGGGCCAACTTGGCCCCATCGCCCCCTGACTCAACTCCCATGATCAAAGCTATACCGACATTTATAATGCTACCTTTCATTAGACAATACTGGTTCAAAAGAGTATTGAAAGGTACAGTACCCTTGGCTTGGGCTTAATCAAGTAGCATTTAGTTATTCAACTTACATAGTGTTTGTCTTCAAGTAATTAGCAACATCACCTGCACCATCCTATCTCTTTGCAATCTGAATATGAAGAGGAAAAACAAATATATTACGGAAATTATAGCCAATTTTCCTTTAGAGATGTGCATTTAAAAATTAAAGAAGAAATGTTGATTTAAATATTTATTGCCTGTTTGCTTAATGTGATATTCCGTTATTTCGTTCCGATATATTTGCAGATACTCCGCAACTGCAGGTAAATTTGGTGATCAATAGTGCCTTTGCGAACTGCAAACAAGATAATTTCTCTAATTTTTCCAACTTGTCTGATTGTAGCGCTACCTCTAGTGAGAAAAGGCCTG
Source organism: Catostylus mosaicus (assembly GCA_964019065.1). NCBI lineage: Eukaryota > Metazoa > Cnidaria > Scyphozoa > Rhizostomeae > Catostylidae > Catostylus > Catostylus mosaicus. The sequence continues at coordinate 8,770,120 of OZ025184.1, read as the reverse complement.
TTTATTGAATCGTCTTAAAAGCTTCCATTGATGAAGGTGATTTACACATTGTCAATATGGCAAAGAGTAGCATTTATGATAGAGACCCTAATGACTATACAAACTATTATGAACTATAACTGGGTTCTTGGTATATGGCTTTTAAGTTTCATTTAAAGAGAAAAAAGGCAGATGTTTATCCAAAATCAATTGCTTTCAAAATCTCGCCTTTAATGCTGTGATAGGATCTTTTATTGATGTATTTTGCATTACAACACCAGACATAATATCTATGATAGCAAAAATTCCTGCAAATGCGTGAGTGTCATATAAAGTAATATTTAAAATACTAAATTGACGCAGGGCCGGAGACAAAGATGATGCTTTAGAACAAAATTTTCTTTTCAAGGAGCAATAAACTGACTTGTACTGCTGATGAAATCGGAGAGCCTGAAACATGTGACTTTGATTGACAGTGTGGTGGCCAAAAACAATAGAATGGGAGGCTGTTGATTGATAGCTCTTCTTCACTCTCTTTATCTTTTCCTACCAAAATCAAAGTTTGATTGACATAACAGTCACATGTTGGAAAGTCTCATTAGGGCAATGAAGAAAGCAATTTATAGATTTCGTTTATATTTGTTTTTATTTTTGAATTAGTGAACATTTTGTTTGCAAATATATATGGAATGTGTACGATGTGATAGGGAGAATGGTGCCATTTGCAATGATGCGATTGAATTCGACTGTATATAGTTGCTTAAATAAATAAAAAGCTAATAAAACTAAATTTTGCACCAAAAATTTGCTTTATCTGTTATTTTTCGTTGAGAATAATACGTATTTCCACTGAGTTTGTAACTCTTTCCAAACAAAAGTACGTCATCAGTCCAATTTAAGCAATATCTAATAATTTTAAAACCAGGAGAGGAGTAAAAATGACTAAAAAGGGGCTTTAATCTTTGCTTTGATTTCTATTATAAAAGTTCAGTTAGCTGCTCTTTTCAGAGAATGTACGTTGAAGGACAACAGAGGACAAGCAACAGAGGACAGATTTGAGCTGGCTCTTCTCATATAATTGTACTAGGAATCTATGTTTCACTGTTGTTACCTTCAGAGGAACATTTTGGGAAACATCAAATGTTGCTTGTTTACAATTTAGCAAAGACTATTGCAGAAATATCATTTGATATGAACTGAAAATATTGAGCTGCAAAGGAACACTTTTGCCACCAACACCCTGTTAAACAGTGGGAATAACTTCAACACGTATTTTTTCGAAGGAACAGATTTAATGTGGCAGTAAGAAAATCTCCTTATGTCTTGTTAAAGATAAGTGTTTATCTTGTTAATTTAACTTCAAATATGCGCACCTCGTCACAAATATATAAGTTTTACATTGTAATTCTTTGATTTTTGCATCCGATTTGTAAATGTTTCCTATCTCGCTCTCAATGTATGATACCGGTCCGTAGCTCAAGACTGCCTTCACGACTAGAAATGAAACAAAAACAAAGTAAAATTCTAGTCCTTAGAGGCATCAAAACAAAACTTAATAACACTTCAACTACCATCTAATACATGATACTTGTTTCTGGATATTCTTATGTTTATCGCAAACATCAGCTTTATCTTGCTAATCAGGATATCAACGGTTTGTAAGATTTCAGGGGATGAGAATAAATGGACTATATTGTTGCTTAATTATCCTAAATGTGGTCTACATAACCACATTCAATAGGTTGTCAACAAGCAATACAGCGTCGAGCATCATGAAGTTACTGTCTTATACAGTAAAAATGCACATGAATTTATGCTTTGTAAAGATGAAACAGGGATACAGGTGCTAAAATGATTCTCTTGCCTATTTGCCCATTTTTAAGTAATGGTTAGCTGTGATAGCCTCCCTGGAGTTTTATAATACAATGATCATCTCGATTGATCAAACTATCATCTTCCAAAACATATAAGTCAAACTCTTTCATTTTGAGGTTTACAATTCTATTTCTTCCAATACCAACAATACATTAACACTAATTAACAGTTTTAACATCAATTTAAGCCACTCTTTTCTTCTTTTGCGCTAAACAACACACTGGACATTGCCACATTCAGATCAAAAATGACTCTTTCATTGTTGTCTTCAATAGTTACACTTGTCACCATCGTGACAAATGTGGAGTTTTGTGCCTCTTTTACAATCTCTTCTCATAAAATTCCCCACAGGAGTCATCAGCAGGATTATACGGACTGCTTAAATCCTCCTGAATGCCTTTTTTCCAACAAGACTCCTACTCTCTTTGTTTGCTCTTCTTTCCTTTCTAAATATATATATTTTATCTTTGATCAAAATCTCTACATTTTCGCTGCAATCATTCGTTATCCTGAACATTTCTTCAATTTCTTCTTGAATTGCAATGCAATGGCGTTTTGTATATGTATTTCCAATGAATTCAAATCTTTCCTCGTTTGAGAAATGGGTGGTGCAAGGCCAAACTCATGCACTGGATCTTCATCACTGCTTGGTTGCCTCATAACGTTGTCAATGTATTCTACATCGTCCGGATCATCTGGATTTTCACAAGTCTCCTCTATATCAGTTTCTTGCACTTCCTTATTAACCTTGCCGTTACTATTTAAGCTTTCCTGTTCATGTTCTGAATACCTGCTCGTCCCTGCAGAACCATCTCCACTCATTTCTTCTTCCTTCTCTTTGCTTTTCTACAAATTTACTTCTCCGCTCGTTCCAACATTACCAATTTCCTTTATCCGATCAAAGCTGTCGTTTTCTCTTCCGTGTCCTTAATCACCCTGATAAGCAGAGATCTCCGACCTCTCCATTCCATTTTCGACAGAATCTTGAAATTCCAGGGCTTGAGATCTTTTGTGTCTATGATTATCTGTTGTTTGCCGCTTAATCTAACATGTTTATGTCTCAAATATTTCAGTGATAGTGTGTGGGCCACTCCATTTCTTTGTCAGTTCACCTCCTTATCGTATCTTTCTGCGCAAATCATACAGAAAAACCTTTTCTCCAACTTTGGAAGTTACAACGCCTTTTCTTCCACGCGTTTCTTTTGTTTATAATACTTTTTCTGCTTTTTTTGAGCCTCCTCGACATTCTTTCTAGCTTACTTTCCTACTGGTTTCTTTGAGTTTTTATTTAAGGGATGAACTTACTCGCTATTTCCTCGGCTGGCAATCGTATTTCACACTGAAAACAACAATTTGCAATTGGCTTAATAGAAGCAATCCAGACGATCGACTTATTACAAGGCCACTCTAATTACTTTTGTTGCTTAATATTTTGTGAAATTTTAGTTATATTTTTGTCTCTGTGCTCAGTGTAAGTTTTAGGGTTGTCATGTATTTCCATACTCCCTTTGCTCTTGTATTGTATTTGTTTGCTATTGCAAATTTCATTAGAATAGGTATATGTAAAAAAAAGGCTACTTTTTAATCACCCTGATAATAATATTGCTTGCTTGTTTTGAAAGATCAGGGCGGACGAAGAATAGGTTTTGAATCATGCAAAAGGCAGAAAAATGTTCATAAGTAGTTTGAAGACTTGTAGCAATACCTCGGCTATATCTTGGTCATTGTCTAGGATCTCAATGATCCTTCTCCCTTCACGTCCTTACAGCATTCTAAATGGTTTCGTTCTAGTACTTGTATTTCGGCTGCTTTGTACTGAAAAGAGGACTAGGTCAATCAGCAGATCCCATTGTGTTGGCTCTTTGTCTTCAGACATTACGATGCGAAGTCACCTATGAGAAATACGAAATTTCAACGTTAAATCGAGCATTTGGACTTAGGTAGCATTTGTAATTTGTGGGAAAGGGGGGAAGACGTTACGAAAAACATTATTATCAGGTTGCTTATAAAAAAGTTTCCGCAGTGGGTTTCGCAGCTTGGGGGATGAGGAGCAGTAGATTTTATGACCGAAGGGTCAGGAGCAGAGTACAGAAAAAGTTTCTATTAAATAAATTCTCCTTTATAAACGTAAAGGAAACCTGCATTGGAAACTTTTCCTCTCTACAAAGAGCACTTCTCTACTCTTTAAATGGTACTTTACTGTTACAATGCCACAACTCCATTTTGATAGGGCACTTGTCTCAAATTTGGGGGAAGAAGGTCACGAACTATTATAAAGCATAATAAAAAAGCAAAGCAAAAATCTCATTGATCCAAATTTAAGGTTAAGAATCATAGATGGCCGAGTCCATTTTCTTCGTCAACAACTGAAGTTAGTGTCAATTTGAAAGACATGAATTTTTGACGTCTGTATCTTTGTATGTAACTTAATGGGGGCATGCAGTTATTTACAAAATTGGGATCATAATCCTGAATCGTGGTGCATAAAATGTGAGTAATAATTCCATTTAATGTCTAAACACGATTCAGCCTCTTATTTGCTGAAATTCTTCTAAATTCTTCTAACTTACAAGATGCTCTACGTCTAAATGAAAATTCAAAATCTATACCAATTATTCCCATTATTATGGTTGTTACGTAACTACGTTTGTTAGGAAAATGTATACCTATTCTTCTGTGTAACTAGCGCCTTCTTTCTGCTACCTTAGAGCTGTAACCAACTCTCCCCCCACTGGCAGTAATAGGATTATCCTTTTCTTTTAAATTAGCCTCGTTTTCGCTTGTAAATAGTTTTTGTTTGCCTTGTCAAAATAGCTGACTTTTGAATGTAATGGGTGTGTGTTTACCCTCAACAAGTGGAGAATGACCTTTGCGTCAGCTTTTATGCGTAACAGATAAACTCGGGCACTTTATTTCTGTTACATGGCTCTACAGATGCCCATATTAGTGACAAATAAAAATCAATACTCACAGTTATGCAGTTCAATTTAACGTTGACGTTCTCCAACATTCCACTCCTAAAACATTCCTGACATTGGCTTATCTGTGGAAAAATAAAATAAATAGTTACCTTTGCCACATAGCTAATGCAATGCACTAACGGCAGTTCAAACCACACCTGCACACATGGAGCATACCGTTCCTCATTAGATATAGTATCAGTCACTTTTAACATTCGCAGAGATTGGAAGATTTTTCAAAGATTTAGCAGCTAAGGAATATTAGGGTTGTATAAATAAAATAAATAACTATAGTAGGTGGGGGAGAGAATAAGAGAGGACCAGAACCCAAGATCTTGTCAAGATCGGCCGTACTCTGCAAACTGGAAGAGAGAGCCAACGAGATTCATGACACAGAAATGTCTTTAGAAGTCGCCCTTGTTTTACGACACATATCCGGGCCTTCAAAAGGCAATCAGTGTGCGGAAAGTTCTTTTATATCAAAGTCTTTACTCGCTTCAATTTAATTTACTGAATGATCTTTTTGAAAACTGCACCAAATCAGATCAATCCAGTTTATACCAATTTTAAACAACTCTCAAGCAAAAGAGGCAGTTTGCAATAAATCATTTTAAAACAATTTTAACCAGTTTACAATTCTCTGACTGTTTTAACAAACCGTTCGAAACATGGGTTCAAACTTGTTTCAAACAATTCAAACAACTGTAAACGCTTGTATAATAATGTATCAAAACTACAATGAATTTTCATGAATTAGTTCAAAAGGACATAAATCAGTTAAACTTTTTAGAACCATTTAGATGAGCTACACGTTTTTTTTTATAAGATCAAACCTTATAAGAACATAAGGCTTCAAATGCCTAAAAGTTAAGAACATGAAAAGGATTCAAAGCTTTTAAAAAGATACGATAAAAAGAATTAAACACAGTGATAAAATAGTGTTTGAAAAGTGTTCGAATTATCATTTTAAGTACCTGTAGTTTTGTCTGGCAAAAAATTTTTTATTTGATGCAAGGTGAATTCACAGACATTTGTGCTAAAATTTGACCCGCGACTCCTTTTCAGAGCAATTATCGTTCTTTTGAGAAATCAGTGCACATCTTAGAAGCAAGGAAATTAAGAATATGTTAAGAACATTTTAAGCTTTCAAACCAAAAAAGGTAAGAATATATCTAGGCTTCATCGAAATTCGATGTTCTTATAAAAAAAACGTGTATTCCGAAAGCTGGATTTAATTACTCAGATCGATAATGGAATAGACGGCCAAGGACGTCACATTAAATCTTTGGCCCAAATTTGATGCATAATTTTCAATGAAGCAAAACCGTTCAATATTCAATCAAACTGAACAAATGGACAAAACTTCAAACCATTTCAAACCGGTTCAAACAGCTCAAGTGAGTCCTCCACAAAAACGGAATCAATTTTTCGATTATAATCAGTTGATAACGTTTTTAAATCAATGCAGACCAACAAATTTGAATTGAAAACATTCAAAACTGCACTCGTTGAATTGACTTTCACAAATCTGCACCGAATTTGATCAATCCTCTTCATAGCTGATCATAACGTATAAACAGCTTGTTTTTGAATTTGTTATAAACTGTTTGAGAACACTACCAGGCATTGTATTTTGCTCAAGCTCTCTTAGCCAACCCCCTTACAACTGGATCATATGCGTTTAAATATCTATAGTAATGTAACAAAAATTGCAATGATTAAATTAAAAAGTATATATATATATTTATCAGTCAAACTTGTTAGAACCATTCTGATCAACTTTTTCAAATACTGCAATTAATTAATGAGATCCATTGCACGAATAGTAGGTTACATTTATACCAAACATTCTGGTTGAAAATCCTTCGAATTTCAATATCTCAACAGCTTGAGACATTATCGAAATTAAATAAAACTGAAACAATCACTTCAAAATCCTTTATATTTCTCAAAACCAACTCAAAATTAATTACAAGGACGAAATAAATAAAAAAATGCAAATCAGACTCAAGTGAAAAAGGGTGGTTGATAACATTTCACTCATTTGCTCCACCCTATTCAAGATAATACTTCAACCATGTAAAACTGATTAAAACAGCTTCATTGAGCCCTCCACAAAATCGAAATCAATTCAAATTAAATTAGTTGATACATATTTACAAATCTAGTAAAAAAAACAAAAGTGAAATAAAAAGTTAAATTTGCCATGAACAATTTTAAAAAAATTTCACCCAGTTTACATACATCTAACCACTCCAACCAGCCCTTCCAAAAACAGGATTATTTTTTTTTAAATAATGCAAACCAGTAGAAATACTTCTATAGTAATTTAGCAATAATTGCATTTAACTAATTCAAATGAATGTCAATCAGTTAAATTCATCAGAAAAATTTTGTTCAGCTCTTCCAAAATATGGAATCAATTACGATAATTCAGTTGAAATCGCTAGAAAAATAGTCTATTTTTATTCGAAAACAGTTTGCAAAAACCAAACATATTCAAACACTTCAAATCAAACTCAACGGAACAAAGTGGCTATCAATATTTCAATCTTTTCCCCATCATATTCAACAACATCTATAATAATTTTTGACTAAATGGATTGACAATACCTCAGACCCTTTCAAACTGATTCAAACAGGCCTTCACAAAGGTAGGACGAGTTCAATTAAAATCAGTTGATATAGTTTGAAATATATCAAAACCAATAAAATTAGATTTAACAGGCAAAAATGCACTCACTAAATAAACTTTTTACAACTGCACCACATCAGATCAATGCAAGCAAATAGGGTAAATTATTTTCAAATCGTTTATATTCCTCTAACAAATCCTTATAAAACTGGATCAAATTTGTTCAATACATTAAACTCCTGTAGTAATGTAGCAATGATTGCAAAAGATTAGTTTAAAAGAATACAATTCATTTTAGTTTATAAAAACCATATTGATCAGCTGATCGAAAAGTAGAATTGAATAACTGTGATCCAGTTGATACTGCTAGAATGATAAGCTATATTTATCCCGAAACAGTCTGGTTAAAACTACCTTTTATCTCTTGAATTCAACAGCTTAAAAAGTCATTCAGTTGAATAGAAATGACAAAACCCCTTGCAATGCTCCAAAGTTTCCAAATGTAGTTTCAAAGGCATAAAAATAACACATAAAAACACCTTAAATCAGAGCCAACTAAGAAGAGTGGTTAAAAGCAAATCAGCGAATCCAGATCATAGCAGATATCAACGTTTAAAAAAAAGCTCTTACAAAATGACAGGATTATTTGCAATAAACCTTTTGGAAGACATTTCCCAACATTTTGAAAATTTTCCATTGTTCAAGCTAACCCTTCCAAAAACTGGATCAAATTCTTTGAAAATAGTTCAAGCCAATAGAGAAACGGCTATAGATCTAATAAAAAAATAGCAAAAAATGAATTCAAAAGAATGTAAAACATTTAAACTTATTACAAACATTCTGATCAGTATTTCCAAAGACTTTCTCTAATCAATGTGATCAAGCTCATACTGCATAAATAATGTCCTATATTTATGCCAAAACAATCTTGTTAAAATTACTTCTGATTTCTTGAATTAAACTTATTAAAATATGATCCAAATCCCATCACTAGTTCTTACATCAACTTGCTTGGAACGAAACTGATTTTGAGGATTTTCCTTGAAATCTTCCCTAAATTTCACCAGCAAGTTCTCCACGCTTCCAAAATATCTAGATTTGTTACATGCATATACCTTATACCATACAAATTAGTTGAAAAAGGTACAGAAGATATTTTCAAATCATCTGAAAAAGTTCTAAATGTTTTTAACAGTACTGCCAAAAACTTGATAAAACCATTTAAACACTGTTGATACTGCTCAAAATCAAACCAAATTAGTTCATCCAAATTTCAGATGATCGAAAATTCCAATGAAATCTTAGTTCAATTGCTATCAATTTCTGCCAATTAGAAAAAACTGACTGAAACCAGCGGCAAATGATTGAAAGTGTCGCACACAAATCTTCTAATAATTGCAGCAACCCAATCAACACTCTTAAAACCAGTTCAAATTACACCAAACCCATTACTGTCATTACTGTACAGAACTAGATCAACCAGATATTACTGCTTCTTAACCGCTTAAAACCAGAACCAAATTGCTACAAAGATTTTCAAATCAAATAAGTCTGGTTGACGCAAGCTAAAAGTGGTCCAAACTACTCCAAACTAATTCACCCTCGACTAAATTAAATTACTGGGAACAGAATATAAATTAAAATTAAACACTGGGAACAGAATATCGAAATGCTGCTCGGAATGGAAGTGTTTTTATCAGAACTTGTTAAAAATGGATTAAACATGTTCAAATCAGTTCATGCCACTCTCAGCATGTTTGCAGGAAGTACAAACTTCTTCAGACTACTCCAAAAATCGAATGAGAATTCTAAATAACAGCTCCAAATTAGATCAAACTGGATCACATGCAGCATGATCCAAACTTCTTAAAAACATTGCAAAATCAGATCAGATTAATTTACCCTAGCCCACTATGCTACACATTGTTTCAAACTAATTAAATCCCAATAGCAGTAAACCAATTTAAAACTCTTCAATGTAAGCAAAACTGTATCAATCTGCCTTTATCAGCCCTGCCAGATACTGCATCAAAGGAATTTTCTAAAACTATCGAAAACATTTTCATGGTCATGATAGCTATTCGCGTTACGCAAAATTTTGTTAGCGTCTACGTGGTCACTAACTTCATTTTAATCATGAAAAATGTGAGCTTCATTGCGTTTTTCAGTGACTACTTTTGAAAATTCAAAATGATATTTGTTTTTGCTTTCAGATCAATGCTTTCAAAACAACATCCTTACTCTGATAGTAATATAACACAAATCAGCAATAAATCAATTTAAAAGAATACAAATGTGTTAAACTTTTAGAACCATTTGACCAGCTCATCTAAAAGCTGAATGTAGTCTCTGTTAAAAATTGAACGCTCTCGTCAGAAAGAACGTTCAAGAATCAACTTGATTCATACCTGATGCTAGAACATTTGAATAGAACGTACATAAACTTATGGAGAATTCTATTTACTAGAACCTTCTAAAAGAACTGCATAGGCTATAGAAACCATCTCTTGTAACTTAGATTGTGTGTTTTTGGGCATGATCGTTGGTTTGAGTTACTCAAAACAAAACTCTTATTGATTCCTTGACTGCTAAGTAAAAAACTTCAATAATCTCTATTATCGAGTTGTTACTGCTTGAATAACAGGATATATATCTATACCAAAACATTCTGGTACAAACTATTTCTAATTCATTGAACAATGATCATGAAAAATAAATCAAGCTGAAAGAATCACTTCACCATCTCTTAAACCGAATACATAATTAATTGCAAAAACAACATGCGTAAAAACAGTTCAAATCAAACTCAATTTAACAAAGTCATTGACAATAATTCAATCGTTTGCACCATCCTATCAACAAAATCAATTATCAATTTGAGTGAATCAACTTACAACGTTTCAAATCATGTCAAACTGAATCAAACAGCTTATTTGAGCCCTTCAGAATTAATTCGGTTAAAATTAGTTACTAAAATTTTTTATTCTATTACTTTCAACAAAACTGAATGCAAGATATCAAAAATGCACAATATGGACTGTCGAAAAACTGTACGAAATCATGAAATCATACTAATAGTGTCCATGCCAAATTTAAAAGCTTTAACCAGCTCTCAAGCAGAGAAAGTAAATAAGCAATGAACCATTTAAAAACTTTTCAACCAGTTTACATTCATCTGACTCTTTTACGAAACCCTTCCAAAGACTGGACCCAATTTGTTTATAATGTTTCCAGCCAATGAAAACACCTCTATATTGAACTACCAAACATTGCAATAAATCAAATATATAAACGAGTTAAATCTATTAAATCCATTTTGATCAGCCCATCCAAAAGATGGACGTAAGTAATGTGCTCAAAATCACACTGCGCAAACATTAGGCTATATTTATACCAAAACAGTTTAGTACAAACTACTTCTACTACTTTTAGTTCAAAAGGATCGCAGTTTAAGAAATAAAATGAAATGATTTAATCACTTCAAAACATCAATTTTTCTCACATAACTTACTTGAGACCTTGATATAAACAAATTTCGTTGATACAGTTTCATATTTATTAAAACCTTAGTCAAATAAAAAATGCTCTCACTAAAGATACTTTTAAAAATTGCACCAAACCAGATCAATCATGTTCACAGCAGAGTCAAACGCTTTAGCTAGCTCTCAAGCAAAATCAGGTAAATTCTAAACCAGTTTCTATTATTTTACCACTACCCTTTCAAAAACTGAATCGAATTTGTTTAAACAAATTAAAGCAACTAAAAAAACTTCTATAGTAATGAATCTATAGTAAAACTTCCAAAAATTTCAATAAATCACTACAAATGTATATAAGTCAGTTAAATTTATGTAAACAATCAGCTGTGTGAAAATCTGGATATCACCACTGATTTTCAGTCCATACTGCATAAATCATAGGCTAAATTTATACTAGAACATTCTCATTCAAACTACTACTAATGTCTTGAGTTAAACAACTCACACAATCAACAAATATAAATCAATATTACTCAATCACTTCAATTCCTCCAAATTGAATCGAATGCAATTCAATTGAAAAAATGAAATACATCAAAATCATTCAAATCAAACTTAACTGAACAAATCCATCGACATACGATACAATTTGAGTGAATCTACTAACAAAATTTCAAACACTTTTAAACTGATTCAAACAACTTGCTTGTTCGCTTCATAGAAAATGAATCGCAATATACAATATTAATTGCAAAAACAACATACATCTAGACACTTCAAATCAAACTCAACTAAACAGAGCTCTTTATAGAGGCTGCAATATTTGTTGCATCCTGTTTAACATGGTCCATAATTTGTTCGACACAATCTGCTAACAATACTGGAAACCATTTCAAACTAGTACAAAAGTACGTAACTTATCTCACTGAGACTAATCTGGGCCCGTCATTAAATCAATTCGATTACACTTAATGTGAGTAGTAACCGTTGCTTCACACTGTCAGAAAAAAAAATGAAATTCAAGGATCAACCTTGTCCAGTTTATAACTTTTCAGCTTTTTTTGAAAAATAATTTTGTTTGAACATTTCAGACTTAAGGCAGGGGAAGGCAAAACGCTAGTTGAAAAACCAAGACTCAGTATTTCCATCAGGGTTAAGGGGATATTCCCCTTAAAGAGATATGCTATGAAGGGGTGTCTGCATTGCCCTGCAAAAGATCTCATTGGGGAATGCTTCTTTTACTGTATGCCTTGGATCATGGCAGGGCCAAATTCAGGCATCTCCAAACATTTCTGACAATTTGCGACAAAATTTTCGACAATTGACTGTTCACAGAACAATAGCCTAATGTTTAATCTATTGTTTAAATTGGGACGAATTTCCGATGAAATAATAATTTGCGGTTCTTAAAAAAAAACACAATTGCAAAAATTTTTCCGGGGCTCTGCCCCTGACCAATATTCATCTTCCGATAACCCTTCAACTCCAATGTACTCTGCAGCGTCCCTGCTATCAGCAATCTGACACAAATAACGATGACGACAAAGAATGCCCTTTGAAATGTTGTGCCCTCCATCCAAGTTGGAAATGCTTCCCACATCCCTGATCATCGCAGGTATTCTATGAGAATCCGGTAGACAGCCTGCTATTTTGTTCTCTGCGTTACTTGTTACCAAAATCATTCCCTTTTGCGTTTTGCAATTAAAGTTGATACTAATGATCTGCCATATGGTAAGATAACGAAGCTCAGATGTGACTGTATTTTTTGTGGTTAGTTTTAAAATTGTGGGAAGAAATACAAAGATAGAGTTTATCAAATCTCGCCAATTGTCACTCTGGCATACAGGGCCTTTTCAGGGCAAAAGCTCTGGTATTTTAAGGACCATAAACATCTCTATATTGATACAGCTTTTACATCTATTTATACTAACGAAATTCACTTTAAAACACCGAAAATATGCACTCACTAAAAAGACCTCTCAAAAACTGCATCAGTTAAATCTTTGATGTTCATATTAGATTAAAACGCTTTTAAGCTCTCGAGCAACGAAAGGATAACTTTCAATGAACAATATGAAAACATTTTCAACTAGTTTAAACTCTTCTGAATGTTCTAGCAAGCTATTCCAAAAACAACATTCGTTCAAAACATTTCCAGCCATTGAAAACACTTTTGTTAACGTAACAAAAATCATTGAATTCAAAATAACATAAATTAGTTAAACATGTTAGACCAAGTCTGATCAGCTTTTCTAATACTGGAATTAGACACTTTTCACACTACACAAATAATGGGCTTAATGTATACCACAACAGTCTAGTTTTAACAACTGATGTCTTCAGTTCAACAGCTTACAAAATCAACAGAATTAAATAAAACTGAGTGAATTACTTCAAAATCCTTAAAATCACTTAGAAACGAATAAAATATTAATTGCAAGAACAACATCAAACTTCATTTAACGTAGTGGTTGGCAATAGCTCAATCGATTTCTGACTGCTCTAGCTTACTCTTCAGAAAAACATGATCGAATTTTTTTCAAACAATTTAAACAACTGAAACCACATTTACATTAATGTAGCAATAAGAGCAGTAAATTTTTTTACTCAAATAAATCAAAATAAGTTCAATTTGTTAGAAACATTTTAATCAGCTCTTCCAACAGCTTGAACTATTCACTGTGATCCAGATCATACTGCACAAATAATAGGCTATATATATACATATACACATAAGCTAGCGAACAACCAGGATTTCTCCTTTCTCGGTCCAGACAGGAACTTTTTTTAAATTTTCAAATTAATCGAGAAAATTAAATTCTGTCGCCACCTGGATTCGAACCAGGGTCTCATATATATTTATATCAAAACAGCATTTCAAACTTATTAAAACTGCTTAGTTTTGTGCACTTGCAAAAATGATTTCAATTCGATTAACATTAGATGATACAGTTTTTAAATCCATTAAAGCCAACAAAATTGATTTTTTAACACTTAAGATCAATACTGTTCATAGTAGATTAAAACGTTTTAAACAGCTCCTAAGCAAAAAATGTTAACTTTGCAATAACCATTTAAAAATATTTTCTACATTTTACATTCCTCTCATTGTTCTAACCAAACCATCAAATTCGTTGAAAACAGTTCAAACCACTTAAACACTTGAAGTTATTTTACGAAAAGTCCAATAAACTAAGTCAAAAGAATATAAACCAGTATAATTCTTTTAACTTTTAACCATAAACATTAGCGCATCCAAAATCTTGACTTAATTACTTTGATACTTCACGAATAATTGCCTTCACTTAAACCATAACAGCCTGGTTGCAACTATCTCTTGTTGTATTAGAAAGCTTTCAAAATCAAAATAAATCGCTCTTTCTAATATTTTACTCTTTCTAAGTGGATAGCTTTGCAGAAATCTTCCTTGAATTCCCAACAAGCACTTTTTGTTCCAATTTGAGCCATTCCTCAATTATGCAACGCACCTAGATTCATTGCTTGCCTATCAGTTAAACTTTACTCTACTGGTGGTTGAAATAGTTGCAGTCATTTCAAATTACATGAAACAGTTCTAAATGTTCATATCAGTTCTGTTTAAAACTGGATAAAACCTTTAAAATCAGTTGATACTGCGCGAAATCAAACCTAATTAGTTCATCCAAATTTGACATAATCGAAAATTCCTGTCGATCAGAATAAACTGGTTCAAGCCTGTTCAAAATTAATCAAAATCCTCCACAATAATTCAATCAGAATTGCAGTAAACCAATTAAACAATTGAAACCAATTAATTACTGCAAGTTTTATTCAGACTGTTTAAAACTGGATTAAACCAGTTAAAACCAGTTATTACTGCTTCTAAACCGGTTGAAACTAGAAACAGATAGCTACAACCAACTCCAAATAAGATAAATCTGGTTGCCAAGAGGTAAGAATGATCCAGACTGCTCCAAACTGATCTACTCTAAAAAAATACACGAGTCACAAATACTGGGAACTAAACTTCAAACTGTTGCAAACTGCTTTTATCAAAACTCGTCAAAAATGGATTAAACATATTCAAAGCAGTTCATACCGCTTTCAGCATGACTGCAGCAAGTAAAAACTGGTTCAGGCTACTCTAAACAACTCGAAACTTCAGACAACCAGCTCCAAATCAGACCAAACAGCATCACGTCCGTGTAAAATGATCGTCAGTAGTCTGTTCTCATTTGAATGACACTGCTGGAATTCAGATCAGGCAGGTTCACCCCAGCTCACAGTGTTCGACATTGCACCAAACTAATCACATCTCGATGGTAGTCAGCCAATCAAAAACAATTCAGACAAGCCATATCTGTTACAAACAGTTCTGGTAAATGACACTCGATCAAACGCATTTTCACTTCCAGAACCTCATCAAACTTTTATTAAAACTACCACAATCATAATGCAAATATGGGCAAAAAATTTTTTTTGAATAAGTCACGCTCTCAACGCACGAAAGGTACTCATTTCCATACTAAAGCGCTTACGTGACCAAGCATGTCTAAACAAACATATTATTGTAACCATTAGAAGGGAAACATAATCTTACCTACCTCCCTTAGGACGACACTATCGGGTAACTCTTTCATTTATACATCATGTACTTTCAATGTCATTTTAACATATTGACACTTTCAAAGCAGTTTGCATCCATCATGAGCTGAACATAAGAATAAGAATAATTTATGTCTGCAAGTGAAAAGTTAACAAGAGATTTGCTAAACATGAGATTTGAACTTCAAAACGACTTACTCACAGCTATAATAGCAGTTTACATAAATGACAGTAAAACTTAAGCTGAAAATACACTACACTTGAGTTTTTTGCAATGTTATGTTGCCAATGTCCAGAAATCTGGTAATTTGCCAATTGAAAGTCCTCTGAGGGCTAAACACAATTGTCTGCTTCCTTCTTGACTATCGCTGAAGAGGAGAACAAGCAAAAAGCAACCGTAACACCAACGCCATTGGAGTGACTTACACCACACGATTGGTCTCCATAGTTGCATTACTTTTACTTGCTAAATATGTGCTCATTAATATCATTGTGAGATTAAGCAAATTGATTAGGTCAGGAATAATTTCAAATTGACACATGGAGTAAACCAAAAAAGATGAATCAATATGAAGAGGATCGTGTGGCAATAAAATGTGTTCAGGTTCATTTTGAAGCTAATTCATCTCCATGGCAAAGATATATGGAATGAATAAGGACATAATTATTGCAATCATTAGAAAGAACGGTCTATGATGATGTCCTTTATTTCGTGATGGGTGCCACATAGAAAAATATGTAATCCTAACATCTACTGTAGATTTTTAGAAGTGCTAGAAGTGCTAAAAATGCATCTGTTTAGATTGGCATTAGACTATTGAAATTGCCTCCTTGTCAAAGGGCTCCTCTTGAATTATCTTCTCATTTCCGTCACCTTGGCACCAAATAAACAAGTCAAAATTTCCTTGAATACAACTTTCAGCAATTGAGGAATTAATTTCATTATCAAATAATAAAGCAAAGTTTTAGCAAAAAGGATAATTCAACAAGCATTCAGTCCCAACTGATGTCAAGCTTTATTCGTTTTAAAGTGGGTGTGCAATGTGTAATACATTTTTTGATAAAATAAAAATCCTAGATGGTATGTCATTATTTCAATCTATAGAAAATATTCTTTGAATGCAGTATACAAGAAAATTGAGTGTAGTAGACCAGATCAAAATGAAAATTTTCAAAAACTTCCTCCTTTTTCGAAGTGAAAACAATGAACATAATACATGTGGGTTGAAATATGTTTAATCTAAAAAATTTTAATTTGAAGGCAACCATTTTATGTGTGGTTCCGAATCCCTTAAATTAACTTGTAGGACCTTTTTATTCTTAAATGTACTCTTTATTATTCTATGGCTCAATTTTTTGTAGCCTCATCTGTCACACAAAAATATTTTGCACTTAATCTAAACACATTGAAGGAAATCATCTCCACAATTTTTGCAACTATTTAGAAAGGATGCCAGTTTGGACTTAGTTGAGAGGTTCTCCACTTGCAGATTTTTTCTTTTGTAATCCCACATTGGTGTCAGTATTACCATGGATGTGGGTGGCATATTTTAAAACTTCTTGTGAAAAGACCATGCAAGTATTGTGGAGTTAACTCATTGAATGGTTGGACAATGCACACTCATTGCAAATAAGTTGTTGAATGGGCCTCTCGCCTAGCTATTCAGTCAGTGGCCTGTTGTCATGTGATCAGTGTTGATGTCAGTCATGCTGCATTTGAAGAAAACAAAATAAATTTTTTGAAAGTTTTTTTTACGGACAGTCACATGAATATCTCACACTATATTTTAAACTGGTACGGATGACCACTTGGAACCCCTTGATCTGCATAAATGTCTGTCCTGGTACAGGAACTCTCAAGTACTGAGAAGCTTCAATTCCAGCTTCAGTTCTCAAATCTGTTTTTTTAATGATGTGTGTAGCTTGGTTCTGGGCTTTTCAGCTGTTTGATTTCAGTAGAACAACAACATTCAGTTTTGAGCCTTGGCAAAACCACGGTTTGAAAATTGGGGCTCAAAATTGACAGTGTAGAGAGATTTAAGAGTTTATTTTGGTAGAAAATTTTTGGAATGGTTTAAAAAGCCAAAAGACCCTGAGACTGTGGCAGGAGTAGCCTTCATTTCTTTTTTCCAGTTGAAGGATGTGTCATGTGCATACCAAGGTAGTTTGTTCTATGAACTATTTCAAGTTTGTTCTATGAACTATTGCAAGTTTGTTCTTGGGATTATGTCAAGTTTGGGGCGTTCAAGTCTGATTTGTCCTTTTAGAATATTATGTTTCCCCTTAGCTCTCTCTCATTCCTGAAGAGATAATACGGCTCTATGATTAACACTCATTATTGGTTGTTTATTAGGAGGAGGGCTTTAGTGTTATTGATTATTTTTGCCCATTTATTATTTTACAAAATCCTGGTTCAAATTTGACATCAACATTCAAACCTTCATGAACAATTTTTCCATCACTCTGTGAGACCACGAAAGTACCAATTTGAGGAAGTTAGATAAAGATGGTATACTTTTAAAGGAGTAGTCATATGTTTGTTGTTTAACTCAAAGTTTAACTGTAATTGTTAAGTCTTATGGAACTAGAGTTTAACATGGAAATCAGTAACAGCTGCTGATAGAAATATAAAGACAACTTATGACTGCAAGATAACTTCAGTTAAACAACAGAGGGACTTGAGAGACAATATGGCTTCTTTATACCTTAAAATTTCCATTTGAGGGATGGAACTTCACTAAGCCCAAACAACACTTGAATTTGATTGATAATCAGCTTGGTATTTAGTGCAATCTTCATTAGCTTGGAAACTAAGCCAGCACAGAGCAAGAATTTTCAAAGCTAATAGTCATTCAAAATTCGAGAAGAAATGGAATTGACCAGAAGCATCTGTTTGGACATGTATTGCATTGAATTGCTTCAAAATTTTGAAGCGCTTGAAGCCTTTGCAAGCTTATCAGAACGAAAAACTTAAGCTAAAAAAACATTTTATGATAAACAGTAGTACCCAGGGGTGCACTTAGCACAAAGACATAGGGGGGTTTAGTCTAAGAATTTTACAGGCCACCCGAAAATATCAGCTCATTTTCAATAAGACCCAAAAATATCAACTCTTCTAATTCTTATATCTTGTCCCCAAAAATATCACATATTGCAATTTTAGATGAGATAGCATCACATAGCTGAATTGTGTCAGATTTACTATTTCATAAAAGCTGTAAATGGTTGCAGCAAAACTTCCAAAGAGTATGATCACATGACTTGAATTGGGTAAAACAAGCCTCAGCCAATTATGTCTATGAACAATAAATCTGATGCACAGTGGCATAACGCACGGTGTGCACCTTTAAGCGCAAAAGTAAAGGCCCCCAAACAATTGGGCTCCTAAGGGGGCCCCCACCAAATTTTGTGAAAATTCTTTCTGGATATAAGCGTTTTTTAATAATCGCTATATTGATGTCAGTTAATGTTGTTTAAAAAATGCATGTAAAAAATTTATGCCGTAAGGGTAATTTAGGGCTCAGCCTGTAAACTTGATTTAAAAAAAGGGCCCAATATCACTACTTTGACTAAGGGCCCCACACTGCTCTGTTACGCCACTGCTGATACAGATATGGAAATCTCACATAAAACCCAAAAATATCAGTATTTTTATATTTGATAACTAGAGATTTCAGAATTGTATCAAATGTTTTTGCAGTACCCAAAAATATCATTTCTGACAAATACTTAACCCAAAAATATCACTTTGGGTAAACATTTGACCCAAAATATTAGACTGACCCCCCCCCCCCCAATATGTCTGTGCCAAGTGCCTCACCTGGGCAGCAGTGGTACCGGTATTTCTTTAATACCGCAAACCGCAAAGGATGATGTTTTTGTGGTCTGTTACTTTTTAATCACAACATCAAACGATTCAGTCAAGTTATTTGAGAAGCCAAAATTTGACGGCTATGCCCCCTTGTTTTTGCTGGCCTAATTTCTTCATATTCGCTCCCGATCTTCGTGAGCTTCGCTGACGGCTTTCGACCTCAACGAAAACGCCGGAGATTACGCAAACGTACGCCAAGAAACAATAGAAAAAACACATAACCCTTTGTCTTTTGTTGGGTTCCACGCCGGAGATCTTCGGGCCTAATGTGCATGAAATGCAACGTGGTAAGGTAAGGCCTAGTAAACTAAATAAAGGCTACTAGACTGTTAAAACTGAACTCTCACGAGCTAAGTTAACTAGCAGTATTAAATTCAGTATATTTGTACCTTACCTTTGATACAGGGTTGTCATTTTCAGTTCATATAACTCCTAAGTTTATCGTTGCTTCCTTGAGAACCCATTACAACCTATCAAGTCACCACCGTCCGCCATGATTCTCTCTAGCTCTGGCCTGGCTTAACTCACAACAACAAATTCGTATTTTCCGCCACAAGAGGGTTACCCTGGGGCCCAGACTCTCTAAAAACAAAATCCAGACTGATCAATGAAAACCCACCATCTGAAGCCCCCTAGAATACACGCCTAACGATAATGATTTTCAACCAAAAAACAACACAATGATGTATATTGATTTTAAAAGGCAGCTGCTTTGCATGTACTTTTTTATGGCGGGGGGCAAGCAAGGAAATTATTGTTTAATGAAATACACAAATCTGGGGAAAATTTGAGTGAAGGGGAACTAGTCTTAATACAGGGCTTATTTAAAGAAACTTTTAATAAAGCCCCTGCGAACCCCAGGTGTTTTAGCCATGCAAGCGTAGCGAGGAAATACTCCGAATTTTGAACGCCATGACGCAAGAATCACAAACAGACAGACGATGATATACACAATCAAATATAACACCTAAAAACAATAGAACTGACAAGGAAAATTCACATTTGTAAACAAAGCAGGAATCTAGAATAGCCGCTAAAAGACATTTTCACAAATCCCAAAATTCAATACTGCACATTTTCGACATCGATACTGTACGATTTTGAATTAATACTGCACAAAGTGTTTAATACTAATATGTCTTGTGAAGGATTGTAGGTACTGACCAAAGAGCTCTTATGTCAAGGGGAGCTGCCACTGAACCCACTTTTCCCTGTGCCCCTCTCTGTGTAGTCTAGGTAGCCCTCATTTCTGTCTATAACTATGCTATGACGTAGCTTCTAAAAAACATTTTCCAAGAATATGAAGTTCCGCTTACCCATAAATCTTTGCTACACTTTTTTTGTCGAGAGATCGAGTTACGCAAGCTGCCTTTCTAGACATAACAACATTTTGCCGTTTATATTCAAATCTTTCAGCAGGATGTCACCTCCAAATGCGTATGGCTTTTTGATTTTCTCATTCTTACGACTCACGTATTATAGGATTCATGTATGGTAGGAAGGCACACTTATCATCATTCTAACTTTCCAGCTGGAGAGTTCCATTACATATATAGGCCAAGTGCTTTTCTCCTCGCTCTCACTTGCTTAAACCCTAATTTATCTCAAACATGCCCTTGTCTTCACTTAGCTTCAAAGGATGCTTTGCCAAGGCGTATGTTATTGCTTTTAAGACTATGAGCAGAAATTGCCAAAGAAAGTTTCAGCTTGACGAGGGTCTTAAATTCTGGGGGATAAAGACACGAATTTTGCTGACTTAAGTTTCTTCATACATTTTCCTGAGAATGACAATAAAATTTTAATTGCGACTGCTTTAAAGATTTTTTTCGAATTTATAATGATTTTTAGTTTCGATCAATGCAACGAGAATTATTTACTTTTGAACAGGGATGATGTAGTATAGTTTTAAGAAACTTTTCAAAATATGTTTTATAGAATGTACTTAATATTGTGATAAACCTATGATTTATTTTAAATCATTTGCCTCAAAGAAAGTTCCAAATGGATGCCATTAATTAGGCATAACATATGTCCATGCCTGGAAATTGATGCACCTTAGGGTTTGCCACACTAAAAAGATGTACAAGGAAACATTTAATCTTAAAATGCAGTTGTTGCAAACAGGCCATTTATGACTGGTAATTTCAACATTTTAGCAGTAGAGCAAAATCATCATTTTCTTGTTGTTAATTTGTGTTTCATTCTTTGTTTGATATTGTTATTCATTTCTTGATATCATTGCTTTATTCGTTTCTATTTTGAATATGACATATATTTTCACCAGTATTGATCATTCAAATATCTTGTTCTTTTATCTTTCAGGTAGTTTTTTTGTTAATATTCTGGTTCAAACAAATTTCAATTCTATTGATTTAATTGTTCTCTATATGAATTGCAACAAATCAATTAAACTTTTTTATATTTTAGGCCCAGGTCAACAGTGGCAAGCATAGTTAGGCAAACCGAGCAGTTGAATCTTGAGGGTGTAAGTGAAGCAAGAGGTAATTAAATCGATGTTTTCTCTTGTGTTGCATTTTTGCTAATTCACCTGAAAACTGAATGAAGAAGGAAAGTTTGTGCATTAAAATTAGGGATTCCTTTAGAATGAACTTGATGCAGTCTATGCATTATAATCAAAATCATCAACACCATCTTCATCATCATCATCATCATCATCATCATCATCATCATCATCATCATCATCATCATCATCATCATCATTATCATCATCATCATCATAATAATCATCATTATAATCATCATAATTATCATCACATCACCATCATCATCATCATCATTATCATCATCATTATCATCATCATCATCATCATCATCATCATCATCATCATCATCATCATCATCATCATCATCATCATCATCATCATCATCATCATCATCATCATCATCATCATCATCATCATCATCATCATCATCATCATCATCATCATCATCATCATCATCATTACAAGGCATTGGATACAATCAGCCATTAAAAGCTAATATTGAGCTTCATAGTTATGGTCTAAATGAAATTGAGCTTGAGTGGTTTGTAAATTATCTGTTCAATCAAAATGCTTAAGTTTCATTCAATGGTTTCCTCTCCAATCCACGAAAGATGATAAGTGGAGTGCCGCAGAGATCAATCCTAAGCCCTCTCCTATTTATTTTCTTTTTCAATGGTACTGCCCATTCCACCAAAGGTGCCCACATAATAAATACGCAGATAACACAGTTATCTATGTGGTTAGTAAAGAGATTAAAGAAATGAATACAAAATTATCAAACTCCCTTGCAGAGCTTTCTGCCTGGTTATGTAAAACTGAATTAATTCTCAACCTGAAAAAAGGAAAAAACAGAGGCTTTATTATATGGAACAGCGCAGAGAATGCAGAAATGCACAGAGCCTTTATGCCTATTGCACGAAAATCACTGCAACATACAATTATCTTGACGTGCTGTTAGACTCATCATTGAAACTTAAAAGTGATGTTGATGCCAAATTCAAGAAGGCCTCAGGTCGTTTGCGACTATCAGCAAAGATACGAAATTATCTTGACATAGAGTGAAGTTTTTTCCCCAATAAATGCCGCCTAAAAAAGAGCCTACCTGTTCAGTTTCAGCTTCATTGAAATTCTTCTACATACAATTTACAATTCCAACTGCTAGCTAACTGTAAAAATGAACAATTAAACTACAAAAATAAATTTAAATTTAAGAAAAATAAGATAATATTACAGAAAAATTACCCCAATATAACGATAAAAAAGAGGAGGTTAATAAATTGTATGCAGGGAATTACTTGAAGTGGGAGATCTCTCCCTAGAACTAATCAAGGCAAGACCCCTCTATCCTAAGTTATTATCGGATGAGTTTAGATGCTTTCTTTTCACAAATCAATATGAATTTTAGCTGCACAGTAATCACTAATCTCACTGCTTGACCTGTTTCTATAAACAAATTATAGTTTTAATTATAGTAAAAACAGTTTTGCTTTAAACGACAGTTTTAAAAGAGCATTTTGGAGTTCCACCGTCGGTACACAATGTCCTGAAAAACAATTTCTGTCATGCTTTGAGCCAAATACTTTCCGTATCAAGACATTGCAAGAAGACCAGGAATTCTTCAACGGATAAGGACTGAATATGCGAGTAAAGGTTTCTTCTACAAAGTGCAGTGCAAGGACTTTAAATGAACTACCACTTATAGCAAGGATGTTTGACAATAGCAAGGATGTTAGGGAGATTATGGACAATACATATTTATAAGATTTCAACATTTTAATAATATAAAACTGTTTTTTCAGACATGCAATCATAATTTAATTATGTTTTCTTCAAAATACTTTTACTTTTACCGGAAAAACGTTAAATGCAGAAATTTTGTACTTGTTGAATTTTTTTTCCTGTTAAAATATTCATTATTATCATTATTTATTATTATTATTATTTATTATTATTGTTATTTATTATTATCATTGTTATTTATTATTATTATCATCATATTGTAATTCAAGTTTGAATTGCAGGGTACATTTCTAAGATTACCTAGATCTATTAACTGTCAACTGTTAGATAAATAAATTGATAGACCAATTTATGAGCACCGTTTCCAAAAGGTCAATGTTGATCATTATAGGTGCCTTTGGTTTTCACTGTTTGCTGCACAGCTAGCATGAAAAAGTCAATTGTACAGATGTGTATTTGTTTAAAGGTTCTTGAAAATAAACTCTGTGTGGATAAGGGTAGTTTTAGTCAGACTGTGATCTTCAACACTGGCACAATACTGCCGCAATACAGCTTCATCGCTGTTTCAACACTGCCTCAATAGTGTTTCAACACAGCTTCAACACTGTTTTTGACACTGCTTCAACACTGCCTCAGCACTGCTCTTACAGTGCTTCAACACTGCTTCAACACTGTTTCAACACTGCTTCAACACTGCCTCAACCCTGTTTCAACACTGTTTCGACACTGCTTCAACACTGCTTCAGCACTGCTCTTACAGTGCGTCAACACTGCTTAAACTCTGCTTCAATAATGCTTCACACTCTTTCTAAGATGTCAATCCTGAATCTCGTCAAATCTATGCCAAAATACCCAAAGATCTTTTGACAAAAGTATCCTCACGGCAAACTTGTCTGTTTGCATTTTATATCTTTGATTTCCGGGTGTTTTTCAAATAGCCGAGATTTCAAGTTTTGCACAACAGATTTGAATGATGCTGCCATGATGCTTCGGTGTATGTAGGAATGCATTTTCGTCTTCCAGTCCTTTGTGTTTCTTCAAGCTTTTCGCTTGTATTATAGTGTCTTTTATGTATGAATTAGTAGGTGGAATTTCCAAAATCTAAATGCACTAGCACAAGAACTAGATAGTTATATTACTTAATTACAAGAAAATTTTGCCACCATTTGATTGATTTTATTTCAAGATAATCTCCCAACGCAAGAAAGCAGTGTTAACAATGAACAAGGGACAGTCCAAGCCTCAAACCCATCTGTGGCAAGAGGAAATCCTGACGGTAATTGTATTTGCTAATATATTAAAATAGATTATGTGACTGCTTGCATTATAAATTGCGCAGCAAGGCACGCCCAGAGTTTATTTCCTGAAAATGTTCCATTCATGCAATATGTGGCAATTAATGGAATTGTTGCCGACCTCTGGTACAAATTCTTAAAAGAGGGAAAAGTATGTCGTTGACTTTCTTGTAGCAGATATTGTAAAATCTGTATGATGAAGAAGTGCATTGCCTTTAACCTTTTTTGTTAGTAAGATTTTTCAATTTTATAATAGAACACTCTTGCAGGGTCGTGAACCCCGAGATACCATAACCATCAAAATAAACCACTCATCTAGCCCCCACTCCCCCCCCCCTCAAAAAAAAAAAATTTGAAGCCTAAGTTAGCTTCTTTCACTGGATTGCCCATTTTTCAGGAGCTTATATCTACTAACCTGTTACTTTTATAAAGATAAGCTGCAGACCCATCTGGCTGCCTGTTTGTCAACCCTTGAAACTGGTGTGCCTCTGGTGGTTAGTGTTGTCCCGAACACAGCCAGGATTTGATGCTGAGTTTATGTATTATTTGTTGGTTTTGGTATTCGAATCATTGATTGTTTCTGCTTATGATAAAATGAATTAAAAATGTTATTAAATAGATTTTATGTATCATATGCTACTTCTTTCTAATATCGATACCTATGGCCGTTTTCTAGGTCACCCACAGGAAATGGACGAAGCTCCAAACGTACCAGGGGGCGATCACGGTGGACAAGGAGTGGAAGTCACAGGTATTGCTTTAAGATTCTACCTATCTTTATGAAATCCAAAAGGTTTCGAACATAGGAATGATTGTGACATGAAGAGGGCAAAGATTTGAGGAATGATTATCAAAATTTTGAGAATTATGCCCCCGGTCATTTGGTGAAAATAGAAGAGTGTTTGAGAAAGGAATTTCATGATATATTATGATATATTAAATTTGAAATGTTATTAAATAGATTTTATGTATCATATGCTACTTCTTTCTAATATCGATACCAATGGCCGTTTTTAAGGTCAACCACAAGAGATAAACCAAGCTCCAGATGTAGCTGAGGCCGTTAACATTGGACAAAGAGAAGTTATAGGTATTGTTTTAGTATCCTACCTCTCTTTGTTAAATCCAAAGGGTCTCGAATATGGGATGGTTTGCAGGGTAGTCGTGGCATCAAGGGAATTGTGCACGGTTTTGCATAGATGATTATCCCATTTTTTAAAAAATATGCCCCCATGAAATTGCGGCGAAAACAGAAGAGTGATTGAGAAAGGAATTTCATGAAGCTGACCCACTCTTTGACGGTATATTGTTTAATCAAGGAATTTATCTGATCAAAAAGTGCACCCTATCTTTATCACCTTATTTTCTCTTGATTAACTTCATAATGGTAAATTCTTGGGGTATTTAGTGTTTTTAAATCTTAACTCTAACCCCGTTATTGTCTACACGGCAAAATAAAGATGAACGTAGGACCTTGGCTTTTCTTTTATACGTAAGAACACACTTAGGGAGGCACGTCAATACTCCAACACGTCTCCGTTTGTCAACTTCTTCTCCCTTCGGCTAATTAGCAATGATCTTTGAAAAAAGGTTGTGCAATAAATCTGTCCAATACGATAAAAGTTGTGATTCTAATTGTCCAATAGTAAAGGGCTTCTTCTTTTCTTGTCATGGTGTTGCAACATAAGTTAAAGATATCATATTTCGTAGTTATGACGTAATGTCAGTCACTGTATACGAAGTAATGCCTCTGCTGTGAAGCCTTTTTGTACAATTATATACTTTGGTTGGTATAGATTCCATATCGTTGATTAGTTGAGAGAACTGATCACATCTATTTTCTCATTGCCAGATTGGCCAATCAGAAGCCCCTATAATCTACATAACTTCTAAATTCAAAACCTATTTTGCGGCCCCCCCCCCTACCCTAGATAAATTAATCATGTGAAATTTGTTCAGGTAGACCATTGACCTCATTCAGGCTTCTGATTCGCCAATATGGGAATGATAAAATAGGTTTGATTATTTCTCTCAACCAATCAACGATCTGGAGCCTCCGCTAGTGCACCATATTCCTTCCTGTTCGGTCCTTTCATTTTTCTCTACATTAATCCTAGCTGTAGTTTCATTTCCCTCATTTTAAATCGGGCATTTAACGAAGCATTTGTAATTTGTTGTAAAAGTGATGTGCCATTTTGAGGGAATGGTTGACCATCTTGCTCACCATTTTTAAGCTGAACTTAAGCCTGGTTAATATCTTGATTAACAAATAAAAAATATCTGCTTTTTTCTTTAGTTAATGTTCAAGGCTGTACACATCTATTAAGCGAAGCTAATTATAATGCTAGAGATGATCTAGGTGGAAAATTGGATGTCAATAATGGCATTGAACTTTTGGCTGAGAAACTAGTCTCGCTGAAAGATTGGTTGGATATTTGGAGGTGTTGTAATGGAGGCACATACCCAGCGATGGGTATGATTTCGAGACTGGCTGAGTCCATGGTGACAACGTTAGGAGCACTTAGGGAGTATGCTGTAGCGGCTGACCAAGAACGATCGGTGAAACTTGTGCAGTTGATAGACAGCAACCGTAATGCAATAAATAGCAGGCTAGATAAGTTACCGTTCACGCTGTTGGGCCAACTTGCATCTGAAATGAGTGCAAATCCGCATCCAATACAAAAGCAAGACAGTCCACTCTGGAAAAGAATTGCAGCTCAAGCTGGCATGACAAATTCCGAGATCTCTGAACTTAATATTCCAGCAAACCAAAGCCAGTCTCGCAGTTTGACTATGACTTTCATTGAGATCGTCAACCAAAGGAACCCATCAAATAATATTGCGTGGCTTGCTGACGGATTAAAGAAAGTTGGCAGGATAGATTTGCTTCAGAATGAAAAGATGTTTGAAGCTTGCAGAGGTTGTTGTATAATAATAAATTAATATTGAAAGAAAAATCTTAATGACAGGCGGTAGAAATAGGATGTTTGAACAATTTGACATTGAAAGTAATAATTTTTTGAGAAAAATTCATGAATATAAATTGATTTGAGCCTTATTGATTATATCAGTATCTAAACACCAATGGTTTTTTTGACTATTTTGATAGCGTTGCTACAAATTATAAGCAGTGCTCTGCCAGCTCTGAAGTTTAACTGATACAAAGAAACGATCAAAGTCATGCCTATTTTTGCCTCAAAAATTAACGAAATACGATTGCTAATAAGCTACATTGAGGAGTGAAAGGCGGTAGGTTTCATTGAGAGAAATAAGAGAATAAGCGAGAAGCAAATGAGAACAAATATGATAAGATTTTTTAACAGGTTCAAATTTCATACAGTTGGCTTTCGAACTGCGGGAAACTTTTGAGAGCGCATCCGCAAATTGTTTGTAGCATAATTCACAGGGTTTCCAGATACCCAAGAACATTTATAATTATTTAGCTTATGGTTTGAGAAAATGCCTTTATTATTTTTTTGACATTTTATATTTAGAAGTTGTCATTTGAAAATATATATATATATGTATATAAGTACTCGTTTGGTGGCTAAAAAACTGAACTTAAGAGTCGAGAAGAAGACGAAAGCAAAAATGAAATCATTGATGACTGATGTTTAATCCGTCATGGATGAATTGCTCGACGAAAAACTGTGAAAGCCATTCTTTTCGATTTGAAGTAATTTAATCAGTTGATATTTCTGCGTTTTGTGCTAATTAACGTGTCGTTTTTGCCTATTGACTGCTCAAGCTGTTGTCGAGAAAATCCTACTCGAAGATTGTAAATCTTTTCGATATTTCTCAAGTTTTGGTGTTTGCAAACAGAAATAGAAAACAAGCCTTGAGTCACCCAAAATCGGGGACGCCTGCACGAGTAAAGGGCAGGGGGAGGCAAACTTTTGAAAAGGGCACCAAAAACTCACCAAACGCCTACGTGCGTTCTTCAAAATTCACCTGTCGATGTATTGTTGGTTACTTGTTTACACATACGTGTTGCTTTGTGTTACGCAAATTATCAAAGCACCTAGAAAACATTGTTAGAAGAGATTTTCCTGCTGCAAAATTTTCTTGTGATTTTTCAAGGTAATAGAAACTACAAAACCCTGAAATCTAATACTTTTTCAAAAAAGGAATTTTTTGGAGAAGACCTGCTTTTGCCTCCAATGTGGAGAAAAAGCGTTAGATTGCGTCAGCAGATTAAAGCGAGTTTCTTAAACATCTTTGAAAGAGATTTTTAATTAGTTTTAAAAGAATTACATCCTATCGTATTCTGCAGCAATGGCGGAAATTCAGGCTTATGAATGGGGGGGGGGGGGGCTCTGTACAATATTTTTCCGACAAGAAAAAAAAATTTTAATATTAAAAACATATATGTCAAGACGCTAAGCAAACCAGGTGCAAATAAGAGCAAATGATAAATTCAATAAAACAGCAATTTTCATTTTGTATTTTACTGTACCTACAACATGTTGAACTCGAAGAGCTCGCAAATTTTAACAGAGGTCTTACTTGCCCTTGCCTTTCAAGCGAAGTACATATGGATCACAACACAAAAGCTTTATGCACATTATACACATTATGCACATCGCACAATGTCAAAACTAGAACATTAACCAGAACAATAATATGTTCATAATTGACATAGAAGCAGGGATACGTTTTAGATACCTGGTTTATACTTTATATATTAAATATCGTGTTAGAAGCAGCATGATTTTTTTCCTCTTTTAATTTCTGCATCTGTTTTCTTGTAAAACTGGAAACGATGCTATTAGACATACTAATAAATTCTGAAATATTGATAAATTAGTAACGAAACACTTGATGACCGATCTCTCAATCTCTATTTTGAAGAGGCAACAATGTCAAGTTCAAGACCATAGTCCATCGGTCTTTGTAGCTC
The DNA here is from genome assembly GCA_964019065.1 of Catostylus mosaicus. Lineage (NCBI taxonomy): Eukaryota > Metazoa > Cnidaria > Scyphozoa > Rhizostomeae > Catostylidae > Catostylus > Catostylus mosaicus. Next base: position 8,740,298 of record OZ025184.1, on the reverse strand, counting down.
AATTGAGATGATGGCCAAATCTGAAATCCGTTGCTGGATCATTGTTGCTCTTAGATAAGATTTTATTATCTTGAGCTTCGAGAATGCGCTTTCTGCTTCAGCACTTGTGGCTGGAATGTTTAAAAATACTTGCTACAGCTTAGTCAAGTTCGGAAAACTTTACAAAGCTTAGATTTGCGCAGAAATTTAAAAACATATTTTGCGTTTTTGCATTGGGATATCTTTTCTTTGATTTTAAAGACTCTCCTGTTTTTTTCTGCTCAGGGATGCACTCCTTTGTTGAAATTTCTATCATGTAACTCTCTTTGTATCTGGTTTGAAATATAGAATACTCCCTGTGTACATCTTCATATATAACCAGATCCATTTTCACCAAAATCTTGAAGGAGATTTTAGGCAATGTAGATTCTCCTCCGGTTGTCATTTTAGTAAACATTTTGGTGTTGCATATTGATAGACCCCGTTGATTACTCTGTTTGAAACAGTTGTTTTGGGCAAGTTGCTACTTCATCCGAAGACATTTGGTCAAAACTTCGCTTTCTCTACTGAGATCTCTTATTTTTAAATATGGCTACGGCGTCAGCACAAGTACTGAAGAGCATTTAAAGAAAACGCGAATTTATTTCTCATGATTGTAGCAGATGTGCTGTTAAACTTTTCTTGCAATGATTTCCAATTTTCAAATATGTAAACAAAAAACCTTTAGCAAACTTTCACTGACACACAAGTAAAATAAACAACTGAAACAAAGTAAAGTGTGTTGCAAAACAGTCACTAAATGCCCTTAAATTAAGAAAATTTTGCCCCCATCCCCTTTCAATATCGCCAGAACAATGATATTAATACCAAAATAGACGACATATCAGTAGTTTACTGATTGCTATTGAAAAATTTAGTTTGCAATTGCAGAACAGAGTTTAAAGCTGTGCTGAAGAAGTAAATTATGATTAAAAACCTGGAAAGGATCTGCAGGAGCTCCAGCAATCTTAAACTTGATACTCTTTCGCTGTTTTAACAAGTTTCATTGATGTCGTTTGTTGTGTCTTTTCCTGAGGTCACGATCGAAGGTACAGCCGCACTTAACGCATTCAACTTTTTTACTTTTTAGAGGCATCCTTACAGGCGAACAAGTCTTACAGTTAACTTAAAGTTAAATGGCCTTAAGCATTTCGATTGGCACTAGAACACACCAGAGTGATCTTGTGTAATAGTGATTTCTAGCTTTTGTGGTGTACATGCCCAACCAAAGTTACTGCTATAGTGTTTACATTAGAACCATTTCTTCTCACTCAAAAACTCTCTATCCACTCTATAACAACTCAAATAACACTATAACACTCACTTACGTTACTGCGCTGCATGTTTCTCCCTTAACGTTAACAAAATTAACTTTAATTGTGCACAGTTGTTATGGTTTCTCAGGTTCACAAATAATGATTGCCCCTGAAAAGCTATACTCAAAAAGGAAATTGCCTTCAGAATTGGTATCCTAAAATTTCCGACAAATGCTCCACTTTTTCCGACGGGTTCATGAGTGGGGGTTATCCCCCCAGCCCCCCCCCCCCTCAGAATTTCCGCCTCTGTTCTGCAGGATCCAGGCCTCCATGGTTTTCCAATATGCTAGTCTGCGGAATTGAAATATCTCCAACTCATACCATAAATTTTGCATTTGCCGGCACGAATTCTTGTGCAACTTCCACTTTTGACGTCATGCATATCTTCTTCATCAGAATTGGCAAAAAAACCCTTTTTCGAAAACTCTTGAGCTTTGAAATTTTTCTTTCTTTAAAGTTACGTTCGATTATAAGAGTATTCCAAGGATTAGCCTTATCCGACTGAACCTTATGACGTTTAGGTGAAGGCCAGAGTCGCAGAATTTTTATTACTCAGGTGCCAAATAGAGAAAACTTGTTCCTTTGATCAAGAATTTTACAGCATGCCCTTCATGAATCCCTCTAAGGTTTTTGTGCCATACAGTGTTACAGATGTTTGCATTGAAAGAATCTCCAATATTATCTAACCTAAAATAAGTTATCATGAGCATTGTGCTCGCCCAGTCCCAAACAGCATGCTCTCCACCTCGGGTCCAGGGGGCCTCATCAATTAATATCATAATTTTTATTTATAGCCTCTTTAGATGTATTCACAAGAACCTCCCAAAAGGAGCAATCTACAAGGTTTTAAGAGTGCCTCCAAGATTCCCCAGATTCCCTTACTTTTTATCCCATCTCGGCGGCTCTGCAAACAACGTCTCGCTTCGGTAACAGAAACGAATGGCCTCATTTTGCAGTTTTGTCCCTCGCCCACGAAAACGTCTCAGCGGCTCTGCAAACAAGAACAGAGCGGTGATTTAAGGTTCAGGTGCAATCAGAAGTCATGAAATTGGCTAAGATAAATCCATTGCTGAATAATTTCGTGAAAATGTATGTTCTCAATAAAAATGCAAGTGTAATAGAAGGCCAAATCATACCCCCGTTGGCTGAGGGCAAGGGAACACAGGCCACTGTTTTCCGATGTTTTTGTCTCTGATATCCCATAGTCACTATGGATATCCTGTGGATTACTTGTGAAATTGAATATGAGCACCCTGTGGTGATCCAGGTTCCACGTTTGGAAACACGTTTCATGTATTTGTTTTGATTTACCGTTTGTTAGGCCGCACGCTTCACATTGATTTTGATTCTTATTTTAAATTAAATATAAAATGGAAGGAGAAAAAGAGAAACCAATTTCGACTGAAGACGAGATAATCGGTTTCATCTTTACCTGGAGGCAGCGAGATGATTCAATTGAAACCAAAACAGTTGAAGTTGTCTTGGGCCCTTCAGGTGGTGTCAACAATGACATGTTTGAAATTTATACAGAGGGAACGTCTGTGAATGAAAGCTCACCGCTTACTGTTCACCATCTCACTAGAGACGATCAGTCAGACCCCGTTCAGTTCAAACAAGAGTTGCAGTTGCTCAAGACAACGTACCAGTTTCTTTTCAGAGTGGAAGATCACGAAGGGAAAATATCATTTTGTGTATCTGATGATTACCAGCAAACAAGATTAATCAGCGGGCGAGCAGTAAACTACATCGAACTAGAAAAGAATTTGACTTCAATCGAACAAGGTATTACTTTACCTAAAAATTTTAATTTACTGCAGAAGAACTCGTGCACTCTTGTTAGCAAGCCAAGCTTCTTATTTACGCACATTTTGTACATGCATATTTCAATATTTTGATGGCCATCTCATGTGGATAGCCTACATCAAACCTTACAAGAATGCAACTATCTCAATGTCACTCAAGTAACTGGCAACAACTTTTTGCATGATTTATTTTACTTTTACTACCCTGGCTAGAGTTTCTCATAAAGGAACCCATATGCGACAAATATGCATAACTCCCAGACAGAAGGACAGAAGTGTCTGGTGAGAGAATCAGTCTAGTACAAAACAAGATAATCCCCACTGTTTAGAAATAAGCGAGCTCACTATTTACAATTTGAGATCCCATAATTTTCTTAATCCATTTCGTTTCGTTTATATCAGTTTTCTTTTGTTTTGATTTTTCCTGCCTTGAAAAAAAACGTGGGAGACACGCCCACTTATGAAGAGAATACCTCACTTACAACTTTCAATTGTTTACAATTGAATGTTTACAATGTAGAATAGCACATAAGCTGTGATGCATTTTTCCTGCTTTCAGCTTTTGAAGATATTAATGAGTCAAGTCGCTTGTTGGAGAAAGAACGCCATAAAGCTATAAAGAAGAGAGAGGGAAGATGTGGTTGTGGGCCAAATGGATGTTTAATCCTGTGAATCTCTAAGAGATATATTTGCAGCTATTGTAATATCATCCCCAGGACAACCCCGGGGTCTAAACACAGGGCCTTCAATGATTAAGAGGGGGAGGGCTGGAAGGGGAGGGCTGGAGGTGCCCTTGACACTCCACTTTTAGTGCTGAATTGCACAATGTGTCCAATCCCACAATCATGCATAGAGATTATTACTGAGAATGACTCACCTCTAACTTTATTCAGAATTGTGTTCAAGAGCCCTTTAGAAGGTACATTATGTCACTTTTAGGCCTAATTTTTGAGGGCTTTCCTTAATTAATTAATTAATTCTCAAAAGTATGGATTGGACTTTCAAATTGCTGATATTTAAGATTTGTTCAATTAAAAACCAAATTCAGAATTCATCAATAGTCATCAATGTTTTTTAATATAACCACAGGGCTGCCAAGAGGTTTCTGAGGCCTTGGGGCAAAAGTGAAAAATGAGGCCCCTTGTGTCTGTGATCGAAGCGAGTAGAAGGGGCAGAAAGCAAGGGAGTTTAGGGGAACTGGATCTGGAGGCAATCTTATAACCTTGTAGACAGCTTTTATTGGGAGGTTCCTTGAATACATGAATACATCCTAACAAGGCTATGAATAAATATTTGATATTAGTTGATGAGACCCATTAGACCCTGAGGCCCTGGGGCAAACTGCCCCCTCTGCCCCTCCCTCTCAGTAGCCCTGTGTAACCAGACTGAAATTATGGTCTGAAATTCAATTTAACAATTATTTATTACTTGGTGAGGCTTAAGCCATGTATTATTCTTAAATTATTCTTAAATTTTATTCATTTTTGAGCCTCAATTTTGTTATTGACAATATCATTTTTAAAAAGAATGATTAAGAAGAGTGTGTATCAATGAAGAAAATGATAAAAATAAAAGAGTCACGATCAGTATTTTACAAGCAGGACTCTTCACCCTGTTGTTAATTATTACAATGTTTATGAAGATAATTACTGGATTTATTTATCAAGGTAAGCTACTTTAAGAAGACAACCATGTCCCAAGCATGGTGCATATTTTTGAAAATGAACAGACCTGGATTTCCAAATGCCACAGAACAATTATTTCTAATTAAGTGTTAAACCCAGTCAGATGATTTTCCCAAATACCAATACCCAAGCAAAAGAGTTTAATTTTTTGGGGGTAGTATGTCAAGACTAATAAAAAAAGAATTGTTTAAAAATCACTGATTTATAGAGCCTGCTATTGATCCCTGAAAACAATACCCAGTTAACCTTAACCCAGAAAACAACAAATCTTGGAATTCTATATCCAATTAAATATTCCATAATACAGTAAGCTATGAATTACAGCTTACCCCCTCCCCCCCCCCCTTGCTCTGGAGTGTAGCTCGCGTTTCTGGGCCCAGCACTACCAACTGTTGTTTCCAATCTGATCGTTTTTCATTGATTTTACTAACTTATCATTGTTCATAACAATTGACTTCACCGGCATTTATATGTACTCTAATGCCTTCCTCGATTTAGTAGATTATGACTTGATGGATGACTTGAGGTAGTAAGAGTTTCGCGTCAAACAGAAATGATGTTTGAGATCCTTCATTTTGTAAATGGTAGTCGCTTAAAAGGTGATTAGCATTTTTAGCATTTAAAGTGATTAGCACTTTAGTTTAGCATTGAATCAATGTTATTTAAAAGCATTCAAAGTGTTTACATTAAAATAATTTGGCAGCGTATTTCATTAAATTATTGTTCTTGCATATAAAGACAGTTTTATTAATTTGCATGCTGGTTTTGAGATAAAGTTTCGTTGAAATTTCTCTGTTGTTCCTTGCAGCCCTCTTCTGCGCTCCAAGCAGGTTCATTTATTTTGCCTCACTGACTGCCTGGTGAATCTAAGATTTGGCCGTTCGCACTACAGCAATTATACAGTTTCCTGATAATCTTATGCCCGCCTTTGAAGTTGAAACAATAGGGATTAACTTTGTAAGGTTCTGATGCTGTGGTGCGAACGGGCCCATTGTCTACCATGGCAGTAATCTACTTTCACTTGAACAGTCAACATCGCATCATTGCAAAAAGGGCACCTCATACTCGCTATAAATCATGTCACGATATGACATGTGTTTTAATTAATAGTTGTCACGATACGACCCATAAACTGCCAACCCGCTGTCTTTCTTTGCATTCCAATCCTGTACGCCTAGTGTGAACTATCATCGCGTTTAAATTTTAAGTGCGTTTATGTGCGTTTAAGTGGGTTTAAGTGCGTTTAAATTATGGTAAATTCTGAGAAATGCTGGGTGCAGCTCTTTTTACGTTTTACAACACAGATGGACTTACATAACCATAAGCGAAGCTTTGTCTGTTTTGGAAGCATAATGGCAAGTTACGGTAGCGAAAAAAATAGCGACTATTATATAATGATTTCAAATCCATTGCCAAGCAAGTGTGCATTCGATCGAATGTAAGGTGATTTCGTGCTAATTAAAGTCCAAGAATGTTCTAGCAGGATGTTCTTACAAGATCTTTGACAAATCGTAAGCAGTGGTTTGAGAATTTCGCAAGTTGCCCAGAACTCATTGAGAGAGAACAATGCCCGATGTACATGTGATGCTGGTGCCATGCTGATTTCTTTGCACTGATGCACGATAAATGTCTTAAATTCTTCGGTGTCTTTGATGTTTAAACGCGAAGAACAAAATTTTTTGATCTGTGCGTTTATCTTTTCCAAGGTTTTATCATCTCAAACTTAAACGCGAGGGTTTTTCACACTCGTTTAAGTTAAAATCTCAACATAAACGCACTTAAATGCCTAGTGGGAACCAAGCTTTACGATACGGCGACGTGTCTTACTTGGCCCAGATCCCTTGTGTGGATCACGTGCCCGCGTCTCTTATTGATAAACGAGTGTTCATCCTTTATCCGCCTCTTCGCTGCAAAAAGTAAAAGGGTTCACGCAAATTAGTTAACCTTTCCCCCCACCCACCCATCCCCATGCGTAGCACCCATCGTTCTTCCCACCCTTACATGGTCGTATCGTGCCAAATGATCCATTCCGAACAAAAGGATACGCTAAATATAAAGGCAAGCGCCCTAGCTGTCAGGATGTGTAGATTTGAAATAATATAATACAAGCAAACACCACATCGGTCAATAAGTATCTGTTGAAAGAAAAATTAAGGGCAAGCGGCCTATCGATCAGAGAAGGTCGGTTTTAAAGAAAAAGGGCAAGCGCCCTATTAATTAGAAGTATCTGATAAAAACAACAATAAAAAACTTCAGGTCAAGCGCCCTATCGATCAAACCGTATCTGTTCAAACAAAAAGTGTGGGTCAGCGCCCTATGAATTAGAAGTATCTCACAATCCTGTATTTCTACATTTTAATTCGAAAGTATCGGGTGATAATTATAACGATAATGTAGTTTAAACAACAGGAGCCACTGATTGTCAAGGTGATCTTATGACGTCATGTGCTTCGTAGCCTTCTTTTCGAGTGTCTTTTAAAATGGCGGACTGGACTGACTATTTCTCGCAATCAAGGCCGCCATCGAATCTAGAAGAAGCCAAAAGAGCAATACAAGATTTTGCTTCAAAGCACAGGCAGCTTGGTCGCAATATTGTATTAGTGACGGTTGGTGTTCGCATTGATATATAACTTTACCGCGCTAATTTATAATAATAATTCCGCATGTTGAAGACGCTTTGTAATAAATTATCCCTCGAAGCCTTCGCATAGATTAACTCATTGAATACTTCATATAAATACCAAGAAATAGTTGGCGATCGATTGAGATTCTATCGTTTCTAAAAATAGTGCTTGGAATTGTTTTTCAGTAACTATTAAGCCAACATTCTTTCTTACAAAGCTATAGAGAACTAAATACGCAAAATTGTCAAGTGCAGCGTGCTTCCATATTTCTTGTATACCAAACCATGCTTGGCCTAAGGCCGGCTCATGTTGGCGTCCACCAGTCTTAGGGCAGTTGTAGACAGGCCAGGATTGCAGAAAACAAGCGCTACAAGCTAGTCATAAGTGGGTCAGTTACCGTATAATTACTTTTGATCAATTTAGGCTTTTTTGTTTATGCTCTCTGTCAATTGGGCTCAAAATTTGCCTCATTACCAATGGGTACCTTTAAATACGCGATATCATTGTTTTTGTAGAGTGGAGGTACAACTGTGCCATTAGAAAGCAACACAGTCCGATTTGTGGATAATTTCAGTCAAGGAACCAGAGGGGCTGCATCTGCAGAGTATCCTTTCTATTTCAATTGCTGGGGCTTGTTTGGCCTAAATTTAGAACAAGGTAAACCGCGTTGTTGAATTCAACGATTAATAATGTGGCGATTGGCGACAAGCAAACTTGATGAAAGAGCTGCGTACGATTGGCAAAAAAACCGTGTAAGGGTAACTCAATTCTTAAGCTCTTAGTTTATCTGAGAACCTTCAGGGATGCCCAGTGGCGGCTCGTGAAAATTTTGACCGGTGGGGCTGAAAACGAAACGTGATAAAATGACGTCATAATTTAGAAAAAAGTTCGAGGAATTGTCTACAAATGTTGATGATTTAAAATGTTATGAAAAGGGTGTCCACCGTTATTTGTCACTTCTAAAGATTACGAAGTTATCAAAAGACTTTTGCACGTAGCAGCATTAAAACAATGGAACTTCTCCCGAGCCTTGCCTTAACTGGATAACCCTTTCGAATTCGATGATTTTGGCCTAACCTTTTCCTTTCAAGTTTTCCTTGAATGCAATCAACTGCGTTACGATAGGAAGTAATTCGCCCTTTGACAAGCCCACGCGACATGTATGAGGACAAAGGACTTTGACAAAAGAAAAAGTAATGTGATTGACAACACTAATTGACAACAATAACAGTTTGAATCAAGCAATTCTATTCATTCTTTGGGGCAAGAAAAATTCTGCCCAAAGACCTTATTGTTTTGCAAAGCCTGAGCCAATCAGTGAGCAGCGCATGCTTGAAATGGCACAAGAACGATTGGCTGAACTTGGTCAAAGCTTGGGGCTCAAAATATCGAGCCCAAGAAAGGAAATACTTTTCAAAGGTAGATTTCGGTCAATGGCTACGGCTGTAAGGCATTGTGCGGAGGGATTGTTTGCCTGCTTAGGCAGCGCATAACCTAAACCCAGCCACTGGGAGAGTGATTTTTGAAGAATAATGGATACAAGAGTGGTAGATAGAAAGAAAACAGTTGTGGGAAGAAAACATGCTGCCTTGGAGTACATGATTCTTGGTGGGGCTTAGCCCCACCTGCCCCAGTACACAAGCCGCCACTGGGGATGCCAGAGAAGAGGAAAGGGGGGGGGGGCAAATGCCTCTCTTCCCTTTTACTGTGCAGGGGAGGCAAAAGTGCCTTTCTGGTCAGATCATTATGAGTGCATTGTGGCTCAACAGACCCAGATAAACCTGCACCAAAGGTTTTGTAGAAGACCAACACATAACATCTGTAAAAAATTATTCTAGAAGTTTCACGCTGAAGCTGAGATAAGCCGATTGTTATAAAAGTATAAATTGGAATGATTTGTATGAGTTTATAATTAGATGTCAAAATTCCACTACATTATTTCTTGGGCCAACAGCATTTAAGTTAATATAATGATTAAATTGATAAGGCTGTCAATGTAATGGTTATAACAAAGCAAATGCCACGTTTCAGAGCAATGCCTGTCTTAATTCCTTTACAGAATCACTGAGAACATTGTTATTTAAGATACATAATATATATTTTCCCTCATATACATCGAATGATGTATATTGTTCAATGTTTATTGGCCTAAATAAATTAAGAACAGATTAAGATTAATCTAGTCCTAAATTTTTAAGGGAAAAAACAGTCAAGCTGACCCTTACTTTTACTGGTACTGCAAGCATACTTCAAGTCTCATGTAGCTAGCATGCTATTTTGTTTTCTACTTCGTTTATTGGGATTGAAACTTCTAGAATAATTTTTCACATCAACTGTGGTTTTTTGTTGGTCTTCTACAAAACATTTGATGCTGGTCCTTTGGGTTTGTTGTGCAATGTCATATACATAATGATCAGGCTACCATGACATATAGAAAATAATTTCCTATTTTGATTAGAACAGGCATGTAAACAGACTTTTAATTCTATATCCTTTTTTGATGCTGATGTTGCTGTCTATTAGCCCTGTGTTTCTCATGATTATTTCACCACAGAAGTTAAACAAGTAAGGGGATAGAATACAGCCTTGTCTAACACCTTTGCTGTTTTCAAGCCACTCTGTTGGGCCATAAATTGATTGTATATGCGGTTCTTATGGCGAAGATTCTTGATCAAAAATATTAGATGTTCTTGAATTCCATTTCATGTTGTTATGACCAAAGACGACCTGGATGCCTACAGTAAGGCAAGATTTGGCCGAAATGGGGATTAAACTAGATATTTAGAAGAACCACAAACATTGAAAAGATTATCTGAACTGACGCAAGATAGAAAGAACTGGTGTGACATTGTGAGACACATCTTGCAGTATTAACTGCATGTGACATTTTAGAAGAATAATAATGTTCTAATAAACTGTTGTGGTGAGGAGAAGATTAAAAATGGAATTTGCCCAAATATATACACTCCATTTATGGCAAACTATTGTGCTACTTCCTTTCCTGTGTTTTTACTATATACATTATATGAATGAACAACAAAATCTGTTATTTTTTTCCCAGAAACATTCTTTTTCACAAAGATTGCACTGCATATTTTCCTTAACTTGAGCTAAAGATATTTCTTACAGTATGGATATGCAGTCATATTCCTTCATAGACAACGATCACTGGAGCCATTCTGTAGACATTTTGAAGGCCATAATGCTTTGGATATGTTGGATATTCAGGTTGATCAAAATGGCAGCTACTCTTTATCGGGTATAAAATGTTTATCTGCTTTTTATTGTTTGAAAATTTCTATGCAGAAAAGCTTGAGTAAAATTGAGAAAGGGAAACTTAATTTCAACTTGACATCATGGTTTTTTTATATAACAAGCAAACAAGACTGAGCAAGGATGTGGAGAACAATTGTTTGTTGCTAAATTTTTATGCTCCAGTAAACACAGCAGGAGAGGGCGAGAGAGGGCGGTTTTGCCCGTGATCTAAGAGAGTGTTCAAAAACATGTGAGAAGTCATCATTCAATTTAAAAAATCTATCGTGAGAGGTTGCTGTTAGATGATCTGAGATTAATGGTTGTGTTTGCTGTTATCAGTATCGTATTTGCTGTTATTTTTCAATTTACCCTGCTTTTATGCTGGATTTGTTTGGTTACTTACCTGTGTGGTGTTTCTTGCATATTCAGATCTTTGGCCTAAATTGTTTATCAAAGTATATTTGTGGGAATCAATTTCAAGTTCACCACAAGGAAGGAGCAAACAAATAATTTTTATTTGTTAAACCAGGCTAGGGTTCTGGCAGCTTGTTCTTAGCTTGAGATGCTGAGGCCTCTGCCTTCAAGATTTCTCCTAAACAGCTAGATTGGCTGAACACCTTTTGGGGATAGGTGCCAACTATCTCTCAAACCATGAATCTCAAGCCTTTTAGTCTGGGGCAGTTAGGGGGTTCTGCTATCACATAACTGAGTTTAAATTGTATATTTCTTTTCCTGTGTCTGATAATTCATTTTAAACAATTTAATATTCTGCTCTGATAGGAATCAAAGAATGATTTTAAGAATGTCTTAATTTTTCTCATAAAATCAAATCAATACCATTAGGTTGGATGAATGCTAGAGGACACACTAATGGCAAGTGCTATCATATACCATGTTATCATTTTGCAAGTGAAAAATGATGAAAAACTATTTATCTACAATTTTCTGCTATTTTTTTCATTCATTGTCATCAATTTTAGTTGATGAAGCAAGAACTCCTTGGCTTCAAGATATTCTACGAAAATATAAAGAGGTAATATATAAATGAGATATTGTTTTTTTCAATTATATATTTGTGGACCCAGGCTATGGTTCTGGCAGCTATCAAGCTGATATGGGCCTGGGCACAAAGGCATGTGCCCTCAGGATTACTTCTGAGTGACAATTTACAGACCTCAAAAGGATGGACTTCTGGGTTGGCTGTACATTTCTCAAGTAGTTTGATTGTTTGTGGCTATTGGTCAATTATGTTAAACTCTGTTAATTGCCTATCAATTTTGGTTGCAAGCTCTTAAATACTGATTCCTTTTTAGTATTAATTAATTGTAATTAATTATTTTTTTCTAGGTTCAAAGTGCCTGCCTTCTCCTGCAAATTGGTTTTTTAACCTTATCTGATTATTTGTTTTTGTTGAAAGCATCAGCAGAGGCTTTGTCGCCATTTGGGTCATATGCAATGTTCTATCTTGCAGCTGCTGTATCAGATTTTTACATTCCTGAAAATGAAATGGTAATCAATCTGATTATATTTACACATTTACATTTTTACACAGTTTTATCTGCATAACAAAATGCCAATGTTTAATTCACTTTTATTACCCAATCATGTGCGCTATTTCTTTGTTTGCTTCTTTTAAACTTTTTGCCCTTTTCCTACATTGTTTTATTCAATTTGCAGGTTTTTTACTTTAAGTAAATGGGCCACAAAAGTGTGCTTTTTCCAGTTCATTGCAACAAAAATTAAAGTACTCTTTGGAGAAGATTTAAGCTCCCAAATTTATTCCAAATTTTTGAAAGCCCTTATTCCAAGCTGCCGTTCATGATGCACCTTAACAAGGCACGTTAACATGGGAAGCATTGGCAGACATTTGGCCAAATACTGGGGTTGCAAGCCTATTGTTTTGGTAGGATGAAATCATACGTTCCCATTGTTCAAAACAATAGACTATGTGTTTTAAAATATTGGGGGCACCCCCCCCCCCCCCCCAAGTGTCAGTCGCCGATGTGAAAGTAGCAATTTAGATAATGGGGTTTTTCCTGCCCATTTGCCCTCCTCCATAATCAGTTGCTAATTTTCCTCATGACTTTTCCTTTACTACCTTCACCCTAAATTTTGTGAAATTTTTGCTGCACAATTTGCAAGCGCCTTGCTACTTGGATGCCAGTTTCAATTTTTAAATGGCATTTCTAATTTCTTGAATTTCTATAAAATTTGCAATGAGCTGAAGGCGTTTGCATTTCACGAAGCAAAATTTTGGAGTCAGCCCTTTATTTTAGCTACCCTTTTATTTTATTTAAAAAGTTAATGAAAATAAAGTAAATGGTCGTAAATAAATCTTTCAGACATTATGGTTAGTTTTCTTTTGATATTTTCGACATAAGCAAATTTTGATTTCCCTCCTGAAAAACGGTAAACATAGCTGATGGGTTACCGTAGATAAAGAATATTAAAAGGAAAAATGAGATCAATGATTTTGACCAGGAATCTAAGGAACCTGGTTGCTATTCAGCAACTATTACCTACTTCTTCTACTCTTGACATTTCTGTTTTAGGCAGAACACAAGATTCAATCTAATGATGGAGTTTTGCAGCTAACAATGCATCCTACGCCAAAAATGTTATCACCATTGGTTAGACATTGGGCTAAAGGGGCATTCGTGGTTTCCTTCAAGGTATTGTTATTTAAACGTGATTTTGCGATTTCTACTAAATTACAAGCCAACCGTATTAAGATGTAGGGTTATGGGCTCCATTAGCGAATATTAGAGGAGTGACGGGCTTCAGTGTCCCCTTTTAGATGCCACCGAGTCACCAATTCTTGAACTGACTAAGCAAGCTCAGTTTGATTGAATGCTAGGCAAAGTTTGACCTTAAATGCTATAATGACTACAAGATCGCTATTCTGATATAAATAACTCCATACTAAAATTACAAATAATTGATGGAGACAAACGATTTTTTCCCTACTTGGAATTGTACTTTAACAAGTACTTAGCAAATTCAGCAACGAACAGGCTAATTAAAGCTAACATTCTTCCGAAAGTATTTTTGTTCTTTATGCCATATTAATATATCAACAGCTAAAGTGATTCGATCCCATACTAACATGTCAATTCTAGTTGTAATCTTGTTGCCTACGGTTCTTCTTTTTCATTTATGATTTAATAATTTCATTATGATTTTGCACTTTTATATATTATCGTTAATTCTCGTCAATAAACTTTTCCGTAGCTTGAGACTGATGTCAACATATTGTCAAGAAAAGCGAGAGAGTCTTTAGAAAAATACAATCATCAGGTAAAAATCTAATGATATATAAATTAGTTTTATTATATTTTCATTATAATTGGCATAAATTCCATTGCTGTCCAAGATAAACTGAGTGGCATTCCAGACCCGGGAATGATCTTTGCTCACGAATGTTGAAGATTTACATTTTGAACAGCGACATTTTGGACCTTGGTGTAATGTTACTCTAGATACCGCTGTTTTCAATTCTAAATGATTCAGTGAAATTTGGGCATGACCAGTTTTAACTCTTTGGATGGAAGCACCATTTGGTCCAATAACCTTCAACTTGCTTGCTTGCTGTTTGCTTGATGACTTGTTTTCTTGTTTGCAAGTTGCACTTGGGGCTATGTTTGAAGCTTTACGATAGCTGTAGAGTGTTTTTTCGTAGGGAAGAATTGTTCATGATTTTTTAGTTTTATTTTCGTTAGGTTGTCATTGCAAACATCCTCCAGACAAGACGAAAAACTGTTGTAATAGTAACACCGTTTGATGAGAATGCAATTTGGATGGCAGAAAATGAGTTGGAAGCTGGTAAGGAAATCGAGGAAAAGATTGTTGAGGAATTATCTAGAAGGCATTTGCAGTATATCGATGAAAATACAGGTATGTTGGCATGTTCGTATTCATTCCCTTCACAATTTTTAGCACTGCTATGAAGATAAAAGCACAAAAGTAATCTTATTTGTTGACAAGGCTGTGGTTATGGCAACTATCAAGCGAAATGAGCCTGGGGTGCTGAGGCCTGTGCCCTCAGGATCTCTCCCAAGAACCCAACTAGTGACCTCCGGAGGATGGTGTTGTGATATTCATTCACTAAGTCTCAAGATTTGACAATAATACACAAGGCATGAAGTCGAATCAAACGTTTACATGAAATGCCAACAAAACTCGTCAACAACTGAAAACGCCCAGTGTCCATGTGGCGGGAATCCTAGTTACAGGGGTACAAGGAAAAATGACAACAAAACAAATTATAACAAATTATAACATCCTCTGTCCAATCAATGTTAGTAATGTTCAATCAGTCTATCAGGTTTCTTCACCTCACGCCCAGATCGTGTCCTGATTGGTGTATGGTTTGGACTCTTGTGCTCCACATGTACTGTTGGTTGCCCAGGTACAGTGGTGTCCTGGTGTTCAGGTACTGTGGGGATGGCCGGAGTATTTGTTACTATAGGCGGATCATTAGGAGTAGCAATCATGTTACTTCGGTTTCTTCTAAACATCTGACCATCATGGATGCCCGGGGTATTTGTTACTATAGGTGGATCATTGGGAGTTGCAATAATGTGTCTACGGTTCCTCCTACACTTGACCCCTCTAATCTCTAACAATATATGAAATTGGGAGTATTTCTGCTTCTCGCCATTGCCTATCTCTGTATATTCTGACATGATCTCCAGCTTCTAATGGAGGTGAATCCTTACTGTGTTTGTTGTAAACTTCAGATGCAATTTTTTGTCGATTTTTCAATACTTTCACAACCCTCTTTGGTTCAACTGCATGTGGTATGAGCAGGCAGCGATGTGTGGGCAATGTTGTACGAGTTCGCCTAACCATCAGAAGTTGACTCGGCGATGCCCCTATATCTTCAAAGGGTGTATTCCTGTATTTCAAGAGACCTTCAAATGGATCTTCAACTTCTGCTGTGGCTTTCCTGAAGATCTGTTTTGCAGTCTGAATTGCCCTCTCTGCACACCCCTTTTGATTGGGGATATTCTGGTGAGCTTGTCGTATGTTGAAATTCCCATTGCTCAACAAGCTTCTCAAACTCGTGAGTTGTACTAAATACAGCTCGTGTATTATTATATTGTGGGCTATTGTCGCTGACAACTTTCATTTGAATCCCAAATCGAGCAAAAACTTGTTTCATCGTGTTGATAGCACATGTGGTTGTTGGCTGACGTAACAGATCCTCTTCAAAGTACTTCGAGTAAAAATCAGCAAACTGGAAGATATCAGTTCCAACCACTTCCCATGGTAGGCCAGCTGGTTCATGGGGAAGTAGAGTTTCTTTTTGTTGTTGGTTACGGAAAGCATTACAAATTTGACATGAACGAACCTTGTCCTTGATATGGGCAGTCATTAAGGGCCAGAAAACATAGTCTCTTGCTAGACTAAGACTGTTATTTTCGCCCAGGTGGGCCCCATGTAAATCAATTAGAACATCAGGCCTGATCGACTTTGGAACTAAAAGCCTGTCGGATTTGAACAGTAGTCCATACTCAACACTTAATTCCTCTTTATATTTCCAATACTCTCTGGCACACTCGTCTACATGATCTTTATCTGAAGGCCATCCATGAAGAACATAATCAATTACAATTTTTGATGTTGCATCGGTACTGGTTGCATCTCTGAATCTCTTCAAGGTGTTATTTTCCATCTCTAAGTTGTCTAACTAAATTAATGCCAATTACATCTTCAGGATCACTTATTGGAACAATATCACTGAGTGGTGCTCTACTCAAACAATCAGAGATCAGTTGCTGCTTTCCTAGAACATATTTAACTTCTACGTCATACTTGGTCAGTTTTAGAAGCATTCTCTGCAAGCGTGGTGGACACTCATTGAGTGGTTTTCTGAATATAGCCTCTAATGGCTTTTGATACAAGTACCTTTCGACCATAAACATATGTGTGAAACTTCTGTGCACCCCAAAAGATGGCTAATAATTCTCGTTCTATGTTAGCATCTCTCTTTTAACATGATGAAAGAGTTTTAGAGCGGAATGCAATTGGCTTACCATCTTGTAGTATCACTGCACCAAGTCCTGTGTCACTTGCATCAACGTTCAAAACAGTGGGTTTGTTATTATCAAAATAAGCTAACACTGGTGCTTCTGTAATGACTGCTTTTAGTTCATCAAAAGCTTTCTGCTGTGGTGCCTCCTATGTGAATTCGGCAGATTTTTTAGTTAATTGTGAGATGGGTCCTTGTAAGTAGGCTTTGTGTTCAATAAACTTGTCAAGGTAGTTAATTATTCCAGGAAATCGGAGCACACCATCCTTGTCTGATGGAGGTGGCATGTCTTGAATTGCTCGCACTTTCTCTGGGTCTGGTTTGAGTCCCTCAGATGTGAAAACATGACCCACATAAGTCACTTGTTGTACACGTAATTTCATTTTTGTGGATTAAATTTCAGTCCTATTTCCCTGCTCCTGTCGAGTACTGCAATCATTTTCTTATTGATATCATTGTCATCTTTTCCATGAATCAGAAAATCATCCACAATAATTTCAACTGGTACATTAGCAAATAAGCGGTCAACTCTGGGGCTATGAGATACCAAATGGGAGCCTGGTAAATCTATATCGGCCCCAAGGAGTATTGAAGGTCAACAGCTTTGAGCTATCTTCATCCACAGGTAATTGCCAGTAACCACTGCTAGCATCCAGTGTCGTAAATGTTGTATCCCGAGTCAGACGGTCAGCTACTTGTTCAACGGTAACCATTGGGTAATGTGGTCTTTTGAGAGCTCTATTCAAATCAATACAGATCCGTATACTGTCTTTAGTGGGAGAGCTATCACGATTTGTCTCTTTACGTTTGTCAACCACAACCATAGAAGAAACCCAAGGGGTGTGTTCATCTTCTTTAATAATTATCCCATCACTCTCCATGTCCAGCAGCTTCTGTTTTGTAGGTCCTAGAAATGCAACAGGGATTTTTCTTGGAGGGTGATAAACTGCGGGGATAGACTCGTCTATTTCCAAATGAACTTTTACTGGCAGAGTCCCTGGCTTTAAACTGAAGCAATCACGGTACTTTGAAAGTACAACATCATTCTCAAAAAATTCACTTTTGATTATGTTGTCGTTTCCTTTCTGCTTTTCTTTGGCTTCAGGTACTTCAAGCATGTCAAGATTCATAAACTTTAGGACTTCCAAATCAATACATGTGTTGCAACTAAGAAAAGGAGTGAAATTCCCATGGACTACAAGAAACATCACATCCATTTTGTGATGTTTATACTGCACTGGAAGCTTTACACAACCCACAGGATGAACTGGTTTATTGGCAAGCCACCCTTTGAGGGGTTGATAAATTATCTGAAGCGGTTTTGTAGTGATACTCTTGTAAACATCAAAGGGAATGACTGTGGCTTCCACTCTAGTGTCTGCTTTAAACTTAACATCTTTTTGAGCTACTTTCAGAGATATCAAGTTCTTTTTAACACCAGAGTGTTTATTGACAATGCTTGCCAACTCAATAGATCCAAAATACAGATGTGAGGTAGCCTTCTCTTCAGGGACCTGATCATTGCTGGCTAATTCATGCTCCACTGCATTGATGTTGGATTCCCTTTTCCCTTTGTTTGGGCACATTTTAGCAAAATGCCCTTCTTTACTACCTGTTGAACATTTCTTCTTAAAGGCAGGACATATACTTGGCTTGGTGAAGACTTGTTGGTAGCCACCGAATTTGCATCGAATCAAACGTTTACATGAAATTCCAACAAAACTCAACAGCAACTGAAAACGCCCAGTGTCCATGTGGCGGGAATCCTAGTTACAGGGTTGGTTGGCTGAACAGCTGTTAAAAAAGTGTTCTAGACGTGGACTCGAACAGCGAGCCTCTAGTTTCATCAACAATAGATATCTGGATGCTGTTATCCATTTACCTGACAGAAAATGTAAAACGGATATAGCTAGAAATACCCTGATTTTCTACAGACCCTTCACGAGAGTTAAAGTATTACAGTACCACGCAGACAACTTTGAGGAAAGAGAAGTAGTAGCAATGGAAGTTAAAATAACAAGCCTATAATATACTCTATTACCTTTTCATATAAAGGCAGTTGAATCGGCTCTGCTTTAGGCCAAAAAGAAAAGGTTGGGTACTAAACCCTTACTAAAAATCCCCTTATGATTAAAACGTTATATCTTGTAGCTTACATATTTCATGCTATTTTATGAAAAAAATGTCTTCCTTAACATGTAGATATAAATGATACCTTGGTCTGTCTTCAAGCATGCGGATCTGTTATGTCTTGATCTTATTAGAGTGTACCCTAGCCAGTAAAGCCGCCAAGTGTTTGATTGGTTGACAGCTCTGATCAGGTGTATTTTCTTTTCCCTTAATTGGTCCATCAGAATGCAAGGTTTGTTGTAAGAACAAATACATTCAACATATACTTAGGCTATTTTGGACATTTTGACGTATTTAGCCGCTTCCGAAACTGTTAACTGCGAGTTGCAGCGCCCCATCCAAATCATATCCCTTCCTTTGACGTGCTCCTGTTAAGTGATAGAACTGTTTGTGATATAATTTTTTTTACCAGTCGGTAAACAATTTTATTCTGTCAATTTTAAGGAGCTGGACAAGCCTCGGATGGGTCAAATCCTGCAAATCATCATGTTGCTGACAATAACCTATCGCAAGCTGCTCTACAAGTATGACAATACATTTATTCTTTAGTCCGCAAAATTATTTTCAAATCCAAGATTTCTAACTGTTGTCCCTGAGTTTCCGAAGTTTGTTATCTATGTGTCCTAATTACATTGATGTTTTTTTCTTGTTATCATCTAATTTTTCGTGCTGAGAATTTTGTACCAGTGTTGCAAATTATTTTGTCCATCTATTTTTGGGTTAATTATTTGTCATGATGCTCAATGTCTCATCCTGTCAATATATGTCAATTTTGGAAACCTGCCAACATATGACTAATAAATAAACACAACGATATGCGTAGCATGATAATATTCTATCTTAATTTATCTTGAATCGCCCTGCCTACCTCACAGTAGTTGAATTTGATCTATGAAATAGAAAATTGATTAAATGAAAAGTAAGTGTGAGTAGTATTGATGAAATTCCTCTTGGTTTTTTTTGCTTTCCAGGAGCTTTCTTAAATTGATTGTTTTGAACATTAACATCTTCAAAAGTACATTTAACAACCCATTTGCATCGACGCAAGAATAAAAATATATCAGTTCGAATAGTTTTGGAACTGTTAACTACAGTTATGAAAAAGTAGCCTTAATGTTACAAGTTGCGCTGACAGAGGGAGATTAGTAGAAAATGCCACCCATTTTTTCTTAAAGACGTTCCTGTTGATAATGTCATTAGAAAATATGAAGCCTTTTCAATATTAAGATTGAAAAAGCAGTTGTCCCTGTTTGAAACATGAAGACTCAAATCAAAAAAGAATTAAATCAAAAACTCTTCTTTTTTATAAAAGATTGCTGCCAATTTATTGAAAGAAAACACACTAACTTATGCGTCTATACTACAAGTATGCTTCAAAGATAACGTATAAAGATTGGTTTTTTCCATTAACCTAATGAAAGTTGATATAGGATGCGTAAGTGGGGACATAAAAGTTAAGAATCGATTAGACCGATAACGGATTTGTCATCAGTTTTAGTAATCTACGACAGCCTTTGCCTGTTGAAACCTTGGCTTTCGTAAACCCTGGCTCTTCGGGCTCATAGAGAACTATAGTGCCCAGTATGCGCTTCAAAGAAAAATGTACAGAATTCCTAGATGGGAAAGGTGTGTTGGCTCCAACTTCTGAACCTCTCAAGGGCCTCGTTTGTATCTGATTATTTGGTAGCAAAGCTAGGTGCTTACGGATTCAACTAAGGAACGGTACGCATTTCTAACTAAATGAGATCAATCGGAGAGTAATGATTGGATCCTTTGAATCATAGAAAGTAGTATCGAACAGGTTGTCCCGCAAGGATAAGTCTTGCGCCCTTTCTTATTCATGTTCACATTCATATTAATGACCCTGATGTTGCATGATGCAACTCTTTATGCCAGTGAAATTGACGCCATTAAGTAAGAAATATAGTACGGGGTGATATCTTAACCGTGGCAGATTTACTTGAAGTCATTTTAACTGATATTTGAAAATCAAAGCAAGCAATTCAATCAATCTAATTTAGAGCCAAGTCACTAAAAGCACGCTGAATGTGGGAAGGGGGGGGGGGTTTAAATTAAAGAAAGAACTCGTTTTTAAGTCAATGTCAAAATGTTAGGTAAAGAGACCAATTGGATCGCCATGCTTTGCCAATAGATCACATATTTCGATGCTCTGTGAAGAAACGTAGAAAATATGAATCATCTTCACCAATAGGCTCATGCGAAAATTGCTTTAGAAGATCAACTTACCACCCTTATTTCTAGAGAATAACAATATCTAAACCCAAAATAAAGCTGGAGTTGGTGATGATAGAAATTTATAGTACTAGACAGAAGCTGAACTCATGTTTTATGAATAAAATATTTGCGGGAAACATATTCACTACGAGCTTATGATCATACGATCACAGCATTTCAATTCATTTTATTTCTGTCCATTACATTTCATTTGAGTCAATTTCATTTTAATTCCATTTCATTTCATTTCAATGCCAAATACATATCAGTTACTGTTTTTGTTATAGTTGCAACATTACCTTTGAACTATGGTAACTTTTGAACTTTGACCTTTGGAAAGGTAGACGCCATATATTGAAATACATTAAATCATTCAACAGTGATTGACAAGGGGAACCGACTCATAATAGGAAAACTGACCGTGAGAGAGCGCCCCCCCCCCCCGTAATATATAAACTAATCAAGGTCACAGCAAACCAGTGCTAATTGCTAAAACTCGGACTACCAATCATGAGATTGCTCCATTAATTTATGATATTTCCATTTTTATTTTAGTATAGATTGTAAAACATAACATAAAAAAGTTGCATGATGTGAAGGTTCCACTTTCAGCATCATCTTTTTGAAATTCAAATACATAAATTGTAAATAACTAAAGAGATCTAAACTACAAAGTTATAGAAATTTTACACCATTAAAGAAAATCATTACAATATAAATGTAACATGAAAAAACCTTAAAAAAATAAATCATAATGTATAAATTGTAAATAACGAAATGAAAAAAGGGATGAATATCTAAACTTCAAAATTACAGGAATTTTTCACGAAATAATGCAATTATTATACTATATATTTAAAATGAAGAAAACAAGAGAACAAATGATTTTTATGAATACATCTATGCACCTTACTGTTATATCGCAATAAAACACTAAGCATTTCACTTGCCTTATGAAACGCCTAATGAGCAGTAATTGATAAACATGTTTCAATAGAAAACAAGACAATATTAGGTTGAAAGATTTACGTGCTCAAATTGGCTAATCAGTCTTTGTTTCTTCGACAGAATGCATAACAAGGAGTAATAGTTATTTGAAATTTTTCGTGTCATATATTTATTTATAATTTAATTGCCCAGCTGTTTATGATAAGGGATTATATAACTGACTTACTTGGTTGTTAAGTTAAAAAACAATGATGTCTTAAGCGTATAGTTTTTAAGAGGGGCAAATCACTATTTTTTTCGTACACCTTGATGAAAACGACAGAAAAGTCAGAGAAAATCACAGTATCTATGATATAAAAAAATCCCATGTAATCAATAAATCTCAGGTAAAGTCAAATAAATCATACAAAAATCATAAAAATCATAAAAATCAAATTAAATTTTTTTATTTTTAGTATCAATATTATTACGTTTCAATGGGGATTTTTACTTTGATTAACATAGTATACTACAAACATGCGTGAAACTCTCATCTTACTTGTATTTTACAACTGACTACTCGTTACCCTAACAAAGAAAGAGTGGAAAAGCTTAACATTTAAGGTATTCAGGATCAACGGAATCTATCCGTCTTTTTGGCAAAAGATGAAATGTAAAGTGCGATGTTGATGATGTTGGCGATGTTGGTGATTTTCCTAAAAATCAATTTCTGATATTCCTATTTTGTATTCAAAGTCTGTAAACAGGGGGAAAATCCTTTGCACTCGTTGGAAAAGATACCTGAAGTGCTGATAAGAATTTTTTTTGTAAACTATAATTTTTAATTCAAAATATTACTAACTGCAACTGTGCACTGCACACTTACAGGCAGAATACAATTGGCTTGTTCGTTTCACAAAATTTATGATTAAGTAGATAATTAAGTCTATTAGCTTCACCTTCTCATTCTTTGTTCCATCAAAATGTAGTAATTTAACGCTAAGGGGGTTTGAAATTTGGTTACATAAGAAATGAATGTCCTGAATTTATATAGGTATACATTTTCGCACTTGGACGTTTTAACCAAAAGAGGGATGTTTAGGTACCAGTTGGTTAAAGCAAGTAATAAACGCATAATGTCTCTCTTTTCACATAATTGTCGATTTGGATATATATTTTGGTTCACCTTGTGGTCATTGTCCACATTCAATACTCTGTGGAGTGTCCGAAGAAAAGTACTTTCAGTATCCTAGGTCATGTCTCTTGTTGTTGACATGGTTACAAAAACTCTTGTCGCATAATACTTTCTCGCCTCCTTTTAGGATCGAGGCTCACTGCGCATCATAGCTAATACGCTCTGACTAGAGATAATCCTATTGGCTTTTCCGACCCGCTTAACAGTAAGAGATATTTTGTGTAATTTGTTTTACACAGCGCTATTCCCCGCAGTCTATTACAGAATAGACTAAAGGTAGCTGGGAGAGAAATGCTAAAACGAAGGATCGGTTGGCACTCAACGACCTCAATATAACAAGAAGGCCTGTCGAGTCTCATTGTTTGCAGCTACACTGGGATCTGGAATTTAACGTGCATTAACACGGGAACAGATGAGGGAATGATCGGGGAAATGGTGCCGTAACTATTGGGGAGATTCCTATGAGGATGACGTGAAAATCAACCTTTTCATGTTAATATTATCAGCAATTTTGCTCTTGTCTGAATTAAATTCTCTTTTAAATGTAAATAAGAATATAATGATAATGATAACGTGTTGTGGCGATTGTAAAATTATGATAACATTCATAGTGGTAAAGGAGGGAGAGGTCAAGGCTTGCCTATTGAAGACTTTTCAAACTTGTCACAGCCTATCAGAATGCTAATATGGATTATATATTCATAAATCAATAAACGTACATAATAACGATGATTTGTTCTATAAATTCCGGAATTCGGTCATGATATAAATGAAGTTTAGAGGAAGGTTAATCATTATCGTTACGAGCAAATAATGATATAATTTGTATTTCGATCGTTCATTTGTATCATCGCATATGTTGGTCTACTTTTACAAATTTCAGAATTTAAATAAGACACTTAATATAGCTTAATTTTGATGTACGATCTTGAAATTCACTTTACAGCTCCTAAAAGTCTCTAAAATCACATGTTCATTTAAAGCTTATTTATAAAGGGTCTTTAACTTTCTCTTAAATGTTTCAATGTCGATGCATTGTTCTACTTTACTAGGAATGTTGATCTTTAATCATGGTCCTATTACGCTGAGTGACTGCTCGTAACTGATTCTCTCGTAACTTTTGGAATATGTAGTATCATATAAATGTTGCTTGTTCTTGATAGTCTCACAATAATGCACTATACTTGCGTTAGCGTTACATATATTATACTCTTTCTCCTTTGATAACTGATGTATGTATGTATGTATGTATTGTGAATGTGGTAGGTTGCACATTATTATTGAAACTAGATGAAACTTTACAATCCACATTGAAAGTGTTCCAGATGTAAGAAGAAATAAATGTTCTACATACATAAATAAATAAAATATATAGGCAGTAAATGTTTTTGTGACCCTATGTACTAAAAGTATTCTCCTAATTCATGCAAGTAGAAAAAATGAATTATCTCTGCCTTCTATCGAAAATGATCTTAAAGTTTTCTTAATCTCAACGATAGTGTTAACTTCCTTTATGCAGGCTTGTAATGAGTTCCATGTTTTTATGGCTGAATATTTTCTGCCGTCCTTATCTTACCATTTCAACTTGAAAATCCGTTCTACCTATTGCTCTTGTTGTCATTTGATGACTGTTCTCTCAAACTGGGAGAGCAATTCTAACCACTGGTTCTTCTTGCATTAGCCTAAAAATTAATTTGAGTTCGTTAAACACAAGCTGCTCCTTTGCATACAGCAATTTAATTTTGCTTTATGGAGATCAACGAGTTTGTTATGATAATCAGTGTTATGCTTTCTTGCAGTTTCAAAGTCAAGTCTCAGCAAATACGTCACCGAACCCAACCATGCAAGGAGCTGGTCATAATCAAGTCATTGGTAATGGTGTCGTGGGAGGACAAATAATCAATCAACCAAAGAGTCTTTACTTTCAAATGAAGTTCAATCCTGATGGAACAACAGTCACCCAGGCCATTCCGAATCCGTCTCCGACCTTACGAAGATCTTTTTCCAGCAAAGATGACCACGGACTGTCAGATGACATGCAGGAGTTCATAAAATATTTCAAAACTAAGCGAATGTCTCTAGGATGTACACAAGAGGATGTTGGAAGGGAGCTGTCGGAAATGAATGGTCCTACTTATAGCCAATCGTTTATATCCAGGTAATAGCGCAGTTTTCATTCTCAATTTGATTGTGTTTTAAGCATGGTATTTCATTTGTCCTAAACTGCTTAGCAAGGATCCCTAAAGTTAAACGCCTAATTTGGTACATTATTGATTATTATTGATTCTACAGTTACAAAGAGTACAAATAGTCGATGAAAGTTTTATGGTCCTAAAAACAAATATACATGTAGAAATATGAAGAAAAATTGAAGTGAAAAGCAATAACCTTCTTAAAGATATAGACATTAAGGCTGGTTTCAACATACTTTGAGTTATTGGACATGTTCTTTAATTATTCAGATGGCTTGCTTTGAAAATCGAATTGTCACGGAATCCGAATCCAGATTACTGAGACACTTAATTCTAGATATTCCGAAGAATCTTAAAGAATTACCCGTTCAATTCTACTACCCGCCAATTTTCGTTCTTTCCAAAGTTTGCACCCTTTGTAATGAGTGAAACGCCCTTTTCCAACTTTTATATTTTCCTGCAATAAACAGAGTATGTGTTTTTGTAAATATATGCCAAATAAGTTTTTGTTTCAAATAGAATGTCGCAGTTGTTAGCGATTTGTTAGTTTAAAGATAACGGATAATAGAGCAATTCTATGATGTTTACAATATCTCGAAACAATACTACAGATTTACAAAGTTTTAAAACTTGGAGTAAAGGTCATGTTAAAGCTTAAGGTGACAAGTAATTTAGAGAACGAAATAGCAAGCTGCCCCTGGGTTCATTGAGGATTACTTGCAACGATCTGTGTTGACGAAAAGTGAGAAAAATAACGCGAAGCGGCAGAAAACAAAACAACCACGAAAAAAATTATCATGAAGAAAGAAGACTCTGACAAAGGCCAATGTGTCGCAGCGAAGTATTAGTTGGAAGCAATTGTCTTGTCGTATTTGTGTTACTGCCAAGGCTAGGGCTTTGATCGTTTTTCACCGAACTGGGCCAGAAGTGCTTAGGCCCTTGCCCTCAGGATATCTCCTGAGTACCTATTAACCAACCTCGAAAAGATGGAATATTAGGATGGCTGAACAGCTACCACCTAAAGCTAAAAGTCTGACAAATTGCTGCAAATGCAATGCTTTATTGCATATCGTATTTAAATAGAAACAAGTTACAGACTTCGACCTCCTTTTGAATATATCGGGGGAAAATGCACAGCATTTTGGCAATTTTTTTACTCAGTTTTTTTTATTAATACGTTGAAGTAAAGTTGAGGCAGTGCCAAAATGCCTGTTACGTTATTTGAAGCAAAGTGTTTAAAAAAGATTGGCTCGTCAAAGGTAATATACGGGGGTATTAAATGCTGTCAAATGACCCAATGACAATAGAGAGATACAGGTATAAATCGCAATATTTGTGCTCAGGGTTCACCCTGAAATTTAGCCATGACTTCTCTAAATTTTGTTTTTTTTGATCAGGATGTTAATTCCTATCGTTTTCTCGTTCCTCAAGGTTTGAAGGTAAACAATTGGGGATGAAAGCAGCAGAAAGGATGCGACCAGTTTTGGAATTGTTTCTGCAGCAAAAGGAATTAGAAGGCTCGAAAAACATTAAATTTGTTAAGAAAAGGCGAAGGAGAACTTGCTTTAGTCAAGAGGCACAAGAAATGCTGAACAATCATTTTAATAAAAACCCGAAACCATCACCTGACGAGATTCAATTGATTGCCAATGAGCTTGGAATTGAAGTTAACACCGTCAAAGTCTGGTTCTGCAATAGAAAACAAAACTTGAAAAGAAACGGCCAACCTGTTCCGGATAATACCCTTCGAAGCGAGTTGGAAGCGAGAAGAAAACAAAGTGAGAGCAGCGACTCGGCAGAAAACCAGTTCCAAGGGACACTAACTGTACCTTCGAGTCAAATGAAACATATTTTATCTCCGTCACCACCAACAGGCAATGTCACTAACCTACCCTTTATAATTAGCCAAGATGGTGGAATGGCTATTGTCTCATCACCGAACTCTTTACAAGGCGCGCAAATTATACCGCAGTTTATTTCATCAAGCACTTCGCAACAGCTGGTATTATCGCAAGTTCCCTTCGTGCAGACCGTCTCTGCCGTTAACCAGGGAATTTCTGGCGTAGTGACTGTACCGACTGTGCAGCCTGTCCAAGTTATCGCTGCCAGACAGATCCCCGCACAAATGCTTTACCAGGTACGTCTGTAGAAAGGAGATTTAACGTCTGACACTTGTTCCACTAACTCAATCTTTGTCAAGGCCCTTGTCGTAGAGTTCCGGTTGATTTTTCTTTCCCTTTGACTTTTATTTCCTTTCTTTTCCTTCCTTTTTCTTTTCTTTTCTTTTCTTTTCTTTTCTTTTCTTTTCTTTTCTTTTCTTTTCTTTTCTTTTCTTTTCTTTTCTATTCTATTCTTTTCTTTTATTTTCTTTTTATTTCTTTACTTTTCTTTTCTTTCCTTGCTTTTCTTTCCTTTCCTTTCCTTTCCTTTCCTTTCCTTTCCTTTCCTTTCCTTTCCTTTCCTTTCCTTTCCTTTCCTTTCTTTTGTCTTGTTTTGCTTTGTTTTGTTTTGGGTTTTTCTCTTGTCTTTAATTTTCTATCTGCCTCTTTGTATGCAGTTTAAATTTATTACTTATGCCATTACATAGTCATGATAAATTGCTCCTTATCACTGTCCTTGTAATGTAGTATAGCAGTTTTCGTATGTGATGTAGTTTAGTGCTTGTATTGTAGTATATTGCTCAAAACCAAATTTGGATGTCCCTTTTTTCACGAAAGCGGAGAAGTCACGGTTCCTCTTTAACAATTGAACCAATATTTATGTCATTAATCTCCTTTTTTATATATATTCAATATAAGATTTACGAAAAACGTGTTTCTTCAAGTTACAATCCCAGGTATCATTTCATAAACCACACAACTACATCTCGATATACATTATGAAAAACTGCATATAAACAATGATTAATGATTAACGGAATTTGTTGCTTTCTTTAAAAGGCCCCCTTAATGTTCTAAAAATTGTGCAGCCTCTATCGCGGTTCTTGTTTCAATCTTAAGTCTCGAAAAGTATTTTTTAAGTTAAAGTAGTTATGAGATTTGTTTTTCTGTACAGATTTAGCTCTGTTGTATTTAATTCATCGTTTTTTATATCTTTTCAAGGGCAATGCTGTTAACGCCGTATCTTTGAACGAAGATACACAACGTATTGTTCCTCAAGCGGTTACGTCACCTCGTAAATCCGAAACGGATTCGTTACTTACTAGCCAATTCTCGAGTACAGAAACTAGGCCTAATGAGTTAACAGTGGTCAGCCCCTCCATGATATCGAGAACTTTGCCAAGCGAGATTGAGACGAGAAACATCGATGAAGAATTGCAAGCAACTGCACAAGGACAGCGGATTACAACAGATTCTGTAGAAGTTATAACCATCGATGAAACTATTGAGGAGACGAGGAACATTCAAAATATGAAAGCTAGCAACGCCGAAGAACATGTTGCTAAAAAACTCAAATATATGGAGCATTAATTTCTTGCTTTTTTTGTTCTTTTTTTACTCGTGTGAATAAGTTGTGCTACATGCATTGTAATACATATTTAAGTAGATAGATTTAGTTCGTTTTTTATACTTGCTGTATCATGGCTGCTGGGTCGATGTTAGAAGAATAGCGAAAGTGAGTGAATCATTGAATAATTTTTGCATGGACATGTATTAACATGTAGGTTTTTTAACACGATCTGACATTCGATTATTAATAGCATTTATAGGATGAAGATATTACCAAAACATATCTCAAGATGTTTAAAAAAACTTGCATCACCCGCTTAAAGTTTAAAGATATCAGAGACAGGTTATTAGCAAATATCTCTTTTCTAATAAGGTTCTATAGCGGAGAAAGCATTTCATACAGCTTCAAGGTGTTTACCTTTATCACTACTAACAATATATTATATATTATATTAAGTATTACATATAATATACTATAGGAACAACTCGTGCTAAGTGCGAAGGTTTTATGTACAATGATAAATTTTGTAAAGAATAACGACATTAAATGTAAATATAGCATTTACCATGACATGCTTTGAACTCTACTTTACTAGATCGTTTATACTAGAATCATGAGGTTTTTTGTTTGTAGCTTTTTTAATGTGTATTTTTCCCTCTTCCCCAAGCCTGTCCCCTCCCAATATTCTAAATTTATATCTTTTAGTACAATGCCCGCCAAAGGTGCTGAAAAACCATGCTCTTTTATCAATGCATTTTCTCCCCTTCCCGTCTTTACAACGTTGTGATATGATATGCAAATGAAAAGAAATGAGATATGAGTTGAAAAAGTGCAGCATAGCTTTGTGACATGTACATCCATCTTCCAAACATTGTTTCAGGGGAAAGAGGGGAAAGTCTGCGTAAATATAACGATAAAGCGCAAAATACGGCCATTGAAAACCAACTTTTGTCCCAACTACTTTTTGCGGCCATTGTTGTTTCAGCAACCAGTTGGATTAATGCTTTAGTTTTGAATCGTTCAGAGCATTTTGCGCCTTTCCTTAGTGAGTTGCTTCGTATTTTCCCATCACTGCAACCGATCCCAAAGTTGGCTCAGTTGGCATCATTAGTTTAGCGTTCTGTTCTAAACACTTCGCTTTTCATGCAACTTTTATGAGAGGCTATGAAATAAAAATATTGCGGTTACCAAGTAATATGATTGGTTAATCACTCACTGCGATCCATGTATTTACCACCCCAACTGTCAATTGTTGGCTAAGAGCTCTGGGCACCAATGCTCACCCCTTACCAAAACTGACCACTTAGCTTCCAAGATTATGCATAAAAAAGCTCAAATGGTAAGATTTGGGCCACTTTGAATAAAAGAATTCAGGAAAGCCCCCCCCCCCGTAAATCCGCCCCTGAATTAATCGCAATAATTGTAAAAAATGAGTGCTTCAACCTGTATTTGAGCCTTAAAAATTGCGCAGTTGAAAATCTTGCGCTTAATAATTGTTGCAAATTCATCCAAATGGCAATATTTAAAAAAAATTCTCTTTCTACAACACTAATCATACCGCTCCATCTTATGTTTATATTTATATAAAAAAGATTATCTTGTTGGGCCACTTTGCATGAAAAGAGTGACTTCCCCAGTAATGGGATGTCATGCTAAAATCTTGCCTAGTTGCTCCTTGCACATTTTTTTACTCAATTTAAAGAATTTAAAAACATGTTGCTAAATATTATACCTACAAACTACCGTGCAACACTACAAAGACGATGTCTACCCTGCGGCCCTCTGTAAAGTAATTAATGCTACCTAAAACTACATTTAACTACAACAGAAAAAGGAATTACAAAATACAAATCGAAAATGAAGATACAAGCGATACTATGTCTACCCTGCAACCAAATACATTTATTGGATTATTGCAATTTGTGCAATTTGGATTATTTTGTTGCAAGCTTCCTTAAGGCATTACATGATAAGGGGTTTGGGTGTTGTGGGTAGGAAATGGGTAATCTGCAGTCAAAGCGTTCTTTTTCGAAGATATAGTTTATTGTTGCATTCAAAATTAGTCTGTTTCCTTCCAAAGGCAAATCTTTATTGCATTGGCGTAACGGAGCAGTGTGGGGCCCTTAGTTAAATTAAGGGTTTGTGGCCTCCGCAATTTTTAAACAATATTTACTTACATCAACATACAATAAATTATATTTATATACTATTATATCCAAGAAAAATATTTCACAAGATTTCTTGGGGGCCCCCCTAGTTGCCTAATTGTGTGGGGGCATTTAGTTTTGCGCTTAAAGGTGCACACCGTGTGTTACGCCACTGCTTTATTGCAAAATATTATTGTCTGGGAGTATCCGTAAGCTTCGAGTACAACAGCGATATTGAACCTAAATTGCACTTTGATATTTAACCTAAATAAAATATGTTCTAGTACCATGTGAAACAGAAACACTATGAAAGCATTTAAGTGAAAGTTTTGCCGTGTTGCGTGTGAATAATCTTTACTAGTATCTTTCTAGTTTTTAGGGTAAAAAAGTATATTGTGTTTCATTTATGATTCGTACTTAGTTAAAGGATAGGTTGATATTGCTGTGAAGTCCACAATGCTGGGAAATAATCTTCAAAGAATCCGGGAAATGCAAGTTGATAATCACAAAGTTAATAATATTTGAGTTGATATATGGAGATTATGTGGGAATGTCTTGTGTGGGCTTTCCCCCCCCCCCCCTCCTCCAACTTACGCAATCTTTGGAAATTCCATCCTTCAAAATGTTTAAAAGCAGGAAAACAGAAAACAGAGGTCTCCCGTTTTCCTTCTTGAACATATTTTTGTCGTAAATATGAGGGACTGAACCCCCCCCCCCCACCCTCTTCAAAAATAAACCCGACTATCCGCGATTGTACGCTTGGAGAAGTTAACACATAAATAGACTGACCCTTGAATAATTCAATATGGCGTTCGCAGCAATGTGGCTGCATTCAGTTACATTCATTATACAATAATCATTATTCACATTATTCATCTCGCGTTGATATAGAATTATCAATTTTTATCTTCTGTTTTTACTCAGCTTTCAGCCTTAGTTTTTTGTTTCAAAGTGGAATTTTTTAGGAAATTTGAGTTCGCAGATTTTATAGTCTGAAATTGAAGCATTCCCAGTCTTGTAAGGGGCACATTTGCTCCCAAAATGAAAATAAAGGGCGCCGTACTCTATTTTCTCTTCCCCGGGGTCACAGACTAAACGTATATTTCATTTGATCAAAGTACAGGAATTTTTCTGCTCTTTATTCGGCTTCTCAAACTGTATTACATTTGTAAACAACACTTCATAAATTGATGATCTCTGCAAGACGACTTCAAGTAGTTTTTCATTGATTATCATCCCAAGGGGATTAAAAAATAG
This sequence comes from Catostylus mosaicus, assembly GCA_964019065.1. Lineage (NCBI taxonomy): Eukaryota > Metazoa > Cnidaria > Scyphozoa > Rhizostomeae > Catostylidae > Catostylus > Catostylus mosaicus. The sequence continues at coordinate 8,708,031 of OZ025184.1, read as the reverse complement.
ACGCTCTGCCCAAGAGGATAGGAATAATCGATATTGTGCTAAGACCTATACCCAATGGGTATTGAGATGTCTTCTCTTAATTGATGAGTTGTTTTATGAACGATTTTTGCAGAGATCGCTTGAATATTTCATTGCGACTTTCGTTTTAGGCACAGTCTGTCGTCTGCTAACAGAAGAAATCAAGCGAGCACTTGAACAGTGCCTTAACTCGGCGAAGAATCGGAAAATTATCCAGGTTATGATCAAGACATTCTGGTAAAATCATTTATGAATTTTAATCAAAGACGCCACTTTAGGAAAGGGCTGGGTTGCTCTACCCTTTCAATCAAGAAGATATCAATTTTTAGGGAAAAATCAACAGCTTTAGGCAAACTTTTCTACAAAATGTGTACGTTTTAGGTTTTAGCAGGAGAAAAGATGGTACTTGTATTTGTAAGTCTAAACGGCCTACGAGCATAAAGGACGAAGTGAGGGCGTTGAATTATATGAAGATATAGCAATGATATCAAGGTGTCTAAGGCAATTTTCATTCTCCGCATTATTCACCATGAATATGAAAAAGACTTCAATAGCAGACTGACTAAATCATGGCACTTGTTTGCTGAGCTCGATCAAACCACAGATTTACGCAAATTTATTCTGCGTGATGTCTATTCTTCTATTGAAAATATTTATTTGAAATTTTGTTATTGTAGACTGCCTAATGTAATCACATTGCCGATTGACTGCAATTACACCGACAAATTCGACAGCGTCGCTTATTGCTGCTAGAAGATATCATTATTAAGGTATTCAAATACTCATCATTGTCGGATGTTTGTTTTTATTAAACTAAGGCGCCGATTACAAACATGCGCCTGTTTTGCACTTTAGAGTTTAATGGTTATAGTGGTGGTTTATAGTCTGTTATTAGCGAGAGGCTACTCTACCGACCTTACACTTTACCCCAGTTGCTATGCTTAATCGTATATAGCAGGGTGCCGCCATATACGGCGATCATAACAACGGACCGTGCATCTATTAGCACTCTAGGGTAGAAGGAGGCATAATTATATATTAACACCTTGCCCGGATGCAGACAGCAGGCAAGATTTGGCAAGCATTGAAATTAAACTAGACCTATCAAAAGAAGCACAAACATTGAAAAGACTTTCTGATCTGACACATGATAGAAAAAACTGGCGTGGCATTGTGAGACGCGTTGTGCAGTAGCAACTGCGTGTGACGTCTAAGTAGTAGTAGTAACACCTTGCCCAAGGGTGCTATCCTCACGAACAGTAGGGACAATGATTCGAGCCGGCGATGTTTAGATCGCTTGTTTTAAACCTTTACCACTGCAACACATTATACCCAAGATTCGCAGATTGTGTAGTGCAAGTGTTGCTGTAAAAGAAGAAGAACCCCAGCACTCAAACATCCCAGCACTCAATTGCATTTATTAAGTTCTGATACTTTCTTAAAACATTCTTGATATTGTCAACTTAATAACCTTACTACATTTTAAAACAACACCAAGTTCTTTGCCAGTGGCGGACTGGCTTAGAATTGCTCACCGGCTACGGATAACTTAGTTGGACTCTACTGGGTGTGGCGTGACGTTAGGACGTGGTCGTGAGGGTCATACGGCTTCTTGATTTCTTTTCCAATATACCATAGCAGTTAACATAATTACAAACTATACTAATATTTACTTCGCATATAAGATGTTACTATTTTTGTCCAATCGTGTTCCTCGATTACCTTTCCAATTTCATTTCCTTGCAAGAAAGTTTCTTTCATTTTCTCCAAATGTGGAATGCGATTTCAAAGGGGCCCGTTTTCATCAAAATAGGCCTTTTTTGGAAGGATTTTGTAAGGAGCCCATAGGCCATGAGCGTTGGGCTGGTTGGCTATTCCGCCACTGCTCTTTGATAAATGCCATTTTCGGTAAAGTGGAACCTTTAATGCCTTACTGCAGCAGTTAAGCAATGAAATTATTAACGCATCTGTTTTTGTATGAAATAAAAAGGAATTTCTCCAACAAAACAATTGCATACTTTGTTAGGTTAGAGAGACCTAGTACTGAATTTTCCTAACTTTTTGAAAAACCGAGTTCTACTTTCATTTAAACAGTATTCTTTAGAAATCGTCTTTTCCCATAGTTTTTCAGAGAAAGCTAGCCAGCGTTACCTTTTGCAATGTATTTACACAAACATAAGAATTGAGAAGTTAAAAATCTTACGTCTATTAATTGTTACAAATACATCCAAATGGCAATATTTCAAAGAATGCTCTTTCTGCAACACTGATCTTACCGCTCCGTCTTATATTTATATAAAAGAGGATCATCTTTCATTTATCATGGAGAATTCCAAAAACTGGTGGATCGAACAATGTTTACCCATAAATTGAAAGTTTTAGATAACAGTTCTGGGCCAAAAATTGGTTTTAATTAATAATCAAGGCTCCAAAACCCAGACTTCCCACCTTTAGATGCAAATATAATCTCTAGCTCCCCATGGCTTCAAATAGCTTTACGATTTAGCTTCTTTATTATGCATATGAAGTCTTATTTGCGATGCATCATACAGAAAAAGTATCTTGAGTAAGGTTTGATTTGCAGAATGAAAATGAGCGTGAGTCACTTTAAAACCTAGTAGATCAAAGATAAGCCGACAGTGGATTTGCCAATAAAAATTCAATACTCCAAAACTATGCAAGTTCAAGCCTTTTAATCTGCAGTTTGTTTGCTGCATTCATATGTGGAACCTTTGAACTTGTATAAAATCCTCTGCATTATCAACTTCTTCAGATCGAATTAGCTTTTTATAGATTGCGCTTATTTTAAGCAGTGCATTTACATATCCGCCCCTTCCCTTCTTCAATTGATTAGTATGACTAAGGAAGAAATTCTGTAACAGATGGTGACATAGACATTGCATTGTCTGACTAGAATATAACCATGACACGAGCGTGGATCTTAGAATCAACAATGATTTTAAGGTCGATATCCAATCAACTTTATGAAATAAATAAATGCTTGGTACACATCTAAATACTTTCTAATGCCACAGACGACGTGTCGGTATTTCAAGATTGAAAGATGCGGTTGAGCGAAGATATCCAAGGATTTTTCGTCATAAATGTCACAGTTTCTTCTCTTGCATAAATTGGATGTGCTGTCATGGAGACGCTGACTGTAGTGTGATTAAACAGAGCAGTCGGTTCAACTTTTGCATTTTTATTTACTGTCAAAAGAGCAAGGCCATTTCTTAAAGGGATGTGGAAGGTGGCATCTCCGATGTTTTTCTATCAACCAATTTAAGGTTTTAAATCTCAAAAGTCCATTTCTAAAAGGGATGTGGAAGATGGCATCTCCTGTGTTTATCTGTCAACCAATTTAAGGTTTTAAATCTTGTCAACAAAGTGCCTTAAAATAAGGTTTAGTAAGTTTATTGGCAATCATTGTAGTGCGATTTTTAAGGTGCAAGGTGCTAAACTTTGGCGTTTCGAATATGCCATATATCGGTGACTTGATACTCTGCATCCCTCAAAGCTCAAAATTTTGCCAGGAGCGGCTCTACACAGGCAACTATTGGCGGCGCTAGCATTCCAAATTTTGCCTGATTTTGCTGGTCTAGTGGCTAATTTTGTTAGTTCAAGGTACAAGCATCCTTTCCATTTGGTGCAACAGTCTCCAAAAGCTACTAAAGAGTGCTAAGACAATTTGACCGGAAAAATTTAAAAGGTGACACTGAGCCACAATATCTATTTTCTAGAAATAAAAAGGGGTACCATCCTATTTGTTGCCGAAAAGCTAAAAATTATCCAGCAAAATACGGGTTACAATACAACTCCTTTTTGAAAAATGAGTTTTTTTTCTGACATAGTCGTCATGGTCCATCTCTTTAATAATTTTGCAGTGCGGTCCTCAATTTGTATCGGGATACCATCATTCAATTTTTCCCAGGTCACGGAGATCCCTTGTTGATGTATCCATCCCATATATGGTCCTTTCATGTTGCCTGTAATTTCACGGGACAAGTTGATGCGTTTTCCGTATCAAAGAAACATTTTAACAAAACCAAATCAAAGTTAAGATTGCAGATTTGGACTTGCAACTCGCTTGAAAGCCAAAGAAGTTTTTTGAGTTAAGAAACTTGTTATGTTGCAATCCCGTTTCAAGTTACCTTTTATAAGAAGATCTGCCAACGTTGAGCTCGAATAAGAAGCTTAAAGCAAGTACACTAATTGATAATAGATGCCGCAGCTAGCAATCTAAATCAAGATAGACAGTGTTTCTCTAGCTACCTCAATTACCGTGGATTGTTTTGAAGACCATATTAACGTTCAATTTCTGTAACAATGCTTTTAAAGGGATTCTGCCTACAATCATATGAATGTTAATTGAGCTAATTGGAATTAATGTATTAGAACTGATCCTGGCGACAACTAAGGTTCTGTAGCAGATGTGTTGTCTAACCTGCATGACACACCTGGACCCTCCTCGGCATAATAGTATTAAACGAGGAATATGTTTGCTTTGCATATATTGCATTGTATCTTATATTAGTTATCGTATGGAAAAGTATTGTATTGTATTGTAGTGTATTGTATTGTATTTTATTGTATTGTATTGTATTGTATTGTATTGTATTGTATCGTATCGTATTGTATTGTATTGTATTGTATTGTATTGTATTGTATTGTATTGTATTGTATTGTATTGTATCGTATTGTATTGTATTGTATTGTATTGTATTGTATTGTATTGTATTGTATTGTATTGTATTGTATTGTATTGTATTGTATTGTATTGTATCGTATTGTATTGTATTGTATTGTTGTGTTGTGCTGTGTTGGGTTGGGTTGTGTTGGGTTGGGTTGTGTTGTGTGTTATGTTGGATGATTTGCAATGCATCGCATCGTATCGCATCGTACGAGATCAATCTTTTCGCTTTGATTCTTTATTGAAATACAATTTTCCTTTTGACTTAGATCTGTAAGTTAACAGTATGTAAGGACGTAAGGTGCACTCAAGGCGCCAGGCAGTGAAAATTAAGACAATCAAATTTCATAATAAAGAAATTGGGCTAATTTTCTGAGGCCAAGAGGGGTGATGCCGGCGCTTCCCTACCTGCTGTAGGTGTCTCTAATGGCAAGGGTTTCTTATTGAAGGAACTTGGTAACACTCTTGCAATAAGTGGTATACTAGCTATTTTTGTTGCATGTTTTCATTAAAATAAAGAAACTTCTAGTCCATTTGGTAAAATGTACATTTTTGTAATTAACCTGTTCAACAAAGTATAATAAACTTGATGTGTTGTCAGATATGATACATTTGCAATTTTTAAGTTAGTTTTAAGCAACACTTATAGAAAGTATTAATTTTCTATTAAAGCCTGCCTTAATGCATTCTCAATAACCCCTGGTCGGATACGTGTTCTTTCGTAGAATAACAAGAGAATTAAGCGCAGATTCCTAAAAGCATTACTATTATGCCCAGAACGAAGCAGGCTTTTTATTAGATATTTTTATCAGAATGATCCAGCTAATCAAGCCTTTATACCAGTCGCAGGCTTTTAGTTCTTAACATTTTTGGAAATAGAAATTGGTTATATTTTACCCAATATCTTTAGCATTTTGAAGTACTATACAGTTTTGTGAAAAATTATATATCTAAGAAAACTTAATTTTGGATGCCTTGCTTCACCAGCTAAGCAATCACATTTTTCAGCACAGATGTTTTTAAGAAATAGAAATGAACTCCAGAGGTATAACATTGATAAATACTTCCTAGGTTGGAGAAATAACATACTTGCGCTGAACATTTTGAGGAGCTAGGTTCTAAGACTGTTTAGAACCTTAAGGGGACCTTCTTTATACTGCCTTTCCTATAGCGACGCCAGTTTTGTGAATCATAGACAATTTGATCGCATCGTGACCTAGAAGTGATCTGTGTTTAATACGTTATAAACTTGACATTAGTTAAAACCACCAAGACGAACATCATCTATTTATGCGGAGACATAAAGGGATGCCGAGTGTAGATATCGCAGATAATTCATTAATATTTATAATGTTAAGTGTATGAAAAGGGCCTATCGTCTCGGGATTTAATTGGCGAATAAAGTGTTTTGCAAAGAATGCAGCGTTGACCAGTGTTTTGCTTTGTTATTTCCATGTCATACATTCATATATCAATGACAGATAACGACGATCGTAGATAAAATCAAAAACAATGAAACACTGCAGTAAAAACAGTCTACTGTGATGCAAATGGTGGTCTTGCTTGCATACAAACAAGGGTCGTCGCCAAGGGGGTTAGAAGGTTCGCTGTATTCCCCAAATCTTGTGTTTTTCAGCTCAATGAAGGTTTAGTCGATAAATTATGAATTTTGAGACTGTCATCTCTTGGTTTGCATTCGGTTATTGTCAATAAAACGCGTAGAGATTATAGCATAGAAGGTTATGCTAAAGGCAATGAACTATCTAACGCTTAGGAAATTCACTACTTACAAGGGAAGAGACACATACGCCTCGCCCTTTTCGCCGATCATGCAATAAAGCCACGCCTTATTGTCGGCGAAATGCGACTTAGTGTACCCTTCAAAAATATGATTTTAGCACCTCTGCTGGTACACACTTAAGAACTTTCACAGTATAAGTCTTTTCGTCAAAAAATCAGCACTAATATATATTTTTTAGAACAATCTTATTAGAACACGAGCCTCAAAATTGTTCAGAAATTAAAAATTAAGAGCAAGCTAAAATCTGAAGCACTGTCGTAAATATTTCTATTGATTTCCTTCGTAAAGATCCTGAACTTTTATGGAAGATATTGATAATGTTGAAGTGCAACTGACTTAAAACTGATAACTTCAAAGCTCTCCATATATAATGACATTGTTATGGAGGTTGCGTATTTTCATCTATGATCTCTTCATCTATGATATGTAAATACATTTACATATATTTATTTTCTTAACTATATGACCGACAATGGTTAGATGAGCAACACCTGATTTTATCCACAAACAAAACTTATGGTGAACGATGGAAACTGCATATTCCCACCATTGCATATATGACAAGTGTATTTGACTCGTATTCGATCCAGGCTTTGTTCATATCTCTGCTGTTTATCTCTATTATAAGATTCAGGTGCAGATGATTATAAAACGAAGAGATACTTCAATGCTAATATCAAATACATGGTTCTGCTTTTTAAACAAATTTCAAGATATTCTATAAAAGCCAAGAAGTTATGAAACTCAGACTTTTCGCTATCTGGAATCCTTGAGGAAGTTCAGATGCAGAAAAGTTTGAAAATTTGCCGATAAAATGCTTCTGCATGGCCAAGCCCTCCTCATTTTCGAAAATTGCTTCAAGAGGGGCCATCATGCTCTCTATTGCAAAAGCTCTGGTTAAACCTGAGTAGGTTAGGCATCATGCAGTCGCCGAAAAGTTGGACAAATTTCCGAAAAAATACCGCTACATGGGCAAGCCCTCCTTATTTTGTAAGAAACAATTTTAAGAGGGGCTTGCATTCTCCTTATTGCTTATGTCCTGGTTTAACTTAATGATGCGCGGCATCATTTAATCGAGGGCGCTTTTTACCTTGAGCGCCTATTAACTTTATTCACGCTAATCCTGTAGAAAGGTCTTGAGAGCATTACTTGGAGCGGTTTACTTGGGAACACATTTTTAAAAAGCATCTGGTCTTACATTGATAAGTGGTAGTCTTACACATGTTAGCCAAAAGCATTGCTAAAGAGCTATAATCAAGTGTGAAGTTGCCATGCCTATAATTATTATCTGGAAACACAACATTGTTAGCACACCATTTTTATGATTATTTTTTTCACAGCAATTATACTAAGTGGATGATAATCCAACAGCTACTTTTTGAATGTTCCAAACCATATTAAATCATCCTTTGGTTTGCTAACAAGTTTTGAAAATGGAAGCAGTCAAGAAGTTTTTAAGCTCTAGTGGTTCATGGCTGAGAATTTGAGAATGAAGAATTTATAATCATGCTTAAATAAAATTGTTTATCTTTAAAGTCTTGTTGAATTGAGACTGGTTATCATTTGTTGATATTTTGAAGTAATCAGGATTGACAGAAGAGAAGTGATTTTTTTGCATTTTCTCTTTCTCCTTAATCTCTAAAAGTCTCCTTGCTTTAATACAAAATTTTACTCGTATATATTTAATGATAGTGTGTTGATTATGTTATGATTACACTGGAAAGGAACAGAAAGGTTGTGTTGAGGGGATGTGAAAAATGCTGAGTAAGGAAGTAGAACGTAGGCCTAAACGAAGATTCTGAAGTGAAACGCTGTTTGTGTAGGAATTATGGATGATGTCACGGTATGAGTTGGTAGGGAAGCAAGAAATAATGGAATAAATAAGCACAAAGCAATACTTGGTAAGACAGAGCTGCTACAAAGCTAGCAGTTAATATTTTTTAATCTCTAATACAAAGTCGATTTCTTAGAAACGATGCAACACATGACGTTCTCATTCCAGTCCTCTTGATTAATACTAAAACATTCTGGTTCCCCAAAAAGAAATAACCAGGGAATAAAACCGCATCCGTTTGGTTCAAGAATTTGTTATCACCGAATTAGCAAAGGAGGATCTTGGTATAAAACAGGGGCGGCCCGGTGGCCCCTTCAAACCTAGGAAATATGGAACCCCTTGAAATTTATAACCTGCCTATCATCTATTTTGCATCAAAGGTGGTAAATCTAATTCTCAGGAAAGGAATACAGACTAATTTTGGTACCTTTCAAAATACTTTCAAGATATTAAATGGCTGGAATAAATTGATATTCTATAGGGGCGGATTGAGATGAAGAGTTGAGTCGTTATGGCTCCCATTAGTAGGCAAAGTGTTTGATTTTTTCCGTATGTCTCGGGAACTGTAAGAATGTTTCCTCAAATCAAGTAAATCAGTCATTCTTTGCTTCATTGCTAAACCATGACTAAATTTTCTAGACCCCACAAATATTTATTTAAAATCCATCTGAGACCTTAAAAACGCCGCATTAATTTAGGTGTGTGAAAAAGGAAAAGAGTTAATGATTGCTATGTTTCGAAGTATTGACCTAGAAATGACTTCATAACTTCAATTAGTATTTACTTGAAATTCTTTCTTTATTATTTATTTTTTCAGAGCATTTTTGACTGAGATTCATGAGCTTTAGTCGGGCAACGCCCTTGATCACGCCCACTCCCGTATTCTTGTATTCAACAATGATTGTATGGTATGATTCTATAATCTGTAATGTTTTTCGTTGTTTCTTGCAAGAAACAAATGGCTCCAGAGTTTCTTACCCCCCCCCCCCCCGTGCTACGATTCCTCGAGGCAGCAGTTACCAGGATATGGTAGTCTTGAAATAATTTGTCACTTGGACATTCGGAATGAAGGTGTAAGCTTTGATACAAAATGTGACAATTCTATAAATGAATGTAGCATCCAGGTCAATAATAACTGGATCTCCCCACAGGACATGCAGAGTTTAGACTGAGCAACTGTTTACTTAGAATTTGGTGGATATGAAAGGCTGCTATTGTCTATAAATATAATTATATAAATTGAATGAGAGCTCAGGGACCGCCATTGGCAGTATATTGAGCTTTTTTATTAGCTTTAAAGTTGCTGTTAAGTCCAGAGGATATATTTGCTACATCTCGTTACGTGTATCGGATTAAACTAGAAACACGTGTGGTCGGACTCTCAAAGAATGGAAAGCAAGGAGACTCGGATTATTTTAACCCGTACATCCAAAGGTTTCGAGGCATGATAAATCTCTCTTCCTCTGATAAGGCCATGTTTCAGTTTTATGCGTTTTTACAAGAAGCTTTATAAAATATAGTACGCGGTTTCTCGAAACGTTAATAGAGCTTAGTACTGAGTTTCGAAACTTTAAAAGTATACTTCTTCACTCATTGTTTTTAAAGAACCAGTGAAAGTGATAACCAGGTTTTGGAGCTGAATTCGTCTCAATTTGTTTTTGAATTATGAGAGTGAATCTCGACCATTGTTTTTCATGACATAAATTTACGAAAGATGACAGATATTATACACATTTTTAAACAGCTAATAGTGTTATTAATGAAAATCATAGAAGAGAAACGACCAAGGTTCCAAGCCTCTGCAGGCTAACAAGAAAATAACATTTCATGTCAATATGCCGTTGAAAAGCGTATACATCTTTGGATAAAGTTGCTTTTCACGACACTTCTCCAGCCTTCTCTTGTTATTTCTTTCCAATCATTTTAAAGTCATGCTTTCTTGTAAAGTTGGGCCTATATAGAAACAATTGTGTATGTGTTCAGCTTTGGAATATGTTTCATGAATTGTAAACGAAAGAATAAGTTTTGCTCTTGCCAACAAACATACTGCTTATAGACTGTAAACAAAATCTAAGGCATTCCTTTCTCCAGCCAACATTTTTTGGGGGACTGGCTGGATGATACCAGCGTTATCAGGCTGGAAACCACAAGAGATTACGGTCAGTAAAACATAACGTTTGATGGATGTTCCAACGAATTTTGGCCTGGAATATACAATTGCATCAAAAAAGGTCATTGCTTACTTGCTTAAGCAATGCATTCAAGCTGAACTTTGTCAAAATGTTATTCATCATTTAACATTGTAATGCTTCGAAATACTTAAGGAATGAATTATCATAATATGTAACTTTGTGAAGAAGGCCGAAAAACCCACCAATCTTGGGGGCACATTCATGTTTTCAAAGGAATACCCCCTCTCCAGAAAGTTCTGAATCGTAAGTTCGAACTTTAAGCAAGACAAAATGGGATGTGCATCCCAAACACATTGCATGATGGGACAATCGAAACAGCTGGCCGTGCCAGAGTAATTTTGCATGTGGTGCAGGGTGGTTAGCATCAACGTACCCAGGATAAACTGATCATTTAAGAGTGTAAAAATGACATTTAAGAAGCTATTGTATATTGCTAGGTAGGGGTATAAGTTGTAATATAATAATTTGTACAGTTAACTAAGGATAACATTATTTCTCCAATTTTCCATCCCCTTACAGTTATCCGAGGCTACTTAAAATCTATTTTCCAGGCCAAAATTCGTTGGAACATCCATCAAACGTAATGTTTTACTGACCGTACTGTTCGCTGGAGAAAGAAATACCTTCGATTTTGTTTACATTCTATCAGCAGCATGTTTGTTGGCAAGAGCAAAACTTATTCTTTCGTTTGCAATTCATGAAACATAGTATAGCACCATTGTTTTGAGGGGGAGGGGGTGGTTGTTTGGAGGCTGCGGATGAAAGGCAAAAATTATGGTCATTATACCAAGAGTTTTTACAAGGATTATAGGTAGTATGTTATGGTTTCATATTCATCTGTTTTATGATAAACTTATTAAGCCCCGGCTTTAAGGGCCTTGCATTGTCTATACTGTTTTACAGCTTTACATGCCCTATATTATCAATATTTTTATGATTATCATTATTTCACATGTTGCAGCAGGCAAACCCTTTAACACTTCAGCATTTTCAAAGGGCTCTCCAATAACCTTATCGATCTTCTTTTCGTGACCCCGGCGCGTAAATAAATCATAACTTTTTCAGCTGGAATGAAATAAAACGCCATCCAAGTATAATATTTACCCATTCTCAGCATTAATTTTATGAGACAAGAATTGTTGATTTAAAAGCATTCTTTCCTCTTCATTGCCCCATTTCAATATTCTATGCTTGGCGTGCTTTTATATTTAATTTCGAGAGCCTCATTTCGATAAATTAAATCAACCTATTTTTGAATATCTGACTTCCTCAATCTTTCCTACAAGAAATAGTGCCACTTTTCCTTCAATTTTCTCAAATACACTGTCCTCTCTAAAATGCCGTAGGGCAGTACAAAACCGGTGTTCTGTATATGCGAATAAAAGCACTCAACTAATCACCAGGCAAGGTTATTCTCCAATGAGCATGGCTTGGCCAATCTCGAAGTAACCTTTAAACCCAACCCTAAAACAGTCGTTTCTCTTCTGTGTTTCAATTCGCATTTGCATAAGTTGCGCTCTCGAAGTGGATTACACTTTGCCCATGTATTCCAATAATAATGCAGCTGTTGATGTACATAAATTAGTGCCAATCGGATTTCTTTAAAGTTCAGTTGTTATTTCAAACTACTTAGGGGTCTTTTAATCGCATTTACCATATAAAGTATTGGATTTTTGGACTGAAAGTGGGCAGATAAATGTAAGTCCTTTACTTAAGAAGGAGCTTGCAACGGCATCAAAGTTTGATCCAAAAATTAAAGTACCTCCTTAGCAAGGAAATAGCATTGCTAGACCAATTCATAAGCAGCTGCATTTTTGTCAGACAAGCAATTCAAATGCTCTTTTATCAACTGCAAGCGTGGCTAGAGCAAAAGTGTCTATAATAGACATGTTGTTACAAGTAAAGTAGAAAAAAAGACAGCAGGCTGCCTACCGGGGAATGCTTGCATCCAATGGTGGGACCATGGGGACTTATGAGGGAGGAGGAATAATTACTCCCAACTAATCTGAAAGTATAGTAATGTAATGTAATGTAATGTAATGTAATGTAATGTAATGTAATGTAATGTAATGTAATGTAATGTAATGTAATGTAATGTAATGTAATGTAATGTAATGTAATGTAATGTAATGTAATGTAATGTAATGTAATGTAATGTAATGTAATGTAATGTAATGTAATGTAATGTAATGTAATGTAATGTAATGTAATGTAATGTAATGTAATCTAATGTAATGTAATCTAATGTAATCTAATGTGTTGTAGTGTAGTGTAATGTAATGTAGTGTAATGTAGATTCGTCCAAAATTTGTGGTAGGGGTATAGGCCCGTCCTAAGTCTCGTTTTAAATTGATCGAAGAAAATATCTGACCTTTCTAAACTTTTTTTAAATAGTATCATTATGTTCAAAAGTGCGTTTAATAAAATCTGTAGAGCGCGGTCGAACCCTAAGAATCATCTTATCCGTCCAATTCGTGGAGGCTAGCACCGCCGCAGCTTGTGACAAGGTATATTAATCACAGATATATGAGACAACATATAGCTGCTGGAATACGAAGCAAGTATGACAAGGTATTAATTATGTATTCATATTTAAGTAACTAATATTTCACCCCAGTATACAGGGCCTATAGTGGAGCCCAGTTTAACGTGACGGAGTATTGGTGACATAGTGAATAGAAATATACTGATTATCTTGTCATATTTGCTTCGCATTAATGCTGCTTTGCGTTACTTCTTACATCCGCCATAAAAAGGCGTGTCCATTGAGGAATGTATGTCCTTTAAGGCCGCCACGTCATAGAATTCATACGCATGTATATACTGAAAGGTATAGAATTATGATTGATATGAAATGAAAAATATTTATAAAAACTTATTATACAAACCACTGTTCTAAATATCTTAACAGACCACTTGCATGCGGTAGTTGCGGGCCTCGATCAATGCGAAAGGGCTGACCAACTGAGCAGGATTGGTGCAAAATCCCTAGGCCTTAGCGCCCCAGACCCACATCATCTTGATAGCTGCCAGAACCCTGGATGAAAATATAAGATTGCTAGCTTGGTTGCTTGGTCTCTTGCAGATTACGTTGAAAGCGGCCTAAACCAAATGTTATTTTCCTTTTGGAGTCAAAGAAAACCGTTAATTTGAGGGGCAGTGAATAACTTGACAGGTACCAGGAATAATCCTTGGAATGGAGAGTTTTGATTATTGGGAAGTATGGATATATTGTCTTATAGTCGAATATTCGGAAAGTTGTTAGAGTATTGGTTCTTTGGGGGGGGGGGGGGCGTCGTGAGCCTGTTTTACCAGTGGGTAGATTTACTCCCCTAAAGGAAAATAACCGTAGTGTGTAATTTTAGCAAATGGAAACATTCATGGCTGGATTATATCCAGATCAACAATTTATTACTCACTACTCATATTCTGATATCCATCTTGCTTCTTGTAATGTAATAAATTTTAACTAAAGATGTAGTAGATTGCAGGTACCCAAATAAATTAGAATGAAAGGAATTTTAGCCAGATTTTTGTAAAATTAGCCTCTTAAAATTTACATAGTAATAAAAATGAATTATGCCTCAGCAGAAGAATATCGCATTACAAGTTTCAATACATCAAGATTCAAAGATGAGTAGCTGAGCTTTGTAAAGCTCTTTTAGTTGTCTAAACGTTTTAAATAAAGATGCATTGTAACTGGAATTGATTCATCATAAGTGTATGATTATTGATATGGAATAGATTGATTGATGATGGTCCTATTACTTTTATATAATATATAGGCGTGTCATTCTTAATATGAAGATCATTTGAGTAAGAACATGATATACAGACTCATACAGATAGAGCTGCTACCAACTTGGAACCTTGGTTGCTTAGCAACATAAGACTTTGACCACTTCAAGCACAATCCATCTCTAGTTGGTTTTATGAAAATTTCTAGTAAGACTCCTAGGGACCTAGTCAATTTTTCAGGTTCCACAGGTGGCTTACAAAAAGCAGTGGACCATTAGAGGAGGACATGTGTAATTTTTGCCTATTTCTATGACCCTGATCTTATTGGTCAATAGGTGTATTCCCTTACAATGCTTGGTATAGTCTGGTTTCTAGGGTTAGTTTAGTAGAACGAAAAGGGGAGGGATGAAGAAGAATGGGATGAGAAGAGCAGGGATGAGAAGGACAGGGATGGGAATACCCTGAGTGCCAGACCGACCCAATGGGATACTCCAATGGGTGGGTTTGGTACCCAGGGTAGGATGAGAAGGGCATGGATGAGGAGGGCAAGCATAGAAGGACAGAGATTTGAAAAGGGAGACTGTAGCGTTGCTAAAAAGTGCAGGGAAGTTAGTAGAAGTAGTGAAAAAAAGTCGCCGAAGGAGATACAGGAGAAGGGCAGAAAATGGACGTGTAACGACATTTAAAAGTCTTGCATGCACTACCTCGAAATAAAAAAAATTCCCTAACGCATTTTATGATTTTTTGAATTTGTGAAAACGTTTGAGATACTGTCTAGAAGGGACACCTGCTATTTTTGATTGAAGAATAGCACTAAAAAGAATATTTTTGCAGGTATTTAGTTTAAGACAGTAGAATATCAATGTTTACACCAGTTTTTTGACACTGTAGCTGGTGTGCTTGTTTCCTTCAGATAACATGAAACCAAAACCTTAGACTGAAACGTTCAGGTCCGAAATTTATACGAGAGAGGACTGGAAATGGTAATCACTTCCCCATGGATCATAACCATCTACATCGTCTGGAAATTATTACGGTTTAGGACAGGCTGAGATAATTTTCAAGGAACTTTCAAGAAATGTTTGAAACTTCCTTTACTCTTTGTAGTTGCATTATGGGAATGAGAATTGCTATGATATATGAATATACTGCATAATTGTTACCTGGTCAATTTTTGCTGTGTACTCATGCCATTCTGCGTTGTTACTTATATCTTTTATTTTTATGCATCGTCGAAAGTATTCCTCGAGCGTCCGGTAGACAGCCTGCTATTTTGTTCTCCACATTACCTGTTACGCATGTCAGTTGTAAGCCCATTTGCCAAAGCACAAAGTATGTTCATGGGAGCATTACAAACAGGGGGAAGAGATAAAATTTGAGGGCCTTTAAAAAGTCGACATTCAAAAGCTTTTTTTCTAATTATTAGAGAAAAAGTCAGCCAAGGAAGGATCCAGAATTCCATACAAGGTTTTAGAGATGGAGTTGGATGCATCAGAATTCACCAACATGCCAAAAATTGGTTATATTGATGTGATAAAAGTTTATATGCACCATAACCATAAACACTTATTTCTGTTATACTGTGAAGCCTGATTGCCTCTACTATAGCAGACATGTGTGCATAAGTATTCAATGCTCCTGGAAAAAGAATCTCCAAGGTAAATGGCTTTAATGTTTAGTAGTACCAATTGACTCATTTATGAAGAATGTCTAAATTGATGATTTTCTCACACTTTGTCGCACACTGGACCAACATTTTTCACTCCCGCCGTTAATTCACCCTATCGAGAATGCGTAAATCAGCGGACTCAAATGCCACTTCTGCTTGTAGAAAGACGCCCAGTTCTTTGAATTTCGTACATTTTTGCCTTTATTTCACATTATTTTGCCCTGAAGTGCGCTAGGCATCCCTGCACCCCGTAGCAAGTGGTTGATCGTGGCATCACTGAGAAAGATAAGGATAGCGAAAAAAGGAATTGAGTATTCTACATGACCCTTCTATGGATACATTTCTGTTCCCATAGATGCTTCTTTTCAGAACGGATCGTGCACGAGACTCCTGCACCTTAGGAACTAGTTTGAGATCAGGCTTCTAGCAGCTCTGAGCGAACCTGATCGAAAAATGTACTGAGGAACGAGCGCACCAAGAATTTCCATCCCATTCCTAATGACAATTCTGACAATCCCGTTTGGCAATCAATGTAATATATATGCTTAGCATTTATACCCTGATTTTCGTTCTGCACCCAATTTACCAAAAATTTCAAATTTCGAGCTTTTAAGGTTTCTCTAAGGGCTTGAAAACTTAAAGAAACATCGAAACTGTAACTATAGTTTGGCTGAGATACATTGAATACAGTGTCTTTTGCCTCTTTTTAATTTTATATCATAAAGAAGACTGAGGACTGTTAAATTTTCGGAAATCTTGGAAAAAAGTTATGATTTTGATCAATTTGGAGCGTGGCTATTCTCTCATACATTTGAGGATATCTATGCACGCTGTTTACATATTCCCGGGGATATGTATGAGAATAAATTGTCATATAGACATCTTTATTTCTTTTCTTTGTAAAAAGTTTATGCACGGGTACGAAAATGGACTTTCTGCTTTCTGTACTGTTATATAGAGTACAGAGAAATTTGAATAGCATCCTGTTTAAGAAAGTATTCATCAATTTTTTGTTATGAGTTTTAAGGTTATGAGTAATATTAACAACAATTAGGTGCATCAAAAATTGAATAATGGTTTCTTTGTGTATAGTAGATGGGCTAAAGGTGTAAAGATGATCTATTTGCCCATTTCCCCCAAAATCGGATTTTAGAATCCTTTATCTCAAAAAGCCCCTAAAATCGCCAATTAAAGCCAAAATTCTGAATTCACGCAATAGCCTGGAACATCCAACTCGGAATAGCTAAGTCCCTTCTCGGGTGAGAGTATTCCAATATACCCTCATGTCAATAAGAAGAAAAACAATTCATTATAAATAGGCAGTAGCTACATTCACTGAACCATGTTTTACTTCTAATTAATATATCAAATTATTAAGCTGGGCGATAATTCTTCCAAGTAATTTATCCTTCTGCAAGAGAAAGGCTGCACTAAATAACGAAGAACATTACACTGCTAAGGGTGCGTTTTCTGTACAAAATTTTAGAAGCTGATATCGGCTCATATGAGTGTGTTCTTGATAGAAACAGCATTTTCAACAAGTTCAAGACAGTTCCTCTCCCAAAGTACACCAGGCTATGGCTCCGCCGATTTTGCTTATGTTATATGCGTTTTATTAAAAGCAACTTTCAATCATTTGGTCTTTTAAAAAGGCAAATGGAATTAACGAGGAATATTTAATCCTTCGTGTAAGGTGGAAAATTAGCAGATTATAACCGTAAATTAAATGTCGAATTTAAAAACCACGCCAAGGCATACTGGCTTGATGCATCTTGCTGGAACCTTCCGGTTTACGCTGAACTTTTTTCATTTGCTTTTGCCTGACCAGTAAATCCTTGTTACTGTCCATTAAAGTTCATGCAAGGCATAAAACGTTTTGAAGCAGATTACTTAAAAGCCCCCCCCCCCCCTCTTAAACAGTAGGCTAAAGTTAATACTTTTGGAGATTGGAAGAACATATGGTACTGTCTTGTGCAATTTTTGCCAATTTCTTTGACCCTGATCTAATTGGTCAATAGGTTTGGTTCGTACAACGCTTGGTATAGTCTGGTTTCAAGGGTAAGTTTAGTAGAACCAAAATTCGCGAGACATGAGGGGAGCGGACATGAGAAGGGCAGGGTAAGAAGGACAGGGATGAGAATTTGGCAAACTTCAATGACATCTAGTGTTCAGGCTCCTGCTGTCTATCAGGTGCGCCTTAAAAAAGCTCTAGAGAACGCCCCTTTGAATAAACCACACTTCTTCTGATGAAAATCTACTTCAAGGGGCAACTTTAATGCTTTAATGGTTTTAACTCATGTCCAATCATTAGAGCTAAATCGATCTTTTCTCTTTTACGCGTGTTTTGATAATCAAATTCTTAATACTAGATAACATTTTTAAGCTGACTATTAACTTCCAATGGAATTATCATCTGCCAAAAACATTTAATGGAACAGTAGAATGACATATCTAGGTGTCCAGTCAAGCTTATGCCTATTAGATATTTAAGCTGATACAAATAAATTAATATAGAATAAGTATGTAAAGATCAGAGGCAAATATATATGCATATATATTAAATGGAAATTACTGTTGGTCTGCCTTTTTTACAGGCCTCAACTTCGTGTTGACGGAGCATCCTAAATATAACTAGTAGAATAAGACTTCGGCGTTTTTACTCAAGATCGTCACGCTTAATGCGATCAACATCAGTTGTATTGTGATCACAATTAACGTGGAATACTGAAGAAAAACTTGTTCTACTTGTAATATCTACATACGTATATTTATATTTTTATATTTATATATATATATTATTATATTTAATATATTTACTGATGAAGACGAAGTCGAAACGTTTAAAAGATGAAGTCTTTTTCTGAGCACCTATTATCATATTTATATATTATTATCTAGATTATTGATGAGGCGAAAGCGAAACGTCTTAAAATCTAAAACTCTTTTCTAAGTTTCTATAGGAATTTAAAAATTTCTTTGTTATGGTAGCTTTGATACAGTGGCGTAACGGAGCAGTATGGGGCCCTTAGTCAAATTAAGGGTTTGGGGCCCCCTATTGTTTTTCAAATCAAGTTTACAGGCTAAGCCCGAAATTACCCTCGACTGTATAACTTTTACATGCAATTTTTAAACAATATTAACTTACATCAACAGAACAATAAATAAGAAACGCTTAAATCCAAAAAAAATATTTCAAATTTCTTGGGGGCCATCCTAGGGGCCTAACTGTGTGGGGGCCCTTAGTTTTGCACTTAAAGGTGCAGACTGTGCGTTACGCCACTGCTTTGATTATATATATTACTATCTATTTTTTTTTATATTTTTATATAAATGCTGATAGAAAAGTCTAACGAGCACACTAGCAAAATAGGAGTTAACCATTTGCATATATCTATATACATATATATATAGATATTCAATAGGCAATATATATATTAGACGCTTGCCCAGAATGCGAAAGACCCTGGTTCAAATCCAGGTCGTGACGAATTTCAATTTTCTCGATTAATTTGAAAATCAAAATGTTCCTGCTTGGAACAAAAAAGAAGAAATCCTGGTTGTTCGTTAGCTTATGAGTTCATATAGATACATACAGATATAAATTTGGCTTCATTTCATTTTCATATTTGTATGTTGCTAGGGTAAATAATTAACCCACTCACAATAATTATGAAAGAAATTTTTTATGCATGCATTTTCGTTATTTCAACTTCAAATTTTTCACAGCCTATTTAGATAATCTGTGATTAATAATAATGATAATAATTTTTGCAATGGGAACTCTAGAATTCCGCTCTAGAACTTAACTAAGCAACAGTTTTACACAAATGCAAGCACGGGATGATTGTACAAGGATAAACCGGCGAATTGAAGAACATTTTAATTGGATTGTTTCGAAGATTTCGCACGCGACATGAGCCATATCTCATAACAATCACTTATTGGTTAGCCATGTTCTGTTTATAACAAACCTCGCATCTAATTGGCCATTGCTGTGACTTATGCTGGCGTCATATCTTGTCTGATCATTGGTCTATCCGTCTGCAAATTATATCGAAGAACAATCTTTCTGTAACTGAAACATCAGGCAAAGGAAAGCCGGACGATATAGAGCCCTAGGTCAACGGCAACACATGACAGTAGCTATTTGAAATCATTAATGTTAAACAAGAGAATATTCGATTCAAGTGGAGATCAGTAGAATTAACACAAGACAATATTCATTGTTTCAACTGGCGGCGACTATTACAACGGGAATGACTATGAAAAACTGTTATCATTCAACGTAGAGACTCTGTAATTACATCCTTATTGCGTATGAGCATCAACTCAAAGAAGGTTTTATTAGTAACTTCTAATGGTTTACACCTATTTCACGACATATGTTTGGCAATACCCGATAATTTTGCATTGAAACGAAACTGAATTTTCACTGTGACACATCATTAAAGAGGGCTGAAGGCTCGGCTAGCTTTCAGGTGTTTTCTACGAAGGAGAATTCAATTAGCTGCTTATAAAAGGCGTCCAAGATGGCGAAACTATAAAAGCAAAGGCCAGTGTGTTATCAAACGCTTCATAAAGACATATTTAGATACAATAAAGAACCGGATTACAAAACAGCTAAGCATTCCTTTCTCAGCCACTAAGGGCAAGTATTCATATTTTTTGATGCATTTGCATGAAAATTTTAATTGCGTAACATACCCACGCTATTAACGTATCATAATTGAAGCAAGTAAAGTATTGGTTAAATTAATAGCAGTGAATCATTTAATAACTGATTCTACTATATAACTTGTTGAATTATGTTTACACGTAGTGTTAAATATTCCACATTTGGTCATTACAGGGGTCTCTGACAATCAGAAAAAATTGGGTATAAAGAAACCTGAACACCCTTTAGTCATGGGTTGGGGAAAGTATTTTGACATTGTAAAATAAATTTATCAAATATATTCACATATCGTTGACGTAAATGCTGGAAAGAACTATAGAATTTATGGGAAAATTGGTTTAAACGACTGACGAATCTTTTACTGATCCTGGTCTACTAGCAAGAGCATAAAAAAGAAAAATGTTTGAAGTCTTAAAAGTTAATGACGACATTTAACTAACAGGGAAGGAGACATTTGATTAACAGAATACTCTAAAATTTCCTTTCATCCGTTTTGGAAGTCGATGTTGTCGTATTGTCGAAGCCCTGATCTAAGAGACATTGACTGATCATAAATTGTACTGATGAGAATTTATTACTGATGTGTTTTTAGGCTTATCTCAATGTGAAGATTCACTTTGTACCGTCAATCAGACTTGCTATCAATCAGTATCATCAATGTAAACCCTAAGCTCAATCCTTCACTTAATAGCCAAATATTAAAGGATTCTAGATGAAAATTGCTAGGGAACCTTTGCCCAAAGCGAAAAATACATTGCTGCATTGTACTCTGAGACTAAGGATGATTATAAACAAAGTAATCATTAACTCCAACAAAACAGTTGATAAATTTAATTAGATCTTCTATCTTTTCTTAGGCTACTTCTCACAGGAAACGTTAAGGTCAGTCATCAAAAGCTGAACTTCGCATGCGAACTGGGAGCGATTTTTTAGAGCTCTGAGGTACATAGAAACAGGAGAGCCATGTACCCCATGTCGAATATGCATCATCTTTCTCAAAGAGATTTGAATTCTTGTCGTTACAGCTGCCATGGGTATGCCCATACAGTGCAGTATTTTCCAAACGGCATGCCTTACGATTCGCAACCGTCTCAAAGACCCCAGAATATTTATGAGCCTAATGAGTATGAGTACAATCAGTTTATTAATCGATCAGACGAATACCAAGGTGCTGAATATCAAAATGGTAACAAGTACGTCTCTTCTGTTACAAATAATTGGAAGAAGGGATCCTCAGGAAAGAATGGTCAACAGCGAAGGTGCTGGAATACAGCAAATTTTCAATGGATGAACATAAAACGTGAAAGAAAAACATCCTCGTCTTTTGATAATGGTAAAGTACCTATCTTTACTTTGTTTTCCTTCTACTTTTATTCATGAAAGTTGTTGACTTAGTCTTGAGCGCATTCTCTGCAAAATCTGCAATATGCTTTCACTTTGCAATTTTTCCTGCCTAGTTATTTGAGAGCTAAAATGAATTGCCTTTTGGTTTTCATATGTGAAGGAAATCAAGATAGTGTTAAGTCAGATATGAAAACCAGTTTTAAGTTTGAAATTTTTGGAGAGTTAACTTTGGGAATGTGAGAGCTTGAAGAAGTTTGTTTGCTAGTAGTGGACTCTCAAAATAATCTGCACTGTTATCTTGTATTCTTCTGCAGTCTACTTGTTGAAATCCAAGTAAAGTAACATATTACATGGAGTTATAGAAGCAAGGACATGCACATTAGCATGGATATGAAATAAGAAGTGTGTTACTTGTTCAACAATTATTCTAATTTTCATGAAATACAGAAGGGCTCCATTTCGGATATGCTCACAACAACTTTATAACCTTAGAGCAGATGAAAATCTTTTCTCCTTGAAAATATGCTCTACATCTAATCTTTATGTGTTAATAAGTATAATCAAGTGATTCTGAAGCACAAGTCTAAAATTCCATGCCACTTAGATTTTCCCAAAACGTCAAGAGTTTCCTTTTCCTGAACGCCCATTATCAAACCCTTTCCATTTACTCTTGTAATCAGGTATTACATGCATGGAACGAGCATGTCTTTCTTTTCCTTCTTACTTTTGGCTATCAAATACAAACATAATGTTCTCTAAGGTCTAGAAACAATCAGAAGTCAAAGATACTTGCTTTGAAAACTAATTTCTAACGTATTTCTTTTTAATGCTTATTTGTTGCATTATCTAATTTTCCAAATAATTTTCCTGCAATAAAGAGTTTCAGCAATGTATTTTCTGTATTGACCAATATGTTTTGTAGCAAATTAGTACATAACTAAAGTCAGATCTATAGATTGACACTACATCACCCGAGTAACTATAGATCCGTGAGATTTCCATTTCCATTATTAAAAGCCTTATGAAATCATTCTATGAGATTCAGTTTGCAATTTTTTTAATTGTATAAGAAACGTAGAATTCAGCATAAGTGTTTCTGTAAATTTTAGTGTATCTAAAAACGCTTTTTTATGCGTTGCAACAGATTATTCAAAGGTAGAGATTTTGTAACAGGGAATTTGAAAGCAGTACGGTTCAATTTGGTATGGGACGCAAAATTTTGAAAAAAAATTGAGGGTAACTGGAAAGGCAAACTTTTATAAAGCAAAAGAGGGGTTATAAATCTTTTCATCGGTCTATCAAATCCCTATTAGGCCCTGCAAATTGCAAGTGCTGTGTTTCTTAAATTTGCAACGTAATTCATCATGAATTTAATGCATTTACCACAAAGCAATACCTCTATTTTGCCAGCAAATCTACAAGATATAAAAATATGGTATCAGATAGGGATAACGCCGCTGAACATTTATATTCCTGTAGTTGTTTCTTATTTCCTGCAAAAAACCCAACACATTTTAAAAGGAACCAGTTTGAGGACAGTAATTGCTTGGTAATAAATAAAACAGCACAACCAAACGATTTTTCAAAAAGAAAATCTAACATATATTGCTTAGCATGGATCAAAGTCCTGATGCAATATGACCACACTATCGATGTAGCAGTGTTTTTTCATGAACACTTTTTGCAAGAAAGCTCTTTTCAATCTAAAAGCTTGTAGCAATTAAGCTATAGTGGAATATAATGAAAGGCAACAATTTCAATGAAGTTTGGTGATGATAAAAAATTAGTTTTGTCTCAGTAAGGTGAATCAATGTTTATGAACAGTTTATAAACAGCAAAATAAGTAAATCAATTTTGGACTACGATTTTAGCGATTAAACGTGAAAGTAATGACAGATAGTATATAATCATAAACATTATAAAAAATGTAGAGGAGAAATCCTATGAAGTTTAAAACTAATGAGGGACCTTTAAAAGTAATATATATATAGGTTGATTTAGTGAAAAATTAGAAAAAAGGCTGCTCTGCAACTCACATGTCATTTGCATCTTGTTCCCGAGAGATGTTCGGGTTCAGTTCAATATATATTCACATTTCATAAAAGAAGTGAGATGTATTTTTCGCTTTATTATATCTAATACCGTCTTTTTGAGATTGCGCACAGATTTTTATCAATTTGGAATATCTAACCTTTGATATTAGGAATATTGAATGAGTGTTAAAAGTTAAGTGTATTTTATAATGTAAGAGCGTGTTGCAAAGATATATTTATGTGAATTAAGAGCTACTAAAGTTGAAGATAAAAAAAGATGGTACAAACAAACAACAAGGCTTCCCATTTTTATCAAAAAATGAGGAAATAGAATTTAAATTTAACACCAATGAAAGTCAGCATAAATGCAGGCCATTTTGATGAAACATTGCCTGTTATACCCTGCAGGACTTGTTCAATTAAGCATCATTAATTCATACAAGGATAGATAGATTTTATCATTTTATATACTCTATTCTCTTTCCAGCTTCATGTAATCTTTCTTCATTTTCATTCCTTTTCATTTTCATTAATTGAGCATCGTCTAAAGCTCAATTAATTTTATCTTTTCATCTTAGCTTATTTTCATAATATTTTCGTTTTTATTCCATTTTAATGCTATTTTCATAGATGTTCTAATATCGACCGTTGGGCGATAATCTGGTTTTAAAAAAATATACATGAAACTAAAAGTTTATGCTTCATAATGCCAAGCAGCCAAGTAAAAATGAATATATCGGAATAATATGCTTGTTTTGTGCTAACTTTTGCTGTTCTTATAAACTTTGGAGAGTTATTTTCCGCTTCTAAGGATAAGTTTACTTAAACAGGGAAATGGTACACCATTCTCCATATTAACGTTATTTGTCAAAGTCACCATGTAGATTATTCTACCAAATTTCTGCTAACATAAATTTTAAGCGGATAGCTGATTCTGTATAGTAACGAGATACGTGTGTTTTCATTTGACTCCCCAGCCTGTGTAATCTATATCATATGTGGTATGCACTACAAAATCGGTGACGTCACAGATGTGATTCGCACAATGACCGCAACCTTACTTACTCTTATCTTTCAAGACGTATTATGAACTATACATGCCAATTTGCAATGCTGAATTTTAAGAATGCGTCGCTACCTCTTACAGCCGCCAGTTTCTTATAAAGTTAATGTATTGATTTGCTAAGAAGGACAAAGTGCTAAGTATGCAAGAACAACGATGATGCATTGGTTGCACCAAAATCCATGTCTATACTTTCAAAGGCATAGTGCCTAAAGGAAACAGTTTAGCGCCTTTTTAAAAGATTCAGCGGTCAACTGCATTGTCAGCATTAAGTCGAATGTATTCATTACATTAATCAATAGATCTTTAATTTGCAAGACATTATGAACTAGCAGTAGGAAAGTACTTAGCCTTTTGCAATATAACAGAATAAGGAAATGAAGAATTATCGTTTAAGAAGTGGCGTGAGATGTAACTTAATCCAATTGAAAAATTGTTAAACAATGCGTTCGGGGTCTATAAAAGACCCGATTTTCTAAAAGGGACAGCATAATTACATGGCTAACCTTTGATCAAGAAAAGGACACTGCGTTTCTCGGTCACTACAACCATCATTGGAATGTGAGTCAACTGCATTTATACAAAAATCTTTTCCTCTTACTAAAACGACCAACAGTTGACATGCAAAACTGTTACTGATTCGTTTTAGAGATATTTTATTGTGTGCAGTCAGCGATAGGGGGGGGGGGGACAAGGGGACAGCTGCTCTATTCCATAAATTCTTTTCGACAATCAGTCAGGAAAGAGCACAAATTGTCTTGAAATGGAAAATTAAACTGTCAATGAAAGAGATTTTTTCCGTAAACCATTATGCCTTTGCAAAATTTTGTAAAATTCAGATTAGTTGACATTGCCAACTCAGATCACTGTGGGTATTGATAGCATGTCGACCATCACCTTATTTAAATAAGACACAAGTTTTGTTTGATTTTCTACAATTTAATAGGATCTGTTTTTAGAAAAGTTCCCTTCAAAGAGTGTTTGCCCTGCTGCACCCCTAAATGCTTTTGGCATCCTTGTGCGCAGTTGCAGAAATATGAATGTTGAGATGAAAACAATATTAGGAACTCTCGAACCTGAACTTGATAAAAAATCAATGACATGGTTTTAACCAAAAGAAATTAAATGCAGAGTTAGAAATATCATCCTTTCACAGAACCTCCTCAATAAGCCGTCATATTACATGAAATAGTTGATTTATAACCAAAAAGAGTATAAACAATTTCTTGATGAAAATTATATCAAATGTATTAACTATGGGAGGGGATAAACTACTCAGCATGTCATTTAACAGTAACAATTTTATTTTATCTTTTCTTGGCTTTTTTGCAAATTGATCTAATTGCACTGGCAGTTCAATGCTGAGGAAATGTCTCTCTCACTACCTATCAATACAAAATTATCTATTCGTTCTTCACTCACTGCCACATCAGTTGAATCACAGTTCTATAAATAACAACTACTGTTTTGTTTACGTCATACGTAAGACGAGGAACAGATCAAGCAAATACTGTGCAATGATTTTAAACTTTCACTGGATCTACCTAACCCTTAGGTAGAGATTGAATAGCATTATTTGAAATATCTCAAGGACCAT
The DNA here is from genome assembly GCA_964019065.1 of Catostylus mosaicus. Lineage (NCBI taxonomy): Eukaryota > Metazoa > Cnidaria > Scyphozoa > Rhizostomeae > Catostylidae > Catostylus > Catostylus mosaicus. Next base: position 8,681,377 of record OZ025184.1, on the reverse strand, counting down.
CTTCTTTCAAAATTAGGGGGTCCGGGCCTCCTCCCCCCCCCCCGCGGGTACGCCACTGGTCACCAAGACAAAGGTGGTATAATGTGGCTGAAAAAAATGAGGCAAAATAATTAATGATAAATAAATGTTTAACTTAACCAAGATTTAGTGGGAAAATTATATGATCATTGTTAAAACCATTTTTCTGAGAGTCTACAATCAATTATTGCAAGAATAAGTTGGAATTATGTGCCAAAGGCAAGTGTCTATTAAACTTTTCTTAAACGCTCACTTTTATTTTAAACGCCATCTTAGAAACTTGGAAAATGTTGAAAATTCAAATGGAAAATTTGTTCGGAAGTAGATTATCAATAGATTTTGAAGGGAATCATTGACATGGCACTATATATTTAATGGTTTTACACAGGAAATGATCATTTCATCTCTTTTTATACCTATTATCGTCATCAAAAATCACTTTGCAAAGGATTAATGTTCTTTTAATTCATATTCATGCATGTAAATGCTATCTGTGTTTGAAATGTTTACGAAGTTATGGTATAGGGTAATTTTATATACCGTAGGTATTTTTATATAATAACATCCAAGGTCCTGCCATAGGTTACCTGAATGGTCTGACTATTTTAACCTCCTTTACTTATTAAAATATGATGATGACCATCATAAGGATAGTAATGAGAAGAAGTTGCTTATAAATAGTATCTAACTTTCCTTTGCATAATCGCGTCTCAAGAAGCAAAAGCCTTCTCCAAAGTATGACCCGCTCAGGGCTATTCTTGAAACTATGCCGCTTTGAAACTTGAATTCTCGCACTAAGATTTAAAAGCTGATTACTAGGCCCAATATTGCGTATTTTGCATTCGTATGCGTCACGGAAAGTGGAGTAAGCAAAGTAACTGCTGTGAAAACGAACAATTTCTGCCACACCTTGACGGAATGGAGATATATTTTGATAAAACTGGTTGAAAATAGGCTTTGAACTCTGAATGTTTAATGAAGCAACAACGCTTCAATTCACAGACACATTAAGAAACTCGAGATCCACGTGAAACGAATATAAGCGAGTAACTTATATTTTCTGCTGTCATTATGTATTGGTTCCCAAAGTCGATAATTCTGTTTATTTCTTTAGCTCTATATAGGTATATTCAGGCATTGCATTATGCAAACCGGATCGCAATTTATAACATTCAAACTCAAATTCAAATTGATTTGTTGACAATACGATTTTTTCCACTGCTTAAGATTTTCTTTGGGCGAAGCGTAAAACTGTAATACTTCCCAGATGATTTGAAACTTTTCAACGTGTGCAAGCAGCAAGCTTAGCTAAAAAACTTGAATCTCAAGGCCATCGTCTCTTTTCAACCTTGCAAGAATTAATTTCTTTAAATATTTAGTTGTTGCCAGTCACATATTGTGCATATTTGGATTGAAATCTTGAGGTATCAAAATTTCAATTTGCCAAAAAATAGGATGGTATGGAGGTATAAAGGAAGTAAATGGGAAAATTGATTCAAAATTTTTTCTTCTTAACAAAAGGAATCATTCCAACACAACGAAACGCTCTTTTGCCGTTTTGAAGACTCTCTCCACGTTTTTACGCTTTTTAACAAACTAAAATCGCTTCTCAAGCAAAATGTAAGGGAATTGGGTTTAACCCCTTCCCAAAACACATGCAAAATCTTGTAAAATCGTACAGGTATTTCTATAGAATTATAAACTTAATACCTGGCATGACCCCGTTTCTTTGATGAAATAATGATCATATAATTAATATCATTAAAAAGGATACTTTGGACTATGCATGTATGTAAGTATCTATAAATGCATCGTGCATCTCTTTAGATTGTGCAGCAATTCGTTAAGGATACAGAGTAAAGCGTAATGTATTGGGGCCAATCAATTTTCATACCGCTTTCAAACAATTTGGAAAAGGTTACAGTTTCAAGTACCTTCTTTTACTTTCTCAAGTTGGATGGATGAATATGACTTAAAATGAGATAAATCTTGATTGAAGCGGGGAGGGGGCAGCACATGCAATACCAAATTTTGTCTTTTGAAACAAGCTGAACTCAGTTTATTTTGCTTTTGTTGCGCCTTATACTCCCATAGTGTTGCCACTTTGTGTTGTTCTGACGCGCATCAAACATCTTAGTTAGTGATTCCAGCTCATATCAATGACACTTGCGTGGCTAAATCGAATTAATTAGGATCATTTGTAAAAGCTTGCTAGCGTTTGAACAGATCTTCTTGTAAAAGGTTAAAAAGATAACACTATTGGAACTACTCATCTTTGCCAAGGCACTGCAAAATGTAGAGTGCGAAGAGACTTCTGAAAACGCTTAATCTAGCATTTTACAATTAAAGATACAAAATCATTACATTTGATCTTCAAATTTAAAACATGTCCTTAATCTATAGATCTTAGAAAGAAAGATAAGCAATATGACACAAACAATATTGGCATCTTTCCCTGGGAAAGTCATTTTTGTCCCATTAAAAGGAAGGTACTGATTTGGCAGAAAAACTGCTCAGTAAAAATCTATTATTCTGATAATTTGGGGTTGAATAAGAATCGTTTCTCCCATATCCCTTAAATGCATCTTGAAACTGTTCTTTTAACAATGCTCACACCAATGCCAGACATTTTACAACACGCTCAAATAAATATACATATACATACTCAATAAATACAGCTTTAATCTATGGTGAATTGCCAAAACAATTAATTCAAGTTGCAATTTTTGAGTAGCTAAGTATGTTTTAATGCAATTTTATTGAGAGAAAGCTTTTGATCATTGATCCAGACATACATAGATACATAGCTCTACATATATATATATATATATATCTGTATATACAGACGTAGCTTTAAACCTCTTTTCATCTCCAAAGGTAGAAGTAGTAATAATTGAATAAAAGAGAGCAGGGAAAGGAAATGCTATTGTGTTAGTTCGGAACACGCTCTAACTTTTCAACAAAGAATCTTCAACCAGGATTTTAATTTATCATATAACTCAAACCGAAACGCCAGAGGAATTATTTTCATTTGAGAAGGCTATTCTGAAATAGAGGGTCAAATTGTTTAGAGAATAGGAAAAATGAGCCTTGTTGGCTGCATGCATCAATCATTTGATCCAATTTAAGCATTCATTCGGGAAGGGTCAAAATAAGGAAAATTTCTCTGTCTAGGCCATGAAGAATGTACACAAAATGAGTTCTCTTTGGAGTCTGTGCAACTATGTCTAAATTATCATTAGTTGACAGGATAGGCTACATTTCCTTTGCCAAATGCTTTCAACTTTGACCCTTAGCTAAAAAAGCTATTGGTATGACCAATATTGATATAACTCTCTAGAAAATTGAAATCTAGAGATTTCAGTATGGATGGTAAGAATATCCCATTGGGAAGAGAAATCTTTCGCAGAAAATCGATCAAATTTTGAAGTTCTGTTAGGAAACGGTTATAGGCATTTACCGTGGAGTAATTGCCCTAAATATACCAAATTTGGGCTTTTACTTGTAACATGTCATCTAGGCTCTTAAAAGCTTTAGTTTAGTAATGTTGGTTATTTTTAAGCAATGAGATTGTATTTGAAAAGAGAAAAATTCTGTCCCATTGACCAACTTCCCGTCAATTTGATAAAGCTATTATACAGAATTTTGCCCAACGTCTGCTAATAAGTATCTTTATCAATGCTGCAATGAAAATTTATGTTATTAGAGACTTGTTGTAAGCTTAATTGTCGTAAAATGGTACCCTAGGACAGTTGTCTGGATGGCATTGGCGGATTGCTACCACTTAACAGTGCTATTGATAGGAATAATACAAAACTGTCATTCAATAAGCCAAGTATGCTGAAGCAATAAGAAGAAGGACATGAAGCTCGAACTAACACTTGCAATGACTGCGTATAATAGATAGAAACTATAGCAGTTTCATTGCAACATATGTTCAGTCTACTAGAGATATTCTAGGACGAATAGTCGGTGGTCTGCCTCTATTTTTGTTTCCTGGAGCATGATATTGCTATTTGCTCATGATATTTTAAGCACACAGCAATATCGCTTATGGTATATCTATTTTAGCCACAGACACATTTTGAAAGAAGTTGATTCCTGATAAAGATTGCGGTTTGGAAATCAATGAGTATGGAAGGAAACTCTATTGCAGTACTAAGGCATCTGTTTTAGTGATTTCAGTAGGAAAGCCACCCACAGTAACCACAGGTAGTGGATAAAGCTCACTTAACGTAATGTCATTGCTCTATAAACGTTTAGGCTTTATGCAGCATTTTCTAAGCTAGTCAACCTGCCGAATGTGCAGACAAATTTCTAATTGTAATGATAGAAAGCTTCGATTGTATGAGAAGGGGAAATATCATCTCGCACACTTAAGCTACTTGTTGTTTAACTACATGCTACATGTTACTCGCTTTAGTTACAAGTTATTTCTCCGACACTGTTTGAGCATTGAAGATCTGATAATAGCGAGAGTTGTACTGTAAAATATATCGAGCAGCGAATCAGAGATTTATAGAAAGAGAGAGTCACATCTGCTTAACTACATGCTTTGATTAATTGGCGCCAATTAAGCCTTATCATCGGCGTGATGAACGTGCAAGCCAAACGACAGTAGCGTAACGCACGGTGTGCACCTTTAAGCGCAAAACTAAGGGCCCCACACAATGAGGCCACTTTTTTTGGATATAAGCGTTTCTTATTTATTGTTAAATTGATGTAAGTTAATATTGTTTAAAAATTGCATGTAAAAAGTATACAGTTTAGGTTAATTTCGGGCTTAGCCTGTAAACTTGATTTGCAAAAAAAAGGGGGCCCCAAACCCTTAATTTGACTAAGGGTCCCACACTGCTCCGTTACGCCACTGCCAAACGATCGAGTGTTCGAATAGGACAAATGCACTTCTATAAGGAATTTCAATTAAGACGTTTAGCAGATTTCCTACGTAATCATTCGAGTTGAAAGTAATCAAAATTCATCAGCAATTCTGCTAAATTTCTGTTTCGGGGACAAGTAAATGGGTCTTGACTTTACTTAAAGTTGAATTGAAATGAAACATATAAGAAAATCACAGACTGTTTGAAATCAAAGAGGAAGTGAGAAAAAAAAACCTGACAAAAAGTTTTTTCATTTTTGTTAAAACTTTTCTAACAACAAAACTACGTGTTGTTTTCTACGAAGTTACATGTTTAATAGACCACTTTGTAGGATAAAATAGATTTCAGTGCATCAAAACGTAAGATTTACTTATAAGATAACCCGCGTTTGGTAAAAATTTTGAAAGCTTACTTATCTATATTTTAAAAACGCTTTTTACTGTTAATGTAAGCAAAACTGATTCTGGGAGTACTACTTACTCTTGTTGTAAGTAAAACTAATGCTGGGCTTTTAGCTACGAATTAGAAGACGAAATCAATGTAGCAAACTTTTATGTACCTTGACTATAACATAATCATCAGCATTAATGTCTATTTGTGTACTTGCCTTGGCGGCAAAGAGAGATGCAGTTACTTTCATAGATATGAGATTTGATGGCTGAATACATTTTATGGTTGATGCCTTTACTAATCGGTCTTTTAATGCTTCTCCAATCAAAACCCTTTCAATTCTACTTAGAAAGCTTTGCTTAAAGGCGTTTGAATCCATGAAGACATTGGCATGCTGAAATTAAATCATAAGCAATGAGTACAGAACGGGTTTCCAAAAGTGTGATGACTGATGACCAGCTACCCGATGTTTTCTTACAAGAAAGTTGTTTATGAGAATGTGATATACGACTGCTAGGACAGGCAAAGTGTTTCAGTACTACATTTCTCTAAACTACGACAGCTTTTCAACTATGTCTCCAGAGGTAGGGAAACATCCAGTTACATGGTCGCTAGCTAGAGAAAGGTCCACGAAAAACAATGGGACACATGACACATGACACACCCGAGCCATGCCTATTTTCTTTTGTTTCATGAGGAAGGCTTGCCTGACGGTATGTTGTTGTCTATAGGATAGTTAACAACTATTCTGAACTTTGTATGCCTTTACCCAACAAGTACTTTAATTCGGAAAAAAGTTGCATTGCAAACTTCATTGCTTAACTGGCGAAATAATGTATTAAAGAAAATTTTACTGAATATATCATTCTACAAAAAGCAGTTTGTAGAGTTTGAAATGCTAATGTTTGTTAGAGTAAACAGGGGAGTTTTTTAAGAACGTTATCAGAACGTTTCAGTACTAAACTATTGCAAAATGTTGATCAGTATGAGCACTTGGATCATGCCAAACTTTCTTATAAAAATGAAGGTGTAGCTCAGAATTTTTCGTTGGGACTGGCGAAATAAAGGGTTGCTCATTAAGCTAGTTTTACTCTGGCTGGGATAAAATGCTGCTTTAGTTCATTTTCCATTATTCAAAGAAGCCAACGCGAACTTAAATTTTTGGATATTATCCCTGCAAAGGACCAAAAACATCAAGAATTCGCCCAACTACTTCTTCGCATGTGAAGAAGATCAACAAATTGCTAAATGGCTAAATTTATTTGAATAATTCTTCGTCCAAGTAAGCTGTTATGCCCAAAAACGACAATAATTAGAGTGTATTAATAAAAGCTCTCCGTCTCTAGCTTTTGCAATGAAACAGCATTTTTAGCTGAATAATTCATAAGATAAAGATTGAAAGGCTTCAGTTACGCTCGTTGTTATGACTTGCATTTTGAACTAGGCGTATGACAAACAAAATTTATGCAGATAGGTTTACCTTTGTAGGTAATCGTCAGTATTGTTTAATCGGAAATGGGGCTAGAAGTACAAATTATACTGCAATTACCTTTTGCAGTGGTAATTTTTTGGCATCGAAGCTTCCCCCTTCCATTTTTTTGGTCTCGTCGGAGGCCTTTTGCATCTAAACTTATAGATGAAAAGTATTTTCGGAAGGCTGCCAGTGGCTTGGGACAGGTGCAGATTTATGGTTCTAGACCCCATCTGGAGCCTTTCTAAACAAACAGTTACGCCAACCAAGCTCTCTCGAGTTCAGTCAATGGGAACTCAGGACGAATCCTGAGCGCACAGGCCTTACGCGATAGCTGCCAGGTCCCTAGTTCGGTTAAACAAATAAAATTGCTTGCTTGCTTGCTTGCTTGCTTGCTTGCTTGCTTGCTTGCTTGCTTGCCGACTTCAGGGGAAGCTAGCAGCTTTGCACCTCAATTTACCTGTCTGCTAACTATTATCATTTAACTTGTATTAAGAACCCTCCTTCCATGGCATGACCAATCCTTATCATATAAGATAGCTCAAACAGATCACTTTTAAGGCCCCTTCGGAGGAACTTATATGAGGAACTTTTTAACTCTCTTGCTAGGGATATCACACAGGTTTTTAGTCAATCTTATCCTCAGTTGGATTCTCTGAAATGCTGCATCCAACAACTAAAAACTACATTATCATACAAGCATCCATATTACTGGAGCGAAGAATCTTTACGAATTTTAAGGAGCATGTATCTTATTATCGAAGGGATTTTCTCCCCTTTTTGAGAAAGGAATCAATTCTTGCTGAAGGACTTTTGGCCCAATGGTCCCCCTCTGAATGAAAGAAATATATGTGATTTGATTTGATAAAGCTATGACTAAAAGATAGCTGCACTGTTGATGCTTATAATAACTTATGTAGAGTTTAATGAAGCTACATGTAAGTGAAAGAATTTTTCCATTTTTCAGATACAGCAAGGCAATATGTGAATGCTAGTAATTGTTAATAAATACAACGGCGCTTGAATACATTTATTGCAAAGTTACTCAGTTTGGGACATCCTTCGAAAAATGTTCCCCAAAACAGGTAGCCTCTGGTCTTCTAGGGATATTTCTTAATGAATACTCCTTCATGACTGCTACTGACATAGAATGTAGACAGTTGCGAAGCATTTTATCATCTCTTCGTGCCAAATTCTATAGTGTTATTCAAAGATAAAAGTTAATTCATTCTTCATCTGAATTTTTGGCCTAAAATCCCGTAACAGACACTTAATGCTTTTAAAACATTCGACAATCACGGTTCCTAAAATTCACCTTGCAAGGGAAATCCATTATATACATTCAGCGGCTGTAGCAAGAGAAGTTTGTAGCGATGTTGTTAATATCAACAAGATAGCTGTAGATAAGCTTGAAAAGGCAGAGAAGAGAACACGCCTATCGCCAAGATAGCTGCTTCTTCAATAAAAATCCAATTTGTCTAAGTCATTATTTTCGTCTGAGAGTCTGGTGTTTTTTGCAAAGTTTTCGTTAAACGATGTCTGGTGGATATTAAAGTGATGTTCCAAACTTGGATGCTTTGTTCGTTGTGAACTTTGCTACTTATTAAGCAAGCTCGTCTTATCATCCTGGTTTAGAAGGTTTAGGTGGGACAGACTCTCTTTCAGAAATAGAAATTAATGGCTTTTCATGATAAACTGCTTTTATGAGGATTGATACGTTCTTCCTGTAAGTCAAATGAAACATTAATGCTGCCTGTCCAATTAAAGACCCAATATTGACAAGATAATGAAAAAAAGGATAGTTAATGATAATGGGTCATACAAAAAGGGGCAAATAAAAGGGGGCATATGCAAGAAATTCGATGCGGCTCTATCAAAGGATTATCATTTTCCAGGGAGTTGTTTTTTAACACCCAATAAAATGTAAAGATATCAGATAATATTGTTGATATAAGCAATTATGATGTGACCAACACTTTAGCAATGAGACTATCACATTTTGTGAGTGTATTTTGTGAGCGTGCGCACATATATGTATCAAATATGGTTATGGTTATGAAGTTGAATGCACTGATTAATCAGTGTTGTTATGGCCTTGAGAGCATGCTCAAAAGATGCGTGTGTGTCTAAAAACTTCTCCTTCAAATTTTCATCAAGGAAGAACTTTAACTAAAACTAAAATTAAGGGAAATGACACTTTTTTCTCTCACATTATTCTCTATTTCAAGGCCAATAACTAACAACATCGCATCTCTTTGAAAAGGGGCATGGAATTGAGGAAAAATGCACCATTTTGGTATAAAATATAAACTTGCGCAAGAAGTGATGAAGAGTTTTTTTACTTTTTGCCCTTTTTTGACTTCGACGAGAGTAAGCTCCAGTTGGAGGTTTTTCCAATCGAAACTGATCCGGGGTTTGATTTTTTTTATCTTTTCAGACCTAAGAACAAACATGTTGTTTAACATTAGTATATATTCCTTGGAAATTTTATTTACACAGCCCCCCCCCCAATATCCTCTCATATACCCAAAATTCCACAGCAACGTTCTAGTGCAGATTGTGATGTATGATGATAAAACGTTTTCCAATGAATTAAATGATATTAACTCCTGGTAACACATTCAGGAGTAGCAAAAAAAGAATTGTAATTTTCGCATCGTGAGTTACTGATCTTAATATCAATGAAAACTGTGTCCTAAAATGCAGGTTGTACTTGTACTGTATTTAAAGTGTACAGTAACTTGTAATCAAATCTATATGCATGTACATGCATAACGATTCAAACCATTCAAAAATCTGATCGATTTGATCACAATATTTCATATTTTGGTAAAAGGTACGCAATCGCTGCCAGAATGTCTCATTTCAGCTACATTTTCCTGTTCCTAATCCGTTTTTCTTTCAGCTATTTTATAAATTGTTATGACCAGTTGGCCCAAGGGTAGTCATAGCTCTTTACACTTCTAGCAGTCTTTAAAAGTTGTACAGTTATGTTTTATGGTGGATTTGTATTGTAACTCTTTAGTGGATATATAAAAATTTCCACCATTTGACCTTTAGATGGGAAATTTTTATGATTTCAAATGTCTATAGCGACACCCTACTAGCAAGATCGATACCCTTCTGGTTGGTACATCCCCTTGCCTAATATTTACACAATGCTTCCTGTCATTCTTATGCAATCTCTGATAACACTGAAATTTTGTGTTAATCAGTGCAACGGTTGTTCTTAAAACTAACAGTTTGTAATTATTCTATCGCTATGATTAACACCATTTGAAGAGCGATAGTAAATACAGTCGGGGATGCGTTTCAAAGTTTGCATTCTGAGCATTTGTTGACTACTTTTACAATTATTGCAGAAAAACATGTTGAGAGAATAGAGCTTAGCGAGACAAAGAACCATTGGAGATAGCGGGTTTGAGAAAAAACCCGAAGTTTTGACGCAGGCTTCGTCTGTGACATCAACTTAGCAAATTTTGATGAATATCACATCCTATCATTTACAATAAATAATTCAATATAAGAAACGGGTATGAATACAATAAATGGAGACGCAGACATCACGGTGGTTTTAAATTTCATAAAACATATTAACAATCGAGAGAAGTTCGATCGATTAATTTAATCAAGTATTGAATTAATTGAGACTCATGCTTTTGAATGGATGACCCAGCTTAGCGCTTCCAACTACATCTTATTTCACAATTTGTTATTTTGTTATTCACTACATCTCGACCATATAATTCAGGATTCAACTGATAATGAAATGCGAACGAGACATACTCACTGCTTGTCTCACGTGGAAGGTCAGCTTGTCACGTGTTAGGTCAGCAACTCATGTGCTAGATCAATTTGTTACAGGCAGAGGAAAATGAGCCTAGGATATCCCCGGCTTAGGGCACCTGTAATAGCCATTTCAAGATGAGCATGTGGGTCTAATATTGCAATAACAGACAACAGAACACATTGCAAATGGGATTTGTGGGATGCTTTTGTGTGGGACCTTTAGGGTCAAGGTGCTAAGCAGACTGATCAGAACAATGACATCCAGGCAGGGCTACGTGTACTCTTTGAGGAAACATGCTACGCAGTGAGGGCAAACTATGAACAGTGTCTACTCCATGCAAAGAATGCAAACCTTCACTCTGTCATTCTAGCAGGAGCAATTCTTACATTTACCATTTTTTTAAATCTTATTTGCCATCATTTTGCCCTTCTTATTAGCTTTTCTAAAGGTGTTTTATAGCTAGAAAAATAATAAAAGTATTTAATTGAAGAAGTAAAACTGAGACCAATCTGAAAAGTTGCTTGGTTAGCTCAATTGTAGTGTGCTGAATTTCCACTTATTATCAATAGAACAGAATCTTCAAGCAACCATTGAGAAACTTAAACCATTCAAGCAATTTTATCTTGCAAGTAATGAAACCCCAGCATCGTTTGGAAGCCAAAAATTAAAAAAATATTGTTGACATATAAGTTCCTTTCGATTCATTGTGTTTTCAGTGCCATATATACGCATGTAAGCCATATAAAAACACTGGGATTAGGCTGAAGATTAAGGTGACCGAATTCCAGGCAATGTTCTTTTTGCTTTACATGAACTATGAAGTAATAGCCAAATTATCATGCTTAATCAGACTCGAATAACCCCAATGCAGTCTCATATGGCATCCTCTTAAAGAAAATTCACTGTTTGAATACGCAAGGCAAAAAAGCGCGAAGAAAATGGACTGAAAAAGCAAATATCCGAAAACCATTAGAAATTGTCACGGGCTGGATTGCACCCTTCGTCATCTCTTGGTTAAATAGCTGAAATTCAGGGTTATTTTTGAAGGGGCTGGTTCCATCAAGCTTCTGACAAGAATATACAAGTAATGAAATGCATATATTTATCCTTTCTATGTTCCCAATGGCTGTATTCTTGTCTCTAAAATGGCCTTTATAAGGATGAGGATCTAAAATAAGGATCTAAAATGTCTGAGGCATTTGCGTAAGGAGAGGAAACTAGAAAATAAAAAATATCAATCCGATTTGTTGCGTTTGAATTTTCCAACGAGATAGTGATTTGTCCAAGAACCTTATAATTTCCACCATTCTATAAGATCCAATATTTGATTTGAATACTAGTGTCTTTTCATAGATGTTTGCATTGGTACCTATGTTAGAACTAAAGAAGTGCACGAGAGATTAATGTTACCTTAAAATTGTAGCAAAACTGTACATTTCTACCTGCAGAGTGACGATATTATGATTTCGTTGCAGAGAAACCAAGCAGCAAGAAGCAGCTACCAGACACAACAACACCAGATGAGTCTGAAAATGCAAAAAGTAGCAAAGCGTTTGAGGAAAGTCAAGAGAAGGAAGGTAAGGAAAAATTAGATTGCGAAAGCACTGGCAACAAGAAGCGCGTGTGCTTCACCCAAAAGCAAATCGTCGAATTGGAAAAGGAGTTCCATTTCAACAAATATCTGACGAGAGCAAGAAGAGTGGAAATATCGCAAGCTTTGAAATTATCTGAGTCGCAAATTAAAATCTGGTTTCAGAATCGCAGAATGAAGTATAAAAGAGAACAGAAGGAAAAAATGTCAAGAACTGAAAGAGACAGAGATAATCTTGTCACTGTTCCTCCTAATAGATGTCCTGTGTCTTCTTGTGAATATGCTGGGTTCAATTATGGGTCATCATGGCCCCATACGTGCCAAGAGCAGCCCCCTATATTACCCCCTATAACCCCACTACAGACCTTCTAATTGTTGTTGTAAAAGGTAGCACTGCTTACTCATAGATTGTCGTCAAATTTTAAAGGTTTAGAAGTAGGCTAGCAAATGCTCGAGGGTAGGAAATTATTTCTGAACTAGGATATCGATAATATTTAATGCAATGAAAGGTTTATTTTACCTTGTCCTTGCAAAATGATTGTCTGCCTAAACTAAACTTTAGGATGAAAGGTGTTCATACATCAACCTACAGGAAAAAGATCATTTTGAAAAGAACTGTTCCTCCCTTCTGAGAAGGTGTTAATCTAGAGGGAAGCCTTAGCTTTCCATAGGATTATGTCGACGTCTTAACATTGACTAAGGTCAAGAAGCTTCTTGCGAAAAAGATCAAGTATTCAGAGCCACTCTTTGACTTGGGTTATTGGACCAGAGGGCAATCATGTTTGTCCGGGCCTTTTTAAGCAGGATCAGAAATTGGCAGAAACTTTTTAAGCGGTTTTTTCCGAAACTTTGATTATAAGCGGGCCTAGTATCAGCTTCTTTATTCCCACTCTATGTTTTTTTCTATGGCTTTTGCAATCACGGTAGTAAAGACAAATTTTGTCTTTTATTGGAGGAAATGCTAAAATATAGGGCATTTAAGCATTGGTGTTCTCTATGACGAACAAGAAAAATTGACCAAGGTCAAAACGTCCGGTCACACAATTAAATTATTTGAACATACCTTGGAATGGCCACTTCAAACGCAAAGCGAATCTATATATTATGAAGGCAAGCAATTCTTGATTAAGTTTCTTAAAGATGGCATGTTTCAATCAATTCTCTTCTCTAAAGATGATAACTTGACGGAATCGTTGATAGCAAGGTATAAAATTTTCTTACCTTTTCACTCTTCTTGGGCTGCAAAAAATTGTTAACGAAAAGCACTTCATTGCTGGCTTTCTAATTTCTGCAGAAAAGCATCTCTTCTACTCACCATGTCTCTCGAGCCTTTATTTTGACTATAGGGCCTTCTTTTAGGGAGGAAATACCTTATCATTTTGCCCTTGGTTTTTGCAGCAATTTGACCCTTCTTAGAGAATTTTTCAATACTCTTTATTACACTTTATTACACATTGGTAGTTTTTCCAAGGACGTTTCTTTGCAAAACCCATGACTGCATGAGACCCAGGTTTAACCTATGTGCAATAAAGATATACTAAATAATTGTAATAGTTTCGAGTAGCTAGATATCAGTCTTGGATAATTAAAGTGGCTAGTGAAAGATGTAAACATCATACACAGATAGTGTATACTTGTTTTAATGTGTAAATGCCTTATTATATTGATAAGTTATGACTTCCATAAAACGCTTGTATCCATTAGCTAGATGCGCTTGGTATACAAAAAAATAGATGCACTTGGGGAGTTGCTTGTAAGATTTGTTAATGCAGCACAGAAATAATCTGCTCAGAAGTCTAGTGAATATAACTCTCTCGTCTCTTGTAAGGTTTTTACTAGATTTTGACTGCTTATTGCAGCTATTAAACATGTTCAAAGCAAGATTCTTTTTCATAACAACCAGCTAAATCGAGAGCATGGCTGGCTGTTCTTAATTTTTCCAAAACTTCAAGACTGAACTGTTTCCATTTGCTCTTCAAAGGTGCAGCTGGTAATTCAATTAATGTCAAACGCTTAATAATTATTTATGAATGTTATAATCATGTTAAAACAGTAACTGGTTAAATTGAGAAAATCAAAGCTAAGAAGTAACAAAGGCGTTAATACTTTTTAAGCTAACAGAAAATTGCAGTTCGTGTCAATATGTTATTAAAAAGCGTATGCATCGTTGTCCAAAATTTCATTTTGCGATTGCACTCCATCCTATGATTGGTCTTAATGTCTTTTTAGTTTTTGATCAATCTTGAGGCTCTCTTTTTATGCTGCATTGTTCTTATATAGGATAAAGTGTGCGAAGCTAGCTTTTTTCCTCTTTTTATTGATGCAAAAGGGAGCATGTGAGCAAAAATCCTCCTAAATGCACGTGATTGCCTCCCGGTCGACTTGCGATGAAAGTTTTCAATAAGGAATTCTTTTCAAACATGAAATTTATGCACAAGAAGGGCAGCGGAAAAGCATACTATTTGATCTTAAGGTTTCAAATCATGGTTTGGATTTTTAGCAAAAAAAAAGGAAGAAAATAGTAGACTGCCTAACGGATTTTCGAGGAATGCTTGCGACCGTGTATATAAATAACGGACATTAGAAACCGCAAAGCAACAGGAATATGAAACAAATACTATCAGATAATAATGATTTGCATATTGCTGTATTAGACTCTAGGAAACCCTGTATGCTCGGGCAAAGTATTACTAACATAATATATGAGTAATTGTTATCTGGCCGCGTTTGTTTTTTACTCCTGCCACTTTCCGTTATTCCGAATAATTGTCATTTGGGTTTCAGCTTTGGAAGCGGACTGAAATTCCATCCCACTCATCAGGTCATGAACTGCTGGTTTCAGTTTCAAATTTACAATAGAAGTTTTCAAGCCTGGGCCCAAATTAGCACCAGGAGCTAAAATTTCATGTATGCTCGCTTAACCCTGCGGTGGAGAAATTTTCATAGCGCTAATCTCCGTTAGTGAAATTAGATGAGCTTCTGACGCATGTTTCAACTTTGGCAGGCTTTCTATCTCCTTATCTGAAAGGCCTATATTTGTGTAATCAAATCACACCAACTTAGGATGAAAGCGATCATGTGTCTTCACAGCTTTCACGTCCTTAGTTGTTCTTGGCAGCCCCTGTGCAATCATGCTATACATTGCCATTTGATGTTCGCTTTTACATTTATTTACCCATACTACTTACGTAGAATGACCTTTCCCTTTCTCTATTTCTCATTCCCCCAATACATTCAGTGGCACATAGCTTTTTGAGCTCATTATGTACTCAAAATTATGAGCTGCTAAATGAGACTTGTGAGTTAGGCAGAGACAAACCTTGATACAAAACATTTACACGGCGCAACTTGTTGAGCTGCCTTTCAGTGCTAATGCATAAACCCTTGTTTTATTAAAATGTGTACGAGTTCGGTTTCGCTCAATTAAAACGATTATTCTAGCAGACGCAGATCGTATTCCAATTAATGCAGAATAGAATGTGGTCTGTTATTTTACTCTGGTCAGTTGTTTGAAATACACTAATTATTAGGCATTATCTGGATCTCCATATGGTAAATGATGCTTTGAATGAAATGGCTAGAGGATAGTATCTACACGAGGGGGGGAGGGGGGGTTCTCCAGGGGTAAAGGTCGTAGGGACGTGCCATTTTGATTATTAGATTGGGGCCGTAATTCCGTGTCACTATTTGAAAAACAGGAGCCAAAATTCCTTGTCACTAACAAAAGTTCATACAAACGATGATTCCAAATTTTTTTCTTGTCTCAAAATGTATACCCATAATTCCGTGTACATTCCCACTTTGTTGAAATTTTAATCCCATAATTCTGTATTTTCAAAAAAAGGTGTCTCTAAACATTTGCACATCCCTGCTACCATAGGATACCCCCTCCGAGAGTTGTGAGTTATTTTAACAGTTATTTTTAAGGCTTTCCATGGAAACCTTATTAGCCCCTTTAGTTGTATCTCACCTACAGCTACTGAATGGTCCCAGTTTTTCGACTACACGCCACAACGTGAAGACAAACACAAAGTATTCTGCTAATGTGTTGTGTAGTACAATGGGAATATACTATGATCAGTTTGAGGTGACTATAGCCTGGTTCACATAAGAAGCTAAATGATGCTTAATTGTCCGAAGTCGCGCTAAGCTAAGCTAAAAGCTCAACGCTAGCGCAATGAATATTATGAACCATGCTTAATGCCATCTTCTTTATGATATTTTGATATAAATCTAGGGGTGGCTTCCCAGTAGGGGTCAAAACATGGAACTTACTGCAAATGTGCGAATGAAAGGAGCTAGTTTTTTTGAAAGAAGGGGGCATTGTATGTGTCTTTGACGTCTTTATTACTTCATAATTTTGCGAGGAAGGGCAAAAAAATCTTGAACCATGCATTATCGGTAAATCGATAGCAAGTAAGCGGCAAATATATTCATTTGCAGATCAAAATACAAGTGCAAGTCAATGATCTTTAATATATTCTATTCCCAATTCACACATTTTGGCTTGTACAAGTTTAGCTTTTTTGATAGTGCGATGCTAATCACGTTTTTTGAAGGAACATTTTCAACAACTCAACAGACTTCAACATGTTTTGTTGCAAAGTTACTCTTATATAATTAGATTTGCTTATGAATAGTAAACAGCCAACTTCATTGTGCTTGTAATCCAGCCAAATCCATAAGTTCTATGACTGCTTAAAAACGATTTAGGCTTGAAGAAATTTCAGACACGTTTCTGTCATGTGCTAGGCCTATTATATATACTAACGCATGTTTTTAGCTTTATCTTATTAAAAAGTTAAATTGATAAAGTTAAGTGTGGCTTAAATTCGTTACGTAGTAATATCAATTCAACTGCTACGGCTGATTTATGATAACAGTGTTGTTGAAGAGGCGCTGTAGCAGTTTCCATATCCTTGGTGATATAACGAAAGCACAAACATCTAATCGTTATCTGTTCCATGTTTTTTGTTTTCCTGCTGAAAATTGTAAAGATCTGTAGCATATGATGCCATTGTTGTTCAAAAGACGTCGTTTTATTCAAGGATGACATACCGTCTTTTAAAACACGGTCATTTTCTTTTCGCTGTTTAGAAAACTTTATTTATGTCTTCACGTTCTCTGTGCCCCTCTTTTTACATGAGATACCGCTAGGATATTTCTAAGCAAATAAGCTTTTTATTCACGACTCGTTTAAAGGCAAGCGCTTCTTAATTAAATTCCAAAAAGTTGGTACATTTTAATCAATCTTTAAGAGTCGTTCACTATTGCTATGCACATTAGAATCATTTATGTCTTCTCTAGTCTCCTTCTTAATTTTCCCAGCCGTATTGAATTAATAAGCAGCATTATGGCTAAAGAATCGCAACAGCAAACAGTTTCAAAATCTGTAGGAGAGATGATGCTAGAAGCAAAATGATGCAAAAAATCATATTTTAAGTCTTCCTGTGTCTATTATCTTATCTTTCTAGCATACTTTTCTTGTGCCCTACTGTCTACCTTTCTATAATGATTTTCAACATAATTAATAATTCTTTATATTCAAAATACAATTATCTGTGTTTTCTTTTGCTGCTTTGTTTTCTTAATATTTTCATTATCTGCCTTACTTGTATATATTGTCTGCCTATTTATCAACTGATCTTCAATTAAAAGTGACATTTTGTGAATAAGCTTAATGTAGACATCATGATTACCATTAGATTGGCTTTGAAGAACACAACCATGCATTAGGCAGGATCTTGTAGTGAAGCTGAATTAAAAACGGCAGCCTTAATAATTATATTGAAATAATATGAAGAAATGAGCCACTGGAACCAAAAATCGAAATCTTTTTGCAAGTGCTATAATTTGTTGGATACATTTATACTCTTACATTGCAAGGGCTAAGTCTGGTAGCCATTGGCATTACATAAATATTGACCAATTTGTTCTTTAGCTTTATGCTTTTTATGCGATGAAATACACCAGAAGAGTTTATGCTTTTCAAAAATCTCTAACTTGTTAATAAGAATGTTAATGAAGTGAATTGTTAACAAAAATCTCTAAATCAACTGCGTTTTTTTTCAATTTTTTAAGACATAGCACGTCAGTTCTTATTCTGGTTTTCTTTTTGCCATGCAAAAGCAACTCTGCTCCTTATTTTATTCAGTTTGCTGAAGAAAAAGCACTCCCTAAAGTATGTTTTCTATGTCCGTGGAATTTACGAAAAAGAGAACTCTTTTATTGGTTTTCTAGGATTCACTATGATAAGGAGAAAAAATTTTATGAAACTTTATTACATCTATATTTATCAAATTACAAATGTAAACCTCTCTAAAGGTAGATAATATACATCTTACTAATTATTGTTACAAAGTGGAAGAAAAGAAATAAAAATCGTTCAAAAGTTCTGCAATTCAGGCTTGTTTCATTCTTTGTTTCTGCAGCAAAAATGTAATATGTGCATCTGATCGCGAATTTTGTAATTTTTCTTAAGGTGTAATTTGATGGTTGTTGTCTTTGTTAAAATCCTGGAGCATGTCAAGAAAATTGTAAGACAGAAAGAAAAAGGACGCCTAATGTACTTATAGAGAGACTAAAAAATCTAAGATCCTTACATTCCTATTTTGAAGACCGTTTTAAATCTTGATACTTATGATTTTTGCGAGGTATGACGATATAATAATAGGAATGAAGATATTAATAACAATAGTAATAAATCAATATTTATGTTGGTTTCCTTGGTCAGCTAAAAACAACTGCTATAAATTAAGGACCTGTATCCAATGAAAATAGTAAGAAAACTATCTAACATAATTTTATTTTGATTAAGAATAACGATGTGTTATTTGCTAGATCAATTATTTGCTTATAATTTTACTCAGAAGTGTGATCTCCCATTTAGCAACCAGTTTGCCTTCCTTCAAGAGTTCAAAAGAGTCAGCTTTCGAATCTAAAGAAGTATTGTTCGGAGCGTACAACATTAGGAAACTGGAGCAAATAGACACGTTGCATTTTGCAGCGGAACAGCTCGATCATATCTTCAATCTGACATAGGCATTATATAACTTGATTTAGAGGCTTTTTGCAATTACGATCATTGAACTATTGAATAGTGGAACTTCGCAAGACCAAGATTGATAATACAAAGCTAACAATCAAAAGCAATATTTTTGCTGTTTGTTTTGTGATGATTTAAATGCACAGGGCGTCTCCAAAGCTTTTAATTGATTCATATAAGTGTAATCGCAATAAACCACAATTTAAGTTTGGATGGTTTAATATTATAGATGGATAAAGTAGGTGTGTGAAATACAATACAGTGGCAATGTTTGACTAGAGAAGAAATGGGGTCCAAATGAATTGCCGTTTGGGGCAGCAGAATGATTAAAAGTCGATGACTCTGAGTTATTTTTCTGTAGTTAGCAGCTGTTTTAAGAATCTCCTGCACATAGTAACTTTTCTGTAATTATTTGGAAATGTGATCTTAAAGCTCATAGTGCTGCATTTAATAAGCTTTGAAATCGGAGAATTTTCTTCATCAGTGAGAAAATAAGCTGGGTTGTTAGCACTTTTCCGGAGGCTCAAAGAGAAAGCGTAGAGTCTACATTATTGATCAAAGGTTTGCTGAGAAGCACTATCTTGGAAAAAATCGTTCAAGGATGATTTTCGGCATTTTTCCAGGTAAATGTTAGTAAAGGCAAGATCGAGGCTAGCTACAATTTTCTAGGAGGGGGGGGGGGGGTGCTAAAAACTAAAATTGCTATGAAATGTCTTCTTTTCTATTATCTCTATTGTTTTTTTCCATTCCGTCTGGGGGGCTAAGCCCCCTAGCCCCTTTCTGGTCTCGGGCCTGAGAAAAATATAAATAAAGTTATATTTGTTTGGTTATTGTATAAAGTAGAAAACGGCCAATGAAACCTAACAGCAAGCAATGAGATGTTACACAGGATAATTGCAGTTGGTAGGCCATACTAATGTGCATTATGGACCAGCTGCTCTTAGCACCCAGCGCATTCTGCTGTGCATGGAACCTTATTTCGATTAAAACCAAAGGATGACCCCGATTGAATTCCATAGCTTGTTTTTAATAACGAACGTGCTTAACGGATGCAAAATAGTTACGACGCCAGTCTTTCATAAATAGATGGATGCGTCTTGAAGTATTTGAAAAAGTAGACAAAATAGGGTGAAGATGATAGTGTGATTAGACTAATGAAGTTAAGAAGTTGTCACCAAATGTAGAAACTTTATGGTTGAACTAATGATATCAATCAACTGTCAAATGTGTACTTCTCCCAATTGCATTATTAATTAACTCTTTTTAATTCCAGATGTAAGCTGCTTTAGTTACCAAGGGTCAGCTTTCGTTGTTTACATTAATCAAATTATTTCATCTGAAATAAGCCAAACAGTGAGGTAATTTTTCTAGAAAACGCATGTTTCAAATCAATCATAAAATAAAAAACAACAGATTGAATGAAGTTGGAGCTTCCAGATAATTGTGTTTTGTGCCCTGAGAACAATAAGTTACTGACGCTGTGCAACATACAGTATATCGACACTTATGGGATGTATGCAGAAATGGCTTTTTGCAAGTAACAATACAAGAATTATAGTTTGAAAAGGCATTACATCGAACAATGTATGCATTTATGTATGCAACAATGTATGCATCAGGCGGGGTAGAAATTCGGGGAAGGATGGTTACAATACCCAGCATAACATCAGAATTGTTAGCAGAACCAGTCCGTTTTCATTTTTTTCTTAAAACAGTGCAGTCGCAGCTTTCCTTGTGTTACGTTTCATTATCCCATTGACATTTCCTCCCATTTTTATCAAGATTGACAGGAAGGTTCATGGTTACATGCTGTCTGGATACGAAGACTTTTCCGTAGCTTTCAGCAATAGACGCCACAATTTTTTCAAATAAATGGTGTATCTAAAGTAGCTATCTTTCTCCAGGTACCCTACCCAGTAACATTTCCTATCATGTTGTGCCTCAGTTCTCAACCTGGTATTTTCTACGACAGTTTCACTTTTTTACTCGGTTCTCTAGCCAGTTTCCCGAGCTGGCCATCGAAACGGCTCTTATTTCCCCTCTGCATTTTAACCTTAATCTGTCGGTGACAGATCCTAAGAGAATGCTAAGAGTCAGATTTATTTATATCATATGACATGCAAATAATAAAATTCACGTTTAATTCCATATGAAAGCTCCAAACCACCCAATTACTCAAGCTTTCTTAGAAATCCTAAGATTCCAGTACTTACACTTACACTTGATTTTCTAAACAAAACTGCCATATGGAAACATAGGAATTTGTCACTATTGAAGTCTATTTTCCTCATGAATGTTGTGTTTCATTTCATCAGTTATTCAATGAAACATTTTGGTTATGCGGATTCTTAACATTGTTGTTAGTAGTTTATGGCAAAAAAATATTTGCATTATCTTGAATGCTCAAAAAACAATTATAACAGAGAATATAGGGAACATGAACCGTCATACCAACCCTGCGAAATTAACAATTACTTTGAAGTCAGTATCAATTTGAGTGCCAAGCTCATACAAATCAGTATTGCAGAAGTTTTACTAGATCATCGTTGATTGGTCGATTAATGTTTTGAGGGAATACAAGCATACTATTGGTTGATAGGGCTTGGATTGGTATTCCCCCTATTGTCTCAAAGACAAAGAACACTTTTCTCGCACACTTCTGGCAAATATTTGGTTTTATTATTATATTAGGTAATTCGAATTGAGCCAATCATAATAGACTTTGTAAAACTTCTGCAAGTCCCATAAAAATACGTTATTGATGCAGCAGTATTAATCTATAGGCAGTAAACTACATGAGGAGAAAGATATAATGAGAGATAATTATTGTCAACGTAAATGAGAGGAGCGAAATACGTTAGGGCTGCCTAAATAATATGTGAATAAGAACAAGTTGACAATCACTATTTCAAAAATTACAAGGCATATAAAAAAGCATTAGCACTTTTTCATTAGAAAGGTTTGATAGCTTTTTGTAAGCAATATTGCATTCTTAACTTTTTTGAGGAGCTGAGTACTGCATGCTTAAATATCACTGGCAAGAAATAAAAAGGGAGTGTACTTGAAGTGAATTTAAATACTTTTTTCGAAGTTCTATCCCAACTCGAGCTTAGGAGGATGTAATCCGAGCTAATTTCTAACAAAAAATACGTTTAGCAGGAAACCTAAGTCAATAAAAATTGATTGAAATTAAATTCAAATTGTATTTGATTATCATGATTATTCAACTAATTAGCAGACAATCTTTAGTTGCTTCAATGTACCATTTTGACATCGAATTCCACCCCGTACATTGCGCGACATTTGGCATGACGCCAGTTGCACCGTCATCATGTCCTAGGGATACGAGTTTTAGTATATAAGTCAAATATTCTTATTGATAAGAATTAAAGCTGTTTTATAGATCCTTTTAGCAAAACAGAAAATGCAGACATAAAAGACGCCGGCATATCTTTAGTTAATGAAAATCTTTTACTAAGCCCTGAGGTTCAAATGGGTTTATTAATAACACTTATCAGCTGCTGTTAGCTCTCTCATTAATTCCAGCCTCTTTGTGAAGACATAAATGTCCTCTTTTAAGATTAATTGTTACCTTTTAACAGCGATTCTCCGTTAATAAGGCTTAGACATTGAGATGGCTTTCATGAAACAACTTTGTGTTGGATTACACTTGTACGGCTCCAATGCTGTGGCGTCAGTCTTCCACACGAGATTACTTACTCACTTTGATGGATTATATGTTCAAATGTAGACTTATTATCATATTCAGTACAAAAGTTCAAAATAAATGAAAGAAGAGATGAAACTGTGCTTTCTTCATTTATGTTTGCAGCATAAACAAAGTGCATGCAGTCATGTTGAAGACCCTGAACAGAACAGCTAGTCTTCAAGCTGGAGGTGTTTTTATCCTGCATAATTGGGATTCTGATGGAACCTTTGTCTCTAAGATTCACTTGCTACCCAACAACAGATTAAAGTGCCTTTTTAAGAAGAAACTACCCTGTAAGACTCAATTTTTACCAGCAAGAAGACGTAGACTAAACAATGGCTATCATTTCAAACGAAACCCTTGCACTTTCAACCTAAAATGATCCTTCATTTTATGTTGAAATTTAATCTCCAATTCTGTGGGAAACGGTTAGCATAGAGGAAAAAGGTTTGCAGCTGGTACAAAAACTTTTAATGAACTAAAATAAACTGTTAAGTAGGAAGTTTATTCATGTGTCATTATTGCAAAAAGTACACAAGCAGGTTGAATCTTTAATCTGTAGCGCTCATCAATAAATAACGTTCTAAATAAAGACGATTTTCATCTTAAAAATAGGTAAAGGTAGCTTCAAATAAGCCTTTACCTGATTGTGTTTCTCAGCCTGCTGCCAAAACCTTTATGACGATGACAAGAAACTCACAGTTGCTGTTCACAAGTCACAACACACTAAAACCTTGTGACGTCTCTCGCATCCACGATTTGGACTTTTAGTAAATGATGCAATATTCAAAGGCACACAATATTTTATGTTTATGTTGATGCTTTTAATTCCAATTATTCCCAAGGGGACCATCATGGAAATAAGATAAAATCGATCTTTAATGCTATCCATGCAACTATAATTAGGGGTATTTTAAACACTTTTTCAGGAATTTTGATATGTAGATTGTATTTTGACTATTTTTCTTACTTTTTTTAATTGCCACATTATACTGTAAACATGTTAATTTTGTGGCAGATTTTACATACATAAAATCATACAATTTACGTTGAAGTAAGCTGCTTTTAATTTATGTTCCATTCGTTTATGTGTATATGAGCAGGCAATGGTAAAACTTCTTGCCAAAATCATACCTTAAATGCAAATTTACTTTTCGAAACTTGTCAGAAATGTTCAAAACATCAAAGAGAGAAAAGTTTTGAACAGAAATGTTCAAAACTAAATTTTGCGCGGCCTTTGGATAATATTTGACACCTTGACTTAAATATTATCATACAACACAAGCTTTGCTATTAATTTGACAGCAGAGTAAATGAAACAAGGTCGTATATTATGGCCTTGTAAACTTGCCCTATCATTGCTTTGGTTTCCTTGAAAATGCAGATCACTGTCAGTCAAAACCAAATTAAGAATTCTGATGTTGCGCATATAGCTAGTCATTTTTGAGAGCATGTAATTTAGATGGATATAAGAACATGTTTTTTATATGAACCAGTTAAATTAAAGTTTAGGCTTACTGTTCTCAATTATTGTAAAATTTCAAGGCTAAACTATTCTTTATTTGTATCAATCTAAATTGTTTTATCTTTATTGAAATTATTAGGGTGTAAACATTTTGGACATTAGAAAATGCACAATACAGTAATTGATGTTTATGATTTTAATAACGTTAGCAGAAGATGAAAGATAACATGTCCTTAATATCAACGAAATTGTAAAATGTAAATATCAAATCATCTCAATGTATATTTGTCCTCAACATGTCCTTAACAACAATGTTCTAACAGATGTAGTGACAATGGTCTTAAATCGATTGCACTTCAATATTGTCAGTACGTTATTGGAAACCTCGTGCATCTCTGTCATAACTACACTCTAAGACAATGCTTCTTGCTCAGCTTGATCTTTATTTTTCCTTATTTATTATTGGGGAAAATTTTGGTACATTTTTTACAAAATTTTCCTTATGAAAAAAGTGTATTTCATATAAAACTGGAATGCATCATACTGATGATATTTTTGTCCTACGCACCTAAGGCTATGAGATTTGTAGGATGATGATGTATGCCTGGACGGCAATATGCATACTGCTGAAAATCAAGTAAGAAGGGATAGTATTTCTGTCTTTACCGAGTGTATCTACGAGAGAAGTTTTTAAGTTGATTGCAATTTTGTATCTTATTTTTACACAATTCACGTTTCACCCCTCCGCCATAAAAATTTCTCATCAAATAAAGATGGGTCCCCTCAGTATTCACCGTCATAACCTCGTAATCACTTCTTGTTCATAACCTTGGAATCAGCTAGAGGCAAGCCATGTCACAATCAAAGTAGGAATCCAAAATGGCTCTCCGTTCAAAGGTTTCCTCTGTCTTCCGCTCTGATCTTTTTATAGGTAAGGTGGCCGTCGTAACTGGTGGCGCAACAGGAATTGGCAGAGCAATAACAGAAGAACTAGTGCATCTTGGCTGTAAAGTTGTCATTGCATCAAGAAAACTAGAGCGTCTACAAGCAGCAGCGGATGAGATCAACAATCTTGCAACTAAGTCATTCACAAATGGGGAAGATCCAGTCTTGCCGCTTAAATGTAACACACGCATCGAAAAAGAGGTGCGGGAAACTATATGTCATTAATGTACTTTTTAGGCTAATACTGATACACGATTTTGCTCGTACACAAGACAAAATGAACATTTGGCCGTTGTCTTGTATTGAAATTGATCTGTATTGCAGTTGTATGTAACTGGGCGGCCATTCTCAAATCTTGACAGCTGATTTTTATCTGTTATAAGACAACTCTAGTTGGGGTAGTCTAGATTCTGTTGGTTTTTTTTACAAGATTTAGGCCTAGATGTAAGAATTTGAATAGTCAAGTGGTTAATCCGTTTCATAGGGGGAAGTTTTACAATACATAAAAATGATCTGTAAATGCTTAGAAGCATATGAGAAGAGGAAGCAAATGTGCTTTGTAATATATTATATAGCCGTTTATATGTAAGAGCCTACAGCAAAACTGAAGCAAATGTGCCAAGATAGGGAAATTGTTTGTTTGTTTGTTTGTTTGATTTATTTGTTAACGCAAGGCTAAGTTTTTTGCACTTTTCAAGCAGATGTGGGCCTGGGGCACCAAGGCCTTTACTCTCAGGATTTCTCCTGAGTACCCATTTACCCACCTAAAATGGATGGACAGCTGGGTTGGATGAGCAGCTTTGTGGAGAGAGAGTTGTGGTGTGGTCCCAAACCAAAAGCCTCAAGGCTCGTCCATGCCACTGTTAAATATTAAGGTAAAATAAGAAGTTCTAAACACAGGAAAACAGTATCTTTAACAGCTTAGAAGTTGCAAAGATTCGGTTCCTTCAGTACGTATGGCCCATTTCTGATCTATGGGTGTAATATTTTAGATATATACTTTGCAGATGCATTTCAAATATTTTGAAATTGCACCCAACACTGTTAGTGATAGCATGTTCACTTTCAGCAGCTTTGAAATTGCATGAAATTAGATTCAAATGGTGCATATGATTTCAGTGTATGAAGATTTCTTTGTGATTGTTGTAGATATTTTCACATAGAAATTGACAAAAAGCAATAAAGGTGTAATCTAGACTACCTAGCCACCTTGATACACCTTGTTATGCCATAGAAATTCAAAACACCATAATTTAGAGCCGATTTGCATCTTAGGTTGAAAGTCTAATGTCAACAACAGTTGAAAAGTATGGTAGACTTGATTTCCTGGTAAATAATGGGGGTGGACAATTCATTAGCCCAGCATCAAAAATTACATTGAAAGGCTGGAATGCAGTAGTTGAAACCAATTTAACAGGAACATTTCTTTGCTGCAGAGAAGGTATATATTATATGACTTCCAAGGATAATTGAAGGTAGAAAGGCCAAGCTGCATGACAGGGCACTTGCAGATTGTAACAATATATCTGCAGGGGAAAAATTCGAGGGGGCTTCAAAACATGAAGACTGAATGCCCTAAGAACACCCAAAGAACAGGGCATAGAACTCCATTTAATTTCATAAATTACTTTATCAATCATAGAAAATTAATGTTGGGGCAGAAAAGGACAAGGTAAGTGTTAGAAACACTGCCATCCATCCATCCATATAACATTTCAAGCAAAAGCTAAGTTATGAACAGGCCAGGCCCTTTGGATCTGCATGGAATGAGGATGGTATAATTTCAGAATTGCTCTTTAATTAGCTATCAAAACTTCATTAGACAAGCAAAGTTTTCAGATAACCAATTTGATTAAACCAGCTGGATGCAATTCCTTTCTCACAAAAAGGCGGCAAAAAGAGGGGGTTGCCCCTCCTACCCACAGGAAAAATGTTGAATACTATTATTACGCTATTGTCATGCCTCTGTTTTGCAGGGTGTGGCCCATTCCTCTCAAATGTAGCAGGCATCTCTGCCTAAAAAGCATAATAATTGATCAAAAGATATATCAATGTAGGATTGAGATTGATTTTGGCCTTTATTTATATTTGATTTCTTCATAAAAGTTGCTATTTGACTTTTAATGTCTAGAAATATACATGAACGAAAATGATCACCTTTTTTTAGCATATAAATCTTGGATGAAAGACAATGGCGGGTCCATTGTTAATATTACAATGGATTTTTGGAATGGATTTCCTGCAATGGCGTAAGTAATTGTTTGGTCTTTCTCATTTTGCAATGCACTGCATTACACTCACTGAGGGTGTAGTGGACTGAGCAAACAATAGATGACTGAATAGGACAGCAGATGGGAGTGAGTGAAGTGGCAGGCTTTGATCTTTCTATAATACAAGGAAAGACAGATGGCAAAGGAAGATGGGACAAACACTGGATGGAATGGATGGAAACATCAAAACATTAAAAGGTGGAGTGGAGTAGGTTCTTAAAAACACAGTAATGCCAGAGAGAGAAGGCTAAAACTACACTGAGGGCTAGGTGCAGATTCTACCATAATTATTACTTCTAGTATACCCAAACCCAACCATTCTAAGGTGGAGCATACATAGCAAAATATTGTAGTTAAATTTCCTTTTGGATATTTGTCCGAAGTGCAGCCCTTAACTTGATTTTTACATCATGTGTGAAACCAATCTTTAATTTACAACTTTGATGTCCACTGGAAAGCCATTAGTATTACATTTGGTGATCACCACAAAAATACACGATGTCATAACTGACCAGTTCACAGTTAAGTTTTAATGTAACTCTAAGATTTAAGTGAACTAGATAGGCAGAAGGAATGCAAGAAGACAGAATCAAGACTACATATCATAGGAAATGAACAGCAAAGAGTGAGAGTATTCAGGCATTTTATCAATAAATGAAAACGCAATATATCAAATGCAAAATTTTATGTGAGGAAGTGAAGTTTTTTAATGGCATAAAGTCCCAGCAAAGGATGAAATTTCAGTGACTGATGTGTACATTAAAGGCTAACTTCTTATATGCGTGCGTTGTTAGCTTTATCATTTCTTATCAGTTTTTTCTGTTTGATTGGTTCCTTTGATTTAAAAATTCCTGTTTATACAAATTCATAACTAAAAAGGTTACTCTAGGAAACAACAAAAACTTTGCAGAATTGAAAGGAAGTGGCTAGCTCATAATAAGAAATACTTCTTCTTAGGCTATTTTTGGAATGTCCCCAACTTGTCAGGTTGTTGCTAGGTTTTTGATAATTTTGACCAAGTTTTTTAGGTAAAATCTTAATAATTAAATTGAATATTAAGCCATTTGATACTCTACACTTAAGGTTGAAAGTTTTGCTTACTGTACTAAGACACATTATTAAAATTATTTGCTGAAGGCACAGTCAGTATATGGATCCTGAATATGTAAATGAAGTTATCAACCTAAACACATTTACATATCATCAGGGCTTTCCCAGAGCAATATGTAGAAAATGCTGAAAAAAAAATTTTGACATTCAACAGTGAGATGTAGTCAATCTTCAAATTTCCTGGACTTTCTACGATACTTTTGACTAAAAAGGTTAATGGTCTAAAGCGCAAATAATACAATCTAAAGCATTTGGGTGCTAGGTAAATCACACTCCATGCCTTGTTTAAGGTGCGCTTCAGGCGCCAGGCAAGGCCTGATATCTGAATACTGACAAGATAAAAATACACAAATATATTGTCATTTTAATTATCTGTGTTATAAACTGTATATTCTATAAACTAAAATTGGTGGCTTTAAATGACAGGTCAATTTTGGCATTGAAACAAATTTTGTGCAAATAAATCTTTTCATCTCCTATCTGTAAAACAGAATGAACAGTCTTGTTACCTTGTAACAGTATGATTATGTAAAATGATTTTTTATGGTCATTTTTATTCATAGGCATTCAGGTGCTGCAAGAGCTGGTATAGACAACCTGACAAAAACTTTGGCTTTGGAATGGGTTTCCAAAGGAATAAGAATAAACAGTATTGCTCCTGTAAGTAAAGTATCAAAATTGCCTGTATTTATTTTTGTGTTTTAATTTTGAATATTTACTTGTAGGTTAAGTTTTGCACATTAAAAGTAGATTCTTATTCTTATTCACCTTTAGAGGCTTTGGCAGACTCAGCCAGTTTGCTTAGAATCATGACTTCCTGCCAATATTAAGCTTCTTTGATAAACAAGCAAATATATATTTAAAATTTCCTGTGTGTTTGATACACTAGTTCCCTTTGATTTTTCTTCATCCTTTGAAAACATCCTACAGAGCTTCAAAATCATTTTTTCTGTTCTGGGAACTTAGGAAATGATGCCAAATTTCCTACTCAATGGAATTCCTATTTCTATAAAAAACTTAGCAATGTGGAGATATTGGTAGCTTTAAAATCAAATCAAAACTGTAGTCAAAGGATGAAATGCCCCTGGCATTAGTGCTCACTGATGTCATAGTTTAGCATATTCAAAGCATATCTCCACTTGCTAAGAAGTAGACGTGTTAGTATAGATTCCACGGCTGAATACTTAAACTTATTCTAAAAAATTCAGCTTTTGTTCTACCCTCTTTCCGATTGGATGCAGCTGGCAAGGTTGAAATCCAAATTTTATAAGAAGGTCCCCAATGTAAAACCAACGGTATGCATTGTAAAGAGGGCAGTTGTAAATCTCCACTGGGTGTAGTTGCGATATGGTCCATAAATGGGACTTTGGAACTACCGACTTAAGTCCCTCTGAGGCACGAAAAAGTCTCAACAGTTTAGACATCATGGAATTGATTAAGCAATTATTGCATACCGGTATGGGTGAGTCTTTCAATGATTGCTTAATGTTATTATTTGACATTACTTTCTCTATCCAGGGAACAATCTATTCTGAAACTGCAGCAGCAAATTACGACCCAAGGTTATTTAAAGAGATAATAAAGCATTTGCCAATGAGAAGGCTTGGAACAACGGAAGAGGTATGCATGTATTTTTTCAAAGGTTTTGAGAAATAAAGCATAACCAAAGTAACAGATTTTGGTGAAGTTAACGTAACAGTCAAGGCAGCTGTGTCACTTCATGTCAAAAAATCGATGCCAATGTGTCCTGTCTAATTTTGAATATTAAGAACAATTCATGCCATTCATAGGAAAACCTCGCTTCACAAAGTCAGTTTTGCCTTTGGCTTTTTTATTTCAACTTCAAGTAAATTCACCATAGAAATGATCACGTTAATGTGTCCGAATTCGCCCTAAAGATGCATATGTAGGGAAGAATGTGACGAGTGATGATCGGAGTATTTCGGAACATGTATTTTTTTTGCTTTTTTCTTCAGGTTTCTTCGCTTGTTTGTTTTCTGTTGTCACCAGCTGCTTCACACATTACTGGTGATTCAATAAAAGTTGATGGCGCACAAAGCCTTTATTCTCAAACTCTGTTTCAAATACCTGGTAAGTTATTTATTCGACACCAAAGTAGCTTTAGCCCTTGATGATGTTAAGAAAATCGTAGAGTGACACGCAATAAGAAGACCAAAAAATAATATGGACCTGTTACATCTATAAAAAAGTACAAGCACATTTGGAAACATATAAATTTTATTCAAAGGCGAAACACTTTGGTACACTCTATCTGACCCAATAAAATCGCTATTACAACAGTAAAGGAGCCGGGGAGGGCCGCTATGTTATGTAAAAGGCGTATGTCTCTTATCGCACGTTATAAAGGGCAAAGTGACCTATGCCTATTGCACTTCTGTTCTTCTTGCCATTATCCTAATCACGAAGCTTGGGCATGTCTTGGCCTTTTTTGTCGACTTCTAAGGAGCACCAGCGTCAACTTGAGTGACCAAGCCCAAATAGGATCACGCCCAATCTTCAAAGCCCCATCACTCGAATATATGCTTCGGGGTCCCTGTACAATACGTATTTTGTAACTGGCTAGCCCGATTTCACGCTTATAAAGATATTACAATTGCTAAAGGGAAAAAGAAAAAAAGGATAGCTCTCTCTCTCTCACTGCGCATCCGGCTTACAACTGTATCATTGTTCACCTTGTGCGATGCTACAAATTAAATTCCTCACGTTTCCCATCCATTACGATCGTTCGCGAGATGTCTCAAGATGTTGAATGTTCTTTTGTTTTTAACTGTTTAAAATAAAAGCTCTGGGTTAGTCCATGTTTTGCTTTTGTGACGGAAGATTTAGTTTGTTGCCAAATGATGGCATTAGGAAGTCAAATAGCGTTGGTGATAATTGTCAACTGTTTAAGCTTTGCACACTCCCACACAAGGAGAGAGAATCTACGGTTATGGAGTGGATCATGTACTTGTTTATTTGATTTTGCTTTGATCAAAAGGCTGTGAATAAAACATAGCTGCACTCTTTTTTCCAGAGCATGACAGATGCAAACCATTTAAGTGGCAATCAGACGAAGAAAAGGCGCCAAATTCAAAACTGTAGGTAAATTACTAATGAAATTGATTACAAGAGGCACGTGAAGCATGTAAAGCGATTGAGTTGATCAAATTATCAAATGGAAGGCGAATTTCTAAATTCAGAAAAAATATGAGAGTGTCAGACTATCAAGATGTGGTTTCATTAAAGTAATTCATTGGACCTTGATAAAGGCGTTACTTGCCAGTGATTTCACATTTCACGAAGAACATAAATTAGCATAATGAGAATACTTTTTGTAGATGACTATATTGACGAATACAGTGGATGATGATTAAATAATTAGGGGCAACAAATACCCAATTTTTCAATCCAATTTATGCCTATTCAAGATGATTGTGAGCAACATCATTAATTTAAGACTTATCGATGTAGTAATCTACACGACCTAGATAAAGCAGAACTTTTCTAGCCTAGGCCGCATAACAAAAAGTTAATTGAAAACCAATGAGGTACCACTTGAGAAGGGGAACTGTGCGTATGATTGGATATTTTTTCAACCAATTGGCGCCTACTAACAAAAAATACTGTAATTATGCTGATTTATGATTCAGTTTTTGTGCCATTTGAAATTTTGCAGTTGAAAGCAGTTTTTGAAAATTAGAATAAGGGAAAAACCTCTCGGCATACTAAGCCTACTTCTTTCTCCGGCACCTATCAGGGCATGGAACCTTGGGTATTGATCAAAAGGCTCTGGGCAATAAATAACCTGTTGCGGATAGAAATCCCATTCAGATGAACAGCGAGGCGCGTTAGAAGCTGCTTGGGTGGACCAATTGGAGCACTGTCACCTAAGAAAGTACTTTCAGTGCGTTAAAACATGATATTCTGCTTTTTATTGCAATTTACATATTTACAGTCCGAACATATTCAGAACCTAAAGCGAATTTCACTCTTTTGCTTTCATCTCCCTTGCTGCTGCATTTATGCTTTATGACCCTCTATTACTGCTGGAAAAGGTGTTCCATCCATTGTTTGAATCATACATCAGAACATGCCTGCTAAGCATTAGATGACATCATTTAGAGCTACGGCAAGGGTTAGGGTAGGCTTGCTTTTCTGTTCTTTGAATAGTACTAAAATTTGCTTGTTAAGTTTCCCGAAAACCTTTATCAAAAGGATTGTGATGGTAGATAAGTTGGGTCTTCCACGTTAAAAAATAAACATATGTTGATTTTCGAAGCTGGTGATCTAGAAATCAGTTCGGTTTTCGACGTTTATTTTCATTGAATTCGACATACTTTTCGACTCACAATTTCACCCTCCCGCTTCCTCATGCATCTTGATCGCAGCTCCATTTTCGTCTCATTTTATACTTCTCGATCACAACTCCATCTTTATGTTATTTGACATTTTTCGATCACAACTTCATTTTTTGGTCATAATTTTTGGAACAAATCATTACTTTTATACCACATGATAATTTTCGATCACAGCTTCTTCACTTTTAAACCATCTCATACTTTTCAGCCACAACCACGAATCTTCTTATTTTGCCTCACTTGAGAAAAATCATCAAATCACTATTCTCTCAATTTATTATATTCAAATCCATGAATGATTGCTTGTAGTTCTCCCTGTCTTCTGCGTTATACAAACAACAGGACAAAGGTACCGATTTGTTGTCGAATTTATGTTTTTGAATGAAACAATTTGATTGCCAATTCTGTCAACTCTCTTAGGCATGGCTTAAAATAATTATTACACTCAAACTAAGCACTAATTTCTTTATCAAAATATTTACGTTCTTTTAGTCCCAGGAACGATGTCGTTCTTTAAGCATACAGTTGAGTCCCTATCTTACCTAAGTTGTGAAGAAATATAGACAGATTATTGCTGGATTGTGTGAAGTGGTAGATTTTCCAACCAAATTTTCCGATCAATCTGTAGATTTTCCTAGATTTACAGCATTAATTTTCGACCAGTGCTATTGCTTATTGCCTTCATCCACTTATGATCTCATATGGGCTTCATCGGGTCCCGAAAATCCATATGGATTTTGAAAGACGATTTTGTGTTAACAATGAATGATTTAGAACCAATTAACTCCGTATTAGGATGCGCCCGAGCTAAGGACCTAAAGTGGTATTTCGTTTTTACTTTTTATTTTTATTTTCCCCAAAAGAAGAAATTTGAAAAATGAAATAACATTTCAGCCTAAGATTTTTCTTAGTTCGTTTCTTATTTCTGTACTGGAATTTACAGTTAAAAAAATTTATATTGACATGTCGAACTAATTCTATTACAACAAGTTTCTTTGCACGTGTTAATGGAATATTTTTATTGTCTTCTTTTGTTTTCTTGCTATGCTTTTATTGCTGTTAATATATATATATTTCTGAAGTTTTGTTGAATTTCAGCCGGCTTTGCTTTTGTTTATCGTATTCTTTGGGCAAGTCCCAGCCTGATGCTTCTTATACTGGCTGTTCTTTTAAAGCAAGCGTGTAGCACGGTTACCCAAGTGCAGTCTTTGAATCAGTGGTCGATGTTGAAGCGTCTGCTAGGCCGATATCTTCCCCATTTTGTGCCCTTGTTAGGCTTTGTGTTTCCTGACTTCATTAATCCCTTGCGTAGAGTGGTATGCCAACGAATCATGCCTGGCAGAAAGCTTTTCTTGTTGCCTCACTCTTTACGCTGAATTCTTCGAAGCTTGATTCCGTATTCCTTCTTATGAAGCTGAAAATTGCTGATTTTAGAGTGACTTTTACATCTGATTGGCTTCATTGATTGAGTTCTGTTTGAATCCCTCTAACATTTGCATAAAGCCATGCAAAGGATCCTGGCAGTCCTTTAGACCTTGCTTGCAGGAACGTTTGATTAAGCTTCACAAATACTTGTTTATGCTTTGTGCTGAACTTATCTTTTTCATCAATTTTATATGCCTCTCGACGGCTGCATAAGTAATTTTTGGCTTACTTTGAACCCAGGCGGTTACCATTGATCTTAAGATGTTGTATTTGACAGCGACTTCTTTCTGTTGACTCGTTTTTGTTTCTTCTACGATTTTAAGCGTGATTTCATTGGGATATGAGCGCCTATTCCTCCTCCCTGAGGCTTGTAGTTTTCTTCTTCTCTAGCTGTTGACCTTTCAGCTGATCTCTCTCTCTAACTTCTTTAGTAACTCCACAACTTTTACTCTTTTCTCTCCTCCACAACAGTTGATTCTTTCTGTATTTTTTTGGTGGATCTTTAATCTTGGCGTTGCCTTTCTCCCATATCATTGGAATGCTCTTCTATAGCACTTTCTTGTCTTTGCTCTTCGAAGTGCACCAGGATACATGCATTTTAAGGACAGTATTACTTTTAAAGTGCTTATGACATATTTCGCAATTGTATTAACTAACTTCATCATCATCAACAAATGAAAAGCTAGCATCTTCATGTAAATCATTTTGATGTTCCATGTAAAACCAAACTTGAACAACGTGCCTTTTCTAATCATCAAACAACAATGCACTTTGTGCACCAAATTCTTGACTTTGCTTTAACTGTTTTATCTTTGACTCTCATTTTCGCAATGCTTTCCCTTGTTCTTCTTGCCAGGGGATGGCCAGTGGTCAAGGTGATCATGTCTGACATTTCCTTGTGCTGCAGCACAAGCTGAATATTGTCTTCTTGGTCGTGGGAAAAACTTTGAGTAGTGACTCAACAATAGACAGAATGTCATCAACAAGTTTTAAGGTCTCTCTTCTCTGCTCTGCTTTCATTTTCATTTTCTCTTTGAGGCTATGATGT
This sequence comes from Catostylus mosaicus, assembly GCA_964019065.1. Classification (NCBI taxonomy): domain Eukaryota; kingdom Metazoa; phylum Cnidaria; class Scyphozoa; order Rhizostomeae; family Catostylidae; genus Catostylus; species Catostylus mosaicus. Next base: position 8,645,862 of record OZ025184.1, on the reverse strand, counting down.
CTCCTGTAAAATAACCAGCCATTTATGCATAAAAGTTGCAATGCCCAGTACGCTTTTCGCATGTTGTACTTCTTATTCCTTCTGTCAGTACGAAAAAAAGCCATTAGCAAATCAAACTTGTCTTCACCTCCCTTGTTCTGATTATATTCCAAGATCATAAATGGTCTTGGAACAAAGACAAACTTATTCTATTTTTTACTTTATCTCTGGTCATTTTTAGTACTTCTTATTCCTTCTAAATACGATAAAAGGCCATTATTGTATCTAACTTGTACTTTGAAATCTTCCTTATTTTTCAAGCTTTTATCTGGCTCCAACTTGCAGTCTATCATTCTGTCTGTTCTGGTATGGGGTTGATTTTATACAACAACGTGGCTCCTTTTATTAAAATATGCCAGCTCCGGCAATTGTGAGTCAAGCAGACAAAATATATGCTAATGCTGTAGCGATGCTTTTCATGCTTTTCAAAGCTTGGAAGATGTGAAAAGACATTCTTTGTTTCTCCAAACATTCAAGACAATTAACCCGCATTTTATCTTTCTTCCAAACAAATGTGCATGGGTTGATACCATTCGCAAGTGCATTAGCATTGGCAACAGCAGAGAGACCACAGTCGGAAGAACCACCTTGTTTTGCTGGGTGACTACTGTTATCTCATGCTGGTCATTATCCTTGCTCAAGTACTTGTAAATATGAATCAGCTGTCGCTTTAATGCATCATTCAAAGAAATAGACAAACTCTCATATACATGAAATGCACGGCAGATAGTGCTGGATGTTACATGATGATTTCCAGCACTGTGGCATTGTATGGTCTGAAATTTGGCTTCTTTTCATTGAATTTTTGGTCATCGCTGTTATTCTGCGCAGTCCATCAAGGCCCGGTCTTTCGTTTTGAAGGAAATACTGAGTAGCATCAATATATCCATCTGTCAAGGAATGAACAAAGATTCACCAGGGCTCATCAGTCAATTCTTTACCAGCTATTGTCAGCCAATGGCTTACCGTGATAGATTTTATTTCAAGTTGATCAAGATCAATGCTGACAATGTCCTTCTTCTTCTTTGCAGGAGGGGAGCAAATGTCAGCAATGGTAATTTGTTTCTTAAAATGTTCTCCAATTGAGCCAAACCGTCTTCTAAATTTATTTACCTTCTTAGGAAGCAGGTGATTTGCATTGTTACGACTTTTTTTTCCTTTAAGGCTCCCTTTTTTGGCGAAATGGTTTGATCTATTAGAGACAGTTCACTTTTCTTCGATTTTGTGGTCCCTTGGGTATTCAAGAGCTTTCTAAATCATGATATGCAGATTGAATCAAGTTGCATTCAATCTAAAAGCAACGTATAAATTGAATACCAAAGTTTCTCATACGTGCATGTCTTTTTAATTTCTATGAGTCCAAGGTTCTTTCACACAATTTTAAATAAATGCTCAGAGAAACCCACATTGCAGTATATGCTAAATGCTTGAGAATTCCTGAATTGCCAAGACAAAAGTATGACAGATTGAAGATTCTGTGTTCCTCAAGTCACAATATCATTACATGGATTATTGTATATAGTATTCCTGTGTAATTTCGCAGTCTACAATCATCAATGCTTCCAATTTCGAACGACTTATTCGATGTGGAAACTTGTCTTTGCAATCTAATTTGCATCTTCTAATCACTACATGACCATGAAAAGTCGATAAAAAAATTAAAGAACTGATTAGAATGTTCATCCGTTATGTTCATGTCCTCGATATACACATAATTGACACGACCGAAAAAATATAAAAAAGTTACGAATTCGAAGTTATTCAAAGTAATTCTTGAAATATTTACACGCGAGAATGAATTCCGCACCGAATTATTCAAATATTTCTTCGCTACATTAATAAATTCCATTAATAGATTTGTATATAATGTAGATAGTCCTAGTTCTGTTTTCTCAAGTGACGCGATAAATTTGAAAGTATCTGAAATGCTTCTCATCCAACAACCAGTTGCCATAACACAGTTGCTTTTTGAATTAGATATAGCTAATCATGAAGATTGTGTTTTCACACATTCAATACTTGCTTTTCGTTTGCTGTCACCTTATTTTAACTTGGAATGCATTGGAAAAGTGCCTTTATCACGCAGTTGTGTTTTTGCCATTCCATTTGCTTCAGCATCATATTCAACTTCTTTGTAGATATTGAAGCCAGGGCGACTTTCCTCGAAATCACCATTAATTTCTTTTGTTTCATCTAAGACTTCTGCCTCCTTGCTATTTTCAAATTGTTGCACATCTTGATGAGGACTGGTTACCCAGGAATCAAGTTTGAACAATGGGTGCTCTTTGAAACTGGATCCCAGCGACTCTCAACCAATTCCAGGTTGACTCACAACGGCACAGATGTGCCTACAAGGCAACTGATTTTTCTTGTAATCTATGCATGGTCAGGACGGAAGGATATCTTAAAGTCCTAGCCACACAGGAACGTTTATGCTGCGGCAATATTAAACAGGCTATCTTGCACTTCTATAATACTCATATTTCCCAGATGACTTGGGATATTATCCATTATGTGCTCCGCAATATGCTTTGGTCTATTATAAAGAAACTCAGCTAATCTTCTGTCATACTGCTTCTAATTGCTGCTGCTTTTGATATTAAACTCTTTATACCTGTAATTGGAATTGAATAAGTGCATTATCCGTTGATATGTAACGAACTTTAATCTTAATTTTAGTCATTGTCAAAGTCCACCATTTTCTAAAGCTAATGTTAACAGTTTTTGAGAAAACTGGTTGAAAAGCTGCTATGGTACTCCTTTCAGAGCAAACTTAAAAACTTTGCCCCCTTTTTATTGTCTGGCAATGACCCTGCTTCAAGTTGGTATTTTGTGGAGATTTTATATTTAACCAGTAAACATGTCTCTTAGTTTTAGTGACCATTCATTTATAACCATGGGGATGGGATGAAGGTTTTATGGGCAGTTTTCATGTCACATATGAAAGGGGGTTGCTTGATTTTTTAAATTGGAAAGGAAGTGTTGTCCTTTCGAAAAACTGTGCGTCTGTTTCCATGCATCTTGATCAAAATAAGTCTTTCACAAGAAAAAATTTCAATTCTTCAATTCATAACCGGTATGCAAAAACCTTATGGCTAACTTGCTGACATGGCTGAATAGTAACTTTATTGCTATCCAGCTCCCAGAATAAATAACAATGAATCAAGATAAATGTGAATTTCTTGAAGCAAACAAACTCAATTTGAGATGCTTACCACTGCTTAACGAGTAGCAGATGTAAGTGAAACCAACTGTTTTAGTTTCAGTTTCAGTTTTCATTCATTTATCAATTAATCCTAAATACAGTCTACAAGTGATTACATAAAACATTATTTAATAGAAACTACATTTGATATAACATTGATAATAAGATACACAGAAAAAACAAGAGCATTTTACAAGATTGTATTTAAGATTAATTGACTAAGGAGGAACTCTTTAAATAGATAGACTAATCGAGCCAGAGTCCCACCGTTAAAAACAAACGAAACTAAAAGAATTTTATTAAAAACTACAAGGAACCAGATCCAGATGTGTATCAAGTAGCAAGCAATTGTGAAATTCCGTTAGGCTTTGAGCTACTAATGTGAAAGTGTCAATGTAAATATGAGTCTATAAAGAAGGTCTTAAGACTGGATCGAAATACTGGACCAGAACAAGAAACCCGAATGAAAAGTGGGTGTGTATTCCAAAGTTTGGAACCAAAATACTTGATTGTTACTTGATTGTGGTATTTTTTAAGGATTGAAAGAGGTCACCCCTGGTTACCTGATGAGTTACAATTCTATGAACAGATGAGTTCAGAGTAAAGTATGTAGTGAAACCAACTTACTTGATCAGGAGGAGCAAACGAAAGCATATAGCATTCTTGGACGATTCAGTGGTGATTTGTACATGCCACTTTGTTTGGGCGCAATTAGACATTATCCAACTATGATTCCTTTACTGTATATGTCTTGAAACTTTACTTGGGTTGGCTTTTTGGTACCGTGTACCTTTTTCCTGCGTGAAATAAATTTTTTAAATTTATCTGTCCTACCAAGGGTTGCAAGCTAACCAATCATCTGTCATCGTTAAATCCACAATCTGGCTTGCAAAATATTTACGAAAACCTATTTCAGGACACCAAGGCCATGCAAGCATCTTACATTTTAGGAAATTCTAATGTATACTAATTGTCCAGATTTTCACAATTATGAGGAAGCAAAGTCGATGAATCACATTCTTTGCAGAGTAGGTCTTCCAGTACTTGAGGGGATAAATCTCAGATACTTCTTGGTCAGCTCAGGATTAATGCAGTTTTGTTGACTTGTAGATGGTAGTATGCAATTCACAAGCACAAAAAATAAAGAGAAAAATGAGTTAACGCCTTTATCAGGTGGATACATACCATACCATACAAACGTCAGCTGTGCCTTTGTAATCTTGCTATTTTGGCAATGAATTTTGAACTGAGTGGCAAATCCTCTTCTCTGTCTTACATTTTCGTCCAAAACAACGTCTCCTACTTTACACTAGGCAAAAGACCAGCCCAAGGAGAGATGACAAAATGCTCATTTCTATCAAGCGAAACCCATCAAGTTCATATTCTTCACCAGATTCTTTTGTAAAGCTGTTCAACTCTTCCACATCAATATCTGCAACCTTCCTGAGTGTTGCTGGAACAGAACCATTCTTTGGCCTAGTGTAGGCCTAATTTCTGTCGCAACATCCGATTCACTGGTCTCTGAAACTTCAGAACCTTCTCTGACATTATTTGTATCGCACTATTTGTAAAACGATAACCATGAAATGTTTTTTTCTTCTGTCCAACACTTCGAGCTTGCTGAGGCATCTTTGTATGCTAACTTAGTATCCTCTCTTCTTTTCAAATGCAAGGAAATGAAACAATGCTTTTTTCATGCGCCTGTATGTAACAAAAGAGCCTTGAGGGAGCTATAGGAAGGAAGCCTTATTCTAAGTGACACAATAGAAGGTCATTTCTGGAATAACACCTAATAACAAGGCTAAAAGAGCCAGAACGTACTTAGCTTTCAAAAGAATACTTTTCAAGAGAATGATTTAATAAAACTACTACAAATCATTTCAACACAGTTTGGACATAACAAGCGAGAGCTTTTACTTTCCCAATTCCTCTTATTTTCTTATATATAGTTTGACTTTGATTTTTACATGTTTTTATCTACATTTTATATTGTATGTTGTAATTAGTTTTAGATTTAAACAAGGTAGTATGAAAATAAGATTTATTGAATCTGTAAACTTAACCCAGAATTTAAAATGAAATGAAATGATGTTTTTTAAAAAAAGAAATATATATTATCTTATTGACATTGGCTTTGAATCAAAATGTGAATTTTAATGAATGTTTTATGAAGATGTATTGAAGACATTGCAAAATTTAATATGTTTGTGTGCAAGCACCAGTAATCTAGTGAAAATTATTCGAAAGGTTATAAAGCACTCTGTAGGTTTAGAAGTAGGTCGTCTGCCCAAAGAGACACTAATCCTGTATTATTTTATAACCTGTACTTATGAAAAATCTACCAAAAACTATGGACACTCCTAGCAATAATTATATAATCTTTGAGGGGGTGAGAAGGGTGTTTTAACCCTTCTGTTCTTCAAAAAAGTGCATTTGTTTTTTATGGAGAAATAAGACTCCAATAATCTAATAGAAATATTATGGACTCATTATCGGCAATTTTGTGACATTGTGCATTTTTGCGGAGCTTGAAAGGGTCAAATTGAATTAAATTAATATGACGATTCCAGCAAGACTCTGACAATCCACTCTAAGGTAGAAAACCGAAAAGGTATAGAAAGTTTCTCAACTGTATTCTAACCTATTTGGACTATATTCAATATTTTAACAAAGAGTTAAGCCTCTATAAAAAAACCTAGAGGAGTTTTTAAGTTTTAAGCTTATTTGGTGGAGGATTCAGCAATTAGAAGCCCCTGAAAATTTCTAATGTGTTATTATGTCTTAAGCGACAGTAGAGAGACAAGAAAAGTACAAATGTACAATTTTACACTCGTTTTGTTGTGTATTTAAATACCAGAGAATTATATAATAGATAGCCTGCTACCTAATATTTATTTCTATCAAGCATTTTCTATTTTTCTTGGTACACCCTATTTAAACCTATGTTTAAACCCAATACTGCTGATATGCAGCAAATAAGGTGATTCATCATCCAAAGAATGAAGATTGCTGATTGCTGTTTCAATAATTTTTTCAATACTTGTCGTTCTTGGGACATATTTCTTTACATATCTCAGTTGGGTTGTCTTCAATCATAAAATTGTCCTCCGACAATACATGAGGGTTATTTTTTGTAGTTATAACAGAGGTATTTTGTTGGAACCTTTAGAACCAACTTTAAACCTTAAGAGAGATATTTGTTGTAGGTTCAATGAATCAGAGGTTTGATTGTGTTAATGTTGAAGAAGAATGGGTCTGCAGCTTATTTTGTCCTAATTAATTTATTAATATTTATTAATAATTTATTATTATTAAATATTATCTATATATATAAGTATAACTTTAACTATAACTATAACTATTATAACTATAACTATATACTGTGCTAAAGGCTAAGAGCCTGTCACAGATCTGAGGAGTGACCTCGACCAGGACCAGACCATTTTACCAACAGACCACTTGTTAAGCTATAGATAAAACTGGAAAATTTTAGAAATAGGCTACCAGTACATACTTAATCGAATTAGTCCTTTCCAGTTCAGTTCCTTAATCTTTTAAATTCTCTACATTCAATTTATAAATCTAATAATACAAATAACTAACTTAACTACATCAATTCATTTCCTTTCATTCCGTTAAAAAATTTAGCTAAGGGGAGGATAGCACAGATGCTGATTGGCAAGGGGCCCTCCCATAAAATAAAATTATCATACAAAGTTAGGTAAAATACTTAGTTAAGAAAACCCTTATTACTTTACCTATTAAATTTTATCTATATTAAACTTATCTATTAAAAAAAGAAAGTGCCTGCTCAAACCTAAATACTTTGTTTGAAGGGATTAAATGAAATAATAGCGTCACAGTAAGATTACCAATTCGAAGGGAAAAAAATTGAATGCAAGAGATTACTTTGAGAAGGAGCTCTCTCATCAATAGGTCGACCAATCAGGGAGAGAGAACCCTCCCCCTCTCCTTATTTTACGTTGCTATCCGATGAATTATTCTAGTATAAATCGCAGTACTCTTAAGCGTAAAAAAATAAGATTCATCGGACAATCTATTCAATATTCCTATAACTTTTCATATTTGCTTTAGACGATGATGGAAAAATTTTATTTTCAGTTTGTGCAAAAAAATTAGGTTTCTATGCTTGTGAAAAGCTATTTGTGAGCAACTAACTACCACTTTTCGGTCGAATCGTCAGATCGAATCGTTTAAGAGTTGATAAAATTGTCATAACAAATAAACCCTCCACAACGTCACACTGAACAAGGCACTAATTCCATATATGTCGTATTTTTACGCACTAAATAGCCTAGTTACATGTTGCTTACCTTTGCTAAATATTTGCCTTGTTCATTTATGCAATAAACAATTTATTTGTCACTTCCTTCAAAGCCAATTACAGTCATCGTCTCTTGTCACAACAAAAAGGCCTCGATACTCTCGTCCGCCATGACACTTGTAGCCTCGTTTAAAGTCACACCAGGAAATTCATGTTTCCCGCCACCAAAAGCTACGCCATCATTATTCCACAACGAAACAAATACAGTATACACCTTCTCACGCGATAATTTTATGTTCAAATGTTTAAGTACAATATTCCTTTAACACCAACAGATGCTCTAAATATCGGCCAAGACTAACCTTCAGCGACGTTTTGACTTTTTATCTGCTCGCATCTTTTGAGCAAACAAGACAAGTGTGACTCGAGCTGGAGCTCTAGGACACCTACCGCAAGGGACTATTGCCCCTGCCCCTTCTCACTTAGCTAATTTGTTCATTTCCCAGCTGATTTACCCTTATTTTGCATTCTATTGTTTTCCCTCAATTTTGAAAGAATATTGTCAGATCTTCTTCCCTTGGGAGCTTGGGTAGCTATTGCTGTGAAACAATTGTTTGCGACAGTAAGATTGTATGCAAATAACCACTTAGAATAACTGGAATAAAAGCCGGACTAAAATAAAAACTTCATCAAGGCACTTATTCTCTTCCATGTTTCCAGGGGTGGCGCCAGGATTTGCCCGATGGGGGTCTATGTTCCCTAATATGGGGCTAAATAACAGAATAGATTGTATCTTTCTTAGCTTAATAACCAATTTTTCCGTTAAAAATTTTGCAAAAATTTTTCCAACGGGGGGCTTCAGCCTCTGGTGCCACCCCAACATATGTCTTTAATTTGACGTAAATTTTTTTGGCAAAGTGCGGTTGCTAAGGAAACTTTGGATTCTATTAAAACAACAACAGCAAGAAAAGCCACATTTGCCTGGCAGGTGATACAGCAACAGCAACGAAAATCTTCCAATCTTCACAAAACGTGGCAGTGGTGGCAGAAAGGGGGTAGGTACATCATTTTCCAAAAGCATACCGTCGTATTGAGATTCCTCAGAATTATACTGGAAAGCTTGGGGACTGGATTAATATTTAATTTTTTAAGGTGCGTGTGGCTGGCACCCTGTGTGTCGTTTCCCAGTGTGCATTCCATGCCCTTAGGCCCGAAGGTCCACTCGACAAAAACAATGGATCATGTTCTTTTTCTATTGTTTCTTGGCGTACGTTGGCGTAATCGCCGGCGTGGACTTAACATGGAATCGTATCTTCTTGATTAGTTGATCTACTGGGAGATTGCTTCCTATAAGATATTTTTCTGCATTCATTCCCTAATTTTTATACTTTTATCTGCAAGTTACTGTGTTATAATTATTATTTGCTATTTTTTTTATCTATTGCTATATTTTAGTTGGTTTAATTCTGTATGTAAAGCCTGAAATACACCATCATTTTTCGATGATCATTGAAAAAATAATGACGATGTTCATCATTGAAATGTGTTTTATCATGAATAAATGGTGCGCTTACGTGTTTAAATTCTTTTAAATGGAAACAGAAGAGTACGCTGCTGCTTTTTTAGTTTATTATTATTTATCCGAGCACAGAAAACCAGCATCTAGGTCTAAAAAACGCAAGAAGTTTGGGTTAAGCCATGGCTTAGCAGAAAAATGAACTTGGGTTTTTATGATACGTTAATGCAAGAAATTCACAGTGAGGATGTTGATGAAAATAAGCGATTTTTAAGAATGTCTCCTGTGTTATTTGATGGGATACATGCAGGCCCAAGGGCAGAGGGGGCCTAGGAGGCTTATTCCCCCCAAACAGAATGACAAAACAAAAGAAATAATAGGAAAATAGCACATTTTGTTGTATTTTTAGACAATGTTATCTCGCCTCAGGCTTAGATACGTGATCTGAATGAAAATGATGCATCAAGTGCAAACCAGCAAATAAACTCACAAGCAAGTAAAGGCATCATGAATGATTTCAAAGGCCTATCTAGGTCTAATCTCGTATGAAGCTGTGATGAACAATGATGTCTCATAAAACAAAGAGAATTCCTATCATTGAGCAATGATAGAAATCAAATATGATCGATCCATCATTTTTCAATGATCAGTGAACCAACATCCATATTTGTTATAATTTATTATTTTTAACAATCCATATTTACAATGCTTTTTAATGGGCAAGGAAAAAACCACTCATTTTAGTATAAAATCACCTTCCCATAATCCTAGTGACACTTTTTTCATCGAAAACCCAGACTATTGGCCACCTAGGATGCATGTGATCAACTTTCTTGTTTTTGCAAGGCTATTTTGCAATCCTTTTATTTTTAACTCAGGTAGCTGACCTATGCTTGCTAGCCTATTAGTAGCAAAACAATAGTATAATTACCAGTTTGTTGCTGCATTCCAATACAGAATACTCTTGTATGAATATAAATATTTATTATCTGTTTTTATACTTTTCATATTCCTACTGTCTTTTGTGGTTCTCTATAATCACCATTTATATCCATCACCACAAATATTCCTTGAGAACCTTGTATGCCAGCCTGCTGTTTTGTTCTCTACTTTACTTGGTATATTCCAATTAATACTTGCTTTTGATTTATGGAAATGTCTGTTTCAAAATAAAATTTAGTTGTCAAAAAGTTTATGAATATGATGCAGAATAGTTTTTCAATATCCTTAGTTATAGACATATTTTTTTTCTATAACTGTTAACATGTCTCTCTAGGTCATAAGCATGGCAGGCCTTGAACTTCTTTCACCTGAAGGTCTTCGTATCGATGGCCGAAAACCAAATGAACTTAAAAGAACTGTGTGCAAGGTTGGTGTATTTAAAGAAGCTGATGGTTCTGCATATTTAGAACATGGTAATACAAAGGCAATCTGCAGTGTATATGGACCACATGAATCAACCAATAGAGGAAAATCAAAGCATGACAAGGCCATCATTAATTGCCAATATAGTATGGCTACATTTAGTACCAATGAAAGGAGAAGTAAGCCAAAAGGAGACAGAAGAACCACAGAAATTGCTATTACATTAGAGAAGATTTTTGAGTCTGCAGTCCTGATAAATTTGTATCCAAGATCACAGATTGATATATATGTAGAGGTAGGTAGTTAAATCTATTTACTTAATTTCTTTTGAAATCCATGTTATCATAAGTTGTGTCTAGATTGGAGCTGACAATGGCATTGGAGAATGATAGAGCTAAGGCAAATGCCTTTTTGCAAATAACTATGTTGGTTGATTTAATAACTTATGCTGTTTGGTTTTATTGGTGTTAATCAAGACCTTTTTCTTTAATGTTATTTAAGCAGGTTAGGTTCCAAATTGACTTAAAACTAAATTATTTTAGAATGTTTAGTATGGGGAAATTTCATATTTATAAGTTAAGGAAAACATATTCAAGGATTTATTTTTCTGTTTACATCATACTTTTAATTTTGGTCCTGACTCGACAATGAAAAGGGAAACAGACGAGCAGCTATTGTCATTTATGAGCTGAATTTGACAAATCAGGATGTATATATGTGGTAATAATGATAATTTTTTTCTTACACAGATTCTAACAGAGGTAATTTCCACATTAATTTCTTAATACATAACGAAAGTTTTTAGGCAGACCTGGGTTATTGTAATGAAGTATACTTCCTTTCATGACTGGTCAACAAAATAGTGCACATCTTTGATTCTGTAAACTGTTGGCATTGACTTGAAATCAAGGCAATTTCATATTGAACTTTGATTAAGTCTTGTATGCCAGTACAAAGCATTGGAATTAAAGGTTAACTTTACAAGTTATGTTAACAAAATAAAAGAAATAAGTTCAATTGAAGTCAGAGACGTAAATTTAATAGACATGAGGTAAAGTATTTATCATTCAAATCCCAAAGCTTGCTATGGTCATTTTCTTTGCAAATGCAACAATGCAGGAAATACATCAGTTTCAGGTCTAGCAGTATTGGGTGATGAACTTATGATGATATGTATCCATCTCCATGCCCTGTTTCATCTCCATCATTGAAAGTTTGCCAGGTGAAAAGTGACATAAATTAATTTTTTAGGATCTTTAAATGTTAAAATGCTGTAAAATGCCTGAAAGTAATTATGAATGAAACAATGTTCATTGCAGATCTAAAATTTGAGGGAGGTTAAGTTGATTAACTCACTGAAGTGACATTCACAGAACCAAATAAGAAAAATTTCAGCTGCAGCATGTCA